>CM060902.1:126332500-128832500 GCA_030737815.1 Allium fistulosum | reverse complement strand
GGATAATGTTCATACTTCTGATGTTTTCAATGTCAAATATTTGATTCCGTATTATGGGGATAAGATTGTTGTGGAAGAGGAAGGTGCAAATTCGAGGACGAATTTTTGTCTACCAGGGAAGGATGATGCAGCGCAATCTGATGACGGATTAGGTCACGAGCGACCTAACGAGTTGATAAGTCGCTCAAGCGACCTTGCGAGTTATGACAGTCAAAACGAGCCACGACCTAAAGAGTTCCGACCTAGTAAGTTTCGACCTAAGACTAACGGGATCTGTTTTAAGTCGCTCCAGCGACCTAACAATGGTAACGAGTATGCTCTAAGTCGCTCCAACGACCTACCAAGTCAAACACCTGATTGCATTGGCCAGTTTTCCTTAGGTCGCGCTCACATGCCGCTTCTTTAGGTCGCGAACGATCTAACTTTACGTCGCTCGAAGAATTCCAGAAACCATGTTTTTAGGTCGCATGAAGAATCCTGAAGCCGCATTTACTTCTTAGGTCATGTGCGTTGTGTTCTTAGGTCGATGTGTATGTTGTATCTGTTGTACTTGTACATATTAAGTCGTATGTCGTTCTGGTTGTATTTGCTTATGATGTACTGTTTGTTATAACGTGTGTTGTAAGTTGTTAACTCGTATGTTGTTTTAGGACGTATGAGTTAGGTCGTAAGTCGTAAGTCGCGACCCTGTTTTAGGTCGCATTTTGTTAGGTCGTTCACGACCTATGTGTTGTCCAGATTTGAGTTGTGTGAGTTGTAAGCCTATAAATAGGCAGGTGGTATCATTTGTAACTTTTAGTTGATTTTGAATAAAACTTGTTTGTGTGCTTTGTGCCACTTCTCAAATTGGTAGTTGAGTGTGATCTCCTATCTCCACTTTTGGCATTCGAGTGCCCTCGAATCAACGACTGCTGAAGCCGATTCACGGAATCTAGTGCGCTAGATCAACGTACGAAGAATCGTAGATCTTTAAACACGGTATCGTGCGCGATCAACGTGTTTGAGATAGCTAGAATCCGACATCTTTGGATCAACGGATTTGGGCCTTTGGTATTCTTCAATCCACTGATTCCTACTTTCACCGTTTCATCATTTTTGTTATCCGCTGCTGCATCAAATTAGCAACATGTTATGATATGAATGTAAGTATAAATATATTATAGTGTAAATTATGTATGTGCAACATGATAGGTGCTATCAATTGATGGCAAGGTGTAGACATATAAACAAAAATTAAATGGATAACTATTCACATAAAGGGAAAAATGGGAAATAAATAAAGGGTAACAATGATGATTGAATCAATTTCCCATTTAGTAAACTTAATTACTGTAGCATATAAATGACAAATTATAGGCATCATAATACATGGATATAAACAGTTGAAAATAAATGTACGTATATATTATTGCCTCATTTAAATTGTTTCCTCCTTTCGGAAATAAATCTAATCATACTTTGACAATATGAAATACATGTAATAAATTTTATATATATAAACATACATATAAAATTAATCATGTGTATATTAGATTAAATCAAATCTTTCTACCTAATAAAAATTAGAGATTTATAGCTATCAATTCAAAAGTAGGTTTATTGTCAAAACATTAATTGTATGTATGTAATATTCAATAAAATATCACTAATTAATACAAATTAGAGAATATAGTAATCAAATTAAAATTTAGATTTATTTCTAAAACATCTTCCTTTTTTTTAATTTCCAAAACAATACAACACAAAATCATACATGTAAACTTCAAATCTAAAATTACATTTTGTTTTATATGATTTAAAATAAGAATCTTCAATAAAACACTGTAATATTCATAAACAGATTTTAGCTTAATTTGTTAAGGTAAAATCCAATCAAAATAATATGAACATACAAAATTTTAGGTCTAAAGGATTATACTTTAAATTGAATGTTTACAATATAGATCTATAATAAAACATTGTATTCAAACATATATAAATTTTAATTTTAATTTATCAAAATAAGAACCCAATTGATAAATTCAACATACAAAAAATTTTGATCTAAAAATTAGACTTTAAATTGAATGTTTAGAACAAGTTCCAAAACAAAACATTATATTTAAACATATACAAATATTATTTTGGATTTATTAAGTAAAACACCAATTGGTTCATTCAACAAACAATTCAAGCTACATAAACAATTTTCAAATTAAATGAGGCAATAATATATATATATATATACAAATAATGATAAATAAGTTTCTCTTTCAACAAACATTACATCAAATACCATTATCTATTAGAGAAAAACATACCTTATTACCCAAAGCCTTGAAGCACATCTTGAAAATGGACTCTCCTTAGGATGTTGCCTGGAAGTCACACGTTGAATGATGATGTCTCCTTAGATTTTCAAGATCCCCATCCTATCGTTGCAAGAGATGGATGAACCACTTTTGTTTTATTTAATTTTGATGTTTTCATATGGAGTTGAAAGAATTTTGGAATTTATGTTTTTGTTTTCTGCCATGAAAAGTTTGGAGGAGAGAAAGAAACAGACTGAATGAGAAAGAAATAAATTGTACGTACAGAATGAATTAGAGAATATGTTTTATTTGAAAGAATGAAACCTTTCACATTCTTTAATTAAAATTTCACTAATTAATTCCCTTGATTGTTTCGCTCTCTCTCATCCTTTCATTGCACGTGATATGTCAACAAATGACATAAAATTTCCACAAATCATGTCATCAAATGACATAAAATTTCCATAAATCATGTCATCAAATGACATAAAATTTCTACGAATCATTTTATGTAATTATCTTTAAATTACATTGATATCGTATATCATTGCGTGCAGATATAAATTTTATAAATGCACTAAAATAATTACAAAAAAACTTCCAAACATCAAATAAATAATAATTAACATTTCTCAAATATCAATTAATCTATCAATTTACAACATTTTATAAATTAATTAAATCATGTGGTTTTAAAAAAAATTCATCATTATGGTTATGCGACTCAAAGGTTTAAATTCAGTTAGCAATTAATATTGAACTATTTGAATATTAATGTTCACACGTCATTTAGCAGGCGGTGAGGCATTTTGGCTGAATTTATCGCTTACACATCTTTTGGTAAAATCCAATTTTACTTATTATAAGCGGTACTTAATAGTGACTATTATTTACACCAATTCTCTTCATCAAAACTATATCACATTAGGACTTATGGAATTTGGTAATGGTCAAAATTCCAATATCATCCACATTCAACTTTATAGTTCAAACACAAAGTCCTTGGTTCAATAATAACAATTATTATTGACCGAAATGCTCTAGTCAGAGACTTTTACTTTGAGTTGACTTCGGTTGACCGTGATACTAACCTCATATAACTGAGGAGACAAATCCCCTCTTGAATAGTTTTTCACTTTCAATGCTTCCACTCAACCTAATTATAGCCGTTCGATGGATGCCATGCCATGGTTTAACTATAATCAAAGCGAAGCTTCCACATTGAAGATCTCAAGTTGAGAGAACTATGTAAATTAGTCACATCGATATTCTCTGCTTAACCTTAGTTATGTTAACCAACAGAAAACTATCAAGTGAGTCATTCCATAGTTATCCAATAACTATCAGTACGTAACCCCTTGGTGCCCCCGGTAGTCATGATTAATACGCTGCCCAACATTTGGAGAGTGTTATGTGCTCTAGTCTCAACAGATACATCGAGATCCAGTTTCGATGCATCTTGACTAGGAACATTTAAAATGGTACATTTGTTTCATTGTGATAAATTACTCACGGTTACACCACTTTGTAACTATTATCACAAAACATACCATTTATGGATTTTCTATTAAATATACTTTTAATTAAATTGGTTAATTAATATAACCACATTATATCAAGTATATAATAGAAAGAAAATGTCTTTATTTCGAACAAGGCTGGTCAACGAGTTAGATATATGTAACAAATTACATAATTGCCCCTAGGGTATACTCCTAACTCTATCAGTAATGAGAATGGAGTTAGAACAACGTTTTGTTGATTGAAAAATCTATAAATTATCCATAACATAAATTTATACCAAATGGTTTCCATTTAATAGTTATGTCTATTAAGGTTAGCAATCTAATATAGCCTTGCATTGCACACATGATTACTTACCTACCCCTTCCCAAGGTATAAAATACCGACGAAGCCTTATCAACCACACAATACTTTCAAACCCATGCCACTTAATACTTCTAAATATGAAGCGGGCTTCTATAATCATCACAAAATACTTTTAAAAATAGAAATAGGCAGACTCTACCATTTAAGTCCTCACTCAAGGTAGACCCTTCCATTTAAGACCTATTCTCATGGTGGTTTTCTAACATTGTTGTCAATGATTGGTGGGTCCTAGCTACAAAGACCTCTAACCACTACTTAAGGCTTCCGACATTTAATGTCCAACTATTACGACATCTATCATTAATAAAATCATGGCTATGTATGAGACAGTACCCAAGCCTTTTAATACATTTGAAAAGGACTAGGCGGACTTCTAAACATTTAATACCTATATTCTAGGCAGGTCCTCATCACCTAATACCTATCCCCAAGCAGACTCCATACTGGTACTACCGCTATTACGGCCTAGCAATGTGAGAGACTATATCCAAGCCACTTAATACCTCATTAATAAGGACTAGGCAGAGTCTTGACCATCTAACACTTATTAGGCCTTTGCCATTTAATACCTAACCCCAAGGCGGACTCCTCACTAGTACTATCTAGCTAACATCACTTTGAATCTAACTAGGTTACTTAATACTTCATTTTAGGAGAGAGGTGAACCCTTAGATCAGTCTCTTAATACCTCAAACCCGAAGTGAACCCTTCCCGAGATATCCACTATCACTTTTAATTATAAATATGGAATCTCATTAGGTTACTTCTTTCGGTAGGGAGGCGAGCCATGTAGCCACTTAATACCTCAACACTGGAGTAAACCCTTTTAGAGACATCCTTATTTATTTGGAATCTCACTAGGTTACTTAATACTTCTTTTTAGGAGAGAGGCGGACCCTACAACCACTTAATACCTCAAACTAGAAGTGAACCCCTATGGAGATCTCCCTCACCGCTCCTAATTCCAAATTTGGACCATTTAATACTTTTTAATTAAGAAAGAAGGTCCAGTATCTCACATTGTCACCGGTCCTAGGATTAGTGATATCTCACATTAGTGGTAATTGTACCCGATTGCTAGTAGCCTCAAGTGAAGGGCAGTCTTCCATCGAGTGACTCTACCTACCTCGCATCACTAACCTACTAAGACCAATCAACCATCCTAAGTCTTTGCTTATATTATCTTAGGTAGACATTGAACCTAGCTTACTAATTCCCTTTTTACTTAAGGCAATAAGGTCTACCTTAAATACTTATCTGCCAATAAATCCTCTTTTAATGCTCATAAATGTCGATTTGTCCATAAAATCTTAACGGACGTTTTCTAAGACATTTATGTATGATTACTAATTTCAAATTAGTAACCTTTTATATCTATTCCATTTTTATCAGTCCCATTAATCCCTTTACCCTATCAAATTATTGCAACTCCCATATTTATTACCATTTATTTCCCATTTACTGGAGTTACAACCTTTTAAATTCCTTTCTCATTGATTAGTTATTCTAAACTCGAATATTACGTGTAAGCGTCGTTATTCGCCAAGTTTTATTTTAATTATTATAAGCACGGTAAATTATAGTTAAATAACTACTTTTTTCAAATATATTTTAGTTATATATCTTCACTAAAATATTCTTTTACATGTTCAATTTTTGGAATCATATCTAAAAATAATATTTGCTTTAATTTCTATAAACTAGTCTAAACCAAAAGATTAACTTTAAAATAGAAAAGATTACATCGTTTGAAATTACAAGGAATAATCATTTCTTTTTATTACTGAAATAGACAGTGTAAACTATAATGAATTCATACTTTACACATCTCTTTCTCTTTTTATTTGCATTTATCCCTTGCTAGATCAAACACTGTATTTTTCCAAAAAAGGAAATAAATCAACTAATTTACAAATATTAAACGGATCTAAATTCCAACAATTCCAAACATAGAGAAGTTTACATTCCAACAAGATTAGGGTAGTGATCCAAATTCATTATATAACCTATTTCAGATCTGGAATAAATTTCATTCAAATTAATATTCTAAATTCATACTTTTGGGACTGATTTCTAGATCAGGTTGTAAATAATTCTAAATCAATTCATAAACAAGAATATGTAAGAGATATTTATTATATTCTGATTATATTTAATTTGTTGCCTACAACTCATATATACAATTATCCATTTAGGCATATAAATCAAATAAACATCAACATGATACTTTTTGTATTATAACATTCTATAAAATTTCCCACTCACCTTTCAAAAGCGATCCAAATCTCCAGATTTGAAGTAGAACCTTTGATTCATCCCCAAATCCTTTATAATCCAAGAAATATGCATAAAAGGGTTTATACGTATATTAGAATTACAGATATGAGAAGAGATTTGGGATTGGGAGAGAAAAAAGATACAAATATATAAATTACCTCAAATACGCATATAGTTGATTCTCTTCTTTTCTCCTTTTTATTAGATTTCTATTCTTCTCCGATTTGTATGAATATAGATATAAATATCTTATTTTTATAATTTAGAAAGAAGGTGGAGAATAAGAAATGGCAGAGCTCCACTACTACCTCCAAAAAGAATATGAGAAGAGAAGGGAGGGTTAGACCTGAATTTATAGACTTAAGAATCAACCTCAACCGTTCGATTAAAATATTAAATCCAATCTGTTGTGACCTAGGTTTACTGCTCCCATGATTACCCAACTTGTCGACCACCTTATATGCACTGCCTGACCTCTACATGTCGATCAGTTGCAGTGAACGGTCGACCTATGGGCCCGGGCAATTAATTATAATCGTTAATTTATCTAATTGAATTATTTTCGTTTCGAATTCGTTTTTCGTCCGTAGCTTCTTCGTTTAGACTCCGATCCCAAAACTCCAAATATGAAAGTTACTTAGAATTTCGCCACAGATGCAATGATGCAAGTTCCATCATTTGCCTAAATTCCATTTTTGAAGCCTAATTAATTAACTAACTAATTAATAAAATAACTAACGCCAAATTATGGGGTGTTACATTCTTTACCCCTTAAAAAGAATCTCATACCCAAAATTTCACCAATGACTAGTCATGGTTTTGGCTCCTAATTATCCTAAACTACACAACCAATTTTACAACCCAAACGTGCATAAATGCATAGTGTATTATTGTCACTACAAAGAAAATATGTATGTAGAATGATTCTAAATCAGATCCTCCTATATGAAGCATTTTTTTTGAAAACATTTTTGAAAAATATGATGCAAACAATCTATAAATATATATTGGTAGTCCTACATGTATGAGGCTTTTTGAAAAATCTTTTTACCCAAAACCCCCTATACTCCTACGAGTAGAAGTATGAAGCAAACAATTTTGCACCCACTTACTAAGGTGTTGGTAGTTACATATTTCATGGATTATATAGGATTTAGGGATGTATCAAAGGTTCTACTTCAGATCTGGAGATTTGGATCGCTTTTATAAGGCAAGTGGGAAATTTTATAGAATGTTATAGATAGTAAATTATCGCATTGTTGTTTATTTGTTTTTTATGCTTAACTGAATAATTATATATGAGCTATAGGCAATAAATTGGTATGATATGAATATAAGAAATATTGCCTACATATTCTTGTTTATGAATTGATTTAGAATTGTTTACAACCTGATCTATAAACCAGTCCCAAAAGTATGAATTTAGAATTTTGGTTTGAATGACATGTATTGCAGATCTGAAATAGATTGTATAATAATTTTATGAATTTGGATTATTACCCTAATCTTGTTGGAATGTAAACTTTTCTATGTTTGGAATTGTTGGAATTTAGATCCGTTTAATGTTTGTAAATTAGTTTGATTTCTTTTCATTTTTAGAAAAATACAGCGTTTAATCTAGTAAGGGATAGATGCAAATAAAAAGAGAAAGAGACGTGTAAAGTATGAATTCATTGTAGTTTACACTGTCTATTTCAATAATAAAAATAAATTACTCCTTGTAATTTCAAACGATATAATCTTTTATATTTAAAGTTAAATCTTTTGTTTTGGACTAATTTATGAAAATTATAGCGGATAATGTTTTTAGATATGATTCCAACAATTTAACATGGAAAAGTATATTCTAGTGAAGATATATCACTAGAATATATTTGATAAAAGTAGATATTTGTACGTAATTTACTACACTTATAATAATTAAAATAAAACTTAGCTAATAACGACGCTTCAACATAATATTCTCATTTTGGATAACTAATTAACGGAAATGGAATTTAGAAGGTTATAACTCCAATAAATGGGAAATAAATGGTAATAAATATGAGAGTTGCAATAATTTGATGGGTAAATGGATTAATGAGACTGATAAATAAAGAAGTTGAATTAATAACTATGGAATGGATATAAAAAGGTTAGTAATTTGAAATTAGTAATCATATATAAACATATGAGGAAATGTTCGTTATGGTATTATGGACAAATAAACATTTATAAGCATTAAAAAGTGATTTATGAGTAGATAAGCATTTAAGGTAAATCTTATGGCCTTAATTAGAAAGGGAATTAGTAAGCTAAGTCCAATGTCTACCTAAGATAGTACAAGTAAAGCTTTAGAATGGTTAATTGGACTTAGTGGTTAGTGATGCATGGTCAATAGAGTTACTTGACGGAAAACTGCCTTTCACTTTAAGGCTACCAACAGTCGGGGTGTACTTACTACTGATGTGGATTTCACTAATCTTAGGACTCACGACGACGTGAGAGATTGGGCCTGCTTTCTTAATTCAAAAATATTAAATGGTCCAAATTTGGAATTAGGAGTAGTGAGGGATATCTCCATTGGGGTTTGCTTCTGGTTTGAGGTATTAAGTGGCCGTTTGGTTCGCCTCTCTCCTAAAAGGAAGTATTAAGTTACCTAGTGAGATTTCAAATAATAAGGATGTCTCTAAAAGGGTTTACTCCAATGTTGAGGTATTAAGTGGCTATTGTTGGACCTGCCTTCCTACTGAAAGAAGTAACCTAATAAGATCCCATATTTATAATTAAGAGTGATAGTGGATATCCCAGGAAGGGTTCTTTGGGTTTGAGGTATTAAGTGACTGATCTAGGGTTCACCTCTCTCCTAAAAAGAAGTATTAAGTAATGTAGTGAGATTTCAAGTGATGGCAACTAGATGGTACTAGTGAGGAGTCTGTTTTAGGGTTAGGTATTAAATGACAAGGGCCTACCTATAAATAAGTGTTAAATGGTCAAGGGTCTGCCTAGTCCTTATTAATGAGATATTAAGTGGCTTGGGTACAGTCTCTCACATTGCTAAGGCCGTAATAACGGTAGTACTAGTGAGGAGTCCACCTGAGGATAGGTATTAATTGACGTAAGATCTACCTAGAATATTAGTGTAAATTGGTTAGAAGTCTGTGTAGTCCTTTTAAAGGTATTAATTGGCTTGGGTACTGCTTCTTATATGGCTACGATTTTATTGGCGATAGATGCGATAATATTTGGATATTAAATATCGAAAGCCTTAAATAGTGGTAAGAGGTCTTTGTAGCTAAGACCCACAGACCACTGATAATATTGTTAGAAAACCACCTTGGAAATTGGTCTTAAATGGTGGGGTCTACCTTGATTGAGGTCCTAAATGGAAGAGTCTGCCTATTTCTCTTTTAAAAGTATTATATGGTGATTATAGATGTCCACTTCATATTTAGAAGTATTAAGTGGCAAATGCGTTTGTTAGTATTGATTGGTTGATAAGGCTTCGTTAGTATTTTTCTACTTGGGAAGGGGTCAAGGAGAAATCATGTGTGCAATGCAAGGTTAGGTTAGAATTGCTAAGCTTAATAGACATAACTATTAAATGGAAACCAATCAGTATAAATTTATGTTATGAACAATTTACAGATTTTCTAGTCACCATAATGTTGTTCTGACCCCCTCCTCATTACAACCCACGGGATAGATCACTACGCCATAAATGACCTTCTGCAACACTTTTGCAAGGTGTTGCCAGCTAAAATGTTGCGACAGCTATAAAATTTTGGTCCTACTGCAACGTTGCATTTTTGGTGTTGCCTTAGCCATAAAAATGTGTTGCTCTAGCTAAACAAGTGTAACACGATGCAACATTTTTATATAGTGTTGCAATAGATGTATTCAAATTAAAAAATTAATAAAATTAGCAATCCGCGTGAATACGATCCAACGATCTACATTTAATCTGGTTGTTAAAATGGATCACCACTGCAATTTGGCCCAAAATTTCGTTTTCCCGCCTAAACTAGTTCAGATCCCCTTTTGGTTTTCATTTCAATTCGTCTCCTCCCATTCGCCTCCTCCCAGTCGCCTCCTCCCATTCGCCTCCGCCACCAAATTGTCTCCCTCCTTTTCTTCTGCTTCCTCATTCGCCTCTGCCACCAAATTGTCACCCTCACCCCTAGCTACCCCTGACCCATCGCGACCATCTAGCTCCAACCAGAGCCCTGTCACGACACCAAAACCCGAAGCCAAACAAAGTTTTCCGTTCAAACCCCTTTTGCCACCGCTGTCGTCGCCATCAGCTCTCACCTCCAACAGAAGACTTGCTTGCCACCAACCCCTCTACCTTTCTCCTTTAGACTACTTCACCTGAAAACCCTTCTAGCGCCTTAATTTCTCCCAAAACCCGAACTGCTGCCCTCGAGATTTAGCTGTCATTCTCGCAACAATTAATCCGTCCACGGCTCCTATATCAGGTACATCCCAGTCTGATCTCTTCGTACTTTCCCCTATGATTGCGGTTGCTTCACTTGGTACTGGTAATTTCAATAAGATAGTATGCCCCCCATATGTTTGTGAAAATGCTCCTTTGTAACTTGTTAATGTTTTAGAATCTGGCTGGGTATCTACTGCTTCTGGATGCCCTGTGCCTCCATCGCAAGTTCATAACTCGGACTGAGTGCAGAGTGATCTTATCCAAGCATTAAGGTTGGTTGGTTCTGGTGGGATGTTTGAGTGCAGAGGTGGTAGGTTTTAGGATATTGGTGGGATGTTGACGAAGTGTGGATTGAATGATGGTGAGTGTTCTGGTGTTTATAGAGTATTGAAGGTTGGTGAAATTTGGGAAGTTTGGGAAAGTTGTAATATGGTGAAGGGTGGTTGCAATTGCAGTTTTTTGATAGTGAGTTGTTGTTTTGCTTGTTTGAAGAAGTGATGTTGGTGAAACAGGGGGATGGAGGAGCATGCAACTGTGAGGCTTTGGAGATTGTTTATATTGACAATGGTGGAGTGCTGTTGTGTATTGGTTAAGGAGAGAAGCTAATTTGGTGATTGGAAATTGAAAAGAGTTTGCAGTAGAGTTTTGGTGTTTGGCCGTAGGGGATTCAAGCAGATTTAGGCGAGGAGATGGAGGATAGGAATTAAGTTCAGTCTTCATTTGTGCATCATTTTACGTCGTTTCAAAGAAGGCTCGATCTTCCGAAATCGGATGAATCGGGCGGTGCCCCGGACCCCCGCCGGCGCTGCGCCCGGACCCGCTTCTCGGCTCGCCTTCGGCTCGGCATATATTTGTTAGGGTCGGTGTCTGTATAAATTGAAACTGCATATGTAATGAGTGAACTGAGTGATGTAGTGAGGAATATCTGTATATGTGAATATCAGTGTTATATATCATTGAATTGTAAAATAGTGGAGTCAGGAATTTGTACTATTTCAAATGTTGAAATAAAATATTTATTTAAATAAATTACTGTTTAAATATCAAATTCTGTGTAATAGCATTTTATTAAATAAAAATTTATTTTTATTAAAAAATCAAATATGCTCTACATTGTGGGCCCCACAAATTCAAAAAATTCATATCTATAGCAACATTTTGGAATGTTGCTACAGATACCTATGGGTGTTGCCATAGACCCAAATAGGGTTCTATTGCAACAATATTACTTATGTTGCCTTAGATAGTCAAAATGTTGCCTTTGAGGTCTAAGGCAACGGCAAAAATTGCATCACCCTAAAAGTGTTGCCATAGACCTATGGCAACATTTTTCGGGCCTGAACCAACATTTTTTTTGTGTTGCAGTAGGCCATTTATGGCGTAGTGGATTTAGAAGAACAGATCACTGGAAACTGGATGTGCTCTGTTGTTGGAGAAGCCTTCTTTGCTTTCATGCTCGATGCTAATGTGACAATCTATTATCCAAGGAATACCTTAAATTCCAAGGTAGTAGTCATAGTCAGTATTCTTATCCTATTATTTTTTGCTGTTAGTTTAGATTCTATCAATCCCTGATAATGCTCATGCTTATTTGCAGGTACCGAATCCAAAGATCTATGCTCTGATGGACTTAGATTTAGATTTTTGTTGAAATTTAGGACCATTAAGGTGTGGGTTGTTACATTTGGTATTAGAGCAAGGTTAGTGATGCTGAAAATTTTACTTTTACGCTAAAATGTTTATATTCCAACATGCTTAGGGTAATTATCCAAATTCATAACATTGTTATACAACCTATTTTCATATCTGGAATAAATTTTATTCAATTCAATATTTTAAATTTATACTTTTAGGACTGATTTCCAAATCAGGTTGTAAATAATTCTAAATCATTTCATAAACAAGAATATGTAGGTGATATTTATTACATTCAAAGTATATTCAATTTGTTGCCTACAACTCATATGTAATTATCCAGTTAGGCATAAAAATCAAATAAACATGAACGGGATAATTTTCATATTATAAAAATTTATAAAATTTCTCACTCACCTTTTAAAAGCGATCCAAATCTCCAGATCTGAAGTAGTACCATTGGTTCATCTCTAAATCCTTTTTAATATAAGAATATGTATAAAAAGGGTATATACATCTTTACTACTAATAATAAGAATTACATCAACTAATTTCAACCGTGTCCTTTTGAATTGACAAAAGTACCCTTGAGGCCAAATTACTCTTCGTCGGTTCTCATTAAACCCTAAACCATTATCACATTCAAACTTCTTCATCATCCCTCTGCCCTCTTTCCACCCTGCATTTTTTCTGATACCTTATATCAAATCCAAAGCTCCTATACTTTCAAACTCTAATACCGCTATAACTCTTCCTTTCGAAGGAATCCGCTGCTCGAAAATAAAAAATGGCGTACTTCGTATCATTTGCTCTTATGTTTCTAACCCTTGCAGGTTTGGCCGCGTTCATTTTCATTTCGGGTAAGGATGTAATTGATTGGGATCCGATGCATTGGTACCTGATCGTGATGGATCGGGGTGTGAAAGCGGGAGTGTCGATGAAGGGTTCAAGTATGGGTATATTGAAAGCGAGTTCATACCCGTGGACTAATCAGATGCCATTGTGGTAGAGAAGTGTGTTTCATTTCCAACCTGAGAAGAATTGGATGAACGGTATTATTATTTATTTATTTTTTGTAAATTTTGGATTTAAATTTGCAAAAAGGTTATTGTTTGTTTTTTGTTGATATCTTTTTGTTCATCTGTTTGGCGGTGGTTGGATGTTACTTTTGCTTTTCATTGACTATAGATACGAATGGTGAACACTTCTTTATGTTATTTTCAAGTTTTTATTTATGGTGTTGAATAGTAAGCTTTTAAATTTAGACATACAAAAGTTCATTATGTTGCTGATGAAAGGACTAAAATGTAGTTGACCTTTCGATGATTTGATCTTGAATAATATGGAAAATAACAGGCCATAGTAATGTAACAAAATTTGCAGAATAATAATCTTAACAAATTAACCCCAAATTAATTTCTAATGCTTTTGTTATGGCAAAGACTTTCATGTATTGACATTTTTTATGTCCAGGGCTGATGATTCACTATTCTAGATGATTAGCCATCCAATTTGCAGATGATTCACTATTCCAGAGCTTTTAGTTTGATTAATGACCGATTTAAATTTACATTCAAACCATGTAGAAAATGTGAAGCAAGAAGCACCTTATAATCAACATTTTTATTAGTTTGAACACTGCAAGAATGAATTTAAATTACTATCAAATTGCATTATGTATCTATGCAGTCTTTATAAATTATTTATTGGTCTGTGTCATATATACAACTGCTAAATGAACATATAACTAATGTTAGATTTGAACTCTTTTCATGGTCCACTTTCTTCAACATTTCCAGTAGAGAACATAATAACAACAACTATGCTTAGAGCTTTGAAGGTCACTTCAACAAAACTAAACATCCGCCTTTTTAAGGCATATCTCAGATTTCCATCTGCTTCTTTTGATAGCAAAACATCTAGATGTTAATGTTGGTGTAGCATCACTAGATGCCCATGTTGTTGGACAATCTTCAATTTCTAAAGGTTATTAATTGTTACTTAATTCATTAGCTTCTATAGATTAAACAATCTGTGTTATCGAATGTTTGATTATATTCCACTATGTTAGTGGCTACAGAATTAAGTGAAAGGAGAACATGGAGCATGGAAGGCTGAAAAGCTGCCTACTAATTCGCCTGATAGTGAAAGGAGAACATGGAACATGGGTAAGGGACTAATTCACATTTTTACTCTGTTTCAGTAATAGACAATGTTATTTCCTTCATTATATAAATTATAGATGAACATCCATTATTTGATGAAAACAAATGTCGCCATATATTTTAAGATATTATCATGATTCTTTTTCCTTTTACAAAAAAAAGTTTGGCTTTCTAACAAAATGTTGATTCTTTTGTTGAATATTACTCTGAAGTAACAGACAACCAACCCGAGCCTCTTTTGATTATTGTTTTTTCTTTTTTTATCTTAAATCCATAGAAGGGTGTAAAGAATTCAAAAGCTACAATAAAGACGTAATAAGTTTGATTATCTTGACTATTATTACATGAAGATTGTCCGGTAAGAAATAAGTTAAAATTGGGATTTGTTCAAATGGGCAGCATACCCTCAGCGACTGCTGCAATTGTATCCCTGAATGGAAAGGCTATTCCTGCCATCAGAAAAGATATGTGAGAATTTTCCTTTTATTTTTTGTTATGTTCACACTTGGTTTAGCATATGCTCCAAAATTGCTTTACAGTACAAGATTACAGTACTCTGATCAGCACCACATATGTATCAGGTTTGTTGCTAGAATTAGGAGCAAGTATCAAAATCTGCTAACATATTATGAGTTGGTGAACAGAGACAAACATTTAAGAATATATGATACATTTATATTAGGTCACATATGTTTTGTCATTGTTAAACGTATTATTTTTTGAGCTTAGTTTTTCTATTTAAGAATAGTTTGCTTCCTATGCTAAAAGGCTAACTGTAATTAATTATATGGAGGGTTACGTGAAATTAACAAAATTAATAGGTCCATGTAAGAAGTGGATGAGAAATCAAGGAAAGAAAATTATGCAGAAGAACAAATGACAATAATATAATGTAAATTTTATGATGTTTTAAATTAAAGTTTTCAACAAACAATAGAAATGACATGTTAAAAGTAACCAAACTTACCTTTAACTTATTTGCATAACTAATTATAATGTCATGTGAAAATAGGTATTTAATGAATTTAAACCTTTGCATGTTGACGTAGGTTTGACTCAAGATCAATACTAAGATCCTACTACTGTCACATTTATCAGATGTGAATTTATCCATAATTTCTTTATACCGCTATTTGCTTTAAATGTTGTTTAATGAAGCTAAAGCTGGAAACAAAATCTATGATGCTGATAGAACTATGTGTTGGGTACCATAACTTTGGCTAAAGAAAATGTATGCACCCAATTCAAGTTTCTCAAACATCAATATTGTAACTCATAATATTTAGATTTTTTTACTTGATCATGGATATGTTATTTTTAGTTAGCACAGTTTTTATCAAAGAATATATACAAAGATTCTAGCTAAAAGGCTCTGTTATACACTCAATTGGTTTGCAATAGCAAATTATCTCATGAACTTTATCATTTCCTATTTCTAAGCCAATCAACCTGTATAAAATCAACTTCAGTGCACGGTTCACTTTCCAGATCAGACCACTAAATTTGATCATAAACATTCTGGTTAAGTTGCATTGATAATCGGTATTTGAATGATTCTATAGTTTTGGTATTTGTTTATGTATTGTACTTAATGACATTAGTGAGAAGTATCTTTGTGGCACAATTTATAAACATGGCACTTTATTATACATCTTTAACAATAATTGTAATAGTTTTGGTGTCACACTTTTTTGGTATCAACGTGAACTACCAAAAATGCCCATCTATATATATTATCAAATCTTAATCATTAAAAATAGGATCTAATATTAACCTTCTTTTACAAATTCAAATGCCCCTAAAAGTAGGATCTAACAATTAAACATGTTTTACAAATTCAAAACGCTTCTAAAAATAGGATCTAAAATTAAACTTTTTTTACAAATTCAAAATACTTCTTTACAAATATACAAATCATAATATCACTAGAAAATAAAAAATCATTTTTTGACTGATTTAAACATATATAATTTATAAAAAAACAATTCACGCACGAAGCGCGTGCCATAACACTCGTACATTAGAGTTACAGATCTGAGAAGAGATTTGGGATTGGGAGAGAAAATAGATACAAATATACAAATATATAAAAATTACCTTAAATATGTGTATAGTCGATTCTCTTCTCATTTATATTAGATTTCTATTCTTCTCCAATTTGTATGAATATAGGTATAAATATCTTGTTTTTATAATTTAGAGAGAAAGCGGAGAATAAGAAATGGTAGAGCTTTGCTCTTGCCTCCGAAAAAATATGAGAAGAGAAAGGAGTGTTAGGCCTGAATTTATAGGCATAAGAATCAACCTCCACCGTTTGATTTAAAACATTAAATCCGGGCCATTATGGCCTAGGTTTGTTGCCCCGCCATTACCCAACCAATCAACCGCTTTAAATGCACCAGTCGACCGCTACATGTCAACCGGTCGTAGTGAACGGTTGGCCTGTGGGCTTGGGTGAATAATTATAAACGTTGATTTATCTATCAAATTATTTTCACTTAGAATTTGTTTTTGCCCATAACTTCTTTGTTTGCACTCTAATCACAAAACTTCAAATATGAAAATTGCTTAGAATTTCTCCATGAATGCAATGGTGCAAGTTTCGTGTGGTCAAATTCCATCATTTGCCCAAAATTTATTTTTGGAGCATAATTAATTAACTAACTAACTAATTAAATAACTAACGCCAAATTACGGTGTATTACATTCTTCCCTCTTTGAAAAGAATTTCGTCGCCGAAATTTCACCAATGACCAAGTCATGATTTTTGTTTCTAATTATCCTACGCTACACAACCAATGAGTGTACAACTGATTTTGCAACCAAACGTGTATTGTATATTACCGTATCACTACATAAAAAATATATACGCAGAATGATTCTAAATCAGATCCTCCTATTTGAATGCATTTCTTTTAAAAACATTTTTGAAAAATATGATGAAAACAACCTATATATATAATGGAAGTTCTATATGTATGTAGCTTTTTGAAAAATCTTTTCGCCCAAACCTCCAAACTCCTACAAGTAAAAGTATGAAGCAACCAATTTTGTATCCACTTCCTACCATCCAATAATCTAACGCATCGAAAAATCGCTTCCTAAACTTTACTCCTATGCCAAAAAAGGAATTTAGATGGAGAATTTAACATTCTTACCACACTATAATCTTCTTATTCCTGCAGTGCAATAGAAATTTCCTCGCAGCCTCAGATTTACTCCAAATTTTCCACGTACAAAACGCATAAGAAGACCTATTTCAAGCTCTAAAACGGAATTAAGTCTAAAAATAGGCTCGCGCGTATCATCGACAAGGTATGGAAATAGAAATTCCAAGGTTAAAACAACTTTTCTCTTGTTATTTCTTGCATTTATTGCATCATCGATCCTAATGCACTACTAAATTCGTAAATTCTAACTTTATCTTCCTTCACTACACTTAACATGTGGCCTTCAAAATCAAATATTTCATAAAAATCTTTCTCGCTTTTCAAATTGTATGTCAAAATAAGATCTCAAAATATTTAGATGCACATTTTCACTTGAAATCAAATTTTTTGGACAAAAACTCTAAAAAAATTCAAGAGTCACAAATAGCTAAAATGCAAAACTTTATTTTCAAAAGTGAACTTTTCAAATCAAGGGGAAATTTTTTATATTTCCTTCTTAAAATTTTTGATAAAACAAGGTACAATTTCAGCGTAGTTGGAAATCGGTTATGCGCTAAACGCATAAATCAAATTTCAAAATTCTACCACTAACTTTTACTCAAAAACTCGATGTTTTATTTAAAAATATCATTACGTCTATTATTCAAAAAATTTAGCTTTAAGAAATATGAGCAATGACCGGTGTTAACCCAAAAAATGGATCAACACCTTGGATTAAGTGTGAAAGCACTAGTGTAGATAATCAGCGGCACAAATCTCAGATAAACAACAAATAAAGAGCAGATGTAAGAAAAAAGACACACAATTTTTATAGTGGTTCAGCTGACTCTGGCCTACGTCCAATTTAATCAATCTTTATTATGATTATACGAGTTGAATCTCTCTAGATATCAACTAGTTAGTCCTTAGATCTAAGTTACAATGAGTTAGAATAAGTCACAAGTTCAAGGGTTGACTGGAGAATCACAGTAACCCCATTGATGACTGTTGTGAGGGAGAAGAAAGTTGAAGAAGTGAAGAAATTATAGTCAAGTAATGACAGCTCTCTCTCCGGAAAAGATCCATCTCTAGTTGCAGGTATGTGAGTATTTATAGGGAAGTTTAGTGAGTATTGGGCCAGAATTCCAAGTGTAGAAGAGTCTAGTTGTTATGCCAAGTCATCACCAAAAATCTCAAATCAATCCGAGTCATTTCTATGGATCGCTAGCTATCTATAAGAGATGGATCACTAGCTATCCATAGGGGATGGAGCACTAACTATCCATCAACTTAGCATATTTTTCTACCAGAAGCCTTTACTTAGTGCTACAAAGGAGCTCGGAAAGTTTGAGGGCGATCCGACCTATCTTGATGGATCGCTGCTATCCATAAGGGATGGATATCGCTAGCTATCCATAGGGGTGGATCGCTAGCTATCCATCCACTTAGCATATTTTTGAATGATCTTTGTTTGGTTGTCTTCCTATCTTCTATTTAAGTGCCTTGTCCAAATATCAAGTCGTTTGGAGTTAGTTTGATCATCCGTCTTCATGGGTCATCTGGTCCAGAAGAACTATCCATATCTCGCTCAAATCTTAATGAAATCGAACGAAACTTTGCAGGAATACTCTAGAGGGTATTAGGGAGCACCATAAAAATTTGATGTGGTGGGGCTCACTCTAGATGGCTTGCTAGCTATCCATCAAATCAACTCTAAATTACTTTATTTTTTGTGAGCCTTCTCCTATGTTTTCTAAATGTTCTCCCAAAATTTTAAGTCAATCCAACTTCGTATGAGTTTTGTAGGTCCATTTTAAGTTTGCTAATTTTGGCCAAACAGCTTGAATTAGATGAGTCTTTACTTCTCGAGTTAGATTGTTTGGCATGCTATGAAACTTGACAAGCGTACTTAGAAATGGTAATGAATCATGATGCAAGAGGTTTGGAGGGTCCATGAGCAAGCCTTATGGATTTCCAGCGATCCATAGGTGATGGATCGCTAGCATCTTTCCTCTTGGGTCTTTCTCTTCTTCTTTTTCTGGTCCTTTTGGTTGATTCTTGAGTTATTCTGGCATAGTCTGAAAGTTCTAATTCTTATTGAATTTTGATGGGTTAAAAATCCAGTTAACACTTGCCCTCCAAAGTACACCTTTTGAATAAAGGTGTGCTTTGTTTAAGAACAAGTTCCTATCTCCAGTCTTCCATAATTGAGCTTTTTAGCTGCTTTAGCCTTGGTGAATCGTCCAATTCCTTGGATTCTCTTGCCAATCACAAGTTGTTCCAAACCAGTTACCTCTTAAGACTCTAGACTCTACCCAAGTGTAATCTATACATCACAATCATTCTAATTTCATTTGGAGTTATTACATCACACATCTCTAATTAAATCACATGCTTCCAACATATTTCCAATTACATCATATGTCTGCATTTACATCACATATCTCTAATTGTCTCATCTTCATTAGGGATTTACATCATTATCATTTTGCCTCTCATTCAAAGTTGTCATATCATATATCAAAATCACATTATATATCAAGATCATCCTGTGTTCATCCAGGATTTATCTGTTTTATTCTATTTATAAGGCATTCAAATCCTTTTATTAAATCAAATTTGTCTTAAGGCTCGATCTCTCGTGATCATTTAAGTTTAATGTGCGATCTCTCTGGATCGTTTAATGTTTTAAGTTAAGGGGATGATCTCTCTGGATTGTTTGTTTGTTAAGTTAAGGGGGATTAATTAAGCCCATCCGCTCACTCTCCGGTGAGAGGATTTCTTGCACTCCGGTCCCGTCTCTCCGGTCGACACTCTAAGGCGATCAATATTGTACAAGTCCATCTGCTCTCTGGCAAGGGGACTTGCACCCTGCACTCCGATCCCGTGGCGGGACTCTATGGCAATCAATATCAGTCATCATAATCAATGTGGATTATTCAAAATTCAAATATTCAAATCAAAACAAATAAGCAGAAATCAAATAAGAAGGAATCAGAACAAGTAGAATTCCTAAGTTTTCACCTCGGAGATCCGACTCGGTTCGTGCCTAGAGACCAATCTGGGCCTCGTACACGTGCAAGCGGTCTGAGGTCATTATTGTCCTAAATAGTCATCTTAGGCATGCGACTCAGAGCATGCCTAGGGAAGTTCAGGATCCCGTACACGTGTAAGCGGCCTGAGGTTATTATTGTCTAAATACCGAAAGAAAAGTGCGGAAAAATAAATGAAAAAGCAAAGCATAGGAGCCGGATCCGATTCCCATCTACCCCAATCATGGGATAATTTGTCTTGGCTCAAATCCGTGGGCGTTTCTTGATGCATTTGCCATGGATGGCGGTTGTTCTTGCAATTCTACCGCGGTTTTGTTCCTTACGTACCGTGGCAGCTGGTTGTTCCGATCCAGTTCTTCATCAGGTCATGAAGGTGTTGGCACTCATTTGTTTCATGCCTATTCAGCTCATGGAAGATGCAAAACTTTCCAGATCTTTTCTCTCGATCAATGGGCTCCTTCCTAGGTGGCCTCCAGTAGAGGTTCTGCCCCTAGTATCCAAGTATATCCTCTTTGGGATTTCATTCAAGTCAGTGTATGAAGAGAATCTCGGCTCCTTCTTTTGTCGTTTCGACTCCCCGAAGTCGTCATCAGTTTTCCTTTTCCCCTTGTCTTTTCCAATTCCAGCTCTGGATGGTCCTCTGTCCTCCACGGAGTTTATTTCAGCATCCACATCCTCATCTTCGGCTTCAGCATCTTCCTGACGCAAATATCTCTCAGCTTTGTAGTAGAATTCTGCATGATCCCTCGGTGGATCCCTTTTCAATGCAGCTTTGAAATCAGTCTTACTCGCGACCCCGGATTCTGCTGCCATTAGGATAAATGATGGGTTCGGCTTGTTAACTACAGCTACTACTGCATTGAATCTTGTTAAATAAGTTCTTAAAGGCTCTCCAGACTTTTTTTACGTCTGAAAGCGTAAGTACATTCCTCGATTGTGAGACATGAACTCTGAACTGTCTCAAGAACTTGCTCAACAAGTCGGTCCATGTGCTTATGGACAACTGTCTAAACCATAATGCAGCTAAATCCATTAAGTATAATGGAAAGCACCGCCCCATTACCTCCTCAGAAACACCCAACACCTCCATATGTTGAATATATCTCATTATATGAATCGTCGAATCTGTCTTCCCATCGTACATTTCCAATGTCAGAAGCTTGAAATCTGGAGGATTTCTCACATTCCGAATATTAGTAGTAAACAGATTCCTATTCACGTCTTCCAAACCCTTACATGGGGGTCCTCCTCTAGTGAACCTTTGTACCAATTCAGCAACTTGGTTCTCACCATCCAATGAAGGTCTCCATCCTAAAGCAATACTTTGCCCCTGTTCTGGTGGGAGTATCCTGGGATGCACTCTTCCAGCCGCATGCCTGTGTTTTGATTCATAACTCTAGATTCATTCAGACCTACGTTCCTTCGAGGAAGTTTTGGTACATAATCTTCTATCGATTGCATCCTAGTATTTGGATTAACTCCAGTACCACCAGTTCCTGGTGTTCCAACAGTAACTACGACATTGGGATTGATTCCCATGTTTATTTCAGCATTGCCCCCTTGAAGTTTGATTCCTATTCCCTGCAGATCTAGCCATACCTTGCTGCTCCATCCTTTGGAAGAAGCCGTCCATCATCTCCTGTTGCCTAGCTAAGATTCCTTCCTGCATCTCTTTCATCATCTTTTTCATCTCCTCTCTAATCATGTAGTTAGGTTGATGAGAATTTGAGGACACCTCCTGGCTGCCCCTAGGCTTCGATTGCTACAGCTCTAGATCTAGTATTTGGCCTACTCATCTTCTCTAAATCTTAGAATCAAACTTCAAATCATTGAATCTCGTTCAAGGTTCTCAGTGAAAGCACCAAAATGTTAACCAAAAAATGGATCAACATCCTGAATCAAGTGTGAAAGCACCAGTGTAGATAATTAGCGGTATAAATCTCAGATAAATAACAAATAAAGAGCAGAAGTATGAAAAGAGACACATAATTTTTATAGTGGTTCGGCTAACTCTGGCCTACGTCCACTTTAATCAATCTTTATTATAATTATACTAGTTAAATCTCTTTGGATATCAACTAGTTTGTCCTTAGATCTAACTCACTATGAGTTGGAATAAGTCACAAGTTCAAGGGTTGACTGAAGAATCACAGTAACCCCGTTGATGACTGTTGTGAGGGAGAAGAAAGTTGAAGAAGTGAAGGAATTCCAGTTGAGTAATGGCAGCTCTCTCTCTCAGGAAAGGATCCATCTCTAATTGTAGGTGGGTGAGCATTTATAGGGAAGTTCAGTGAGTATTGGGCTAGAAGTCTAGGTGCAGAAGAGTCAGTTGTTATGCCAAGTCATCACCAAAAATCTCAAATCAATTTGAATCATTTCTATGGATCACTAACTATCCATAGGGGATGGATCGCTAGCTATCCATCAACTTAGCATATTTTTCTACCAGAAGCCTTTACTTAGTGCTACGAAGGAGCTTGGAAAGTTTGAGGGCGATCTAACCTATCTTGATGGACCGCTAGATAGGGGATGGATCGCAAGCTATCCATCCAGTTAGCATATTTTTGAGTGATCTTTGTTTAGTTGTCTTTCTATCTTCTATTTAAGTGCCTTGTCCAAATATCAAGTCATTTGGAGTCAGTTTGATCATCCATCTTGGTCCAGAAGAATCATCCATATCTCATTCAAATCATAACGAAATCGAACAAAAATTTGCATAAATAATCTAGAGGGTGTCAGGACCCACCATAAAAATTTGAGGTGGTGGGGCCCACTCTAGATGGGTCGCTGCGATCCATCAAATCAACTCTAAATGACTTCAATTTTCTTGTGAGCCTTCTCCTATGTTTTCTAAATGTTTTCCCAAAATTTCAAGTCAATCCGACTTTGTATGAGTTTTTTAGGTCTATTTTAAGTTAGCTAATTCTGGATAAATAGCTTGAATTATATAAGTCTTCACTTCTCGAGCTAGATTGTTTGGCATGCTATGAAACTTGACAAGCGTGCATAGAAATGGTAATGAATCATGATGTAAGAGGTTTGGAGGGTCCATGAGCAAGCCTTATGGATCACTAACGATCCATAGGTGATGGATCGCTAGCGATCCATCACCTTAGCTTATTTTAGCGTCTTTCCTCTTGGGACTTTCTCTTCTTCCCTTTCTGGTCCTTTTGGTTGATTCTTGAGTTATTCTGGTGTAGTCTGAATGTTCTAATTCTTATTGAATTTTAATGGGTTAAAAACCCAGTTAACAACCGATGGTACCAAAACAACTTTATCATGTCCTTCGCTAAAAATTTCTAACTATTCTAAACTTCCAATCTTATATTGAATTTACTTTAGTCAACTGTCTTTATGAGATTCCTATATTTATACTTCTTCTTTATAATGCATATGTAAAAGCGGTTCGTATGCCTAGAAATAATAACATAGTACATAAATAGGAACCCATAATATCGTGCGTGCCTTTTACAAGAGACAACTAACAATTACAACCCAAACAGCCTAAAAGAAAAGAACAAATGCTGGAAGGGAAGAGACAACAACACCGTAACTCCTAAAACAATGCCTACAAACTACGACATGCTTTGCTCCGCAATTGGAGCTCGATCCATTATTGTGACCCTTGAATGGTCGTAGCACGATGGTGATACACCCAATCTCTTACCGCTGGCTTTGCTGACGGCTTCAGAATTGTCATCTTCCCAAGGAAGGATCTAATGATGGCAGACCTTCTACTAAACTACCTCTCCATAGAGGTTCACCCTTATTTCCTAAAGATGAGAGTGGATAGATGAAAATACGAAAAGTGAATCTGTAGGGTGCGAATCCTTGATCAACTAATTGAATCAAAAGGGTGTGGGTCCAATTGATGGCGATGCCCCTAATACTAGCATAGGTGGTCTTACACACCATGGGATAAATCCAGTCATAACTTCCAGTCTTAGGGATGGCATTGTGCCGAATGATGCACATAATCAGATGGGCAGTCGGTCATAGATTATCCATCTTTAAAGCATCGACATCCTGGGAAAAGATCTACTGCAAAATCTTTGAGTCCGTCACTTTAAAATCATCCAAGTCCGCGTCCTTCGCGGAGGTCTCCAAAATCTCAATAAGAACATCATTAGCCAGCTCAATCAAGACAACCTTCACCTCCAAATGAATCAAACTATTGCCTCCATCGAAATTCTACGCCAAGAGAATATCGTAAAAGCAGATGCAGCGCGGGTAACATTCCCGCTCAAAAGTCTTAAAGCCGAGGATCGGTGCAAATTCTACCACAAAGAATAGATCTTCTAGCCCAAAGGCGGCGAAACCTTCTACTCATTCTGGTCCAGGAAAGTAGCCCCTTAAGTGTTGAGAGCATAATAGTGCAAGGAAAAACCAATAGTGCAGAAAGGTGTCTTAGATTAAGAAGTGGTCGGAGAGAGGAAATAGGGTTTAGATCTAGAGTGGTGGTGGGGCGAGATCTAACGTGCAAAAACAACACGAGAGGGAGGCGAGGCTGCTGCTCCAAGGGAAAACCGGCATCACCTAGGGGTGGAACGGAAGAGAGAGGCTGATACTTGGATGAGGAGGAGGATGGAGATTGGGTTCGGATTATTGAGGAAGGAGGAACGAAAGAATGCAACCGGGGAAATTCGAACGTGACTTTTATAGTCCCGTTCCAGATTCAAGTTATGCCAAAACTCGTTAACTAATAGACCACTCTAGGTTTATCGCTAAATGGTCAACTGCTAGACGGGCTTTGGACGTTAATTGAACCTAGAATCAATTACGGTTGGATTAAATAATAATAATCGTTTCGTGCCATCTTCTTAGAGTCGACACGATCTGAAAAGTTCCTAATCCTCGTCATGGCGATGTCAAAGCCTCCCGCCTAGTTCCGAACCATGCTCCAGCAATTCACAGTAGTCCCAACAAAACTACCGCAACCAACAACAATTTCGAAAACCTGAAAATATTGCTACTGCTATTTCCCACCTACTTCGCACGAAAATATTTCTTCCAATAGCTGGTGGTACAACAACACTTCAAACTACATACCCGAATAAAATTAAATGTCATTCCTATTTTGTCTATACCTTAAAGAGAGAAGATTTTGAAAACCTCGATTTTATTAATCGAAAAATCACTTAGCTAGACATATGCTCCTTTATACTTATTTCTAAATAATAGAAACCATTTCAAACCAAAACTTCACTTAAAAATCAAACTTATATTTGCCAAAAATCAAATCAAGCCTTTACCGATATATATAAATATTTAAGGAATTTTCAAAATCTAAGGCATTTCCAAAATATACTTTATAAAAATTCACTCATAAGTTTTAGACTAAGGAATTGACATTAATTATCCAAATAAAAATCCGGTTTACCATCAAAGAGGTGATCAATAAATGCATCCTAGCATAAACTTGCTTCCTGACAATTACGACATACAGACTCTAATTTCCTACCCAACTGAAATAAACATGTGTCTCCGATTGGAACTCATCATCAAAATCCAAAATCACAAAGTTGATAGAATTTCAACTAACAAGTCGAACACAGTTCGCGTCGGCCAAATTCTCTATCGGATTAGAAAACGGCCGATCGAATTTATTATAAAATTTACCACAAGTGCACCGCGTACAATGATAGTACATGGCGAGTACGGGTCGATCCGCAGGAAATTGTTATATTTTCAAATTCTATTCAATCAAATTAAACCAAAGTTTGAGAGTGTTAAGCTAAAAATGTAGAAAAACTAGCAAAAGAAAATTGATAAAAATATTGGAGTTTAAAGGCAATTTAGAGGTGAATCCACTCTCTAGATCACATAAATCAACAAAATGAAATTACGATCTCTCTTTGGTCATTAGTGAAATTATTTGATGTGCTTATCATAAGTATGACATATTTGTGCTATTAATTAGCCCAATATAAACCATCAAACTATAACACAACCACTAAACCACTATTTAACTCTCGTGAAAATGACAATAAAGTTGAAAATAAAATCTATTTTAAGCATGGTCTATTAACTATTGATTAGAAATATAGACCAACAAATTTTGATTTCAACATTCACTTTATTACCATAATCATATGTAGATGAAGAGGTAATTTGTGTTTTGTTTGTTTAAGCATAGCCTATTTGGTGTCAACAACATAGGCTATCAAATTCAAAGCTAAACAACAAATTTTAAACCATTCATACATTGCCATTAAGCAAAAAAAGAGATAAAAAATATCAAATTATGTTGAATCTACATAATAGAAAGCTTCATTACCCCTAAATTGAAGGGGTTTAGCCTTTCATATTCGTTATCATATCAAAAAATGTAGAAAGCAACATGAAACAAAAAGAAAAGGAAAATGCAAGCTAATGAAAAAAAGAACTAATCTAATTGCATAAAATAAAATCTACACTACTAGCATGAAAGAAAAGAAGCATGTAAATAGAAAAGAACACTAATTAACATTGCATAAAAAAAGGAAAATTACATGAAAAGAAAATAAGATCTTTGATTTATTTGAGCCTAAACAAAACTAAAGAGGCTAAGTGTAACGACCTGAAATTTTCAACCATTCGCATCCATACATGTCGGATTTGAATTGCTCAAAATATCAGATTGTTAATTTAAATTTGGCAAAACTCAGCATATACAGTAAATAAAATAATCACAGAATCACAGACACAGTAATATAAAATAATGCAGCGGAAACAAAAGGATAGTAGTTCATGAAGCTACTATATATATAACAGAGTTAAACAAGATACAACATAAGTCTCAAATACATAGATGTCTCAATAAAATAGTCAAATACAAGATCTGAATACATCACTGGAATCAACTGAATAACTGATAGCAGAATCGATAGATAGTCGGATCTCCAAGCGAAGCTCCAACTCCAAAGGTCAGTCTCAAAGGTTGTATCACTCAGTCCGACCCGAGCGTAAAGCAAAAACACAATACACTCGAGTCAGGATTAACATTCTTATATCAATAAATCCAACTCAAGTGAAATATCAACTGGAATACAAGTAACTCAAAGGATGTTTGGGATAACCATCCTCTAAGGATCCGTTAAACTATCTACTATGTAGTAATATACACTATTATAATAATGTCTAATAGTAAAATAAACATACTTTTAAATAGCATTATGGCTTTACATTTTCCACCTTAACACGTAATAGTCCCAGTAGTCTATCCAGTATTAGCATACTCCCAGATCGGGGGCTACCCTCAATACTCCACAGGCTACGGGAGAAATCTCAACTCGTAGTAAAGTTCGATATGGTAGGTGACACGGCACAACAAGGCAATGCCAGGGTAGATATACCAATTATGCATCCGGGCTGGTGGAAACGCATAGCAGCCACTGCCGCCCACCTTGGAACACACTCCCAATCAAAATCGAAGGGTGGCCACCAAATCAATCACAAAGTAATAGAATGGTATCGAAGAAATGCGTCCGATCAGAGGTGCTACCTCATTGGCCCGTCGATCGCTCCTGTTTTAGCCACCTTATGCCAAATCACGGGAGTCGGGTCCACGTTCATACCTCAATAGGATCGTCGCCACCATCATACTTCATTCTGGAATCTCTACCGCGTACACGGTTGTCAAAGTGGTTTTCGGTATCGACAGAGAGTATGCCCATATCCGATCTCGGTCTCTTTAACAATCAAACGTTATTATAACACGGTGGTCTTTTAAAAATAGTTTATACTTCAAAACAAAAATATCATTTTCATTTCAAAACCCAAATCAATACGATATCATTTCCATTTCAAATATATCCATTTCCATAAATCATATCACTTTCCAAAGTTATAACGCTTTCGAAATCATAATCTTTTAAAATCAAACACTTTGGAAATCACAGCTTTGAAATCATAGTATTTTGGAAATCATAACACTTCCTCTTAAACATTTTAGATATTTAAATTAGTATATAAAATAAAATAGTTTATAAATAAAATAGTTTATATAAATAGTTATGTAATGACCCGTATTTTTACGGATCGAAACATCGTAAAACAGTTATTATTAGACTGTTAGTATTGTTGATAAGTTATCCAGAGTCTAAGTCTTAGGTCGTATAGAAGTTAGGTCGTATAGTGGTTAGGTCGTAGTAGACGACCTAAGGAAGTGGAGCGACCTATAGGAAGTTGGCGACCTAAGAAGTGGAGCGACTTAAGGATTGGAACGACCTAAGCAGTTAGGTCGTGTGATAGTTAGGTCGTGTGATAGTTTAGGTCGGTCGAGCGACCTAAGGAGTTAGCGACCTAAGGGTTAGTAACCTACAGTATTTAGCGACCTAGTGGTGAGCGACCTAGTGGTTAGCGACCTATTAGTTAGCGACTTAAGAGCTAACGGCATAAGAGTTAGCGAGTTAGCGTAGTTAGGTCGTGAGCGACCTAAGTTCAGTAGTGGAGTAGTTAGGTCGTTAGACGACCTAAGATGTTAAGTCGTTTCCTAACTAAGTTAGTTAGGTCGTGAGCTTCTGTGTTGAGTTAGGTCATAGGCGACCTAAGTTAGTTAGGTCGTGAGCTTCTGTGTGTGTTAGGTCGCGTAAGAGCTAAGCTGCATCTGGGTTAGGTCGTAGGTCACGTGGATGCGCATGTGTTAGGTCGTAGAAGCGCTTATGCGTTAGGTCACGTGGATGCGCATGTGTTAGGTCGTAGGCTGGAATTGTTAGGTCATGGGTTTTTAGGTCGTGGGGTTTTCAAGTCGTGGACGACCTAAGAGCGAACGACCTAAGGGAAATCAACCTATAAATAGGAGGGTTCTACTTCATTTTTGGGATCGGGATTTTGAAGCGACGAAGTGCTGCCATTTTGAGAGCTCGAGTTCTACACTTCTTCACTTCTTTTCTCCACTTTAATCTTGTGCTTCCTTTCATCCAAATCAAAGATTAAGATCGAAGATCCAAGAGCTTAGATTAAAGATCTTCATCCATCGAAGAGAGATTTCATCGTTTGAAGCGGGATTGTGATAGATCGAGTTAGATTCTTCGCTGTCCAGATTTGAAGTGTGTTGCTTTTGAGGTGTTTAGGTGATTTGGTGAGTGGTGGTTATCTCTCACACGGATCCAAAGGAGTATATCGGATTGTTGGCTTGATTTGGTGTTAAAATAGTGATTTCCATGTATTTCCGTAAACCTAAGTGTAGATCTATTGTTCATGATGATTTGACATCCATTTTACTATATGATTAACCTATGCAAGTTCATTCATCAAGTTGTAGAGATATTGCTCATGTTTTCATACTTGTTAGATTTGGACTCTTTATTTACGAAATTGCCATTATTGCTATAATTGTTATTTAGATCATGTTTGAATGTTTGATTTACTTGAATTAATGATTGACTTGATTGATTGTTGTAATTAGTTGATTGATGACTTGATTTAGACAAGATGGTCGAAGATGATTCAAAAGCTAAGGGAAAGGCTCTTGAATTGGAAAAGCTGCTCGTGGCATATGTGGCGGACGATGAAGCTCATATGGATAGACTTGATGATGATGATGAGATGAGGCTTTGCTATGATAAGATGAAGCGAGGCATGAGATATGAGATAGCCTTGGTTTAGTCCAGACGGGATCATTCCAAGCAGGTTGATAACTCGGTGAAATGGTTCGAGTTGAGGATAATGGTTTGCTCGAGAGGCGCTTGAGCTAGTATGGAAAATAGTCGTCGAGGAGGATGACTAGGAGGCTGCGGTTTCATCGTTGTTGAAGGTTCTAGCATGCTCAAAGCAAGAGTACGTTGGGCAGATTCGATAGTCCCTAAAGACTATGATTGTAGTCGAGTACTCTGGGCAGATTCGATAGTCCTAGGCACGGGCTGCGACGACGTGCGGAGTTATGTCTAGAACTGGGGTTTCCATTAGCCCTTGACGGACGGCTGAAAGAATGTGCCGGTCATTCAACTAACGGTGGTATCAGAGCAATGATAACAATGATAGCCAAAGTCATGGATGTTTGGTTGTATCGTCATTCGGTCTTAAGAGCGATATTTTCTGGGTGCTTATCTGATCTTGGTTTAGGCCTTGGGGGTTTGTGCTTGGAAAACATCGTCCTTGACTCGAGTGATAATTACTTTACTTTAAATGTCTGCTTTGCTATGTTTATTTCTGCTTAGTGTGTCTGGGGGCTATTACTGTAGAAAGAGGTGGAGTGGGAGGGTTGGATTCCTATTCCTTTTACCTTTATGCTCTTTTGGTATGTTGTTAGTTAATTTACTGCTCACTAAGACTGTTGTCTGACTCAAGGCTTTATGTTTTAACTCTTATTGCCTTGGGCTGTTCGTCCATTTTGGGACGGGCAGACTAGGTAGTAGGTGACAGGTGCTGTTCTTAGTTTCTGACGATGCTGATGACGAAGACGAGCTAGAGGCTTGCATATTATTTTCTTACTATATGTACTGGATGTTCCGCTGCTTTGTATAATTCTCTGAGTGATATGTAGTGAGGCTTGATGTATTGATGTTTCAGATGTTTGTATTCAACTATTATGAAGCTTAATTGATGAGATTCATTTGTGAAGCTTTACTATATATGTTCTCTATTGTATTTTATCCATGTGATGTGAGTTATACGATAGATTCTGTTGTTTTAATTATACCCTAATGATCGTCCATGGCTGCCTGGCACACTTTACAGCGCACTATGTTTAGGTTTTAGTGCAGGGGTCGTGGGCGGTCGTCACATTTGGTATCAGAGCTTTGGTTAATCGATTTTACCCAACGCTCGCTGACATAACTACGTATGAGAGACGTAATTGTATTTTGATGGATGACTACTATATATAATATAGTAGATTATAAGAGTTTGAGTCCTTTATGCAGTTGTTTCTCAAGGTGTGCTAATCATTCCTTTTATAGATATTAAGGATGAGTCAAAGAGGGAGACCAGCTGCTAGGGAAGGCCGTGCTGCTGAGGGAGCTGCTGATTATGCTGCTATGTTCGAGGCTAGGATGACTTCGATCATGAGAAGGATGCCAGCTTTGAGGCCAACAATAGATGTTGGAGTTCAAGTTCAAACTCCAAGACCGGTGGATTTTGCTAAGTTGTGTAAAGACTATACTGCTCTTGGAGGAAAGATTTTCTTGGGAACGGAGTCAACTATTGAAGTCCAGAGATGGATAGATGCTTGTAGAAGGATCTTTGGTGATTTGGGAATCGAGGATGCAACTAAAAGGAAACTTGCATCAAGACAGCTTCAAGGAAGAGCTTCTGATTGGTGGAACTCTATCACCATTGATACTCCGGAGGAAGAGATTACTTGGGAGCAATTCCAAGCTAGATTTGAAGCTAAGTTCATTTCTACAGCTCAGAAGTCTGTTCTGTTCAAGAAGTTTGTGGAGCTCAAGCAAGGTGGAAGGTCGGTTCTTGAGTATGTTTCTGAGTTTGAAGCTTTGTCCAAGTATGCCTGGTCGTATATTGAATCTGCATATCAGAAGAATGAGAAGTTTGTGACAGGCTTGGACAGTTATCTTGGGAGACAGTTGGTGGATCATCTGGACGATCCATTTGAGAAGCTTGTGGAGAAAGCTCACAGGCACGAGATTCTGTTTCCTAAAGAAGGGTCTGTTGTTGCTATGACCAAGGAAGAGTCTAAACCACAACAGGGTGGAAACAAGAAGAGGAAGCAGCAGCAGTTGAAGGGTAAGGATGGCCAGAAGAAGCCGAAGGGCGAAGTGACCTGCTACAACTGTCAGCAGAAGGGCCATTTCTCCAGAGATTGTAAGAATCCGAAAGTGCCGATGAAGTGCCACAACTGTGACAAGCCGGGCATATTAGGAAGAATTTTCCAGAACCGCGGAAGGACAAGCAGATTGTGCAGGCTTATGCTTTGGGGGCTGTTCCATCATCTTCGAAAGCTCCTACTGCTGAAGAGAAAGGGAAGAGTGTGGTGGTTCAAGGTACTCTTTCCATATGTGGTGTTCCAGTTAGAGTGTTATTTGATACTGGAGCGTCACATTCTTTTGTTTGTAATGAACTTGTAGGCCGGTTGGGTTTAGAACCGGATATCGTTGATAGGCCATTGGTTGTGACTAATCCAGTTGGGGGTTCGTCTTGTTTGTGTATGCTATGCCGTGGTCTGATTGTATCGAGTCATGATTGCTCTTTTGTTTGTGATTGTTTTGTTCTGAACTTTGCGGGGTTCAGAATTATTTTGGGTATGGACTGGCTTAGGAAGTATGCGGCAAAGGTTGATTGTGAAAGGTTGGAGGTGACAGTCGAGAATGTGGAGGGGCGAAAGGTTGTGATACGATGTAAGCATGAGGAAGGCGTCTTCATGAGCTTCATGTATTCGCTAGTTGTTCCACGAGATGGACTGTCATCGGTGCCAATCGTTAATGGATTTGAGGATGTCTTTGATGAGGTCAAAGGGTTACCGCCGCATAGAGAGATCGAGTTTCGTATAGATCTAGTTGAAGGAGCCAGACCTGTTGTGATGCCTCTTAGGCGGATGGCGCCTAGGGAACAGTAAGAGTTGAGGGTGCAAGTTGATGATCTTTTACAGAAAGGATTCATTCGGCGTAGTGTGTCCGAATGGGGTGCACCAGTTGTGTTTGTTACCAAAGCGGATGGATCGTTGAGGTTGTGTGTGGACTATCGTGAGCTGAATAAAGTGACTAAGAAGAACAAGTATCCATTGCCGAGAATAGATGACTTGTTTGATCAGCTTCATGAAGCTAAGGTGTTTTCTCGGATGGATTTGGCAACGGGATTTCACCAGTTAAGAGTGGCTAAGGATAGTGTGCCGAAGACTGCTTTCAGGACACCATCCGGTTTCTTTGAGTGGCTGGTAATGCCGTTTGGATTGACTAATGCACCAGCATATTTTGTGGATCTTATGAATAGAGTGTTCAGGGATCAGTTGAACAAGTTCGTGCTAGTGTTCGTGGATGATATTTTGATTTATTCCAGAACTAAAGAAGAGCACAAGACGCACTTACGTATTGTTTTGGAAATCTTACGGAAACATCAGCTGAAGGCTAAGTTTTCAAAGTGTCACTTCTGGAAGAGCAAAGTGAGGTTCTTAGGCCATATTATCTCTGGAAGTGGAATAGCGGTTGATCCCACTAAGGTGGCAGCAATCCAGGATTGGATTAGACCTAAGAATGCATCTGATGTGAGAAGTTTTCTTGGATTAGCAGGATATTATTGTCGGTTTATCAAAGACTTTTCCAAGGTAGCTGCACCGTTAACAGGATTGACGAAAAAGAACCAAGTATTCAGATGGGATGCTAAGTGTGAGCAAGCTTTCGGAATCCTGAAAGAGCGACTGACAAGTGCTCCTGTTTTGACTATTCCAAGTGGGAATGATGAGATGGTGGTTTACACCGACGCATGTGGTACTGGACGTGGAGCAGTGCTGATGCAGAAGGGTAAAGTTGTTGCGTATGCAAGTCGACAACTGAAGCCGCACGAAAGGAATTATCCGACTCATGATTTGGAGTTAGCGGCGATTGTATTTGCTCTGAAGATGTGGAGACATTACCTATTGGGAGTTCGATTCGAGTTGTTTACAGATCATAAGTCGTTGAAGTATCTTTTCTCCCAAAAGGATTTGAATCTTCGGCAGCAACGATGGCTAGAGGTTTTGGCATCATATGACTTTGGTATAGCCTATACTCCGAGAAAGGGTAACGCAGTGGCAGATGCGTTAAGTCAAAGACATGCAGGATTGGGAGCCATGTTTTCAGAATGGAAGAATCTCGAGTATTTAGCTGGATTTGACTTCAGGCCTAGATGTGAATTGGAACCTGAGATGTTGGCAAACTTATCGATAAGACCGACTCTTGTGGAAAGAATTGGCGAGAGCCAAAAGCGAGACGATAAGCTTGTCAAGATTATCCATGATTTGGAATCTAGATTGGAACCAGAGAAGGATAAAGGATTCGAGGTCGATCGAGAGGGTTGGCTTCGAAAGCAAGGACGACTAGTTGTTCCCGACATAGATGAATTGAGAGATGAAGTTCTGAAGGAAAGTCATCACTCGAAGCTGACAATTCATCCAGGTGGAAATAAGATGTATCGGGATATGAAGAGGACCTATTACTGGGAAGGAATGAAGAAGGATGTTGGAAATTTTATTTCCAAATGCATGAACTGCCAGTTGGTAAAAGCCGAGTAGAAGAAGCCCAATGGATTGCTTCACCATTAGAAGTTCCTACATGGAAGTGGGAGCAAATATCGATGGATTTTATTGATGGACTACCTAGAACCAGAGCGGGAAATGAAGGGATTTGGGTCATCGTAGATCGACTGACTAAGAGTGCAAGATTCATTCCTGTTCGATCAACTAGGACTGCATCAAAGTTGGCTGAGTTATATGTTAAGTGGATAGTTCGATTCCATGGTATTCCGAAGAGTATAGTGAGCGATCGAGATCCATTGTTCACTAGTGGATTTTGGAAGAGCTTCCAGGAAGTGTTGGGAACCGAGTTGTGTTTGAGTACAGCTTATCATCCCCAAACAGATGGTCAGACCGAGAGAGTCAACAGAGTTTTGGAAGATCTCCTCAGAGCTTGTGTTTTAGATTTTGGAGGATCATGGGAAGATCACCTTCATTTGGTGGAATTTTCGTATAATAAAAGTTACCAGTCAAGCATTGGTATGGCACCCTATGAGGCATTGTACGGAATACCGTGTAACTCTCCGACATGTTGGTTAGAGACATGAGAAAAGCTGATACTTGGTCCAAAAATGATTCGACAGACTTCGAATTGCATAGAGATCATTCGACGACGAATGAAGGCAGCCCAAGACCGACAGAAAAGTTATGTCGATAAGCGTCGTAAGGATTTGGAATTCAACGTAGGTGATATGGTTTTCGTGAAGATTTCTCCACTGAAGAATGTTATTCGATTCGGGAAGAAAGGAAAGTTGACTCCGAGATTTGTTGGACCATTCCCGATCATCGAGCGAATTGGAAAGCTCGCCTACAGATTGGAGTTACCAGAAAAGATGTCGAGTGTGCACAATGTTTTTCATGTATCGTATCTACGGAAGTATGTGCATGACTCGAATACAGTGGTTTCTGTTGATAGCTGTGAAGATTTCGAGATTGATCCAGTCGAGAAGAGACCTCGTAAGCCGCTTCGTGTCATGGAAACCGACACGAAACAACTTAGGAGGAAGATAGTTAAGTTTCTCAAGATACAATGGAGTGATGATGGTAACGACTGTACATGGGAGGTGGAAGAGAGGATGAAGGCAGCTCATCCTGAACTCTTCAAGGTATGGCCCTAAGGTGTCGCGTCATCTAACGACATTGTAACTTGTTCTAGTTTTAGAATTCTGCATGCTAAGCTAGAATTGGATGCATGGTTTGTTGATTGCTATGGATGGTAGGCATGCAGAATAGTCTTTGATTGCTCTGTTTGTTTGGAATTTCGGGGGCGAAATTCCTAAGGGGGAGAGAATGTAACGACCCGTATTTTTACGGATCGAAACATCATAAAACAGTTATTATTAGACTGTTAGTATTGTTGATAAGTTATCCAGAGTCTAAGTCTTAGGTCGTATAGAAGTTAGGTCGTATAGTGGTTAGGTCGTAGTAGACGACCTAAGGAAGTGGAGCGACCTATAGGAAGTTGGCGACCTAAGAAGTGGAGCGACTTAAGGATTGGAACGACCTAAGCAGTTAGGTCGTGTGATAGTTTAGGTCGGTCGAGCGACCTAAGGAGTTAGCGACCTAAGGGTTAGTAACCTACAGTATTTAGCGACCTAGTGGTTAGCGACCTATTAGTTAGCGACTTAAGAGCTAACGGCATAAGAGTTAGCGAGTTAGCGTAGTTAGGTCGTGAGCGACCTAAGTTCAGTAGTGGAGTAGTTAGGTCGTTAGACGACCTAAGATGTTAAGTCGTTTCCTAGCTAAGTTAGTTAGGTCGTAGGCGACCTAAGTTAGTTAGGTCGTGAGCTTCTGTGTGTGTTAGGTCGCATAAGAGCTAAGCTGCATCTGGGTTAGGTCGTAGGTCGCGTGGATGCGCATGTGTTAGGTCGTAGAAGCGCTTATGCGTTAGGTCGCGTGGATGCGCATGTGTTAGGTCGTAGGCTGGAATTGTTAGGTCGTGGGTTTTTAGGTCGTGGGGTTTTTAGGTCGTGGACGACCTAAAAGCGAACGACCTAAGGGAAATCAGCCTATAAATAGGAGGGTTCTACTTCAATTTTGGGATCGGGATTTTGAAGCGACGAAGTGCTGCCATTTTGAGAGCTCGAGTTCTACACTTCTTCACTTCTTTTCTCCACTTTAATCTTGTGCTTCCTTTCATCCAAATCGAAGATCAAGATCGAAGATCCAAGAGCTTAGATTGAAGATCTTCATCCATCGAAGAGAGATTTCATCGTTTGAAGCGGGATTGTGATAGATCGAGTTAAATTCTTCGCTGTCCAGATCTGAAGTGTGTTGCTTTTGAGGTGTTTAGGTGATTTGGTGAGTGGTGGTTATCTCTCACACGGATCCAAAGGAGTATATCGGATTGTTGGCTTGATTTGGTGTTAAAATAGTGATTTCCATGCATTTCCGTAAACCTAAGTGTAGATCTATTGTTCATGATGATTTGACATCCATTTTACTATATGATTAACCTATGCAAGTTCATTCATCAAGTTGTAGAGATATTGCTCATGTTTTCATACTTGTTAGATTTGGACTCTTTATTTACGAAATTGCCATTATTGCTATAATTGTTATTTAGATCATGTTTGAATGTTTGATTTACTTGGATTAATGATTGACTTGATTGATTGTTGTAATTAGTTGATTGATGACTTGATTTAGACAAGATGGTCGAAGATGATTCAAAAGCTAAGGGAAAGGCTCTTGAATTGGAAAAGCTGCTCGTGGCATATGTGGCGGACGATGAAGCTCATATGGATAGACTTGATGATGATGATGAGATGAGGCTTTGCTATGATAAGATGAAGCGAGGCATGAGATATGAGATAGCCTTGGTTTAGTCCAGACGGGATCATTCCAAGCAGGTTGATAACTCGGTGAAATGGTTCGAGTTGAGGATAATGGTTTGCTCGAGAGGCGCTTGAGCTAGTATGGAAAATAGTCGTCGAGGAGGATGACTAGGAGGCTGCGGTTTCATCGTTGTTGAAGGTTCTAGCATGCTCAAAGCAAGAGTACGTTGGGCAGATTCGATAGTCCCTAAAGACTATGATTGTAGTCGAGTACTCTGGGCAGATTCGATAGTCCTAGGCACGGGCTGCGACGACGTGCAGAGTTATGTCTAGAACCGGGGTTTCCATTAGCCCTTGACGGACGACTGAAAGAATGTGCCGGTCATTCAACTAACGGTGGTATCGGAGCAATGATAACAATGATAGCCAGAGTCATGGATGTTTGGTTGTATCGTCATTCGGTTTCAAGAGCGATATTTTCTGGGTGCTTATCTGATCTTGGTTTAGGCCTTGGGGGTTTGTGCTTGGAAAACATCGTCCTTGACTCAAGTGATAATTACTTTACTTTAAATGTCTGCTTTGCTATGTTTATTTCTGCTTAGTGTGTCTGGGGGCTATCACTGTAGAAAGAGGTGGAGTGGGAGGGTTGGATTCCTATTCCTTTTACCTTTATGCTCTTTTGGTATGTTGTTAGTTAATTTACTGCTCACTAAGACTGTTGTCTGACTCAAGGCTTTATGTTTTAACTCTTATTGCCTTGGGCTGTTCGTCCATTTTGGGACGGGCAGACTAGGTAGCAGGTGACAGGTGCTGTTATTAGTTTCTGACGATGCTGATGACGAAGACGAGCTAGAGGCTTGCATATTATTTTCTTACTATATGTACTGGATGTTCCGCTGCTTTGTATAATTCTCTGAGTGATATGTAGTGAGGCTTGATGTATTGATTTTTCAGATGTTTGTATTCAACTATTATGAAGCTTAATTGATGAGATTCATTTGTGAAGCTTTACTATATATGTTCTCTATTGTATTTTATCCATGCGCTGTGAGTTATACGATAGATTCTGTTGTTTTAATTATACCCTGATGATCGTCCATGGCTGCCTGGCACACTTTACAGCGCACTATGTTTAGGTTTTAGTGCAGGGGTCGTGGGCGGTCGTCACAAGTTATAAGTTAAAATAGTTTAAAATAAAATAATTTATATTTAAAATGATTTATATTAAAATAGTTTATATTAAAGTAATTTATTAAGTAAAATATCAATAGTTTTAAATATAATTTAAAATTACTTTATAAAATAAAATAGTTTCCTCGACTTTCACAAATCGATTCAAATCAATTCGAATTCCAAATTCAAATTTAATCAAATCTAAATCATCAATTTCAATTAAACATTTTCAAGTTATATCGATTTCAGATACCGATTTGAACTACAAATAAACCATTTCAATTTCAATATATTTCAAAGCTTCAAATATTCCACATTTCAAAACTAAATTCGATAATTATATATATATATATATATCAATTCACTTTTCTATTATTTAGTTTTGAAATATTTACTTAATCATTTCAATAACATCTAAATACAACCTCAATTTACAAATTTAAGTAAACAAAATATCCCATATAAATTTATATAAATTTGAAATATTCACTTAAGTCACTTTTAATCAAATTCAAGTTATAAACATATCTTTACAATTTCAAATTTAATAAATCTCAACCCAAACTTATTTAAGTATGATTCTTAAATAAATATAGATTTTCAAATTATCTTTTCAACCTGAATCATTTCAAACTCTATATTTGAAAATATAAATTTAAGTAAATACTTAAACATATTATAAATCAACGTTATTAAATCAACTTTAATAAATCTTTAAAATCAATATTTATTAAAACTATACATTTCTTTTCAAAACCATAGAAATCATTTTTCAAAATATATATATATACCAACGGTGTCTGTATATAATTTTCTATCCTATGGTCAAGTGATACGGATATTTATCATTTCAATCCGCAATTTAAATATATACGGGTATATATCGTTTCAACCCGCAATCCCAATTCAATTCAATGAAAATCGCTTGGGTTTATCATTTCAACCCATAACGATTTTCTCCTATTCTACAGATCGTTCGGGTATGTATCATTTCAACCCATAGTGAATTCTATACTAACAGGGAATTTGCAGAGTGATAGTAGATATGACAATAATATAACAATCAATAACATGCATATATCATCAGTATAAATAACAGATAATGGTGTCAGATGTCATAGGTAAACAGATACAGATATTAGCATATATAACAATGTAAATAACTAACAACAACATATTTCAATTGTCGTTTCAATTGAAATCAAATTTAATAAATAAAAGAACGTTAATCGTGAGTGATTGCTCACCTTTCGAGGCTAGAGGAGTCTGACAACAGTACAAGCTACGAATTCACCATGAATTCCAAAGCAGGGCAAGATTGGCACGAATTTCGACGGATAAGGCTGATAGTTAAGGAATAGAAGAAATCAAATCAGAACTGGATCAATGAAAATAATGGATGTAATTGACTTATATATATAACCATATATAACTATATATATCAAGTCATATTCTAAATCCAAACAGATATATATTATATTTATTTACAAATCAACATTAATTTAAACACATATACATATATCTGACATAACCAAATGACTTCCTTTATAAATAATATATAGTAAACACTATTTCATTCAAAAATGCACGACAATTAATCTAGTTTATAACATAGACAATATACTTTTATAAATTGTTTATAGCTTGTTCACAAATTATAAATATAAACATATTTTACACCAAACAAATATATTGTTTACATACTTTAACATATAAAAGCTGTCATATACTAACTATACTATAATATACTATATACACACAACTACTTTGATTCTATATATACTTACAGTATAAAACTAATAATATATATACTATATAAACCTTTAAAACAAACATACCGGTATCTAAATGTATAACAAAACAAGTGTGCAAACATATATATACTGGCTAACCAAAAGAAATCCAAACATAATCTACTGTATGCAAACTGTTAAAATTATATATATATATACACACTGTATCTAAAATATAACTTAGAAGCCAATATATATACAAACTCTCATATAATAATATATACTAATAAACAAATATACATATCAGAATGTAAATAGCCATAAGCAAACTATCCCTATGATAACATACATACATTTGTTATGACGGATCTGTAAAACATTTAGTATATACATATACTTGAGAACAAAACTCACGTACATACCTACATAACCAGGTCAATATATATATATATGTTAAAATAAAATAAGGCCTTTATATAAAAATGAAATTCAAAAGTTGATATATATTATTTACATGAAATATGAGTTATATGCACGCATCATACTTCAGCAAATACTTAACTTACATTATTATATAAATAATAGATTATATAGCTCACCTATACTAGATTCTGTATATGGTAACCAGAACAAAATTGTATAATATATACATAGTTCACAATACTGACATAAATAGGACATAACATACATTATACATATATAATTTATTTTTAATTTATATACATATATATACATGTTATCCTTTTGCAAGTTAATGTATACGTGCAGCATATATAAATAACTCATATACATAAACTAACCTATTGAAACTGACGTATAAACAGAAGTATAAACTTGCCTATGCGTACAGACCACACATATATATATAGCTTAGTTAGATATATATATATATAAAAGCATATTTATATAAACAATTATATATGCTATTTCAAATAACAGAACACATATGGTATAACGTTAAAATTTATAAAGAACAAATCTATATACCTCACGAGAAGAGAAAAAAGAAGAAGAAGGATACTCGGCCGAAGCTTGGGGAGGAGGAGGGATCACGGCCAGCTGACCAGAGCATGGATGCAGGGGAGAGATGCTTCGGCTGTTGGTGTTTGGCTGCGGCTTTGAGGCACTCGGCGATAGGAGGGAGAAGGGAGGAGTAGCCGAAGGCGGAGGATTTGTGAGCAGTTTTGTGGGCAGATGAGCAATGAAGGTGGCTGTTATGGTGTAGGATGGCTGTGCGGGAGAGGGAGAAGGTGAAAGTTGAGGCCGGTGGTGATGTCGGATTGCAAAGAGAAGGGGAGATGGCGAGAAAAGGTAGAGGACGAGAGAGGGAAGTTGGTTGCTTCGTTTGTTCGAAGGGAGGAGTGAAGTTTGATCGGCCATGAGAAGGGAAATGGGTTTGCTTCAGACAAAGTATATTTTTATATTTAATTTCCAACGGTTGAACGAAAAATCAGGGAGAATTTGAAAGGGACAAAAGTGAATATATGTGAAAGTTAAATGCAAAGGCAAACGTCACTCAAGCAAGAATCGGGAAAAATTTAAAGCAGTTAATTGTTGCTTGGATGACACGGATGAAGTTTGAAAGGCAATAGAAAATAAAAGGTCATGGATACGGTACCATTACAACGAATTGTTATTAGCGCTTCCGTCGCGTACCGGACCTCAAAATAAAGAAAGAAATATACTGTGGAGATCAGCAATACGTGACGATCAAAATGGTATACAGATATCAGTGGTATGATTATCCTATCAAAAGTCGATACGGACACTGATATACGTTGCTATTCCGTACGGAAAAATCCAAACGGAGCTAGAAACATCCGAAATTTGCAAAGCGAATTACGCAGTCTTATTCAGAGCATTCTAAATAAATTTTCTCATGTTGACATATTTATGTTTCGGAACACCTTTATTATCATCAATTTTAACTGATATAAATTGAAATTAAATTACATTAGAAATAAAACTTCCAAATTATCTGATGAAAATTTACCGGTTGCCATGTTAAAACAGACGCATTTCAAATATCAAATTTAAATTTCAAAATTTTATTGTTTAAAGTTTCACAAAATTTCAATTAAATATATAAATGGACAAATAAAATTATCTAAAATTTACGGGTCGTTACACTAAGAGGAAGAGAGGGTCTAAGAGAAGAGAGACTAATTACATGAACATATGGGGTATTTATACATGTATGAAACCCTAAGCCACTTTTTTGGGAACTACCCAAACTACCGTCTTAGGAAGTGTGGTGGCCAAGTAATCATTAGCATGTGTTAATCCTCATTTAAATGTGCATGAAACTTTATTGGCCATTAGCATGTGCATTAGCTTTAATTTGTACATTAAGGTAGATGGGTAGGTGAGGTCCTCCATGTCCATGAGTTTAAATTATTTCCATCTTCATTCCTTTGTTTTCACTCTTGTGCATGCATATATCTTCATGAAACCACTTGCATTTGAATCCAAATTCCTGTAAAAAATCATAAAAATGTCCAAGTAATTTTTCTCAAATTAATATATGCACAAAAATGACCATTTTTCTCCTATATGAAGATGAATATGTGACGATTTGAAAATAATATGAATTTTGGTTTGAACATGTTAAAACAACCAATATGATCATTTATTTAATTAAATTCGATAAAATATGGAAGTAAAAATATGCACATTTACGTGCACATCAAATACCCCCACACTTATCTTTTGTTCGTCCTTGAATAAACTAAAAACTAAGATAAATCCATTTTCGTAGGAAACACGATTGCATTGACCGTATGCAACAAGCCGTTAAACCTCTGGGCATCCCCGGTAGGACTAGTGTTGTCTCGTGAGAGTTTTCATCGGATACTACCCATAAAATCCAAATGCAATATGAAAATATTTACAAAATGCAAGATCTATTTACAAAGAGATGAATGCAAGTTTTGGAAATATTTACAAATGAAGGATTTTACTTTTAAATTAATACGAATAAGCTAAATATAGGTTTTGGTTATTATCAAGAAGGCCAAGTCCTTTTACTTATCAAAATTTCCAACAAAAATCAAGTTATCATAACAAATAGACTCAAGTTTGGCTAGTTGTTTCGATTGAATCATAATGTAACTATGAAATGGATCCTTAGTTTATTATCAAAGTTATCAAAGTGGTATTTTCATTTCTTTTGAATAACAAGTCAAATCAAATAAGTAAAAATAGTGCTTGGATTTCAATTTCTTACTCTCTCTTATTTTTGAAATTTTTATTGATATTAACAATATTTACATATGCCTAACTCAGGTAAACTAAGGCCAGATATACCACCCATGCACTGCCTTACGGGCTTATGTGAGGGGAATACAGAGCGTGGCAAGTGAACACACAAGTGTGAACACCTATCGACTGTAGGCTTTATTAATAAAAGAATTTTTATATACACACACCTAACTCAAATAAACTGAGGCCAGGTCTACCGACCGTGCACTGCCTTTCGGGCTTACGTGAGAAGGATACAGAGCATGGCGAGCGCACACACTTACGTGTGAACACAGGACTCTAGGTGTTAATAAAAAATATATACATATATAAAAAAAATTGTTATTTTAAATAAGTTTTTTTTGAAGAGAGAGTTTTGCAAAATCATCTTAGCACCATTAAACTTAGAAGATAAATAATGTTATATCCTATTCTTTTAAATTCACTACTTTTTAAAACAAAGATTTTTCAATTAGGATACACTTCATAATTAACACGTATGAACCTTCCTATATACTAGTTAAACCATTGTTATTTGTAATCAAACTTTATTTTATTTTTGTTGAGACAAATAAATTTTCAAAAATTTCAATTTAATCAACCAAAACCATATATTTATCCTATAGTGTTTCTTTAAAAATAAATCAAAATGCTTAATTTTTTTTGTTCTTGAGAATTTTTTAAAATTTTTTGGAAAGAAGAAATAAGCCATGAAAAATTAAAAATGAAGATGAGACCCCCCCCCCCCGCACTTGATTTTGACTGTGTCCCCACAATCAACACAAGTGAAAGGAGAAAAATCAAAATAAAAAAAAACCTTAATTTACATGAAAATGAAAAGATTATTATTTACAAGAAGTCAGAAAATATGATGTTAAGGAATAAATGAACGGTCTTTCAGAGACCAATTCATTTGCCTCATCAAGTATACGAGACACATCTTAAGCGCAGAAAACCAAACCATAAAAGATTTCGAAGTGGAATGTTGATTTGGAAAAACGAATGTCGTTTTATTAAAAATCGTGTGAGTTGTTTTATTTTCGATGATTTTTGAGGTTGATAAAACAATTGATTGAAGTTCAAGTTTATTTTCACCAATTTGAATTTCAAGCTCGTCATTGAAAACTTCTCCAAAATTACTGATTTCCAAATCAGAATGGTGATCTAAATCTCCCCCTTCAGAATTCGATAACTCGTTTACGAAAAGTCCAAAAAATTTGTGTTCATTGAATTCATCTTCCTTTATTGGATTATCAACAACTTCATTGCATGTATCAATTTCAAAATCCAAAGTTGTTGTATTCAAATTTTCGAAATCAGAAAAAGGAAGATCAAATTTCAAATCGAGTTTCTCACCCTCAAAAGAATTGAAATCCAATTCAATTACCGTTTTTTCAACAACTTCATTGAGATCGTCGTTTTCAATTTCAAAAGTTGTTATTTGAAAATCGTTGATTTGGGTAAAAGATGGATTATCATTTGACTTGTCACACGTTGGGATTTGATTTTGTTTCTCACGTTGTTTCATATATGTTTCGAACAACAAATCCGTGTGATCATTGTAGATTTCGTCCATTTGCTCAACAAAATCCAACTTATAGTTATTAACTTGAGAATTTTCGATTTGAAATTGTTAAGAACGAAAATTGTTCATTAACATATAGTCGAGATTATTCTCATTGCCAAAATTATTTGAAAAGTGGTTCACATTTTCGTTTTGATTTTGAAATTCATTTTGGAGTTCGAAGTTGTATTGGCATGAGTTAAAATCGAAATCATTTGAATTTTGGAGTGAATTCAAATTTTGATTATTTTGAAATTCTTGACTTGAGTTTTTGCACAAATATGAATTACACAATTCATTTATCATTTGATTTTGTTGTGTAGACAGTTCAAGTAAAGATGAAATCATTTCAATGCTATTTTCGAGATTTGAGGGTTGGTCATCGTTTTGAAAACTTTATTGTTCGAGATTCGAATTGTTAGTACAATAGTTGTTGTTAAAATATCCATAAGAATTTTGAGTGAAATTATATGGATTATATTGATTTTCACAACTATTGTAAAATTCTGGCGAGTAAGAAACGAAAATTCGGACATTTTCAAGAATGTTTTTGATTTTTTTATAAAGGAAAAATATTTACAAAAAGAATTTATTTTTCAAAAAGGAAAATTGATTTTTTTTGTTTTGTTTTTCAATTTTTTTTGTTTTTGAAAAGTTTTATATTTTTTTGGATTTTGGTTTTTTTTAAGAAGAACTAATTTTTTTTCGGTTTTTGATTTTGAAAAAAAAATTCGAAAGGATTTAGAAACAAAGTTAAGGAATATTTATAATTTTTTTAGTTTTTGATTTTGATTTCTTTTTTAAATATACATGAACTAGTGCAAAGGTTTAATTACAAATTTCTAACCTAATTTAGCTCCTAACCCAAAATTGTATAATCACACTTTGTCTTAATTCAACAAGCTAGTTCTCAACCAGGTAACGGGTAGGATTTATCGGTGCACCATGAATCACCATAGCAATGCAGCCGAAGGTTTAATACCTTCAGAGGAAAAATTCAGTATAATATTTACGAATCACCGTAATATTTATAACTGATTATTTCTCTACCGTAGCTTAGACACAAGGAAATTAAATTGTCGAAAGAAGACAACTTGTCAATATACAATTAAGCGTTATCGATTGTCTAACCGTTATTATTTATCAAAATTCTAGAATGGAATGCAAAGCAAAAATTAAAGGTGTATTAACAATGCAACTACGAATGAATTTGTTATTTTCTTTTGAAATTTTTGTTAGAAAAAAAATGCTAGCAAACAACAATGCAAGACAAATAAAAGCAATAGATATGGGTTAAAAGTAGCAAAATTTTTAATAAGCAAGCAAGTAGTTATTTTTTTGGCAAGCTAAGCGAAGTAAGAAACTCTTCCAATCTGCTTTGGCAACCTGAAAATAAAAATAAGATATATATACAATTTTTTGTCAAAGGAGAAACTAAACAAAGGAAAATCAAAACAATTGAAATCAAATGAAATAAAACAAAACCAAAGATATTTTTTTAAGGTTTTTTTATAGAAACTGTAAAATGGGAATTTGAAACAAATTAAAAAAACAAAATTAATTTTTTTATATATAAGGATAAAACAAAGTAAATCAAAGAAAAATTTCACTTCTTTTTTTATAAAAAAAAACAAGTTTCCTCCCTACCTTAAATTTTAGAATCAAATTCACTACTAACCCGGCCTAAACTAATGTAATCTAACTTGTCACTCGTTTAACTTCATCAAACCCAAAACTATTTCAAGAGAATCAAATCGTAGATAGATACCAATAATCCCAATTTTTAGAAATCAACACGAATCACAACCCAATTGACTACCTACAAATCAAATTTCTCACATGAAAGTGCAGTTGATGGTTCTCAGTTGGGGAATTCGGGTCGCGATAATGATACTTCGGGGTTGTGCATGAGCAAATCGATTACTGGATGTTCGGTCTGAGGACAATGCGCTGAGTTGTTTGTTGTCATGCGTGTGTGGATTTGGTTTGTAATAGAGTTGTGGTTTTGATTTTTCTGGTTTTCTGGTTGCGAGTAGTGCTGTTGGAGGTGGAGATGGTTGTAGCCAATGTTTGATTGAAGAGAAGTATGTGCTGGCAGATGTATGGATTTGAAGTGGGTTCAGCAGAGTCGCCAAGCAGCAAGATGTAGCTGTGGTTATATGGTGGTGATGACAGATTGAAGTGATGATGTTCTGTTGATGGTGTAGCTGCTATAGTCGAGGATATGTATGCAAGCAAGGATATGTTTGAGGGAATTTGATGTGCTTGTACTGTGAAGTAGTTTGGCAGGAAAAGGACTGTATGGTCAGTATGAGGTGGCAGAGTAGTATACCAGGCAGTTAGAAGTTTGTAGGTGGCAAGGCAGTTAGAAGGTGTGTAGCAGGGTGTATAGAGTTGCACAGTGAAGTGTGTGCACAGTGAGCATGAAAAAGTTTGGAAGTTGTTTTGTATGCAGCAGTGGTGGTTGATTTGTCCAAGTGAATGTTGTGAAGGAGCAGTAGGAGTTTAGGCTGCTGGGTTGCGGTTGATTGAAGCTGTAGAGGGAGGTGTTGTTTGTTGAATGAGGAGCAGTATCCGGAGGAGGTGATTTTGATGTATGTTTGAGGGGTGGGGATGGTTGCTGCTCGTAGATGAGGGAAAGTTGCTGTTCAGGTGGCAAATGAATTGGTGTTGTAGAAGAAGTTTGTACAGGTAAAATTGAGTTATTGCAGTGATCAAGTTGAAGTGGATGTATGTTGTAGCAGCAATGGGTATTGATGTTGAATTGATGAAGTTGAATTGTGGTGTATGCAGAGTAGGAAATGTATGGCTGTTGAGAGTGGATTGGGTTGTTCTGTTGCTAGAAGTATGAAGTGTATGTTAGAGGGGCAGAAGTGTTTATCATTATCCATGTTTGATTTTTCTTATAAAATCTGTCTAGAATGCAGGCTCTTTTCTGGAATAGTTTAAAGTGATCTAACACATTCAAAATCTTGATTCTTTGATGCCAGTATGCTTTAAATTAAATAAAGTGCAAACTTGAGTGGGTTTCCTGTAACCATGGGTGTCAATCACATGGTTCAACCAGACTCTTTGTTCTGGTGTAACCCATCTAGTCTTAAAATGCATTTGATTAAAACCTGAGTGAAATAGAATTCAGATTCCTATTAAAAATACAAAGTAAAAGGTGTGTTAATATCTGTACAAAACATGTTTATGTGTGTATATAACTGCAACTATTTTGGATTTGGCTTTCAACTCCCATATTATAGATTCTTTCTTATTTAAAAATAAAGCATGAAACATTTGTATAAAACAAGTTGAATTATGGAAACATTACAGTCATATAAAGACATTCTCCCTATTCTTATTATCTGTTGTATACATATTCCATGGAAGAAAAACAAAACCATTTAATTTTTCTGAGAATCAACTATCCAAATTTCCCCAAAACTTAAATCCTTTCCAAAGACTCAAGATTGACTAATACATTTATAAAATGTAATCATTCAATTTTAACATAGTATTCTTACTAAATCCACTTACAAGATTTTGATTAACTTCTTTAACATATCATATATTTAACTAGATTTATAGATTCCAGATACAAGTCAATCTCTTAACAAAATACTTAACAAAACATCCATCCAATATTCAACACTTAATACAAGTAGCAATTTAAATTATCAATACATGCAGATTTCAACATTTAGACTCTTATCTAACTAAGTTTAGCATGCTATAATCTTCTTCTCAAAGCCTTGCTCCTACTCCTACTTAGTTGCTGCAATCCCTGAAAATGCATTTGAGGCTGCCCCATATTAAATGAGACACCCCATATGCCATTAGCACACTAGGGTCAGACACATGCCTGGTATGAGAAAATCCACTAAAAACAGTTTACAAAATCAAGTTAAAGTTAAAACAGTGATATATGTATATAACTCTGCCTTTAGAAAACAAGTAATTCATGTGTGCATGTTCTGTGCCAGTGTGCAGGTGCACACTTAAGTCTGCCCCTCCAGAAACCTCAAGAAGACATGGCACATTCATACATTCATATAATTCAATCATGAATCAAATAAACATCCATACAAACAAGGAAATCACCCAAAATGAATTAAATCATTTATTCACTATCCATATTTCATTCCAGGAAAACTCTAGTTCCTTTTTATATCAAATTCTTTTACTTTGATATATTTATCTACCTTGGTCTCATCTGCAATTAATTGAATCAATGGACACACTGTAATGAACTAATTCACTCCATTACACAAAGATCTCAGGACTTAAACAAGCCATGTGTCAACTTGTATTACTCAAGAAAACAAGTCATTCCTGCAGTGTTCTTGACCCCAATTTCCTAATCAGGTTTAAGTTAATAACAACTCTTTTGATTTTCCATGACTAAACCATTCAGTGATTCATTTCACTAACATAAACTCCCATATCATGGCATCTCATTTTATACATGACCAACCAAAGACAAACAGGCAAACAACCATTGGTGACTACATAAATAAAATTCTGTATGTATATATATATATATTCTGGTATTTGTAAAAGGGGTATAGGCAACTAACATTGGCTTATGGCTTTTGAGAGAGTTTTTCCCTTCTTTTTTTTGCAAACATTTGTGCTTGAGTTAAACTCAGAGTGACCTAGTTTCACTGAATCACAAAATTTGTTTGCTATGCATGTGGACATTTATATATTTTCATTGAATCAGGAGCATCAGCACATAGGCAACCCTATTGTACCCCTAATTCCTTTTTGTCTCAAGCCTCAGCACTTATACATGAGTATATTGCAGCTCAACATTGTTTACATCTTTCTGGGTTGAGCTAAAACCAATACTACTTGCCTATTTTCAACATTTTATTTTCTTGGTATTTGTTTATGTTCCTAAACATTAACATATCAGAGATATGAGTTTATAAAACATATGTGTATGCTAACAATACTTAAACTTCCATATAATAAAACAAGTAGAACAACCAAAGAGAATCAAAATATTTTCAGTTCTAAAATCACAGATAAGCATTCACATATGAAAATACACTTTTAAGAAAATTACTTATAACTGGCTGCCTACATTAGGACTTATTGCCTTAGATTTTGAGTGAGTTTTCTCACCTAGCTCTCTTTCACTTCCTAATTGACTGGTAAGCCTCTGCCTTCAAATCTTTTCTTCACTTGTATTATATTTATATAATATCTATATATTTTTCTCAAGAGCTATCCGGGAAGAAGAAGGTTTCTCCTATCACTGCCTATTTATGCAGGGTTTTTCTTAGGGTTTAAGGCACTAGCTAAAGACATTTTTGCCCATCAGAAATTATGCCAATTGCCTTAAGTTTTTAAACCCAAAATCTTACCCTCCCCGGCTTGGGTTTGTGGAAAGAAAAGTGGTTATATTCTTTTTGGTTAATTTCAGAAAATTGCTTTTCCAGAAAATACCTTTTCCTTTGTCTACTATCATGCTAAAAGTGTGACTTGATTTATTATTTATCTTCCTAATTCTACCTATACCAAGCATTTCCCTGTTTTATCTTATTTTTAGCTTTCATGTAAATGGTATGTACTTCCTTCATTTATTTATAAGAGGACTACTCCTTTTTATATCCTTATTCTTTTTCTTTCTGCCTATAATTAAAATATGTTTGTATATTTTATTTTGTTGATTTGAACTCTAGTACCTTATTAACATATCTACACATATATATATGTATATAAATCTTACTGAATTAATTAGTATACTCATCTGTATATATATATTTATAAATTATTTTGTACTGACACACACACATGTACATGTACACTCAGAAATACTTAGTACCATCCATATATATATATTTACTTTTGCATATAGCTTTTAAGGATTTAACCTATATATATTTATATATATATTTCCATACACATCAACATGTATTTACTCTTGTAGTTCAGGAATTTAGCTTTAGTTCTTGTGCATTTCCTGTACACACATGTACACATATACAGATACACTATATCAAGCTATATCAATTCCCTTATAAAATTTGTTTAAAAATTATTTTAAACTTATTTATGTTTTTCAGAATAAATTCCTAAAATATTGGGTCATTACATACAACCCTCCTTTTAGAAATTATGTCCCACAATTTTCCTAAGCTTAAAATAAATTTTAAACTTAATTCAGAGAACAAATACATTCTCAACCAGATAGATTTTTAGTTCTATCACAATAACTAAAAATACATGCATCCAAAAGGAAAGCAAATTAAAAATCAGAATTACCTTTAATCTGAAAATAGCTTAGGATAATTTATCCTAACTTTGTCTTCTAATTCCCATGTGCAATCACTAGGATCAAGACTCCACTGCACCTCCACAAGTTTCAATGATTTATTCCTCAACTTCTTCACATCTTTTGCCAAAATTCCCACTGGATCCTTTTCATAAATCAAATTAGGATTTATCTGCACTTGGGTTGGGGTCTCAAGAATTTCTGCCTTATCATGGACCCATCTTCTCAATTGTGATACATGAAAAACATCATGCATCCCTTGCATGTTTTCTGGTAATTCCAGCTTATATGCCGAGGAACCAATTCTTTCTAGAATTTTGTATGGCCCAATATATCTTGGGGTTAACTTGCCTTGTTTCCCAAACCTCAGTACATTTTTCATAGGTGATATTTTGATGAAAACAAAATTTCCCACCTCATATTCCACCTGCTTCCTTTTTATGTCTGCAAATTTCTTTTGCCTATCTTGAGCTGCTGCCATTCTTTTCCTTACCAACTCAATTTTCTCTTTAGTTTCTTGTATGTACTCAGGCCCTAGAACAGCTCTTTCCCCTGCTTCTACCCAACATACAGGTGACAAGCATGGCTTTCCATATAAGGCTTCAAATGGAGCCATTCCTATGGTGCTTTGATAGCTGTTATTGTATGTAAATTCAGCTAAATGGAGATAGTCTTCCCAGTTACCTCCAAAATCCAGTGCACTTGCCTTAACAAGTCCTCTAAACCCTTGTTCACCACCTCAGTCTGCCCATCTGATTGTGGATGGTAGGCAGTGCTTAAGCATAATTCACTTCCCATGGCTTCTTGAAAACTTCTCCAGAATCTTGAGGTGAAGATGGTATCCCTATCACTCACAATAGTTTTGGGAATGCCATGCAATCTTACCACTTCTTTCACAAATACTTGCGCTAACTTTGGTGCATTCCTTTTTGATTCGACTGGGATGAAATGTGCCACTTTAGTTAGCCTATCAACTATCACCCATATGCTTGTGTTTCCTCTTTTAGGTCTAGGCAGTCCATCTATGAAATCCATAGATATATCTTCCCACTTCCACTGTGGTATGCTAAGAGGTTGCAACAACCCTGATGGCTTCTGTGTTTCAGCCTTGACTTGTTGGCAAGTCATACATTTTGCAATGTATTTGGCCACATTTGATTTCATTCCCTTCCACCAAAAATCTCTTTTTAAGTTTTGATACATCTTTGTACTGCCTGGGTGTATGGAGTATTTACTCCTATGATATTCATTCAATATTTCCTCCTTCAACTCCATGTTCTCTGGCACACATATTCTATTCTGGTTTCTCAAATAACCATTTTTATCAATATGGTAATTTATCACTTCCTCCCCCTTTAATATGAGAATTTTCTTCTCCAATAAGTTTGTGTCTTGCTCTTGCATTTTTCCTACCTTCCAAATTAAATCTGATTGAAGTGTCATCAAGCTTAACTTCCCTTTATTCTCCTGTGCACCATGCACATGTACATCCATGTGCACACAGTCTTCCTTCCCAACTTCTAACTCAGCAAGCAAAGACAAATCCTTAAATTCTTATATCATCATCATAGTTAATTTAGCATGTTGTCTACTTAGAGCATCAACAACTTTGTTTGCTTTTCCTGGTGTATAGAGTATGTCCAAGTCATAAGCAGCTAAGAACTCCACCCATCTATGTTGCCTCATGTTTAAATCTTTTTGTGAAAATAAATACTTTAAAGACTTGTGGTCAGTGTAAAGTTCAAACTTAGTGCCTAACAAATAATGTCTCCAAAGTTTCAAAGCATAGATCACAACTGCTAATTCAAGATCATGTGTGGCATACCTTACTTCATGAGGTTTAAGTTGTCTGGATGCATATGCAATGACTTGGCCTTGTTGCATCAACACTGCACCTAAGCCAAACCCACTAGCATCAGTATATACAACTAACTCTTCATTTCCCTGGGGTACTTTCAGAATTGGAGCATTCACCAATGCCTCCTTCAACTGTTCAAAAGATTTCTCACACTTCTCTGACCAAACAAAAGCTTGGTTCTTCCTGGTTAAGTTAGTAAGTGGTGTAGAAATTTTTGAAAAATCTTTTATAAATCTCCTATAATATCCTGCCATCCCCATAAATGATCTCACTTCACTCACTGTGCTAGGCCTTTTCCATGCTTGAATAGCTACTACTTTATTGGGGTTGACAGAAATCCCTTTGGCAGAAATGACATGGCCAAGGAAATGTACTTCCTCTTTCCAAAATACACATTTTGCAAATTTTGCCTTTAAATCTTTTTCCCTTAATCTAGACAAAACCATGTGCAAATGATTTTTATGTTCTTCCACTGTTTTGGAATAAATTAAAATTTCATCTATAAAAATCAGCACAAACTTGTCCAAATATTCTCTAAAAGTTCTATTCATTAAATCCACAAAGTACGATGGTGCATTAGTCAAACCAAATGGCATAACCAGAAATTCATACAACCCATACCTAGTGTTAAAGGCAGTGTACTTAACACTTGACTCTTCCACATTCATTTGATGAAAACCAGATGCTAAATCTAGTCTAGAGAATATTCTTTTCCCAGCTAATTGATCAAAAAGATAATCTATTCTTGGCAATGGGTATATATTTTTAATAGTTACCTTGTTCAATTCTCTGTAATCTATACAAAGTCTTAAGGAACCATCTTGTTTCTTAACAAATACCACTGGTGCTCCCCAGCAAGAATTACTTGGTCTTATAAAACCCTTTTCTTCCAATTCTTCTAATTGTTTCTTTAATGCTTTTAGTTCATTTGGCCCCATCCTAGTTGGCTTTTTAATCACTGGGCTTGCTCCTGGAACTAGATTGATTTGAAACTCTACTGGTCTATGGTGTGGAACACCCTTAACTTCCCCAAACACATCCAAGTATTCATTGGCTATGGGAATTTCTTCAATGGTTAGTTCACTGAGATCTTTTTCTGAGTCAACTAAATGATATAGTTTTCCTTCTTTAGCTACTTCACATAAAACTGTGATTCTCTGGCCTCTAGAATTTTGCAATGATATGGTGGATGAATCTAAATTAATTATGGCTTTAAATTGCCTTAACCAGCCTACCCCCAATATAACACCTATATTTGGGTAATTCAAAACATATAAATTGGAAATAAAAATATTTCCTCCTATGTTTAATTCCACATCCACGCAAATCATGTTTAAAACACTAGAACTCCCCAGTGGACTTTGTATATGCAATGGGGTTTCAACTAATATGCAATTTAGTTTTAGCATTTTAACCAGTTCATAAGAAATCAAAGAGTGAGTTGCCCCAGTATCATATACTACTGCTATGGGTATGGTACAAATAAGTAATGTACCTTCCACTTGGCTATGGTTTTCAGTATTACTCTCCACTATGGCTTTGCCTTTTCCTTCCAAATTTGCCAATTTTCCCTGCTGTTTATACTCAGGACAATTCCTCTTCATATGCCCCTCTTTCCCACATAGATAGCACTTGAAAGCTCCTCCTTTCAATTCTGGGCACTTAGGCTTGATATGCCCTTCCTTTCCACACTGATGGCACACAATTTTCTTCTTGGTTTCCTTAGCCTTGACATCTCCAGTGCCTTTGTTACTGACCTCTTCCTTCTTCTTATCATAAGGGTGATATCTCCCCTTACCCTTCTTGGTGTTATTGTTCTTAAAATTTCTGAACTTCTCCCTCTCCTTGTCATGCTGCTCTAACCTCAAAGCCAAGTCTATTACTTGATCAAATGTCCTGTAAGCATAAGGTAACATGGCTCTGTTAAGTCCTGGGTTCAGACCCTTAATGTATCTATCATTCTTGGATGCTTCATCTGCCACAAGCATTGCTCCATGTGGAAAGCCCCTCAAACTTTTGAGTGTATTCAGTGACACTCAAAGTTCCTTGCCTAAGTCTAATAAATTCTTCTAGTAAGGTGGTCTTAGCTGATGTTGGTACGAATCTTGCTTCTAACATCTCCTTAAATTGATTCCAAGTGATTTCATTCTCACCTCTCCCTGCAATGATTACTTCCCACCAGCTTAAAGCTGCTCCTTTCAGCTGTCTTGAAGCCACTTGCCTCTTCCTTTGATCATCCAGCTGCATGTCATTGAAAATTCTATCCAAAGTTCTCAACCATGCTTGAATTTCCATAATACTTTCTGTCCCTTCAAAGCTTTTGCCTCCTAAATGAGTATAAGTCTTGAGTAATTTGGAGAGCTCTTCATAGGGATTTTCTTGCCTTTGTCCTGCCCCATCCCTAAATGCTCTCACCAAATCTTGCAGATTGACCATTGGTGGTGCATTGGAGGATCCAGCTCCCTGATTTGGTGGTCTTCCTACCATAGTTTGCTAATAATAATTTACATAGCTGGTTAGTTTTTTTTTTAACCCCAAACTTGATCATCCAGTGATCAATCCCTACAAAATATTTTACTTATACTTTGTTTCTAAAGTTTTTAATTTCATAGAAAGATTTGATTTTAATTTTCAACTATGTTTTAGTAAAATAGCTCTGATACCAAATGAAATGACCCTCTCTGTTTATACCTTAATTGGTAAGGATTTTTTTTACATATATATATATATATATATGAGACATACATATACATATTTCTGAAGCCTAGAGTCATTTTTCAAACAACATATATCCAGGATCAAAATAATTAACCAATATAAATATATCAGTACATTCACAAAGACATGCACATACATGTGAGGATGTATATGCCTCTCTTGTTTGAATCAGAGTTTTGGAAAATAAGAGGATATTGGATTGATTGAATTTAATCAATCCACACATAGTTCAGTGTTACATGCAATAAAAATTTCATTCATGCATGAATACCTATATATATAATTTTTAGACTCCTGATTCTTTGCTAAATTCTTTAGGGTATATAAATTCTAGAAATCAGATAATTGTGATATGATTGTCTATAAATTAATGCTTTGGTGCTTGGGTTCTGAAAATGATAGAAGTGTTTATCATTATCCATGTTTGATTTTTCTTATAAAATCTGTCCAGAATGCAGGCTCTTTTATGGAATAGTTTAAAGTGATCTAACACATTCAAAATCTTGATTCTTTGATGCCAGTATGCTTTAAATTAAATAAAGTGCAAACTTGAGTGGGTTTCCTGTAACCATGGGTGTCAATCACATGGTTCAACCAGACTCTTTGTTCTGGTGTAACCCATCTGGTCTTAAAATGCATTTGATTAAAACCTGAGTGAAATAGAATTCAGATTCCTATTAAAAATACAAAGTAAAAGGTGTGTTAATATCTGTACAAAACATGTTTATGTGTGCATATAACTGCAACTATTTTGGATTTGGCTTTCAACTCCCATATTACAGATTCTTTCTTATTTAAAAATAAAGCATGAAACATTTGTATAAAACAAGTTGAATTATGGAAACATTACAGTCATATAAAGACATTCTCCCTATGCTTATTATCTGTTGTATACATATGCCATGGAAGAAAAACAAAACCATTTAATTTTTCTGAGAATCAACTATCCAAATTTCCCCAAAACTTAAATCCTTTCCAAAGACTCAAGATTGACTAATACATTTATAAAATGTAATCATTCAATTTTAACATAGTGTTCTTACTAAATCCACTTACAAGATTTTGATTAACTTCTTTAACATATCAGATATTTAACTAGATTTATAGATTCCAGATAAAAGTCAATCTCTTAACAAAATACTTAACAAAACATCCATCCAATATTCAACACTTAATACAAGTAGCAATTTAAATTATCAATACATGCAGATTTCAACATTTAGACTCTTATCTAACTAAGTTTAGCATGCTATAATCTTCTTCTCAAAGCCTTGCTCCTACTCCTACTTAGTTGCTGCAATCCCTGAAAATGCATTTGAGGCTGCCCCATATTAAATGAGACACCCCATATGCCATTAGCACACTAGGGTCAGACACATGCCTGATATGAGAAAATCCACTAAAAACAGTTTACAAAATCAAGTTAAAGTTAAAACAGGGATATATGTATATAACTCTGCCTTTAGAAAACAAGTAATTCATGTGTGCATGTTCTGTGCCAGTGTGCAGGTGCACACTTAAGTCTGCCCCTCCAAAAACCTCAAGAAGACATGGCACATTCATACATTCATATAATTCAATCATGAATCAAATAAACATCCATACAAACAAGGAAATCACCCAAAATGAATTAAATCATTTATTCACTATCCAGATTTCATTCCAGGAAAACGCTAGTTCCTTTTTATATCAAATTCTTTTACTTTGATATATTTATCTACCTTGGTCTCATCTGCAATTAATTGAATCAATGGACACACTGTAATGAACTAATTCACTCCATTACACAAAGATCTCAGGACTTAAACAAGCCATGTGTCAACTTGTATTACTCAAGAAAACAAGTCATTCCTGCAGTGTTCTTGACCCCAATTTCCTAATCAGGTTTAAGTTAATAATAACTCTTTTGATTTTCCATGACTAAACCATTCAGTGATTCATTTCACTAACATAAACTCCCATATCATGGCATCTCATTTTATACATGACCAACCAAAGACAAACAGGCAAACAACCATTGGTGACTACATAAATAAAATTCTGTATGTATATATATATATATTCTGGTATTTGTAAAAGGGGTATAGGCAACTAACATTGGCTTATGGCTTTTGAGAGAGTTTTTCCCTTCTTTTTTTTGCAAACATTTGTGCTTGAGTTAAACTCAGAGTGACCTAGTTTCACTGAATCACAAAATTTGTTTGCTATGCATGTGGACATTTATATATTTTCATTGAATCAGGAGCATCAGCACATAGGCAACCCTATTGCACCCCTAATTCCTTTTTGTCTCAAGCCTCAGCACTTATACATGAGTATATTGCAGCTCAACATTGTTTACATCTTTCTGGGTTGAGCTAAAACCAATACTACTTGCCTATTTTCAACATTTTATTTTCTGGGTATTTGTTTATGTTCCTAAACATTAACATATCAGAGATCTGAGTTTATAAAACATATGTGTATACTAACAATACTTAAACTTCCATATAATAAAACAAGTAGAACAACCAAAGAGAATCAAAATATTTTCAGTTCTAAAATCACAGATAAGCATTCACATATGAAAATACACTTTCAAGAAAATTACTTATAACTGGCTGCCTACATTAGGACTTATTGCCTTAGATTTTGAGTGAGTTTTCTCACCTAGCTCTCTTTCACTTCCTAATTGACTGGTAAGCCTCTGCCTTCAAATCTTTTCTTCACTTGTATTATATTTATATAATATCTATATATTTTTCTCAAGAGCTATCCGGGAAGAAGAAGGTTTCTCCTCTCACTGCCTATTTATGCAGGGTTTTTCTTAGGGTTTAAGGCACTAGCTAAAGACATTTTTGCCCATCAGAAATTATGCCAATTGCCTTAAGTTTTTAAACCCAAAATATTACCCTCCCCGGCTTGGGTTTGTGGAAAGAAAAGTGGTTATATTCTTTTTGGTTAATTTCAGAAAATTGCTTTTCCAGAAAATACTTTTTCCTTTGTCTACTATCATGCTAAAAGTGTGACTCGATTTATTATTTATCTTCCTAATTCTGCCTATACCAAGCATTTCCCTGTTTTATCTTATTTTTAGCTTTCATGTAAATGGTATGTACTTCCTTCATTTATTTATAAGAGGACTACTCCTTTTTATATCCTCAGTCTTTTTCTTTCTGCCTATAATTAAAATATGTTTGTATATTTTATTTTGCTGATTTAAACTCTAGTACCTTATTAACATATCTACATATATATATATATGTATATAAATCTTACTGAATTAATTAGTATACTCATCTGTATATATATATTTATACATTATTTTGTACTGACACACACACATGTACATGTACACTCAGAAATACTTAGTAACATCCATATATATATATATATATTTACTTTTGCATATAGCTTTTAAGGATTTAACCTATATATATTTATATATATATTTCCATACACATCAACATGTATTTACTCTTGGAGTTCAGGAATTTAGCTTTAGTTCTTGTGCATTTCCTGTGCACACATGTACACATATACAGATACACTATATCAAGCTATATCAATTCCCTTATAAAATTTGTTTAAAAATTATTTTAAACTTATTTATATTTTTCAGAATAAATTCCTAAAATCTTGAGTCATTACATCAATCAAATTAAACCAAAGTTTGAGAGTGTTAAGCTAAAAAAGTAGAAAAACTAGAAAAAGAAAACTGATAAAAAAAAGAGAGTTTAAAGGCAATTTAGAGATAAATCCACTCTCTAGATCACATAAATCAACAAAATGAAATTATGATCTCTCTTTTGGTCATTAGTGAAATTAGTTGATGTGGTTATCATAAGTATGGTATATTTGTGCTATTAACTAGCACAATATAAACCATGAAACTATAACACAACCACTAAACCACTATTTAACTCTCATGGAAATGACAATAAAGTTGAAAATAAAATCTATTTTAAGCATGGTCTATTAACTATTGATTAGAAATATAGACTAACAAATTTTGATTTCAACATTCACTTTATTACCATAATCATATGTAGATGAAGAGGTAATTTGTGTTTTGTTTGTTTAAGCATAGCCTATTTGGTGTCAACAACATAGGCTATCAAATTCAAAGCTAAACAACAAATTTTAAACCATTCATACATTGCCATTAAGCAAAAAAAGAGATCAAAAATATCAAATTATGTTGAATCTACATAATAGAGAGCTTCGTTACCCCTAAATTGAAGGGGTTTAGCCTCTCATATTCGTTATCATATCAACAAATGTAGAAAGCAACATGAAACAAAAAGAAAAGGAAAATGCAAGCTAATGAAAAAAAGAACTAATCTAATTGCATAAAGTAAAATCTACACTACTAGCATGAAAGAAAAGAAGCATGTAAATAGAAATGGCTAAGTAGCCATGAAAAGAAAAAGAAGATCTTTGATTTATTTGAGCCTAAACTAAACTAAAGAGGCTAAGAGGAAGAGAGAGCCTAAGAGAAGAGAGACTAATTATATGAATATATGGGGTATTTATACATGTATGAAACCCTAAGCCATTTTTTTGGGAACTACCCAAACTACCTTCTTAGGAAGTGTAGTGGCCAAGTAATCATTAGAATGTTTTAATCTTCATTTAAATGTGCATGAAGCTTTATTGGCCATTAGCATGTGCATTAGCTCTAATTTGTACATTAAGGTAGATGGGTAGGTGGGGTCCTCCATGTTTATGAGTTTAAATTATTTCCATCTTCATTCCTTTGTCTTCACTCTTGTGCATGCATATATCTTCATGAAACCACTTGAATTTGAATTCAAATTCCTATAAAAAAATTATAAAAATGTCTAAGTAATTTTTCTCAAATTAATATATGCACAAAAATGACCATTTTGCCACTATATGAAGATGAATATGTGACGATTTGAAAATAATTTGAATTTTGATTTAAACATGTTAAAACACCCAATATGATCATTTATTTAATTAAATTCGATAAAATATGGAAGTAAAAATATGCATATTTATGTGCACATCAAACACCTCTAGTCTCTGGGATTCTACCATATGTCAAACTCATGCTCTACATCAATAGCATTTTACGCATCGCCAACACTCCGTAGGGTACTTCGGAGGTGTTTTGAAAATCTTAACTCTAAGATATTTTCAACCCATAGTTGCTTTTCTCATTCCCTTGGTGTGGAACTACAACTGCTTCTATAGTTAGAACTCTTAGATTCCAGTGTAAAATATAATATTACTAAATAAGAAAGTACAAATACATTCTCTCAATTAATCCTAATTCCTCTTATCTACTAACCTTGGGAAGGGGTAAGTAAGTAATCGTGTATGTAATGCATGGTTAGATTAGAATTGCTAACCTTAATAGACATAATAACTAAATGGAAACTAATATGTATAAATTTATGTTATGGACAATTTATAGATTTTCTAGTCATCAGAACGTTGTTTTGAATCCTCCTTATTGCAACCCATATGATAGATCTAAAGGGACATGTTACTGGAGCTGGACGTGCTTCGTTGTTGGAGAAGTCTTGTTTTCCCTCATGCTCGATGCTAATACAACAATCTACTATCCAAGGAATACCATTAATTCCAAAGTAGTAGTCATAGTCAGTATTCTTATCCTATTATTGTTTCTACTGTGAGTTTAGATTTCTATCAATCTCTGATAATGCTCATGCTTATTTGCAGGTACCAAATCCAATGATCTGTGCTTTGATGGACTTGAATTTTGATTTTTGTCTAAATTTAGGCCCCTTAATGCTCATTACAACCCACAGGATATATTTAGAGGAATAAGTTACTAGAGCTAGATGTGTTTAGTTGTTGGAGAAGTCTTCTTTTCTCTCATGCTCGATGCTGATGTGACAATCTGCTATCAAAGGAATATCATTAATTCCAAGGTAGTAGTCATAGTCAGTATTTTTATCCTATTATTGTTTCAGTTGAATTTAGATTTCTATCAATCTCTCATAACGCTCATGCTTATTTATAGGTACCAATCCAATGATCTATGCTTTGATGGACTTGGGTTTCGATTTTTATCTAAATTTAGGCCCATTAAGTTATGGGTTGTTACATGATTATGAAATAAAATGAAATAATTATCCCTTTCAAAAAATGGGTCTATAATCAATTGACTCTAACATAACATAGGTCTATGTATGGTAAAATAAATAGGTGATAATACAATAATTACATACAAACTCAGTTCACCAATTTCACAAAAAGATCACATTTCCATGCAACAGAAAGATAAAACAATAATAAATAAATATATGACAAAAGGATTTATGGTGGTTCCATTTTCAAATTGATACTATAAATCTATTTTGTGCAGAGAAGAATTTTACTGCTAATTTCATATGGTATATTACAAGAGACTAATAAATTTATTTCAAACAAGGCTACAAATAATGAAGAAAAAACAAAAGAGATGACTTCAGTCTAATAATATCAATCTCTAAAGATACAACCAAAAAAACATAGAAATTAGTCTTCTTTTTATGGGGCCTTCAAACAATCCAGATCGTCGGATATAAGCGTAGAATCATCCAAAGGACAAGATTTGAAGAAACTAGGAAAAACAAATGTAATCACCCTTTAGAAATTGTTTAAGAATTACACCCAACTACCAAACCGATAGGATGTGGTAGAGTTTAGAGTGTGCTCTAGGGAAAATTATTCAATCTATTGCATAATTTAACTCTTATAAAAGAATCTTGTTTGAAATAATGCATCTAGTTTATTTTTCTTTTATATATGCTGTTATATAGATATAAATAATAAATCAAATACATTAAACATAAATAAGTAGAAATCCTTGGAAGAAATATTTTTTCGATTGCAGTTACGAATTTATTCTTTACTACGAGTATTGAATCGACACACACACACACACATACACACACACTCATAGATATACTCCTTAAATGTTCTTAGTTGAGATGTATCGAGAAAAGGATACCAACACTTTTGTTGAGACCACTGTACGTAACATGCTCTATACAATGAACGGTGATTTACCTATGACCGTTGGAGCATTAAAGGGTTACGTACTTGTGGTTGTTTGGAACAATCACAGAATGACTCGATGAGAGTCCACTATAGGTTATTATAACTTAGTCAAATAGAAGATCTCAACGTACGACATACAATAGTCTTCTGACTTAAGAGTTAAGAGTACCATCAAACTTTAACATGTAGACTATACTACGATTATGGCTAAGCACATGGCATGACAATTATGTTAAGGCTATTGTTGGATATATGTTGAAACACTTGAAGTGAAACACTACTCAAGGGAGGATTTGTCTCCTTCGTTATAAGAAGTCGGTATCATTGTAATTAGAAGTCAAATAAAGTCAAAATCTCTAACTAGAGTAAATTAGTTAATCGATAAATGTTATCGGATTAAATCAAAAACTTTAAAAGCGAATTACGCAATTGATATGGATGTTGATAGAGTTTTTCACTTTAGACCAAGCTCTAGATATCTAAGTCATATAGTGATGGTAAAAAGAAAAATTGTACAAAAGATCAAGTCCTAGAGCCCAGCTCTCCCCTAGCTTTATTTGCCATAGATGCTAATCTTGGTTGACTTGGCATAAATGCAAGACCACTCCGATTCACTTACTAAGCGGAGTTAGATAATGAATATACTGGGCAAGCATAACGAAGAGGAGATGCAGCTTCTTCTTCTATAGTTGTTGGCGAAATCTCGTTATAGATAGACAAACAGAATTTCATGTGATCATTCATATGCCTAGTTAACCTCATTCTAGGTTGCGATGTATGGAATGACATGTTTATACCCATGGGATTGGTCGTTACTAGATGAACTTATATTGGATCAGAAATATGATTTCTCCTTAATGATCCGTAACTATTGAATTTGATGCTCTACTGTACTTCAGCAAAATCTATACAGACTTTGATATTTTAATTGCTTAAATATTGACTTTGGATTGAGTTCGCACAAGAGAATCAATGCAACCACATTGTTAGTATTTTCGAATTCAATCGAGGATAAAATTAAGTTATATATGTTTTAAATTAATAAATTAATAAAATTGTAGTTTTGATCTTTACGGCAAACTTTAATTATTATTTTTTTAAATCAGACAGAATAATGTATAAAGTTTACGACAGTCAATCGATTTAGAAATCGGAAAATAATGAAATAGAGGTTGACCCAATTTGAAGTCAACCGTGTTAGTGGTGGAATTAATGATCTTAAGGCTTAACTAAACACTAGAGTAGGACGAATAGTGTTTACTAACTTTAATGAATTTCTTTCTGATTCTTTTAAGATTATACTTAATTAACACAAAATAAACAATCACAGATTCAAACACAGATAAATATAAATGCAGTAAAGTAAAGTAGGGAATCAGAAAGATCACACCAGGGATTTTATACTGGTTCAGAGTTACCCTACATCCAATTTTATACAATTTCTTGTATAGATTTCTTTTCAAATGCCCAACTTCCAACACGCAGAAGGAAAAACCAATACAATCTCAATTTTAAGGCTACGAGACACACTATCCAGATTTTTCAAGCTTTGGGTATACTCACTTGATTTGACTCGAGACATAAGCACACCCACTTGGATTTCTAGGACACCAAGCACACCCAATTGATTTGAATCGGGATACAATCACACCCAATCAACTATAACTAGAGTTTTAATGGTTTTTCCAAAGATAATGTTTGATCTTTGGATACAAATGATCTTATAACCTCTTGGAAAACACTTTGACCTTTGGTTGAGTGAGAGAGATGATTGAAATCAGAGAGTAAATAGTAGAGAATCAATACGATGAAAACTGACTTGATTTTGGTTTTAATTTGGGAAAATTTGAATATATTTTCAATAGAAATCTTTACAGAGTAAGAGGAGAGAAGATTAGTTATTAAAAATTCATTTAGAAACCCCCTATATAGAGAGAACAAATAGACATGCCCTTTCATGAAGAGTTACGACGAATAGACACTTCGTTTCAAATTTGATTTTTGAAAACTACGGCATGTATGTCGACATACAATCTCCATATATGTCGACAAATCCTAGTATATTTTGAAAACTTGTTTATTTTAAAATATTTTGAAAATCTAATGCTTTGTAAAATATTTAAACACAGTTTATAAACATTTTAAACTTTAGATTTAAATATATTTTATAAATATATTTAAAAATAAATGTAAGAAAAAGAGAAATTGAGGTTAAAGATTGCTACCAGGGACTTTAACAATATTCTATGACTCTATACACTATACGATAGTCTTGAAATCTTCATATCTTGATCTTTATACTCCTGAGTCTTCATCTCCAGTTCTTGAGCCTTTGTACTGTACAGTCATTAATTCACAACCTGTATAATTTCCAACATTATATACTATATAACTTGGCAAAATCATTAGTGTTCATATTTTATATGAATGTATATTTGTTACCAAGGCTGTTATCATCAAAATCAATATTCGAGGTACTAACAATCTCCCCTTTTTTGATGATGATAACCATTATTATGTTGTATATATAAAATATGATATAACCCCCCCTCCCCCGAATTAGATAACTCCCCCATAATATGTGCATATGTTTTTTTCCTCTTTATCATCAACAAAAATGGGTGAAATACAAACAATTACTCCCCCTAAATAAAAGAGATAATGATATATGATAATATATTTAATTCAAAAATCAATAATCTAAGTAAAAATGATAATATATAACTATACATAAGTGATATATGATATACTAGTAAAAATGGTGATATATGATAAAGCAAATTTTGTTAATGTAATTTTGAACTATATATAAGTGAATCCAATACACATCAATCCAATTTCAAATTAAACCAAACTAGAACATACAAATTTGTATAATCCAATCAAACATTCAATGTCAAGCAATCCAAACCAATCAAAAACACACATTGATCAAATCCTAAGAGTGTGTGTGTGTATTTACATATTAAATTCAAACCTAATAACTAGATTTTTCGAGGAACTTCGACCCAACCATCATCTCCAAAGATTGGATCTGCTTTAATAGCATCCCAATCTTCATTATCCTAATTGATGGTGCACTCTAGATTGCTGGATCGTTCATCTTTGATTATGGAAGAAATCATCCATCGAATAGCATCAAAACGCTTCTCTTGTTCTTTTATCATCTACATTTTGACTCAATTCTAAGTGTCTTTAATTTCATAGGATAAAAGAGAGAATATCTTTGAAAGATTGGAGAGTTTGTTCGAGATTTTCACATAGTTTTATGATGTGGAGAAGACATATTTGTGAAAATATGTTTGAGAATGAAAATGGATTATGGAATGAAATGCTAAATGACTTTTCCGGAACAAATAGACTTATATAAGAGTAGAAAGTTGTTTGAAATGAATAGGTGGTTGGTAGTTATTTTCATTTTGAAATTTAAATTTTTTATTTCTGGCCTTTATGTATCGACATTTATAATATATGCATGTCGACATACATACCATAATTTTCAAAACTATCTTATTTATTATAGCTTTTGTTTTTATCCTATATTATTATGCTTTTGTGACTTCTAGAGACTAAATAAACAATATAACACAATAAGAAATATATTTCATTGATTAGAACTAGAGGGGTTCATGGATTTCATTGGAAATAAGAGAAAAATTCATAAGAACAACGTAAACTTAAATTAGAAATTGCAAAGTACAAGGCTAGATAACACAAGCAAACTAGTAGATAAACTTTAGAAGGATGTTGATGAAGATGATGAAGAGCCATCAAGCTTGCGAATGACCTTTCCAAAGAATTTTTCCATTTTGTTAGAAATAGAAGTTAACTGTTTACTAAAGGAACGCTTAAGCTTCTTTTGGTTTTTAAGAAGCTTCTCTTGATTCCTTAGTATCTCTTTATTTGTTGGGTTGGATGGTTTTTCAAAATTTTCCAAAAACGAATCTTCTTCTTCCACTTCCATTTCATCTCCTTCCTCCTCCTCTTTTTGTTGAGTTTCTTGTTCTTCTTCCCATGCCAACTTTTGCTCCTTTTCGGGAAGATTTCATATAGCTCAAAGAATGGTGGAATGTCCGTAAGGGAGATATTTTCTTTATTGAAAACTTTTCGATGAATGGATTTTTCTCCTCTTAAATCCATACCAAAAATAAGAAAATTCTAGCAAAATACACACCATGGAAAAGTGTGTTCTCGTGTCTGGAAATGTTCTTTTGGACAAAGTCATCTAAAATGACTTATGCCTAATTTATATCGTAGCAATCTTAAATATCAAAAATCACTTTGAAAACTTTTTGAGTCGGGTTATTATAATTTCCCATTCTCAGTGTGATACTTTGTTGAAGAATGAAACTCATAAGTCTGGATTTAGGTTGAAGATTAGTATGTTTAAATTCAAAATCTTCATCACTTTCGAAAATGTTGTGAAGAACTTCATGATTTTGAATATTAATTTGAAAGGTGGAGAAGTTAATTCTACTAGATTTACAACCAAGAATATGACCCATAAGCTCACAATTTAAAACTATTTAAGTGCCATTAACGCTAGTTCAAATTTGACATTCTTCCCCTTGATAAAACTTTCCGTTTAAATTTGCAAAAAACATTTTTATCGAATCGGGGTAGCAAAGAAAATTATTTTGGGAAGATTCACCAAACTAAGAATATTATTTTAAAAACAAAGTCCATGTAAACCACAAGAAGCAAAATCATTAAATATGGCAAATCTTCCAGGAGAAACTTTTCCAGAAGTTAAATACTTTGTATAGGCCTCAGTTGCATCTTTCCCATGGAAGAGAAAGCTTTTAATTTTTTAGAGAGCCTATGTAACTACCCACCTTTCCAACCCTTAGAAATTGACACTATTACATCCACAGTATCTATGTGTCGAATGTTCAAGTGCCGGAAAGACAGATTGTTGGGGTTAAAGAAAAAGAAGACATAACAGAATCTCAAATCATGACGAGAAGATATATAGTACATACAAGATCTTAACAAAAGAAACCATCTTTATTATATACACAACATCAGAGTACACTAACCGATTATCGGCCAGGACAGTTATAACAGCCTGTCCTTACACTTTCGGATAAATCCAAATAGAATCAAGAACAACAAAAACAGTGGAAGAATATAAGATATGTGAATACATATTGGAGAATCTAGCTCGTCTCCTGAAAGCTCCAAAGCATCCAGCTAAATCTGTAAAATATACTTGGATTGACCCGAGCATTATAGAAAACAACGCCTGAGTCAGTCTGGTAAAACCCATGTGAGAAACTCAAATCATAAGGAATTTTATTTATTATAACTTGTAAAATCCTTTAAAATCAAAGGTATCTCGTAAGACCACGGTGCACATAAACACGTATGGGTTTTTACCTTACGATAACCAAAACATTTATATAAGAAATTCTAGTGATATTATAATAATGTCTAAGGATGAAATAATAATAACCAAGTAGCTGTGATGCTCGTGAGTGTACATCACAACAATATTAGGTGTATAATCAAAAACCTATAAGTCATTTTTGCTAATTGTGTAGGATTCCATGGAGGTGCCCTTAGTACTTCGAGAACGGTCCTCGTACACAAGGATCAGAGATATTCTTTCGAAGTAGCATACATCCCTAGTGATGTACCATACGAAAAACATAGTTGTTCTTGCTAAGACTAAGTGCATCGCTCCATGCATGTATAACAACTGAAGTTAACATCTAGGTGAAGACGACTGCACCCTATGGGTTTTCCAACCCTACTAGCTATGCCTCCTATCTCTGGTTTAGTCATTACAGCTGATAAGGATACATCCGGCATTCCAGCTCATACACCACCATTAAAATAGATCATAGAATCTTACATCAATTCTCATACCCCCAATGGGTCTCGGAATCACACAGGATTCCCACACCCCAATGGGCCACGAAACCACACATGGATTCCAACATCTCAATAGATCATGAAACTCTTCCATAGAACCGTATATAGTTTTTAGAGTGGTTAAGGTACGACTCATCTCTTACGAGTAAACTCCCTCGCTTACCAAGCGCCCCAAAAACCAATCATCGATTTTTCCAAAATGCTCAACACCAGTACTTTAGGAAATAATCACACAATACATAAGAGCGAGGATCACCCCCTAACCATTAAGTGGACGGATCTCCTCATCATTTGTCCTAGAGGAACAAAATGAGTTTATATGTACAGTATAGCACCACCAACGATAACTGTACCATATAATTTATGTGTTCTCCTAGATATTTCTTGAGTTAAAATCCTTCGGTGTTAAGTAGGGAATATTTCGGTACCACCAAAATTAAGAAGGATTACATATTTAAGCCATGATTTATAGTCGGTTATTTAACTATCAAATAAACATACATTCACAACAGAGATTACATTTCCCACAGAAACCACTAAGCCTCTTAAAATTTATCCTATACTAATTTAAAACTCTTTTAGAATATTTATCAAAATATTCATATACTTATCCCACTAGGCTAAGTATATTCACAAACCATTATTTCAAACTTGGAAAACCCTTTTACTTACATATAAAATGGTAAAAGTATATTTTCCTAAACTCTTAGAAAAATTCCTATTTCAAATCAGATTAAATGAACAAACCTAAATGTTGTTTAAAATGGATTCCTCTAATGTTAAGTGTGGAACGAGTGTCCCATACCACTATAATTAAGGAGGTCAGTTTAGGGAAATTCAATCTCAATTCCTTATAAATTTCTGAATCATTTATAAAACTTCTTTCCAATTATCCGAATCATTTATAAAACTTCTTTTATAAACTTTCATTATTTAAATCAAAACTTATCTAATAAACTTTTTAAGTCAGTAAAGTTCCATTGATAAACGATAAATTATTTAAAATACCTTTAAATAACAATTTATTATTAAACACGTTTCTATTTAATTATTATTTTTAAACCTCATTCAAAATAATAACTATAGAATCTCACTAATAATATTTAATAAATTAACATCAAAACAATATTAATATAATAGTCAATTAACTTTAAAACGTCATTAATACAATAATCAATTAACTTTTAAATAATATTAACATGATGATTAATTAACCTATAAATATAATTAAATAACTTAAATCAATATAATTAAGTAACTTTAATTAAAAACTAAAGTATAGTTAAATCATTTTAAATAAGCAATTAAAATATAATTAAAACATTTCAAAATAATAATTAAATAACTTTAAAAGTAATAATTAAATATTCTTAAATAACTTTAAGAAATAACTTTTAAGAATCATATTAATAAAATAATTAACTTTAAATCATTATTAAAAACAATTATTAATTATCTTTAAAACATTATTAGAAAACAGTTATTACCTTTTAATCTTATTACTAAATAATAATTATCTTTAAAACCTTATAATAGATAATAATTATTCTTAAGATAATTTTCAAATCAATAATTAACTTTTCAAATGTGAAAGAGGCTTAATGATCACAATGGTACTTAAATAAGCTACCATATCATTCAATTTAACTTTCCAAGTTAATAACTGATATTTACATAATCAACGACTATGTAAATAAATTCAACACTTAATCATCATTGGTTAACGTATCACTTATTCAAAATGGCATATCAATTAACGACATATAATTAGATATCCAAATATGTAAAATAGCAGAACGAATATTTATTCTGCTAATTATATTACAATTAATTTAATTAGCAGAACGATGATTTATTCCGCTAAACAGGTGTTCAAATTACCATATTCAATTCATTTTAGCAGTACGGTGTTATTTGGCCAAATATATAACACACATTGCTTATATTTAGTTAAACCACATTATTTAATGTAATTATTATCAAGCGGTATTTATTTATTATTAAATTATACTATACCAAAATAATCAACAATTTATGTCAAAGCATAGTACTCATCAATACAAGTATAACACAAAAATCCTTCGGTTTAAACGGGTCCAAAACGAGCTAGATATTAGCGGCTTAAGTTAATCGAATAATTTAAAACTTAATAAACAAATTAAACAAATTCCCTCACCTTCAAATTGCAAATGGGCAAAATCCATTATTTCATAACTACTCCAAATTGCATAGTTACCTTCCCCTTCCCTCTCCTTATCCCTAATTCAATGGCAAGCCTCAGAAACCTAAATCCATCGCCTCGTTCTTCGATCAAAATTCGCTGCCTTTGTCGATACTAACATCAAAACCCCTCGCAAGGATCAAGACCTGATTCCAAAGCCCAAACCGATGCTCCTTCTTTCCCAAAGCAGAAAACCTCAATTCGAACATCACCAGACAAGGATGTGCACATAAGTGCACGCGTATATGGGCACATGTGAACCCCAACCCTATCGTCGAATCCAACCTCACTAGCAAGTCTCTCTCCTCCAACTCATCATGACGACACCTTCATCACTGCCAATGGCCCCATCTAACCAAATTCCAACCATGCGAACCGAAAACCATTTGCGTCCATCCATCAACTATCGCCGCCTCTATTAACTACGACCACCAACTCCTACGTTACTCGAACCCCCATTCCTTACTCTACCTCCAAGCAACTCACGGCCACCTCCTTGCCCCCCATCGTCGACGTTCACAAAAATCTAAAGATAAAAAATCATACCCTTTAAACCCTAGTTTTAGCTATTCCTGACACTCTAGAGCACTAATAAAAAATCGACCATGGTTATCACCTTCCTCTCACTTCAAGGTTGCTCCAGCCACCATTGCCACCCCCATAGCCACCAGAATCGCCGGAAATTAATTTTTAACCTAATTCCGATCATCTTCTCCTCCACGACAAATCAAGCTACTGATAATATTGTGAACACTTCTAAGAATCCCCAATCATCGATATGAACCCGTCCATACCCTCCGTTCATCAATCCGTAATCGTCGAAAGCGATCGTTTTCTCGACCACTTACTATTATTTATAAGAATCTCCCAAATTACTCAATGAAAACCCATAAAACTATTATTAAAATAAACTAGACAAAAAAAAACTAATAACTCTGTAGTTGACGGTATATTGAAATTCACTACGGTTTGAGAGTTATCAATTTTTGAAGATGAAGGGAGTTAAATTTTTCATTGTTTTTGGAAATTTATAGAGGAACAAAATGAAGAAGAAGACCTATGCATATACATGTGTATATATACACATGTATAAGTCATGGCAAATCATACCATGTTCCCTACCCACCTTAGGCAGCACAAATTAAAGGGGACAAAGTGGTGGCTATGGTGAAAGGGGACAAGAGGCAATGTATTGTGTGTTGGAGAATGGTGTGTGTGGATTCATTTTGATTTAGGAGATTTCGGTACACTTCTATCCACTATTGTTTCTGCGTATTAGCCACGAACGACAAAAAATAAAATACGACCGCGTAGAGAAATGTGACTTGATCATAACACAAAAAATATACCAGTTATCAATTTTTGTTAAATTCAAAAATGCCAACATTAGACGTAAAATACGTCAAACGACAGTTTAAATATATATCAAATTAAAAATTATAGAAAAAGTCTATTAATTCATTTTATTACCAAATTGATTTGCTTTTTCTTTTTAAAACCACAAATCGAATATTAAAAATTAATTGAATATTCTAAAAATCAAAATGATAAAATTCTGGGTTGTTACAGCCTAATGGACTATGGATTTGAACTTGAGGAAACTATTGATGAATAATTTAAGGATATAAAAGAGTTCAATGGATTTTTGAGTTTTGAAAAATGAGAGTGAAATGAATTGATGAAGATATAGTAATTAAATAGAGAATCAATAGTCATGTTCCCTAGTCAAGAGATGCCTTTTCAGAACATAGAGATTGGTGAAATGGTGGAGGGAAATTCAAATTTTGAATTTGAAATGAAAATTCAAATTTCAAAATTCTAGAGCATATGTCGACATATAGAGAATGGGTATGTCGACATATAGCTAGTAATTTCCAAAATACAAAGTTGAACAAATTATTCCTATTCGCTTATATATATATTTCTAATTATCCTATAATTATTACTAATCTATAAACTCAGCCAAAAAATAAAAGAAAATAATTTTTGAAAATTATATATATATATATATATTGTCTTTAATTAATATTATATTCCTATTAACCAAAATAAATTTTAAAGATATACTTAATATTTGTGCTATATTCAAGCAATATTATTATTATTATTATTAATCTATAGATTATTCCTACTATAATCCGGCATTTTGGCCGGCTATATTCTCACGTATTGGACAAGTTAGCTTCGACTGTCATCAAGGCCAGTTAGTCCAGGTGATGATTATGGGGTCAAAATTCGAGTGTAGATGGTAATATGAAGTTGAGATTGAATAAAATTGAGAGATGTGCAAGGCAGAATGTTTGAAGTATGGAATATGGTTCAACATTTAGGATGGATCGGCAAAAATCAACCTCCAAGATAGGGATCAGTATGTTTCAGGAAGTTAATGCAATTTAATAGAAAACAATTAATATCTCAAGATCCACAAGTCCAATGTAAATGAAATCTTGTGAGCAAGATGTGGGGACCCTAGGGACCGCACCTCAAAAGGATGGAGTCGGAGGGGTTGGCATTCTTCCCTTAGTAGGGATCGGCTGAAATCAAGAAGCAAAAATCAAGCAATAACTCAAGTTCTACTAATCCAATTGGCATGAAAATTAAAGGATAAGCATACTTCAATATGGGGAAGCTACCACAAGGATCGCACCCCCAAATTCCTCTAAGATAGGGATTAGTACCGATCCCTATTCTTTGGAAATTGGATCATGCAATCCCTCTTGTGGGTCCATATGGTCTTAAAGGTCCTTCTGCCGAATTTTCAAGGAGATATTTGGCCATCTTTGTCTATAAATACAGGCTTAGTTGTTCATTTTTGGGTATGCTACTAGTTGCTTTGTACTCTATTATAACGAAAGATTTTCATCTGATCCTTACTGTTCTCAGTTTACAAAGTGATTAATAAAGCAATATATTCAAAGTGGACATAGGCAAACAACGCCGAACCACTGTAAATCATTGTGTTCGTGTTATTGCTTCAATTTGCTACTATTTCTTGATTATTATCCTCTGTTTTCATTGTATATTCTTCGCTTATTTCTCTTTAAAACTACTATTGGGTGTTTGTGCCAATTTTTAGTGTAAACATTTGGTTCTTTCACCGAGAACCTTGATTCTCAGCTTATTAGGATCCCTTTGTTGCTACTAGATTGCATAAATCCATCGAAGGAGATCCATAGTTATCTCCAAGAAGCTTGATTGTTCTATTCAGATAAAATTGCAAAAGTCTAAGAAAAGCTATCAACAATGGTTATGAACACCATATCTACTTCTCAGAATGTAGAAGGAAACGAGAATGCTAGCATCCAACAAGGAGGCCCGAGCAGTCAATAAATGGATGTGAATGCCAATCCAGTTGAAGTCTGAAATCCAGCTGATTCCATTACAAGAGCTGAACTCAAGAATCTGATAAGAGAGCTAGTGGACAACTGTTGACAATTGAATTAGCAAATTCAAACCAATATTGATCTAATGATTGAACTCAGTCAACAATAGCGTGTGAATGCAAGGAGGAACCCAACCCCTTACTCTGCATCAGAGAGTTCAAGTTCGTCGGACGAGTATTACAGACACTGGAGTCATAGAATTGACGGATATCACGCAGAAACTTCAAGGCATCAACAGGCAAACCTGCATTGTCTGCCAAGACCGATCGGTGCCGATCCCTCTATAAGGATCGGTACCGATCCCTCCTCTAGAGGAGGGAACTTACCTGTCCATGTTGGAATCCAAGCTAGAGCTACTGCGATTGATTTGGATGATGGAGTTCAGTTGAATGTTGACTAATTGCTTCCCCGAAATGACGATGAAATAAATTTACGTGATCTGCATCATAAGGATATTGAACCAAGAAGGCATGGAACTACAAATAGACATTAACCAGACTATTCATGTAAGGTGGAACACGACCACCGCCTGGCACCAGCTATCCAAACACCGAATTTGTTGGCTATGGTTAGACAGTTAGTGAGAGAGAGCCAAGGCTTGACCAATGACGACTGGGGAATCTCGAGAGGTCATACCCCGTTCACTAACAATGTCCTACATGTAGAGTATCTAAGAAGGTTCAACATGCTGTCGATGCCTTCCTACGAAGGAAAAAACCAACCCTAGGCAGCAAATCATAAGATATGAATGGCTGATGGATTCCGCACGAGCAGATGATGCAACCAAGTGTAGATATTTTCCTATAACTCTCTCTGGAGTAGCAACGATGTGGTTTACGAGCTTACCCCCACGGTCGTCTCTAGTTTTGATGATTTAGCAATAAGGTTTGGGAACAGTTCCGTATGCACGCAACTCGCCCCAAAGATGTAATTTCCCTATCCAGGGCGATCCAGGCTCCGAGAGAATCGTTGAAAGATTATTTGGAAAGATTCCATACAGTTATCATAGAAATCAGTAATCTGAATGACCATGCCATATTGATGGCTGTAACGAGAGAGATTGATCCAAAATTTGATTTTGGTGATTGGTTAGTTGGCATGCCACCCACAACATTGGAACGATTCTATGCATAGGCGGCTCAATATTTGAGGAAAGAGGAAGACAGATCTTTCAGGAAGAAGAATGTTGTGGGATCAAGTGGAGAGGGAGTATAGAGTAACATTACAGTGAAGCAGTTTGGTGATAGTTATGGAAAAGTTTAAGCAAATGTCCAGAACAAACCGAATCAGGAAAAGAAAGGCAGAGATAGGAGCTGATAACGAAAGAGGGATTCTAGAAGAGGAAAGCCTAGGATTCTGATGTATGATACCTACACGCCACTGAACACATCCCTAGAGATTGTCTATTTGTCTACCTGCAATACCATGCAACATCGTAAGCCGCCTCCGAAAGAATCCACAGAGAAGCAGAAACAAACCGAAAAGTATTGTCGGTTTCACGAATGTTATGGTCATAACACCAATGAGTGTAGGCATCCCCAGTATATTATCGAAAAACAAGTACGAGAAAGAAAGTTACAGCAGTTTGTAAAAGCTCCATAGGATGGCGGACATGGGACATCGACCCCAACCAAGGATAAGCACCTCATAGGGCCGAGGAGCCTGCATGGAATGGTGGAAGGTTAGTAATCAATACAATAGTTGGAGGACCTCATCCAGCTGATAAGAGTTGGCATGAGATGGAGCGCTACGTTGGTGCGATCAAGCATGTGAATTTTGAATGATGTTCAAGTACACAATATGAAGCTCCGGAAAAATAGCAACATACAATGATAGATGATATTGTGTTTAGAAATATGGATGTGGACAAGGTGGAGGCTCCGACAATTGACCCAATGGTCATTTCGGCCATGACCGGCCCCGCTTTAGCGGGAAGGATATTGGTTGATTGTGGAAGTTCTGTAAATATAATTTTCAAAAAGCTTATGATTAGATGAGGATGGAAGCCAAGAACTTGAAACCGTCTAAAGCCCGCATCCATAGCTTTAACGGTGCTGCAACCAAAGTTGTTGGTTATGTTGAATGGCCAGTGGATTTGGGAGAAGGTGATCGCGTGAGAGTGCGGATTTTTCCATTCGTTGTTCTAGATGTTGACTCTTCATACAACGCTTTTCTAGGCCGACCGGCCCTAGCTAAGTTTCGGGCAGCTCTTGCCCCATGGTGTTTGACTTTGAAGTTCCTGATAGATAATGTTGTTGGAGTTGTTCATGGTGATCAGGCGGCCGGATGTGCCTGTTATGTAGTTGAATTGAGGGATGCTCAACGAAAGGAGGAAAGTAAGGGTGTGGACAAGTTTGCCCGCATCCAAGCCATTGAAGATTGACAACAGTGCCTGAGCCTTGGCTCGGGCACCACAGTCAGTTCTATAGAGACATAGATCCAAGGGATGACGAGGAGGAGCTCAAAGAGACCAAGCTTGCATTGGCCGAGCCGACGATTGACATCGCAGTCAACCACAATGACCCGTCATGGGTCCTAAAGATCGGATCACAGCTCAGCCCCCCGATAATGAAAGAACCTGCTGGATTTCTCTGAATGAATCTCGACCTGTTCGCTTGGACTCACTTTGACATGTGTGTGGTCTTACCTGCTGTTACGGGCCATGCATTGGATATCGACCCGAGGCATGTCCCGGTGAAACAAAAAATGCATAGCATGGATCTGGAGAGATTTCTTGCTCTTAAAGAGGAGGTGGATAGGCTCAAAGAAAATGGGTTTATTCGCAACACCCTCTAACCAAAGTGGGTATATAATCCTGTACTTGTGAGAAAGGCGAATGGGAAATGGTGGGCATGCATTGATTGCTCGAACTTGAACAAGGCATGCCCGAAAGACAGCTTTCCCCTTCAAAGGATCGACTAGCTTGTAGACTTAACCATAGGACACGAATTGCTATCTTTTATAGATGCATACTCAGGATATAACCAAATCTCGATGCACATTTCCGATCAAGAGCACACCAGCTTCATTACCAATGTTGGATTATACTGCTATGTGGTAATGTCGTTTGGACTAAAGAATGCAAAAGCGACCTACCAATGCCTAATCAATAGAATGTTTAAAGATCAAATCGGAAAAGACAATGGAGGTATGTGTGGATGATATGCTCGTGAAGTCACGGTGGTCTTGCGACCACATTAGAGACTTGGCAAAAATGTTCGATATCCTCCGATACAACAAAATGAAGATTAATCATCTGAAGTGTTCTTTTTGCATTGCATCAGGAAAGTTCTTGGGTTTCATTATCAATGCCTATGAAATTGTAGCTAATCACGAGAAGATCCAAGCTATCCACAATATCCAAGCGCTAAAGACCATCAAACAAGTACAGAGCCTGAATGGGAAGGTTGCTGCCCTACGCTGATTTATTTCCAGAGCTACTGATAAATGCATTCCTTTCTTGGACTTGATTAGAAGAGGAAAAAAGAATTTTGAATGGACATAGGATTGTAATGACACATTCCAAGCTTTGGTGAATCATTTAGAGAGACCTCCCGTCTTGTCAAATCCGATAGACCATGAAGATTTATATATCTACTTGACCATGTCGATACATGCTATAAGTGTCGCACTGCTTCACAAAGAAAATCAAATCCAGAGACTAGTCTATTATATTAGCAAGCGTTTAACAGGAGCTAAAAGGAACTATCCAAAGATAGAGAAACTGGCATACTGGTTGTTGATTGCTTGGCGAAAGCTCTGCCCCTACTTTCGGGCATATCCTATCAATATTTACATCAACCAGCTGTTATGACAAGTCCTGCAATGACCTGAGACATCTAGAAGTTTACTCAAGTGGAACATCGAATTAAGCCAATTCGACATCACTTAAATTCCTTGGAGGGCTATCCACAGTCCGAAAATGGTGGATTTTATAGCAGAATTTACTACACATGATGATTTCCCAAAGAACAGTGAAACCACTACCTTATGGTGGAAGTTGTATACGGATGGAGCATCCAATGATCATTGTTCGGGAGCTGGAATTGTGCTTGTAACTCCGGAAGATCGGTCAATTTGCTATGCTATAAAGCTTGCTTTCCTTGCAACAAACAACGAAGCTGTATGAGGCTCCGATTGCTGGATTTGAACTCGCCAGAGAACTGGGGATAAAATCTCTAGAAATCTTTTGTGACCCACAATTGGTAGTATAACAAGTCAGGGGAGATTACCAAGCTAAAGGACAACGACTTGCTCCGTACCTTATCCAAGTCAAAGAGTTGTTGGTTGACTTTGAGTACTATGATATTACGCACATTCCTTGGGATCAAAACAAAGAGGTCGATTCATTGGCAAAGTTCGCTAGCACCGGAGATGCAAAACAAATGGGCTTGGTTCCAGTCGAAGTATTAAACGCTTCAAGCATAAACTTGATGGAAATCGACCGGGTACTGAGACGGAGCTTAAGAAGGGTTCGTGGATGACTCTGATTAAAAACTATTTGCTACAGGGAGTTCTTCCCGAACGAAGGAATGAAAAGCGATAAGTCCTTCGTAAAGCTTCACGTTATATCATGTAGGTAGGAATTATGTATAGAAAAGGTTTTCTATCCCCCTTCTCCAGTGTATTCCTCATGATGAAATAAAATGGGTCCTAAATGAAGTTCATGAAGAGGAATATGGCGATCACACTGGGGCAGAAACACCTACAGAGAAAATACTCCATTAAGGGTAATATTGTCTTACTGTCATTGGAGATGCTTCTGATTATGTAAGACGATGCGATAAGTGCAAGATCTGTTCTTGCACAACACACTAATTCGGTAGATAAACTTGATTATCTATAATAACAATATGCAGACTTATGAAACAATGATCAGTTTTGAACTAGAGTTTACAAAATCTCCAAAAATTTCCATTTTAAACTTTTTCAAAATTCATATTATGATAACTTTGAAAACCAATGCTCTGATACCAAATGTAGGAAATGCAGATTACGGATCTTAAGACAGAATTAACACTAGAGAGGGGATGACTAGTGTTTAATTAATTTTATGAATCCTTTTGAAATGTTTTCAAATTAAATCCAAACAGATGCAATACACAAACACAGAAACAATCATAGAATCAGATACAGATGTAAATAGTACAAAAAGCAGTAAAGGAAAGAATACACTGGAATTTTATACTGGTTCGGAGTTACCCTACATCCAGTCACACACAATTTATTATGCAGATTTCTTTTCAAATATAATGTCGATATTACAACCTCGATTTCAAGGACACGAGATACACCCTCCTGTCTTCGAGTCTAGGGCAAACTCTCTTGATTTAACCAGGCTACAGGATCACCTAATTGATTTATGGGCTACAATCACACCCAATTGATTTACGGGCCACAATCATACCGTTTCCAATATCACTTTGATAGATAGAGAGACTCGATACACTTCTTTGATTACAAATGATCCTACAACTCTGAATAGCACTGAGATCTTTCAGAGAGAGTGACAGAGAATCAAACTAGAGATGATCAAGTTTGATTCACTTAAGATTTCGGTAGAGTTTTGTTAAAATATAAGAGAATACTTGAGTGGAGAAGAAGGAGTGAAGAAATGAAGAAAAACTAACTTAAAATTTGTTGAAAACAACTGGTATTTATAGAAGAACAACAGTCATGTCCATTCGTGAAAGGTTATGATGAATAGACACTTCATTTGAAAATTTGAATTTTAAATTCTATGGCTACCATATCGACATAGGGGGATGGGGTATGTCGACATGCCCTAGTAAATTTTGAAAATTGATTCTTTTTTAAAAGAGATTTTCTTTTAAAACTTGTCAAAACAATTTCTGAAGTTTATACACCATTTTGAATATAGTTTAAACTTAAAAAAGAGATTTAAAAAGTAATCTTAAAAATATACAATCTATAATATAAAAGTAATATTAAAAAGCAAGTATAGAATATATTTTTGATTTAAAGCTTATAATATTAAAACCAGGAGAGATAGTTAAAAGATGATTTTGAAATCAAAATATAAAAGATAATAAAAATAGTTTAAGGCTAAAATATTTAAACTGAGAGAGATGACTTTAAAAGGATTTTGAAAAATATTTAAAATAAATCATTTTGAAAATTTCGTGGATTCCATTCCACTAGAGAAGGTCGTGGGTTCCATCCCACTAAAGAGATCGCGAGTTCCATCCCACTATTAAAGCAAGAAGGTGGATTCCATTCCATAATTAAAATCTAAATAAAGATTTTAGTTCTATTATGAAGTTTTAACATAAATCTAGACTCTATTACTTATCTTGATATCTTGAACTCTTGATACTCATGAGTCTTCAGTTTTGATTTCTTCAATCTTGAATTTGTCAGTCTTGAATATCTATACCCAGTCTTGAGTCTTTATACTGTATAGTCTTCATTCTCATCACCTGCATATATATATCCTGCATATAAATACATACATACATACATACATACATACATATATATATATATATATATATATATATCTATACAAAAATATTAGTATTTATATTTTATAACAAGTCTTAATGTTGTTGTCATCAAAACCATCATCTCAAGAACTAACACGTTTTGTCCTTGTTTGTTTATGTCAGGAGACTCTTGGGTACTCCATTGAGTAGTTTGGAAGCTAGGTGCTTTTGGGGATACGCTTTCTGGGTAGTACATAGCAGATATGCTATTTATAAATGAGACTTTTTTGTATCAGATATTGTATTCTAGTTTTTGTATTGGTATTTATTTATCAGTTACTTCCATTAGTACAATTTCTTATATATTTTATCATGTTATGTTCATGTATATTCAGTAAATTATATATTATCATTCGCTATGAGATTTTATCATTGCGCCTTCGTTTGGTGCTTTGTTTTTTATTTTACCCAGACAAATTGTATTTTATGGTATTCAGGAGTCAAATGTTGTCATTAGACGTTGATTCAGGGTATTACGAAGGGCAGGTCGTTACAGATGAAGTCTTGTGGTAAAGAGTTTCTCTTTTTAAATAGTTCGACCTTTCGAAAGAGGAAGTTTGAGAATGGAAATAATATTGGCACAGTTGGGATGAAAAGTGTGAATGGTCTCTTTCATTCCAAATATGGAATAAGAAATATGATTTCTATTCTAAATGTATATCTTCTAGATAATTTGTTCTCTATAAGATCTATTTCTTGAGTTCAAGATACTTGATCTAAAACACTTAATGTTAATTTAGTTACAGTTAATGGAAATAAGCAACCTATGGTAAGTGGGTAGATGGAGCTCTGTATTTCAAAGATAGTTATTGTAATAGTGGAAATAGTGGGAGCATACCATATAACACTTACTATTGAACGCATCTAGTTTTGAAAGACTACCATCAAGTATGTCAAATATTATTATGAAATAACAACTGTTTCGGTATTGACCGAAAATAGAAGCAGTTTTTTTAATATGAATATTATGAACATTTGTTATAAAATAAATTTGTTCTTTGGCATGTCAATGATGGTATCTGTTTTTGTTATAATAGTGAGGTGTTAGCTATAGAAAATAAAAAAACATCTATAAAAAATTTAACAATTATTTTTGGAATTATAGACTATGCCATGTATTTAAGAAATAATTATTTAATCATATGATTACGAACCGTATGGTATTTGTGAATTGTATATCAAATAATTAAGGGCTAAATATCCTTTCGATGGAAGTAACAAAAGAGTTACTGAACAATTCAGATTGATACATACAGATGTATATAGTTTAAAGACTAAGATACCAAAACCAGATCCACTTACTTCGTTAAATTCATCGATGAATTATCTAAGATATGGACATAAGTATTTAATACACAAGTAAAATATTTGTGATAAGTTCATAACATACAAAACGGAAGTAAAAGAAACAAAACATGCAAAGGAAATAAAACAACTCGATTTAATTCAAGAGGTGAGTATATTGAATAAGAGTATCGATCGCACCTAAAAGCAAAAAATATTGACTCTCAAAGTCACTCCTCCCTATGTTCTATAATGATGTATCGATAAGGAGTAATCATACTTTGTTGGACAAAGTACGATTGATAATGAGTGAAGTTGAGTTTCTTCCTTCTATAAGGATATATACTTTAGAGTAAGTACATACATCAGATTTAATTTCATGTATAAGTGTAGTTTACGATTAATATAAGAAATGAATAAGGAAGGAACCTAAATCTAAAATAGTTTAAGATGCACGACTATCCAATTTACGTTATGAAGTTAAATTTTGTAAACTCGTAACTAGATACGTTTTATATAAGGCTACAGGAAATTCATAAAATGTTTTTTGGGTGCATATTCCGTTGTACATAGAAACAAATTGTTGCTTTCAAGACATGCCACCTTCTTGTTGAAGGAATTTCTTTATATAGAAATTAATGGTAGTGTGGTGAATTTGGATCTGATATGAGAGTCTAACATAGTAACAGGTTATATAAATGAAGTAAATTTAACCTAGCCTAAGTCGAACACGGTTATATTAGAATGACAAATAAAAGTTCTCACACATTGAAGAGAAACAACTGGTTTCTTGTCAATGTTGAGAAAATAAATTATTAGCAATAACAATATCCTCATTTATTGACAAGCCATGGAGAGTATACTCCACCACATGGCACTATGCTTTAAGTCCAAAATGGATTCCAAGTACATTAATAAAACATGATTTTGGTAATTATACTTAAAAGGATATGTTCAATTGACCGTGATTAAATCTTCTAGAAGAAGATTAATGATAGTTGGAATTATATAAAGCAGAGTTTATAGGAAAGGATTTTTATCAATTTCAAATGTTGAAATTACTGAAGTAATTTCTCTAGTCAACATGCTTGAGTACATTTAGATTCTACATGCAATTATCTCGCAATTTTATTTAAAATCTTAGCATATTAATGTTGAAATAGAACTTTTAAATAATGTTTTGGAAGAAATGTTTGCACATAACAACCAAAATTCCTCAAAGTTAGTTGGAGCAATAATATAGTTTATATGTTTTTTGGGTATAATCTAAGAGCTGATACAACAATGATGTCCTACAAGCATCGAAGTTGAATGCGTATTTTAACAGAAAAATCAAATAGTTTGATTTTCATTTAAAATGTAGAGGAATCATGTGTCCTTAAGAAAGAAAATTAAAAGATACTAAAACATTTCTAGTACTACAAGTAAACAATGTACTATTGATTTATAATAATGTACTCATGTTAAAATCGGTTTAGTATAGTTGTTTCTTGATGTAGGATTTGATAGAGACATCTTTAACTTGGTATAAGAAAATGTTGGGATTGTCCCAGTCTATATAAACAAATGCCATGTTAAAATGTTTAATATGGAAATATGGTGTAGATCCCTAATGCATTAATTATATAAATCATCACATACGCTATGTTTGTATTAGATCTCGCTTATACACTTGGAGTCTTAAGCGAATATCAATTCTATGGTATAATTACTAAATTTTAATTAAGAATGTTCTCTAGTATTTCTAAAATAGTAGAAAAATATTTATGGAAACAACGAACTCCTTATGAAGGGGTGTTCAGACTCGAACTTCATAAGTGATATCATATACAGTAAAGTCAACCTTAAATTCATGTTGAACCTTAATTAAGGAGCTATAAGTTAGAAATATGCCAAATGAGAAGTTGCAGCGGACCAACTAAAGAGGCTAAGTACATCGTGTTGACTAATGTTGCATTGAAAGTAGTATATATAAATAAGAGAGCTAAGAGTGGTTTGACATGATCAAAAATCCAACAATATATTGTGATTTCAATAATGAAACATATATTGCAATGGGAACAACGACTTAATAAGAAATTGAGAAATGTTCTCTATAGTGAACATGCAATAAAAGTGTTTATCGGTAATGGGGAAGCGTAATCAAAAAGTAGATACAAAATATCATAGATCCAGTTACTAAGGCCCCTTCACAGCCTAGTTTAGGTAGATAGATTGAAGGGACCCGCATGAGGCACCATAATTTGCCCTAAGTGCATGTGGGAGATTGATAGAGTTAAGGGTGTGCCCTCGGGGTAATTATATAATTTATTACATAACTTAACTCTTATAATAGAATCTTATTCAAAATAATGTATGCATCGGGTTTATGTGTCTTTTATACATGTTATATATAGATATAAACAATGAATTAAATAGATTAAACAAGTATAAGTAGAAAATCCTTATAAGACATATTTTATCGATTGCATTTATGAATTTTGTTCGTAACCATGAGTATCGAATCAACATATGTATACACACTCCTTAAATGTTCCTTGTCGAAATGTATCGAGAAAAGGAATCGATAAGTCTATTGAGAGTAGTGTTCTTAACACTCTCCATATGATGGATCGTGATTTATGCATGACCAATGGGACACCAAGGAGTTATGTACTTGTTGTTGTTTGGAACAATCATAGAACGATTTGATAAGAGTCTTCTACAGGTTATCATAACTTGGTAAAAATAGAAGATATTTCCGTAACAACATGCAGTAGTATTCTAACTTGGGAGTACCATAAATCTTAAGTATGTAGATTGTACTTTGATTGTGTTCAAGCACATGGCATGATGAACATATTAAGGTCATAGTTGGGTACATGTTGAAACACTTGAAGTAATTGACGACTACTCTAATGCAATTGACGACTACTCTAATGCAATTTCAATTAATTTATTCATGTGAAAAACAATTAAAATGTAATTTAATGACGTTAATTTAAAGTAATTGACGACTACTCTAATGTAATTTCAATTAATTGAAATGATTGTAAATGTAAAATTTGGTTATAAATTGTAAATAAGGAGATAAACCAAATGTTGTATTAATTGGTGAAATAATATGAAATTAATTGTAATTGGATAAAATCAGTGTTGGGTAAGTAGTTATAACGTTTGTTTGTAGGCAATAAACTTATAAATGTGATTAAATTAAATAAAAGGTGACAATTGTTATTTGTTACCTATTTATTAATCTGTCGAATTAAATTGGAAATCAATTACAATTAAAGGTAATTAAATATTACGTGAACATGAGTTAAGACGATAACTATAAAATGTGAATTTATTAGTTTGTTGTTAACAATAAAAATAGGAATGGATTTGAAATTGTAAGTATAATAAATTGTTTAATTACCATTTCATTTATTTATCCACTGAAATTTATTTGGAAATCAACTGAAATTAATGTAGTTAATTATTGCAATTAAAATAAATAAAAATGGTAATCGTAGAATATTAATGTAATAAGATATAAATCAATGTTAACTTTGTCCATAGAGTAATGATTGATTGAATAAAAAGATTGAAATCAAATTAAATCAATTTATTGGAATTAAAATATAATTAATTATATTATATTTACAATTGAAACTGAACACTATAATTAGTGTAATATTTAACACCGAATTGATATGTAAATTTGTTTAAATTATTGTTAATTTTTGTGCAACTAAAAATGATAAAATTTGAATTGAAAAGTGATTTAATCAATTTAATAATATTTTATTTAATTAATGTAAAAATAGTCATTTTGGCCACTATCTTGGATTTCGACGAAACCAGTTTCACCGGATCCCTAACAGTGAATTATTGTAAGGTTTCAAGTTTTGTAGCGATCGGACTTATCGTTTGATCGTGCGGGCTCGAAACGCGTAGAAAACTGTAACGACCCGGAATTTTCGATCCCGAAAATTCCAGATAGTTAGGAAAAGAAGAAAAGAGGTAGAAGAAGAAACAGAAGACAAGTCATAGAGTCTCACATTTCGCAGCGGATCAAAATATAATATCATATAATAACATTTATACAAAGAAACTGTATTAGTGAATTTACATTTTAATACAACAGAGTTACAACCATTACACAACACTGGACAGTTAAAATCAACATGGCCCATATATACCACAATAACATACTCAACGGAATACTCTCCATACGTTCCTGCCATCCAGCTCGCCTCCTGAGCTCCAGAACGTCCTTACCTGAAAATCTGTAATACTCGGTCTGACCCGAGCATTACAACAAAGTAACACCCGGGTCAGGCTGGAAACCAGCGTGAGTAAACCCATCTCACAAGGAATACTAGTGCATAAACTTATTTAAAACCCAAGTAACTCGTACTTCACAACGAGTTCTCAACTTATTATAGTCAACACTTATTCATATATCATTATCTATGTACCTCTACAAAGTTAAAATGGTCCAATTACTTAAATCATTCCATTCCAGCCTATTCATATCAATCTATAAAGAATCGAAGTGGTTTCGGGTATTTACTGATACCCAACCCCTGTCTCTTCGAATTCAATATCGTTTCTAATCCAAGTTGTTAAGTTTTAAAACAAAACAATTCATTTTTAGGATATCATACCATTCATCAATTTATCTTAGATAGATAGCCTACATTATCACAGTTCTACCCAATTATATCACAGCACATCTCAATCGCTCATCAGAGACATCAACAAATCCAAGTCATCCAATGTCATTCAACCATACATAAGTAAGGTTTGTTAGATATATAATTCCTAATTAATTTAATTTACCTCCAATTAAATTAATTACCAACTTTAATCACTTGGATTACCTTAACCCTGCTTACTTAACATTAATTAATTATAACCTAATTAATGATCCATCTTAAATAATCCTCCTTGATTAATTATCTTATAATTACATTTAATAATTGTCTTTTAATTAATCACTTAGATTAATTAGCCTTAACCATTCACATTAATTAATCTTTAATTAATAAATGACATTCATTAATGATCCTCTAATCACTTCTAGTAATTAACTATTCTTTTAATTAATTACATTTAACAAGTAATCTTTTATAAATTAATTAACCTTAATAAATCACATTCAAAAATTCTCCAATAATCTCTTTACTAAGTAATTATACTTTATAAATTACATTAAATAATTATCTTAATCACTTTCTTTTAGTGATTATCCTTCATCATTAATTAATTAGTTTTTCTTCAATTACTTTATTAATTTAATTAATCGTTAATTATCCAAAAATCTCAATTAACTTTAAGATAACCCATTTACCTGTATCAATTTCTTAATTATGATTAACACATAAATTTAAAACACTTTACCTTATAATAAACTACTTAATTTTATATTTCCTTAAGCTTAAAAAATAACTTAAGAACTTAGCTTAATAAATTTTAAGCTAAACAAAACATACCACTTTTCTTAAAAACCAAGTATTTAAACACATAAATTATAAAGAAAATTTAATTTATGTTTTAAAATCTTTAAAACTTGTTTTTATAAAACTTTAAACTGTTATACTCATTTACTTCGGGTCCAACCCAGTATACACTCGAGTCCAGACCCGAGTATCTCCATTTTTTTAAATAAGTTTTAACTTAAACCTGGAAACCAACACACACGCAAAAATCTCGAAACCCAACTCGAGCCACAATGCATCTTCCCCGAGCCCTTACCCGAGTTCAGCAACACATATACACGATAACTCGGTGCACATGCACACGTCTCCGGTCGCCGCTCCGATCATCGGCACCTTCGCCGCAAGACAATCCAAACTTCTCTACCTGAATACGACAATAAGTTCTTGAATTCGAACTCGAAAACAAGATCGAGTCAGAGTAACCCAAACCAAAACGAACCATCATCCAAAAACTTCCCCGAGCCACCACCTCCGGCCACTAGCTTCATCGTCATTCCGACCATCACTTCGCCATAGGCCCACGCACCAAACCCCCGTTCTGGGATCAAACCCGAAACACCCACGACGGAGAAAACGATCGAGAACTCTGACGAACCCAATAGGCGAAGAAAACCCTAGATCATCTTTCCTCGGCCATCACGAGTGATTATAAGGTTTCCGACTATTTTTCCATCGGTTGCCATACATCCAGCTACCTGCAGCTCAAATTTCGATGACCATCCCTTCGCCTAACGTCGGGAATCAACGTAAATAGCATTTCCGATCATCTCAATAATTCTCACCATATGCTAGCCTAAAAATTGAGATCTTTCTACCTAAATTCATCATTCGCCAATGTGAACCTGGTTATGTAATCAAATCTCAAAATTAAAATGGTTGATTTCTCTGTTAAAACAGATTTTACTGAAAATAACATTTTCCAAAATATTTACCAAATTATTCCACTTGAAATAATTTTTAAAATTAAATTACATTCTTACTAACATTTTCTTTTCATAAATCAAAGCCTGAAAGGGATTTGAGCAAGAGAATTTGATTTTAGATTGAAATTGGTTAGTCTGTTACTTCAACAGAGACAAGCTTTTTTTATTTACTTCAGCATGCACAGATACATATACATATTCATATATGTGTATATATATAAAAAACATATTTTCATTCATACAACATAATTATAACTTTACTTTACTAATTTTCTTATATATCATAGCATAAAATGTTTACTCACAGGCATTTCAAAAATAAACAGAGGAAACCAGGTTGGAATACTCACAGTCTACTTATTTTGAACGGAGGAATGCTTTGTTGTTGACCTGCTGCTAGCTTTGTTTACTTGTTTTGATCTTCACCTGTTTAGTTTATTGTCTAATGGCAGTTTGTATAATTTATTTTTCTGATGGCATTTATTTTTTCTTTCATAATGAACAGGGTGACAGGCTCGGCCACATATATGTGTGTGTGTATATATAGAGGATGAAGTGTGTAGAGCAAGCTACAGGTTGAGATTTTTGCTTCAGGCTTTTACATTTTTTTTTCTTTGATCTGAACTTATGTTGACCTGATTTGATTTATTTGAAAAAGGGATTTGATAATTTTGAAAAGGAGATTTGATATAATATGTGCTTGAAATGCCATTTGTCATGATGTTGTCCCCTTTTTAGTTTACAAATATCTTATATGAATTTGTATATGTATATATCCTTTTGTGTGTGTATATATATTTGCACTTATACATATTTTCCATATACATTACCCTTTTATGTAAATGTACCTATCCACTTATTCACTATTTTACATGGCATATACCTATATTTTCATTTATACATTAATTTCCTATTACATATTTTTTTTTCCATATTCATTGCTTGTATATGTTTATATTTGAACATTTTATCTTTAATTTAATTTATGGGATTTATCTTATCCGGAGATATTAAAAATGAAATCTCTAATATAGTTTTTAATTCAATATATATATTAAGATATTTTAATTATCAGAATTTTATTTGTTGGACTTATCTAAAGTAATATTCCAATGATTTAATTCAATTAATTACCAATTAACAACCGTTAAAAATCTGGGTCGTCACATTCCTTCCCCCTTTAGAACTTTTCGTCCTCGGAAAGGAACGAAACGAATTTATGAAAATGCTTAAAATAAGATAAATATTCTTTGATCATTTTTAATACACTTTTTAATATCTATATAATATTATTTCAAAGTAGTTTTTATAAAAGTACTTTTATAAATCGATGTTTCAACAAGTCCATCCTTGTCCTCATAGAAATTCGGTCATACGTTGATCAGACGTAGGACTGAAAATCTATAAGTACTTGGTAAACCCGTTTCCAACACCTAGTGAAAATACTTTGGAAAATAATTTTATTGAAAATATAGAGAACAGTTTCGAAAATAGAGAAAATATCTTGGGTGAGATGCTCTGGAAATCATCACTCCCATCCACGGTCGCAGTTAACCCGATGGTTACGTTGCCATCCCGGCAAAATCCATAGATAACTGTAGGCCTCCGTGCCCCCCGATTACGCCATGGAACCCGCTACAGATCGCAGTTATACCCGGGCTTTACATTGCTATCACATCAAAAACCCATATAACCGTAGGCATCAGCGCCCTTGAATTTTGCTGCCAAAAGAATGAAACTCCTCCACTCGACCATAGATCGCAGCCTACCGATGTTACGTTGCCGTCCCGGCAAAATCAAGTGTAGACTGTTGGCACTCATCCTCCACACGATTTTCGCTATGGTCCACACAGTAGATCACAACGACATCGAGTTACACTGTCGTCACAACATAACCCAACTGCCCCTGTAGGCATCAGCGCCCTCGACTTTCGCTACCCAACAATCCTCAGGAACTAGTTTGTCCGGACTCCTCACATGATCAACTTTAGAACCCCCCTTAGGGCTCAAGGCAGTACCACCCTGTGGCACTCCTGAGAAGTTCATTCAAGGGAGCGCCTTTTTCCCAGAGCCACTTTCAAAACACTTTATACTATACACATATAGTATTTTCCAAATCATACACCAAGTATGAATCTTATATAAATCTCCTTTCTCAAAATCGATTATCCCAAAATCGATAATTCACAAACTAGGCTTTCGAAATTCCAAATTTGATTTTCCTCAAAAATCAAAAGCCTTTTTAGAAATCCATAGGTTCCCAAAACCTTTTTCCAAAATCATTTTCACAAAATCCTTTATATATACGTATATATATAATAACCTTGGGAAATCTTTGAATCACTTCATACTTGTATAAATTCACTTTTATCCTTCAAATACTTTCAAAACCCTTTTCTTCTGGAAATAGATTCAACAAGGGAAGTTTACCATATATAACAAAGATATATAACTTTGTTTATTCCAAATCAAATATTCAAATTTGATTACTCTTTTATAAAGTTATTAACCACATTACCTTTCTTCATAAAGTGATTCTTAAATCATAGAAATTTCCAATTTCCATTTTACCTCATCATATATTCCACAAAATATACTTTTCATTTCAAAGACCATTTTACAGTTCTTATCCATAAATTTTAAATGCCAATTTCATTCAAACCCGTACGATGTACACATACCAATCATACGCTATATCAATCTGATCGCTCACTCGATCACACAATTTCACTTCCGAACTAGTATTGTCCACCCGACTTCCTAGTGCGGACTCAGATTTGGTTTCTTGATCAGAAACTGTTATTCTCCTTGCATAGTCACAACTATGATAGAGAATATCCAGAACCAATCAAAAATCCATATCCAGGTTCGCCGTCGAAAACCGAGCGAAAAATCCCAACTCGGATTGATAATACTATCTCGAAATTATGTGCTCGAATCTAGATCAAATCACTATGTGAATAGAATAATATACGTACATCCTACGTATTTATCTTCATTGATTATCAGTTAAATCAATTTCTCCTTTTCTATTCACATTCCTTTTAATCTCTATCCACTTATTCACCTTTGCTTCAATCCCCTCTTGGATTACCATTTTAATTCTTATCTCAATTGGGTATTGAATCATAAACAGTTAGTACTCTAATCAGCTTAAATTTAGAAAATAGCTTGACATTTTTTAAAATAGATAAATAGTTGAAAAATAATTATTAGTTTGTAAAATAGCTGTAAAATAGTTAAGTAATTATAAATAGTAAAAATAGTAATTATTTATAAAACAATTGAAAAATAGTAATTAGTTTATAAATCAGCTATAAAATTGTTAAATAGTTCCAAAAATAATTGTAAAACAAGTTTAAGATGGTTTTAGGTTTAAAAAGAAAAGTTGTATAGTAAATAATTTGGAAAAATAGATTCATATTAAAACAATTTATTTTGAAATTAGTCCAGAGTCAAACTGTTCAATTCCCCATCAATTCAATTTAAATTTCCACTTCCATTTAAATTGACTCACTTCTAATTTGAATAACTTCAATTTCCCTTGAACTTGATTTATCCCAATTCAAGTTGAATTAACCTCAATTTCTTTCCAAATTCAGATCAAATTCCATTTGATTTTAAACATATTCACTTCAATTACAATTTCAAATTATTCAAATTAATTTAGACTAATTTCAAATTGAATCTACTTCAATTTCAAATCATTTCAATTTCTATATGAATTAATCCCAATTCCCATTTGAATTTGAACTCATTCAATCTTCAAATTTATTTCAAATTAATCCAATTCAAATTTCCCATTTGAATTTTATACTTATCCATCTTCAATTCTAGTTAATTCAAACTAAATTCAATTTGAACTAATGAAATCTAAATCTCAACCTTAAACCATCTCGAATTATATAAATTCGAGTTAAATTTTCAAATGTTGATTTAACCCCTTAAATCAAACTAACCTTTATTTTTAAATCAATAATCCCAATCTTTAAACAATTTAATTCTGAGTCCAATTCTCAAAATTCCATTTTAAATTATCTTTATTTAACTTATTTCAAAGTTCAAATAAGAGTTCAAAACAATTTTAATTTACAAATTCAATTATTCAAATTTTCAGTTCAAAGTAATTCCATATCCTTAATTTCAAATTAAAGTTTAATTTCCCTTTTATCACAATAATGGATATATTACCACCCTTCATTCCTCATTTATTTAAACAAATCCAATTCACAATTTAAAGATTATTAATAACAATAGGATGATATCATCCAATTTATTTTAAAACATCCACCCATTTCCAATTTCCAGATCTCAAACCCATTTTGAGATCACACAAACTCCCAATTCAAATTAACCATTTAACTCCCCAAGTAAAATCTCAATTTCATCTTGAAATTTCCAATTCAGGTTGCTTGTTAACTTATTTAACTTTCCCAAAGTTAAATTCAATTTAATTTCATTAACCTTACCCAATTTGAATTCCTGCTTCAAATTTTAAACTTCACATTAATAATCTTATAAGTTCAAAAACTTATCACCTTGGGTTTCACATCTCATTCCAAATTTAAAACTCAATATTTAGAGTTTATTTCAAACCATCTTTGATATTATGAATATTCCTCATATATACATATTATTTCCATTACACACTAAGTTATCCTTAAATTTTAAATCACCTTTGGTTTTAGTTCAAACAATTCCCTTTAATGCTTTCAAACAACTCTTATTTTAAATTAAGATCACATTCAAAATATTCTGAATAATACTCTTTATTATTTCTATTAACATTTGAAACAATTTCAAAACTTTTCGATTTACATCCTTTCTAATTTACAAGTTATTCACATCTAATGGTTACTTCCTTAAAACATTTATGTGTTTATTGGAAAACAATCATCCTATTTAAACTCAATAACCATTTATTTTCTGGTTTGAAACCATTTTAATTCATCTTATTTGTATAGTTCATTTTATCCAATCCTTATTTGGATATGTATATATATATTACTTAATTTCTTATTTAATATCCAATTATTGCTTTATAAATATGATATAAGCTTTTATAAAATCATCCAGTTTTAAAACCATTTTTAAAACCTTTATATAAGAAAATAACAAGTACGCTCTCATATATATATACACTCAACTCATCCTAGGGTACTGCTGACCCTATCCTTGATGAGTAAACCCACCAGAGCCAAGGTTCTCGCTTAACCTTCGCTCTGATACCAACTGTAACGGCCCGGAATTTTCGATCCCGAAAATTCCAGATAGTTAGGAAAAGAAGAAAAGAGGTAGAAGAAGAAACAGAAGACAAGTCACGGAATCTCACATTTCGTAGCGGATCAAAATATAATATCATATAATAACATTTATACAAAGAAACTGTATTAGTGAATTTACATTTTAATACAACAGAGTTACAACCATTACACAACACTGGACAGTTAAAATCAACATGGCCATTAACTTAATTAGTTTTTCTTCAATTACTTTATTAATTTAATTAATCGTTAATTATCCAAAAATCTCAATTAACTTTAAGATAACCCATTTACCTGTATCAATTTCTTAATTATGATTAACACATAAATTTAAAACACTTTACCTTATAATAAACTACTTAATTTTATATTTCCTTAAGCTTAAAAAATAACTTAAGAACTTAGCTTAATAAATTTTAAGCTAAACAAAACATACCACTTTTCTTAAAAACCAAGTATTTAAACACATAAATTATAAAGAAAATTTGATTTATGTTTTAAAATCTTTAAAACTTGTTTTTATAAAACTTTAAACTGTTATACTCATTTACTTCGGGTCCAACCCAGTATACGCTCGAGTCTAGACCCGAGTATCTCCATTTTTTTTATAAGTTTTAAATTAAACCTGGAAACCAGCACGCACGCAAAAATCTTGAAACCCAACTCGAGCCACAATGCATCTTCCCCGAGCCCTTACCCGAGTTCAGCAACACAGATACACGATAACTCGGTGCACATGCACACGTCTCCGGTCGCCGCTCCGATCATCGACACCTTCGCCGCAAGACAACCCAAACTTCTCTACCTGAATACGACAATCAGTTCTTGAATTCGAACTCGAAAACAAGATCGAGTCAGAGTAACCCAAACCAAAACGAACCATCATCCAAAAACTTCCCCGAGCCACCACCTCCGGCCACCAGCTCCATCGTCATTCCGACCATCACTTCGCCATAGGCCCACGCACCAAACCCCCCTCCTGCGATCAAACCCGAAACACCCATGACGGAGAAAACGATCGAGAACTCTAACGAACCCAATAGGCGAAGAAAACCCTAGATCATCTTTCCCTGACCATCACGAGTGATTATAAGGTTTCCGACTAATTTTCCATCGATCGCCATACATCCAGCTACCTGCAGCTTAAATTTCGATGACCATCCCTTCGCCTAACGTCGGGAATCGACGTAAATAGCATTTCTGATCATCTCAATAATTCTCACCATATACTAGCCTAAAAATTGAGATCTTTCTACCTAAATTCATCATTCACGAATGTGAACCTGGTTATGTAATCAAATCTCAAAATTAAAATGGTTTATTTCTCTGTTAAAATAGATTTTACTGAAAATAACATTTTTCGAAATATTTACCAAATTATTCCACTTGAAATAATTTTTAAAATGAAATTACATTCTTACTAACATTTTCTTTTCATAAATCAAAGCCTGAAAGGGATTTGAGCAAGAGAATTTGATTTTAGATTGAAATTGGTTAGTCTGTTACTTCAACAGAGACAAGCTTTTTTTATTTACTTCAGCATGCACAGATACATATACATATTCTAATATGTATATATAGAAACAACATATTTTCGTTCATACAACATAATTATAACTTTACTTCACTAATTTTCTTATATATCATAGCATAAAATGTTTACTCACAGGCATTTCAAAAATAAACAGAGGAAACCAGGTCAGAATACTTATAGTCTACTTATTTTGAACCGAGGAATGATTTGTTGTTGACCTGCTGCTAGCTTTGTTTACTTGTTTTGATCTTCACCTGTTTAGTTTTTTGTCTGATGGCAGTTTGTATAATTTGTTTTCTTCTAATGGCATTTATTTTTTTCTTTCATAACGAACAGGGTGACAGGCTCGGCCACATATATGTGTATATATATAGGGGATGAAGTGTGTAGGGCAAGCTACAAGTTGAGATTTTTGCTTCAGGCTTTTACATTTTTTTTCCTTTGATCTGAACTTATGTTGACCTGATTTGATTTATTTGAAAAAGGGATTTGATAATTTTGAAAAGGAGATTTGATATAATATGTGCTTGAAATGCCATTTGTCATGATGTTGTCCCCTTTTTAGTTTACAAATATCTTATATGAATTTGTATATGTATATATCCTTTTGTGTGTGTATATATATTTGCACTTATACATATTTTCCATATACATTACCCTTTTATGTAAATGTACCTATCCACTTATTCACTATTTTACATGGCATATTCCTATATTTTCATTTATACATTAATTTCTTATTACATATTTTTTTCATATTCATTGCTTGTATATGTTTATATTTGAACATTTTATCTTTAATTTAATTTATGGGATTTATGTTATCCAGAGATATTAAAAATGAAATCTCTAATATAGTTTTTAATTCAATATATATATTAAGATATTTTAATTATCAAAATTTTATTTGTTGGATTTATCTAAAGTAATATTCCAATGATTTAATTCAATTAATTACCAATTAACAACCGTTAAAAATCTAGGTCGTCACATGAAATCAATTTAATTCAATTCAATTGAAATCAATTTGAAATAAGCTGATTTTATAACCAACTTCTGTATACGATGGAATTAGAAACCTATTCCATTGAATTTAAAAACATTGAAAACATCTATTTTGATATATGGGATGGTCTACTTTTGTTTTGGAGATGAAACGGGCTTTTCGGGTCGTTATTGCCGTTCGAATCAATTCGATATGTGTTCATTTTCCTACCGGGCATTGTTCATAAATAGACCTTTCTAAACCTAGCAGCCTATTTACTTCTTATCTCAGTACGTACAATTCCATATGTCTTCTTCTCCTTCTCAATGGCAGAAACTCTATTTTCCCCAAGTCTAAATTCAAATCAAACCAATTTCAAAATTTCAAACTCCTCAAAGCATACCATATTATATACTGTTTCGAAGCTCTCGATGGGCATAATTCACTGGTGCAATTCGTTTATGCAATCAAATCACTGTTTGTCCAAAAATCACCGATTTAACCTCAGTCGTCCATTATAGGTTTTAACGATTCGACGGTGGATCGTCGCCCGATCGACGATCGAGAGGCGCCGTTGGAAAGAGGAGGAAGAGCAGCATTTATCGGTGGGTTCATTGTGGTCAGTAGTGGAATGGGTTCGCCTAGAATCGCTGTTATACGTGGCGGCGGCGTGGGTAGGGGTGGTCACTGGAGGTGGCGGCACGGCCCAGGCAGAGGCGGCTCGAGGCGAGGCGAACGTTGGTGGCTTCAGATTTGGTGGATGGTGAGAATATGGTCGGCGATTGGTTCGTGAACATGGTGGCTGTAGCTACGGGTCGTGTGAGAGTCATCGAGGCTAGGGTTCTGTAGCGTGGTACGTGGTGACGTGTATCTCTTCTTTTATTTATTTTAATTTAAATCGTATAACTTCTAACGATCATATCTTTTTCATACGAGCTCGGATTCACGCGCGGTTTTCTCTGCTGCGATCGTATCAAGATTTCAGACAATATGAAACTGGTTTGGATGAATTCTGAGACTGTTCAATTTTGGGACTTATTTTGGATTTCAAATCGATTTGAAATCAAAGGTGAGTGTTTTAACCCACTCACAACTACTAAACTATCTTATGTTAGTTAAATTAAATTTATGATGTGATTAGAAGTTGATTGCTTATTGTTTGGTATATTTAATTCTTCATTCCTGTTAAATCTGAATTTTATCGAATTTAATTGCCATTTAATTTAATATGGAATTTAAATTTCCAATTAAATACCTGTTAATGATAATCAGTTAATTGTTGTTATTTTTTGGTTGATTTGAATGATGATTGTGTTGTATGTTTAATTGTTGATATTTGGATGATTGGATGGATGTCTCTTTTATATGTTGTTATCACACTGCAAGTTCCCTTGGTTATTGTTAGGAAAATCACTATGGGTTGAAATGATACATACCCGAATGATCTATAGATTAGGGAAAATCGTTATGGGTTGAAATGATAGACTCGAGCGATTTTATGGATTTTGAATTTTAACTCGGGATTGCGGGTTGAAATGATATATACCTGTAAATTTTAAATTATTATGGGCTGAAATGATAGATATCCGTATCACTTAACCATAGGGTAGAAAATTATATACAGACACCGGATTGGTTAAATTAAATGATTTTAAATGCTAAATTTTTGAATTCAGTTAAATGATATTTTGAAATAAAAATTTGAGTTATATAAACTGAATTATTTTCGAAAATCCAAGCTTTAAATGTTGAAATTGGAATTGGTTTAAATGAATTGTTTAAAGGATTTAAATTGAAACTTGAAAGCTGGACGTGGTCCAGATGTGTTGAAATGAAAGAAATAGTTTAGTTTGATATTAATTTCAAATTAATTATTTTAATGTAAACTGTTTAAAAGTATATTATTTTAAAATTTAGATTTATTTAGATTTTTCAAACTATTTACTATATAAACCATTTCCAATAACCAAACTATTTTATATTAAACTATATTTAATCTATTTTAAACCATTAAAACTATTTTAAACTAATTTAATCTATTTTAAGCTATTTTAAACTATTTTAATCAATTTAAACTATATTAATTTATTTTAATATATTATAATCTATTTAATCTATTTTCCTATTTGAAACTAATTAATCCATTTTAATATATTTTAAATTTATTTAATCTATTTTAAATCTATTTTAAATATATTAAATCTATTTTTTATAAATCTATTTAAACTATTTTAAACTATCTTAAATCCATTTAAATTACTTTAATCTATTTTTAAACTATTTTAGACTATCCTAACTATTTAAAAGTTTATTTTAAACTATGCTAAACTAATTAAACTATTTATAACTATCTAAATTATTTTATAAATTTTAGATTATGTAAAGTGGAAGTGTTTATATTCAAATCCTTGATTTTTAAAGCGAATGTGGTTAAATGATGTTACAACTTAAGTCGTAACCTATCTTACCGATAATTTCAAAAGTGAATATAATTTCAAAAGTGAATATGATTTCAAAGTGAAAATGATTTCGAAAGTGATATGGTTTGAATTGAATATGATATTTTGATATCGATTATGAAACGGTTTTGGAAATTTAAAAGAACCATCCGATGTGAAATAATCGTTTGGTTGTTAAAGAGTCCGGGATCAGATATTGTCATACTCTCTACCAATACCGAAAACCACTTTAACAACTGTAACGTGGTGAAGATTCCAGAATGAAGTAGGATGGTTTGGCGAATGGTTCTGTATGAGATATTTACGTAGCCCTAACTCCCGTGAGTCGGCTTGATGTGGCTAAAACAAGAGCCATGCCGGGCAAAGTGAGGTCGCTCCTCCTATCAGACACATTTCTTTGATACCATGTTATGACTTTGTGATTGATTTGGTGGCCACCCCTCGATTTTGATTATGGGAGTGTGTTCTAAGGTGGGCGGTAGTAGCTGCTATGCATTACCACAAGTCCGGATCCGCAAAACGGTAGTATCCTACCCTGGGCATTGCCTCGCGTGCCTTGTCACTTGCCATATCGCGCCTTTTACGAGTTTGGTTTGCACCGTACCTATGGAGTGCTCCCTGAGTATCCCATCAGTTTGGTGGGGCTTACAGTATCTGTATTGACTACGGGAATATATAAAAATATGTTAAAGGGGATATGGGTAACGACTTAATGCTATTTTAATACTTTACTTTACTATAGACACTATTATAATAGCGTATTTTACTACATAGTAGATAGTTTAAAGGATCCTTAGGAGATGGTAATCCCGAACATCTCTTAAGTTATTGCACTCACTTGACACTGGATAGGAGATGTCAAACCCTGTAAACATCTCTGAAGCTGTGACACTCATATTTATTTACTGTTGATTTAACTTACATAAGATCTTTTAGTTTTGACTCGAGTGTTTTGTCTTTTCATTACGCTCGGGTCTGTCTGAGCTTTTGCAGTATATCAAAGACCATTTATCTTTGTAGGATGAAGACTAAGATCGTATACTATTGTTATTTATTTTATTTATTCCGCTGCATCATGTTGTTCTGCTCCATTTATTTATTCCTATTGTATGTAACTCTGATCTGTATTGTAAAAGTGTAATCAAATGTTATTTCACTACGCCATAGATGACCTTCTGCAACACAAAAAAAATGTTGGCTCAGGCCCGAAAAATGTTGCCATAGGTCTATGGTAACACTTTTAGGGTGATGCAATTTTTGCCGTTGCCTTAGACCTCAAAGGCAACATTTTGACTATCTAAGGCAACATAAGTAATATTGTTGCAATAGAACCCTATTTGGGTCTATGGCAACACCCATAGGTATCTGTAGCAACATTCCAAAATGTTGCTATAGATATTAACTTTTTGAATTTGTGGGGCCCACAATGTAGAGCATATTTGATTTTTTAATAAAAATAAATATTTATTTAATAAAATGCTATTGCACAGAATTTGATATTTAAACAGTAATTTATTTAAATAAATATTTTATTTCAACATTTGAAATAGTACAAATTCCTGACTCCACTACTTTACAATTCAATGATATATAACACTGATATTCACATATACAGATATTCCTCACTACATCACTCAGTTCACTCATTACATATGCAATTTCAATTTATACAGACACCGACACTGACAAATATATGACAAGCTGAGTGCCGAGCCGAAGGCGAGCCGAGAAGCGGGTCCTGGCGCAGCACCGGCGGGGGTCCGAGGCACCGCAGTCCCGGCGGGGATCGACCTTTGAAACAAGTGGGCACCGCCCGATTCATCCGATTTCGGAAGATCGAGCCTTCTTTGAAACGACGTTAAATGATGCACAAATGAACACCTCCTGCGAATTTGAACACCTCCTCGATGATTGACTTTTGCAACTCTTTCATGGCTTCTTCTGAATCATCCGACCTTTTTCCAGCCATCATTCTTAGCAAATTGTTCAGTGAAAACTGAAATAACCTCGCTTTTAGCTCTGCCTTGGTAAAAGACCTAAAACCATGATAAATAAAAATTGACATTTCATCGAACATGTTGCGTGTTAATAAGTAATACATTACCCTTCTGAATTGGAATCACGAGAAAGCTTCTGAATGAGCTCACGGACTTCGGCAGCACGAACCTCTACACTGCCACCATCCCCAAACTGCTGCAACTTACATCCCCTACAGCCCTTAACCTATGCCAAAACACTCACCAAACCTCATTACTAACCCGCTGCCGCTGCCACTGCCAACTAAAATCTCACAGTTCCAAATCTTCACCCAAACCCACACATACTTCTAAACCACCAGCCTCCATCCTCTAATTGCCTCACCAACAAACTATTTCAGTTGCCAAATTCGACTTCAGGTTGCCAAATCGCCTAATCGCCTAATCACCTTATCACAATCGCTGGTTACCCATTCCGACAACCCAAACAGAAATTTCCAGATCTCGGCAACAAAGCAAACGGCGCTCGACATGTAGGCAAACAGCAGCGAAATTGGAGGTGAGAACGAAATGGGAACGAAGCTTGTCTGAGATCACTACCAAACTTTGAAAAAAGGACGAGATTTTGTTTTTGGAAGAAAAAAAAAGAAACGAAAATATGATTTGGAAATTAGGGATTTTGGAAATTGGGGGTGAGAACGAAAATGATATGAAAAGTAAAGCGGGAAAACGAAAATTTGTGGCAAATTGTAGCGGTGATCCAGTTTAACAATCAGATTAAATGTAGACCGTTGGATCGTGTTCACGCGGATTGCTAGTTTTATTAATTTTTTAATCTGAATACATCTATAGCAACACTATATAAAAATGTTGCATCGTGTTACACTTTTTTAGCTAGAGCAACACATTTTTATGGCTAAGGTAACACCATAAATACAACGTTGCAGTAGGACCAAAATTTTATATCTATCGCAACATTTTAGCTGGCAACACCTTGCAAAAATGTTGCAGAAGGTCATCTATGGCGTAGTGTTTGTAAAACAACTTCATGAACTGTTTATTTGATTATTATATTTTGTCTTTCCGCTTTGAGATTCTGTGTTTGTTTTTCTTTCTATCTCTACTTTTTCTTATTTACCCCATAACAATCCTCCCTTTTGAATGGTTTGAGTCTGACGTGTGTGGTTTATTGTGGATTTAAACCGTCCAAAAAGGTGGGTCGTTACATCACCACCATAAATAAGATCCAATTGTTCTTATATATTAATTGAATTCAAAAGAAAACATTATCATCTCTTCCTTTAAAATTTCCTTAAGCTTTAGAATTACAAATTTAAGTTTAGTTAAAAAGAAAAGCTCAAAGGCCAAACTACGTCTCCGACATGTATGGAAAAAGCAACATTATCCAGTTAATTCCTTAACTTGATTTTAAATGTCACCCACCTTGTATAATATATATAAGATATATATTTCGGCCAAAAATAACATTACTGTTCAAATTCTTATATTATAAACAACTAATTTAGTTTAACATATTTTAAATAGTTTATATACAAATATTTCATACATATATACATATATAATGGTATATATATTAGCATATATTATATTTAGATATAAAATATTTAATATTTAAAAATTGAAATTAACATATAGACATAAATTTTATACAAATATATAATATTTGAAACATAGATATATATTCACATACACAAATATATATTGACAATTTATTTATATATGTGTAGAAATATATTTAAAACATAGAAACCTATATGTATATAAATATATTTTAACACTAATTTATATATGCATATATTATATTTGAATCCTAGACACATATTAAAATATGACTAATGCTTAGAGTTTGACTTAAATGATTTCCCAATTAATAAGATCTACATTGACGATTGATTTGTAATTAGTCAAATCTATTTTAAATGGAAAATAATGTAGTTTTTTTTGAAATAAATGGTACTGATCCAACTAGATCACGCCATATTATATAAACATATCATTACAGTACAACACAAAACAACACACAACAACCCATTACAGCATATTACAATACAAAACATACAAAGCTTCACAGTAAGACTAAACAGTACTAGACCGAACAACAAACTATACAACACAACACGTACCAGCAGAAACAAACCCAAAATATACAACAATATTAACACCAACTAAAACAACAAAAGATTAACAACCCAACAGCCCATAAAATGCAGCTTCAAACAAAAGAAGCATCATCAGTATTAGCAGCTTCTGCTCTCCTTCTTTTACTTACCACCTGACAATTCAACATATTAGCAATCAGAATAGCACATTCACTTCCCACTGTCAAAATAGAGCTCTTATGGAAGTTAATTTTCAAACCAGAAAGTTTTTCAAAAGCATAAAATTATCTTCAAAGCCGCAATATATTTGCATTCAGTACTACTAAACAAAATAGTATCATCAGCATAATGGAGAGAAGAGAATCCATCTGAAATAACGTCACAACTAAAGCTTTTAATTATATTGTTTTGGATGGCTACTCTAAGAATCTGAGAAAATACATCAGCAACAATATCAAAAAGCAAAGGGGATAATGGGTCCCCCTGCCTCAAACCTCTTTTTGATTTAATCATACTCCCAGGAACACCATTCACACAAACACAAGGATCTACTGGACCACAATAAATATTTAATCCAATTCACCCACTTACTTCCAAAGCCTCTAGCAAATAAAGTATCCGGTAAAAAATTCCAGTCCACAATATCAAAAGCTTTAGCAAAATCAAGCTTTATGATAGCACAAGGAATCTTATTCTTATCACAAAAAGAAATAACTTCTTGCACCACAAGGATATCACTAAAATCCTCCATATCCCCAAAATATTCACTACCTCTATTACTTCTTTCATCAATAAAGTTGGACGTATTCCAATCACCACTAATAATCCATGGTCCTACTAACAAATTTTTAAAAGCAATACCTTCCTCCCATAATTCCTTCCTACTACTCCTAGTATGTGGACCATATACATTTGAAATGAAGTATAAAACCCCAGAACTACTACAAGACAAGGTCACATGCAGATAACGTTTGTATTTAAATTCCTACATCAAACTCCACAATCTACTATTCCAACCAATGAACATCCCTCCCGCACTGCCAATAGCTTCCAAAAAACTCCAAGAATCAACATAGGTATTCCCCAAAGCATTAAACAAAAAAGAGTTAGGACATTCAATTTTAGTTTCTTGCAAAAGAATGATATTAGGCTTAGTGGAATTCAAACAGTTCTTAACCCTTTGGCATTTCTTAGGAATGCCCAAACCCCTAACTGTAATGACCCGCAAATCCGTACCCCTTTGAGTTGACAATATTCTCCATCAGTTCAACTCAAATTGGACGGAAATACGATTCATTAGGGTAAAGAAGAAAGAGGTAGAAGAAGAAAATAGAAACAACATTAGAATCTCACAATCGCAGTGGAACAATATATAATAGATAACAACAGATCTTTATACAAAAGAAACTATAACTGTTTTTATACATTATATCATCAGAGTACAACACAATCAATAACACAATACTGGACAGTTATAATAACTTGTCCTCACAAAGCTGAATATACAACATACCATATACACCGGAATATAAGTTAGATACATGATATACATCTCCATCATCCAGCTCGTCTTCTGAGCTCCATAGCATCCTATCCTGTATCTGTAATACTCGGTCTGCCCCGAGCATTATAATAAAATAACACCCAAGTCAGTCTGGAAAACCAGTGTGAGAAAACACACTCAATTGAATTATTAAAGTTTTCAAAATCCTTTGAAAATCAAAGGTATCTCGTAAGACCACGTCACAAATAAGCATGCCGGGTTTTTACCTTACCATAACCAAAACATTTTATATCAAAATCCTCTGATATTATAATAGTGTCTAACTACAAATACTTATTCAAATAGCTGAAATGCTTGCATCTCACGTTCCAGTATAGTTGGGCACAATCAAAACCGTACGGCGCTTATTGGAGATTGGTTTCCATACAATGGCAGGGCTACTGGGGTACCACCCGTCACAGTGCCTGGCCTAGATCAGCGTATCGAGGACCACTCCCGATCCCCTGCAACACAAGACCAGACTACCCCTTACTAGATAGCCCGAATAAGATCACCCCGCGGTTGGGATAAGAACCGCCACACAGCCGAAATAAAGGGACTTTAGATAGGGGAAATCTTACCCTACTTGGGTGCTACCCACTTAACCTTGCTGCACCTCCCCTGTTTTAGCCATTTCCAGTTAATGAGGCTTGAGGCTACGATTACCTTTTCAGTGCACATTCACTTAGAATGCTCACCGTCCTCCAATGACGATGTACTGATAGCATTCATCCATACAAGTCTGTTCCCGGTCTGAACGGAACCGAAGGCACTACTCCTACTACATCCATTTTGGAATCACCCTCAAGATTAGTAGCGATTAGCCCTTGCACTTCACTACTCCATCTACGACTCCAAGCTCTTGTCTTCATTTTGAAAACGTACTCGTTGGGTTGAAGTGGTTTTTGGATCACAAATCCGATCCCGGTCTCTTCGAAACAACGTTCGCTATTTCCGGTAAACTCAACTCCGGTCTCTAGGAAATAAACAGACGGAAATAAGATCGGAGATCACCTCCTAACCGTTAGTGGACGGATTTCCTTAAGAACGAACGAGTTTATACGCACAGTATAACACCTCGAACGGTAACTGTACCATATAATTCCCGTACTTCTCCTAGATATTCCCAAAGTTTTATTCGGGTCCAGATTTGGTAGTCGGTTATTTAACTATCAAATAAACAATCATTCAACCAAATATTTTATTCCCACCGAAAAACACTTAAATCTCTTTTTAAATTGAATTTCAAATACATAAATCTCTTTATCCAAAAATATACATTTCAAAAATATTTAAAATAAGGCTACTTAAATCACTTCATTCAAATAATACTTATGAAATTCTATAGTAATTCTCCAAGTATAAACTTTAGCCAAAAACTACTTTTAAAATAAAAGTTATTTTATAAATAATTAATAATTATTCTTTTAAAATCATAATACTAATTTAACCTTTAAAAATAATTAACTACTATAATTAACTTAATTAATATTTACTTTAAAATTTTAAAACAACTAAATAATAAATTTTTCTAAACATTCTTTTAAAACTTCTAATTTATACTTAAAAATCTTTCTTTGAAAATATACTTAGCTTTTCAGGAAAATACACTTTCCACTCCAATAAAACCGGTCTTGTCATTTAAAAATCCTTCTCGATTTATCTCCAGTTTAAATTTACGTTCCAACTCCGTAAATTTCCTTTTCACATTTTTTTTAAAAATAAAACCACTATTTATTTTTAAAACGATTTATCCATCCCCTTATAAATTTCCACCGTGAATTTATAATTTCAAATTATCCACCGATAAATATTTTCATTTTATTTATAAACCTAATTTATAAATCTCATAGTCTCATTTTCCTTTATAATCACCGTTTCAAAACACTTAATCGATTTCAAATCGATTTTCTGAATTAATTCCATTTGAATTTTATTTCTTGATTTACCCAAATTTATTCCAAAACCCATTAATTCCATATTCACTCCTTTATCATGATTTAAAATCTTATTTAAATCTGGAACATCAATTCCACACTTTATTTCAAAATTCTCCTTTTATTCCTCCCAAACCATTTAAATCTTGAATTTAAAAATAAATCCGTTAATTCTTATACAATATCGCTTAAGTCCTCAAAACTCTTTATTTCCCATTTTATTCAAAATCCCTATTTTTCCATACTCGGAATTTATTTAATAGGACTTTAAAATCAAACCTTTTACCTTTTTCCCAAATTCATTCTTTTTAATTTATCCACTTCGCTATAACCTTTTACTTAAAATTTTCTTTTTATTTCCTTCAAAAATCCAATCTTTATATTTTTTAGATCTTAAAATACCAAAATATATTCAGCCAAACCATAGAATTCAATAATTTCAATTTACACTATAATCTATCACAAATTATCAAATAATTCATATCACTGAATATGAAAATAAATTTCAATATTTTTGAGGAATCCAGTTAGATCCCACCCACCTGTTTCCCTGCATCCACAGATGTTAGCAAAATATAAAAATACCAACCCCACTTCGAGGGGGATATCGCGGTATATAGGGTCATCCACTATTATGCGGGGCGCATAGGGTCTCATCCGCTATATAATGTGGGAATATCAATCACTCCAATATATATATATATACTACTATATATAATATCACATCTATAGTGATAATAATTATCAAATTCAATCAATCATCCAATAATTTAATTTTAACCAATTAAATTAACCAAAAATCCAATTTGAGTGAGATTAACTCACCTTGATTTTCTTTTTCTATTCGCTGAACATCCAGATTTGAATTACCAAATATTCCGGTTGACTCCAAAAATCCCAGACAGTTTCTATGCGTCGCTCTCGTTACTACAACGTAAAGGACAAGCCGAATTTCAAATCAACCCTTATTATGAGAGAGTTATGATTCAATAAGCTATCAAAATTTTGAATTAATAACTTAACCTTTAATTACAAATTCATTAACTAATGTCTATACTTAACATCAACTAACTGCCTTTCTAGCCTAATCCAGCTCCTATGCATATGTGTATATCTATTTAAAAGTGAATTTACAATTTACATTTTTTTCCAAAGTCGAAAGACAACTGTAAATTAACGAGAACACAATTACCTTTAACCCAAAAAAAATCCTGCCAAATCTCTTCTGCTCGAACTCGAAGAACTCCCCTCTACCACTACCGCTTCCACCACCACCGGTCACCTCTAAACTCCGCCAGCCGCCTTCCTCGACCACCACGTCTCTGATGACTCGACCCCACTACAACCCATAATTCAACCGACAATACCCCATCCATCCAAAACAAGTCGCGACATCAGCCAGCTAGCAAACCCCACCTCCGACCTTCGTTCACCTATCATCGCGAACTGTGGCGCCCACGCGCATGCCAGACGATGCGATCTCCTTTGCCCTAAATCGTGACTTCGGTTGTGACATATATATATATATATATATATATATATTGTAACGACCCTAAATTTCCGACCCAATTTAAAATTTTAAATTCATCGTTTCAATAAAAATTTTGAAATTTTAAACGATCTCAATTTACGTCCAAACTTTATTTGTGACATACATCTAGTTAGATATGGACATAGAAAAAGTTTCGTTGAAAAATATTACAGTAAAGTCCGTTCGCGTTTTACTGTATATCAGTCCATATAAAGCTGCGTAAAATTTATCTTCCAAATCCAAATATTTTTACACAGTCCGCTTGTAAAAATTATTCTGATCAAGATTTTATGATTCGTTTCGTCTAAAACTGTCATCGCCTGCTCCGTTTATATTATTTTGCAAAATGCACAACTTAAGCGGCATAAATGCAAATTTTATAAAATCGTCGTATCACCAATATTTTTATACCGTTGTGATCGCGTCGTCGCGCTGACCAAAACGATATATTTATTCGGGTTAATCGCAATCAGTCGCAAAAACGTTGCGTTAAAATTTACCGTTCCGAACGGACCGGGTAACAAATTCCAGCTCACATTTTAGCCCGTATTCACTTAAAAAAAAAAGACTTTTGATTGGCTGGTGTAATTAATAGGGTAGTTGGAAGCTAAGGGGTTACTTTGGAAATTGATGTGAACGTTGGGAAATGAATAGCTTTTTGGGATACGAAGCAACAAAGAAGAAAAAATTTATATTGTCTATCACCGTTCTACTATTCTAACATTTCATATCCTCTCTGCTTTCTAACCATCAGGTAATGGCCGCCTCTTCCCTCCTCTTCATCTCCCATTCTTCTTTCTTTTATTTTATTTCCTCACTGTAATGAAAAAAGAAAAAAAAAGTTTGCAAAGGAAAATGTGAATCCCTCCTTCATCCTACCACTCCATTCACCACGTGGCCATCAGCCCTCCAACGCCAAAGCACTGCCTCCCCTGACTTCGCTGCCATCTACCACCACTGCCACCTAGTCACACCGCCACCTAGTCACACCGCCACCCAGTCACACCGCCACCCAGTCACACCGCCACCAGCACTCAACCCGCCATCCATTTCCTTCGGCGTATTTCCACCAACCGCAACCAGCCCCACCACCCACGCGTCGACCCAATCACCGACCTTCCCCTACTGCCGAACAACACTGCCCTTCCACCTCACGCTGCACTCCTTCAGCCGAGTCATCTGCTTCCCTCCCGTGTGTGCGTGTGTGTGTGGTGTGGTGTTGAGTTGTGAGGTGGCGTGCTACAAAGCGGTGCGTGCATGTAAATGGAGGAGTGCATGGGTAACACACGCATGGGTTGTCGGCGAAGTACTATTTGCATGGAGGCTTGGGGCAGGTTTACATGGTGGGAATATGTAATGAAGGGAGAAGCACTGTTCATTGCATAGCTCTTTGCACTTAGGTCCCTATTAATATGTTCAATTGCAAGATGGGGGGGAATGTACAAAAACCTATACGTGCGTGAGTGAAGGGAGGAAATGAGCTGCAAATCTTGTCTCGGCTTATATAAAAAAAAAATGAACTGAGATTGTTGAAATAGTTTTAAATATTGCAGTAAAATATTATCGCTAATTTCTATTGGTTGCCGAAATAGTAACCGACTTTTCTTTGCTTGTTGCAGCGACCGACTGAGCTTCTTTCGCAACAGCAAATTTTCAGCTTCGTTCTTTCCTCCTTCTTCGGTAAGCGCATTTATACAAATTTATAAATTATATACAATGTTCATTGTATTAATATCGTTTCTTTTGTCGATATTACAGTGTTCGTTGTTCGTGCTGTACCGACTCTGTTCTTATTTCTTCGTGCTTCGTCGTCAAATTTCTTATCCACGAAAGGTGAATTAATTTTCACGACTATATTCTTATGCAAGTTTGAATTGATAAATGATTGCGATGTGATGTTGAATTGGTTGTAAATTGTTATTGTTAAGTGACAAATTAATTGCAAGTTAAAAATTTGATATAGGATGATTAACGATTTAAATGAATTATATATGTCGAATTTGATTGTTAACTTGACCCCTTTGTGATGAATATTGATTAATTAAATTGACCCTTAAATTGTTAAGTTAGTTAACACGTAGAATTGACAAATTTCACTTTGGACTGTTGAACGTATATTGAATTAACTGTTGTAATTGAAATTGGACGATAAGTGAAACCGAAATGTTATAATCTTTAATCTACTTGAAATGATAGAGTAGATTCTAGAAATAGTTATATTAATTGGCGTAAATAACAAACGTGAATTAATACGATTATTTCGGGATTATTTGAAATTGTTGAATTGTTGTGAATGGATGCTATTGCTTGTTTATTTACTTTGACACCATCCCAGCTATCACACTGCAAGTTCCCTTTGTATGTTTGATTTTGAATTTAAATAGAATTGGATTGAAATGATAAATACCCAATTGAATGAATTGGCCTAGGATAGATAATAAAAATAAGAAACCGAACGGTCAACAAAGAACGTTTTTGAAATTGAGACTTATTGGAATTATGGAATGAACTTAGGAAAATGGTATTGAAATTTGGTAACGTAAATATAAATAAATTTGTTGAAATAAATAAAATGATTTTATTGAATTGAATTGAATAAATAAATTTGTTGAAATAAATAAAATGATTTTATTGAATTGAATTGAATAAATAAATTTGTTGAAATAAATAAAATGATTTTACTGAATTGAATCGAATAAATAAATTTGTTGAAATAAATAAAATGATTTTATTGAATTTAATAAATGAATTTGTTTTGAAATAAATAAAATGGATTTTATCGAATTAAATAAGTTAGATTTGTTGGAATAAAGAAATGAATTTAATTGAAATAAGTGAGAATGAATTAATATAATGAATTGAAATGGGTTTGTAAATTATTTAGTTAAACAAAGTGTTTTGACAAAGTTAACCGAAATGAGATTTAAGAAGTAAATAGGTTAGACGATAAAGTGATAAATTTCAAGTTTTGATAGATGAATAAACGAAGTTTTGACAAAGTGAATGTAGTAAATGGAATTGATATAGTAATGAACCTAGGAATGTAAATACGGATTTAAAGAATAAAACTTGATTTAATTAGTTGAACTAAGATTGACTATTTGATTTAATAAGTGAAATGTTGATTTAACGTGAATACTTAAAATTTTGATAACTAAAGGGCTTGAACTAGAATTTCTTTTCGAAATATGAATTTTAGTAATTGAAACGAATCGAATTGTGAAATATCAAATTTGGAAGTCAAATTTGCAACTTGACCTTTGGATTTGATTTGTTTTAACTTTAATAAAAAAGTTGACTGTTGGGTAATTAATACGTAGTTATTAAAGAGTCCGGGATCGGATTATGGGCATACTCTCTGTCGATACCGAAAACCACTTTAATAACTAATATACGCGAAGTGTCGATCCAGAATGAAGTGGATGGTTTGGTGAACGCGTTGACTGAAGAAAGAGAACGATTTTGGATGACCCCTGACATGACTAAAACAGGAGCCGCGCCGGGCCATTGAGGATCGCCATCTCTAGCGGACACACTTCTTCGATACCTTATCTATTACTTATGTGATTCGATTTGGGTGCACCCCTTGATTTGGAAGTGTTGTTTCGCGGTGTTGGGGTGGTAGCTGCTATGCCCAACATCAGTCCGGATCAGGCAACTACTAGTATCCTAGTTGGTATCGCCTCATGTACCTTGTCATACTAATTATCCTATCGCGACAACTACGATTTTGATTTGTACCTTTAGTATATGGATTGCCCTCTGGTGACTTCCGGTTTTGGGGAAACTACGGTCTTGTATATGCTTTTGGGAATAAACAGGTTAAGAGGTGTATGGGCCCTGCTTAACCCTATTTTGATATCTTACTTTATGGATTAGACATTATCTATTTAGCGTATTCTGTAGATAGTTTATCGATCCCTTAATGATGTTTATATTCACCTTTGAATTATGGACTTTATTATATGCATTTGATTATCCTGTATAAGATTTTGAGTCCTGACTCGAGTGTTTCTTTTGCATATGCTCGGGTCAGTCTGAAGCTACTCCGTTGCTGGTCAAGGTTGGTCGAAGATGCTGAAGGCTTAGCTTTTATCTATATCATTTTATTTTCAGTATTTGAAGTACTTATGTATTGGACATCTTGTATCTCTTTCAGTCGCTTTATGTTGAGACATTGTTGTATTCTCTGTAGTAGCTTCATGAACTACTATTATGACGATGTATTTTCCGCTGCATTATTCTGTGACTGTTCTGAGTCTGTGATGTTGTATTGATTCTCATTTACATTTATGTACTTATAATCCCATAATGTTCTGTGTTTTGTATTATTTAAGTTGACAAGTGTGGATTTTTGTCAATTTAAATGGTCCAAATATACGGGATGTTACAGTTGGTATCAGAGCTCTGGTTTTCCTAAAAAAACCTTAGTTCGGGATTATAAAGAAACTCATTAGAGATAGAGTAGCAATACTCTAGGATGAGGAGAATCAATTCAATATCCAAATCCTTTCGAAAAATTCAAACCCCTTTGATTCGTTGATTAGTTTTCTTAGCATTCTATTATCTTATCTTTGGTTCTAAATCTCTTTTGGTATTTCAGGATGAGTACCAGAAGAAATGTTAGAGGTGGAAGAGGCAACGGTCCTGCCCAGGCTGCACCTGCCGCTCCAGCTCCTGTCAAATTCACTACTCTTAGCAAGGAGTATTCGCAACTGGGAGGTACTAAGTTTTCTGGATCCGAGAACATCATAGAGGCTCAGCAATGGCTTAAGAGTTTGGAGAAGATATTTTCTGGATTGGAAATTACTGATGCTCAGAAGCGTCAGCTTGCTGCTTGGCAACTTCAAGATGCCGCACAAGATTGGTGGGAATCCGTTACTTCTCGTATCGAGGAGGACACCATCACATGGGCCCAGTTTAGGTATGAATAGTTTGGATTCTAGTGGTTTAAATTCTTCCTTCTATCTTTGAAATGTTATTCATCTTGTCTATCTTTGATTAGGGATACCTTCTCGGCACAATGGATGCCAGCTGCTGGGAAAACCCAACTTTATAGAGCTTTCATGGATCTTAAGCAAGGCAGTATGACTATTTCTGAGTATGAGAGGAAATTTAATGAACTCTCCAAGTTTGGACCGGGTTTGATTGACACACCACTTTTGAAGAATGAGAAATTCATTTTGGGAGCTAGACCAGAATTTTATGACTTGCTCACCGGACACATTCGCTCCACTTTCACAGAGCTTATTGATTTTGCTCTTAGATATGAGGCGAAGCCTAAGGGATCCACTGCCAAGGCTGCTCCTACTCAGCCCTCTTCTAGCCAGCCCGGGAAGAGGAAGATGAACTTTGATCAACAAAAGAAAGCTTGGCAGAAGACTACAGGTTTGGGATATGCTCAGAAAAGCCCTATCGATCTTGCTAATATCACATGCTTCAAGTGCGATAAGAAGGGCCATTATGCTAATAGCTGTCCATCTACCGGAGCTGCTATTCCACCACCTTCTACGACTAGGAAAGACTTATGCCATGTATGCCTACAACCAGGTCATTTCAAGAAAGACTGCCCACTATACAAGCGTGGTACACCCTCTGGAGTATTTGCTGTCACCACACCTGCACCATCTGCACCACCCGCTCAGGATGACCAAGGTACTTTGCGTAGTATATTTCATTTACATGCTACACCTGTTAGAGTATTATTCGATACTGGTGCTTCTCATAGCTTTATATCTGTTGACATTTGTAACAAGCTCAAGATAGAGTCCACTCTTGCCACTACTTTTTTATGTGTCTCAAATCCCATCGGAGGACCTGCTAACCTCCGAAGTATTTGCAAAGATGTTACTTTGATGTATGATTTTTCTCGATTTACTTGGGATTTCTATGTGCTTGGATTTCAAGCATTTGACCTTCTTCTTGGAGCTGATTGGTTAAGCAAATTCGATGCTGTCATCTCTTGCAAATCCCGATCAGTTTCTTTAGTAAGCGACCAAGGCTTACCACTCGTCATTAAATGCAAATCACCTCAGAAATATGCCGGAAGCTTCATATTCTCTCTTGATGCTCCTCCCGATGATCTTGTCACCACACCTATAGTTCAGTCATTTCCCGATGTATTTGGCGAAGTCAGCTCTCTCCCGCCTAAACGGGAAATAGATTTCCGTATTGATCTAATTCCCGGAGCTACGCCCGTAGTTCTCCCACACCGAAGGATGGCTCCTAAAGAAAAGGCCGAACTAAAAACTCAAATTGAGGATCTATTTGCTAAGGGCTTGATTAGAAGAAGTTGTTCCGAATGGGGCGCTGCAGTTGTATTTGTCACCAAATCAGATGGATCTCTTCGCATGTGTGTTGACTATAGAGAGCTCAACAAGCGCACTCTTAAAAATCGTTATCCGATGCCTCGCATCAACGATTTATTCAACCAGCTTCATGGTGCTAAAGTTTTCTCACAACTCGATCTAGCCACTGGGTTTCACCAACTCAGAATAGCGGATGATAGTATCCATAAGACAGCTTTCCGGACCGAAAATGGGTTCTATGAATGGTTGGTTATGCCATTCGGTTTGACCAACGCACCTGCTTACTTCGTCGACTTGATGAATCGAGTCTTCCGTGATGTCCTTAACAAGTTCGTTCTTGTATTCATTGATGATATTCTTGTCTTCTCTAAGGACAAGGAAGAGCATAAGGCACACCTTCGTTATGTCCTTGAAACTCTCAGAAACCATCAGCTTAAAGCCAAGTTTTCTAAATGCCATTTCTGGAGAGATGAAGTGAGATTCCTTGGCCATATTGTTTCTGAGAATGGCATTTCAGTCGATCCAGCTAAGATTGCCATAATCAATGTAAGTTTTATCATATTCGAAATTCTATTCAAACAATCTTATCTCTCGCTAATTTATATCAATTAATCTACAGGATTGGGAGACCCCTAAAACTCCTACGGATATCCGTAGTTTCTTGGGCCTAGCCGGATATTATCGCAGATTTATTGAGCACTTTGCCCGGATCTCTGCCCCACTTACTGCTTTAACTCGGAAGGATGTTAAGTTTATTTGGAGTGAGAAGTGCGAATCAGCTTTCAATGAGTTGAAGAGTAAATTAACTTCAGCCCCAGTTCTTGCAGTCATCGATGGAAGTGAAGGATTGACTGTTTATACAGATGCTTGCCGAGAAGGTTTAGGCGCTGTTCTTATGCAAAATGGGAAGGTTATTGCTTATGCCGGTCGTCAGTTGAAGACCCATGAATTGAACTATGCCACTCATGATCTTGAGCTTCTTGCTGTTGTATTTGCTTTGAAACTTTGGAGGCATCATCTTTTGGGAACAAAGTTCGAACTATTCACTGATCATAAGTCCCTGAGGTATATCTTTTCTCAAAAGGATTTGAACCAGAGGCAAGTCCGATGGCTTGAATTCTTAGCTGCATACGACCTCGACATCACTTATACACCGGGGAAAGCAAATGTTGTAGCAGATGCTTTGAGCCGCAGCAAAGCATTGTCTTGTTGCAATCTTATCGAAGGCATGTTATTCCAGCTTAGTATCTCTCCATCTCTTTTGGATCGCATCAAAGCTAAGCAATATGAAGACACTTTGCTCTATCGTATGAAGGAATTAGTTATGGGTAGAGTAAGTAATGCCGACAACAAAGTGGGTGCACAAGTTGATAGTGATGGAGTCTTGAGGATCGACAATCGTATTTGTGTTCCTAATGTTGATGGTCTTAGACAGGAAGTGCTGCGAGAAAATCATAAGTCTTCGCTTTCATTTCATCCCGGTGCTACCAAAATGTACCAGAATATGAAGAAACTATATTGGTGGAGTGGAATGAAGCGCGATATTTCTATCTATGTTAGCAGGTGCACCACTTGCCAACAAGTTAAAGCAGATCACAGAAAGACAGCAGGATTGCTCCAACCGCTAGAGATTCCAGGTTGGAAATGGGAGCAAATTTCTATGGACTTTATTGATGGGCTGCCAAGGACTAGAAAGGGTAATGAAAGCATATGGGTAATTGTCGATAGACTGACGAAGTCCGCTCACTTTATTCCAGTCAAGACCACTCGTACAGCTTCGAGTTTGGCCGAAATATACATGAGGGAAGTTGTTAAACTTCACGGTGTACCATCTAGTATTGTATGCGATCGCGATCCTATTTTCACCAGTAAATTCTGGAAAGCATTCCAGGATACTTTGGGCACCAAACTGAATCTAAGTACAGCTTATCATCCTCAGACAGATGGCCAAACTGAGAGGGTAAATCAGATTTTGGAAGATCTTCTCCGAGCTTGTATTATTGACTTTGGTGGATCTTGGGAAGACCATCTTCACTTGGTTGAATTCACTTATAATAATAGTTACCAGGTAAAGAATTTGAATTTCAAATTTGAATAAGTATATTTGAATTTGAATTAATTATCCTTTAAAAACCAGGCAAGCATTGGTATGGCACCGTTCGAAGCCTTATATGGACGGCCATGCAAATCGCCAGCTTGTTGGATTGAGTCGGGAGATCGATTAGTACTTGGACCAGAAATGATTATGGAAGCTTCTGAAAAAGTCGAAGAAATCAGAGAGAAGATAAAGACAGCACAGGATAGACAGAAAAGCTATGCTGACAAAAGGAGAAGAGATCTCGAATTCAGGGTTGGGGACAAAGTATTTCTGAAAGTGTCACCTTTGAAGAATATTGTTCGTTTTGGAAGGAAGGGGAAATTAGCTCCCAGATTTGTTGGTCCGTTTGAGATTACAGAAAGAGTTGGAACATTGGCATATAGAGTTGCATTACCAGAGAAGTTCGCTGGTGTTCACAACGTGTTCCACGTCTCACATCTTCGCAAAGTTGTACACGATCCATCTATGACCATCCCTACTGCTCAGTTAGAAGAGATAGTTATTGAGCCAGACTTGACTATTGAGCGAAAACCACTTCGGATAGTCGATCGTGAGACAAAGCAACTCAGAAGGAAGTCGGTAAATCTCGTCAAAGTACAGTGGAGCGCAGATGAGCGAGATTGCACATGGGAAACTGAGGATAGCATTCGGGATTCAAACCCCGAACTATTAATTTCAGGTATTATTCTAATTTCTCGAAATCTATCTTGACTTTTCTTTTCGAGGACGAAAAGTTTTGAGTGGGGGAGATTGTAACGACCCTAAATTTCCGACCCAATTTAAAATTTTAAATTCATCGTTTCAATAAAAATTTTGAAATTTTAAACGATCTCAATTTACGTCCAAACTTTATTTGTGACATACGTCTAGTTAGATATGGACATAGAAAAAGTTTCGTTGAAAAATATTACAGTAAAGTCCGTTCGCGTTTTACTGTATATCAGTCCATATAAAGCTGCGTAAAATTTATCTTCCAAATCCAAATATTTTTACACAGTCCGCTTGTAAAAATTATTCTGATCAAGATTTTATGATTCGTTTCGTCTAAAACTGTCATCACCTGCTCCGTTTATATTATTTTGCAAAACGCACAACTTAAGCGGCATAAATGCAAATTTTATAAAATCGTCGTATCACCAATATTTTTATACCGTTGTGATCGCGTCGTCGCGCTGACCAAAACGATATATTTATTCGGGTTAATCGCAATCAGTCGCAAAAACGTTGCGTTAAAATTTACCGTTCCGAACGGACCGGGTAACAAATTCCAGCTCACATTTTAGCCCGTATTCACTTAAAAAAAAAAATACTTTTGATTGGCTGGTGTAATTAATAGGGTAGTTGGAAGCTAAGGGGTTACTTTGGAAATTGATGTGAACGTTGGGAAATGAATAGCTTTTTGGGATACGAAGCAACAAAGAAGAAAAAATTTATATTGTCTATCACCGTTCTACTATTCTAACATTTCATATCCTCTCTGCTTTCTAACCATCAGGTAATGGCCGCCTCTTCCCTCCTCTTCATCTCCCATTCTTCTTTCTTTTATTTTATTTCCTCACTGTAATGAAAAAAGAAAAAAAAAGTTTGCAAAGGAAAATGTGAATCCCTCCTTCATCCTACCACTCCATTCACCACGTGGCCATCAGCCCTCCAACGCCAAAGCACTGCCTCCCCTGACTTCGCTGCCATCTACCACCACTGCCACCTAGTCACACCGCCACCTAGTCACACCGCCACCTAGTCACACCGCCACCCAATCACACCGCCACCAGCACTCAACCCGCCATCCATTTCCTTCGGCGTATTTCCACCAACCGCAACCAGCCCCACCACCCACGCGTCGACCCAATCACCGACCTTCCCCTACTGCCGAACAACACTGCCCTTCCACCTCACGCTGCACTCCTTCAGCCGAGTCATCTGCTTCCCTCCCGTGTGTGCGTGTGTGTGTGGTGTGGTGTTGAGTTGTGAGGTGGCGTGCTACAAAGCGGTGCGTGCATGTAAATGGAGGAGTGCATGGGTAACACACGCATGGGTTGTCGGCGAAGTACTATTTGCATGGAGGCTTGGAGCAGGTTTACATGGTGGGAATATGTAATGAAGGGAGAAGCACTGTTCATTGCATAGCTCTTTGCACTTAGGTCCCTATTAATATGTTCAATTGCAAGATGGGGGGGAATGTACAAAAACCTATACGTGCGTGAGTGAAGGGAGGAAATGAGCTGCAAATCTTGTCTCGGCTTATATAAAAAAAAAATGAACTGAGATTGTTGAAATAGTTTTAAATATTGCAGTAAAATATTATCGCTAATTTCTATTGGTTGCCGAAATAGTAACCGACTTTTCTTTGCTTGTTGCAGCGACCGACTGAGCTTCTTTCGCAACAGCAAATTTTCAGCTTCGTTCTTTCCTCCTTCTTCGGTAAGCGCATTTATACAAATTTATAAATTATATACAATGTTCATTGTATTAATATCGTTTCTTTTGTCGATATTACAGTGTTCGTTGTTCGTTCTGTACCGACTCTGTTCTTATTTCTTCGTGCTTCGTCGTCAAATTTCTTATCCACGAAAGGTGAATTAATTTTCACGACTATATTCTTATGCAAGTTTGAATTGATAAATGATTGCGATGTGATGTTGAATTGGTTGTAAATTGTTATTGTTAAGTGACAAATTAATTGCAAGTTAAAAATTTGATATAGGATGATTAACGATTTAAATGAATTATATATGTCGAATTTGATTGTTAACTTGACCCCTTTGTGATGAATATTGATTAATTAAATTGACCCTTAAATTGTTAAGTTAGTTAACACGTAGAATTGACAAATTTCACTTTGGACTGTTGAACGTATATTGAATTAACTGTTGTAATTGAAATTGGACGATAAGTGAAACCGAAATGTTATAATCTTTAATCTACTTGAAATGATAGAGTAGATTCTAGAAATAGTTATATTAATTGGCGTAAATAACAAACGTGAATTAATACGATTATTTCGGGATTATTTGAAATTGTTGAATTGTTGTGAATGGATGCTATTGCTTGTTTATTTACTTTGACACCATCCCAGCTATCACACTGCAAGTTCCCTTTGTATGTTTGATTTTGAATTTAAATAGAATTGGATTGAAATGATAAATACCCAATTGAATGAATTGGCCTAGGATAGATAATAAAAATAAGAAACCGAACGGTCAACAAAGAACGTTTTTGAAATTGAGACTTATTGGAATTATGGAATGAACTTAGGAAAATGGTATTGAAATTTGGTAACGTAAATATAAATAAATTTGTTGAAATAAATAAAATGATTTTATTGAATTGAATTGAATAAATAAATTTGTTGAAATAAATAAAATGATTTTATTGAATTGAATTGAATAAATAAATTTGTTGAAATAAATAAAATGATTTTACTGAATTGAATCGAATAAATAAATTTGTTGAAATAAATAAAATGATTTTATTGAATTTAATAAATGAATTTGTTTTGAAATAAATAAAATGGATTTTATCGAATTAAATAAGTTAGATTTGTTGGAATAAAGAAATGAATTTAATTGAAATAAGTGAGAATGAATTAATATAATGAATTGAAATGGGTTTGTAAATTATTTAGTTAAACAAAGTGTTTTGACAAAGTTAACCGAAATGAGATTTAAGAAGTAAATAGGTTAGACGATAAAGTGATAAATTTCAAGTTTTGATAGATGAATAAACGAAGTTTTGACAAAGTGAATGTAGTAAATGGAATTGATATAGTAATGAACCTAGGAATGTAAATACGGATTTAAAGAATAAAACTTGATTTAATTAGTTGAACTAAGATTGACTATTTGATTTAATAAGTGAAATGTTGATTTAACGTGAATACTTAAAATTTTGATAACTAAAGGGCTTGAACTAGAATTTCTTTTCGAAATATGAATTTTAGTAATTGAAACGAATCGAATTGTGAAATATCAAATTTGGAAGTCAAATTTGCAACTTGACCTTTGGATTTGATTTGTTTTAACTTTAATAAAAAAGTTGACTGTTGGGTAATTAATACGTAGTTATTAAAGAGTCCGGGATCGGATTATGGGCATACTCTCTGTCGATACCGAAAACCACTTTAATAACTAATATACGCGAAGTGTCGATCCAGAATGAAGTGGATGGTTTGGTGAACGCGTTGACTGAAGAAAGAGAACGATTTTGGATGACCCCTGACATGACTAAAACAGGAGCCGCGCCGGGCCATTGAGGATCGCCATCTCTAGCGGACACACTTCTTCGATACCTTATCTATTACTTATGTGATTCGATTTGGGTGCACCCCTTGATTTGGAAGTGTTGTTTCGCGGTGTTGGGGTGGTAGCTGCTATGCCCAACATCAGTCCGGATCAGGCAACTACTAGTATCCTAGTTGGTATCGCCTCATGTACCTTGTCATACTAATTATCCTATCGCGACAACTACGATTTTGATTTGTACCTTTAGTATATGGATTGCCCTCTGGTGACTTCCGGTTTTGGGGAAACTACGGTCTTGTATATGCTTTTGGGAATAAACAGGTTAAGAGGTGTATGGGCCCTGCTTAACCCTATTTTGATATCTTACTTTATGGATTAGACATTATCTATTTAGCGTATTCTGTAGATAGTTTATCGATCCCTTAATGATGTTTATATTCACCTTTGAATTATGGACTTTATTATATGCATTTGATTATCCTGTATAAGATTTTGAGTCCTGACTCGAGTGTTTCTTTTGCATATGCTCGGGTCAGTCTGAAGCTACTCCGTTGCTGGTCAAGGTTGGTCGAAGATGCTGAAGGCTTAGCTTTTATCTATATCATTTTATTTTCAGTATTTGAAGTACTTATGTATTGGACATCTTGTATCTCTTTCAGTCGCTTTATGTTGAGACATTGTTGTATTCTCTGTAGTAGCTTCATGAACTACTATTATGACGATGTATTTTCCGCTGCATTATTCTGTGACTGTTCTGAGTCTGTGATGTTGTATTGATTCTCATTTACATTTATGTACTTATAATCCCATAATGTTCTGTGTTTTGTATTATTTAAGTTGACAAGTGTGGATTTTTGTCAATTTAAATGGTCCAAATATACGGGATGTTACATATATATATATTACTATTATGAATGATTCGATTCGTTCAAGAAGAAGCGAAGGGGAAAAGAGAGAGAGGAAAATAGATTTCGGTCTTCGTTTCAGAAAAAAAGAGAAGCATCGAACAACCATTTTTTTCTTTTCGAATTGGAAGGAGAGCGGCCATATTTTTAGAATGCTTCGGCTGTTAATTAAGAAGGGAGGAGGGAAACGAAATTGAAGGGGAAGGCCGCATTTTATACGTGATTATATATGCATTCCCTTTCTTTTTATTCATTCGTTCGAACTGATATGGTTGGGGGACAAAAGGACGTGATTTTGAACTTGAGATGATGGGTTGCGTGAAGAAACTGGCTATAGTGATTGAGGAGAAGGTAAAAAGTTCTGATGCGAATATATATGTCAATCAGAATAATATATATTTATTTAAATTTTAAACCGTCTCGATTCACAACTTAAAATTTTGACCTCCTATCGAGGCGTGCCGCTAGACGTTTATAATGTTATATCCCTATTCCGAATGCAATGGAAAAGGTTCTGAGTCCTAATTCGATCGTATAGAGAAGATAGCTTTTTGGACCCAGTTATTATATTGAATCTTCGATATAAATTTCAGCGCGTTTATATCCCGTACGATTAAACGATAACTCCAAAAACTATGGAATTTGAAATTCGATAATAATACACTATTACGGATCCAATGGAACTAGTTTCGTCGAAATCTGAGACTGTGCCTCGGAAGGCTATTTTTAAATATCAATTTAAATGATATATTTTTAAAACTGAACAAAACACTTCCAAATTCAATTTTAAAGCTTATATTATCTTCAGTATTATCAATATAGATTTTATAAGCCTTTAAATTATTTCTAACAAGCTTGAAACCCAGATTCAATATTTTTCCTAATTTCCACTCATTTAATTCAATAATTAAATCACCCAATAAATAGTGATATTTGAAATTCAAGTTAAAAATTAACTTTTAAATATTTAAAATCAATTAAATATTCTAATTTCAAATATCCAAAATTCCGGGTCGTTATACTAACATTCCAAGATACTATTATCATTTCAAATTGTTGACCCTCTCCAAAATATCTCTATCACCATTGCTCAATATAATACCCGAACTTTTAACAACATTACAAATTTGCTCAGAAGATAAAGTATTAATAATAGCTGGAATAAAAACACTACCTTCAAGAAGATGTCCAACTACACCATCTCCCAAGCTTCTGGCACTTCTTCTAAGCAATGAAACTCCCTCACTAGCCCCCACCATAGATTTTCCCTTAATAGTGTCCATCTTCCTGCTAGATTCCTCCTCATGAATGTCAACCTCTTGCCTATCAGCATTAACCGCTAAAGCATCCACATAATCATCAATATTTCCAATGCCATGCTTAATAGCAGTCTCCACCTTCATAACCTCCTCATTGCTATCTTTAATAGAGTTCCCATTATCATCATAAGGAAGAACAATAGGATTACCGAAACTACCTGCTCCTCCCATATCATGAGTGTCAAAAACATCAAATACACTAATTTTTCTCCAAATCTTCAGTTTACCATCCCTTCCTTTTTCAAACACATTTTCTTTAAAGCTAAAAGAATCCAGACATGAATAAGGATCAACAAAGAAACGATTAATCAGGACTTCATGATAGTAGTCATCAGTAAAGATTTTGAGCATAGAGGGCACAACTATCGGCATTGCAACTTCAATTTCAACCTTAAGAGAAGAATAATCAGCTGTGTGAAGAAAGACTTCTTGCAATCGTCAAAGCAAACCAACCTTATCTAACACATTTCTCAACATATCCAGATCTCTAAAAACAATGGGAAGATCTTTCAGAACAATCCAAATTCTCTCTCTATTTCCCACTTTCTTGCTACCCTCTTGCAAACTCCAACGCTTAATCCAATAACTCCATTCGCGCATGCAATTGTGCTAATAATATCGCCAGATAAAAAACCCTTGGGATCTTGACAATAAAGTCATTACACCACCTCTTCACACTCCAAACCCAACTACTAGGAACCATGCCACTAAAATTAGAATAAAGAAGATCTTCAATCTGATTCATAGAGAAAGCACCCCTCACTATTTAAATAACCACCCAAGAAGAAGCTTTACGAAGATCATCTGCAATATCCTCCGACGAGATGAAAACCTCACAACCCTTCTCTCCTACAGATAAATTCTTCGCCATTTCTGGAAAATAATGTAGTTAAAATATATATTACTTAATCTACTAGCTAATTTTTGTTCAATATATCTATATGTAATATATATTACCTTAGTTATAATATATATATAGACCATATTAAACTAAATGATATATATATGTACAAATATATTAGTATATAAGTAAACATAATATTGATTAGGCTGAAAAATATTATCTTGTAATATGCATTTATATGAAATATCAAATATAGAAGCATATAGAGCCCGTTATTAACATGTGTGTGTGTATTAGTTATAAATCTTAATAACTATATATACATGTAATGACTATAGTTTACATATCGAAAAAATATATTATTTTAAATCAAAGATCGTATGATACTACAAATTTGGAGAATGTTGAATACTGATATTTTCGACCCTGAATAATTTTATTAGATGATTTTGACCCTGAAAATCATGTAAGACCAACTTTTGATAAAGTTGAATTAGGGTTTGAAACCACTAAGATTTTAGGGTTTCTCTTTTCGTAAACAGTTCATAATAGCTTTTTGGACTTACTCTCTAGGAGATATAGCCATTTGAAGTTAGATGATTTTTTGGACAGCTTAGTGGGTAAATAGCGAGGCATAGTCTAGGCCGAAAGCCCATTTTGGGATTTAGTCTAATGGAGCTGATGGGACAGTCTCCATTCATTATTCCACTTCCCAACAGTTAAAAACTACCATTAATCATCTCCTTAGCCAATAAACAACCTTAATCTATACTTTAATTTGGCAAATCTAGTCATTAGAGAGAGATTAGCAACGGGATTAGTGAATCTACTATTTGGGGGTGTCTTGGGATTTGTGAAGACTATTGTTCACATCAGATTTTCATAAAATATTTTTGCATTTTTGTACTTAGGTCAGTGGTTTTCACTTCTCACTTTACTTTTCTAGCTTATATAGTTAAATAACGTTTTTGAAATGATTTTAGAAGTTAAAACGATTTCTAACATAGATCTAACCTTAATATCAATTTTAAAATGGACATAAAAAGGTAAATGTTGATTTTAATTTGTTTTGGACCATTTAATCAAACCGGTTGTCCTTTTCTACTTTGGTTAGTTTAGGATGATATTTTATTTTAATCTTGTTTATATTGCTTGAAATGATGTTTGCATGATATGTAATATTTGTATATGGTTGTTTGGTTGTATGTTGATTCATTTTTGTGCATTGAGTGAGCGGCCGATATTTGAGTGGATCGAACAGCAAAAATGCTCAAATTATGATGCGACCGTTTTTGCGCAATGATAACGACCTAAGGAAGCTATAGTTTTGGTAGCAAGTCATTTAGGAAAGAATCGATAAATGTTTTGTAAGCTTGAAAAGTGGTCGATGGTGGTAGCTTAGTGTGGTCGATGGTAGGAAAACTTCAAGCTTGGATGACTTAGGCTTCAGGGCACATGGTATAAAACTTTAGGGGAGTTGGTGAAAACTTTGGGGCATTACAAGTACTAAGTATATCCATCCACCGTCGATCGTTTTTGGAAGAGACTGGATTAACTTTGGGATGAGGTGGCGTTGACTTCAGGCCTTAGGAGTTTGGGCTTTAGGGAAACTTAAGGGGCTAAAAGGTTTGGGATGCCCAAATAGTTGGCCAAAATGGCTATGTAATTAATTTACATGGTCGGTGACGACCATGTGTGTTTGGTGACAACCATATATGATTGGTGCCAACCGAGTTGATCCTTTTTGAAAGCGTAGTTCAAAATTAGGGAAGCATGCCACAATGGTTCGTGCATTTGTTTGACGCTTGGTTTGGAAGTTATGGCTCTATGGTAAGAGATTTTTAACTAGTGAAGCGGTGACGTGACACTTTGACTTAAGGACTTCAGGAATTTGATGCGATGGCTTTACGACTTATAATGGATGTTTTGACGATGACGAGAGTTGTAATGGTGATCCATAAGGGCAGGTTTAAAGATGACAACCTATAGGTTGGAATGATGATGTGTTTTATTATGGAAATGAATAAAATGGAATAATGATGTGTTCTAATCTGATGATGTATGCAAAGGGATCGTTGATACCCGGATGTTTCGAGTGTGCCCGTAAAGAGGGGTATGTGAGAACACTTACTTGGATTTGATGTGATCTTTTTTACCTTAGACTTTATGATGGTAGTGGCATGGAGTCGAGCTTTGAGAAACCGAGACATGGAATAGTTTCTAGCAGTTTGTTAGGGCCATACAAACTATCATATATCCAGCACACTCGAGTGATGTGAGGATTGCTTGATGGATGTGATGTTTGATATTTTTACTTTATCACTCTAGGGATGTCACATGTTATTGATATTATGGATTTAGATTCCTAGACACCTGATACTATAGTTTGACTTGTAGTATACCTACATGATGATGATAGTAGATTAGCATAAACCATTATATGCTAACTTTTTGGATGTTAGGGCATGTCAGGTATGATCATCTATACCTTATGTCCTATATTTTACTATATCGACTTTTGTAGTGTTTTGAGATTGTAGATCGCTCATACCAGAATGTTGCCTGACTTAAGGTTTTAAGCTTTGCTTCTTATTATCTCAGGTACTCTTAAATGTGTGGACTAGATATACGGGACAACACATGGCGTTGTGCTGATGGACTAGAAGGAGGCTACTCTTTCAAGTATATTTACTTTTATGCTTACTATTGCTTATATTCTACTAGGAAGCATTGTAGAGCTTTTTAGTGCTTTACTTTTATTTAGACGCAATACATTTAGGTTTATTATTTGACCTATAAACTCTGTGCTATATGTATATAGCTATGATAAATTAATGCACTCTAATTATTTGGTTCATTTAGTTATTACCGTCTCACCTGTTTCATATCTATGATTGATTATTATATTTTATCCTTATGTTGTGAGATATATGACAAATACTGATTTGGATGATTTTTCACTTATCTTTCACCCTGACAATCGTCCTACATCGACTGGGTACCGTTGTTGTGCACTCTACATGTTATGTTGGGTATCAAAGGTGTATAGTAGTCATCACACTTGATATCAGAGCTTAGGTTGCATGGTTAACATAAGGTGATAACTCCTAGAGGGATCCATTAAAGATAGGGTAAGAGGAATACCTTAAAATGGATTGAAAGATATATGAGAGAGCGTACTTATTACATATTTTGGTTTTCAAAACTATATAGTATTATATATAGTATATAAGTCACATTGGACAAATGAGTAATGATGCAAATTTCTATTTGAGAGACTGATCATTCTTACTACAGACTAAGAATGAGTAGGCAGATGAGTAAAATGTTACTAGGAACTCTATCTCTGGAGTAGAAGAAGGGGGAGGTACATGGGCGGCTAACCCTAATATGTAAACTATATTCACAGAGATGATGAGGAACATGTTGCGAAATCCCCGAGTGGCTACTCTAGCCATTGTTATTAGTGCTAGTGCTCAAGTGTAGGCACCTAGAGCTGAGTTTTCCAAATTAAAAAAGGACTACACCCTTAATGGAAAACTATTCCAAGGAATGAAAACAACTATGGAAGTACATGAATGGTTGGATACCTAATAAAGAATCTTTGATGACTTGGAGTTAGACAATGACATGAGGAGGAAGTTGGCCTCTTGACAACTCCAAGAAAGGGCAATGAATTGGTAGAACGTTCTTCGAGCTGCTACTCCCGATGATCAGTTTACTTGGGATTAGTTCAAAACTAGATTTGAAGAGAAATTCATACCGATGGCTTGGAAGTCCGTATTATTTAGAAAATCTGCAAACCTAAAGCAGGGCAACTTGTCTATTATAGAGTATGTTGCGAAGTTCGACGTTTTTTTGAAATATGGGATGTCTTTCATCGATACTACATTAAAAAAGAATGAGAATAGATTGAACGATTATTTTGGGGAGCGAATAATTGGTCACATTGACAAGAGCTTCGAGAAGGTGGTCAAAATGGCTTTACGACATTAAAGCATGTACCTAGTGTAGAAGGTTGTTGTTTCTAATGATGAGCCAAAGCCACAAGCAGGCAAGGGAAGCAAGAGGAAATGGGACAAAAACAACAATAAGAAGTAGTTCTAGAATAAAGACGACCATTAGAAGGGCAAGTGAGAGCCTACTTGCTATAATTGTGGAGGGATGGACCATCTAGTTAAGTACTACAAAGTTGAAGTAAAGAAGTGCTATAATCGCAATAAGTTAGGGCATATCCAAAAACACTATCATGTGTCAGTAAAGTAGAAGCGGATTGTGAAAGTATATACACTAAATGTCATTCTAACTTCATTGAATGCTTCATCGATGAAAGTATCATTATCCAAGGTATGCTTTCCATTTATGATGTTCTCGTACGTGTTTGATTTGATACTAAGGCTTCTTATTCCATCATATCTCATGACTTGGTAGATAGATTGGGATTGAGACTCGATCTTGTAGACATGCCCTTAATTGTGTCAAACGTATTGGGGATTTGACTAGCTTGAGTATGGTTTCTCGTGATGTAGTCGTATCGAGTCATGGATGCACTTTTGTTTATGCTTGTTTTGTACTTATTTTTTAGGGTTTAATATTATACTGGGGATGGACTGGCTAAAGAAGTACATAGTAGTGGTGGACTATGAGATGCCATTGGTGATGATAGGGATTGACAAAGGACGAGGATTAGAGTTTGGATACCTACCAGATGATGAGGTGATGGTTAACCTTTTGTTTTTGCTCGAGATCTCGCATTATGTATTGTCATTAGTGCTTCCAAGGAAGTATCTGGATGTATTTAAGGAGGTGAACGAGTTACCGCCATATAGGAAGATAGAATTATGTATATATTTGCCGAAGGATGCTAGACCAGTAGCTGTGACTTTGAGGCGTATGGCACACAAAGAGCAAAGGGAACTGAAAGTGTAAGTGAATAACCTCTTGAGGTAAGGGTTCATTCATAGTAGTATATTTGAGTGGGGAGCACATATAATATTCTCAACTACGGCCGATGGCTCTTTGAGGTTGTGCATAGGTTTTTATGAGTTGAACAAGGTGACAAAGAAGAACAAATATCTAGTCCCATGTATTGATGATCTATTCAATTAGCTCCATGGTGCAAAGATGTTTTATCGGTTGGGCTTAGCGATGGGGTTTCATCAACTGAGTGCAGCAAGGAAGAATCTGCTGATTACAATGTTTCATGCACTATCAGGATTCTATGAGTGGGTGGTTATGGCATTCCAGTTGATCAATGCACCGGCATACTTTGTTGATATCATGAATTGAGTCTTCTGATATAAGTTTGGTAATTTCATGCTTATGTTCATTAATGATATTATTGTCTACTCATGGATGAAAGAAGAACACAAGACACATGTAAGGATTGTGATTAAAGTGTTAAGAAAACACCGATTGAAGGCAAAATTTTGGAAGTGTCACTTTTGGAGGAGAGAAGTGCGATTTTTGGATCATGCTATTTTTTAGAAGGGCATTGGGGTAGATCCTGCAAGAGTTACATCAGTCTTGGATTGGGATAGACCCAAGAGTGATACAAATGTGTGGAGTTTCATTGGATTAGCAGCATACTATAGACGATTCATAAAGGACTTCTCCAAGGCTATGCTATCAAGGGTGTCACCAAGGCACCATGGAGCATCGTTTAGGCGCTATTTTGCAATTGTGGCACACTATTTTTTTGATTGGGCTCTTTATTCCGCCCTCGTTTGAGGCGCCATCCGAGCACTATGTTTTTCTTGGGATGCTAAGAAAATAGGCGTTTTTGGTATAACTTATTTTTTACTTTGACTATATTAAGTAAGTCACACTAAAAAGACTCAACTATTTTGCTTATTTATTGAAGCTCTACATCTAGTAATATAATTTGAAAATTTATTTACACCTTACATATGTTATATCAAAATGTACAGAACAATATTAAATAAATATTCCTATTGTAATTTAAAATAAGTGTACAATTTTCATGTTTCCTAAAGCTTATTTAATTGGTTTTTCGATTTAAAAAAAATAAACATAGAATAATAATTACTCTTTAATTTTCACTTCTTCGAAATTTAATTTTATTGGCCCTTCCTTTTACTTTCTTATTCCATTTATTTCTAGTTAAATTTTAAATTTTTTGGGGTATAACCTAGAGTAACCCATTGCAAACAAAAAATAATAAAATGTTCACAAATATTGTGCTTTTTATGAAGTCATGATTATTAAGTGTACAAACATTTAGTTATAGTTATGGTTCAATGTTCATTATTTATAAACTTTATTATGTATAAATTTTATTATTGTTGTAAACTATAATAGTATTTTGTTTTTTAAAATTTTTATCCATGATTAAATTTGATTGTGTGTATATATACATTACCCATATTACAACAATAAATAATGATGATCTAATCAACACAAATTGAATTTCTCTCTATATGTCGTTATTGTTTTTATTGATACTTAATGTAGAATTTATCAAATTATATAGCAAGCACTTATTTTCATCCAAGCTTGCATGGACTCTTCTCGAACTCTAAAGACATTATTCGTGTTTAGCGCTCCGCTCCGCCTCGAACAACATAGCTCTAAAATAGTAGCATCATTAACCAATTTGATGAAGAAGAATCAAACTTTTGTTTGGGACATAAGACGTGAGCACATGTTCGTTAGTTTGAAAGAGAGGTTGATGAGTGCGCTAGTGTTAGTCATTCTGAGCGGGAATGAGGAGTTGACAGTATACATAGATGTTTATGGTATCAGATTGGCTACGGTATTGATGTAGATGGGTAAAGTTATCATGTATGCTAGTCAGCAACTAAATTGACTTGAGCATAAATAACTACCCATGACTTAAAATTCATGATAGTGTTCGCTTTGATGATTTGGAGGCACTAATTTTTAGGGAGAGGTTTGAGCTGTTTGACAATTACAAATCGTTGAAGTACCTCTTTTTGTAGAAGGAACTTAACCTTTGTCAGTGGTGATGGTTAAAGTTCTTGGCCTCCTATGACTCTAATTATACACCCGTTAATAGAAATGCAGTAGTTAATGCTTTGAGTAGGAGACATGTCAGTTTGAGAGCCATGTTCCTAGAGTAGAAGCAACTTGAGTATATTGTTGGTTATAACTTCAAACCTCGATGTGAACTAGAGCCAGAGATGTTGGCAAGTTTAACTATCAGAACCACTTTTATTGAGTAGACATGTACTAGTTAGAAACATGAGCTAGACTAGCAGAGATCACAGATGGGAGTAGATTCTGAAAATATGAAGCAATACAGACTTGACTGAGACGATTTGCTCCACAAGGATGAGAGATTGTTTATACCCGATGTCGATGGGTTGAGGGATGAGGTACTATGAGAGTGCCATCATACAAGATTGACTATATATCCTAGAGACAATAAAATGTATCGGTATATAAAGGAAACATTTTTTGGGGAAAGGACCAGAGGACTATATATCGAAGTTTATGAACTGTCAACTTGTGAAGGCTGAACAGAAGTATCCAAGTGGTTTGTTCTAACCGCTTGAAGTTCCTGAGTGAACGTGGGAACATATATCGATGGACTTCATTGATGGATTACTAAGGACCAGAGGAGGGCACGATTGCATTTGGGTCATAGTTGATAGGCTGACGAAGAGTGCTCGATTCATACCTATGAAGTCATATAAAATGACATTAAAATTGGCCGAAGAGTGGGTTGTGATTTCATAGTGTGTCAGAGAGCATTGTAAGCAATAAATACCCATTATTCACTAGTTGTTTTTGAAAGAGCTTACAAGAGGTGTTAGGAGTAGAGATGCATTTGAGTATATCTTATCACCCATAAACTGATGGACAGACCGAGAGAGTGAATCACATGTTAGAGGATCTCTTACGAGCTTTCATTCTTGACTTTGGAGGCTCACGGTATGATCATTTGCAACTTGTGGAGTTCGCATATAGTAATAATTATTAGTTTAGCATTGAAATGACACCATTTCAGGCATTATATGGTTGACCATGCAACACTCATTCATGTTAGTAGGAAGCAGACGAGAAACTGATACTTAGGCCAGGTATGATAAGAGAAAGTTCGGAGAAGATCAAGGTCATTGGGCAATGAATGAAAGCTACTCAAGATAAACAGAAGAGCTATGTTGATGAGAGACAAGGAGATTTAGAGTTCTATATCGGCATTATGGTGTTTGTCAAGATATCTACATTAAAGAATGCGGCTCGATTTTGTACTAAGGGGAAGTTAGCACCGAGATTTGTATGCCCTTTTCCAATACTCAAGAACATTAGGAACCAGTTTCATAGAGTCGGCTTACCACAAAGATGGTGGTTGTGCACAATGTGTTCCAAGTTTCTCATCTTTGGAAGTTTGTGAATATTCAGGCATAACTATTACATCGGATTGGCTGAATGATATCGAGACTGAACCAAAAGCTTCAAGACCTCGTAGGCATATTCATATAGTTTGATATGATGTAGAGTAGCTTAGAAGAAGATGACGAAGTTGGTGAAATTTTAGTGGGGTAAAAGCGGGAATGATCACTACTAGAATTTTGTTCATGGGCATCAATGTCAGGTTCGATGTCTATGAAAATATGTATCAATGTGTTAGTGGGTGATGTTAAAAATAGCCAAAGTTTAGACATCAGTTTATGGCTAATGTCTATATGTACATCTGAAATTAGTTTTAAACTTAATAGCGAAGTAAATCGATTTAGATACACATCGCTTATTCTATTAGACACGATGTTATTGAATATCATATACATCGGTTTGATATAATTGTAATCAATTTTATAATTGTAATTTGTGATATTAGTTTGTTTTAAGCACATTATATATATACAACAAACAATAGTGTAAATACATAATATTTCATAGTACAAATTTAATAAATAATACATAATGTTAAACATTCATACTCATAGACTACATCTCATATTTATAAACATCAAATGCACATACTTCTCCCACTTTCTGAACATCAAACGGAGGTTAGCTCTTTACACTAATGTGAAGTTTCCACCGAAGGCAGTTCACGTCCCTATAGCAGCTCATGCACTCTTGTTTCATGTTTGTTACTTATGTCATAGCAACATATTCTTTATTTCAGGCAGAAGCTACCATCGAGAAGTATCAGCTTGATGTTGTTGTAAAGAATGTGAGCAGACTGTGCCATGCCAAACCAATTGTGACTGTGAATGGGCAATTTTCTATGACAAGTGTTTATGCCCGAGAAGGAGATTGAGTTATCATCAATGTCACTAACCATGCACGATACAATATGTCTACCCACTGGTATTCATATCTTCATTTATACACTTGTTCATTCTAAAAATACAAATGAAGTATAAGTCAAAGGCATATGGGTTAAAGACACAAACCAAAATTTTAGGATCATTGGATAGATTGAGCTATATCATTCAAGTATTTATGAAAGAGTTTAATTTTGAATAAGCAAAACATAACTAATCATTTCCAAACTATGTACAAGAAAAACTCACAACATATGACACAAAACTCCAAGAGCATAGCGTTTAAGGCATTTCAACAAACACCATCTCTACAAAGTCGTCAACCAAAGGCAAACTTTGTCAATAGCTCGGATCATCAACAGGAACCAAAACCATCTCTAGACGAACTCAATAACACCAAACTCTCAGCAAGAGGATCCAGAAATCGAACCCAAACTCACTTACCAAACTCGAATAGTCATTAACATCCTGTAGATCCATTACAAACTCGGGCGGTGATTTTTTAGAGCGGGCGGTGATTTTTTAGAGCAGGCGGCGAATTCGATTTGTAACTCCAGGCATACATCGAAGACAAGTTTCAGATCTCGTATATGGGAGCATGAAGGCGTGACATCAATTGATAATTTCGAGCATTTAGAGTAGGCGTCGATGAGTTCCCAGGCTGCAACGTGAATTTATAAGAAAATGAGATTTTATTCTTTTTGAAGTGGCGATTTCATGTTTTGGAAGAGAAATAAAGTGAGGTTTCTAGAGGAATTAAAATTGGCATGAATGAGGACATCCTGCTGAATTTTGGAACGAACGTGAATGAATTTTGGAGCGCGAACGTAAATGAATTTTGGAAGGGAAGGAGGGAAATGAAAATTGGTTTCCCACACTTAGTCAAATTTTAGGGTTTTTGGATAATGAGAAGGAGGGGATTTCTGTGACTTGGCAAAAGATGGTTGAAGGGTTGCTATGCATGCAGATTGTGAGAAGTGGATGGCTAGATGGAGATGCATGGAAGCTTGTGGACTGGATGGAAGAAGATCGTGAGATGCAAATGTTTAAAAAGGGCCAAACCCCTGCCATAATGCATTGCCCCTATATACAAGATGTTTGACTTGATTTACATATAATTGTTGATAAATGGGCTTTTGTCTATCTTCCGCAGCGCATTGCACCTTGTATACGAGATGTGAGACTTGATTTGCACATAACTATTAATAAGTCTATTTTAATTATTGATAGGGGCTTGCTTCTCAAATTCTCATGTTTTTTAATTAAAGTTTTAAGTAAATAACAATTGTACACAAATAGCACTATTTGCGATGGTTGTGCTTACAGACAATGGAATTTGGGTGTATTCCCGTTTTCTATCAAAATATTTACATTTAGTTTTTCCGTGCTTTTTTTACAAATTTGGAATCTACATTTTAACATCGCCCTGAAAATCAATGTAAAAGAACGATGTTATAAAGATAATAAAAAGATTTTTAAAATCGCCCTGAAAATCAACGTGATATGTGTGTTTTATACAACATCGATAATAAAAACAACAATGTTATAAAAATTTTTAACATCGTGCATTTTTTACCTGCTATAAAAGATGCGAGGTCTATGAACATAATTCTAGTAGTGATTGCGCTTAGAAGACCGAGGAGAGCGTGAGTGCCACTTATCCATAGATCTTTACTTGATCAGACTTTCTATTAATCACATTCACTTTGGATACCATATAGAGTAGTTTAGTACTCTGCACATAGAGGTAGGTGTAGGCATTATTTATTGCTTGTGTACACATGTTTGATGTTTTATACGACTGCTTATGTTTTTTGGCATGTAGAGTAACTATATTGATTGACTTTACCATGTTTGATTGAAATTTCAAAGGAGAAATTCCTAAAAGGGTGGTTGGGGAGAGTGCAATGACCTATGTTTTATATATCGAAGGATCGTAAATCCAAATGAGATCGTAATGTTGTAACTATGTGGAGTGTTGAATATTGACCATTTTGACCTATAGTAATTTTATTGAATTATTTAGACCCTAAAATGTTGTATGGCCTATAACTTTTAATATGAGCCGAATTAGGATCTGAAACCACTTTCAAATGAAAGATACTATGGTTTCTCTATTCGTGAAGTGATCATATTAACGTTTTGGACTTACCATTTCGGAGATATAACCATTTGAAGTTAGATAGTTTTGGATAGCTTAGTGAGTAATCAATGAGGCCTAGGTTAGGCCCAAAAGCCCGTTAGGGATTTATGCTTAATGGAGCTGGTGAAACAGCCTCCATTCATTATTCCACTTGCCGAAAACAATTAAAAACCACCACTAATCATCTTATTAGCCAAAAAACAACCTTAATCATACTTTAATTAGCCAAACATTGTCATTAAAAGGAGATTAACAAGGGGATTGGTGAAGTGAATCTACTATTTAGGGGTGTCTTGGGATTCGTGAAGGCTAACGTTCACATCAGATTTGCATTGATATTTGTGCATTTTGGTACTTAGGTGATTGATTTGCACCTCTCACTGTACTATGCTAGTTTATATAGTCAAACATGATGTTTTGAAATGATTTTAAACATTAAAACAATTTCCAACATAAATCTAACCTCAATATCATTTTTAAAATGGATATAAAAAGATAAGTCTTGGTGTTGGTTCGTTTTTGAGCATTTTACCAAACCGATTGTCATTTTCTATTTTGGTTAGTTTAGGATAATATTTCTATTTGGATCTTGTTTATATTGCTTGAAATGTTGTATGCATGCTATGTAATGTTTGCATATAGTTGTTTTGTTGTATGTTTGATTCATTTTTGCCCATTGAGTGAGTGGTCGGTATTTGAGTGAATCGAAGAGAAAAATGCTCAAATTATGATGCAATCATTTTTGAGGGATGATGATGACCTAGGGAGGCAATGGTTTTGGTTGCAACTAATTTGGGAAAGAATTGATGAATTTTTGGTAAGCTTGAATAGTGGTTGGCACCGATATCTTAATGTGGTCCGTGGGAAGACTTCGGGTTTAGACGACTTGGGATTCAGTGCGCATAGCAGAAAGCTTCAGGGGAACTAGTGAAAACTTCGGGGCATCATAACTACTGAGCATACCCATCCACCATCGAGCATTTTTGGACTGGACTTAGCTTTGGGATGAAGCAACATTGACTTCGGGCCTTGGGAGTTTGAGCTCAGAGACATTGAATGGGTCGAAAGGTTTGGGATGCGCAAATACTTAATGGCTAAGTAGTTGACTTACATGGTCGGTGATGACCATATGTGGTTGATGCTGACCATATTGTTTTTTTAAAGTAGGTCTCAAAGCAAAGGTAGCATGCCATGATGGTTCACACGTTTATTCGATGCTTGGTTTGGAAGTTATGGCTGTACAATGAGAGGTTTTTGACCAAAGAAGTCATGATATGATGCTACATTTGTCCTGTTTGGACCAAGATGAGGGAGTTTCTTTAGTGACTAAGTAGTTCACTATATAAGCTTACAATGGATTGATATAAATTTAAAGAAGTTGTTTATCGGGGAAGTTTTCATTGATTGGCAAAGAAGATGGTGCGTTCGAAAGACGAGACAAGTGATCGGCTATGACATTATCGGATCCTTTTTTGTCTTTGATTGTAAGGTCAAAATTTTGAAGTAAAAGGATCCAACGAATCAAATGGGATTTAGCATCCTTTTTGGCAAAAAGACATCGAAGAGCGGTATGGTCAGTGTAGACCGTTATGTGTCAACATATCAAGTAAGGTCGAAACTTTTTGAGCGCAAAACCAACAGCTAGAAGCACTTTTTTGGTTGTTGTGTAGTTGAGTTGAGCGTCGTTCAAAGTCATACTCGCGTAGTAAATGACATGAAGAATTTTGTTGATGCGTTGTCCAAAGACAGCACCAACCGTAAAGTTAGAAGTGTCACACATTATTTCAAATGGGAGATCCCAATTTGGTGCGCAAATGATTGGAGCAGAAATGAGTTCGTTTTTGAGACATTCGAAAGAAGAGATGCAATCGGAGTTAAAATCGAAAGGAACGTCTTTTCCAAGAAGAGTCATCAAAGGATGAGCGATTTTGCTAAAGTCTTTCACAAAGCGTCGGTAAAAGCCAGCGTGTCCTAGAAATGATCGAATGTCCTTAACAGATTTGGGAATGGGTAGATTTGCAATTACGTCAACTTTTGCTTTATCTACCTCAATGCCTTTATTTGAGATGATATGTCCAAGGACTATGCCTTGTTTGACCATAAAGTGGCATTTTTCCCAATTCAAAGTCAAATGTTTTTCTTTACATCGATTTAGAACCAACTCGAGATGATGTAAACATTCGGAAAAAGAATCACCAAAGATAGAGAAATCGTCTATAAAAACTTCTAGAAAGCGTTCAATCATGTTAGAAAAGATGTGAACCATGCATCGTTGGAAAGTAGCAGGAGCGTTACAAAGTCCAAATGGCATACGTCGATAAGCAAAGGTACCGAATGGACACGTGAAAGTCGTTTTCTCTTGATCTTCGAAAGCGATTGGAATTTGGTTATAGCCTGAATAACCATCAAGGTAGCAGTAGAATTCGTGGTCGGCTAAACGTTCGAGCATTTGGTCAATGAAAGGAAGAGGGAAGTGATCTTTTCGGGTTGCAGCATTTAATTTTCGATAATCAATGCAAACACGCCAACAGCACGACATGAATTGGGCTAACCCATGGGCTATCGGAGATAGGGTATATGATACCGTTATCAAGGAGCTTAAGAATTTCGTCATGAACCGCATCTTTCATTTTTGGGTTAAGCCTCCGTTATGCATCACGAGTGGTTTTGGCTTCATCAATTAAGTGAATGCGATGTTGGACAATAGCAGGGCTAATTCCCTTAATATCGGTAATGGACCACCCAATTGCTTCTCTATTTTTTGAAAGAATAGAGAGAAGAGAAGCTTCTTGGTCAAGAGAAAGATCGTTAGAAATGATGACAGGACAAGTTTCGTTTTCACCTAAGTATGTGTACTTAAGGTGATCGGGAAGTGGTTTGAGGTCCAACTTAGGGAGTTGCTCGATTAAAAAATTGGGTTGAGATTCTGACTCAACTGGAAGCGATTCAAAGGGAAGAGTATATTCAATCTCGTTGGGGATTTCGTAAAATAATTTTTCGTATTCAGCTTCGCGTTGGTCATTAAGGTCAAGTGTCTCATTTTCAAAATTTTCGTGAATGGCACTAACTTCCAATGTTTGGTCGCGAGGTTCATTTGATTGGCTTTCAAGATTAAAAATGTTGAGATCCAAAGTCATGTTTCCAAAATAGATTTTCATCGAACCGTTACGACAATTGATTAAGGCATTTTAAGTGGCTAAGAATGGATGGCCTAAAATCAATGGAATTTGACTCGCGGAATTTGTCATGGGTTGTGTTTCGAGAACGATAAAATCAACAGGGAATATGAATTGCCCTACTCGAATGAGCACATCCTCGATTTCTCCCACGGGCTTCTTAATGGAACGATCGGCGAATTGAAGCATGACTTTTGTGGGTTTGAGCTCACCTAAGCCTAATTGTTCGTACACGGAGTATGGAATCAAGTTGACACTCGTGCCTAAGTCAATCAAACATTTGTTAATAGTCTTGTCTCCAATTGTACATGAAATCGTAAGGCAGCCATGATCTTTGTATTTTACGGGCATGGATTGGGACAAGACTTCACTTAAACTGGCGGCTAAGAAGACATTTTTGGGCACTTGAGTGTGTCGCTTTTGGGTACACAAGTCCTTAAGAAATTTCGCATACATTGGGACTTGTTGAACGATGTCAAGAAGTGGAATGTTAACTTTGACTTGTTTAAAAATTTCCAACATCTTTTCCATTTGGTTCGAGTGTTTCTTTGGTCGAAGATGATGTGGAAATGGAACACGATACTCGAAAGGCGGGTCTACTCGAGTAGAAGAAGAATTTTGATTGGCATTCGATTCAACGTTTGGCTCCACGTTCTATTCAGATTCGTTTGTTGTTTTTGAAGTGTCGAGAGAGGTTTTCGGTAAATCATTTGGATTAATGATTGGTTATCGATTTTTTTACCGGAACGTAGAGTTGTGATAGCATTCAATTGGGTGACGTTGCTATCTTGAACAACATGGGCTTGATTTGAATTTGCGTTTTGATTTCTGGGATTTGGAATGGGCTGGCTTGGAAATGTGCCTCGTTCGCGTTCACTTACAGACGTGGCTAATTGACTCATTTGCATTTCAAGTTTTGCAATCGATTGGTTTGTGTTTTGCATATATGAGGTCAATAAATTTTGCAAATTGTTGTTTGATTGAAGACTTTGAGTAGTTGCTTTAGCCAACGTTTCAAGAGTTTTCTCAAGTGAACTTAAACGTTTATTGTCTTGGGGAGGATGAGCAAAATTTGGTTGAAAATTTGATTGTTGCGGTTGATTATGAGACGGACCCGCAAAGTTCGATTGAAAACGGTTGGGCTGAAAGGGAGGATTCGAAGCATTATTCGGGAATGCTTGAAAATTTGGACGAACCTTATTCATGTTGGGATTGTTTTGGTTCCAAGCAAAATTTGGATGATTTCTCCAACCATGATTGTACGTTGGAGAAAATGGGTCATTTTTGGCTTTATTAAAAGCATTGATTTGTTCGACAGAATTAAATCATTGATCGGCTATATGATTAGGATCGTTGCATTTATAACACATGGGTTAGGAAGCTTGGTTCATTTGATTCAATGAGAAAACATTGTCGAACTTTTTAATCATTGCGTCGATCTTAGCTTCCAAATAAAAAGAAGATCCTATCGAGTGTGCGTTCGATCGTGAGTAAATTGATTTTTCGTTCGAACATTCCCATTGGGACGACTTTTCGGCAAGGTTTTCAAGAAATTGCCAAGCATCGTCATGATGTTGGGCAAGAAAGTTTCCTTGGCACATTGATTTGAGCATGGTTCGTGAGCTGTTTTCTAGTCCATCGTATATGATTTGGCAAATCGTCCATTTTTTGAAGTTATGGTGTGGACATTTTATCAAAAGCTCTTTGAATCTTTCAAAATATTTTCCGAATGGTTCTCCCTTGAATTGATGGAAATTTACAATTTCGTTTCGGATTCTACTTGTTTTTTCCAAGGGGTAGAATTTTTTAAGAAAGCTTTTACGAATTCTTCCCAAGTTTTAATCGAGTTCGATGGTAAGCTGTACAACCATTTTTCAGCATAATCCGTAAGAGCGAATGGGATTAGTCGAAGTTTGATTCCATCATCAGAAAGTTGTTGGAGTTTCATTGTCGCGCAAACTTGTTCGAATTTCATCAAAAAGATGTATGGGTCATCGTGTTCAAAATTGCCAAATTTTGGAAGCGTGGCAATATGGTTCGAGTGAATTTCTAAATGGATACCCGTAGGGGTGGGTAACGTGATGCAAGATGGAATAGAAACTCTATCGGGAAAGATTCTAGCCATAATAGTTCGAGGGGCGTTCTTGTTCGCCATTTCGGGAGAATCGTCTGTTCGGGTTAAACGATTTGTAGAAGGGTCGCGAATCCATGTATTCGTAGAAGTATCATGAGTCCAAGTACTCATGCAGTAGTGAAAGTTGAGAAGAAAAGGAAGTTAAAATCGAGTTTATAGAATGAAACGAGATTTGGAAAATGAAGTGAAAAAATGTTTTTTTGGCTTTTCAAATTTTTATATGTTTTTGTTTTTGTAAATTTTTTTTGTTTTTTCATATTTTCAAATATTTAGCAAAAGGAATTTTATTGTTTTTGTCTTTACAAAATGGGAATTTGATTTTTTGTTTTTGAATTTTAAAAAATTTTCTTTTTGAAAAGATATTATATTTTTTTTGGATTTTTGTTTTTGATTGAAAATTTTCAAACGAAAGGAAAAAGGATTTTTTTTTGAATTAAAAACTAAGTTAAGTAAAATTTACACTTTTTTTTTGGATTTTTGATTTTTTTTTAAATATGCATGAACTAAAGCAACAAAATGAATGCAAGGACTTAACTACAGTTTTTTGTCCTTAGTAGCTCCTAACCGAAAATTGTACAATCACACTTTGTCTTAAATCAACAAAAATATTTCTCAGCCAGGTAACGGGCAGGGGTTATCGGTGCACCATGAATCACCGTAGCAATGCAACCGAAGGTTTAAGTACCTTTAGAGGCTATAATATTTACGAATCACCATAATATTTGTAAATGGTTATTACTTTGTCGTAGCCTAGACACCAAGAAATAAAATTGCTCAAAGAAAACAATTGAGAAGATACAACTAAGCCCTACATGAGCTCGCGACACCCTTAAGTCGAATGTCTAACCTTTATTCTTAGTCAAATTCTACGATGAAATGCGATTTGTGGGCTAAGGAAAGGGTGATGAAATCCCTCACCTTATGTGAATTGGGGTATTGCCCTTAGAAAAGAAAACAAGATGAGATGAATGCAAAGCAAAAAATTAAACGTGAATTTACAATGCAACTAAAATGAATTTTGTTTTTGTTTTTGGATTTTGAATTTTTTTTATATATAAATGCAAATGCAAGCAACCAACAATGAAATTCAAAATAAAACTAGAGATGAAAGCACGATACCAGAGCGTGCAGAATTATTAGCAATTTTTTTAAGTGGCAATTTTTTTAAGCGGCAGTTTTTTTTGGAGCAAGCAAAGCAAGTCTTCTTCTGCTGAATTTCTGCTTTTGCAACCTGAAAAGAAATTAAACACAAACTATATACATTATTGACACACAAACGTTATTATTATTGTTATTATTTTTAATATATCAGGATAGAACTTAAAAAAAAATGAAACAAAACAAAACAAATTTACAACTAATTTTTTTTAAATAGTAAAACAAAACAAAACTAAAAAAAGAAACTAAAAAAAATATTCTGAAAGAAGAAACTTAAAGCTTAAATGGACTCTTTTTTTAAACAAATGCTGACTAAACACTCCCAATAATCAAAAACTAGTGAAAACTCAAAAACCGTTCAAACAAACCCGGTCCACTTAGAAAGCTAATCCTACCTCAAAATGACTTGCAAAAGAAAACATTTAAACTAATCTAAACAGCAAATTCGCTTATTTCACAATTCTAAACTAAAGCAAATTCTCGATTCGCAATCAAATCCTCAATTCAAACTCAAATTTCCCCATGTCCCTGAAATCGACTGCGGATTGTTGGAGTAGTGGTTGTGGTTCGTTCGAGTGATGGTTACGGTGGTGGTTGATTTGCACTCGAGTTTGTGGATTTCGAGTTGGATGTGAGTTTGAAGAGGCAACGAGTTGCACTGGATTTGAGTTGCTGTGAAATTGATGGAGTTGATGAAGTATGGTTCGAAATTTGTTGTGGTCGGAAATTGATGGAGTTGCGATGTGGCGGCGTTTGGTTTTGGTTGATGTATCGTGGATTGTTCAGAATGTTGGGGAAGGAATTATGGCGACTTGGGGTATTTGTTTGCTGAATGTTGTTCGACTGTGGAAGTAACAGCAGAGAAGGTTGTTCGACATTGGTATGTATGTTGATGATGTACTGAGGATGATGAGTTACTGCTGTACGTATGGGTCTGGTCGAGGGATGGTGGGCAGTAATGATCGAAGGCGGGGTTGTAGAAGTATATCTGTGCAAATGTGCACATACACAGCAGTGTATTGTTGTTTGATGTGGGAAGTGTTTGCAGATGAGTTTATAGAGGATGATTGAAGTTTTGTGAATGATGGTACTTGAAGGTGGAAGAGTTTTGTTTATGAGAAGATGGAGACAGTGAACTGAATGGAGGAGGAGATGTTTTTACCCCGATTGTTGAAGGTTTGTAGTGGCTTGTAAGGGATGTTGGATTGTGGATTAGCAGTGTGGCATGAAGACAAGGGTGCTTTTGTTAAGGTGGTTGTTGGAAGTGTGTTTTTTGGAGAATGAAGAGGAGGAGTTGTATTGAGGTAAGTAGTCTTCAAAATGATGAAGGAAGTTGAAGCTAGAGGGAGGAGGAGGATGGTTGTTGTTTAGACAAGAGGAGGAGGAAGTGTACTGGTGATGGTTAGGTTATGAAGTTTGGGTGAATGCAGGAAGAAACTGTTGTTGAGGCAATGTGTTGTAGTGAAGTGGGGTATGAGGCAATACTGTGATAGGGGGAGGAAGACAGGTTGTCAGAAGTCGCGAGTTTCTGGTTTGCCTGGGTGGAGTTTTGTATGTGGAATTTTGTATGGAGTTGTTTGTTTGACAGTTTTGTAGTGACAGGGGTGGGCAAATGTTTTGGTAGTGGTTTGATAGTGTAGTTGCAGCAGTTTTGAAGTATTATGGGGTAGGTTGGTTTAAAGGAGATGGCTATGGTGAATTGTAGTTGCAGAGAAGAGTATGGCAAGTGGTGAACGAGATGATGAAGTTGCAAGTCAGTGAAGTTGAATGGTAATACTGTGCATGTATGTAGAACTGTAAGTGCAGTTTTGAATGATGTTCTTGATGTAAGTGCAGTTTTGAATGTAGGCAGTGAGGTAATAGAAGGTGAGTGGAAATTTTAAGGAGGAGATTGTTTGGTCAGGTGTGATAGACGGTTGTAGTTCAGTGGTATAGACAGTTTGATGTCGATGACTGTGTGGCTTCAGTGACTGTTGTGAAGTGGGGTTCGCGGCAGGTTGGGAGGATTATGAACTTTGGGCCTTCGATGGAAGGCAGTCAGATGTAGATGTAAGGGTATGGAAGCAGGGTGGTCTGGTATGGTCTGGTATGAACTGTTGTAGTTTTCTGATATGGTAAAGTGTAGTATGATGAGATGTAAGTTGCAGTAAGCAGTGATATTGGGGTGGAAGTTGGGGCAGTTTTTGTATGAATGGAAGTGCATAGTGGAAATGGTTGTATGTTGGAAGGCTGATGATGTTTTGACGGGGAAGTTGACAGAAAGTTATCAGAGGGGGAGTTTTGGAGTGACTGGTTGTTTACAGTGAGAGTGGAGTGGAGTTCAGGGGAAGTGAAATTGTATGATGTCCAGGGGAAGTGACAGTCTATTGAAGTGTAGTGAACTGAACTGAAGTTTTGTATGGCAGTGCAATTGGCTAGGAGGAATTCGGTGATGTGATGGGGTGTTTGGTGGTCAGAGGAGTTTATGAAGTGGAAGGGGTGTTTGGTGATGAAATGGAAATGTGCAGAAGCAATAAATGCATAGGCAATGTAAATGAAAGTAAATGAAAAGGGAATTGTATATGATCAAAACAGTGAAGAAAATGTACATGAACTTGAAATAAAAAATATATTTTTTTCTTTTTTAGTTGTATGTTTTTTTGTACAAATAAAAAAATGCAAATGCAAATGAACTAGAAAACAAATGCAAATGAACTAGAAATGCAATCAACAATCACACAAACACACAACAATTTTTTTTTAATATGCAAACAAACAAACACAAAATAAAACACAAAAATTCAAATGAAAATAATCCAAAGAATAGAAAACCAAAATCAAAGCAATTCCCCGGCAACGATGCCAAAAACTTGTTTAACGACAAATTTTCTATCGAATTAGAAAAATGCCGATAAATTTTGAATTAATTTTACTGCAAGCGCACGGCGTACAATTTTAGTACGTGGCGAGTACAGGTCGATCCGCCGGGAATTTTAAGATTTTAAAATTTTTTAATCAATCAAATTAGACCAAATGGAGAGAAAACTGTTAACTAACAACAAATGAAGCTAAAACTAGAATGAAAATGTGATTAAAAACTATAAGATTAGAAAACAATTTAAAGGCAAATCCACTCTCATATTTATGTAAATTAACAAACATATAATCTATGATCTCTATTTTTGATATTAAGTGACATAAGTGTTGCATTTATAATAAGTATGGTTTATTTATGTTATTGGTTAACATAACTTAAACCATCAAACTATAATGCAACAAATAAACCACTTATCAATTCTCATGAAAATGAAGCCAAAGCAAAAGCTATTTTAAGTATGATTTATTTACTATTGTAATTAGTAATATAGATCATCAAATTTTGTTTTTACTTTTTTTCAAAATCAAAAACCAATTAGCAAATATTGATGTAATTTGTGTTTATGTTAAATAAGAATAGCTCATTTGCAAAAGAAACATAAGCTATCAAACCCACTTGTATAAACTTACATCAAAATCCACTTTCATAAAGCACAAATAAAAAAGACCATAAATCATAGAAATGTTGAAATTACATAAGGTTAGAGAGCTTCATTACCCCTAAATTGAAGGGGTTTAGCTACTCATTTGTGTTATCAAATCAACACTTGTAAATTTCAACATTAAAAAGCAAAAGAAATAGAAAATAAGCAAAGGAAAAAAATGAGATTAACTACTAAACTACTTGCATAAAAAATAAAGCTACACTACTTACATGAATGTAAATCTAATCTACTAACAAAGAAAAGAAGAGAGCATAAAAGTAAAAATTAACATAAAAGTAGAAAGAAGCATGTAGAAAAGAAAAGAGAAAGAGGCTAGGAAGCCATTTTTATTTCATGAAACATTGACATTACAACTTGCTTTCTTAATTTCCTAACTAATGTGAAAGAGTAAAAAGATATTTACATGTACATAAGAGGTCAATTTATACATGCATAAAATCTTAATTCAATTTTTATGGTACTTCCCAAAATACCCTTTAGGAAGTATGGCCTCCAAGTAACCATTAGCCTCTAATTAATCCATCATTAAATATGCATGAAGCTTTACCTCCGTTTAGTTGTCCATTAGCTTCTAATTGTAGATTTAGGTAAGTGGGTGGGGTCCTCCATGATCATGAACATGAATTATTTCCTCTTCATTCCTTTGTATTCCCTTGTGCATGCATATATCTTCATGAAACCCTCTTCTATATGCATCCAAATTCCTATAAAAATAATGAAAAATGTTCAAGTAAAAAGTCCCAAATTAACACATGCACAAAAATGACTATTTTGCCCCTGTATGTAGATGAATATATAATGATTTGAAATAATTGAATTTTGGTTTTAAACATTTTAAAATACCCAAATACGACATTTATTTAAATAAAAATAGATAAAATATGGATGTAAATATATGCACATTTATGTGCACATCAATCCATCCCCTTAGTGGATTTTTGGGTAATTCTTCTTAAATCCTTCTTGGCCTATTCTTCTGGTCCTTTTGGTTGATTCTTGAGTTGTTTTGGTTTAGCTTAGATGTTCTAACTCATATAGATTCATGCTTGGGTAAAAACCCAGTTAACATTTGCCCCCCAGAGTATGCTTTCATTGGAAACAGGGTGTGCTCTGTAAGTAACTGCTTTTGAGTTTCCATTTTATGAATCTAGTTGATTGTGTCGAGGTTACCATGCGAATTTGGCTTTGACTATTCAATCGTCTGTTGAGTTTCCAATGTGAATTGTCGTAGCTTGTAGAAATAAATCAATTTCTATCCCATAATTTTCAAGATGCTTGTAAATAGCATATAAATCACGCTTGGAAAATTTGGAAATGATCAGTTGCAACCTGATGAATCGCTAGCGATCCATAGACTTAGCAAATTTTCTGCAAACAATGCCTTACTTAGCCTTGCTCGAACCGGCCCTTCTCACTTGCCTTCATTCACGTGTTCTTCTTGTGACCCGAGCCAACCATGAGACCAAACACTAATAAGCCTTTTCAGCCGCCGTTGATCTCTATCGCCAAAGCCTATTGCCGCTGACATCAGAATCCCTTCGCCATCACCCCGAGCCAAACCTTAGCGCAAGAATTGCCGCTTTTTGGATCGTTGCCGAACTTGTAGATCGCTAGCCCTAGCTTGGATCTCCATGAACCCAAAATTGAACCCGTTTTATTTTGATCTAAGATTGGTGATGTCGTGATTGTTGTATTAGTGGTGATGGCCATTGAATTTGGGAAGATTTATAAGGATGGTAAATGAAGCGGGTTAATTGCGATTTATTGGAGGTGGATAGTGTAGTTGTGTCTTGCAATTGACGCATTCTGGTGTCTTCATCCAATGAATCAAAATCAACTTGCAGATGGCCTCGATGGTTCCGATGAGGCGGTTTACTATAGACTTAATCATCCCACATTAGTTTTATTATTGCATGATCGGATTACCTAAGAATAGAAAGAGCTTTCCATGTCGCTTTGGACAACGGATCCGTTATCGATCGTCGATCGATAACAGGTAACTGTGGAGGGAATAACTTCAATGAATGACATGAAAAACCTTTTTCTTTTTCTGTTGCGAGTGAGCTATCTACATAGGATAGAGCGTTCGTAGTGTTTAGAACACCGAGCCCATCTCACATAGATAACACACTACACTTGCCCCAGTCAACGCTTGGAATCCGACGAGTTGGCACAAGTCAACATCCTTTCGGAATTCAGTCATTAAACATATAGGGTTTCCTAGTTAAAAATGGAATTACCTGATCATGTTGAATACAAGTTCTATTATATAGAATGAAGCGTCCGTCATCTCGACGTAAATCCAGTGGAGGAAGCCCAGTAATTTCGGAAGCAGAATCAACATCGGTTATGCCTTGGCAAACGGTTCCAATAAAGCCTACTTCTTTGGCACCACAGGCCCAATATGGCCAATTAGTGCCGATTGGTCCAGTCATTGATCGAACTCCTCCAAACTTTAGAGTTTTACTAGTTCCTCCGGAGAGAGCTTCTACCGTCATTTCTACTAAAGTTCTACACAGTATTTGCTTACAACATGGTATTTAGAATGATGATGCACGCCTTCCACAGAAAAATGAGTTTGCACACATGCCACCTTTGGGGTACACCTTCTGTCGTCGGTACATGTGCTTGAATGGTGCAGTGCCCCCATCCAACCATTTCTTGAGGGACATTCTTTTGAATTTGGAAATAGCTCCATTCCAGATCCATCCAAATGGATATGCAATTTTGACTTGTCTTCACGTTTTGTTTATATGGACATTCAATCGTACCCCAAGCTTTGATGAATTGAGATATTTCCTTTCATTCAATAAGAGAGATTAGTGTCTATCTCTTGTGATTATTGAGGCTTAGAGAAATCACAATATCATGTTGCAACTATAAAGCAACTTGTCCCAGTTCCAGACCAAATATTTATTCGTTAGATGTCCTAAAGGATTTAATCGTCTTTGGACGACAAGGGGTAAGTTTTATCTTCACTCATTGAGATTTATCATGATGAAAGACTAAATGCTTCTTACAGTTATTCTGAGGCCAAATAAAGATCAACCACTTGATCCCACCTTCCATACTCTTAAGGCTATAGATGCTGGAGGGAGATCGGTCAAATTTTAGCTAATGGATGAGAATTTGCATCAGTACGGATTGTTGCATCCCGTGAGATCTACCATCGCTATTTAAGTTCCATCCCCTAGCTGTTCCAAGATTCAAACACGCTCCACTTCTTCATCACACGATCCTGAAGAGAGCGGTCTACTAGGTGGAGAAGGTCCATCCTGTGGATTAACTGAGGAAATTCATGAAGGAAAAAATGTTATAATTGGAACTATTAGTCTGAACAGGATGCCCCCGATCCTGGAGGAAGGGGAAGAGGAGTTCAAACAATGAGAAGGCAAGGCTACGGTGATCGTAGAAAAAAGGGAAGGTGAAATTGAGAGCGGAAGTGATAATGACCCCTCTACTAGCAATGAGGAATTTGATGCGCATTCCAACGAAGGAGATCTCGAATCATGTGATGAAACTCCGAGAATGAGTCCTATTCTCCCGAATTCGCCTACCCAAGAGGTTGTTGCTAAAGATGCTCCCCCAACAACTGTACGACTTCATGGTTCTCCGCCTAAGAAAACCGATATCGACTTTGGGGATTTGAGCGTCGTTTATGTGGACATTACAGATCTCATGGGAGATGATTTTGAGTCTGAGGGAATGATTCCTCACTCAGGTTATGTTGTTTCCGGAATTAGCCCGATTCCCACTTTAGCCGCTTCCCGACCCGGTTTGTGAAGTCCTTTTAGGGCGCCTAGACACATTACATACTTCACTAGAGTCACGTACACTCATATATGCATTATTTGAACTCATTTTCTATCGCTAAAGTTACTTCATTTTTTTATATTAGGTACTATGAGAGGTCATGGACTTTATGAAGATCTTGACCAATTTACAGATGCACAACATGGGTCGAAACGGACATCAGGAAGCCACCAGCCCCGAGAAACTGAGGAAGAATGGAGGAGGAGAGAAGATTGGGAAGCTAAAGCTCATCATCGAGAAGCCGGGGACTGAGGCAAAGTTTATAGTGGTGGCCATGAGAAGAGGAAGACTCCTGATGATCGGGAAGAGCCATCCAAAAAATTGAAAGTAGATCGTGATCCTCATCCTCCCAAGCACCATACATCTGCCTCAGCTCTAGTTTCCATCGAAATTAAGATTTTTTTTCTTTCTATTATTCAGGTCGCTCCATCAACTCATGGTACGCCTGCTCCTGGTTTATCACGCCCTCGCAGGAGGTGTACCTATATTCTCCCATCTGATCCACCTAAACTTGAAGCCGCGCTCCCCGGATGGTTTCTAAAGGGAGTTAAATTTGATCGTGACCTACATCTAATTCGTAAGGATTCTTATATACCCCATCTCAAGGCGATTCAGAGTGACTTAGATCGAGCTTAAGGATGGGAGAAATTAAGTAAGCAGCTAGCGGACACAAACCGTAACAACTATTAAGAGATTCTTTCTTTCAAGTTGGAAAGGATGATTATGAAAGGATGCTGACAGAACGTGATGCCAGAATTGATCAATTGACAAAAGATAGAGATGCTGCCAATCGAGATAGTAAGACCAACGCTAGTTTGTTAAAGGAATTGAAAGAGGCTCACACAAAAATTAAAATCGTGTTCAGAGATGAAATAAAGAAAGCCCATGTCGATGAAGTCAAGCTGAAAAAGGAGCTTGAAACTGTGACGACCCACCCTTTCAACCCTCAAAAATCGACATAAATACGCTCATTGTATAACATGCCGAACGATCGAGTGTCGAAAAGACAGATTGTTGAGGGAAAAGAAAGTAGGTAAAAGAAAGAAGAAAACAAACAACAAAATCTCACAGCGGACTGAATAACATATAATATGAACAGTTCTTTACACAAATCAAAACTGTAATATACATATCTCACACCAGAGTACACAAATCAATATTTACCAGCCTGGATAGTTATAACAACCTGCCCTCACAATTGCTGATAACTTCAACAAAACACTACAGCGGAATAAAATCAAATACGAGTAATACGTCTTCGCCATCCAGCTCGTATCCTGAGCTCCATAGCATCCTAACCTGAACCTGTAATACTCGATCTGACCCGAGCATTATAATTAAATAACACCCGAGTCGGTCTGGAAAACCAGCGTGAGAAAAACACGCTCAATTTGAATTATTAAAGTTTTCAAAATCCTTTGAAAGTCAATGGTATCTCGTAAGACCACGCCACAAATAAACACGACGGGTTTTTACATTACGATAACCAAACCATTTCATATCAAAATCATCTGCTATTATAATAGTGTCTAAGTACAAATACTTATTCAAATAGTTGAAATGCTTGCATCTCACGTTTCAGCATAGTTGGGCATAATCAAAACCGTACGGCGCTTAATGGAGAATGGATTCCATACGAATGACTAGGTACTAGAGTATCACCTGTCACAGTACATGTTTAGAAACACTGTACCGAGGACCATGTCGGGATCCCCCGCTACATAAGATCGGACTATCCCTAACCTGGATAGACCGAATATGCTATCACCCATGGTGTTCCCACCCTTTATCGAGCTCCTTCCATAAATCGTAGTAGTAATAATATCTGAAGGTATCTAGAAAGGTGATAAACATACCCTACTTGGGTGCTACCCACTTAGCCATGCTGCATCTCCTCTGCTTTTCAGTCATGCCCGGTTGATGAGGCTAGAGGCCACGATTACCTTTTTAAGGAGTTTTCACTTAGAATGCTCAATGTCCTCCAATGACAATGTTCTGATAGCATTCATCCATACAAGTCCGTTCTGGATCCAAACAGAACCGAAGGCACTATTCCTACTACATCCATTTTGGAATCGCCCTCAGGATTAGTAGCGATTAGCCCTTGCACTTCACTGCTCCATCTACGACATCATGCTCTGTTTTCCTTTTGAAAACGTACTCGTTGGATCGAAGTGGTTTTCAGATAACAAATTTGATCCCGGTCTCTTCGAAACAACGTTCGATATTTCCCGGTAAACTCAACCCGATTCTCTAGGAAATAAAAAGACGAAAATAAGATCGGAGATCACCTCCTAACCGTTAGTGGATGGATTTCCTTATCAACGTCCTAGAAGAATGAAACGAGTTTATACGTACAGTATAGCACCTCGAACGGTAACTGTACCATATAATTCCGTGCTTCTTCTAGATATTTCCAAAGTTATATTCAGGTCCGGATTTGATAGTCGGTTATTTAACTATCAAATAACAACCATTCAACCAAATACTTCATTTTCACTGAAAACACTAAGTCTTATTTAATTTAAATTTTAAATAAATTAAAGTCTTTTATCAAAGGTCATGTACTTATCTTATCGAATTCAGTATATTCACAAATTATCCTTTTCAAAAATATTTGAAAACCCTTTTAAAATAATGTGGAAAGTACCACTGCGGTATCAAACCATGGATCACAGCTCAATGGTTACGTCTCTATCCCAGAGAAATCCAAGACTTAACTGTAGGCACTCACTGCCTCCGATTTACGCCACGCGAGTATACCATTACTTCCCGAAACTTAATTTAAAAATTTCTTAAAATAATGCTTATAAATTTCTAAAATAAATTTCCATGTTTAATTTAGGAAAATCTACTTTAAATAAAAGCTATTATACAAAGCCATATTAAAATTTAACAATTTTCTTTTAAAAACAAAAATGCCGATTAGCTCTTAAATAATAATAAATCTTTAACAATCATTATAAGGTAACTAATTAATAATTAAATATGCTTTAACAATTTAAAATAATTAAATAACTAATTCCTAGAATATTTTAACACTTTTAAAATTACCGAGTTAATAATTAAAAATCCTCTTTTTTAAAACAAGCCCAAATTCCTCGATTTTAATTTCGCTTCGTAAATTTGGAAACTTACTTGAGTTCCGTTATAACCAATTTTATACCTATTTCCAAATTCAATTCTATCCTTCCGATCTATTAAAAATCTCAATTTTAAACCCCCTTTATTTTTAAAATAGGTGCCACTTAAGAATTTATTATTTAAAATCCTTTCTATACACTTTATTCCAAAATCCCTGTTTTCAATATCCCGAAATCGTTAAGTACAATTTCAAAACCATTTATTTTATCCAATTAATTTTTCCAAAACTCCATATAAATATTTTACTTGAAATTCCCTATTTAAAATTCTTTACCAATTCAAAACATATTTTATTGGTATTTAAAGAAAATACCAAAATCCAGGTTAAAATTGTCCTAGCATTCAATCAATTTAAATCACACAATAACATGTCACTGATTATTCCAACAAAACATATATCACCATATATGAAATTAAATTCAATATTTTTGAGAAATCCAGTTGGATCCCTCCAACCTGTTTTCCTGCATCCACGGATGTTAATACAACATAAAAATACCAATTCCGCTTCAAGGTGGAATATCGCGATATGTAGGGTCATCCGCTATTATGCGGGGCGCATAGAGTCTCATCCGCTATATATATGCGGAAATATCAATCGCTCCAATATATATAAACTACTATATATAGTTTCACATCCAATTGATAATAATTTATCAATTTAACCAATCAAACATTAATTAATTTTAACTATTTAAAATTAAAGCCAGCAGTCCAAAATTGAGTGAGATTAACTCACTTTGAGTTTTAAATCGCCAAACGCTCCAATTTAAAATTAAATCAAACACGTTCGATTTAACCTAAAAATTTTGTTAACTCCAATCGTCCCCAATTCTATTCCAGCACGTAGTATTCGTCACTTCGGTCCCAACGCCGCCAGTTTTGTCTGATTCCGACCTCGTATGACAAAGATGCGGATTTTTAAAGATTGGAATATAATTTATATAAATAAATTTGCAAATTTTCTTTTTATTTTACCACCAGAAAATCCTGGCCATACATTTGGTTTGGGAGATCGTGGCCGCCCCTTTGTTTTTCTCTTCTTCGTTCGTTCCCGTTCAAACCTAACCAATAGCCGCCGCATTACAAACCATCGCCGCGACCTCCACGACGCTCTAGCCGACGATCGACGACTGCCATTCGAACGGCCTACGCGAACCTCACCTTCGCCCAACTCGTCGAACCCGGTGCTGCCATCACCCTGGAAAACACGTTCGAACGTGCCGCCTTTCCTAGCATTTTCCGACGAATCCACACCACCATCGACGATCTCGACCGTTGGATCTAGGATCTTGTTACCCTCTTCGATTTCCCAGTTGATGATTTCTGCTATAATTGCGTGGATGGAGAGAAAAACGAGGAAGAAAAAGGGAGCATTTCAGCCATTGAAATGTTTACGTGGTGGCTATGTTAGTTATGGCTAGGGTTTCACTGTGCAACGCATTTATATACGTATACAATTATTATTTTAATATTATTTTCCAAAATTACAAGTTTTTTCAAACGAACTCCAAACGAAACGTGCCGCCTGGCGTTTATAATGTTTTACCCCTATTTTGAACACAATGGAATATGTTTCGGAGCCTAATTCGATCGTATGTGGAAGATAGCATTTTGAATCGAATTAAAATATTAAATTTTCGATATTTATTTCAACGCGTTTCTATCCCGTACGACCAAACGGTAACTCCAAACGCTACGAAAATTGAAATCTGATAATAATAAACTATTACGGATCCAATGGAACTAGTTCCATCGAATTCCGAGACTATGTCTCGGAAGGCTATTTTAACGCGTTGATTAAATCGGGCGATTTTCAAAATCGTCGAAATCGTTTAAATTTTTAATAATAAAACTTACTAACCCATTATAATTCAAATAGAATTTATATCCATATTAGAAATCATTTCGATTTATATTAAATCAAAATTCAATTATTTACATTATTTCCATATATTAATTTCCACTACTAAATTAATATATAAAATCCCAAATTCTAACTTATCAACTTTTAATTCAATTTAATGTTTGTTTCCATCACTCTAATTCAAATAGAGTTTAAAATCAACTTAGAAATCATTTCTATTCATATCTAACTCCAGATTCCCATTTTTACCCAATTTCAAATATTAATTTCATATTTACCAAACACAATTAATCGCTATATTTGAAATGTTAAACTATTTCACTGATTCTTCCATATTCAAAATCAATTAATAATTCAAATTCAACATTTAAAATAAATTAAATGTTCAAAATTTAAACGACCAAAATTCCGGGTCATTGCATTCCTTCCCTTTTATAAAAATTTCGTCCTCGAAATTTGCTAAGGTAAGAAAAATGCGCCCAAACCCATTAACTTTTCTAAAACCCACTTAGTTAAAATCCTATATTCACTTTTCTAAGACTTTTTGTTTCCTCCAAAACAATTAGCTTCCAGTTCTAATTCAAAAGCCTTGATTTCTAATATAGTTCAAAAATCAACTTTTCTAGTTAACAAAAATTTTCCAAAATTTTTTTAACACCCTAAATTTTTGACAGAGTTTCCTTTGTACGGAGAGCCTTTTACAATATGACAAGAGAGATAAAAATATATACATCGACCCACACGGTCGGAAAACAAAATATATATCAATATATTATAATTTCTTCATTTTATTGCGTAGTGTTACTTAATATTAGCGTTTTTAAGCGAGCGGCTTATTTTATATGCATTTACGCAATCCAAACTCTATCCCAACAACTCCCTGTACCTGTACCTACTCAAAATAAGCACATAAGTTTCATAAACATGAAATTTTATAACATTTCATTAATTTACTAGCCAAACACATAAACTTCATAACCCAAACATGCCAATCATATATTACAAGCAATTTTAAGGTTCCAACACTAATTTAATTCTTTTTCATGGATCCATATATCATTTCATTCAATCCGAAATGATTTACAACCAAATTTATTATATTCAATTCATATTTACAACAAACAAACTCATATTTATTCCAAATTGATTTCTATGTGCTTTACTTGCATAAATTTACTTCTATTTAAATTCAAATTGATTTACAATCAATTTATTTGCATTCCATTTATATTCACTTCCATTATATGCAAATCCTTTTCATTAAGCTTCATACACAAACATGTCATATCATGTGTTTTAGAATGCATATGCAATTTACAAAGTTCAAATACTCAATTATACACTTCCAAACTGATTTCCATACTATTTATTTAATTTTTAACTTGATTCACAATCCATTCAATTTCATTCTATTCACATTCACACTTATTATATTCCTGTCCGTCTTATTAAGCTTCAATTGATCCATTTAAATTGATTTTAAATTAATTCATCTATTTTCCATTGGTTCCCATTTTTGTTATCCACCAAACTTTGTTCGTTGCATGTTGTATTAAACAACATTTCAATCTATGTTAATTTTATTTATGAATTCATTTCATAAATGACCACTTAAGTTAAGTTTCCATTGCAACCAAATTCTAATTCCTTTCAAATTGATTCTCATTCAATTTAGCTCAGGTTCATGCACCTACTTTTTTTTATTAACTTTACTTCCAACTTATATTACATCTTTTCCATTCACTTTCGTTTAATTTACATAGTGTTATCCACTTCATTTTATAGTGAACGACATTTCCTTTCATGCTAATTTCTTTATAAACCATTCGCAAAATTATTTCTAAGTTTATTATAGGCATTCCATATCACTGCTTAAGTTATATTCAGCTTTACAACTTAAGTTCACACCCAATCTTATCAAATCCATATTCCAACATCGTATTTCAATTCATATTCAATTTATCTACTCTTAAATTGAATTCATTCCTTGGTTATCAATTACTTAACCATTTTAACTTGGTTGTACTTTTCCCACTTTCTCAGTTTAATAAGTTATACAACTTATTTATTTGCAATTACCATAATTTTCCCCTTAAGTTTATTCACATTCATTATTTATAACATGTAGTTATATAAACACTTCACGATTCATATTTATATTCAATTTACTCCATTCTAATTCACTCTCCATTAAAAATTCAAAATTTTGAATTTCCATTCCTTTACCATAATACCAAACCATTTTCATTTAGGCTTTACCATTTCATTTCTCAATTCATAAGTTCAAAAACTTATTTACTTAAAATCTCATTTTACTTACTTGAGTCCCTTTACATTTTATAACCATAACTCTGGATTATACACATTACTTAATAGCTTAAGTTTAACCACCCCATTTAACAATTATAACTTATATTATATAACCATTTTACATTCCAACCTTATATTCCATCCAATTCAAATCCAACTTCTATTTTATTTAACTTATCTTAAGTTAAATTCCAACCTATCTCGTTCATGTTAATTTACTCAAGTCAAATTTTAATTCCAGGATTTAAAATTTACATTTTCCTTTCTTATCTATATCAACTTCACATTATAAGTTCAATACTGATTTTATCCTGACTTCACAAATCATTTAAATGGAAATTCCAGAATTTAATTACCCAGTTTTATTTCAAAACATTTTGAAATCATAAATATACATATATCACTTTGGTATATCAAGTCTTACTTCGGGATTTTCAAAACAACTTTGTTTTACCCAAAACAATTTTCCTTTTGGAACTTCCAAAACAAAACTTGTCTCTCAGACAAGTCCAAACAAATTATCAGAGCCAACCACCACGGTAGCAATCCATCACTTAGAAACTCGAAAATGAATACTGATGATGTGGCCATCATCACCAGAATTATTTTCCAACGACTGAGGTGAGTTCAGTGCTTCCTTATTCCCAAAATTTATTTTAAAAAAATTTCTATTCCAAAAACATCTCAAAATAATATCACCATTTTTCCTTTCAAACACTTTGGAAGACATTTCAAAAATCCCTAAGATTTAAATTTTTTCCAAATACTTAGTTCAAATCCATCTAAAACATTTCCCAAAAGTTTTGGGATTTAAATTCTGGTTTAAATCCAATTCTAGTTATAACTCCTTTGTATAAATCATTCTTATACAGTTTCTATTTGGTTATATATATATAACCATTTCAAATTTTATAATCTTATTTGATTATAATATTAACAACCAAACATCCAAATATATATAATAATTTCAAAAAAATTATTTCTTTTATATCAAAATATAATTTTGGGTAAAATTATTTCATTTACCCACTTTTAAACAATACTATGTCCGTTTATCTTGTTTAAGAGTTTAGAAACCCCTATTGATACGATTGTACTTCCCATACCGACCAGAATTCATAAACACTCAAGCGATAAGTCAACACAATATAAAAACATTTTATATTCACTAACAATTACAAGCTCATAGCTATTAATACACTCAAACTCATTCTAGAGTGCTACTGACTCTATCTCCAATGAGTAATCCCCCACCAAAGACTAGGTATATCGCCAACCTAAGCTCTGATACCAACTGTGACGACCCGCTCTTTCGACCCTCGAAAATCGACATAAATACGCTCATTGTATAACATGCAAAACGATCGAGTGCCAGAAAGACAGATTGTTGAGGGAAAAGAAAGTAGGTAGAAGAAAGAAGAAAACTAACAACAGAATCTCACAGCAGACTGAATAACATATAATATGAACAGTTCTTTACACAAATCAAAACTGTAATATACATATCTCACATCAGAGTACACAAATCAATAGTTACTAGCCTGGACAGTTATAACAACCTACCCTCACAATTGCTGATAACTTCAACAAAACACTACAGCGGAACAAAATCAAATACGAGTAATACATCTTCGCCATCCAGCTCGTCTCCTGAGCTCCATAGCATCCAAACTTGAACTTGTAATACTCGGTCTGACTCGAGCATTATAATAAAATAACACCCGAGTCAGTTTGGAAAACCAGCGTGAGAAAAACACACTCAATTTGAATTATTAAAGTTTTCAAAATCCTTTGAAAATCAAAGGTATCTTGTAAGACCACACCACAAATAAACACGACGGGTTTTTACATTATGATAACTTAACCATTTCATATCAAAATCATCTGATATTATAATAGCGTCTAAGTACAAATACTTATTCAAATAGTCGAAATGCTTGCATCTCATGTTTCAGCTTAGTTGGGCACAATCAAAACCGTACGGCGCTTATTGGTGAATGGATTCCATGCGAATGACTAGGTATTGGGGTATCAGTTGTCATAGTACATGTCTAGAAACACTGTACCGAGGACCACGCCAGGATCCCCTGCTACACAAGATCGGACTATCCCTAACCTGGATGGACCGAATATGCTATCACCCCAGGTGTTCCCACCATTTATCGAGCTCCTTCAATATATCGTAGTAATAATAATATCCGAGGGTATCTAGAAAGGTGATAAACATACCCTACTTGGGTGCTACCCACTTAGCCTTGCTGCATCTCCTCTGCTTTTCAGTCATTCTCGGTTGATGAGGCTAGAGGCCACGATTACCTTTTTAAGGAGTTTTCACTTAGAATGCTCATTGTCCTCCAATGAAAATGTTCTGATAGCATTCATCCATATAAGTCCGTTCTGGGTCCGAAACGGAACCGAAGGCACTATTCCTACTACATCCATTTTGGAATCGCCATCAGGATTAGTAGCGATTAGCCCTTGCACTTCACTGCTCCATCTTCGACTCCATGCTCTTGTTTTCCTTTTGAAAACATACTCGTTGGATCGAAGTAGTTTTCGGATAATAAATCCGATCCTGGTCACTTCGAAACTACGTTCGATATTTCCCGGTAAACTCAACCCCGGTTCTCTAGGAAATAAACAGACGAAAATAAGATCGGTGACCACCTCCTAACCGTTGGTAGACGGATTTCCTTATCAACGTCCTAGAAGAACGAAATGAGTTTATACGTACAGTACAACACCTCGAGCGGTAACTGTACCATATAATCCCGTGCTTCTTTTAGATATTTCCAAAGTTATATTCAGGTCCAGATTTGATAGTCGGTTATTTAACTATCAAATAACAATCATTCAACCAAATACTTCATTTTCACTGAAAACACTAAGTCTTATTTAATTTAAATTTTTAATAAATTAAAGTCTCTTATCAAAGATCATGTACTTATCATATCGAATTCATTATATTCACAAATTATCCTTTTAAAAAATATTTGAAAACCCTTTTAAAATAATGTGGAAAGTACCACTGCGGTATCAAACCATGGATCACGGCTCAATGGTTACGTCTCTATCCCAGGGAAATCCAAGACTTAACTGTAGGCACTCACTGCCTCCGATTTACGCCACGCGAGTATACCATTACTTCCCGAAACTTAATTTAAAAATTTCTTAAAATAATGCTTGTAAATTTCTAAAATAAATTTCCATGTTTAATCTAGGCAAATCTACTTTAAATAAAAGCTATTATACAAAGCCATATTAAAATTTAACAATTTTCTTTTAAAAACAAAAATACTGATTAGCTCTTAAATAATAATAAATCTTTAACAATCATTATAAGGTAACTAATTAGTAATTAAATATGATGTAACAATTTAAAATAATTAAATAACTAATTCCCAGAATATTTTAACACTTTTAAAATTACCGAGTTAATAATTAAAAATCCTCTTTTTTAAAACAAGCCCAAATTCCTCGATTTTAATTTCGCTTCATAAATTTGGAAATCTTACTTGAGTTCTGGTATAACCAATATTATACCTATTTCCAAATTCACTTCTATCCTTCTGATCTATTAAAAATCTCGATTTTAAACCCTCTTTATTTTTAAAACAAGTGCCACTTAAGAATTTATTATTTAAAATCATTTTTATACACTTTATTCCAAAATCCTGTTTTCAATATCCCGAAATCGTTAAGTACAATTTCAAAACCATTTATTTTATCCAATTAATTTTTCCAAAACTCTATATAAATATTTTACTTCAAATTCCCTATTTAAAATTCTTTACCAATTCAAAACATATTTTATTGGTATTTAAAGAAAATACCAAAATCCAGGTTAAAATTGTCCTAGCATTCAATCAATTTAAATCATAATAACATGTCACTGATTATTCCAACAAAACATATTTCACCATATATGAAATTAAATTCAACATTTTTGAGGAATCCAGTTGGATCCCTCCAACCTGTTTTCCTGCATCCACAGATGTTAATACAACATAAAAATACCAATTCCGCTTCGAGGCGGAATATCACGGTATATAGGGTCATCCGCTATTATGCGGGGCGCATAGGGTCTCATCCGCTATATATATGTGGGATATCAATCGCTCCAATATATATAAACTACTATATATAATTTCACATCCAATTGATAATAATTTATCAATTTAACCAGTCAAACATTAATTAATTTTAACTATTTAAAATTAAAGCCAGCAGTCCAAAATTGAGTGAGATTAACTCACTTTGAGTTTTAAATCGCCAAACGCTCCAATTTAAAATTAAATCGAACACGTTCGATTTAACCTAAAATTTTGCTAGCTCCAATCGTCTCCAATTCTATTCCATCACGTAGTATTCGTCGCTGTGGTTCCAACGCTGCCAGTTTCGTCCGATTCCGACCTCGTATGACAAAGATACGGATTTTTAAAGGTTGGAATATAATTTATATAAATAAATTTGCAATTTTTCTTTTTATTTTATCACCAGAAAATCTTGGCCATACATTTGGTTTGAGAGATCATGGCCGCCCCTTTGTTTTTCTCTTCTTCGTTCGTTCCCGTTCAAACCTAACCCATAGCCGCCGCCTTACAAACCATCGCCGCGACCTCCATGATGCTCTAGCTGACAATCGGCGACTGCCATTCGAACGGCCTACGCGAACCTCACCTTCGCCCAAAACCTCATCAAACCCAGTGCTGCCATAACCCTGGAAAATGCGTTCAAACATGCCGCCTTCCATAGCAATTTTTGGTGAATCCACACCACCATCGACAGTCTCGACCGTTGGATCTATGGATCTTGTTGCCCTCTTCGATTTCCCAGTTGATGATTTCTGCTATAATTGCGTGGATGTAGAGAAAAACGAGGAAGAACAAGGGAGCATTTCGGCCACTGAAATGTTTACACGATGGCTACATTAGTTATGGCTAGGGTTTCACTGTATACAATTATTATTTTAATATTATTTTCCAAAATTACAAGCTTTTTCAAACAAACTCCAAATGAAACATGCCACCTGGCGTTTATAATGTTTTACCTCTATTCCGAACATAATGGAATATGTTTCGAGGCCTAGTTCGATCGTATGTGGAAGATAGCATTTTGAATCGAATTAGAATATTAAATTTTCGATATTTATTTCAACGCGTTTCTATCCCGTACGACCAAATAGTAACTCCAAACGCTACAAAATTTGAAATTCGATAATAATAAACTATTACGGATCCAATGGAACTAGTTTCATCAAATTCCGAGACTATGTCCCGGAAGGCTATTTTTACGCGTCGATTAAATCGAGCGATTTTCAAAATCGTCGAAATCGTTTAAATTTTCAATTTTCAAAACTTACTAACCCCGTTATAATTCAAGTAGAATTTATATCCATATTAGAAATCATTCTGATTTATATTAAATCAAAATTCAATTATTTACATTATTTCCATATATTAATTTCCACTATTAAATTAATATATAAAATCCCAAATTCTAACTTATCGACTTTTAATTCCATTCAAAGTCTGTTTCCAACACTCTAATTCAAATAGAGTTTGAAATCAACTTAGAAATCATTTCTATTCATATCTAACTCCAGATTCCCATTTTTACCCAATTTCAAATATTAATTTCATATTTACCAAATACAATTAATCGCTATATTTGAAATGTTAAACTATTTCACCGATTCTTCCATATTCAAAATCAAATTCAACATTTAAAATAAATTAAATGTTCAAAATTAAACGACCAAAATTCCGGGTCGTTGCAGAAACCCGAGATGAGATCATCGAAGCTCAAAAGAGAACCATTGCTGGTTATGATGAAACTATCGAAGCTCATAAGAAAACAATTGCCGATTATGCAGGAATGGTGGAATCCCGAGATAAGGCCATTTTCAACTAGGCTCAATTCATTGCTTCACTTCAAGAAAAGTTGCGCAACTCAACGTCGAAAAGACCAAAGTCGAAGTTGAGAAAACCACTGTGATGGAGGACTACTTGGAACTACAAGATACCTTCGAAAGGAAGATGGAGAAGATGGATAACACCATCATGAACTTCTACGTCAACTCCTTATTGCATCAGGGCAGTCTCTGTCAACTGCGCCCCAAATTCCCACTTACTCTTGGTGTGGTTTGGGAAGAGAACCTGGCCCATTTCCGAGAAGATGGGGATGTATACACTAAACAAGAAGATGCATATCTGAATAAAGAATCAAAAAAGGTTTAGTAGAGGGCCAAGAAATTATTCGGGTTGAAAGGGAGAGAGAAGCCGTCGATGTTGGTGCAACTGCAACTGCTAAAGCATTATCAAAGCCTTTCAGTTCTGGGCCTGGCGAATCGTCCAAGCAACTTCATGATTAGACATAAATCATTCCAACTTCGACCGGCACTACTTTGTTATCTGTCCCTTCGGCACCTATCTCCGAAGCCTTGGGAAGTCTTGAAACTTCGCCCAAGATTATGCAACCATCTAAAGAAGGAAATGGTGGGGAGTACGAGGTTAAGATTCATGGTAACACCTCTGATGGAGGTAATTTTCTTACTTCTCCCGGGTTTGAGGACTTCCAGCTCACACCGCAAGAACAGGATGAACTGAATGCTTTTCTTTTTGATCTTATAGGTCTGTCTTCTTTGCCTGTCGAATTGCTAATTTCTCTAGTCCCAGGGCCTACTGGTATCTCGACTGCTTCAACTCTTGTTTTTGTAGCTGCTTTGATCACCACGCCCGTGTCTGGCTCGCAACTAGGGCTGGAATCTAAGAAGATTGTCGCATTGCATGGCCTTTAGAGGGAGATTTAACAGTAGTTGACAACCAAGAGCAGACAGACCAAGCTAGCCAGCCAGGTAAAACTAAGCGGCAGATGGTGGTAGTTAAGAAGGAGAAGGTAGAGGAGAGAAAGTCTTCTGGGAACTCCCGCAAGTCCCGCAAGCGCAAGACCATGGGGGAGTATTCTGAGGGGGCCAAAGAACAAGAAGAAGACATGGGCATAGAGCCTATAATCGATATCTTTGGCAGTCATATGACTCCCGATGGGGATGCTCAGAGGAAGAAGAAACTTTCGACCAAAGGCGAGAAAGGAAGTGGTAGCAAGAAGCGTTAATGAGCTCGAGTAACAGTGGAGCTGGATTTTGTAGCATTTTGATTTGTTCGACATGTATTTTGTACAAGTGCAGAGTCTGCACTTATTACTTTTATTGTTGTAGCATCCGGCTTTTCTTTTTGTTGGCTGATATTTTGTGGGTATGGCCCTCACATTTTGACTTTGTACATAAAATGTTGTGTGAATTGAAATTATTAATGTTTCTACTACTGTTGCTTCTATGTTCTTTCTTATTTATCGCATACTTAGATTATTTTTATACCACTTATATGTGTATATGATGTTTTTGCTTGTTCTGCAATTTTTATATTTCATATCATCGCGCTATATTTTGTGGTATACAATGCCTTTATTTCCATGATTTCACGCATTATGGATGCATTTTTTCAGTTTTGCAACTAGATCTGTTATGATTGCCAAAATTCTTTGTTCGGCGTAACAGGACTGTGGAGCAGTTTTCCTTTCAACTGAGTGTTGGTGTGTTCGCGCCCCTACTTCATAGGGTTGTTTACTTTGAATACTTGATAAATGACCGGTTGATCCGAGCGATTACTCTTATGTCTATAGCCAAATTTACCTTGCGGTTTTTATTTTCGGGAACTTGTGACTCGAATGTCAACGATCGGAATTCTTTTCCGATTTTTAGTTTTGCGGCATTGCTAGACTCATGTCGATTATTTATGAGTTGATCCTTGCTAGTCCAGCAATAGACAAGTTTCCCAATGTTGTTAGGAAAATACCAATACTTAAAAAATCTTAACGGTTTTGCCGATGTTACCGGGGCGACATCAAGCAGTGCTTTCACGGCTTTTAAGATTGCACGGCTTACGAAATGCGTGGCTTTTGAGAGTGCATGGCTTAAGAAATGCACATCTTTTGAGAGTGAGAGTGTGTGGCTTATGAAAAGTGCACGACTTAAGAAATGCATGGCTTTTGAGAGTGCGTGGCTTCGAAATGCACGGCTTTTGAAAGTGCACGGCTTATGAAATACACGACTTTTAATTCTCAATTATTTACTTTCATTAACTTGGTGAGTTGGCAGAGCGTACTTGGGTGTGGTTTCGCTTCCCCAAGAAGCTAATGAATGATTTTGAGTCGATTTACTTTCGCCGACCCTACGAGTAGGCAGAGCGTACTTGGGTATGGTTTCACTTCCTTGAGCAGTTAATGAATGATTTTGAGTCGGTTTACTTTCACTGACCTGGCGAGTAATTTATATGAACATGGTTTTATTGGTTCAAGAAACTAAAGAGATTTCATTGATAAAATGGAAAGTAGAGTAAATTTTGCCTATTTACAATGCCCCTAATGTGGTCGGGCGGCTTATTTGCGAAAATAGGAAATACATAGGTCAAAGCTAAATAAAGTAATGCCAAAGCGAGTCGCTATTCCAAGCACGCGGAATCTAGATTCCATCGATTGTGGTCAGCTTAAAAGTGCCATTTTGAGCTTTTTCCCTATTGAGTAAGGCCCTTCCCAATTTGGTCCAAATGTTCTTGGAGCCAGATAGATCCGTTTCAGGATGAGATCTCCCATTTTCAAGGTTCATCTATGGACCTTGGAGTTGAAGTGCCGTATTACCCTTTTATGGTGAGTCACGGTCCCTAGCTCGGCTTCCTTCCATTTCTCATCAATCAGATCAAGTGACTCGAGCAGGAGTTGCTCATTCTCTATTTGATTGAAGTGTCGTTTTTGATGAGAGGGAACTTCTAATTCGACCAAGATCATTGCTTTGGATCCATATGTTAGGGAGAATGGCGAGTGTCCAGTTGCTGATTTGTGCATCATTCGGAAAACCCATAGCGCAAGTGGGAGCTCATCAACCCATTTTCCTTTGGCTTTCGTCAGTCGTTTCTTGATGGTGGACTTGATGATTTTGTTTACGCCTCCACTTGTCCCTTTGTTTGAGGGTGTGGCACTTGGGAGAAACTTTTTTCGATGCGGAAATGCTTGCAGAAGTCCTTGAATTCAGCACTTTTGAATTGAGTTTCGTTATCTGTGATGATTTTCTTTGGCACTCCAAACCTACTAAAAATAGTTTTAGTGACAAAGTTGATTATTTTCTTAGTGGTAATAGTAGCCAGTGGTTCCGTTTCGGCCCATTTTGTGGAATAATCAGCGGCAACAATAGCATATTTGGCTCCTCCTTTAGCAATTAGGAGCACGCCGATCATGTCAATTCTCCAAACTGCAAACGGCCATAGGCAAACCATTGGCATAAGTACTATGGATGGAGTTCTTTGTACTTTGGAAAACTATTGGCATTGTACACATCGCTTGGCGTAGTCCGCTGCGTCACGATTGATGGATGGCCAGAAGTAACCTTATCGAAGGATCTTCTTTGCTAGATTCTGCCCTGCAATGTGGTTACCGCAATCGCCTTCATGGACTTCCCTGAGGATCCTTTTGGCTTCGTTGTTGGTTACACATCTGAGTAGGGGAGTAAAGAATCCCCTCCTATAAAGAATTATATCATGCAAGATGAACCGTGGTTCTTTTCAGAGTAGCTTCTTTCGCTCGTTCCGGTCCCTAGGGAGTGTACCTTTAATCATGTAATCTTTGATCGGCATTATCCATGATTTCTCTTTCTCTATAGTTTCCATAATCCAATTGATATCCATATCATCTATGCTGGGTGATGTAAGCGTTTCAACTAGGGCCAGTCCCATTGACCGAGCATCTCCTATAACGACCTGATATTTTCAACCATTCGCATCCGCACATGTCGGACTTGAATTGCTCAAAATACCGCGTTGTAAATAAAAATTTGGCAAACTCATCATATACAGTAAATAAATAATCATAGATCACAGATACAGAGTAATATAATGCAGCAGAAACAAAGAAATAGTAGTTCATGAAGCTATTATATAAATACATCAGAGTTAAGTAAGATACAATAGGAATACCAAGATACAACAGGAGTAACAGTATGATAATCAGGTACAACTCAGAATACAACTGGAATCAACTGGACAACAAAATGAATAGATATCTGGATCTTCAAAGCAAAACTCCAGCTCCAAAGGTGAGTCTCAAATGTTGTATCACTCAGTCTGACCCGAGCGTAAAGCAAAATACAAAACACTCGAGTCAAGACATACATACTTATACAATGTAAACTAACTCAAGTGAACTGTAATAAAGGTACAAGTAACTTAAAGAATGCTTGGGATCACCCATTCTTTAAGGATCCGTTAAACTATCTACTATGTAGTAATATTCGCTATTATAATAATGTCTAATCATAAAATAAACATACTTCTAAATAGCATTAAGGAGTGACCCAATATTCCCTGTAACACGTAATAGTCCCAGTAGTCTATCCAATATTAGCATACTCCCAAAATGGGGGCTACCCTCGATACTCCACAGGCTACGGGAGAAATCACAACTCGTAGTAAAGCTCGATATGGTAGGTGACACGGCATACAAGGAAATGCCAGGGTAGATATACCAATTACGCACATGGACTGATGGAAACGCATAGCAGCCACTACCGCTCCACCTCGAACAACACTCCCAAATCAAGGAGTGCACCCAAACAATCACAAAGTAATAGAATGGTATCGAAGAAGTGCGTCCGATAAGAGGTGTGTAACAACCCGCATATTTTACGATTGAATATTTAAATATTTTATTTAATTATAAAATCATTAATCGGATTGAAGTTCGAAAAGCTACTTTTTGCAAACAGTCGAACTGGGACTTGAGACCACTTCCATTGAGTCCAAAATGGCGTTTGCGACTTTTTTGAGTATAAGCTTCGATATGTTTGGAGAAAGTTGAATTTTGCTATTTTCTATTGGGCTTTGGGTTTCACCCCCAACTCACTCTATAACCTAGTTCAGCCCTCTCCTCTCCTCTCCACTTCATTTCTATTTTCCTAAACACTCAAGAAAAACTGAAAATGGGGGAAGAGTATAGGAATTAGAAATTCCAAGCCCTAGATTCCATTTGCAAACTCAAGTCTTGCTCCAAACTCTTGGAAAAGCTAAGGTAAGCATCCTCTTCATCTTCTCCAACTCATTCTCTCTTTAATTTCAGAAATTTCTTAAACCTAACTTAGGAAATGTTCTTCTTTTGAGCTTAGATTCAAGCTTCTAAAGTTGAAGTTGAAGAGTAGTTGTTCTTCCTTTGCTTTCAAGCTTCTCATTCATCGTTTTTGGATTTAAAGGTGAGATTTTTATCTCACATCTTTGTCTATCACTATCTTTGATTGTTAGGTATGGATTCCTAACATTTTTACATGTTCATTTGATTTTGGTTTGGATTGATTTGGTGAACATTTCAATTTTTGGTGTTTGAAGTCTAAAACTCTAAAAATCTTAGCTTTGATGTTTGATCATGCTTTTGGTGGTGAATCGGAAAGCCTATAGGGCTGGGTTGTCGATTGGCAAAAACCCCTTAAGTCCATTGCTCGTCCGATCGTGAATTGGAAGAGTTTGTGCTTCATTTGAATAAGCTGAAAAACAGCTTCAGTGCCATTCAGTCGACTGACTCTCTGTAGTCAGTCGACTGGCTGTAGAAATCAGGCCAACCTGGGTCTGTCTGTAGAGAACAGAAGTTTCTGTTTTCTGCAGTCAGTCGACTGACCCTCTGCAGTCAGTCGACTAACTGCAGGAAATGAAACATTCTGGTTTCTGGTTCAGTCGACTGACCCTTTGCAGTCAGTCGACTGACCTGCTTCATTTTGCCTATTTTGCCTATTTAACTAGAGATTCCAACTTTTATCGATTCATGATTATCTGATTTATTATTATCATTTATTATTGACTTTGATGACTTCTTTTTCGGGATTTTTGAGAATGTCCATTTTAATGGAATTGGTATCGATTTCTTTGGATTTGATTCACGTCTTCGAACGTGGATTTTGGTGATTGATTGTTTCTACAATCATTTCTGTGATTTGTCACTTTAAAATATAAAGGTCTTCTATACTAGTAGTAAATATTCAAACTCTTTTACAAAGATGATTTCAACTCTATTTTAAATATAAAGCTTGTTTTCAAAACCATTTTCCAATCTATTAGTATACACAAACCTTTACCTCAATCGTATAAGAAAATATAATTAAACGGCTTAGCAAAATAAGTGGTATGAAACGCTTGCGTTTACTTCGTCGGTTAATTTTTGGACTTGTTCGATTGAAACTCTTGTGACAATTTTCGAGTGGAAGTCTACAATCTGTTCGTAAATATTTGAGTTCAGCTAGTGGTTATGGGACATGAAGCTAAACTCTAGATTTACTAGCTTAGTGTAATTTACACTTATTTTCGAGTGGAAGTCTACAATTTGTTCGTAAATATTTGAGTTAAGCTAGTGGTTATGGGACATGAAGCTAAACTCTTATATTTACTAGCTTAGTGTAATTTACACTTGTCGATCATTGATGATCGTTTTGAGATTTAGACTAGCGATTGAGCGATGTCTCATTATTGGTATGGGGATTAAAACCCATTTGGGGAGCTTCGGCTCAAATTTGGCGGGGTAGCGACCCATGGTCTTCGGACCGTTCGTGGAGCAATCAGTTCAATGAGTCTGTGCATGAGTCGTATCTTTTAGGGTGCGTCGATGTTCGGCTCATTTATCCGCGTGGGGAATGTACCACGACCGTATCTGTGCATGAGTCGTATCTTTTAGGGTGCGTCGATGTTCGGTTCATTTGATGGGTTAGCGACCCATGGAATAGCGTTCCGTTTATGTTGCACGTGTTTGGGGGTTTTCATGCTCCCGTTTGTGATAGGCCTTCCCCTTGTGATTTCTGGATTTCTCATTGTGATTTCTGGAATTTATGTTTCACCAACTTTTGCGTTTGGCATTTATATGTTTGTCAATATTTGTAGTTTGGTGAATAAAATAAAGAATATGATATTCTTTTTGGTATTTTGAGATGATTGGAGATATTGTATGATTTTTGTTATTATTTGATGTATACTTGACACAATATGGCATTTCTTTGTGATCATACGTTTTTGGTCACATCTCTTATCCTATCTCATTTTATCTGATAATTATAGCTAGACTGATTCGTTTATTATTTTCTTCTTAAATAATACTCGGGTCTAACCGAGATATTTCAGGTGCTCCTGCTTGACTTCTTATCAGGGATTATCATCTGATTCTTTTAGCTAACTACTTTAGATTAGTAGTTTTTGTTATTATACATTTGAGATATGGACTCCTTGATGTATAATTATTCTTTTGTCTCGCACTTGTATATATTCATTGTGATGTAGTGGATCTTATATGACCACTATTTTGATGTACACTTTCATGTGATATATTCATATCTTATTCCGCCTTTGTGATATGAATATCTGTGACTGATTTGTGTTATGTTTATTTCTATATTTGTTTTCGAAGACTACTTAGCCACTGTGTGGTAGCTTTGAGTTTGTATTTGATATGTCGGATTTCCTCTTGAAATGAAATGCATGTTTTACTATCTGACATATTGGTGCTCGCCCAAAGCAATTACACGGATGGTCGCTCCTCAACAGCCTTATTCTTCGCGCTAGTCGACAGCATTACCCAGTAGTGTTCTTGGCTAGCGTGAGCATAGAGGTGGGGCGTCACAGCATGGTATCAGAGCCAAACTTCGGAACAATGTAGAATAATCTAGCAAGGATCATTGTCCTAAGTCTTTCTTAGGAATCGTGCCATAGGATTTAATTCGAGTCTTCGTACTGTTCTATCCTATTTTCTTTTGTGATGCCTTATTTTATCAATCAAGTTTGTTTGAAATTCATTATGAGAATAACCTTTTTCCTCTTCTTTCTTTTTCTTTCTTTCTTAAAGAAGAAGAGATGGTTAGATCTGGCAGTCCCAGTGCTGGTCAATCCAGTAGTCCTTCTCTGGATGGCGCTCAACAACTTTTGGATCTTGTAAAGAATCAAAGGTTTATCTGTGCTTTGAGTAAGAACCCTGAAAAGGTTTTACCTTTGAAATTAGAAGTGCCTTTCGACCAGCTTATAGATATCACTCTTCGACTTGAAGAGACCGATAAAGAAAATGATGTTGAAATTGTGGATGCCAAACAAAACTTCAACATCAACAAGAAGAGGCACATTAAGTTCAAAAGCCCAAATCCCAACAAGAAAGGGAAGCTGACAAGTTCGGTAGCAAAGACTCCAACCCCTTATCGTGGAGGATGCTACAATTGTAATTCTAAGGACCACTATGCAAATAAGTGTCCAAAACCCTTTTCTTGTCGCTATTGCAAAGGTTTGGGTCATCTTTTATCTTCATGTCCCAAACTTCAAAGTAGGGGAAAGGGAGAGTTGAAAGTTGTGCAAGTCTCTACTGGCACTTCTCTTGGTCAAGGTAATTCTCGTTCTATCCTTGATGACATTAATTTGTTTTGTGATTATCCTATTTTGATTTCTTTTGATACAGGTGCATCCCACTCCTTTATATTAAAAGAACTTGTTGATTCTTTTTCTTTAAATATTATGGACTTGATGATTTCTTTGAGAATTGCGAATCCGGTTGGTGGATCCGCAACACTCAGTTTGTTTCTTTTAAAGATGTCGAGATTATTTTATGTGATTTTCTTTCCGAGCTGATTTGCATGTTATGCGTTACTTAGGCTTCGGAATTGATTTCTGTGAAAGGAATGGCGTATTCTTTATGAAGCCCATATCCCGTGTCCCGAGCGGACTATTTATCTTCGACATTCTCAATCTGTTAAGTAGATTTCTACTATTTTCAATGATTTTGTTCCAATTTGGTTGCATCATTTTAATTCTTTAAACCCACTTGATGAGGAAGATGTTATTTCTCTCATTCAAGTAATTTGTGAATTTTCCGGAATATATTTGAGCTTGTCTTAGGATTACCACCTAAGCAATCTATTGAGCGGTGCTAAGGTCTTTTCAGCTCGACCTTGCCACCGGTTTTCTTTAGCTACGAGTTGCGGAGGGTAGCATCCACTTACCGCATTCCGCACTCGTTATGATTCTTGTGAGTGGTTTGTTATATCATTCGGTTTGACGAACCTTCTACTTTATTTCATCCATTTTGTGAATCGAGTATTCTACGGATATCTCGATTGGTTTCTCCTTATATTAATTGATTATGGATGAAGATAACAAATTTAAAATTTGCAAATCTTTTTAATAAGATATTTATAGGTATGATTGAATTTTGTTCTTAAAATGAGCAAAGAATATTTGTAAATTTTAAAAGAGACTTGTTTATCATAGAAGATGATTTTGTGTTGTTTTGCCTATTGAGTGCTTTAAGAATTCTGGTCGATGCGCCTGATCAACGTTATCGATAGGAATCTCCTAAACGCTTTGATGAGACAGTCGGACACAATAAATTGACTTGTAAAAGTAAATTTTTCTAAAAAGATGATTACGTCAAGTTAATTGTAATTTTGAATGTCTTAGCTTTTTGGGAAAGAGGATCATTTAAAAGAACTCTTTTCCAATGCTTTTATGCTTTTATTCTTGCGATTCCCGAAGGGAACCAAGAATTGATTGTTTATACCGATACTAGTCGTATTGGTTTGAATGTCATTCTCTTGCTAAGGGAATGTGTTATCGCATTTTCTTCTTGACAATTAAAGCTTGTCGAGATTAGATATGCCACTCATGATCTAGTGCTCGCGGCTATTGTTTTCGCTCTTAGAATTTGGCTCATTATCTTTTGGGAGAGAAATTTGTTCTCTACTCCGATCATAAATCTTTGAAATATTTATTTTCTCAAAAGGAACTTAATTTGTGTCAACAACGTTGGCTCGAGTTCCTTGCATCTTATGATCTTGATATTCTTTGTACTCCGGAAAAGGGTAATCGGGTTGCCGATGCCCTTAGTTGTAAGCAACAAGCAGTTGTTTCATTGGTGATATCTGAATGGAATGATCTCGAGACTTTATCCACTTGTGAGATTCGAGATCGTGAATCCAATTCATGTTCATCTCTTGTTTTGTGTAGCCTCGAGGCTCATCCTTCTCTTTTGAACCACATCCTTGAAGCTCAATATTAAGATCCCGAATTGGCTTTTCTTAGCCAAAGTTGTAGGGATCCAAATAAGGTTGATGGTTTGAAATTTTGAAATCGATGCTCGTAGTGGCATTCGAAAATTTGGTAGACTTATTATGCCAAATATTTGTGATCTTCGTAAAGACATTTTAGAAGATTCTCATCGTTCTAAATTACCATTCATCCCGGTAATAGTAGCGACTTTATTATTGGGATGGAATGAAATCTGATATTGCTAACTTCATTAAGCGTTGCATGACTTACCAACTCATTAAGGCCATGTATCAAAGGCCCAGCGGGTTATTGCAACCTTTGGACATTCCTATTTGGAAGTGGGATCAAATTTACATGGACTTCATTTACGGTCTTCCCCGATTCTCGTTCGGGTCATGACAGTTAAAATCCGTCCATTTTATTCCCGTTCGATCTAATCGGACCGTGCCTCTTTTGGCTAAACTCTATGTCAGATTAAACTGCATGGAGTTCCTACTTCTATTGTTAGCAATCGTGATCCATTATTTTACTAGTGGATTTTGGTAAGGTCTTCAAAAGATTTGGGAACAAAGCTTAATTTTTGCACCGCTTATCGCCCTCGATCCGATGGACAAATAGAGCGTGTGAGTCAAATTCTTGAAGATCTTCTTCGTGCATGTGTTCTTGATTTTGGTGGAAGTTGGAAAGATCATATTCTTGTTGAGTTTTCTTCCAATAATAGCTTCCAATCTTGTATTGGTAGGGCATCTTTCGAGGCACTCTACGAAAGGCCATGACGATTTTCTTTGTGTTGGCTTGAAGCCGGTGAGAAGCTGGTTTTAGGTCTTGATTTTATTGGTGTTCATTTGTGTTTCACCTATGATGGGTGTTGTGCGTTTCTGTCGATCGAGAAAGTTAGCACCTCGATATGTTGGTCCCTTTTCCATCACCAAACCTATTTGTTCTGTGGCTTATCGCCTTTTTATTTACCGGCTCAATTATCTGCTATTCATGACGTTTTCCACGTCTTTCAACTACGGAAATACCTTAGGGATTCCGATTCTATTCTTGAGCTCGGTGTTATTGAAGGAAATTGAAGTTTCACAAAATTTGACTTATGAGCAACATTCTATTCGTATCATTACTTCGGAGGTTAAACGCCTTCGAAATAAAGATGTTCTTCTTGTGAAAGTTCAATGGTCCTCAGATCCTAAGAATTTCTCTTGGGAATCTTGAGAATTCATCGAGCAAACACATCCGTACTTACTCTTTCGTGCACTTTATGGTGAACTTCTTATTTCAAATTTTCTTTTGTGTTGATATGCTTTTATGGTTGTTACTCTTTATTTTCCTCTTAAAGTATTGCGAGGACGCAATTTCTTTAAGGAGGGGAGTCTGTAACAACCCGCATATTTTACGATTGAATATTTAAATATTTTATTTAAATATAGAGTCGTTAATCGGATTGAAGTATGAAAAGCTACTTTTTGCAAACAGTCGAATTGGGACTCGAGACCACTTCCATTGAGTCCAAAATGGCGTTTGCGACTTTTTTGAGTATAAGCTTCGATATGTTTGGAGGAAGTTGAATTTTGCTATTTTCTATTGGGCTTTGGGTTTCACCCCAACTCACTTTATAACCTAGTTCAGCCCTCTCCTCTCCACTTTATTTCTATTTTCCTAAACACTCAAGAAAAACTGAAAATGGGGGAAGAGTATAGGAATTAGAAATTCCAAGCCCTAGATTCCATTTGCAAACTCAAGTCTTGCTCCAAACTCTTGGAAAAGCTAAGGTAAGCATCCTCTTCATCTTCTCCAACTCATTCTCTCTTTAATTTCAGAAATTTCCTAAACCTAACTTAGGAAATATTCTTCTTTTGAGCTTAGATTCAAGCTTCTAAAGTTGAAGTTGAAGAGTAGTTGTTCTTCCTTTGCTTTCAAGCTTCTCATTCATCGTTTTTGGATTTAAAGGTGAGATTTTTATCTCACATCTTTGTCTATAACTATCTTTGATTGTTAGGTATGGATTCCTAACATTTTTACATGTTCATTTGATTTTGGTTTGGATTGATTTGGTGAACATTTCAATTTTTGGTGTTTGAAGTCTAAAACTCTAAAAATCTTTGCTTTGATGTTTGATCATGCTTTTGGTGGTGAATCGGAAAGCCTATAGGGCTGGGTTGTCGATTGGCAAAACCCCTTAAGTCCATTGCTCGTCCGATCGCGAATTGGAAGAGTTTGCGCTTCATTTCAATAAGCTGAAAAACAGCTTCAGTGCCAGTCAGTCGACTGGCTGTAGAAATCAGGCCAACGTGGGTCTGTCTGCGGAGAACAGAAGTTTCTATTTTCTGCAGTCAGTCGACTGACCCTCTGCAGTCAGTCGACTGACTGCAGGAAATGAAACATTCTGGTTTCTGGTTCAGTCGACTGACCCTCTGCAGTCAGTCGACTGACCTGCTTCATTTTGCCTATTTTGCCTATTTAACTAGAGATCCCAACTTTTATCGATTCATGATTATCTGATTTATTGTTATCATTTATTATTGACTTTGATGACTTCTTTTTCGGGATTTTTGAGAATGTCCATTTTAATGGAATTGGTATCGATTTCTTTGGATTTGATTCACGTCTTCGAACGTGGATTTTGGTGATTGATTGTTTCTACAATCATTTCTGTGATTTGTCACTTTAAAATATAAAGGTCTTCTATACTAGTAGTAAATATTCAAACTCTTTTACAAAGATGATTTCAACTCTATTTTAAATATAAAGCTTGTTTTCAAAACCATTTTCCAATCTATTAGTATACACAAACCTTTACCTCAATCGTATAAGAAAATATAATTAAACGGCTTTGCAAAATAAGTGGTATGAAACGCTTGCGTTTACTTCGTCGGTTAATTTTTGGACTTGTTCGATTGAAACTCTTGTGACAATTTTCGAGTGGAAGTCTGCAATCTGTTCGGAAATATTTGAGTTCAGCTAGTGGTTATGGGACATGAAGCTAAACTCTTATATTTACTAGCTTAGTGTAATTTACACTTATTTTCGAGTGGAAGTCTACAATCTGTTCGTAAATATTTGAGTTAAGCTAGTGGTTATGGGACATGAAGCTAAACTCTTATATTTACTAGCTTAGTGTAATTTACACTTGTCGATCATTGATGATCGTTTTGAGATTTAGACTAGCGATTGAGCGATGTCTCTTTATTGGTATGGGGATTAAAACCCATTTGGGGAGCTTTGGCTCAAATTTGGCGGGGTAGCGACCCGTGGTCTTCGGACCGTTCGTGGAGCAATCGGCTCAACGAGTTTGTGCATGAGTCGTATCTTTTAGGGTGCGTCAATGTTCGGCTCATTTATCCGTGTGGGGAATGTACCACGACCGAATCTGTGCATGAGTCATATCTTTTAGGGTGTGTCGATGTTCGGTTCATTTGATGGGTTAGCGACCCATGGAATAGCGTTCCGTTTATGTTGCACGTGTTTGGGAGTTTTCATGCTCCCATTTGTGATAGGCTTTCCCCTTATGATTTCTGGATTTCTCATTGTGATTTCTGGAATTTATGTTTCACCAACTTTTGCGTTTGGCATTTATATGTTTGTCAATATTTGTAGTTTGGTGAATAAAATGAAGAATATGATATTCTTTTTGGTATTTTAAGATGATTGGAGATATTGTATGATTTTTGTTATTATTTGATGTATACTTGACACAATATGGCATTTTTTGTTATCATACGTTTTTTGTCACATCTCTTATCCTATCTCATTTTATCTGATAATTATAGCTAGACTGATCCGTTTATTATTTTCTTCTTAAATAATACTCGGGTTAGACCGAGATATTTCAGGTGCTCCTGCTTGACATCTTATCATGGATTATCATCTGATTCTTTTGGCTAACTACTTTAGATTAGTAGTTTTTGTTATTATACATTTGAGATATGGACTCCTTGATGTATAATTATTCTTTTGTCTCGCACTTGTATCTATTCATTGTGATGTAGTGGATCTTATATGACCACTATTTTGATGTACACTTTCATGTGATATATTCATATCTTATTCCGCCTTTGTGATATGAATATATATGACTGATTTGTGTTATGTTTATTTCTATATTTGTTTCCTAAGACTACTTAGCCACTTTGTGGTAGCTTTGAGTTTGTATTTGATATGTCGGATTTCCTCTTGAAATGAAATGCATGTTTTACTATCTGACATATTGGTGCTCGCCCAAAGCAATTACACGGATGGTCGCTCCTCAATAGCCTTATTCTTCGTGCTAGTCGACAGCATTACCCAGTAGTGTTCTTGGCTAGCGTGAGCATAGAGGTGGGGCGTCACAAGGTGCTACCTCAATGGCCCGAGATCGCTCCTATTTTAGCCACCTTATGCCAACTCACGGGAGTTGGGTCCACCCATATACCTTAGGATCGTCGCCACCATCCTACTTCATTCTGGAAACTCCACCACGTACACAGTTGTCAAAGTGGTTTTCGGTATCGATAGAGAGTATGTCCATATCCGATCCCGGTCTCTTTAACAACCAATCGTTATTATAACCCGTGGTATAATTTTAAAATAATATTTTATACTCCAAAATAGAATATCATTTCTAATCCAAATCTTTATCAAAATAAAGATTAAATCAATTCCAAACCATTTCAGTATATTTAAAATATCATATCATTTCAAAACTTCATTTCAAATCATTTCAATATATCAAAATATTATATCTTTCCAAAACTTCATCTCAAATCATTTTAATATATCAAAACATCTTATCATTTCAAAACTTCATTATCAAATCATCATTTGAGTTCAAATCCAAATATTCAACTTTAAATACCTTTTAAATTCAAAGATATCATTCATTTATTATCATTTCAAGTCACCATTTTAATAGTTTATATTTCAATCAAAATAATTCATCTAAACCATTTAAAAGTGTAATTATTATACTTTCAAATTAAGTATTCAATTTCCAAATTTTTAAACTATTCTAAGTTCATTTACAAAGTTAAAAACCATAAACATTGAAAATTTCAGCCTTTCACGGCATTCAGAAAAAAGCTGTTATAAGTTATTCTTGAAAACATTTTTATTCAGCAAAGACAGCATTTTAAAACTGCTGTTAAATCTCAATTTTAGTTGAAATTTAGTTTAAAACAGAAAAGACAGCATTTCCAGAAATGCTGTAATAGCTCAGGTTTCAAATTAAAGGTTTTCATTGAATTCAGCATAGACAGCAGACCACTACAGCAGTTACAGAACTGCTGTAATAGACCTGAGTCAAGCTTAGTCTATTTAGTTCAACTACAGCAACTACAGCATTTCAGAAATGCTGTAATAGCTCTTTTATTCAATTTTAGTTCAAATCAGAAATCATAGCATTTCTGAATGCTATTAAAGTAATTTCCAGATTTTAGTGTATTTCCAGCAAATAATAAACTTCATTTTAAACCCTTTTAACATTATAAAAATCATATTGTTAACATTCAAAAATGTTATTTAAATGTCTTTTACTTATGGTTTTTATAAAGTAAACTTTACAATAAAATCCAATTTTCCAATAATTTTACTTAACAAATTCAAATGTACAATTTCCCATTTTTACCTTTTACAATTTATTAACACTTACATTTTCAAATTACCATTTCACAAATTAAACTAAATTTCCAATTTATTTAATTAATTTAAACCTTTAATTAAAACTAAATTTCCCATTTCCAAGACAAGTTATATTTTAAAATTACACATTTAAGCATTCATTCATTTAACCATTTTAGTTCATAGAAAAATCAATAATACTTTATTATATTATTTAAATTCAAATTTAAATCAAATTATCATATTTCTCATTTTCCAAATAAAATTAAATTTCCATTTTATTCATAACTTAAATTCATTTTTTAACCAAATCCAAAATTTCCAAACTTAAGTTATATTTCCAATTTCAATTTAACTAGTCATTTATTCAACATTTTTAACTTATAGAAAAATCAAAATTTCTTTATTTAAACAATTTAAAATCCAATTTAAATCAAATTAGCATAAATTTACACTTTCAAACATATTTAAAATATTCAAAATACTTTATAAAATAACCACGGGCCTGTATATAGTTTTCTAACCTAGGTCAAGTGATACGGATATGTATCATTTCAATCCGCATTTTACAAAGAAAAATCCGGTTCTATCATTTCAAACCCGCAATCCCAAGTCAAAATAAATTAAATACAAACCGTTCAGGCCTATCATTTCAGACCATAATGATTTTTCCCTATTCTAAAGTCCGTTCGGGTATGTATCATTTCAACCCATAGTGATTTCTATACTAACAGAGAACTTGCAGTGTGATAAACAGATATAAATGAACAGTTAACAACATATATCAGTAACAGATGATATGACAGATAAATAAACAGGTTTAACATCATATAATATATAACATAAGCAGATTTAACATAACATAATATTCTACACATTCAATTGTTGTCAATTCACATTTGCATAAGTAAAAATGTCATGTGAGATTATCTCACATGTTTACGCTTGAGTTATCAATTCAAATGACACAGACGGATTCCAGAAACACGATATAGCACGACTTTGGATTTGAGTGGAGAGAGCCAAGATGTTACTCTTGTATACAATAATAAAACAAAACAATATAAACATATGTATTCAATACAAAATACATTGAAACAATTGGAAATTTAAAAGCAACAAGGAATAGAATGACTAGACCTTGTTTTAACCATCCAAGTGCTTGGCCATGACATCATTTGGCTCAGCCATGATCAGGTCTAGACCTGAAATGCTCATCCAATGGTCAGCAAAAAGAAGGTAAAACAATGGGATGTGAAGAGGTAGGAGTTACAACATCAAGAATGCAAAGGGACAAGGCAAAAGAGAAGGGTTTTGGTGCATTTTTGGCGCGGTTATGACCACATATAGGTTTGGCCATGGGGTCTTCAGATCTAGAAAGAGGTAAGGCTGAGAGTAAATGGTCATATCATGATGGTGGTGGAGCATGGGGAGGTGGACAAGGTGATCTAAGGTGAAGGTGATGAAGACTAGGTGGCTAGGCATGCAATTTGGAAGGTTTTGTGCAACTTTTGAGGTGTTTGTCTTCATTTAAAGGCCATGGCCTGATCTGGTCAGAGAGGAAGAGAGGGGTTTGAAGCCGTGGAAGGGGAGGAGGAAGGTGGTGGAGGCTATGGTGGTGATGGTGGGTGGTAGAGGCCAAGCAAAGTTGAAGAGAGATCTAGGCAAAACAATGAACATAGGAAGGAAAAATAGAAAGAAGAAGACATTAACTTGCAATTTTTTCTTAGCCGTGAAAAATATGAGAAAGAGGTTTTCTTGCACGAAAATGAGATGAAACTCACGTCTTAACCAGTGAAGATACACGGCAAAAAGCAATTAAGTGGGAGGTTATAGCAAATGAAAAGTTTTGGAAATGAAAAGACTTAAGTTTCTAAAAGCACTTTAAACCTTTCATATTTCCTTTTTCTTTAATTCCATTTAAAACAAAAATAAAATCAGAAATTTACTTTTAAAAACTGAAACAAAGTAATATAAAATAAAAATAAATAATAAATTTTAAAGAAAATGGAAAAAGAATTAAAGAAATTGCTTAAAATTCAAAACAGGGTTCAAAAATTACAATTAAATCATCATTGGCTTTGGAAAAATATCTACTTCATTTTAAAAATGTTATAAAGCAAAACTTTGAAATAAATAATTCATTTATCATTTCTAAAGTGAAATAAATAATTAAATTTAGAGAAAATAGAGAGAGAAAAAATGAAATAGTTTATTTAATTTAAACAAGGCTTAAAATTACAAATAAAACATCACTATCTCTATAAAATTTCTATTTCACTTTAAAACAAATAAAAAGTCAAATAAGTAAAATAAATGAGGAACAAAATAAAGTGGGAATGAGAATAAAATAAGATCTTAAGAAAAATAGAAAAATAAATAAAGAATTACTTTAATTAATTGAAACTGGAAATTAGAAATTGTAAACAAAATACAACTGACACTAGAAAATGTCAATTACACTTTTAAAAATGTTTTAAAACCAAAATATATACATAACATGTTATTTCACCCATATAAACATAAATTAGAACATTACTTGACCAAATAAAATATTATTTATATAATTTAAAATAAACAATTTTTGTTAAATACAGCAAATTACACACAATATCTAAAAGGGCATAACTTTCACATTATAAATGAGATTTCAAGGAAACGAAAAGCAGTATTCTTGAAATTTTATTTACTTTCATAATAAAAGATAAAATTCAAAATTTAAACTTTTAAAATTTATATTTTAAAAAGTCAAAGTTTGACCATATTGACCAAAATTCACATTTCTGGAAAATATTCCATTTATTCAGATTTGAAATTATAATTCACATTCAAAACACAATTTATATTTAAAATAACAAAATTATCTAATTTAAATAAATAAAATAAAGTTTTTAAATTAGGAAATTAAATTAAAGTAACTAAAATAATCACAAAATACAGGGCTGTTACACTCTCCCCCACTCAAAACTTTTCGTCCCCGAAAAGGAATGAGGTATGGGAAAACACAGAAAAAGATAGAATGAAATAGGATTAAGACAAGATGACAAGAAGATTGAAATTATACCTGATAAGTGTGGTTATAGATAAGTTTACCAAGATGGAGATGATCTTCCCAAGATCCCCCAAAATCAAGGACACAAGCACGAAAAAGATCCTCTAAAATCTGATTCACCCTTTCCGTTTGACCGACGGTCTATGGATGGCAAGCAGTGCCCAGATTCAAAATGAGTACTAAAGATTATCAAAGATTATGGAAAGATTTCTAAACAGACTGGTATAAGCAATAGCCTTCCCATTCTGTAGCAAGATAAGGGAAAGTAAGGACATCCAAAAGATAGTTTGAAAACAAAAGAAGATAAGGAAAATAAGGAAAACTAAGAGATGGTTTGAAAAACAAAATAAGATAATAAGTTTGAAACCATGGACTTTCAACTTAAATTGATGATTAATTTTAAACAAGTTAAATAAATCTTAACTATCTCTAATTTCATTATCTTATCATCCAATTTTCTTAATTTAACAATCTCTAAAATCATGGATTTGGAAAATCATTTATTATACTCATAATGTATTCAATAAATTTAATTCTTCTTTATTCCTAATTAAAGTTAAATTTATTCCACTCAATATTTTATCACCTATGTTAAATATGTTTACACTTATTATAACTGCTTTAATTTATTCTTAGTTCCTTTAACATCATTTTATTGTAAGTTATTCAATTACTCTTTTACTCTATTTACCTCTGTTCATCTTTTTATAACTAAAATTTAAGTGTATAGCATTTATTATAACCACTCAAATTTTATTTATAAAATCTTTTTATATTGTATATTATCCAATTACATTGTTAACTTCTAAATAATTAAGGTAAGTTATATTGGAATGCAATAGAATATTATACATATAAAACTTTCCAATTCAATTATCTCAAGTTTGAATATTTATTCAAAATTTTGATTTTCTTTTTATAATTGAAATTATCCTTTAAGATAAAATTTAAGAATTAAATTTCCGATTAACTTCAAACTATTTTGAAATAAATAAATGTATGTACATAATTTGTCAAATAAAATTTAAATCATATATCTATATATATTATAAATCAAATCATATTTTAGAAATTCAAATCAATTAAATTTCCCAAAACAAAGCTGTAGCAAGACTACAGAATGGTCTCTTTACTTCGAAACTCGAAAATGAACGTTGATGATGCCACGGTCATCACCGAAATTATTTTCCAGCGACAAAGAGAAGAGCACTAAAATTTTAAAACTTTAAAATTATTTGGAAACAAATTTCTGTTCACAAATACTTTAAATAATATATCCTTTTAAAACTTTAAACACAAGGTTTGAAACCATCGGAAATTAAATTCTCAAATTCTTGATTTAAATTCATTTCAGTTCCCAAATCAAATTTATAAACAACTATTTATAAATTCATTTATAGAATGATAAATCAAATATTATCATTTCAAATAATCAATTTATTAAGTTCCATAATATTTACTTATATCAAAATTTATTTCATTAACCAAATTTTAAAATAATATTGCGTTAGTTTGTTCTGTCAAAGTGTTTTAGAAATCCTATCGATAGCGTTGATCAGACGAATCGATCGGAAGCCCAAATCAACATCAACAACTCAAACAACACAATATATAAAACAAACATAGATTTACAAGTACAATTCAAAATGTTTGGAGATATTTTGGAAACAAAGACAAGATGATTAATTAACAAAATATGAAGATGGATAAGCTTAGATAAATCACGGGCAACCTTAACCGGGTCAACCGTGACTTAATGAATAAGATCAAATGTGGATTTTTCTAGGGTAAATCTACATCCGATCTCAAAAGATAGAGTTTGGAACAACAAAAGATATTAGCATCTAAACCAAGGATAAATATAAATCTCTGGTGAATCAATGCTAATTTGTAAAGGAGTTTCCCCCTTTACGAGTCATTAGAGTATTGGCGAGACTGCCAATTCACTATAAAGCTCATTCGAAGTGGAGTTATGGGATACTCCAAAATCAAAAGAAGGTTAATAGTGAGGGACACGAATGGATTTTGGAACCGCAGGGAACGTTCCAAAATTCAAAGGAAATTCGAATCAAGGAGGAAATATTCAAGCTCGAATGAAAGTGATTCTGTGAATAAATTTACCATACATTCTAAGGTTTGCCTAGAGCTACCAAAGCTCTGATACCAACTGTAACGACCCGATATTTTCAACCATTCGCATCCGCACATGTCGGACTTGAATTGCTCAAAATACCGCGTTGTAAATAAAAATTTGGCAAACTCATCATATATAGTAAATAAATAATCACAGATCACAGATACAGAGTAATATAATGCAGCGGAAACAAAGAATAGTAGTTCATGAAGCTACTATATAAATACATCAGAGTTAAGTAAGATACAATAGGAATACCAAGATACAATAGGAGTAACAGTATGATAATCAGGTACAACTCAGAATACAACTGGAATCAACTGGACAACAAAATGAATAGATATCTGGATCTTCAAAGCAAAACTCCAGCTCCAAAGGTGAGTCTTAAATGTTGTATCACTCAGTCTGACCCGAGCATAAAGCAAAACACAAAACACTCGAGTCAGGACATACATACTGATACAATGTAAACTAACTCAAGTGAACTGTAATAAAGGTACAAGTAACTTAAAGAATGCTTGGGATCACCCATTCTTTAAGGATCCGTTAAACTATCTACTATGTAGTAATATTAGCTATTATAATAATGTCTAATCATAAAATAAACATACTTTTAAATAGCATTAAGGAGTGACCCAATATTCCCCTTAACACGTAATAGTCCCAGTAGTCTATCCAGTATTAGCATACTCCCAAAATGGGGGCTACCCTCGATACTCCACAGGCTACGGGAGAAATCACAACTCGTAGTAAAGCTCGATATGGTAGGTGACACGGCACACAAGGCAATGCCAGGGTAGATATACCAATTACGCACACGGACTGATGGAAACGCAAAGCAGCCACTACCGCTCCACCTCGAACAACACTCCCAAATCAAGGGGTGCACCCAAACAATCACAAAGTAATAGAATGGTATCGAAGAAGTGCGTCCGATAAGAGGTGCTACCTCATTGGCCCGACATCGCTCCTATTTTAGCCACCTTATGCCAACTCACGGGAGTTGGGTCCACGCATATACCTTCGGATCGTTGCCACCATCCTACTTCATTCTGGAAACTCCACCGCGTACATAGTTGTTAAAGTGGTTTTCGGTATCGATAGAGAGTATGTCCATATCTGATCCCGGTCTCTTTAACAACCAATTGTTATTATAACCCGTGGTTATAATTTTAAAATAATATTTTATACTCAAAAATAGAATATCATTTCAAATCCAAATCTTTATCAAAATAAAGATTAAATCAATTCCAAACCATTTCAGTATATTTAAAATATCATATCATTTCAAAACTTCATTTCAAATCATTTCAATATATCAAAATATCATATCTTTCCAAAACTTCATCTCAAATCATTTTAATATATCAAAACATCTATCATTTCAAAACTTCATTATCAAATCATCATTTGAGTTCAAATCCAAATATTCAACTTTAAATACCTTTTAAATTCAAAGATATCATTCATTTATTATCATTTCAAGTCACCATTTAAATAGTTTATATTTCAATCAAAATAATTCATCTAAACCATTTAAAAGTGTAATTATTATACTTTCAAATCAAGTATTCAATTTCCAAAGTTTTAAACTATTCTGAGTTCATTTACTAAGTTAAAAACCATAAACATTGAAAATTTCAGCCTTTCACAGCATTCAGAAAATAGCTGTGATAAGTTATTCTTGAAAACATTTTTATTCAGCAAAGACAGCATTTTAACACTGCTGTTAAATCTCAGTTTTAGTTGAAATTTAGTTTAAAATAGAAAAGACAGCATTTCCAGAAATGTTGTAATAGCTCAGGTTTCAAATTAAAGGGTTTCATTAAATTCAGCAAAGACAGCAGACCACTACATCAGTTACAGAACTGCTGTAATAGACCTGAGTCAAGTTTTAGTCTATTTAGTTCAACTACAGCATTTTAGAAATGTTGTAATAGCTCTTTTCTTCAATTTTAGTTCAAATCAGAAATCATAGCATTTCTGAATGCTATTAAAGTAATTTCCAGCAAATAATAAACTTCATTTTAAACCCTTTTAACATTATAAAAATCATATTTTTAACATTAAAAAATGTTATTTAAATGTCTTTTACTTATGGTTTTTATAAAGTAAACTTTACAATAAAATCCAATTTTCCGATAATTTTACTTAACAAATTCAAATGTACAATTTTCCCATTTTTACCTTTTACAATTTATTAACACTTACATTTTCAAATTACCATTTCACAAATTAAACTAAATTTCCAATTTATTTAATTAATTTAAACCTTTAATTAAAACTAAATTTCCCATTTCCAAGACAAGTTATATTTTAAAATTACACATTTAAGCATTCATTCATTTAACCATTTTAGTTCATAGAACAATCAATAATACTTTATTATATTATTTAAATTCAAATTTAAATAAAATTATCATATTTCTCATTTTCCAAATAAAATTAAATTTCCATTTTATTCATAACTTAAATTCATTTTTTAACCAAAATCCAAAATTTCCAAACTTAAGTTATATTTCCAATTTCAATTTAACTAGTCATTTATTCAACATTTTTAACTTATAGAAAAATCAAAATTTTTTTATTTAAACAATTTAAAATCCAATTTAAATCAAATTAGCATAAATTTACACTTTCAAACATATTTAAAATATTCAAAATACTTTATAAAATAACCACGAGCCTGTATATAGTTTTCTAACCTAGGTCAAGTGATACGGATATGTATCATTTCAATCCGCAGTTTACAAAGAAAAATCCGGTTCTATCATTTCAAACCCGCAATCCCAAGTCAAAATAAATTAAATAAAAACCGTTCAGGCCTATCATTTCAGCCCATAACGATTTTTCCCTATTCTAAAGTCCGTTCGGGTATGTATCATTTCAACCCATAGTGATTTCTATACTAACAGAGAACTTGCAGTGTGATAAACAGATATAAATGAACAGTTAACAACATATATCAGTAACAGATAATATGACAGATAAATAAACAGGTTTAACATCATATAATATATAACATAAGCAGGTTTAACATAACATAATATTCTACACATTCATTTGTTGTCAATTCACATTTGCATAAGTAAAAATGTCAGGTAAAATTTACTCACATGTTTAGGCTGGAGTTATCAATTCAAATGACACAGACGGATTCCAGAAACACGATATAGCACGACTTTGGATTTGAGTGGAGAGAGCCAAGATGTTACTCTTGTATACAATAATAAAACAAGACAATATAAACATATGTATTCAATACAAAATACATTGAAACAATTGGAAATTTAAAAGCAACAAGGAATAGAATGACTAGACCTTGTTTTAACCATCCAAGTGCTTGGCCATGACATCATTTGGCTCAGCCATGATTAGGTCTAGACCTGAAATGCTCATCCAATGGTCAGCAAAAAGAAGGTAAAACAATGGGATGTGAAGAGGTAGGAGTTACAACATCAAGAATGCAAAGGGACAAGGCAAAAGAGAAGGGTTTTGGTGCATTTTGGGCTCGGTTATGACCACATATAGGTTCGGCCATGGGGTCTTCAAATCTGGACAGAGGTAAGGATGAGAGTAAATGGTCATATCATGGTGGTGGTGGAGCATGGGGAGGTGGCCAAGGTGATCTAAGGTGAAGGTGATGAAGACTAGTTGGCTAGGCATGCAATTTGGAAGGTTTTGTGCAACTTTTGAGGTGTTTGTCTTCATTTAAAGGCCATGGCCTGATCTGGTCAGAGGGGAAGAGAGGGGTTTGAAGCCGTGGAAGGGGAGGAGGAAGGTGGTGGAGGCTATGGTGGTGATGGTGGGTGGTAGAGGCCAAGCAAAGTTGAAGAGAGATCTAGGCAAAACAATGAAAATAGGAAGGAAAAGTAGAAAGAAGAAGACATTAACTTGCAATTTTTTCTTAGCCGTGAAAAAAATGAGAAAGAAGTTTTCTTGCATCAAAATGAGATGAAACTCACGGCTTAACCAATGAAAATACACGGCCAAAAGCAATTAAGTGGGAGGTTATAGCAAATGAAAAGTTTTGGAAATGAAAAGACTTAAGTTTCTAAAAGCACTTTAAACCTTTCATATTTCCTTTTTCTTTAATTCCATTTAAAACAAAAATAAACTCAGAAATTTACTTTTAAAAACTGAAACAAAGTAATATAAAATAAAAATAAATAATAAATTTTAAAGAAAATAGAAAAAGAATTAAAGAAATTGCTTAAAATTCAAAACAGGGTTCAAAAATTACAATTAAATCATCATTGGCTTTGGAAAAATATCTACTTCATTTTAAAAATGTTATAAAGCAAAACTTTGAAATAAATAATTCATTTATCATTTCTAAAGTGAAATAAATAATTAAATTTAGAGAAAATAGGGAAAAAAATGAAATAGTTTATTTAATTTAAACAAGGCTTAAAATTACAAATAAAACATCACTATCTCTATAAAATTTCTATTTCACTTTAAAACAAATAAAAAGTCAAATAAGTAAAATAAATGAGGAACAAAATAAAGTGGGAATGAGAATAAAATAAGATCTTAAGAAAAATAGAAAAATAAATAAAGAATTACTTTAATTAATTGAAACTGGAAATTAGAAATTGTAAACAAAATACAACTGACACTAGAAAATGTCAATTACACTTTTAAAAATGTTTTAAAACCAAAATATATACATAACATGTTATTTCACCCATATAAACATAAATTAGAACATTACTTGACCAAATAAAATATTATTTATATAATTTAAAATAAACAATTTTTGTTAAATACAGCAAATTACACACAATATCTAAAAGGGCATAACTTTCACATTATAAATGAGATTTCAAGGAAACGAAAAGCAGTATTCTTGAAATTTTTTTTAATTTCATAATAAAAGATAAAATTCAAAATTTAAACTTTTAAAATTTATATTTTAAAAAGTCAAAGTTTGACCATATTGACCAAAATTCACATTTCTGGAAAATATTCCATTTATTCAGATTTGAAATTATAATTCACATTCAAAACACAATTTATATTTAAAATAACAAAATTATCTAATTTAAATAAATAAAATAAAGTTTTTAAATCAGGAAATTAAATTAAAGTAATTAAAATAATCACAAAATACAGGGTTGTTACATCTCCGGAACTGGCTAGTTTAGCTAGGTGATTCACTTGCATATTTGTTTGCGCCAAAAATGGTCACAAACACCCAGTTGTATGTGAAAACTCTAATTTCCAAAAATAATATCAAAATAGAAAGATAAGCATGTAGATCATAGAATAAATAGCAGAAAAAGTAAAGGAAAACACGAGTTTTATAGTGGTTCGACAAACTCCAGTCTACGTCCGCTCCAATAATCTTTTATTTAAACTGTAAGATTACAAGTACAGTTGCTTTTGCCTTAGAAAATTATTGGAGGAATAGATAAAAAGTGATGAAGGAGAGCCAGCTAAAAAGCCCCCTGCAATGAGCCAAATCCTCTGTATTTATAGGTGAAGATGTGCGTGGATCAGGCTGAAATTTCGGAAGAAGAACCTCCAGGCCCATACGATCCGCCCCACAAAATTTGGGATCGATCAGACACCAAAAATAATTTAGGCCGGTCATTCCATGCTAACTCCAATGGGGCTACGATCGTTTTAATGGGGTCCTCCATGCCTCCAGTCCATGCTCTAAAGTTTCGCGCCATTCCGACTTACCGATTGTGAGATATCGATCGACCTTCACTATTTTGACTAGAAACTGGATCATAAGCGATCCTCTAATGCTTCATCCTTTTAAGCTGTAATCAATCATGTGGGTTCCCCTTAATGTTATCAACTAGTTATCCAAATTTCTTGCAATTCCGACATACCGTTTGTGAGATATCGCATTTTCCGTAAACTATGGATCGTTATGTTGATTTTGTAAGATCGTTATTGGAACGATCGATATGTTTTTCTGATATTTGTGAGTTTTGACATGCGATCGATTTTGGTGACTCATTTCTTCAATATATTGATGTTTCCAAAGTTTCATGGATAATGGAGTTGTAGATCTTGTGTTCATGATCAATCTTTGTCGATTTATGTTGTTTAATTGATCGTTCTATATGGATCACGACCAATCGATCCAACTTCATCGTGGGGCCTGGTGATCGATGATGTGGGTCTTTCATGGTATAGTGTAGTTGTCCTCCAAATTTCATGTCGATTGTCTTTGTAAATTTTGAGTTATAGATCAATCGTCATCAAAAATCGCCAAAACGATCGTCGAAAAATCTACTTTAGGGTTGAGCCAAAGCGAGACCCAAAGTAATCATCTTTCTGACTCGAAGCAGGTGCTGAAAATTCTAGCCCAGAGTTAGAATCGGGTAAAATCAAAATTTTCCCAAAGCAAACATGATTCTGACTCCAAGCAGGAAAAACGATAGGGGCCGATCCTTTTTTCCCAAGCACCGATCTTCTGACTCCAAGTACGAAAAACGATCAGGGCCGATCGTTTTTCCCAAGCACCGATTGTTCTGACTCCAAGCACGAAAAACGATCGGGGCCGATCATTTTTCTCCAAGCACCGATCATTCTGACTCCAAGCCGACTCCAAGCAATCGTGTATCCGACACCAAGCATGATCCAACACTTCAAATTCCTGCGACTCCAAGTGAACCATGTGCCGACTCCAAGGAAGTAGCAAATTTTTCTAGGTCCGACTCTAAGCAAATTACCACTGATCCGTCGTTTACCGATCCATCTTCTTTTATGCATAAATCGAGCATACGAACTCCGATTGACTTGAAATTTGAAATGTAGCCTTATGAGACCTTCCTTGTCACCCCATACCAATTGCACCTTAATTGGGACCCAATCCGAATCCGCCCAACTACTATCCATAGTTCCAAATATCATCGATTTCCGAGCCTGGTAACCGTCTCTCCGGGCTTCCTGCCTTGATAATATCAGAAGCCATTTAGCCAACGTTTATAATATACTGCCTGGTCAAAAGGCATTATAACAATATTCTGTTCCTTCGAAACGTGACTTAAAGTGTAGTACTCGATGTCCTGCAGAAATTCCTGTGCTTTTGACTGGTAGGGGGTGAGGTTGCCCCTTGCGTGGTACTCCCCTTTCACTTGGAAGATGACTAGCTGAGAATCGATGTAGATATGCATAGCTTTTATTCCTGATTCTTTAAAGATTTTTAATCCTGCCATCAAAGCCTCGTATTCTGCTTCATCGTTGGTGACAGGAAATTCCAGTTAGAGCGTAGCACATAGATTGTCCTTTGGGGATTTTCAGTACTACCCCTGCACCTAAACAAGATTCATTTGATGCACTATCAACAAACAACTTCCACTGTGGCACCATGTCCAAAGTGCTTTCTTCTTCACCGTCCTGCTCAGTAAATTCGACGATGAAATCTGCTAGTGTCGGTCCATTAATAGCTCTACGAGGGTGATAAGTGATTTCATATTGGCTTAACTCGATATTCCATTTCAAAATTCGACCTGATGTCTCTGGGAAATACATCACCTGTTTCAGAGGTTGATATGTCAACACCTTGATGGGATAAGCTTGGAAGTATGGTCGTAGCTTCCTAACCGTGATCAAAGGGCAATAGGCGAGTTTTTCAAACTTCGGGTAATTCTTTTCAGCTCCAGTAAACCTCTTACTAATGTAGTAAATGGGTCGCTGGACCCTAGCCTCTTCACATACCAATGCTTCACTCAGAGCATGGGTCGACACAGCGAGATAAACGAAAAAATCTTCCCTATTTATTGGCTTGAATAAGACCGGCGAGGTTTCCATATGATGGAGTAATTCTTTAAAAGATGTCTGGCAGGCTTCGTTCTATTCGAAATTCTTCTTCCCCTTCTTCAATGCATCGAAGAACCGTATGCACTTATCAGTAGCTCTGGAAATGAATCGGCTCAGCACTGCGATCTTTCCATTTAGACTTTGTAATTCCTTTTTGGTTGTGGGGGCTTTGACGTTCCTTAGGGCAGTAATCTATTCTGAATTGGCTTCAATGCCCCTTGCATTCACGATGAACCAAGGAATTTGCCAGAAGCAACGCCGAAAGAGCATTTCAGCGGGTTGAGCTTCATTCCATATTTCTGCAATATTTTAAACATCTTTACGAGATTGTCTAAGTGATTCTCTGATATGCGTGATTTAACAAGCATGTTGTCCACATATACTTCCATCGTTTTCTCAGTCTGATCTTTAAACATTGTGTTTACCAGTCGTTGGTAGGTTGTCCCTGCGTTCTTTAGTCCAAAGGGCATGACTCGATAATAGTATAATCCAATGTCTGTAATGAAACTAGTATTCTTTTGATCAGGTTCATGCATCATGGTTTGGTTATATCCTGAATAGGTGTCCATAAATGATAGTAGCTCGTGGCCTGCTGTGGCGTCAACAAGCTGATCAATCATGGGCAGTGGAAAGCTATCCTTTGGGCAGGCGTTGTTCAAATTTGAGTAGTCAATGCAAGTCCACCACTTCTCATTGGACTTCTTTACCAAAACCGAATTTGATACCCATACAGGATAGGTTGCGTCGCGGATGAAGCTGTTGTCCAACAGCTTATCCACTTCCTCTCTTAGTGCATCAAACCATTCCAGTCCTAGGATGCGCCACTTCTGCTTCACTGGAGTGTACTTGGGATCGATATTAAGTTTATAACACGATGTCTTCAGTGATATCCTGCACATATCGGAATGCATCCAAGCGAACATGTCTAGATTGGAACGAAGAAACTTAACTAGTTCTTGTTACGTCTTGGTTCCAAGATGTGATCTTATTTTAGTACTCATGTCGGGTCATCCATGTCTACAAGGACAGGCACCGTAATCTTTGCTGGTGCTGCCCATTCCTTCCTTGAACTCTTCTTTCTTAAATCTATTGGATTATCGAATCGGCTGTGGTTCCCAAGCCAGGGCGGTTCTGTAGTTGCTATGTTGATGGTTTGCAAATGTGGAGAGTTTTCTCCACACTCTTCCCCTTTTCTTTCTTCCTTGTTTCACACAATTCAGCGATGTAGCATTCCCTTGCGACAATCTGGTCTCCCTTTATCACTCCAACTATGTTTTCCATAGGGAATTTCATAGTGAGACACCGTTTTGCCAAGGTAATTCAGGAAACAACGAGGGTCGACCGTCCTAAGAATACATTATAAGTCAAGATCTTATCAATTATCACAAAGGTTTAGGTGAGAACCACTCTCTGATATGCTATTTCGAGTTCAACAAGCGAATCGATTATGTCAACCGGTTATAGTGGATGACCAATGAGCCCTTGGATTTTGGTTCGGCATGCAGAGACATCCTTCATGTTAAGTTTCATTTGGTCGAACGTATGTCGAAATAGAATGTTTACTGATCCTTCGGTATCAACCAACACCCGACGTACAACAGTGGATCTGATTCCTATCTTCACCACCATTGGATCGAAAGTTAGAGCTTCTATTCCTTCACTATCCCAGTTTCAGAACACGGTATCATCATTGAGAATTCTCAGCTGTTTAGCGGTGGTTCCATCTTCGATTGCAAAGCAAGTTTCCTTTGGAGCATGTTTGAGTGAACTAGCATATCTTTCCAACTCTCCCTAACTCAGTGTCGGATGAGGACTTCCTAAAATAGTATTGATGACAAATCTCTGTTCAGCTCATTTAGATCCATCTCCGCCAGATCTAATTTGGTTTCCTTGGGTGTCAAGTGCATGAGGTTCGATTAGCTGATCGGAATTTCAAGGCTTCTTCATGTACAGTTGGAGCTTGTTTTCTCTAATCAGTTCTTCAATTACATTCTTCAAATGACGACACTCGTTTGTGTTATGGCCATGGGTTTCATGGAAGCGGCAGAACTTTCTCGACTTCCTTTTTTGCTCAAACTCTTCCTTCCAAGGCAGCTTCAGGTACTCTTCTGTTCCCTGAGTTGCCAGGTAAATATTCTCCAAGTTGTCGTTATATGGAGTGTATTCTCCATGTTTCAGACCTTTGAGTTTCTTTCCCCCTCCGTTGCCCTTGGCGGTGTTCTAATCCTAGTTCTTCCTTTTGTGGTTCCCATCTTTTCCAACAGTTACTTTAGAATTCTTGTCATTTTGATTAATCGCCACATTACTGTGAATTGATTCATTTGGTCGCATATCAGTATTTTTACCTTCTAATGTATTTGTCTCTTCCAATCTCAAGTACTGACTAGCCTTTTAATTGAATTCTTTCTTAGTGGTCGATTGCTTCATTTTAATCCATCACCCAAAATCTGTCTATGGATGGATCGACCGGAATAAATCCATCAAAATCATATCCTCATTTGGGTTGCTCACTTTGGTGACGATTGTGTTAAAGCAGGTCATGAACGATTTTAGTGATTCGTTGGGTACTTGGAAGTAACTAGATAGAGACATTACATCCTTTGGTTGAGCCATGTGCCATCTAAATTGATCCAAAAACTTCCTGGCTAGCTCGTCAAAGGTCGAAATAGATCGCGGATGGAGTCTGGTAAACCACATGGTGGCAAGTCCTTCCAAATAGATGGGGAAACATCTGCAACGAACTGCATCCATTGCCCTTGCACCATCCATATTCCAGATGTACTTGTCCAAGTTCTATTAGGGTCACTAGGTCCATTGTATGAGGGCATAGCTGGTGGCATGGTGAATTTCTTGGGGCACTCTGCCCTTGGGATACTATCGGTGAAGGGAGTTCGGCTCGGAGTGGAACCCCAATCATCATCCTTTTTACCCTTGCTTTCTTCCATCAAGAGTCCGACTATGTCCGCAATGTATGCCTCACTTGTCCGTTTATCCGTAGATCGGCTGTCAGTAGTTGCACCAAGTGTTTGACTTTGCAAACGGTCTTGGTTGGCTGGCTAAAGCCTAGGTTCTCCAATCTTTGGGTGAGTTGCTCCTGCAGAGGTCCGTTGACAGGCGGTTGGTCTTGCAGGTGGAGTTTGACCATTTAAGTTCAATTCACCTTCCTTAAGTTGCTTACCTTCGTCAAAGTCAGTATCAGCTACTAATATGCCCTCCCATGGAGTTTTCACTCCTAAGTTCAGATTTGCAGTAGGCGCTTTTAAAATGGGCGGAGTTTTAGCATTTTCCACTATCGTGACGCCTGGAGCTCCACCTATTACTTCCTTTTGCTTCTGTTTCTTCCATTCAAACCAAAAACAAAAGAATGCTCTTGCTTCGTAGTAGCCATGGCTTCAGGCACCGTAATGGGAGTAGTTAGTAATTAGAGCGCTAAAAGAGCATCTATCTTTTCCATAAGAGCCTTTTGACTGTTTATCATTTTCTGGTTAATTTCATCAACCATCTTATTCAATTCTCCCTTAGTCACAACTCAATGCTGTGTGGAGGATCCTGGAACCTGACCTCCAGAGTTAGATCCTAACATCAGGTTGTTGGGATAGTTAACCTTAATTTGCTCAGGGTTTGTTTCTTCTCTAGCAATGGTAGCTCCTATGGATCTTTCGAAGGTAGTTCATTTTCTTCCTAGTGCCATTGATTCTCAACAACAAATCTTCTAAGCAAATATTGAGGTTCTAACTTCTGAACATATCTGATCCAAAGTATATAGCTAGATCTAAGCCTGAGTTGGATTCTCAGTGAAAGCACCCAAATGTTAACCAGAAAAATGGATTAATGCCCTAGAGTATGTGTGAAAGCACCAACCTTGTTCTTATAGAGTAATAATATAGAAAATAAATGTAAAAAGAGCAACAATAGTAAAAATACAAGAAGATTTTTATAGTGGTTCGGTTGTTAATGAAGCCTACACCATTTTATAATATGTTAACTGAGTACTGTTACAATTTGAAGTGGATTACAATATGATTGAATCTTCTAGGTTAGATCAACTCACAAGTACAAGATTTCATTGGAGAATCACAGTGAACCCCTAGATGACTATTGTGTGGAAGGAGAAGAGTGAAGAATAATCTATGTAGAGTTTTAGCAACCAGTTTGGAAGATCCCCTTTATGTTGCAGGTAGAATTGTATTTATAGGGGTTGGAGAGCTATTGGTCTGGTCCGCTTTGCCAGAAGCCTACACTCGATGATAAGAAGGTGTTCTGAAAATTTCATAACAATCCAACCTAATCTGATGGATCGCTAGCGATTCATGTACATAGGGAATGTTTGGGCTTCTTTATTTAGGTTGCACTTCTTGCCTTATGTAGGTGCTTTCCATGTAATTTCATAGCTTATTGCCTTGTTTTGGTGATGGTTCACACATGGGTTAAATTGTTCTACAACTTAAACCAGATGAATGCTCACTTCTCGAACTAGGTTGCTTGAAACTTGGAAAACATCTCTAGAAAAGATATCGGCTCATGATTCAAGTGGGTAGAACGATCCATGGAGCTTCCTTATGGATCACTAGTGATCCATGGGTGATGGATCGCTGGCGATCCATCCCCTTTGTGGATTTTGGGTAATTCTTCTTGAATCCTTCTTGGCCTATTCTTCTGGTCCTTTTGGTTGATTCTTGAGTATTTTTGGTTTGGCCTAGATGTTCTAACTCATCTGGATTCCTGCTTGGGTAAAAACCACAGTTAACACAATAAATCAAAGAGAAAAGAGAGAAAGGAGATTCAATATTTTTATATTGATTCTGCAAATCTCTAGCCAACATCCACTTTATCAATTTTATCGATTCCTCTTTTCTATATCAACCAATTTTATAAGGGTGTTTTTGATGTACAATGGTTAGATCTGGAATCAGAAGAGTTTTTCCTTAGTGAAATTAGTTAAAGTGCCAAAAGTCGGATGAATATGCCAAAGATCCCTTTTCATATGTTATTGCTTGCTATTTATAGACAAATTTGAGCACCAAAACCACCAGATCTAGGTTGAATCGGTCGTTTTTCTAGGTCTGAGTTTTTAGCATGAAGAACATTTCAAAAGAGCATGTTTCCTGAGATTTGACTGATCGTACCGATCGATCATGCATCTTACTAATCGATAGCTTGACCAATTCATCAACTTTAACTTAAAAATGCTTAAGTCTTCCAGCCTTCAGTCATTAAGGACAATATTGTAATTTGGATTGATCGGTACCGATTGATGTCCCATATTCAAAACTTGTTTTTTCCTCAAAATAGCATGTAGAACTATAGTAGAAGCAAAGTGGAACCATCCATCTATCGATGCTGATCGATTGGTATAATCAATCTAGTTAGTTCCTAACTTGAAGTGTTTCCTTAGGTATTTCATTTGTGATCTCTTCTAAGCTCGTTGACTTCATCATTTTATAATGTGGAAGTTCTTCTACTGATTCAAGTCAATTCCAAGGTTGTGGAAAATTTATGGGTAACATTGGCCCCTAAAGCATGCTTTTATGGATACAAAGCATGCTTTGATAAAGAATGTGTACTGATACTAGCAAATTATCGATTTTGTTCTCAGGTTATCTACCAAATTAGTTATGGTGAATCATTCATTATCCTCGGATTCCGCTGCAAACCAAAGGTCACTTTGGACCCATTAAAGTTAAAGAGTCGTAACATTGTCTAAATGTTAGTCATAAATCATTATGGTCTCGCATCCTCTTAGGGGTCATACAATATACATAAATCATATGTCTTTTTATCATGCAGTATAAATCATGTATCATTATAAAGGTTTATGGTTGTCCATCTGAATGGAGCATTGTCAACAAATCAGTTGGCATCTCCTAACATCACATTACAAGCAAGTCCAGCCAGATTAAAAAACTACCTACAAGTAATTAGTTATCAATTATCAATGTGCAATGTAAGCATATTGCCCCCAATTGAAACATTATTTATAAATCATTTAGTATCCCTTAGCATCCCATTATAAGTAGGTTCAATCGGATCAAGGCAATTCATTAAGGGTGTTCCCTATGGAAAATTATGTAAATAATTATCTAACTTAACTTTTGTAATATATATATATATATTTGTATCAAACAAAAATAAATATAAATATAAATAAATATATCAGCTTTTATATTTAAATAATTATCATAAAAAGTTTAAACTAGAAAATAAAACATTTTTCTACCATTTCCAAAAAATTATATAATAATAATATATTAATAATACTAATATTTATATACATATTCATTTTACCAACGGTCGAAAACAAAAAACATATATTTGTAATACCACCCATGATGAGATCATTACGTTAACTCTAGATATTGTTCCATTAATTATATCCATAAATCACAATAGTTTTTTACACATATGGATATATATATATATATATGTGTGTGTGTGTGTGTGTGTGTGTGAATGTTTATGTTTGTATGTATGTAAATGTGTGTGTGTGTGTATGTGTATGTGTGTATATGTGTGTGTTGTGTGTCATAACTTGACAACCTATAACAACCCACCATGAAACGGACCTAATTTTTGATCTAGAAAAGGCCCATCGAACCTTAGGCCCACTCCAAAGACGGCTGTTAGTTGTTAAAATTGATACAAAGAATAATATACAAAGCTATCTATCTGCACATTCAGAATCTCATAGCAGAAGGAAAAAAATTATAACATCACAAATGGTACTCATCTTGCTAAAAAGTTCAAATGTCAGAAACATACAACACAATACTACATAATAATGCCAATATCCATAATACAACATTACAAAGTACATCATCATGTGTAAATGGGTACATTAGAAATAAAAACAACATAAGTAGATAGATAAATTACTGCCATAAGTCTGACTCCGCCACCGTCTCCAAAATCTACATCTTCTTCTCTAACATATGTTGTAATGTGGAGGGAGTCAGAACATGTCTGGTAAATAAAATTTCGAGCCATTCTATAATAATACTTGAGTAGTATAATTTAAATAAGAATATGTCTTACGCATCCAAACTATATTATAAGTTTTTCTACTACAAGGCCTAAGGCTTTTCCAGCCCAATTCTATAACCATTACCCTTTTAACCCAATAATCCATCTTCAACTGTAGGCTAAAGGCCATTCCCAGTCCCACGTATTTACCGTCAATTATGTCCTAATAATGTACGAGATAGTACCCAAGCCACTTAATACCTCTTTTATGAGAACTAGACAAACTCTGACAATTTAATGCCTCATTCTAGGTAGGTCCCCATCATTTAATACATATCCCAAGGCGGACTCCTCTTTGATACTATCTAGCTAACATTGCACTGAATCTTATCAAGCCTCTTAATACTTCTTTATAAGAGAAGGGACCCTATAAATGCCACATAATACCTCAAACCCAAAGCAAACCCTTCTCGAGATATCCACTACAATGCTACACCACTAACGTTGACCATTTAATACTTCTTAAAAAGGGAGGAGGTGGGCCCTCAATCAGCCACTTGCTACCTTCAACCCCGAAGCAGATCCTACGTATTATGACCTGTAACCCAAACAGTGACGTCTTACATTAGTCTAACTATTCGTAGGTACCGGAAGCCATATTAGCTGGGCAAGTTTACCTTATAGAATTTGGGACTAATTTCACATCCACCATGGGTACATATTGTAGATGATGTCTCGCATTAACCCTAAAGTCACACTGGTGGTAGCCAGATCAACTGGGAAAACTTTCATGTGCCTTTGACTGGCCTCGCATCCCTATAACTTAGTCATAATCTACACTCTCTTAACATATCAACACACACCTCACCACATTCCCTATTAAGGCCTTACAAATAAAACCCTTATTTCACCTTAATTGTAAATTTCTTTCCTAAAGGAGATTTAATACTAATTAATAACCTATTTACTACTCAATTAATACGCTACTAATTATATATTATTTATACACTAATATATATATTTGTGTGTGTGTGCCTAAAATACTTCTAAGTGTGCGAAGATTACGCCCTAAACTAATAGTTTATATGTCAATCTTTAAAATTATACAAGTCCAATTCCATATCCACAAACATACCATATATCCAATATTCTCAATTCAATAATAGACTTGTATACAAATAGAATCCATATCAAACTTGTTTTATAACAAATTAGTAGAATCAACATTAATAGAATTTATAATTCAAATGCTTTTACGCTCTATTCAACTTATGCATATACAAATGAAAAAGGGAATTCTCATTAAAATTATGGAAATATGTGGTGTAAACTACGAAAAAATAGAATCTGTATCTTACACACCATTTTCTAACTTACTACTTTTCAAAAACCCTTAATCAGATCCAAAGAAAAAGATGAGAAGTGGAACATAATGTAAAACATTAAAATTATAATAACTCCTCCATTGGAAAATAAATCTATTTTCCAAGTCAACGCCTTCCTCCCTTGACCCCTCCCTTCTCCATCCTGCCCCCCTCCCCCGTCCTCTCTCCCTCCTCCCTCGCTCGGCCTTTGTTGTCGCTCCCAGATCCTGTGATGGATGAGGTACTCCTGTCGGAGCCCTCGAACAGCATTTGTTCTCTTCCGCCCCTCCTGCCTACGCCAACCCAGCCTTTTGTGCACGGTAGATCCTTTGTGGAAGTGGTTAAGTCTGTTCCCGCATCTCAGCCCTTTCGCCTACCTTCCATCAAACTCTCTCCTGCGACGAAACGTGGGCTTGTTCCTGTCTTCAAATCCATCTCTCTATCAGTTGATTTTGTGAATAAGAAGAACCGTTGTTTGGAATGTGCAGCATTGGGCCACATAGCCAAGTCATGCAGGAACGGACGTGTGTGCTTCGGATGTGGGTTCTTTGGTCATTCGGCCTCAGCCTGTAAACATAAAAAGGTGGGACAAAAATCTCCTTTTCATTCTTTCCCACTCCCCAAGGCTGACTCTTCCTCTCCCAAATCCAGACCGAGATTTCTATCATTCCCCCGGCCCCTCCCTCTCTCTTCTACCCCTCTTTCTTATTTCCTTGCTCCACGCAACCCCTCCCATCAATTCCTAGTCCTTTCAGTTCTTCTTCTTTCAAGACCATGGCCGTCCCCTCCCCTCTCGCCACTTTAGCCAGCGCCTGTTATTAGAACATGGAATCGGTTCATCTCTCTCTAGTTTCTACTTTCAATACCGATGACTGGGAGATTTCCCTCCGTTTTGAATGATGTTTCCTCATCCACTTCCCTTCCACCGACCTCCTGACCCAGGCTTCCAACTATCTTTTATTGTTAAGCTAGGTAGGACGTTGTACATCGCTCAGTGGACTCCTGCGTCGGATGCCTACGTCAGGGAGTTTTGGCCTCCTTCTTGGGTCCGCATTAACGGGGTGCTGGAGAATGTTCGCACTTCTTATATCACTCTTTCTGCTTTGCTCTGCCCCTTTGGACTTTTTGTGGACTTTGACACTTGTGAGTGGGGGCTTACAGACCACTGGTTCGTGTTCTCCCAAATGAGCTTTGATAAAGTTGTCGTTCTTCCATGTTCGTTTATTATTGAGGTGAATAATTATGATTACAAGATTTCTATGGAGCATTGGGCCCTTGTGCATACGGTCTTAGATCCTACCGACCTCATGCTCGGGGATGATTTCACTAGCAATTGGCAGAACCTTTATGAGCCTCTATATCGCCCTCTCTCGGCTCTAGATTCCCCTTCATTCTAATCCCAGATTTGATGCTATGCTCGCTGAAGCTGAACTGGCAGGCATCGCTACCGAAGCTCCTTCTAGGACTCATGACCCTCCTCCCTTCAATGATTTATCTTTCGAAGTGATTGGCCCTAGAGGTTGGCACCATTGGCCTATTTCCCTCGAACCTAGTTGGGATCCGATAGATGATGTTTATCCATCCGCTCCCCACCTCCCTATTTTTCCCACCTCTCTTCTGCTTGACCTCACTTTCCTTGACCCCCAGTGGATTTAATCCTGGAGGCTTCTGCCCCTGTTTAGAATGCCCTTGAGTCCTCCTAACAACAGCATCTCCCTGCTTTCTCTACCACTTTAGTCAGACGTAGCACTCGATTTTTGCCTTATACTACTAGATCCATGCCCCTACCTCTAGTAGTGTTTTTCAACTTGCTATTTTTACTTCTGTTAACGCCGCTTATAATAAGAACATTTCACGTTGCATCAAAATTGATTTATTTCCCAATCATTATTCGACAATGCAAGAATTAGAAAAGGAGCGTTTGTCCTTTTCCTCATGAAGATTCTCTCATGGAATGTGAGGAGCCTAGGGGACCCCCAAAAACTTGGCTATATCTGTCACATTTTATCCCCTTTACACCTCGATATGCTTTTCATCAAATAATCCAAATTAGTTGACCCCCCCCCTCTTTCTTTGCTCCATTACCTTCGAGGCCCTAACCTCTTGGGGTAGGCCTTCATTAATGCATGTGGTTCCAGTGGTGGTATTTTGACTGCCTGGAATGAATCTCTGTGGTATCTCTTCTAAATCATTAAACATCCATCGGCTCTTCATGTTGGTTTGAAATTCATCCCTTCAGGTGTCGCCTATTTCTTTTCAAATATTTATGGTCCTTATAATAGTCAGGATAGACTCGCTCGGTGGTCTAATTTCTCTGAAGTTGCTAGATTCTCTTTTGGTCCTTGGGTCCTCGGAGGGGACTTTAATATCACTCGTGATAATTCTAAGCATAATTCTTTTGGTTCCCATAGTCCTAATTCTCTAGCCTTTAATGACTTCATCAATTCTTGTGCACTGTTCGATCCCCCTATACCTAATCGTCTTTTCACTTAGAGCAATCTTCATTCTTCTCCCACCTTAGTCAAACTTGATTCATTCCTTTTTAATTCAGCCTGGAAAGATGCTCTTCCGTTATCGTCTATCAATGGCCTTCCTTCTATCCTTTCCAATCATTGCCATGTCCTTCAGGACTCTAGTGTCAGTTGCCCCCCCCAAATCTTCCTTGAGATTGGAGAGACTTTGGCTTTTGGAGCCTGGCTTTGAAAACTTCATTCTAACTGCTTGGTTTAGCACTCCCTCTTAGCCGTCTGCCTTTGCCACAGTGGTTGCTAAACTCAGATCTCTTCGCAAGCTTCTCCGTTCTTGGTCCAGATCTATTTGGGGATCCCTTAGATCAAAAATTGCCTTACCCAATACTCCATTCCTGACCTCAACATCAAAGAGGAATCCTATCCCCTCTCTGCTTCATATACCACTCCGCTCCGTTCTCTTGAATCTGAGTTGGACAGACTTCTCAAGTAAGAATAAATTGGATGGAAGCAAAGATCTAATTCTATGTGGTTGACCGATGGTGATAGAAATACTGCTTATTTTTACTGATTTTCCAATGGCAGAAAGAGAGCCAACCTCATTTTTGAAATCCAGCACAATGTCCATTCCTTCCTGGATCAGTCTGGCCTTAACAAGCTTTTTACCTCGTACTTTCACAACTCCTTGGTTCTGCTCCTACGCCTCCACTGCCTATCGCTTGGGATGTGCTTTACCCTAATCCTTCCCCAATTCACCTTGATACCCCCTTTAATGAAGCCGAAATCCTGGCTGTCCTCCATGAGATGGATGATGACAAATCTGTATGTCTAGATGGTTTCGATCACTTTACCTTCAAGTGCTTCTGGCCCATTGTTCGTGGTGATATCCTAGCTCTTTTCTCTGAATTCTACTCCAAGCCGTCCTCTATTGCTAGAGTTAACTACGATAATGTGATTCTGCTTCCTAAGAAAGCTGGTGCCAATCATCTATCGAATTTCAGCCCTACTAGTCTCCTTAATACCACTTTAAAGCTCATTACTAAGGTGCTAGCTATCCACCTTCAAAGTTCGATTTCTCAGTTGGTAGGAGAGGAACAATCTGCTTTTATTCTTGGTCGTAATATCCTTGAGTGTGTGGCTGCTACCTAGGAGGTAGTCTCCCAATGCCATTTGACCTCTACCCCTGGTGTGCTCTTGAAGTAAGATTTTTTTAAGGCTTTCGACTCTATTAGTTGGCACTTCATCTTTGAACTGATGTTCCACCTTGGGTTTTTAGTTCGCTGGATTGATTTGATTCACCACATTCTTACTTCCGGTATGTCCACTGTCTCTATCAATGGGGTGAGTAGTGGTTTCATTAAATCTGCCTGTGGCTTACGTCAGGAAGACCCCCTCTCCCCTTTGCTCTTCATTCTTGTTGTGGATGTCTTTAATCATATGAATAAATTGGCTATCTCTCACAATCTTCTTGCTAGGATCAGTCTTCCAAACTCGAGAGTTTCCTTATCCAATATTCAATTCATCGATGATACGATTCTATTCTCCTCTCCTGCCCCGGGTCATATCCACTACCTCATGGTTCTGCTGTACGTTTTTGAAATTATTTCGGGCCTTTCCATTAACCTCTCTAAGAACAGAATCACTATGCTTGGTGGAGCAGACCACCTTAGGCCCCGAGTTGCCAACACTCTCAACTGTGGTATTGAGCATTTCCCAATCTCTTATGTTGGGATCCCTATCCGTCCTTCGAAATTGATTCGCTCTGACTGGCTCCCACTTATATCCAAAGTTTCCTCACACTTAGCTACCTGGAAAGCCTTTTCCCTCTCCATGGTTGGACGATTAATTTTGATTAAATCTATCTTTTTTGCTATCCCAAATTATTGGATTTCATTTCATTGTATTCCTAGATGGGTTATTTCTGCTACTGACAAACTCTACTGGTCTTTCCTTTGGCATGGCTCGTGAGCTAAAAATTTAGTTTATTGGTTTATTGTTTGCAAAGATGTGTCTCAAGGTGTTCTAGGTATTCCAGACTTGTTCTTTTTCAACATTGCTCTTCTTTCCAGATAAATTTGGCACTGTCTCTCCACTGATACTCCCCTCTAGAAGTCTTGGATCTTATCTAAACATTACGACTCCAATCCCTTCCGTATCCTCCTCTCCTACCAGTTCCCCTTTCCCTTTCTGGGCAGGTGTCCTCCTTTCAATCCTGTGGGATTTCCGTTTTGTACAAGTCCATATTGGGAATGGGCATTCCTACTCTCTCTGGCATGATTCTTGGTTCAATAGCTCCCCCTTATCCAATTCATTTCTTGATCTCTACTCGGTGGTCTCTAAAAAATCCGCATTTGTTTTCAAAGCCATCTCTCTTTAGTTCCATTACTTCTCATCTAACCTCGCCATCTCTGGCTCCACTCTCACCCAACTTCTCCAAATTTTGCGCATCCTTCGGTCCATCCACCTATCCTCTTCCCCGACAGTATCTTCTGGGGTTTGACCTCAGGCAAATATTTCTCGGTTTCTTCATGCTACTTTTCCCTTACCAATTCAGGTAAATTGTTCTCATTCCCTAGACTCCAAAATTGCAAAATCCCCCCTCTCGTGTCTTTATGTGGATCCTTACTCTTGACAAAGCTAACACTAAAGACAGGCTCATTCGTAAAGGCATCTTGGTTGATCCTTTGTGTGTCATATGCTCCGCTAATAATGAGTCCATCTAGCACTTATTTTTCGATTATGTTGTTTTTAGTTTTGGATCTTCCAAATCATTCCCGCAGTGGATCCGGACCAATTCTTTTTTGATCCTTCGATAAAAAATATTTCAAAATCGAGAAATCTCTACAGGAGCAGGCATTATCAGAGAATAATTAGCCGATTTAGATTTGCGAAACTTCTCATACTACATTTGGGTGTCAACTAGTGCATTCCTACTTGGCTTTATTCTAGATATCTCCTCCTTTTTTGACCACTGTAATATTCTTCTTCCACCCCAGACCTTGATTGCTTCATTGCTGCTTTCAGATGGGCGATATGGCAAGAGAGGAATTTGCGCTATTTCAAGAACGTTTCATGCTCCAAACTAAGTATTTGCTTTAAGATTTCTTATCTTTTCTACTCGTGGATAAGTAAATGAGCTGTGTCTCCTATGTGGCTAAGCATTGCTCCTATGGATTCTTACATTGAATCAGTAGGTAGTTCGGTGGCTTCTGATTGTGGGAGAGTTGGCCCATTTGTAGCTGGTGTTAGTATTCGTCCATGGTGATGCTCTTGTTTTGGTTTCCGTTATTTTGGTTGTGGAATGCTTTTAGTTTCTATGGTTGGATTTTCCGCATGCATGGTGTTGAGGCTGGGATGTTGCACTTTTCTTTGTTTCCCTTCTTTTTATTTTTAAGTCTGTCAATTTGATGTTGTATATATCTTTACATTTCCTAGTTCTCCTCTATATGTCGGCTACCGGTTAAGCTTGTTGACGGGATCTATATTATATCTATTTTAATATCTAATCGACTGTGTAGTCTCGCACTACACAATCATTTTTCTCAAAAAAAATTACAATAACTACACGATTCCATCATTTTAATATAGAATAATTGAGATTCGAACTTAAGAATTGACATTTCACTTTAGGGGAATTTTGAGGTTTTAATGTAATATTTTCGTAAACATAATTCTCAAAGGCATATATCAAATTCAAGTTATACCATACAATTACTAAAATAAGAAAAACGAAGATTCCACTCATAAAATGTCCTTGGATCTTCCACTTTGATTTGTTTACACTCGCTTTAAATCTCTTTCAAATCTCTCCTTTTAGAAATATACAATAAGGGAATTGTATATGAATTAAATTTAGAAATTTAAGGAGCGGAGGATGATAGAATTCGAAATTGTATAATAAACACCTAAAATTTATTACCTGAAACCCTAGAGAATTTTCTGAATCTTTGAAGAAAGAGACCGACAGAGCTTCGCCTATTTCCTAAAATAATTTGTGAATACAAGTAAGGGGGCTAGGCTCTTATTTATAGTTGTTAGAAAGCACCAGAACCGTCAGATTTAATTCGGTTTAAAATAATATAATCCGGACCGTTCCTGGTCTAGCTTAACCCTAGCCATCATAACAGCACCATTTGATTGCTCTTCCCCAAGCGGTCGACTAACCCAAGGAAGGCGGTCGACCAGTAGCAGTTATTTTGGGAAGAGTTGATTGCTATCATTGATTTATTAGTTAATACCTTAATTATATTTAATATTAACTTTTCTTTTCTTAACCCCCAAGTCTAACTACCATTAATTTTTGAATTTCAAACTTCAGCATTAATTATTTGTTTGAATCTGAATTCCAATTAAATGAATTCGAATCCAAAAACTTCAAACGTCGATAATTTTTTCGTTTGAGCTCCATTTTCAATTTTTATATATGGAAATTGATCAGAAAATCACCATGAACGCAACAAAATAACTTTCGTGGCCAAATTCCAACATTTAGAAAATTTCCGATTTTAGCCTTATTATTAATTAATTCTTTTCTTATCGGTTTCTTATTAATTTTATAGGGTGTTATATATTCACATTTATATGTCTAGGGTTAGTTTATAATGTTTACAATGTATGTACCATGAATGTGAATGCTAAACAAATTAAATATAAATGAAAATTAAAGTTGAACTAAATGGTATATATAAGATATATATATATATAGCTCATAACGTACAGATATATATACATCAAAGTTTAAAGACAAAATTAACTAAATTACATTAAAACTAGAAATCTTTATTAACAACCACTAATTGTGATTTAGTATAAATAAATAATTTATTTAAACACAAAACAAGATCTAGTGAAATTGATAAAAGGAATTTTCTTTTATGAAATTTTTGCATTTTACCTCATTATCAATGCACCTGATCCCAGAACTGCCAGTGCACATGTGTGTAGTACGTAGGTCGAACATGGGGATTTTGGTCTGAAATTTTAAAATTTTAAAATTTTTAGATTAAAATCTTAGGCATGTGATAAAGAGTTTTGGAGAGAAATGAAAAATAGAATTTAAAATTAAATGTATTAGAAATTAATTTTGAAATTTACTCTAAAACAAACCTTGTTGGATTAACCAAATAAAAATCAATTACTAATTTAAATTAAGATAATTTAAATTTACATTATTTTTGAATCTATTCAAAAAGGAATATTATAAAAATTGAATTAGTTAAACTCTGTCAAACATAAAAATTAAATCAAATCCATCTCAACTGACTAGAAAACGATGATAAAGTAAAGTGATAATAAAATAAAAAATACTAGTGTTATGAAACAAAAAAATATATTTAAAGAACAAAAATAAACAAGTACAAAAGGTAAAATAATAAAATAAAAATTAGTATTACCACCAAAACTAATTGTACGGTCAATCACTAACTGAAAAAATGAAATGAAAATAGATCAGCCGTGTTCTAGCAAATCTAATTGACTAGACAACATAATTAACTATGTAAAAAATGTCCAAATAAAAGAAGTAAACTCTATTAAATTTATAGATGAGATATATAACTCAAGATATGAGCTATGTGGGTATTTATAAGAGATGGATTTGTTATCTTATATTTTTCAGAAGCGACATTTTGATGACATTGGACTATAAAATGACGAAGGAATGAATGTTGGACTCAAAGATGATCGAGTATGAAAAGCAGCTAAAGAAACAGGAGGAAAAATGGCAAAGTCTATGGATTGCTACCGATCCATAAAATTGTCACTATTTCACCCAATTCTCAAAGAATGATGAAAATGTCAATGCAAGAAGGAAAAATAGAGAAATTTGACTAAATCTATAGATCGATACCCATCCATAGATTTCCTTCTTAAACCAACATTATCAGTATATACGTGAAAGAATAAGTTTGGAAGCATTGAGAGAAAATTAACACAAGGAATGAAGCAACAATACTCGAGAAAACTAAAAGAAGACTCAAAAAATGCTAAGACTATTGATCGATACAGATCCATATATAGACCGATATTGATCCATGAGTATTGATCTGGTCTCGCTCCTATCTTTTCAGGTTTGGCTATTTGACAAGTTATATAATGGTCTCATGACCCAAAAGCTTAAATAGCCTATTTTAACTATAAATAGAGGGCTACATACAACAGAAAAGGGATTTTGACTCCTGGCTAATTGTTATCATATTTCTTAAGGGAGGAACTATTTACATTAACAACTTTGAGATAGTAACTCGAGTTGTAATTGTAATTCCTCTAGAACTAGATTAACAATAAAATATTCATTAAAGTGGACATGTGCATAACCGAACCACTATAATCCATGAGTCGCTTGCTTTTCTTGCCATTCCTATACATTTTTCAGACATTTCTTGTTTATCTACTGCTACTAGATGCAATTATACAACATAGGATTGTTACCTCCAAACAAACATTCAATCGAAGGTGCTATACTAAATTTTAGCTAATATTTTTTTAGTAATTTCATTGAGAAGTTGAAGATTAGGCTAGATCTCAATTTTTACTACGATTTGGATAATATCTATAAGGATATATGATAATACGGGACTAAAAAAGAGTCCAAAAAGTAAGATATTGAGGAATTTGAAGGAAGGAATGTTAGAACTGCTGGTAGATGGATCTGATGTAAGAGATCAAGGAGTTAGAAGAATATCTCCAACCGAATTTGATGAAGAACTTTTTGTTAAAAGATGAACAAATAGGGAAAGAGCGGGAGTAGATGAAAATAAAGATGCAAATAGGGAAAGAAATCATCCATGTGGAGCAGCTAACCCAAGTGGATCGATTGGTATCAATTGACCATGGATCGATATCGATCCATTAATGATAGGTAATAGTAGCCGCCTTAATGCTGGTAGAAAGGATGGTCGTGCTGTGAGCCTTACTAGTGGAAGATCTGGTAGAAATACTCATGAAAATGCTTAAAGGAGAGAAGGATGTTGGGCATGCGTTCGCAATTGACCACATGGAAGGTCAACAAAAATGGACTCCTATAAACCAGAGAGACCTAGGAGTCGGTCTGCTAGCCATAAACACTCAGACAATGACTGTATTGGTCGTCCATGGAGCCGAGCACATAGTTATGCATCCGAAAATCATCGTCAAGGGCGAACTGAAGGAATAAATGATGCGATAAATAATGGCATCAAAAGATTTCTTCAAAAGGATATTCAAGATGATGTTGGACATCTGTTTCTAATAGGAATCTTTTCACCTCAGAGATTAATTCAATCGAGTAACAAAGGAAATTTTCCATGCAATTCATGCTGCTATGTAATGGACTGATAAACTCCATGCAACATTTGCTTAGGTATTATTAATACGTGGATGGTGCAAGGGACGAAGATTATGTGAATTATAGATGTTTTCCCTTATCCTTAGAGGGACTAGAAACAATGTGGTTCTATAGGATAGAGTTTGGATCCAAAAGTTCTTATGGCCAACTAGCAAAAAAATTGAATCAATTACTATGCAACCTAAGGCATGATTTTTCTACTGAATGTTAAGAAAAGAAAGGAAAATCATTAAAGAATTATCTTAAGAGATTCAATGCAGCTATGGCTGAAGTAAGAAACCCAGAGGATATCCTCATGTTGATGGCTATAGTTGGAAGAAGGTAAAGATTTTGATTTTGGAAAGTGGCTAACTATGAAAAAGCCAATTGTTTTGATGTACTTTAATAGAAAAGCTAATCAATGTTTATGTCCGAAAGAGGTAGAAGTGGAGAAGATACTGAATGTTGGAGGATCAACAGAACAAAGCAATGTAGTGAAGAATATCGATGTCATTAGGAAAGACAGTAATAGTGGAAACAATAATGATGGTAATATAAGGAAAATTAACAAAGTTGGAGACAAGGAGGAGGACTTTAGAAAACACTTTCAATTTGTGCAAAATGGTAAATATACAAAGTTGAATGACTTCATGGAAAGTTGCTCCGAAGATGTTACGGAAGAAAAAAAAGAGACCTTGGAAGTATTGCCACATGGACATAATACAAATGAGTGTAGGCATTTGAAAGATATTGTTTGAACCAAAAATGGCATAAACAACCAGAAGTTAAAATAAAAAATAAAATATGAAGAAATGTAAATGAAAATGAGAAATAAACAAGACATAATCGTTTATATTGGTTCGGCAAAGCTTGGCTTATGCCCATTTTAAGATTTTATTACTTATATTTGACTTAGAGGCAGAAGTTCTTAGGGGTCGGTACAACTTCGACACTTATTTTTCAGAATTACAAGAATATAGAGTAGAGTAGAACTAGAGCCCAAAAAGATCTTGAAAAATGAGTCATACCCTCCTATTTATAGAGGTAGGGGCCTAAATTCTCGTACAACAATATCTCCAAGCCTTATCCACAATTTTAGACCAATTCTCTCACAAAAGTAGGTGCCACATCATCGAGAAGTAGGGGTCAATACCGATCTATATGGATGAGTCGGTACCGATCCCTAAAATAGCCAAAATGGCTACTTTCAACTCCTCATCTTGGCTCATCTTATGGTTGGTTTCATGATTCCATAGTTATTTACACCAATATTAGCTTGTTTCTGAATCCAAATGATGGAGTGGTGGAAGAACAAAGTTGCAACTTCAAGTGTTCGTGGAGATTGATGGAGGATTGCATACCTTGGAAATAAGCTTTTGGTATCGAGTAAGACATGTAGGTACAAGATGGAAACCATAAGAGGAGGAAAGTGGGATCGGTACCGATCCCTAAGCATGGGTCGGTGCTGACCCCTAACTCAGATGGTTTCTGAGTCTTGTTGCTTTGGGTTGGCTTGGCATTAGCCTTGTGACTCTATTCATGTTTGGTTTATAGACCCTTGGGCTATCTCTCTGGGCTTCCTACCTTGATAACCCTAAGTTTGATTCATCCAATCTATTCGAATATTGCCCGATTAAAAGACTAGATAACATTTGCCCTCTAAAAGTACATCTTGTTTCAAACAAGATGTGCTTTGAATTGAGACAAGTCAAGATTGTTGTAAAGGATTCACTATATGAATTGAATGGCCATTATCTTTCTCGCGGATCGCCTCTATGAGGAGTTATGTCCACAACCATTTGTTGCGACGCTTGACCATCATCTAGTGTTATAAATTTGGAGAGTGCTATCTTGATCTATTGTTCTGAGCTTAGTAATCCTGAACTGGTTTCTCATATGGATTTTCCAAGTATGAGTTTACTTTTCTTTGACTCTAGTCGTTGGGTGTCGAATATGATTACGTACAAGTATACACGTGCACTCCTTTGTAGAAGCTCTCAATCATATGCACATACTCATGTAGGCATATATAGGTCATCATCTTCATTGTTGTTGTCGTTTTTTGTTTTGTGTAGTTGGACTCGCTTTTGGTTTGCAGTTGTAGGAATCTGTTTTTGTTCTAGGCCGGCCTTGTGTGGGTTCAGCCCCCGGTTTTAGCTTTTCTTTCCAGATTAGATGTAAATAGAACCTGTACTTTTCTTTCCAAATTCTATTTCGAATGTGAATAACAAAGGATTTTGTTTCGTCCAATCTTTGTGTGAATATATCTAAGTATTTGAGAGATGCGCTTTCCACTCAATATACCTGTGATCCATTTCTTATCAGGATTATTACTGGACTAAGTCATTAGCCCGCTCCGTGTTTTGCTGGCCTTTCATCGTAAAGCAATTGTTGAAGCACCGACATCTAGGCATTATTTCTTATCAGGATTATTATTGGACTAAGTCATTAGCTCACTCCATGATTTGCTGGCCTTTCGTCGTAAGGCAATCATCATAAAGCATCTAATTCTATAACCCAATCGAACTTCAATTACCTGGAAAGGTGATTCAAGCATTCCTTTTGGAGGAACTTTAAATGCGATAGCGCCTGCCTTTGGGCATCAAGTGAAGTAAATTGCCTTCAATAGCAAGTCGGACAACATTCTCCAGGATGTGTGTTTCGAGTGCCAAACTCCGGGCATTAGTAAGGGCTAACCACTTAAGATCAAGATTTAGGTATTCTTTTCTAGGGTAGTAACGTTCGATCGCACCAGACTTGGGGCATCGATCAAAGTTTATAAGTAAGTTTCAGCCTTTCACCGAGTGCGGATCTTTTGCCTCGCCTATTCCGGGAAAGGGTCATTGGCCTTGCCATCCTCTAGGCAAGACATTAACGCTCTGCCAAACTCTCAGCATGAGCAAATTAGTAGACAGTCATGTCACATCCACTTTGATTTTCCCCCATGTCGAGGGCTAAAAGAGTTGACTGACATCTACCTCCGGACGCCAAGGAAGGTTGAACTTCAAGGGTTCGATCATGGACCGTAGAAGTTTGGTCAGCACCTAACTCCGGGTACCTGCACACCTGCAATAGCTTTAATCAATTAAGCATAAATTTATTTTTAAGTGAAATAGCATCGTAAGTGTTCACCATTCCACGCCCTTGGGAGTGAAATCCCGTCAATGATTGCAAGCCCGAAAGTTCCATCTTCAAGCTTTTGCTCTATTGTGTACGGACCTTCCCAACTCGAGCCCAGGTTTCCGGAGCCTGGGAAGATTCATTTGAGAACCAAATCACTAATTTATAAGGTCTGATTCCCGACCTTGAAGTTGTAGTGCTAATAACGATGGAAATTTCTATTGATTAGAAAAACATCATTAAAATTATAATTGTTATAAAAACCACAAGCGCACGGCGTACAATCGTAGTACGTATGCGAGTACGCGTCGATCCGCAGGGAAAGAATTCAATTCTAATAATACTCAATCAAATTAGTCCAAAGTTTTGAAATGATTTTAAACTAGAAAAATTGTAGAAAATAAACTAGAGCAAAGGTGAATAAAACAATGTGATTAAGGAACAATTTAGAGGCAAATCCACTTCCAATCATTCATATAAATCAACACAAAATTCATTTATAATCTCTCATTAAAATATTAAGTAGAAATGATATATGTGCTTATTATAAGTATTATTTATTTGTGCTATTAATTAGCACAACTTAAATCATCAAATTCTAACACACAATTCAAATACACTTATCAAAACTCTTGAAATTGACATGAAATTAAAAATAAAATCTATTTAAAGCATAATATATTTACTATTAATTAGTAACATAGACCATCAAATTTTGATTCTAGTTTGAATTTCATTATCAAAATAACTTAGGCAAATGATCAAACAGTTTATGTTTATAATGTAGTTAAGCATAGCCTATTTGAGATGTCAACATAGGCTATCAAAATTCAATAAAAAAGAAACATAAACCACCATCATTCATAATTTCCACTAAGAACATAAGAGAGAATACAAATGAAATCATTACAGTAATTTAATATGTTTTATGAGAGCTTCATTACCCCTAAATTAAAGGGGTTTAGCTACTCAGATTTGAAAACATGTTAACATAAAATGAATTCAACATAAAAGAAGAGAAAAATGAGAGCTAATTAAAAGAAAAGAGAGCTAACTACTTGCATGAAATAAAACTAAACTAATTACAAGAATTAAATCTATGCTACTAACATTAAATAATAGAAGCATAAACTAAGTAAGAGAGAGCATGAAATAAAAAGAGCATAAAAAGAAAGCATAAGTAATAATTGCATGAAAGTAAAAACAAGGACAAGAAGCCAATAAAGAAATTTTTATTTAACTTTGATTTGTGGCTACAATCTTGCATAAAAATAAGAAGATGATTTACATGAAACATAAGGGGTATTTATACATGCTTGAAACCCTAATTCATATTTTAGAGGACTACCTAAAATACCCTTGAGATAGTGTAACCTCCAATTAATCATTAGGTAATTAATTAATCCCTACTTACATGACTTTAAGCCCCCATCAACATGTGCATGTGCTTTTAATTATAGACCATTAGTTAGTGGGTATGTGGGCTCCTCCATGTTGCATGAATTCTTTATTTCCATTCTTCATTAGCTTCCCACATATGTGCATGCTTTAATCCATGAAACTTCTTCATATTTGCACTCCATTTTCTAAAATAAAATTAAAAATGTGCAAATAAATTTTCTCAAATTAAATAATACACAAAATTACCATTTTACCCCCAAATGAAGATAATAAATGATGATTTGAAAACAATTTAAATTTGGTTTAAACATGTAAAATACCCTAATATGCTAATTTATTTAATTAAAAGAAGATTAAATGTGGATGTAAAAATATACACTTTATGTGCACATCAAATACCCCCACACTTATCTTTTTATTCATCCTCGAATAAACTAAAACTAGGATAAATCCATTTTTGTAGGAAACACGATTGCATTGAGCGTATGCAACAAGCTGTTAAACCTCTATGTGTCCCAAGTAGGATGAGTGTTGTCTCGTGAGAGTTTTCAGCGGATACTACCCACAAAATTTATGCGATATGCAAATTCTAATGCAACTACATGACGCAAGTTTCCAAAATATTTACAAATGAAAAATGTACTTTTAAATTGACACGAGTAAGTTAAATATAATTTTTGGTCATTATCAAGAAATTTTAGTCCTTTTACTCATCAAAACTTCTAACAAAAATTAAGTTATCACCACAATTGACTCTAGTTTGGCTAGTTGTTTCTGTTGATAACATAGTGCAACTATGAAATGGATCCTTTAGTTGATCATTAAAGTTTTGCAAAGTGGTATTTTTATTTCTTTTGAATAACATGTCGAATCAAATAAGTGAAAATAGTGCTTGGATTTCAATTGCTTGCTCTCTCTATTTTGAAAAATATTAACATTATTATTATTTACACACCTAACTCAGATAAACTGAGGCCATATATACTGATCATGCAATGCCTTTCGGGCTTACGTGAGAAGGGTACATAGCATGATGAGTGTACACACTTGCGTATGAACACATGACTCTAGGTGTTTATTTTTATTTTATTTTCATACACCTAACTCAAATAAACTGAAGCCAGATATACCGATTATGCACTGTCTTTCGGGCTTACGTGAGAAGGGTACAGAGCATGGCGAGTGTACACACTTACATGTGAACACATGACTCTAGGTGTTTCTTATTTTTATAAAAACACTTCTTTTTTTAAGAAAAGAGAGAGTTATGCAAAACAATCTGAGCACCACTTAACTTAAAAGATCAAAAATGTTATCGTCTTTACTTTAAATCAACCACTCTTTTAACAAAGATTACAATTAGGACAAACTTCATAATTATCACCTATGAACCTTTCTATATACTAGTTAAACCATCTTTACTTGTAAGCAAACTTTTATTTTTATTTTTTGTTGAGACAAGTAAATTTTCAATAATTTCAATTTAATAACCAAAAACATATAATTATCCTATAGTGTTTCTTCAAAAGTAAATCATTATGCCAAAAAGAAATTTTGTTTTGGAATTTTCTTTTTGTGTCATTTGGAAAGAAAATGCAAAAAATAAACCATGAAAAATCAAAATGAACATGAGACTCCCCCCCCACACTTAATTTTGACTATGTCCCCATAGTCAATACATGATATAATAAGTGCAACGGGGAAAAATATGTACATATTTACATGAGAGGGTTAAAATTTCTTACTAGACATAGTGTGGCTCATGAAGAATCATGAGCTCCTCCTCTTGATCACTCTCCAACTCCAAGTAAGGTTTCAAACGATGACCATTGACTTTAAAAATGGTTCCATCCCTAGGGTTTTCTATTTTTATGGCACCATGTGGAAAAACAATTTGTACCACGTATGGCCCTGTCCACCTTGATTTTAATTTCCTAGGGAACAAATGAAGTCAATAGTCATACAAAAGAACCTTTTGATTTGGCAAAAATGGTTTTCTTAGGATTGACTTGTCATGAAAAACTTTTGTTCTTTCTTTGTAAATTTTCTCGTTTTCATACGCGTCATTCCTAATCTCTTTTAATTCATTTAGTTGTAATTTTCTATTTTCGCCTGCTTTTTCAAGATCAAAGTTTATGTTCTTAATCGCCCACAATGCTTTATGTTCGAGCTCGACGGGTAAATGGCACACTTTACCATATACAAGCCAAAAAGGAGACATCCCCAGATTGGTTTTATATGCAGTTATGTAAGCCCAAGCGCATCTGTTAACTTTTGTGACCAATCTTTTTTATTTTTATTTACTATTTTCTCCAAAATTTGTTTGATTTGGCGATTTGAGACTTCAACTTGGCCACATCTGTTATCGAGTATTTCTTTATTAGATTTTCAAATGAACGATTACAGAACTGGGTTCCATTATCGCTTATTATTGTGCCAGGTGTTCCAAACCTCGAAAAGATGTTTTCTTTAATGAATTTCACAACAACTTTATGGTCATTTGTTTTACAAGGAATGGCTTTAACACATTTAGAGACGTAATCAATAGCAAGAAGAATAAACATATTTCCAAAAGAGCTAGGAAACGGTCCCATAAATCAATACCCCAAATGTCAAAGATTTAATTCATAAGAATGGGGTTCAAAGGCATCATGTTTCGTCGAGAGATTCTTTCTAACATTTTGCAGCAATCGCAAGTTTTACAAAACTCGAATGTGTCTTTGAAGAGCGTAGGCCAGTAAAAACCACATTGAAGCACCTTTTTCACTGTTTTTTCGGACTGAAGTGACCACCACAAGCTTGGTTATGACAAAACAAAAGAAGACTTTTGATTTCGTAATCCAGGATGCAATGTCGAATTATTTGGTTGGAATAGTACTTAAAAAAATATGGATCATCCCAATATAAGTACTTGACTTAGCAAAGAAATTTATATTTATCCTGTTTCGTCCAAAATGAAGGAGTTTCCTTAGTGACTAAATAGTTCACTATTTCGGCATACCATGGATCGATGGAAACGGAAAGGAGTTGTTCACCGGGAAAGTTCTCGTTGATCGGTAAAGAAGATGGTGCATTTGGAAGACGTGGTAGATGATCAGCAATGACACTGTTAGATCCTTTTTTGTCTTTGATCATAAGGTCAAATTCTCGGAGTAAAAGTATCAAATGGATCAAACGAGACTTAACGTCCTTTTTAACGAAAAGGTACCTAAGAACGGAATGGTCAGTGTAAACAGTAATGTGTGAGACAACCAAATAAGGTAGGAATTTTTCGAGTTCATAGACTATTGCTAGAAGCTCTTTTTCAATAGTCATGTAATTGAGTTGAGCATCTTTAAGAGTCATACTAGCATAGTAGATGACATGAATAATTTTGTTAATGAGTTGCCCTAAGACAACACCAACTGCGAAGTTAGAGGCGTCACACATTATTTCGAAACGAAGATCCCAATTGGGTGAGCAAATGATGGGAGTAGAAATGAGTACATTTTTGAGGTGTTTGAAAGCAGAAACACAGTTAGAATTAAAGTCAAATGTAACGTCTTTTCCAAGAAGAATCGGCAAAGGTCAAGCGATTTTACTAAAGTCTTTCACGAAGCGTCGATAAAAACCAGCGTGTCCAAGATATGAACGAATGTCCTTGACTGATTTGGAAATGGGTAGATTCACAATTACGTCAACTTTCACTTTATCGACCTCAATGCCTTTATTTGAAATGACATGCCCAAGGACAATGCCATGTTTGACCATGAAATGACATTTTTCCCAATTTAACGTTAAGTGCTTGTCCTTGCATCAATTAAGAACCAACTCAAGATGGTGTAAGCACTTGGAAAAAGAGTTTTCCAAAGGTAAAAAAAATTGTCCATAAACACTTCAAGAAATCGTTCGATCATGTCGGAAAAATGTTGACCATGCATCTTTGAAAAGTAGCAGGAGCATTGCAAAGGCTAAAAGGCATACGTCGATATGCAAAAGTGCCAAAGGGACACGTGAAAGCCATTTTACTTTTATCTTTGGGAGAAATTGGAATTTTGTTATAACCAGAATAACCATCAAGAAAGCAATAGAATTTGTGGCTGGCTAAACGTTCGAGCATTTGGTTAATGAAAGAAAGAGGGAAGTGATCTTTACGTGTTGCAGCATTTAATTTTCGATAATCAACGCAAACACACCAACCCGTTTGAGTACGAGTTGGAATGAGTTCGTTAGCGTCGTTCTTGATAATGGTAAGTCCAGACTTTTTAGGCATGACATGAATTGGGCTAACCCACGAACTATCAGAAATTGGGTATACGATCCCATTAACAAGGAGTTTAAGAATTTCGTCTCGAATCGTATCCTTCATTTTTTGGTTAAGCCTTCGTTGTGTGTCATGAACAAGCTTGGCTTCGTCAACTAAGTGGATGCTATGTTGAACAAGAGCGGGACTAATTCCCTTTATATGAGTAATCAGCCATCCAATTGCCACTTTGGTTTTCGATAGAATTGAAAGAAGGGAAGCTTCTTGATCAAGAGAGAGAGTTGAGGATATTATGATAGCAAACGTTTCGTTGTCACCTAAGTATGCGTAATTAAGGTGATCCGGCAGAGGTTTTAGTTCCAACCGAGGAGTTTGCTTAATCAAAGAATTCAGTTGAAGTTCTGACTCAACAGTGAGGGGTTCAAATGTAAATGCATTTTCAATCTCGTTGGGCTCATCATGAAACAGTTGTTTGTATTCAGTTTCACGTTTGTTGTTAAGGTCAATTGTTTCATAGTCAAAGTTTTCTTGAATGGAACTAACTTCCAACGTTTAGTCAAGTGATTTGTTCTATTGGTTTTTAGGGTTGAAGATGCTAAGATCCAAAGTCATGTTTCCAAAAGAAATTTTCATCGTACCGTTTCGACAATTGATTAGGGAATTTGAAGTGGCTAAGAAAGGTCGGCCTAAAATCAATGGAATTTGACTCATCGGATTGTTCACGGGTTGTGTCTTTAAAACGATGAATCGACAGGGAATATGAATTGACAGATTTTGATGAGTATGTCATCGATTTTGCCCATGGGTTTCCTTATCAAACGATTGGCAAACTGAAGAGTTACTTTGGTCGGTTTTAGTTCACTCAACCCAAGTTGCTGGTAAACTGAATAAGGAATCAAATTGGCACTCTCACCCAAGTCTAGTAAGAACTTATTAATCGTCTTGTCTCCTATTGCACAAGATCATCGGACATCTAGGATCTTTGTATTTGATGGGAATTAATTAGGACAAGACTTCGCTAAGTCCGACAGCTAAGAAATTTTTTTGGGGTACATGAGTGTGTCGTTTTTTAGTACGTAAGTCCTTGAGAAACTTAGCGTAAGTTGGGACTTGTTGAACGATATCAAAAAGAGGAATGTTAATTTTCGCTTATTTAAAAATTTCCAACATCTTTTCCATTTGATCGGAATGTTTCTTGGGTCGAAAGCGAGGTGGAAATGGAACACGATACTCAGTAGGTCGGTCTACTTGAGTAGAAGAAGAATTTGGAATGGAATTTGATTCGATGTTTGGCTCAATGTTTTGTTCTGAATCAGTTGTCGTTTTAGAATTGTCAAGAGAAGCTTCCAGTAAATCATTTGGATTAACAACTTGGTTATCGATTTGTTTAATAGAATGCAAAGTTGTGATAGCCTTTATTTGATTTGTGTTGCTGTCTTGAGTGACATGGGCTTGATTCGAATTCGTATTTTGATTTCTAGGATTCGGAACTGGCTGACTTAGGAATGTCCCTCATTCACGTTCACTCACAAACGTAGATAACCGACTCATTTGCATTTCAAGTTTAGCAATTGATTGACTCGTATTTTGCATGTACGAGGTCAACAAATTTTGCAAATTGTTGTTTGATTGGAGGCTTTGAGTGGTTGCTTTAGCCAAAGTTTCAAGACTTCTCTCAAGTGAAGTCAAACGTTTATCGTCCTGAAAGCAAAAGATTGTTGCGGTTGATTTTGAGACGGACCCATAAAATTTTGTTGAAAGTGGTTGGGCTGAAAGGGAGGATTCGAAGCATTATCGAAATGTTTGAAAGTTGGGACGAACCAAATTCGTGTTAGAATTATTTTGGTTCCATAAAAATTAGGATGATTTCTCCAACTAGGATTGTATGTTGGAGAAAACGGGTCATTCATAACCTTATTGAAAGCATTGAGTTGTTCTATCGAATTTGGACACTAATCGGCAATGTGATTCAGATCATTGCATTTATAACACATTGGTTAGGAAGCTTGGTTCATTAGGTTGGATGAGAAAATGTTGTTGAATTTATTGATCATTGCATCGATTTTAGCTTCCAAAGCCAACGATGATCCTATCGAGTGTGCGCTCGATCGTGAATAAATGGATTTTTCATTAGAACGTTCCAATTGAGATGACTTTTCGGCCAAGTTTTCGAGGAATTGCCAAGCATCGTCGTGATGTTGGGCAAGAAAATTGCCTTGGCACATCGATTCAAGCATGGTTCATGAGCTATTTTCAAGTCCATCATATAAGATTTTCCAAAGAGTCCATTTTTCGAAATTAGGGTGTGGATATTTTATCAAAAACTCTTTAGATCTTTCAAAATATTTTCCGAAAGGTTCACCCCTAAATTGATGAAATTTTACAGTTTCGTTTTGGATTTTAGTTATTTTTTCCAAGGGGTGGAACTTTTTTAAGAAAACTTTAACATATTCTTCCTAAGTTTTGATTGAGTTCGAAGATAAGCTATACAACCATTTTTCAGCGTAATCGGTAAGCGCAAATGGAATTAACCGAAGTTTGATTCCATCATCACATAATTGTTGGAGTTTAATGGTTGCACATACTTGTTTGAATTTTTCAGGAAAATGTATGGGTCATTTGTTCAAAATTACCAAATTTTGGAAACCTAGCAATATGATTTTAATGAATTTCGAAATGGTTACCCATTGTGGCGGGTAATGTGATACAAGAAGGAATAAAAACTCTATTGGGAACGATTTTATCCATAAAGGCTCGGGGAGGATTTTCATTCACCGTTGTTGGAGGATTTTTTGTCCGAATTAAACGATCTGTTGTTGTGTCACGAGTCCAGGTACTCATGCACAAGTGAAAAGGTCAAAGAGAGAAAGAAGTAAGAATCAAATTAAGAGAATGAAACAAGGTTTAGAAGGTGAAATGATGTGAAAAATTATTTTTTTAAGGAAAAATATTTACCAAAAAGAATTTATTTTCCAAAAGGAAGATTTGATTTTTATTTTGTTTTCTTTGGATTTTTGGATTTTTTTTAAATGTTTTTGTTATTGTTTTTTAGTTTTTGAAAAGATTTTTTTGGATTTTTGTTTTTCTTAAAAAACACTAACTTAAGAAAAATGCTTGTTTTTGGATTTTTGATTTTGTTTGAATTTTTTTTCTTTTTTTTCAAAGGAGAAGATTTGAAAATATTTTTTTTTGGACTTTAAAAAGAAAAAACTAAGTTAAGTAGAATGTATAAAAAAATCGATTTTGTTTTATTTTATATTTTATATATGCACGAACTAATGCAACTAAATGAATGCAAGGACTTAATTACAACTTTTATGTTCGTAGTAGCTCCTAACCCAAAATTGTATAATCACACTTTGTCTTAATCCAACAAAATAGTTCTTAGCCAGGTAACGGACATGGGTTATCGGTGCACCATAAATCGCCGTAGCAATGCAGCCGAAGGTTTAAGTATCTCCAGAGAAACAATCACTATAATATTTGTGAATCACCATAATATTTATAACTAATTATTGCTCTGTCGTAGCCTAGAAACCAAGAAGTTAAATTGTCGAAAGAAGATAACTTGTCAAGATACAATTAAATCCTAGATGAGCTCGTGACACCCTTAAGTCCAACGTTTAACCGTTATTATTAGTCAAATTCTATGATGAAATGCAATTTATGAGCCAAGGGAGGAGTGATGAAATACCCCACCTTATGTGGATTTGGGTGGCGCCCTTAGAAAAGAAAATAAGATGAATGAATGCAAAACAGAAATTAAACGTGTATTAACAATACAACTACGAATGAAATTTGATTTGTTTTTGTTTTTAGATTTTTAAAATGAAAGCAACCAACAATGCAAATAAAATAAAAACAAGAGATAAGGGCACGATACCAAAGCGTGCAGAATTATTAGCAAATTTATTTTAAAACAATGACATTTTTTTAGCATAAGCAAGCAGGGCAAAGCAAGCAATTCCTTCCCTTGTGATTTCCTGCAATTTGCAACCTGAAAGGTGTTGAACAAGATTTTTTTTCTTTTTGGAGAAAATCAAAGCCAAATGAAAAAAAAGACAAACAAATTTTATTTTATTTTTTTGTAAAGTGTTTTTTTAGAGAAGATTGAATTACTCCTAGAAAAATTCAGTCACCCACAAGCCCAATACCCAAGCCAAAAGAAAACAATTTTTTTTAAAAAAACTAGAAAGAAAAAGAAAATGAATATATGCTTTTAACACTCAAGCCAATAAGCCCAATACCCAACTCAATTAAATACCCCTAATTCCTTCTTCTTCGTTAACTAAAAAAATAAAGATGCAAACTAACTAAAAAAAGAAATCAAGAAATCAAATGGAAATCGGGTTGGGGGAATTTTTAATTTTCTTTAGGTGATTGGTGTTCAGTTGTGATTGGAATTTCTCCAAGTGAGTTTGGTTTTGGATTTTGACGATTTGGGTTTGGGTCGTTTGCTGGTTGTGGTTCGGGTTAGGTTGAGGGTGACAGCGCGGTGGTTGATTAGTGGTGGCATGGTGATGGTTATGAGTTTAGTCGCGAATGATGAGGATGGAGGCAGGTCACGGTTGAGGTTTTGGTTCATGAATTGGATGGTTTCGATGGTTGGAGGTTGGTGAGGTTGTGGTAATTGTAGTAGTGATGGCTACTTATGTGAACTGTGGTTGGTGCAGTGTGAAGGGGGATTATGGTCGCGGTTCGTTGGTAGTTGAGGCAGTCAGAAGGATGTGGAAGAGGTGATTGAAGAGGTGCACGTTGGTCATTTTGGAATGGAGAAGGCTGCTGGTTGTGGATAAATTTGGGGATGTTGGGCAGTTTATGGGTAGTAATGCGGCAGTTTGTGTAGAGGTTGGTTTGATGTTGTTGAATTGGTGAGGGCAGAAGTGGATGATGACAGAGGGAGTTGCTGGTTAAAGGATTGATGTTGTTGGTTGTAGTGAAGGGGAGGAATGTAAATGAATGTGGAAGGAGATAGTGAGTTGTAGAAGTGAAGCTGATCAAGAGGAGTGAAGTTGATGTTGTGGGTTAGTGGGAATGGTTTGGTTGGTAAAGGAAGATGTTGTTGTTAAAGCAATGAAGTGTGATGCAAGGTAGAGCAACAAGGTGATGGACTAGAAGAGGAAGGTAAAGAGAAGTTGGTCGATGGATGATCAGATTTGGGGTAGTGTATGTTGTTTGAGGCGGTGGATTTTATGTTGAAGGCAGTGATTGCAATGGTGAAGTGGTGAAGTAGGGGATAAGGAGCAGTTTGATTGTAAATCGAAGGTGAAGCTGGAAATATAGGAAAACATAAAACACAAACAAGTGAAGTAATAGAGAACGTAGGAGTGAGATCAAAAACAAAAACTACATGCACAAAAATAGAGAATGCAAAAATGAAAACACAAACAAAAAATGCAAGAGAAAAAAAAATGAGAACAAAACTGATATGCAAGAGATAGTGTTGTAGCAGAAAATAAAAATGAGGAACATGGAAAGCTTTTTTTTAAATGTGAAATGAAACAGAGATATGAAAATGACAATGCAAATGAACTGTATAGGAATGAAAACCGGAATGAGGAATGCAATGAAATGTAATACAAAGATGAAAATAAATGTAATGAAATGTTTTTTATGTATATATAATGCAAATGCAAAGGAAACTAGAAAACAAAAGTTGCACACAAACAAAATGAAAACAATAATTTTTTCCTTTGTTGTTTTTTTTCTTTTTTTTAGAGATGCAAATCAATACACAAAATGAACACACAATAAAAAACAAAAATAATTCAAAGAGTAGAATTAAAATCAAATTGTTGTCCTCGGCAATGGCGCCAAAAACTTGTTGATACGACGGAAATTTATATCGATTAGAAAACCGTTATTAAAATATAATAGTTAAAAAAATCGTAAGCGGACGGCGTACAATCGTAGTATGTATGCGAGTACGGCTCTATCTGTAGGGAAAGAATTAAATTCTAATAATACTCAATCAGATTAGCCCAAAGTTTTGAAGTGATTTTAAACTAAAAAAATGTAGAAAATAAACTAGAGCAAAGGTGAATAAAACTATGCGATTAAGGAACAATTTAGTGGCAAATCCACTTTCAATCATTCATATAAATCAACAAAAATTTCATTTATAATCTCTTATTAAAATGTTAAATAGAAATGATAGATGTACTTATTATAAGTATGATTTATTTGTGATATTAATTAGCATAACTTAAATCATCAAACTCTAACACACAATTCAAATCCACTTATCAAAACTCTTGAAATTGACATAAAATTAAAAATAAAATCTATTTTAAGCATGATCTATTTACAATTAATTAGTAATATAGATCATAAAATTTTGATTCTAGTTTGACTTTCATTATCAAAATCACTTAGACAAATGATGAAATAGTTTATGTTTAAAATGGAGTTAAGCATAGCCTATTTGAGATGTCAACATAGGGTGTCAAAATTCAATAAAAAAGAAACATAAACCAACATCATTCATAATATTCATTAAGAACATAAGTGAGATCACAAATAAAATCATTATGTTAATTTTAATATGTTTCGTAAGAGCTTCATTACTCCTAAATTGAAGGGGTCTAGCTACTCATATTTGAAAACATGTTAACATAAAATGAAGTCAACATAAAAGAAAAGAAAAATGAGAGTTAATTAAAAGAAAAGAAAAATGAGAGTTAATTAAAAGAAAAGAGAGCTAACTACTTGCATGAAATAAAACTAAACTAATTACAAGAATTAAATCTATGATACTAACATTAAACAAGAGAAGCATAAACTAAGTAAGAGAGAGCATGAAATAAAAAGAGCATGAAAAGAAAGCATAAATAAAAATTGCATGAAAGTAAAAAACAACGCTAAGAAGCCATTAAAGAAATTTTTATTTAACTTTGATTTGTGGCTACAGTCTTGCATAAAAAGAAGAAGATAATTACATGAAACGTAAGGGGTATTTATACATGCTTGAAACCCTAATTCATATTTTAGGGGACTACCTAAAATGCCCTTAAGATAGTGTAACCTTCAAGTAATCATTAAGAAATTAATTAATCCCCACTAACATGCCTTTAAGCCTCCATCAACATGTGCATGTGCTTTTAATTATGGACCATTAGTTAGTGGGTATGTGGGCTCCTCCATGCTGCATGAATTTTTTTTATTTCCATTCTTCATTAGCTTCCAACATGTGTGCATGCATTCATCCATGAAACTTCTTCATATTTGCACTCCATTTCCTGCAAATAAAATTAAAAATGTGCGAATAAATTTTCTCAAATCAAATCATACACAAAATTACCATTTTACCCCCAAATGAAGATGAATGAATGATGATTTGGAAACACTTTAAATTTTGGTTTAAACATATAAAATACACTAATATGCTCATTTATTTAATTAAAAGAAGATTAAATGTGGACGTAAAAATATACACTTTTACGCGCACATCATATAGTATCGGGCATCCCGACTTCGATGTGCAGCTGCTCTTAAGTCAGCTTCATCGCACTTCTCATCGATCATATCAAGGGACTTTAGTAGGAGTTGCTCATTTGTTCGCTGATCGTACTGAGTCATTCAATGAGAAGGCACTTTCAGTTCGACTGAAATCATAGCCTTTGATTCGTAGGCTAAGGCGAATGGAGAGTGGCCAGTCGCTGACTTATGAGTCGTTCGATAAGCTAAGTGTATTAATGGAAGTTCATCGACCTACTTGGCCTTTTCCGATTGCTTCTTAAGAATGGACTTGATAATCTTGTTTATAGCTTTGACCTGTCCATTTGCTTGGGGATGTGCCACCGTAGCAAATTTCTTCTCTATGCTATATCGGTGGCAGAAATCTTTAAACTAAGTGCTATCATATTGGGTCCGGTTGTCGGTAATGATTACATGTGGAACTCCAAAATGACAGATGATATTTTGGACAACAAAGTTGATTACTTTCTTTATGATAATTGTAGCTAATGGCTCTGCCTCAGCTTATTTTGTGAAGTAATCAACTGCAACAATGGCGTATTTCACGTTACCTTTGGATATTGGCAACACATCAATAATATCAATTTCCCAGACTGCAAACACCAGGGATTGGCCAATTGTGTAATCTTTTCGGTGGGGCTCACGGAATTTTAGCAAATCTATGGCACTTGTCGCACTTTCTGGTGTAATCATCCGCGTCTCGGTTGGTGGTTGGCCAGAAGTAACCATAATGAAGAATCTTTTTCGTGAGGATTTCCCCGGTTTAGTCACCACAGGGCCTTTCATGAACTTCACTCAGGACTCGTTTGGCCTTGTTATTGGCGATACACCGTAGCATTGGGACTAAGAAACCCTTCCTGTAAAGTACTCCTTCCTACGTGATATACCTCGAAGCCTGATGAAGGAGCTTTCGTCACTCATTCCTTCTATCTGAAAGGATCCCTCTCTATTAGTAGTCTTTAATTGGAGTCATCCATGACTCCTTTTCTGGTTTAGTCTTTGAGGACCAATCGACATCTATCTGGTCGATGCTCGAAGCTAATAATACTACCACCGAAACTAAGCCCAGGAGCTGGTATTTCCGGGACCGGCCAACTTAGCTGGTCAGTTGGAGCTGGTGAGTCGGCCTTTTCATTTCCCTTTGTGGGATTCTAAGTACGATGGCGCCTTCCTTTGGGTGTCGATCAAGATTTACCACTTTGGATAGAAGTTCAGATACCCCTTTTTGGGAGAGCGATTTTTGATTGCGCCAAGTTTCGGGTGTTAGTTTAAGTTAACTACTTAAGAACGTAGTTCGTACATCCTCAGCCAAGGTGTTTATTTCTAGTTGCGCCTAACTCCAGGCGTCGGTTCAAAGTCCATAGGTAAGATTTCACCTTACGCTGGGTAAGGATCTTTTGTTTTTCCTACTTTGGGGAAAATGTCAAGGATTGGATTATCTTATCATGTCTGTTTTGGGTTATACTCCTGCCCCAATCCAAGGACAAGATTTGAGAGAGTGAATGGTCATATCACGTTCGTTTTGGTTTATACTCATGCCCCCACATCAAGGGTGAGAGTTAGTGTATTGACGGTCAGGTCACATCCACTTCAGGGTTTATACTCATACCCCTAAAACAAGGGCAAGAATTGGTTAATGGACGGTCATGTCACGTCCATCTTTAGTTTATACTCCTGCCTCCAATCCAAGGACAAGAGTTGGCTGATGGATGATCATGTCACGTCCATCTTTAGTTTAAACTCTTGCCCCTAATCTGAGGATAAGAGTTGGATGATCTCAATCTCCGAATACCAAAAAGAACTTCAAGGCCCAATCATGGACCGTAGAAGTTTGGTTGGCACCTAGCTTCGGGTACCAGCATACCTACACTATATAGATGAAGGTTCATTTGAGTTGGTCAAGTCATAACTCTTAAGTAATGGAAAAACAAAGTCTCTAAATTGAAAAGTCGTTTTATTCTATAAAAGGTGGGATATGATAGGTTTTGTCTTGGACATTCCCAACATTGCCAGAGCAACGCCAGTTCTCAGAAGGTTGGGGATTGAATGTGACCATCGACCCGAAGGTTTGGACCTTCTGGATGCTGCTGGAACAACACCGGTTCTTAGGAGGTTAGGGGTCGAATGTGACCGTCGATCCAACGGTTTGGACCTTCCGGACGTTGTCAATGCAACATCAGTTCTCAGAAGGTTAAGGGTCAAATGTGACCGTCGACTTAGTAGTTTGGACCTTCCCAATGTTGCTGGAGCAACGCTGGTTCTCAAAAGGTAGTGGTCGAATGTGACTATCAACCCGATGGTTTGGACCTTCCCGATGTTACCAGAGCAACGACGGTTCATAGAAGTTAGGGGTCGAATGCCACCGTTTACCGGACGGTTTGGACCTTTCCAGTGTTGCCATAACATTGCCGATTCTCAGAAGTTTAGGGATTGAATGTGACTATCGTCCTAGCAGTTTGGACCTCCCAGTGTTACCGTAGCAACGCCGGTTCTTAGAAAGTTAAGGGTTGAATGTGACCGTCGACCGGCCATTCTTCGATTCAAGAAGTGTTATGCAGTTTAATATGTGGCATATGAAAGTTACTTGTAGAAGCATGGTTCCATTGGCTCAAGAAGCAAATTTTATTAACGAGTAGAAGAAATGGAAAAACTTGCCTATTTATAGTGCCCCTAATGTTACTGGGAAGCTTATTTGCGAAATGAAATTAGATAATGAAGAACAAGGAAACATTATCATAGGTTGTTGCTTCATCCATGGGTAACCGTTTAGTCGATGACTAATCTTTCATCAGCTCATCTTGGCCCATGATTGCTGGATTCGGAAAATTCTCCTAGAGCAGGTAGACCCTAGGGTCTTGCAGTTTCCTCATCGTTTGGCGATTCCTTAACGTATTGCTGGAGCTTGTTTTTCCTTATCGGCTCCTCAATTAGACTTTTCAGATTTCGACACTCATTAGTTTTATGTCCGTGAATTTCATGGAAATGATGGTATTTTCCGAAGCATTTCTGTTCATCATTCGCCTCTCTTCGGGCAGCTTCTTGCACTTTTCCATCCCTTGCGTGGCAAGATAGATGTTTTCCAATGTATCATTTAGAGGTGCATATTCTTCTGGTCTCAAGTCCCTCGGACGCTTGCTTTTCTCACTACGTTGGCTACCTGGAGCTTGATTCCTCTTCTTTTTATTATCAAAATCCCTGGTTAACTACCGTGTTCGTAGAGTTTCCAATCCTACCTGATTCATAGTGACATTGCTTTGTATCACTTCAGCCGAAATTCTATCATCATTCCTTAAGGGACGTTTGCGTGCTTCTTCCAAGCGTAAGTACTCATTGGCCTTTCTGTAGAAAACATCCATCTTCGGTGGGGTTTCCTCTCCAACCATTCCTCGAAATCCGTATCGGGATGAATCCCCCTAATCAATGCCTTCAGCACTATCTCATTCTTGGGATCTGTAACTTCTATCACGGCCATATGGAACCGACTCAAGAAATCCTTTAGTGACTCTCCATCACCTTTGAATAGGTTTGACAAAGACATGACATGTTTCGAACGTGAAGTATGTAAGCGGACGTGCTCTATAAACTTTCATGACAACTCAGCAAAGGACGATATGGACCTCGGTGGAAGTCAAGTGTACCATAACGTAGCTACTCCTTCGAGGAAAATTGGAAAACAGTAGCATTTCACGGCATCGGAAGCTTTGGCAGAATACATATGCCACTCATATCTCATTAGAGGCTGTCTAGGATCCATCGTTCCTCCGTACAATGGCATAGTTGGCATTGCAAACCTTCGGGGATATATCTCCCGTAAGATGTTCTCGGTAAATGGATTTTGACTGGGAGAGGTATCCCACTCATCATTGCTTCAAAAACAATTTTCACTTACAAGTCTCTTGACCATATCCTCCAGGTAGTTCGGGTAACAGGTTCAACTGAATTGCGGTGATCAAGACCTGCCCTGAGTGCTCGGCCCGACAAACGCTTCCGAGAAGGTTCTCGATACCTAGGATCCTAGCCTCCGGGAGATCCATTCATCCAATAGTCCCCTGTATTTGATTCGCATAAGCAATGTCATTAGTAGCAGCATGATTCTCCAAATTCTAACCACCACCAACGCATCTTGAAGCTAAGTCCATGTCGCCTTCCAAAGGATGGCTCTAGACCCACCATTGGAGGAGTCGGTACCGACCCTTAATCTTGGTTGGTACTGATCCCCAAACTTGAGCCTGGGGATCGTCCCTTTCCTAGGTGAGATGTTCCAACAGCGTTCTAAGTCCTCTTCTGCTTCCTGTCCCTCCATCTCTACTTGGATGATGAAGAACTTTCTGAATCAGAACTAGAATCCCTTCTACTCCTCCTACGACTATTCTTAGTTAGCTCATTCAATAGTCACAAGCTTTTCTGCATCGTTTGATTCATCTCATTCTGAATAGTCGGGAATCTATCTTCCATTTTCTGCATCATCCTATCCATCTTCATTCTAGTCACGACTTTAATTGGAGTCTAGATCTCAGGTTGAGTTGGTTAGACAACTCCATCTCCATGTTGAGAATTCTAATTCTCGGCTTCAGCAGTAGCTCTAGAATTGGTAGAACGGTCTCTTCTCGATTAGGCCATTGCAAATAACTTCTTTTAGATCTTTGCAAATCTGAGTTGTAGAATTAAAAGGTAGAGAAATTAGATCTATCTCTTAGATATATGAAATCCAATAGTAGATGATGGATCCAAATAGCCTGAGAATTTGAGTTCTCGGTGAAAGCACTAAAATGTTTGAACAAAAAATGGCAAAAACACCCAGAAGTTTATATAAAGAATATAATATGAAGGAATGCAAATGAAATGAGAAATAAACAAGACACAATCATTTATAATGGTTTGGCAAAGCTTAACCTACGTCCACTTTAAGATTTTATTACTTGTATCTGGCTTGGAGGCAAAAGTTCTTAGGGGTCGGTACAACTCCGACACTTAGTTTTCAAAATTACAAGAACATAGAGTAGAGTAGAACTAGAGCCAATAAGATCCTAAAAATGAGCCTTACCCTCCTATTTATAGAGGTAGGGGCCAAAAATCTCATACGAAAATATCTCCTAGCTGTTATCCACAATATTAGACCATTTCTCCCACAAAAGTAGTGCTGCATCATCAGAAAGTAGGGGTCGGTACAGATCCATAGGGATGGGTCGATATCGATCCCTAAAATAGCCAAAATGGCTACCTTCAACTCTTCATCTTAGCTTGTCTTGTGGTTGGTTTCGTGATTCCATAGTTTTTTGCACCAATATTAGCTTGTTTCTAAGTCCAACTAAAGGAGTTATGGAAGAACAAGTTGCAACTTCAAGTGTTCGTGGAGATTGATGGATAATTGCATTGAATCAACAGAACAACCTTGGAAATAGGCTTTTAGCATGAATTAAGACATGTAGGTAGAAGATAGGAACCATAGGAGGAGGAAAGGGGGATCGATACGGGCCCTTAGGCATGGGTCAGTACCGACCCCTAACTTAGATGGTTTCTGGGTCTTATTGCTTTGGTTAGCTTGGCATTGGCCTTGTGACTTTGTTCATGCTTGGTTTCTGGACTCTTAGGCTATCTCTTTGGGCTTACCGCCTTGGTAACTCCAAGTTTGATTCTCCTAGTCCATCCGAATATTACCCGATTAAAAGCTGGATAAAAGATATGATCAAAGAATTGATTAGGTTAAAATAATTACAAACGGTATGTATAAAATCCATGGGAAGGTAGACAAAGAAACAATCATCCCTTGAGGCAGCCGACTTGGTGCTATGGCGAAGGAATGAGTGGAGAAGTTGTATAAGCACTTAGTGGTGACTTGATAACAAGTACAACTTCTAGAGGACCGCAAGCTACGGATAAAAGTTGGAATGAAATGGAATGCTACGTTGGTTTCTTGAAGCATGTCCCGTAAGAGACATGTTACGCAATCAAGGATAGAACACTCGCAAAGCAGTTTAAGCAGATGGACAACGATGTAGTGTTTTGAAAAATAGATTTGGGGGTCGAAGCACTGCCCTTGATCCGATCACAATCACGGCCATGATTGGGCCAGCTACCATTTGTCATGTGTTGATTAACAGTTAAAGCTCAATAAACATCCTATTCAGAAATGGATTTGATAAGATACACTTGGATGAGAAGTTTATATTACCTTGTAAATACCATCTATAGGGTTTTATGGGGGAGATGACATCTCCTATTGGATGCATTACGTCGAGTGTTCGGCTACGAGATAAAACCTATAGAGCTATGCAAATAAAGAACTTCATTGTTGTGGATGGGTATTCTGGTTTAATGCATTTTTGGGTCGATCGACCTTTCTAATTTCAGGATTTCTCTAGCTTCATGCTACTTAATTATGAAATTTCCCATGGATAACGAAGCTAGGATGGTTCAAGGGGACTAAAGTAATGGAAGGGAACACTATGTCATGGCGTTGACGGAAGAACTACATAGAGAAAAAGATAAATATGTAGAGAAGGCTCTCTGTATCAAAACACAAGACACGTAGCCAAGCCTCAGCTCAATTTCAACAATGACATATATGAAGTTATGGACCCACGGAAAGAGTCGTACTAGGTAAGGGTGGAATTGTGGAGCCAATGGATGAGATTCAAAGGGATGATGATGATTTGACAAAGATTGTAAAAATTGGTTCTCAACCCAGCTTAAGGATAAAGAAGAACTGATTGGTTGTTGAGTGCTAACCATGATGTGTTCACATGGACTCATTCTGACATGTATAGGATTTTGTCTAAAGTTGCATGCCTTGCACTGAATATCAACCCAGCATTTGTTCCTTTGAAGAAAAAGAGCCACAACGTAGAACCGGAGATATCGCTACGCTGAAGGAAGAAGTTGATAAGTTGTTGTCAAATAACGTATCCATAAAGCACTATGCCCTGATAGGATAATGAATCTGACGATGATTAGGAAGTCTAAAGGAAAATGGCAGACATGCATTGATTATTTAAACATAAATAAAACATGCTTGAAGGACCATTTTCTGCTTCTGTATATTATCCAACTCGTGGATGGAATAGTTAAACATGAACCATTACCTTTTATAAACATCTACTCCAGCTATATTCAGATTGTAATGCATATTCCATATCAACAATATATAAAATTCTTTACAGATTTAGGGTTGTACTCCTATAAGGTAATATCATTCAGTATTAAGAATGCTAGAGCTACTTACCTACATTTGTTCAATAATATATATCTCAAAACAAATCAAACGGACAATACGGTATATGTAGATGACATGCTTGTAAAGCTAAGTAGATTGGAAGACCACATAGAGCACAAATCGAAAATGTTTGGTGTACTTTGAAAGTAAAAAATGAGATTAAATCCATGAACATGTTCTTTTGAAGTTGCATCTAGGAAGTTTGTAAAGTCCATCATGAACTCAAAAGACATACAATCTTCTCTGAAGTAGATTGAAGCATCGAAAAAAGTAACAACCCCAAGGGCTAGAAGGGAATTGTAGAGCTTAAATCGTAAAGTTTATCTTAAAGACAATCAACATGTGTATCCACTCTTTTATGCCCTCAAAATGGAAAGGGTAAGCTCCTATGGATTGATAAGTGTGAACCTACATTTTAGTAACTATTGGAACATCTTCGGAAACCATTGATTCTATCAAAGCCTTTAAAAGGGGACGATTTGTATATTTGCATAATGGTATCGACTCATGCATTGAGTGCATCACTGATGTGTGAGGAAGCAAGGATATAAAGGATAGTATATTATATCAATAAGCAGTTTACAAGCATAGAAAAATGTTATCATAAACTAGAAAAGCTAACTTATTGCTACTAATAGCATCCAGGAAGTAATGACCATACTTCATGGTTCATCCAATAAGAGTGTTGATGAATCAACCTTTTAGGAAAGTATTGCATCACTATGAGACTTCAGAATTATTATGAAAGTGGAATACTTAGATAAGGCGATATGAGAAAATTTATCATATGAACAAGGCAATTCGAGGACAAGGCTTGATGAATTTCATTACATAATGTACTATTCTTGATAAAGTAACTAAAAAATAAATGGTTGAAAATTCTCAATGGAAGTTCTATGTGGATTGTGCATCCAACGAACACGATTCTAGAGAGGGAGTAGTCATAGTAACTCTAGAATTTTAGGAGGGTGTGCTATGCATTGAAGCATGAGTTTCATATTACAAAAAATGAAGCAAAAACAAGACATTAATTGCGAGGCTCGAGATAATGAACGAATTAGAAGTGCGGTCGTTACAGATATTCAGTGACTCCCAATTGGTGGTTTTGGTTTGTTTGGTAAAGAAGGAATTTTAGGCAAAGGGTGCATGGCTCTCCCCTTACTTCTTAAAGATATTGGAACACTATATGAGATTGAACATTACATAATTACAGACATCATGAAAGAGGAAAATACGAATGCAGACTCTCTAGCTAAATTGGCAAGCTTTGCAGGTGCACAACTGTTAGGAATCATTCCGATAGAAGTACCGAAGATTCCAAGTATTGATGAGGTGAATATTAATTACAAAATGAAGGTCAAGGAGAAGGAGTTATGGATGACTATTTAAGGAGTATTCAAATGTTAAACTGCCATTGAGGTTTTTTTATAAACTATTGAAAACTTAATTATAATTTTGAAACATAATTTTATATATATAATTATTATTTTATTTCAAATTTTAAATTTTAAATTAAATTAAAAAAATCTAATTTTCCCATGAGCATCGTTTGGTAAGTATACATATGTATTTTAATATATAAATATATATGTGTGTGTGTGTATTTCATTCATATATTTATATATATGTGTGTGTATTTTATTAAATTATTTATAAGAATATTTATATCTATATATATAATAAAAAATTAATTTTTCTTTCGATTTTACAACAATACTTTAATGTTTTATGTACATAATTATATATATGCATATAATAAATTCCATATATATGTATAATCATTCAAAATAAAGTGTGCGTATATATATATTTGTAATATACGTAAATTAAAGTATATAAACATACATTTGGATGATATATTTGTATACAAAATGAGCTAACTTGTCTGTTATAGTGTAAATCATTATGTTATACATGCACATACAAATATATGTGTATTGATACATGGATATTTATATAATATAATATTAATACATAAAATAAAATTATTTATAAATTTAAATAACATAATGATTTTATTTAAAAGAAATTTAGAAATGTTCTAAATGAATTAGAGACTTCACAGGCCCAATAAAGGTCCAAAATAGTAATTATTTTTTTTTTTTTTTTAGCAAGGCTAGCCGGCTTTATAGTGGGCCGTGCCACTGTATATAAATGAAAAAACAGGTGCTCTGCACATGCACAGAACAGCTATACGGGCAGCAAGCCCAAAACGAAAAAATAAAATAAAAAGAGAGCACAGGAGTTAGACAAAATGCCTAAACTACTAACACTATGACTAAGCTTCCTCAGAAGAGGGAGAACAAACACGACCATCAACCGGAGATGGACCAGTAACATGAGAAAAACCCGCAAAAAGAGCAGCTAGATGAGGGTCATAACCAACAGAGTCAGGGGAGTAAATAAATTTCCTATCCCAAGTGACATCATAAAACTTACTTTTGTTCTCCTCGCCAATTGCACCAACCCTAGTAAGGCACAAACCATCTCCCTCAATATGGTAGATAAGATACCGGCTCTCACCTCCAACTTCACTGATAAAAGCATAAAAGATATCTCGCTCAGGTGAATATCTCATATCAGAAGGTAAATGAATCCAAGCACGTTCATCAGAATTCCATGAAATGATATCAGACGAGGTAGCTGAAGGGAGATCCTCCAAGACCGAAGGAGGAGAAACAGTAGTAGGAGCTAGAACTGGCGGAGAAGTAAGAGAATCCACACAGACCGGATTATCAACAGGAGGATCTACAGAACTAGCATCAGCACTGGGAGCTACCGGAGCAACAACAACGGGGACAACAGGAGAGACCTTCGGAACCCACTGCCGAGCAGGAGGACGAGGAAGAGGCAACCGAACAGCTAGGGGAACAGTCGATGAAGAACAAGAATCTGCAAGATGACCAAAGGACTGACAAGACGAACAAATCTCAGGTTTCCAACTATAACAAACTCTGACCTCAGCAACGTGGCACTCATCTAATCTGACCTTCAAAACGTTAGGCAGAGGTTTGTTAGGAGTAATCTCGATTAGTGCTTTAGCATAGACTAGTTTCTTTCTGGCCACAGTATTTGCATCGTAACATATTACCTTACCCACAAGACCAGCTAGCCAGTCAATCCCAATAAGAGGCTGGAGAACAGATGGAATATGCGAAAAGTGAGCCCAAACAGGAATAGATAGAACTTGCGCCTTAGCACGATCCACAGTAGGACTCCAAGTAGTAATAATAAAAGGCTTACCATCAATAAGAATGGGGTCGGCCTCAAGAATACGAAGCCGTTCATCACTACGCGAAAATTTAAAAAAGAACATTTCGTTATCAAAGTGAACACTCAAACCACCCCTTGGCTTCCATGCAGAGTTGCACCTTGCCTTAACAATATGATAGGGAGGATTGGAGTCAAGAAAGAAACCAACCAAGTGGTCTTTCCAAAAATCAACACCGGCTTCGATGACCTCCGATGGCGGGATCAACACCCCCTCATGCTCAACAATATCAAAGAGGCGCGGCGAATGCACACCGGCATTAAGAGGCATCTTGGAAAATAAGGATGACCACTTTTGGACAGGACGAGGCGGGGCAGGAACCACCAAATTCCCATTCGAAACAGCAGACAGAGGATTAGTGTCAAGAGCATTTCCACAAACACCTGTAGTGCAACCTTGAGAAACACCAAATGAAGCGTGGGAGAGAACATTCGTATCAATAAAACTAACATCTTGGGCTGTTTCCCCTACACTACCAGTATCAATAGCAATACCAGGTTTCTCAGCAAAAATTAAAGACCCAGACTCGGTTTCAGACCACGTGGACTTATCTCTACTCGACAGAAACGGCGAGAGAGGGGATGCAACGAGAGGGCAGTCAGGAACCTGACTAGGTAGAGGGAGCGAAGAAGCAATATCAACCAGAAGATTGGCCATCGGGTTGTTACAGGCAGTAGAGTCAGAAGTAGCACACCCAGGGTTCGTCGACGTAACACGCGGAGCTGCAGCAGAAAGCACAATAGCACTGACACCACACGGGGCAGAAGGCAGAGCAGGCTTCTTCTTCTTCGTCATTGAAAAGGAGACGAGGCGAAAGACAGGAGCAGAAAGCCAAAGGAAGAAAATTAGACACCAAAACGCGGAGCTGCCATTTTTTTTTAATTATAAAGCCGATATTTAATTAATCTTCAAATAGTAATTATTTTGAAATTACCAATTACTCTCATTGTGGGCTGGTCTAGTTCCGACAATGGTATCAGAGCTCTATAGCTTATGCAGTCTAAATTAGTCATGTTGGGTTAACTAATAAGCTCACAGCCCAGTTAGTAGGGTGTCTAAAAAAGGTAGTGTAAGGATTGGGTTTGGATAATAAAGTGCTCTACCCTACTTGGTACCGATCTGACCCGAAAAGATATATGAGCCCAAAGGTTGCCCCTAACATAAAAGGCCTAATTTGAATTGGGTCTTGGGTTAATCTTCAAAATTGTTTAAAAATTAAAATTATAAGATTCTAAATTTAAAAGTTAAATTTAAAATAAGATATACATATATTATAAAAGTTATAATATAAAAAAAATTCAAAATGTTTAAAAAATAATACAAATAACTTTGTAATTTTAAATTTACTAATGAGATTAATAAAATAAATTAATTAATTAAATTAATTAGTTAATTAAGTTAATTAATGAAAAATATATACATGTATTATATATCGATACACATTATGATATTTTAAAATGTTTCAGAAATCATAAGTGTGCATGTATGTATATAATATGATTTTTTGAAATTAATATAATTTAATTAAAATTATTTAGTTAAATTAATTAATTAAAGGTTAATTAGTTAAATAAATTAATTAAAGGTTAATTAATTAAATAAAACACACACATATTTGACATATGTGATATACTATAAAGGTTATAATGTATAATAAATATTAAATATAAATGTTATACTAATATAAAATTAATTAAAATGCTAATTAACTAAATTTAATTAAATACGATTTAATTAATATAATACATGTGACTATTGTACAAGTAATATGAAATATAAAAGTTATATAATAATAAAACTTATATAATATGAATGTATAAATTAAAGATGGAACGTCAAAGAAATCCTAAATAGACTTAAGGAATAAATACATACGTATATGTACGTGTACCATGATTTATGATATGTCTGACACTTGAATCACAAGGGTATTTCATAAGAAATACATTATTTCACAAGTTGATATCACATGATTAATATATTAAAGATTATGAATCTTTAATATAAAGTTGTCCTCTATCATTTATATATTAATAGATTACTTGCATTCTCTTTAGTTATTGAGCTTTTCTCAAGCTCGGGATGTTATGTGTAGTATTATTAATATATTTAAATAGACGGGATAAGATAATTGCACGTATTTGTTGAGTTTCCCTCAAGGTATGTGCCTTATACTTAGGCCATCGTGAAATGATAAGTCCGAGTGAATAGTCCCACTTTACCTGTTGAGCTTCCCTTAAGGTAAAGGCAGGATTAGGATAAGGAACCACAGGTTAGAAGTTGTATTTGATATAACCGATAAGGAGCTATCCATCGTATGTGGGCCTATGATTTGTTGAGCTTCACTTAAGGTCGGAATCTTAAGGCATACGAGTCCTAACACCCACTAATGAAGTTGAAATTCTTCTATGTTTCACTTGGGGTTTGGTGAAGCATAAAAGACTAATGGGAGCTTTATCAGAAATGAAATGATAACATTTAATATATCTAATATTGTAAGAACATGTGCTATACAATGTTATAATAATCTACATTGAAAATTTTGTGCATTTAATATGATTGATAAAATGTTTATCAATAAAGATATATAAACGAACTAAGTTGAAGATTGAAACATAGAAATATAATATATACCTACTAATAAATGCTTATTACATGCTAACTTTTCAATACCCAAGCAAGCGCCTGATTTTACAACTACCAAATACGTTCATAATTTGGCCACTTACGTGTTTATTTGGTCGAGACCGTGTATTCAAAAGTGATATAAGAGTACGTATATTTGATGCATATAATATCACATATAAGTGGTGAGTGGTCACATTTCATAATGTACAATTTGGTGATGAAATTAGTTCATCCAAAATAAGCAAATAAACATAGTGAAAAATCGAGTATTCAATTTGATTGATTACAATAAAAATCATATTGTGTTAAATGTAACACTAGACCAAAACTATAAGATAGATTTAAGAACTTAATCGTTGAAATGTCAATTTGATCAGTTTATGCAAAGTGCAGCATATTTGATATCCTTAAATGTTAAAGGATGATCGAGTGTGCTTTTGTAAAGAGTTTGTTATGGTGTTATAGTAAGAGTCTTCTTTTAAATGGTTTGACCATTCGGGAAGAAAAACGAATGTACAAGTGTATATGTGTTTAAGGTACAGTTGGGATGAAGAGTGTGAGTAGTCACTTCTACTTCATAAACATGGGGAAATGAGAATTGTGATAATAATTGATAATTAACATTGGAATAAGAAATATGATTTCTATTCCAAAATGTATTTTCATATAGGAAATTATTTTCTATGAGATTTAATCCTTTGAATTCAAGATATTTGATTAAAGAACTCTCCGCTATAAACTAGTTGCAGTATATGAAATAGATAATCTATATTGTGAACGATGGACCTTCGAATTCAATACGCTATTACAGGAATGGCAGAAATAGTGGAAGCATATCATATAACACTTTATGGTTGCATCTAGTTACGAAAATTGTTTTTGTAAGACATACCGACCATTATTTATGAAATAATGACTATTTTTTGGGGTCGAATGAAAAACAGACACAGTTATATTCCAATGTGAATATTATGAATATTCGTTATAAAATAAAACTATAATATGGTATTTGTTTTCACAACAAAAGTGATGCATTGGAAAACACTGAATTATCTAAATTATTTACAGTTGTTTTGGAATTGTAGACTAAGTCATAATTTAGAGAAATAGTTTTTATTATATGATTATGAATCATATGATACTAGTTAATTCTATCTCAAACAATTAAGGACTATGCACACATTTAGTGGGAGCATCATAAGATTTGATGAACTCTTTGGATTGATACATATAGACATATGCACTCGTAAGTCTATTAATACCAAAATGGTTCCATATACTTTATCATATTCATCGATAAGTTATCATAGACATGGATATGTGCAGTTGGTATGCATGTATAAGTCTATGATAAGCTCATAGAATATAAAATGGAAGTAAATAAAATACCATGTGACAGAAATGATTCGATTTTATCGAATGTGTGAGTTATTAGAAAGAGTTCTGTATTTACCTAATATGAATAAAGATTCAGTCTTAGATGTAACGACCGGGGATTTTCAACCCTCAAAAATCGACATCAATACATTCACTGTATAAAATGCCGAGCAATCGAGTACCGAAATACCAGATCATTATGGTTTAAGAAGAGAACGATAGAAGAAGAAACATAAACAACAACACAGAATCTCACAATCGCAGCGGAACAAAATATAATATATATATATATAATAACATATTTTATACAGAGAAAACTGTAACTATTAATATACATACAAATTATCAGATTACAATCATCAACATAGAAATCTGGACAGTTATATTAACTTGTCCTCAAAAGTGCTGAATACACAACGGAATATAATCAAGTACGTGTAATACGTCTCTGCCATCCAGCTCATATCCTGAGCTCCAAAGCATCCTAACCTGAATCTGTAATACTCGGTCTGACCGAGCATTACAATAAAGTAACACCCGAGTCAGGCTAGAAACCAGCGTGAGTAAACACATTTAATTTGAATTACTTAAGTTATCGAAATCCTTTGAAAAACAAAGGTGACTCGTAAGACCATGTCACACATAAACACGACGGGTTTTTCCTTTACGATAACCAAACACTTCTTTTTAGAAAAACTAGTGATATCACAATAGTGTCTAAGAATAAATACTTATTTAAAACAGCCGAATTTGTTAAATCAATTAAATTCCAATATATTAGACTCTGTAAATCAAAACCGTAAAGGTTCGTAGTGGTTATTGGATCGAAGTGGTTCCGGACAATCCAGATATCCAATCCCGGTCTCATCGAATCCAAGCAATCTATTTTTAAAGGTCCAAGTCATTTAAATAACAATTTCACAATCAGGGTGTTAATATCTACATATGAAAATTCATTCCATATGTTAACTTTATCATGACCAGTCCATCGAAAATAATTCGCTTTTAATCATCACATTTTCCGAAATTAGAATAGCGATCAGTTCGAGTAGTTTTACTTCCAACAACGTTTTATTCTAACTATTTTAATTTGATCGACAACTTAATGGCGCAGTCAATAGACAATTGACATCAATATCCAATATAAATAGAAGTCAACACATATAACTTCAATCAATGATTAATAGTCAATATTGAATTCATTTATAATTCAAAACTGAACTGTTTTCAACAATTGAGTCAAGTTATTTTTTTTAATTCAGATTATTTGTTAATCAAGGAAATTATAAAATAATTTATAAACGGTTCATTTAATAATTAATTGATTAGTTAATCTATAATTAATCAAATAAGAATTTACTTATTCATTTACTTCAAATGTTATAAATCATTAAATTTTCATCGTAGAAAACTACGACAACAATAGTTCAGACGAAAATACTCGTCGATGTGAACTCGGCACAAAAACCTGCTCGACGGTTGCATTTTAAAATGAAGGAGAATTTGAGTATTTAATTTTACAGATTATTAAATTAAATAGTTAAATTCAATTCGCTTTTATAACAAACACCCAGCCTAAACGAATTCGAACTCGGTCAGTTGACCAAAACCCAATGTTTTCTTCCTTCTCTTGTTTCTTTATTTTGAAAACAAATCAAGACAAGGTTTAAAAAAATTATAGGTTGTTAATTAGAAAATTAATTACTTTCCTTTTTAAAAAAAAACCCAACCTATACTCAAGCTCGCCCGGCCCAACCCAACAAGCCCAAACCGCCTTTCTCCTTCTCCTCCCTCCAGTTCTTTTCCTCCTCCCTCTTTCATTTGAACACACCAGGCGTGTACGAGACGTGTGCATGTGCACACTATCTCTAGTCGGCACGGTTCGCCTCCGACCACCCACACCGGTCTCCCACGACCCCTTCATCCACGCCCATACACCTGAAACACGATCAAGCTTTCATACGAAAATTCGAACCCCCTCACCAAAACTGAAACAAAGGCCGCCTGACCCAATTACCTCGCTACGACGCCACGCTCCACCATCAACCACCAAAATTCACCAATAGCATCGCCACAACCTCCTCCTCCTTTTCCCCCTACTGCACGTCCCTTTCTCCCCATCGACGTCGCCATTTGCATCAAACCGAAGCCAAACCCAAACCCATTCTAAACCCTAAAACCCCCACATCCCACGCGCACACGCTATTGAAAAATCATTCGCAATTTTTCGTGAGTTCACCATCATCCAAGCTTCCCCCACACCAAGCCCCAAGTCACGAAATCATGAGAGACGTCAGAATTTTGCCAAAGACCCAAATCAGTTCATCTCAACATTCCTCCTTCCATATATCACTAAAAATGCTCAAACTTGTCTTAAAAATCGAGTTTTTGAACAACGATTCCAACCATATAATCCATTAATCAAATTACGATGGTCAAATTTTCGACCATCTTGAACCCTTTATTATTTTAAGTTGTTCATTCTTCCTATACTGGATGAAATTTAATGAAACGATTTTTAAAATAATCTATATTTTAAAACAAACGACATTTGTTTTGAAATCATAGGTTAAAACTAATTAGTTATTGAGCTTTTGGTTTTTGAAGTTGATCGTTTAACTGCTTTTGAACAAAAACATGTAACAGAGCATTTCTTCGAAGAAATACAATGTCTTGAGTGTACTACCAGGTCTAACACTCATATATAAAGGCATGTATTCATATCAACACATATATTTTTAACACATGTCATAATCACTGCCACATATATGCATATAGGTGATAACAGTGAACAAAAGAGGATGTTTTACTCACTTTTTTCAAATAGAAGACAATTGTTGCTTGATTCAACCCTTCTTCCCTCAGGCTTCAAGCTTTAACACTTAACTTGATTCTTGTTTTAATGGTAGCACTTTGTTTCTCTCTTTTTTAATATATATACGTGAACAAACAACTAGTAGCTCTACATGTTTATAGAAGAAGTAAAGGAGACATTTAGGCAAGAAGGTGGCTGATGCTTTTTGTACAGGCTTTACAATTTCATTTGATTTTTATTTTTCTTTTCTTGATTTGATGATTTGATTTCCTATGAATTGATTTAATTTTTGTGAGTTGATTTGATCTTATGTTGATTTAATGTTGTGTGTGATTTATTTTCATATGTCTTGCCATGAATTGAAGTTTGTCATGATAATGCTTGTATTTACATTTATATGTATATATAGATATGTATACATTCATAATATACATGTTTATCTTATCATATTTACACACATAAAAATATATACCTATATATTTGATCATAGTTTGAAATTTTGATCATAAGGTTTGTACTTACACACACACACATACACATATGCACTATTCTTATATATATATATATATACACTTATATATCTTTTTATCATCATATACATGTATTTACATTTTATACATATTTTCATATACATTTAAATACAAACATGTTTACATATATTTACATATTCACTATTTACTATAAACCTATATACATATACATATACTCATCGTATATTTTTATCATCATATAGTTTACACTTATATGTACATATATTTACACATGCATTATTCTTCCAACACACACACACACATATATATATATATATATAAACATCATAAAGCTTTGTATATATTTATATATACACATATATGGATATTCTATCTTAATTTTTAAAGGTGGAGTTTATATACATATATCTATAAAATTTATCATATCCAGAAATTTTATATTTTAAAATTAAATATAGTTAAATCAATTTATAGATTCAGATATTTTAATTCTCAGAAAATTTATCTATTCGACTTATAAAAATTTATATTCTAATAATTAAAATTAGTTAATCATTTTTTTCTTCTCATATTAAATTTTGTTATTTAAAATTTTACCTAAGTTCATATCCAATAAATTACAGTAATAAATCATTAAATTTTATTTATAACCATTTTATTTCAAAAATTATATTAAATTTAATAATTTAAAATCACGGGTCATTACATTAGAGGTCACTCCACCTTATAATATATAATGATGTATTGATAAGATGTAATCGAACTTTGTTGGACAAAGCACGATTAATGATAAGTGAAGTTGAGTTAAATTCTTTCTATAAGGTGTGTACTTAAGAGTAGTACATAAGGTTAAAATTAATATCATCCAAAGTATAGTTTACAAAACAAAACGGGATAAGGGTTTATTAGGAACCTCTACATATCCTAAGCCAAAGGTTGGTAGGTTATGCATGTTGAAAGACTGTACATAATAATTATACTTAAGGGATCTTTATGAATCATCCAAAGAGAATTTTGGGAATGATGGTCATTATATGAATAATTTATGTTGTAAATATAAATATATTATGAACTAATGCAAAAGCAGTTTTATATAAGGAAATTCATAAAATGCTTATGAATGCATATTCTGTTTCACTGAGAAACAACTATTATTTGAAGAAATATCAACTTCGTAACGAAGGAATTTCTTTAAAAAAATATTGATATAAAATGAATTTGGATATGATCCAATGATAAAAATGATTACAAGGAATGAAATGAAATTGATCGAACCTAAATGAACATAAATACATTAGAACGTCTAATGTGTATTCTTGTACATTAAAGAGAAACAGTGAGTTTCTTGTCAATGTTAAGAATAAATAATCCTCGGTTGTTTAATTAAACCAATTAGAGTATTGGCCCTATGATATGGTACGATGCACAGATCCGAAATAGATTCCAAGTACATTATCAAAATATTTTGATAGTTGTATCCAAAAGGATATGATCCATTGGCTGCAAATGTGTATTTAAGAGAATGACAAATGAAGTTGGAATTTAGTGAGCCACATCGATAAGAATGATATCGTGAATTTCAATTGTTGAAATTAACATAACAGGTTCACCATTCGATGTGCTCCAATTGTATCAGATTTTACTAACAAAATTATCGCATGGTTTGACTTTATGTTTTGGTACGTATGTGTTGAAACGGAAAATTCTAAATAATATAGAGTAAAATGTTTACACATAATAACCAAAATGCCACAAAGTTAGTGGAATCGATATTGGGTTTGCGAGTTTTTGGATATGATCCAAGAACTGATACGAATATGTCGTTCGACAAGCATCAAAATTGATTGTTAGTCAAAATGCAGAGGGCGCATGTACTCATAAGAAAGAAAGTTAAAAGATACATAAATATTTCTAAACCATAAGTAAACAACATTCTGCTGATTGTTAACGATGCACTCCTGTTTAAATCGGCTTTTAGTTGTTTTAATACTCAATGTTGGATTTGTAAATAATGTCTTTTATAGTAAGTATAAAAGATATTGGGAATATCCCAAATGATATGGAAGGAAACCTTATTAAAATGTTTAATATAGAACATGTAAGATGGATTCCTTATGCATTGGAATTGGGAATTATTATACATGTTATGTTGTATAAGATAGCGTTATTTGTTTATATATTTGATACATGAAGCAAATATCAAATCCAAATAGATATTACTAAATGGTTGTTTGAGATGTTCTTGTATATTTATAAAATACTAGAGAACTGTATATAGAAACAACGAACACCTTATGAAGGAGTGTTCAGACTCAGACTTCATAAGTGATATTAAGTATATAATATGTTAATAATAAACTCAGAGTTAAGAATCTTTAAGTTGGAAATGTTCCAGTTAGAAGAGATTGTGGGTGATTCAATGAAAAAGCTAAGTATATTGACTTGAATAGTGGCACAACAAAAGTAATGTATACATAATAAATGCATAAATTTATAACTGAGCCAATGGTGATTCCAAATGTTTAGAATCCAATAACATTGTTTATGATAATAATATCGTGATATAGTTCGCAACAGAACTTACAGCTCACTAAAAGTCGAGAGACAAACTCGAAATCGTTCCACATGATAATACAGTTTATCAACATTGGGAAGAGTTGATTGATAGAGTACATGATTGAAGCATAATAACATACTCATTCATTGAGGGACTAGCCTGATTAGTTTTGAGAAAACAAATTCGAGAAGTTGGAAAAGATTCCATAATTAACTCCAAGTGCAAGTAGGAGATTGATAGAGTTATGGGTATTCCCTAAGAGCAATTTTGTAATTTGTTACATATATCGGACTCGATAACCAACCTTGTTCGAAATAAAATGTCTTTTCTTTTTATTATACACTTGATATAATGTGTTATTTTATTAATTAATTTAATTAAAAGTATATTTAATAGAAAATCCATAAATTATATGTTTTGTGATAATAGTTACAAAGTGTTGTAACCGTGAGTAAATTATCACAATGAAAATAAATATACTATTTTGAATATTCCTATTTAAGATATATCAAGACTAAATACCGATACATTCGTTGGGACTAGGTAAAATAGAAAATATCGATGTGACAAAAAACACAATTCTCTTGACTCGAGAATACTGACGATCTTCAATATGAATGCTCTACTTTGATTATAATGAAATCATGGCACGACGTCCATCGAGTGATTATATTTGGGTCGAGTGGAAGTATTGGAAATGAGGCACTATTTAAAAGAGGATTCGTCTCCTTAGTTATACGAGGTTAGAATCACTTTCAACCGAAGTCAACTCAAAGTTAAAGTCTCAGGCTAAAGCATTTTAGTTAATAAGTTATTATTGAACCAAGGACTTTGCGTTTGGACTATGGAGTTGAATGTGGACTATATTGGAATTTTGACAATTACCAAATTTCATAAGTCCAAAGTGATATAGTTTTGACGAAGAGAATTGGTGTAATAATAGTCACAACCGGGTAATGCTTAACAAAGTAAAATTGGATTTCACCGAAATCAAGAAAGTGATAAATTTGGCCAAAATGTCACACCACTTACTAAGTGACGTGTGAACGTTAATATTTGAATAGTTCGATATTAATCGCTGACCAAATTTACATCTAAAGAGTCGCACAACCAAATCGTTGAATACTCATTGACTACATGATTTAATTAGTTTATAATTGTTATAAATAGATTAAATCAATTAATATTTATGAAATATTAGTTGTAAAAATTTATTTTGATTTGATGAACAAATATTATTAAATGTATTTATAATAATTATAAATATATTAATCGACATACGATATCAATACGCGTTTAAATTGGATTTAAATGCAAAATATTTTGTTCGAGCTTTAAATGGGTTTGAAGCCCATATAGGGGGCTAGTTGGTTCGACTATAATGGAGCATTGGTGCAGCCATATGACGGTTAAAGGGGCTAGGGTTGAATGGATAAGAGTAAGAGAGAAATGTGGATCTTGATCCTAACTTCTCTCTACATCTTAGCATCTCTACCCACTTTCTTTTCCTACTTTTTTGAGCCTCATATTCCTCTTAGAACTAGTTGAATTATCCATCTCTCCTCTCCATTGTCCAAGCACAAATCAAACAAAATTAATGTAACGACCCGACTTTCCAGCCCGGAAAATCGAACCATTAGTGTTAAAGAAGAAGAGGTAGAAGAAGAAGAAACAGAAAATCAACAACAGAATCTCACATCGCAGCGGAATAAAATATAATATATACAAAACAGATCTTTACTCAAACAGAAAAATATATCTGTTTATACAATACATTTACAGAATACATCATCAGAGTTCATCACATCAATGATATACATCCAAATACACAGCGGAAAAATAAACAAATACGGAAGTACGTATCGCCATCCAGCTCATCTCCTGAGCTCCACAGCTACAATATGAACCTGTTTATCTCGGTCTGACCCGAGCATTATATAAAACAACACCCGAGTCAGTCTGGAATACCAGCGTGAGAAAATCACACTCAATTTGATTATTAAAGTTTCAAAATCCTTTGAAAAACAAAAGCATCTCGTAAGACCACGCCACAAATAAACATGTCGGGTTTTTACCTTACGATAGCTAAAACACCTTTTTATAAAATCCTCTGATATTATAATAGTGTCTATTTACAAATACTTATTAAAATAGCCGAAATTGTTACATCTATTAAATTCCGGCATACTAGCCACAACGTGGGTAATACAAACAAAACTCGTACAAGGCACGTAGGGAAAATGGATTTCCAACGAATGACTAGGCACTGGGGTACCACCTGTCACAGTACGTGGCCTAGATCACAGTACCGAGGAGTACGCCCGCTCCCCTGCAACACAAGGCCGGAATCACCTATGGGCAATTCCGAATATGATCACCCCACGGTTGGGATCAGCAACCGCACCACTAAGCCGAAATAAAAAGGGACATCTAGACAGGGATGACCATACTCTCCAGTGGGGGCTACCCACGAAGCCTTGCTGCATAACCCCTGATTTTCAGTCATTCCCGGTTGATGAGGCTTGAGGCTAAACGTTACCTTCAGAACGTTTCACTTAGAATGCCCATCGTCCCTTGACGATGTCCGAAAGCATTCATCCATACAAGTCCGTTCCAGGTCCGAACAGAACTGATAACACTATCCCCTTATCAATATTACCCTCGTTTCCCCACGAAACGTACAAACCGGATCGAAGTGGTTTTCGAGTCTCCAGACCTAGAATCCCGGTATACGGAAACCCGATCCCGGTCTCTTCGAAACAATCAGCGCATTTGGCCAATATTGATAGTCGGTTGTTTAACTATCAATTAACATCCATAACAACCATCAACAATCAATAATTTCTCCAAATTATTTATATCCCTCAAAATATCTTCACAAGATATTATTTCCATTTCAATTCCCATTGGAAACAATTTCAAACTATATTTCTCTCACAGAATAATTTCCCAAATATTTATTTTCACTGGAATGCCAAGTACAAAACCATTTTAGATTTTTAAAATAATTTTAAAACACTTTATTATAAAAATACTTTATAAGAACGCCTTTTTAAACTTCTTTAATATTTAAGTTAAAATATATATTTAAAGATATTTAAATAAAACCATTTTAAAGAATATAAACAAATTTCCTTTTAAAACATATTATCAAATCTCATTTGTATTAACTACAATAATAGATTGAAAATTACTTACTTTAGAAATTTAACATTTGGAAATAATAGATTTTTAAAACTTGACTTTTAAAAATAACAATAAATCTTTAACAAATATTTAAAATTTCTTTTTAAAACAAAATGTACTTGGCTATCCAGAAAATACTTCTCTTTCACAACCTTTAAAATAAATCTCTGTTTATTTTTTTTTTTAAACAGATTCACAATCCTTTATAAATTCACACCTTGAATTTATATTAAAATCCGCTTCACTTTATAAACTCAGTTTATAGATCTCAAAATCTCATTCCTCTTTAAAATTTTCCAGTTTCAATATTTAGATCAATTCTACAATTTTATTTCAAATTTGCTTTATCTTGAAATAAAATTCCCTTATTTACCTTATTTATTTCCAATACCATTATTCGGGTTTTTTTTTTTTAATCTTCAATTTCTAGTTAAAAACCCTTTTAACTGAAAATTCCTATTTTAAATTCCCAACATTCCTTATTAACGCTTTTAATTAAATTAACTCATTTAATTAGAAATAATTTCTTTATTTCTTTAAAAACCATATCACTTGAGTTTTAAATTTTTATTACTCCTTCGTAAATTTAAATTCCTTTTTCCCATATTTATTACAATTCCCATTCACTTTATTTTATCTTATTTCAATTCACTTTTAAATTTATTCCAATTTACTTAAATTATTATTCTTTATTTCCTTCAAAAATTCAATTCCATAGATTTTCAAAATTTCTTATACTGGGAATTCAATCAACCACAACATCCAATATCAAATCATCACAGTATATCAATATTCAGATCACAGAATAATAAAATAAATTTTTGAGGAATCCAGTTGGATCCCTCCAACCTGTTTCCCTGCATCCACAGACGTTAGCACAATACCAATTCCACTTCGAGGTGGAATATCGCGGTATATGGGATTTAAAATAAATCATCCGCTATTTATGCGGCGCATAGGGTCTCATCCGCTATAAAATGCGGGAATATCAAATCCAATATATACATATGCCAATATATATATATTGGTATATACTACTATATACCATATCATCCATAACAATATCAATCCAATCAATGCAATTATTAAATCAATTATTTAAATTTAACCAATTAAATTTAAATTTAAATTTAACTGAGTGAGATTAACTCACCTTTGCCTCTAAATTTGCACGTCCACTTCATTCTCGATTTAAGTCCATGATTTCTCAACCTTGTATGCCATTTACAGTTCATTAACATTCCAAATAAATCAGAAATAAATTTTCATTTATTTATCTAAATCGAACTAAAATTTAATTTATCTAAAAATTAAATTTTAGACTAACTTTATATAGATACTTAAATGCCTAAACTCCTATATATATATTTTCCCGATTTACGTAAGTTTTAACCCAACAACCTTATTTATATAAATTCACTTCCTATTAAATTTAAAATACAATCTCAAATTAAATTAACAAGGTATAGAAAGACCTTGTAAAATGTTATATTATATTAACATCCTTCAAAAAAAAATTTAATTTCCTTTAAATAGGTCACTCCTAGAAACTAGATAGACTAAACGGGTTACTAAACTAACAGCTTACTAAACCCATTATTTTAAAACTAATCTAGCCAGTTAAAATGTGTAAAAGTATAATATTATTATATGTATATATATATATATATATATTTATAAGTTTCTGCTTAGATTAGATTATATGTTTTTAAGGTATATATATATAACTAAGTTTAAATTGAAAGAAATAAATCGAATACCTTCACTGCTTCGACAACTCTCGTGACCTTAAGCTCGACACTCTGGCCTTCCATCGCGACCACCCCGATTATCACGCCTTCAATCCAGAATTCACGTGCGCCTCTCCATTCACACGCGAGCTCGAGCTTAGACGAATCCCAAAATCGATCAGAAAACCCTCGTTGCCTCGCGATATTGCCTTCGGTCGAAACAGCATCCCCTCAAAGCCATCGCGACCTCCAATTCGACTGCGACCCTTTGAACTGACTTCGAAATCGAGTCGCAAAACTCGATTCCACCACTCGCCGCTGCGACGAGATCGGTTGCCCACTTATCTGGGTTTCGACTGAAGGAAGGTAGGAAGGAAATCGACCACGAAATAGGTTTGAACGGAAGAAGGCAGAGGGAAACTCGAGCGGCCAAGATCTCTATTTAACGAAGGGAAATTTTCTCGTTGAATTTGAAATGAGGCTTCGGCCATTATTTTCATTTCCATTCTGATTTTAAACTGAGTAGAAAGGACGAGATTTGAAAGGAAATGGATGGCGACTTCCTTATTGTATTTGAAGCTCTGATATTTTTCTTTGTTTTTAACATTTAGATTTCGGCTGTGAAATAAAAGAAGGGACGTGATGTGAAAAGAAGATGGCGTGTAGGATAAGGTTGACTACAGTGTTTTGAAAAGTGGTGAGATATTTTGGGTGTGAAGATTAATTAACCAGCCAATAAAGTATTTATTTCGTTGAATCTAATATAAATTTCAACGCATTTATATATCGTACGCTCACACAACAACTCCAAACGCCACGAAAATTGAAATCCGATAATAATACAACATTACGGATCAAATGGGACTGGTTTTGTCAAATTCCGAGACAGTGCCCCCGGACGACTATTTTTAAATTCAATTTAAACGTTAAAATTTGAAAACTGAACGATTCACTTTTAAATTCGATTTTAAAAGTTCTACTGCCCTCAGTATTATCAATATAGATTTACAAGCCTTCAAAATATTTTTTTCTGGCTTAAAAACAGCAGATTCAATAATTCCCCGAATTTCGATAATCAAATTCTACAATTAATTATCCAATAAATATTGATATTTTGAAATTCTAGTTAATAATTTACTTTTGAATATTTAAAATAAATTAAATATCCAATTCCAAATGCTCAAAAATTCCGGATCGTCACATTCCTCCCCCCTTAAAAGAATTTCGTCCCCGAAATTACCAGTTGAGAGAAATGATTCGATACCCGTTCTATTTTCTCAATCCAATAGTTTCTACAACTTGCCAAACAAGTATTTTATCAAGGCCCACTAACCCTTCGACTCTACCCATAAATGCCAAACAATAACACCCACTTATCAATTCAAATTTAAATTTGAATTCAAAATTTTAAATTATCAATTTTTTTCAAAATTTTTCTAACTCCCTAAAATTTCGAAAAATTTCGCCAGCGTCTCCTTTGCGCGGCTAGCTCAGTACTACTACAAAATGGCTCTACGGCCTCCCAATCTCAAAAAGAAAACAAAAAGCCAAGTGGCTGGATCAAAAACCCAATCAAATTTCATATAGAAATTCAAATACATACCTTTTGTCGGGCCATTAAATTTTATCTTCAAAAATCAAAATCCCAATTTATCCATTGCTTTTATACACCTGTATATCCTACTAAGCAATAATATTCAATCACAATTCCAAAGTCATTTTATACTTTCCTTTACAATTTTCAATATTTGCTTTACTTAAGCCCGTACGATGCACATATATCATCCGTACGCAACATCACATTCGATCGCTCAATCGATCACACAATTCCGCTTCCGAACTAGTATTGTCCACCCGACTTCCTAGTGCGGACTCAGATCTGGTTTCTTGATCGGAAACCGTCATTCTCCTTGCATAGTCATAACTACGATAGAGAATTACAGAACCAACCAACAATCCATATCCAGGTTCGCCGTCGAAAATCGAGTGAAAAATCCTAATTCGGATCGATAAAACTATCTCGAAATTCTGTGTTCGAATCTGGATCAAATAGCTATGCGAACAAATAATATACGTACACCTTACGTAATTAGCCCAATTGAATTATCCATTTTATCAATTTCCTTTTTATTCACATTCATTTTGATTGTTATCCACTTATTTACAACTGTCCCATTTCACAACTTCCAATTTAACCCTTCATGCAATTATCCACTTAGAATAATTTCCTCGATACCCACTTCACTTAAGAATTTCATTTTTCCAATCCTTAAGTTTAATATAAATATTTATACACTTCTTACATTAATTTTCACTTTACTATCAAAGTTTATTTTCATTACTATTCATTCTGCCCAAGCAACTTCATTTGAATTCAAATTGGCTTCCATTTGACTATTGAATTAGTTCCACTTACTAATTAATTTAAATCTCAATTAAAAGTTTATTTGCAAACTTCACTTCTTTAGTTCCTTCGATTTCACTTTACTTTACATTCGCATTTGAATTAGATTCCAATATTCAATTTCAATTCTCTTTGCTTAACAAATTTTAATCGTTTATTGTTAATGAAAATTTTCAAAAATTTTCTAACTCCCAAAATTTACGAAAATTTTTGGCAGAGTCTCCCTTGAACGGAGGGACTTCTGCGATATCGCAGGATGCACAAATATATATATACATCGGCCTCAGGCCGGAAATCACAATATATATCAATATATGCAGTTCATATCTCCTATTTAAATTTTTGCGTAGGCGTACCTTATTTTTAGCATTTTTAAAGCAAGCGGCTTACTATATAGCATATTGCGCAAGCAAATACAGCCTAGCGGCTTCCAAACACCTGTACTTACTCCATTTAAACTGATAAGTGACAATATAAGAAAATTCTATTAACATCCCATTAAATTCCAATAGCAAATCAATAGTTTTCATAGGCAATGCACTTAAAATAATATCCATAAACAATTTATATGGTTTTAATACAATTTTAATCGCTTACAACCAATTCACATACCATTTCTATTCAATTTAATGGTTTACAATTCATTTTATTCCATTCTATTCATTTTTAGCGAAATGAATCCATATCCATTTCAATTGATTCAATTCAATTTAATTTGCATTTCACTTCCAAACTCAAGTTATGGTTTCCTTGTCATTTGATCGAATCTATTACCTTTACTAATCCATTCAATTTGTCCATTCACTTATTCATTCTAAATTTCAATTTCCGTATTCAATTCACCGTGAATTTATTTAATCTTTAACAAGGAAATTTCCAATTTATTTTTAACACCATACCATTTTTTAAAATTTAGCTGGTATACTTACTGAATCCAATATTAATTCCAACTCATATCCAATAATTTATCTCTAACTTGAATTTGATAGATATCAATCCATTTCACATCATTCCTACTTACTTGAATTTTATTTACACTTCAAGTTATCACTCATATACTCCAATTCCAATGATCATTCACACTTTCAGCTTTTATTATCAAATCCAAATTCCATTAACATACTTAATTTACTAATTTATTCCAAATTAGTGTTCTCCCATTTTAACCAGTACAATGTTTGATTTTTATCCACAAAATCACTTCAGTTAATCTCCTCGGGTTTATAACTCAAGTCCTGGATTTCATTCAATTTTCAATTTCTAAACAAATTTATCTACTTAGCTATAACTTCCCATTTGAGTCTCAATTAATTAAATTTTCCAATAAATTTAATTTATTTACCCTTATCCAAGCTAAATTTATCTTAACTCGGATTTCTATTCCAAACTTCACATCTCTTATTCAACACACAATTCACTTTTCATTTTACCAATTCAACTTGACTCAATTAAAATCTCATTCTATTTTTATTACAAACAATTTTATTTGGGTTATTTATTTTACTTCAAATTTTATAAGTCACCTTCTTTTATATTCACACTTCCTTCTATTAAAAATAAATTTTATTCACAATTTACCTCTTAACTCCGTTTATACATTTTTATTTAGTTAAGTATATATTTTATTCTAATACTGTTTCAATTTTATTATAAACTGTCAAAACTTACTTATTCCAATTCAATACTTATCTTGTTACATTTATTTGGTCCAGTATATTTTATTATCCCATAGCCTTTAATTCAGATTCCAGGTTTTTAAACAATTTCCCAACCTTTCAAAATCACCCGGTTTTTAATTTCAAATCATTTTGGAGTCTCCAACATCTCCAAATCACATTTCTCAAAATTTTAAACCAATCCTGATTTTTAATTCCAACAAATTTCCTTTGGAAATTCCAAAAACTAGCCTTTCTGAATAAATCAATTTGGCAGCAATTCGTCACTCAGAAGTTCGAAAATGAATCCTGAAGATGCGGCCGTCATCCCCCGAATTATTTTCCAGCGACTGTAGTGAATTTATTGCTATTTTTTTTCAAAAATTTATTCGAAACAATTTCCTTTCCAGAAATATTTTCCCAAATAATAATGCTAGTGTTTATCTTCAAAACTCTTTGAAAACACTTCCAAAATATTCGGGGTTTACATTTTCCAATTTGATTAAATCAAATTTTTAGCTATAATTCATTTGTACAATTTATATTCATGCAAATTCCCATTGGTTATGCAAATCATTTAAATTTTATAATCTTACCATATTTTTTTGTTCTAAATTTTATTTGTTAGAATATTTTCATCCAAACATCCAAATATATAATAATTCAAAAAAAAAAAAAATTCTTTTATATCAAAAATACATTTTTCGGGTAAAATTATTTCATCTACCCGTTTTAAACAATATTGTGTCGAGTTGTTCTATTCGAGTGTTTAGAAACCCCTTCGATACAGCTGCGCAGACTGTGCCGACGAAGGTTCATATGCCACTCAATAAATCAACCAACACAATATAAAACCAATTTATATTCACTAACAAATACGTGCTCATATCTATTAATACACTCAAAATTTCCACCAGAGCCAAGGTTATCGCCAACCTTTGCTCTGATACCACTTGTGACGTCCTAGGCTTTTCAACCTTCAGCAACGGTTCACGACCGGTAGGCTTTTCAACCATCCCAGCCCCGCTGTGGCTCACAGTGATACCTCGGGTTTGCTTTTACGGCCACCCTCTCGAGTCGCAACCAACCCCAAAAGGCCTTATACTACCCCCGGGGACATGTAGGGGTAAGAGTCTCCCGTTCGCCACCTAACGCAAAGCGAGAACCCCCTATCACGCTGTAATGTAGCAAACCCAATCCCGGTCTCTTCGAAACGATCAGCGCATTTGGCCAATATTGATAGTCGGTTGTTTAACTATCAATTAACATCCATAACAACCATCAACAATCAATAATTTCTCCAAATTATTTATATCCCTCAAAATATCTTCACAAGATATTATTTCCATTTCAATTCCCATTGGAAACAATTTCAAACTATATTTCTCTCACAGAATAATTTCCCAAATATTTATTTTCACTGGAATGCCAAGTACAAAACCATTTTAGATTTTTAAAATAATTTTAAAACACTTTATTATAAAAATACTTTATAAGAACGCCTTTTTAAACTTCTTTAATATTTAAGTTAAAATATATATTTAAAGATATTTAAATAAAACCATTTTAAAGAATATAAACAAATTTCCTTTTAAAACATATTATCAAATCTCATTTGTATTAACTACAATAATAGATTGAAAATTACTTACTTTAGAAATTTAACATTTGGAAATAATAGATTTTTAAAACTTGACTTTTAAAAATAACAATAAATCTTTAACAAATATTTAAAATTTCTTTTTAAAACAAAATGTACTTGGCTATCCAGAAAATACTTCTCTTTCACAACCTTTAAAATAAATCTCTATTTATTTTTATTTTTTAAACAGATTCACAATCCTTTATAAATTCACACCTTGAATTTATATTAAAATCCGCTTCACTTTATAAACTCAGTTTATAGATCTCAAAATCTCATTCCTCTTTAAAATTTTCCAGTTTCAATATTTAGATCAATTCTACAATTTTATTTCAAATTTGCTTTATCTTGAAATAAAATTCCCTTATTTACCTTATTTATTTCCAATACCATTATTCGGGTTTTTTTTTTTAATCTTCAATTTCTAGTTAAAAACCCTTTTAACTGAAAATTCCTATTTTAAATTCCCAACATTCCTTATTAACGCTTTTAATTAAATTAACTCATTTAATTAGAAATAATTTCTTTATTTCTTTAAAAACCATATCACTTGAGTTTTAAATTTTTATTACTCCTTCGTAAATTTAAATTCCTTTTTCCCATATTTATTACAATTCCCATTCACTTTATTTTATCTTATTTCAATTCACTTTTAAATTTATTCCAATTTACTTAAATTATTATTCTTTATTTCCTTCAAAAATTCAATTCCATAGATTTTCAAAATTTCTTATACTGGGAATTCAATCAACCACAACATCCAATATCAAATCATCATAGGATATCAATATTCAGATCACAGAATAATAAAATAAATTTTTGAGGAATCCAGTTGGATCCCTCCAACCTGTTTCCCTGCATCCACAGACGTTAGCACAATACCAATTCCACTTCGAGGTGGAATATCGCGGTATATGGGATTTAAAATAAATCATCCGCTATTTATGCGGCGCATAGGGTCTCATCCGCTATAAAATGCGGGAATATCAAATCCAATATATACATATGCCAATATATATATATTGGTATATACTACTATATACCATATCATCCATAACAATATCAATCCAATCAATGCAATTATTAAATCAATTATTTAAATTTAACCAATTAAATTTAAATTTAAATTTAACTGAGTGAGATTAACTCACCTTTGCCTCTAAATTTGCACGTCCACTTCATTCTCGATTTAAGTCCATGATTTCTCAACCTTGTATGCCATTTACAGTTCATTAACATTCCAAATAAATCAGAAATAAATTTTCATTTATTTATCTAAATCGAACTAAAATTTAATTTATCTAAAAATTAAATTTTAGACTAACTTTATATAGATACTTAAATGCCTAAACTCCTATATATATATTTTCCCGATTTACGTAAGTTTTAACCCAACAACCTTATTTATATAAATTCACTTCCTATTAAATTTAAAATACAATCTCAAATTAAATTAACAAGGTATAGAAAGACCTTGTAAAATGTTATATTATATTAACATCCTTCAAAAAAAATTTTAATTTCCTTTAAATAGGTCACTCCTAGAAACTAGATAGACTAAACGGGTTACTAAACTAACAGCTTACTAAACCCATTATTTTAAAACTAATCTAGCCAGTTAAAATGTGTAAAAGTATAATATTATTATATGTATATATATATATATTTATAAGTTTCTGCTTAGATTAGATTATATGTTTTTAAGGTATATATATATAACTAAGTTTAAATTGAAAGAAATAAATCGAATACCTTCACTGCTTCGACAACTCTCGTGACCTTAAGCTCGACACTCTGGCCTTCCATCGCGACCACCCCGATTATCACGCCTTCAATCCAGAATTCACGTGCGCCTCTCCATTCACACGCGAGCTCGAGCTTAGACGAATCCCAAAATCGATCAGAAAACCCTCGTTGCCTCGCGATATTGCCTTCGGTCGAAACAGCATCCCCTCAAAGCCATCGCGACCTCCAATTCGACTGCGACCCCTTCGAACTGACTTCGAAATCGAGTCGCAAAACTCGATTCCACCACTCGCCGCTGCGACGAGATCGGTTGCCCACTTATCTGGGTTTCGACTGAAGGAAGGTAGGAAGGAAATCGACCACGAAATAGGTTTGAACGGAAGAAGGCAGAGGGAAACTCGAGCGGCCAAGATCTCTATTTAACGAAGGGAAATTTTCTCGTTGAATTTGAAATGAGGCTTCGGCCATTATTTTCATTTCCATTCTGATTTTAAACTGAGTAGAAAGGACGAGATTTGAAAGGAAATGGATGGCGACTTCCTTATTGTATTTGAAGCTCTGATATTTTTCTTTGTTTTTAACATTTAGATTTCGGCTGTGAAATAAAAGAAGGGACGTGATGTGAAAAGAAGATGGCGTGTAGGATAAGGTTGACTACAGTGTTTTGAAAAGTGGTGAGATATTTTGGGTGTGAAGATTAATTAACCAGCCAATAAAGTATTTATTTCGTTGAATCTAATATAAATTTCAACGCATTTATATATCGTACGCTCACACAACAACTCCAAACGCCACGAAAATTGAAATCCGATAATAATACAACATTACGGATCAAATGGGACTGGTTTTGTCAAATTCCGAGACAGTGCCCCCGGACGACTATTTTTAAATTCAATTTAAACGTTAAAATTTGAAAACTGAACGATTCACTTTTAAATTCGATTTTAAAAGTTCTACTGCCCTCAGTATTATCAATATAGATTTACAAGCCTTCAAAATATTTTTTTCTGGCTTAAAAACAGCAGATTCAATAATTCCCCGAATTTCGATAATCAAATTCTACAATTAATTATCCAATAAATATTGATATTTTGAAATTCTAGTTAATAATTTACTTTTGAATATTTAAAATAAATTAAATATCCAATTCCAAATGCTCAAAAATTCTGGATCGTCACAATTAAACACTATTCGATTGCCGATGGTCTGTAATTCGGGATATAGCACCTTCAGAATTGGAATTTGATTCAGGAGTTTGTTTCAACACTTCAAGGTGTGGTGCTTTGACATTAGTGAAAGGTAATTATCTAATCTATGATTATATTTTAATATTTAGATAATTTATATATCACATATTGCTTTATTAGTTAGATGATGATTCTAGTATATCGGTATATCGTCACATTCAAGATGGTTGTTTGTTTATATGGTTGTATATATTTAAATTTTTTCATTGACATATATATGCCATGATGCTCACAACTTAAGAATAAAAAATTTTATTTTTTTATTATTTAAATGAATTTAGTGTACATGGAACAATGTTTGCATGCATAGTTCAATTGGTCAGTGCTGCCTAGAAATCATGGAACAAATTTCCTTAAGGTCATGGATTCGGTCTTAGCGAGCTGCATTGTGTAGCCCTTAAGACGTGGAGCGGTTATCTCTCGAAAAAGCGATAATGCTTGGGGGAATTAATGCTCCGTGTTAGGCTAGCTAAAAATGAGGATTGGTTGTGGCGGACCATCTGTACCCCATAGCTTTGCTCCCTAGAGTAGGGTTTTAAAAGTATACAATATTTAAATAATATAAACTCTATAATTTAAATACTAAATTTTGTACTATACAAAACATGTTTTAAAATTACATACAAATAGTTTTACACCTGATATAACTTTCGGCATACAAGATAAATTTTTAATATATATATATATATATATATATAATTAAATATTATTTAATTCAAATCACTTAAACAAATAATTATATGATATAAAATATAATTTAAATTTTATAAAATTATTTTTACACCTAACAAACTCTCGAATGCAATATATATATATATACACACACACATATACTAAATATTATTATTTTGTAATTTAGTTTTAAATATGCTCTTAAATTACAAAATATATTTCAAAATATTCAAATGCTAAAATATCATCATGATTTTTTTATAAAATATTAACAACATTGTTATAATTTCAAAATATAAATTTATATATAATATTACTATTTTATTTCAAATTGAAAATTTTAAATTGAATTAAAAAAATCTAATTTTGCTATTAGCATCATTAGGTAACTATACATATACATTTTAATATATAGATTATATATATATATATGTATATATATTTCATTCGTATATTTTTACATATATGTATGTATGTATGTATGTATGTATGTATGTATATGTATGTATATGTATGTATCTATTTATTTATTATTAAACTATTTATAAGAATATACATATATTTTATAAAAAATTAATTTTGTTTTCGGTTTTACAACATAAATAATTAAATTTTATAGTACACTTGAAATGTTTTATATACATAATTATATATATATTATAAATTCCATATATATATATACAATTATTTTGAATGATTATAAATATATATATATATATATTTATAATCATTCAAAACAATTGTATAAATATATATATATATATTTGTAATATTTTATATACACAAATTAAAGTATATAAACATACATTTGGACGGTATATTTGTATACTAGATGAGCTAACTGGTCAATTGAAGTGTAAATCCTAGCATTTATACACGAACATGTTATAACTTCACGGTTTACTATGTTACATATGCATACACATATATATGTGTATATGATACACATGCATTTATATAACATAATATTATACATAAAATACAATTATTTTATAAACTTAAATAAAATAATGATTTTATTTAAACCAAATTTAGAAATGTTCTAAATGAATTAGACTTCATAGGCCTAAGAAAGATCCAAAATGGTAAAAAAAATTGAAATTCACTTATTACTTCCGCTATGAGCTAGCTCAGTCCAACAATTATGAGAAACAATACCTTCATTTATTTACACCTCATACACTTTTTTATTATTGTCTGCAACAACTAAATTATTATTGATATAGAACATAATTTAAAAGCGCTACTTTTTTAGCGACACTTTGTTCGTCTATGAAAGCAATCTTCAGTTCTGCTTTGTCACCAAACAACAATTTAGCTTGTCTGTATTCATCTTGTGTTATAGCACCCAAAATTTTCATTTCTCTTAGGGAAACCATAACATCCATGTATAAAGGTCCTTTACTAACCTTCTCTTTAACAATTTGTTTCTACAAAATATTAACTAATCCTCGTTTCTAACTTTCCAATGGCTTGCCACCTGAACATTTTTCACATTTTTGTTAGAATTATGAGGCATGACATTCGATGGCCGAGTGTGACCTGTTTCCTCCTCGTGTAGGGGTATTTCCATCATCTACGGCAACTGTTATCCCATCAAAGTAGTCATTAGTTGTACAACTACCAAAATGAATATTATCTACATGTGTATCTTCTTTGGTTGTAATGTGATCATCCACATGTCGTTATCACTAGTAGGACGTGAGTGTCATAAGGAGATGACCATTTGGCTAATATTTTCTTGAAAACTCCTTTCATTAGTTTGAGATGTTTAAGAGAATTATTATTCTAAAACTTCATAGCTCTAATATTTTGTTATTAATAATAAACATTTATTAACATAATTGTATACCAATAATATAATGTGATATAATTATATTAGCATAAATTATTTTCCCATCTGAATGACATATTTTTGCTTTTCTGGTGGCAAACATATGCAATTGGTGGCAGCACAAAAGCCATGTTTAGATAACTCAACAATCTTTACCCATGCTTCATAATCTCTTCATAAATAGTCAAATGATTTTTAAATGTTTTATGCACATAATTCACGTTCCATTTCATTAAAATTTGCCTCCAATCTTGTCTAAGAATCTTCTGTAAGAGATGCTCCTTTGTATCCCCGATGGTTGCCAACATAACCTAGGAAAGTCCTTTTCCATTTCAGGATCCTTTGTGAAAGAAGCCCTATCTTCAAAATTCTCATTGTCTTTATTGTAATTAGAGTTTTTTTGAAAGGATGATTCTTTATTGCTACTGCCAAAACTCATTTGCTTAAATAATATGCCTAATCAAAACCTTACAACCCCCTAACCTAGATGAGTGCCTTGCAAGGAAAAAGTGTACATATTATATTTATATATTAACTTACAAATGAGAGAGAGAAATCAAAAAGGGAAAAAATAGGAAATGTATTAGGAGATCAAACTAGGGGAGGGGTTGCTCAATGTACATTACTCAAAATGCCTTGTACAATCCTCCCAATGCATAAAGTAAGTAGTAAATATTTACTACTTACTAACAAACGACTACATTAATAAGTTCTACCTTTACACATGCATGTTCACACTAAATGATAGCTTTTTGTCACAAAGCAAGCATTAACTCTTCATGAAATACTTCCATCTTCCAATGGCAGATCTACCCATTATCAAGCTTCAAGCTACCTCTATAGGCAGAGATTTAATGGAGGTTATGTCAGATCTAACCATAATCATCCTGATTTACCTCTATTTGTCGATTTATGGTTTTTATGTAGTAAATAACTTTGGGGAGCTGATTGGTTAAGCTGAAATTGCTTACTTGTCATAAAATTGTTCTGCTCGAAAGGCTGGCTATGGAAGCATACTCCAACTCTTCAGAAAGAAGTTCCCTTCCTTTAATTTCTTCGCTTTTAAATTTGATCTGATTAAGTAGAGCTTTACACTCTTTCATAAGTAGAATAGACCAAACTTATATTGGCATCTGAATTCCCTGGAACACTATACAGTTTCATTCGCACCATATATGCCATATTAAGCATGTTATGGCTATGTCCAAAAAATGATTGACTGGTTTCCCTCTTACATTGTTAACAAATAGTTGATAACAAAATGTCATTAATTAGTGCAAATAAAACCTATAATTTGTCTTTAATGATCTGCCAAGTTCTACATAATATGGACAACTGAAGAAAAGGTATTCATTGCTTTCATTTTCTTAACCACATAAATTACATTCTGTATCTATTATATTGTTCCATCGAGCCACCTTATCTTTAGTGTTTAGTTTATTTATTCTTGCTAACATTACACATAGTGACATTTTAGAGCATATTTGTTATTCCAAACATGTTTACACCATTCATGTTCATTGTGTTTGTTTCTTTTAAATTCCCAAATTTCTTTAAAAGAAGGCAGTCCACTGTCATTTGAGATCCAATACCAGTAATATTTTGTTGCATTCCTACCTACTTTATATTCTTTACTTTATGGCATATGTGGTTAGGAAAGAAGGAAGACAAAACTCTTCATTCATTGTCATGAATGAGAAAGAATACTGTAACGACCCGTAAATTTCAGTGGTTTTATTTATTTAATTAGTTAAATTTTGTGAAATTTTAAACGATAAAATTTTGAAATATAAATTTGACATTTGGAATGCGTCTAATTAAACATAGCAACTGGTAAATTTTCATCCGGAAATATGAAAATTTATTTCGCGCGTAAATTTACTTCAATTTAATCAGTTAAAATTGATGATAATAAAATGTTTTCCAAACCTGAATATTTTTACATAGAAAATTTGTAAAGCATCTTCTGAGTGAGACGTCATCTTTCGTTTCGTCAAATTTGGAGATCTATTGCTCCGTTCATCTTATTTTTGGTAAATTGACAACATTTTCGGTACCGATTATCGACTTTTGACCGGATGATCGTGCCACTAATATCTGTGTACCGTTTTGATCGTCTCGTCGTGCTGATCTCCACGGTATATTCAACTCCGCTATTTGAGATCCGGTACGCATCGAAAAGAATAAACAGTTCACCGTAACGGTACCGAATTTTGACTTTACATTTTCCCTTAGACTTCAAATCTATAACGTGCAGCTCAACAACAATTAATTGGTTTAATAATTTTCCAAAAATCAAGGGGTGACCAATTCTATTCCTACTGTTCAGTATTTATGGACCTGTTCTTTCGTTGTCTATTCCCTATTCACAATTTTCTTTCGGTGCATATTGCCTTTTCAGTTGGAAACAAAAGTATATATTAATAAAGTTGGGCACTGTTCTTCTTCTCTTCAACCGATCTGACTATTTGCAAAGTCACCCATCAGGCTTCCCTTCCTCCACTCTCTCTTCTCCAACCATCAACCAAACCCGCCCTCACCTTCCCCTTTGAAGCCTGCAAACCCGTAGTCTCCACGCGACCCCCAGATCTGGCCGAAGTCACCTAAACACTTAACCGCTCTCCTCCTCTGGCATTTCCTCACCTTCGACCACAAAAAACACCCCGAAACCCTGACCTCCACCACCCACACAGCAGCCACCGTTCAACCACCCAATCCCGACCTCTCCACCAGCTGCCGATCCCACTTCCACTCGTGCAGCCTTCCCATCCACCACCGCCGTGCCGTGCCCAGCAACCCACCGCCTCCACATCTTCCTCCCTCTTCTTCCAAACCGCCACACCAACCTAGCCCATCCCTCTATCTCTTCCTGCCACCTCTCCTCTCCATTAAAACCCGAAGCAAGACCGAGCTTCCCTCCTTCACATCTCCAGTCTTTCCTCCATCACAACCCGCTTGGCCGAGACCCATCAGTGCCTCCCTGCCAAAGATCGAACCAGCTCATCACCAATAGATAGCTTGCTGTCCACATTTTTCTTTGTTATCTACATGATCGGTTAGTATATGCGTAAGTATATATTTGTTTATATATATGAATTTGGTTTTATAGATATATTTTATACATCAGTTTATATACTTTTATATATCGGTTGTATATGTATAAGTTTATGAGTCTGTTGTTATATATATTTGTGTATAATTAGTCTTTGTTTGTATATAAGTTATGTACATAAACTACTACAGACTTACGTATACATAAGTTAAATATTATGTCAGGTTTTATAATAGCGTTATATATATGCTAATGTACCTATATGTATGTATTACGTCTACTATCTGTTTGGGTTTTAATGCGTAAAGTTACATTGTCTATATGTATGTAAATAATACCGGTATGAGCTTATATAAGATTTTGGGTATACGTATAGTTTACATATATATTCTAGTATGTATATATTTTCGCATGAGGACTGTTTTGAAATTTTTATTGTATAGTATGTTCTTATATTTAAGTTGCTGGTGTCATAAAGTATAAAGTATATATATGTATATGAATACAATATGTTTCTACTTTGCTTTATATATATATATATATATATTGTATAAGTTTCGTGATATGTTTGTTTATATAAGTCATAATATATAGTACAGTATACGTTAGTTTTATAAAGTAAAGTTATAAAGTACAACTTGTATATTGTTATAAAAGTAAGGTATGTATTTCTTTATAAAAGAAATTATATCTATAATATATTTAAAGTATAATGTCTGTATATGTCTATTTGTTTATATATGTGTATGACCGTTTACAATATTGTAACATGTTAGTATTGATATTTTAATAGCAGATATTTTTAAAATATATAATATAAGTCGATATGATTTGGGTAAATGCTTTGTATAAGAAAGTGAAATGTATATGTACGGTATATATTAGCCTAGCTATTTTTGTTCATACTTATATATGACTGTATACTAGATCTGGGAGGAAGTATCATGTGTCGAGTATTATATTAGTTACTTTTCAGCTTATGTATATTGTATATGTAATACATAATGTTAGTATATTTAAGTTTTATAATCGGCTACTTTATAAATATAAGTTGCACATTTTGGTTAATAACATATTTTATGTTGGTTTATAAATTATATATATATAATTATAGATTTAATATGTTAGTCTATATGTTATCAGTGTATATATATATAGTAGTTATTTTGTTTGTTGATTTACGTTATTCGATGTGAATCTATATAGTTCTCTAAGTTATGAACTATGTATGCCAGTTTATTTATTAGTTGAGTAAGTGGTATAGTATGTTAAATATATAGGTTTAAATTTCTCAATTTTTGTCTAAGTTATATATATTATAATAAATTGTTTATATTGGTTTTATAACAAATATTGGTATTTGGACTTTTCTTTAGTAATATATATATATATATATATATAATTTTAAAAAATGAGTTTAAAACTTATATTAACTATTAGAGATATATGGATATAATATTTATTTTTGTTTTGGTTTATGTTAAAAACAAATTTTGATTTGTTTCCATCGATTCCTGTTATCAGATCTATTCATCGAAATCGTGCCAATGTAGCTTTGCTTTGGAAGTCGTGCTTGCATTTGATAACTCAATTCCTTTGTCTATCCTCTAGCCTCGAAAGGTGAGCAATCACTCACGATTTATGTTCTTATATTTATTAAATTTGATTTCAATTGAAACGTCAATTGAAATATGCTGCTGTTAGTTGTTCACATTGTTATATATATGTCATTATCTGTATCTGTTCACCCGTGGCATCTGACACCATTATCTGTTATTTATATTGTTGATATATGCCTGTTGCTGTTGTTATTTTTATTATCATATCTGTTATCACTCTGTAAGTTCCCTGTTAGTATAGAATCACTATGGGTTGAAATGATACATACCCGAACGATCTATAGAATAGGAGAAAATCATTATGGGTTGAAATGATAAACCCAAGCGATTTTCATTGAATTGAATTTGGGATTGCGGGTTGAAAAGATATATACCCGTATATATAATTTAAATTGCGGATTGAAATGATAAATATCCGTATCACTTGACCATAGGATAGAAAAATTATATACAGGCACCGTTGGTCTATATATAAACGTTTTGAAAATGATTTCTATGGTTTTGAAAAGAAATATATGGTTTTGATAAATATTGATTTTTAAAGATTCATCAAAGTTGATTTAATAAAGTTGATAAATAATATGTTTAAGTATTTATTTAATATCTATATCTTCAAATATAGAATTTATAATGATTTGAAATTGATTGAAATTATATTTATTTAAAAATTATACTTAAATAAGTTTGATTTGAAAGGTATTGAATTTGAAATTTAAAGAAGTGATTTACAACTTGAAATTTGAAAAGGTGACTTAAATGGATATTTCAAACGTATAAATATTTAAATGAGATATTTTGTTTATTTAAATTGTAAATTTGGAATTGTATTCAAATGTTATGGAAATGTTAAGTTAATATTTCAAAACTAAATAATTGTAAAGTGAATTTGATATGTATATAAATTTATCGAATTTAGTTTTGAAATGTTGAATATTTAAAGCTTTGAAATATATTAAAATTGAAATGGCTTATTTTATGGTTCAGATATGTATTTGAAATCGATAATTTGAAATGGTTTATTTAGAAGCTGAATCGAGTTGAAACTGATGATTTGAGATTTGATTAAATTAAATTTTGGAATTCAAGGTAATTTGAATCGATTTGTGAAATTTGAAGAATTATCTTATTTTATAAAGAAATTTTAAATTATATTTAAACTATTGATACTTTACTTTATAAATTATTTGGTTTTATTTAAATAAGATATTATTGAATTGTTTTGGAAATGGAAATGATATATTATTGAATTGGGTTTTGAAATGGAAATAATACATTGATAATTTGGGTTTAAAATAGTAATGATATTTTGGTTTTGAAGTATAAACTATTTTGAAATGACCACGGTGTTATAATAACGATTGGTTGTTAAAGAGACCGGGATCGGATATGGACATACTCTTTGTCGATACCGAAAACCACTTTGACAACCGTGTACGCGGTGGAGATTCCAGAATGAAGTAGGATGGTGGCGACGTTCTTAAGGTATGTTACGTGGACCCAACTCCCGTGAGTTGGCATAAGGTGGCTAAAACAGGAGCGATCTCGGACCAGTGAGGTAGCACCTCTTCTCGGACGCATTTCTTCGATATTATACTCTTGCTTGTGATTTGACTAGATGGCCATCCTCCGATTTGGGAGTGTTGTTCGAGGTGGAACGGTAGTGGCTGTTATGCGTATCCATCAGTCCGTGTGCGTAATTGGTATATCTACCCTGGCATTGCCTAGTTGTGCCGTGTCACCTACCATATCGAGCTTTACTACGATTATGATTTTAAGATCTGACCGCGTTAAGGTTCTCCATCCCCTTAACGCTATTTTCTATATGATTATACTTTACTTATTTAGACACTATTATAATAGCGAATATTACTACATAGTAAATAGTTTAACGGACCCTTAGAGGATGGTTATCCCAAACATCCTTTAAGTTACTTGTATTTCAGTTGATATTTCACTTGAGTTGGATTTATTGAATATAAGAATGTTAATCATGACTCGAGTGTTTTGTGTTTTGCTTTACGCTCGGGTCAGACTGAGTGATACAGCATTTGAGACTCACCTTTGGAGTTGGAGCTTCGCTTGGAGATCCAGCTATCTATCGATCCTGCTTTCAGTTATTCAGTTGATTCCAGTGATGTATTCAGATCTTGTATTTGATTATTGTATTGAGACATCTATTGTATTCGAGACTTCTGTTGTATCTTGTCTAACTCTGTTATATATATAGTAGCTTCATGAACTACTATCCTTTTGTTTCCGCTGCATTATTGTTATATTACTCTGTGTCTGTGATCTGTAATTATTTTATTTACTGTATATGCTGAGTTTTGCCAAATTTTAATTACAATCCATTGTTTTGAGCAATTCAACTCCGGCATGAGTGTCTACCTATACACTTATAATGGATGCGAATGGTCCAAAACACTGGGTCGTTACAAATACCTTCCTGTTGAGGCCACCCGCAACAGCCATATGTTGTCATCCTAATTTTTCCATAAAGGAGATGCGTTTCACCCAAGGATCAAACCATAGATTTGTATCTTCTCCATTAACTACTCTTTTGCCAATGAGACCTTTGCACCATTGCCTCGAATTGAGAAGAGTTTTCCAAGTGCTAGATGCATTGTTGTCATGTTGAGTACTTTTGAAATATTTATTATTGCAATACTTATTTTTGATCTATAATGCCCATAAACTATCCCCCTATAAGTTCCAGAATAGTTTTATAGCAGTACAGACTTTTAGGTCCTCTAAATTTTGAATACCTAAACCACCTTCCATTTTAGTTTTGCACACATCACTCTATGACATTCCATGGGTTTTGTTGTGCCGTAGGAAGTTTGCACAAATAGAGTTAATTTTATTTATGACACTAGAGGGGATTTGGCAAAATTTGATCCAAAAGGATATCATAAGGTATATGACAAACTTGATCGATTTTATTCTCCCACTAACATTTAGGAATCCGTTGTTCAATTGTTTGATTCTCTTATTGCTTTTACCTAGAAAAGGCCCAATGCCTTTAATCTTTAACTTATTATTAGACAAAGGAATTCCAAGATAATTGACTGGGAGATTTCCTATGTGAACTTTGGCAATATTTGAGCTTTTCTCTTTATGTTTGGCTCCTTTACTAAATATGAGACTAGACTTGAGCTCATTCATTTTTAGTCCTCTGTTGTATTCATGAAGTTTCATGATATAATTAATAGTCTCTACATTCTCCGGAGTAGATTTGCAAATACTAAAATGTCATCTGATATAATAATTGTGTGATGATTGGTTTAGTAGGATAAATTGGCTTTATATTTCCCCCAATATATTCTAATTCAAAAAAAGGAAAGATAATCCATTGCAACAAAAAATAGCAAAGGGTGAGTGGGTCACCATCCCCAAACCCCTAGGACTACCAAAAAATCCATGTGGGGTTCCATTAGTCAGCACAGAAAAGGACGGGGTAGAGATACACCCATAGATTAAATCGGTAAATTTTAGGAAAAACCCATTTTATCGGCAAAAAAAGAATAAAAGTCCTATTTAATTTGGCATATTCTTTGCATGAGTTAATTTGTAACAACTCGGGATTTTCTACCCTCGAAAATCAACACTAATACGTCCACTGTATTGTGTGTCAGGCAATCGAATGATAGAAAACCCGATTGTCAGACGAAAAGAAAGAAGAAAGAAGGAAGGAAGAAGAAAACTAAACAACATAGAATCTCACAGCGGAACGAATAATCTATAATATACATCAAATCTTTACACAAAACCAAACTGTAATATATATATATATACAGACATCAACCAGAGTATACTAACCTATTTCAGCCCGGACGGTTATAACATCCTGTCCTCACAATTGCTGATAAATACACGAAGTAATGTAGTAGAAAATAACCATCTATGTTTGGACCCCAAGCTCGCCTCCTGAAGCTCCAAAACATCCAAACTAAATCTGTAATATGCTTGGTCTGACCTGAGCATTATAATAAAATAACACCCGAGTCAGTCTGAAAAACTAGTGTGAGAAAAACACACCCAATTGAATTTTAAAGTTATAAAAAGCCATTGAAATCAAAAGTATCTCGTCAGACCACACCGTACATAAACATTGACAGGTTTTTACCCTACGATAACCAAAACGTTTTCCATAGAAAATCCATTGATATTATAATAATGTCTAGGGTTCAAAGTAAAATATGAATATAGCTGAAATGCTTGCATCTCACGTTTCAGCATAGTTGGGCACAACTAAGTCTGTACAGTGCTTATTGGAGAATGGATTTCATACAATGACTAAGCTACTAGGGTACCTACCGTCACGGTGCTTCTCCAGATAAAATAACACTGAGGTCGAACCTATCGACCCTTGCCAACACAGGACCAGCCTACCCTTTACTGGATAGTACCGAATATGATCACCCCTCCGTTAATGGGCCCCTAAGCATACAAATGAGAGAAAATATCGACTCTAGATAGGGATGATCATACCCTACTTGGGAGTGGCCCATTTACCCCTGCTGCATCCCCCATATTTTATTCATTCCTGCTTGATGAGGCTTGAGGCTACGTTTTACTTTTTTTATAACACTTTCCACTTGGAATTCTATATTGCCTTCTAGTCGAAGACACAATGTCAGCATTCATCCATACAAGTTCGTTCTGGGACTAAACGAAACCGAAGGAGCTACTTCTACTACATCCATTTTGAAATTACCCTTAGAATTAGTAGCAAGCTGCCCTTGCACTTCACAGAGCTTCGTCTTCAATTTCCATCATCATCGAGATGTCTTTACTTCGAAGCGCTAGAGTTGGATTGAAGTGGTTGTCGAATAGCATATCCGATCGCGGTCTCTTCGAAATAACATTCGATAATTTCTGATAAACTCAACCCTGGTTCTTCAGGAAAAAATAGTTAAAGATAAGAGTGGAGATCACCTCCTAACCGTTAGTGGACGAATTTCCTTATCATTTGTCCTAGAAGAACGAAACGAGGTTTATACGCACAGTACAGCATCATCGAAGATGATTGTGCCATATAACTCACTTGTTTCTCCTAGATATTTCCAAAGTTACGTTTTGTGTCCATATTTGATAGTCGGTTATTTAACTATCCACAAACACACATCCAAATCAGGGGTTTAATTCAAAAGGAAAAAACCAACATTGGTTAAGCACATAAGCAATCACTAGCCTCTTAAATTAATCTTCTCAGTTATTAAGATCACTTTTTAAGTTTCTTATATAAAAATACCTTTACAAAGATATACCACAAATCCCTATATTTTCAATACTTAGAAAATATCTATATATTTATCTTAACGGTGTAAGTACATTCACGAAAATCTAAAGGAGATTTCCTTTTTATACAATTCTAAATCATTTATAAACTCCATTTATAACTATTTTATAAATCTCTGGAACCATTTATAGAACTCTTTTATTCATTCATAAAATCATTTATAACCACTTTATAAGTCCATAAAACCATTTATAAAACTACTTTTATAACTCTATAAATCCATTTCTAATTTTTTTTATAAATATCTAAACCATTTATAAAATCCTTTTTATCCTTTAATTAATCTTCCTCTAAGTTTCCAAACCATGTTATAAAACTCCTCTTATAAAACTCGAGTCTTTTGATAAAACTCTATTTATAAATCTTGAAAACATTTATAAAAAATAATTCTAATAATTTACTTCAACACTATTATTTAATAATAATTATTAACAGTAAACATTATAAATAAATAATTACCATTAACATCAAACATCTTAAAAGTACTAATTAATTATTTCAAAACATCATTAATGAAACAATAATAATTACTCTTTACCATTATTATAAATAGTAATAATTAATTCCCAAAACATTATTAATAAATCATTATCAATTAATTTCAAACCATATTAATTATTTAAATAATAAACTTCCAAAATATTACTAAATACTTTAATACAACATTAAGTATAAATAAATAATCTTTAAAATAATATAAATAAATAAAAATAATCTTGAAACAATATTAAATATAAAAATATAAAGAACAATATTAAATATAAGCAAATAACTTTAAAACAATATTAATATAAATAAATAACTTAAAATAATTTTAATATAAATAAATAACTTAAAATAATTTTAAACGACTTAGAAAAGACAGATAATAAGGTTGGAGTAAAATAGAAATTAAATCCTTTTAAACAAAATATTTCCAAAACCCAATTTCAAACTTAAAATCATTTCCTGTCTCAAAAACCTTCAACTCAACTGGCAATTTATAGTATTTAAAAATACTAGTTTAAAGCTAATTGCTATCGAGCACTTAACCAATATCGATATTAATTTTCTACCACTACAGGGTTTAAGTTTTGAGCATATAACAATGTCATAATCAATAAAGCCAATAATCAGATTTAATATCTGAAAATTCATATAACAGGAATTTTATTGGAAATAAATCAATAATATCGAGGAACCTCGTTGGATCCCTCCAACCCGTCCCATACATCACAACTCATATATATCAGCACACACACTCACAGATATATATATAATCAACAGTGGTGAGGGATCATGTTGGATCCCACCAACCTATTTTTCTTGCATCACAAATAGTACATAGTCATACAATATGGGTCATCCGCTTCTAAGTGGGTATATATAAAGGGTCATCCGCTCCGGGGCGGGAATAAATCCAAACCAACTGATAAAAACATTAAATCATCCATACATGCAATCGATAATTTTTATTAACTATATACTATTACTAGTTAACCAAAAAGGTGAGTTTAATACACCTAAATTTCTGTTGTCGCAGAGGCATTTCGGTTTGGAACTGACGTTCGATTTTGGCTCAAATTTCAATTGTCTCCAAATTCATTCAAACAAGTTCCAGAATGTAGTTCATGCTGATACGAGGGCCATGCAACTTGTCACGTTCGAATCCGATCTAAAATGAGTAAGTTATTAAATTTATAAGATTACATAGTTTAGATTATAATTAGCTTTACTAATTACAATAATTATCATTAATTAACCTTGCTTATTTAAATAACCCGCCCTCTAATCTTCTCTCTCTCATTCGCATACCCAACTTAGGCACCCACTCGACCGTAATTTGACACCTCGCCGCTGCTGCTCCACCACCCTACGACGCCCTGCCTCGAATCTACCCCATGCCACAAGCCTCACCTGAAATCTCGCTGTCGTTAGCTCCTATGAACCCAATTTCGATTTCCATTCAACCCCCAAATCCCGCCGCCACACTTGACCAAATGCCACCAAACTTCGGCTGAGCCTAGCCCTCCACATTCCTTACATTTTTCCTTTAGAGCCCATCGCCTATAGACGAACGTAGGTGCCGAAATTCAGATGTGAATGAATTTCGTTCACCTCGCTACTACACTGCCTAGGGATCATTGTAGCCTAATCTAACAGTTGAACAAGTCGAGCTTGATGTCCCAAACATAATCCTAGTTGAAGCCTTTGCCAAAAAACGTCAATAATGGCTTCGATCGAGAGCCGTTCGATTTAGGAGTTTTAAATTTTGAAAAACATCGAACCCAAATTTCTGATATGAACGCGCCTAATATAGAGGAAAGGGGTATGGCTTCGAACATGGGCAGGTATGGTGCCTGTAAGTTTGGTATGGTTTGAGCATGGTTATAAAATAATATATATTATTTTATTTAGTTAATGTCTAGCTTTTAAATGTCCGAAATTCTTGAACTTCTATCGAGACGTGCCGCCTGGCGTTCTATATGCAATACCCATATTCCAAACACAATGGAACTAATCTCGGAACCTAATTCGATCATATGTAGAAGATAGCTTTTCAAACCCAATTATATTATATTAATTCCTCAAATTAATTTATATGCGTTTCAAACCCGTACGACCACACGATACACCCAATTGCCACGAAGTTCAATGGCATACAATAACTCACTATTATGGATCCAATGACACTCATTTCATTGAAACTTAAGATAGTGCCCCGGAAGGCTATTTTTACACGTTAATTAAAACAAATTATTATAAAAACCAGATTAATCGCTTCTATATCTAAATTAAAAGCTTTACTATCTCCATTCTTTTTTAAATAAAATTTAAATCAACTTTCGAAATCATTTTTATTCACATTAAATTCAAGATTTAATTATTTAAACAATTCCAAATATTAAATTCAACAATTTAATTATCAAATAAATCTCTATATTTAAAATTCAATTTATTTAACTTATACTTTTCAATATTTAGAATCAATTAAATATTCCAAATTTGAATGACTAAAATTCTGCGTCGTTACACTCTCCTCCCCTTAAAAGATTTTCATTCTTGAAATTTCCAAAGTAAGAAAAATGCCCCAAATCCATTAACCTTTCACAACCAATTTGTTAAAATAGATTCCCAAAGTCTTTTAAGCCTTTAACTTTCCAAAATTAATCAGTTGAAACCTTGTTATTGCCTTTCCTAAGTTTTTAAATTTATTCATAATTACTAACTAATATCATTCCAAATCATAACATAAACATCAAATTTTAGTTATCAAAAATTTCTTTAAAAGTTCTAAAAAAATTCTAACTCTTAAATTTACGAAAAATTTCGACAGCGTCTCCTTTACGCGGCTAGATCGGAGCAACTACAAATCGCTGCTATGGGCCCAAACCAATAAAAAAAACAAAAGGCAAGTGGCTTAATCATAAGACCATCAAGTCAAACAACAATTTAAACATGTACCTTTTACTTATGAAATCAAAGACATCAAACTAGCTCTTGCTTTTCTATACCTACATCTTACTTACCAATGGTATCCAACATATAACCCATAACCATATTATTTGCATTTTGTAATGCCAACATTTAATTATGATAAAGCCCGTAAGATGTACATATACCATCCACACACAATATTAATCTAATTGCTCACTCGATCATACAATTTCACTTCCGAACTAGTATCGTTCACCCGACCACTCTAGTGCGGACTCCGATCTGGTCCCTTGACTAGAAACCGTCATCCTGCTTGCATATCCATATATCATGATAGAGAATCCTAGAACCAACCAAAAATCCATATCCAGAGTTCGCTGTCGAGAATCGAGTGAAAAATTCTAACTCAGACCGATGCAATTCATCTCGAAATCATATACTCGAATCTGAATCAAACAGTTATGCGAATAAAATAATATATATATAGAACTTAGTTTCAATTTGTTTCTCCTTATTTAGATTCTTTTATATTCATTATTTCTTACTTAGTATATTCCTTCAATACTAATATCACTTAATAACCATTTCATCAATTTTTACCTAAGTTTATTATAAACATTATATACAACACTTCTCATGTTTATTATCACCTCATAACTTAAGTCCATAATTGTTTTAAATCAAAATCAATTCCATTTAACTTATTTCATTTATTCACTTCATTATTCAATTTTATCAAACAACATTCCAAACCATATTCAATTTACTAATTTTATTTAATTAGTACATTCATTAATTCATTTCAAAAATTATTACAATTAACCTAACTTAGGCAAAATTTCTTTTCAAAATTCATTTTATATTTAACTTAACTTAAGCTAAAATTTATTTCAGTTTAGCTTTTCTTAACAATTTATATTCAACAAATCTAAAGATTTGCTTTAACTTACTTATTTTCAGAATTTATAAGTCATAAAACTTATTTCCTCATATTTTTGTAAAACACTTAAATGAAAATTTCCAAAGCCTTAAACATCTTGTTCTTATTTCAAATTATTTTGAAACAATACTATAATTATTTTCTTTGTATTTCAAATCATACTTTTGAATTTTAAATCAAAACTAGTTTTACCCAAAACAAAATTCCAATGGTATCAGTTTCTCTCTTACAAACTCGAAAATGAATGTCGATAATGCTGCAATCATCATCCAAATTATTTTCCAACGACCGAAGTGAGTTCAGTGCTTTTATTCCTTTTAAAAATATTTCTGGACAAAATACTTTCTAAATAATATCATTATTAATTTCCAAAACTTTGAAAATAATTTTCAAAATCAACGGGATTTAAATTCTCAAATTCTCAACCTTTAATCCTTTTTTGTTTACAAATCATATTTCTAAATTTTCCTTATATATAATTTCACTATGGTTATATATAAAACCAATTCTTTATTGCTTATCTTTGTTTACACCTTTATTAAAACACAAACAACAACGAAAATGACAGTGATCGAATATTATCATTTTCTAACAACCAAACACACCACATATACTATAATAATTCCTAAAAATTATTCCTTTATATATAAAATATAATCAAAGTAAAATTATTTCATTTACCCAATTTTAAAACAATACCATGTCGATTTGCTCTATTCAAGTGTTTAGAGATCCCTATCAATAACGTTAATTACTCGTATTGGCCAGAATCCATATGCCACTCAATAGACCAATCAACAAAATATAAAACTTTTTTATATCACTAACAAATATGCGCTCATAAATATACACTCAAACTCATCCTAGAGTGTTATTAACCCTAACTATAATGAGTACCCCACCAAAGCCAAGGTTCTTGCTTGACCTTGCGCTCTGATAACAAGTATAACAACTCGGGATTTTATATCATCGAAAATCAACCCTAATACGTCCACTATATTGCGTGCCGAGCAATCAAATGCCAAAAAACCCGATTGTTAGGGAAAAAGAAAGAAGAAAGAAGGAAGGAAAGAAAAAAACTAAACAACACAGAATCTCACATCGGAACAAATAATCTATAATATACGGAAAATCTTTACACGAAAGCAAACTGTAATATATATATATATACACACACACACAAAGATTAACCAGAGTATACTAACCTATTTCAACCTAGACAATTATAACATCATGTCCTCACGATTGTTGATAAATACAACAGTGAATGCAGCAGAAAATAACCATCTATATGAATACGTCTCTGGACCTCCAGCTCGACTCCTGAAGCTCTAAAACATCCAAACTAAATCTGTAATATGCTTGATCTGACCCGAGCATTATAATAAAATAACACCCGAGTCAGTCTAGAAAACCAATGTGAGAAAAACACACCCAATTAAATTTTAAAGTTATAAAAAGCCTTTGAAATCAAAAGTATCTCGTAAGACAATGCCGTACATAAATACGGACGGGTTTTTACCCTACGATAACTAAAATTCTATAGAAAATCTATTGATATTATAATAATGTCTAGTGGTCAAAGTAAAATATGAATATAGCTGAAATGCTTGCATCTCACATTTCAGCATAGTTAGGCACAACTAAGTCCGTACGGCGCTTATTGGAGAATGGATTCCATATAATGACTGGGCTAGGGGTACCGCCCATTACGATTATTCTCTAGATAAAATAACATTGAGATTGAACTTATTGACCCCTGCCAACATAGGACTGGCCTACCCTTTGCTGCATAGTACCAAATATGATCACTCTTCCATTAATGGGCCCGGAAGCATACAGATGAGAGATAATATCGACTCTAGATAGGGATGATCATACTTTACTTGGGAGCGACCCACTTAGCCCTGCTGCATCTTCCCTGTTTTAGTTATTCCTGGTTGATGAGGCTTGAGGCTACGTTTTACCTTTTATATAGCGCTTCCCACTTTGAATGCGACATTTTCTTCTAGTCAACGACACAATGTCAGCATTCATCCATACACGTTCATTCTAGGACTGAAAGAAACCGAAGGCACTACTTCTAGTATATCCATTTTGGAATTACCCTCGGGATTAGTAGCAAGTAGCCCTTGCATCATAGAGCTCCATTTTCAATTTCCATCGTCATCAAAATGTCTTCACTTCGAAGCGCTAGAGTTGATCGAAGTGGTTTTCGGATAGCATGTCTGATCCCAGTCTCCTCAAAACAACATTCAATGGTTTTCGGTAAACTCAACCCCGGTTCTTTAGAAAATAAACAGTCAAAGATAAGAGTGGAGATCACCTTCTAACCGTTAGTGGATGGATTTCTTTATCATTTGTCCTAGAAGAACGAAACGAGGTTTATACGCACAGTACATCATTATTGGAGATGGTTGTGCCATATAACTCGTGTGTTTCTCCTAGATATGTCCAAAGTTACGTTTTGGGTCCATATTTGATAGTCGGTTATTTAACTGTCCACAAACACACATCCAAATCAGGGGTTTAATTAAAAGGGAAAAACCAACATTGGTTAAGCACATAAGCAATCACTAGCCTCTTAAATTAATCTTCTCATTTATTAAAATCACTTTATAAGTTTCTTGTACAAAAATACCTTTACAAAGATATACCACAAATCCCTATATTTTCAATACTTAGAAAATATCTATATACTTATCTTAACGGTGTAAGTATATTCACGAAAACCTGAAGGAGATTTCCTTTTTATATAGTTCTAAATCATTTATAAAATCCATTATAAACTTCTAAAACCATTTATAACTATTTTACAAACCTTTGGAACCATTTATAAAACTCTTTTATTCATTCCTAAAATCATTTATGACCTCTTTATAAGTCCGTAAAACCATTTATAAAACTACTTTTATAAATCTATAAATCCATTTCTAAAATTCTTTTGTAAATTTATAAAACCTTTTTTATCCTTTAACTAATCTTCCTTTAAGTTTCCAAACCATGTTATAAAACTCCTCTTATAAAACTCATGTCTTTTGACAAAACTCTATTTATAAATCTTGAAAACATTTATAAAAAGATTCTAATCATTTACTTTAACACTATTATATAATAATAATTCTTAACAATAAACATTATAAATAAATAATTATCATTAACTTCAAACATTTTAAATTAATAATTACAACGCATTATTAATAAAAATAATAATTAATCTTTACCATTATTATAAATAGTAATAATTAATTCCCTAAACATTTTTTTAGCAAAGCTAGCAGGATTGACTAGTCCCCTACCAGATTTATTCAAAAAAGAAAAAAAAGGTGAGTATGGACATGCTCATACGCATGATGAAACAACATGGGGAAGACTAGAGAAAAAAAACATTATTAATAAATAATTATTAATTAATTTTGAACCATATTAATTATTTAAATAATAAACTTCCAAAATATTAATAAATACTTTAAAACAACATTAAGTATAAATAATAATCTTTAAAATAATATAAATAAATAAAAATTATCTTGAAACAATGTAAATATAAAAATCTTAAGAACAATACTAAATATAAGCAAATAACTATAAAACAATATTAATATAAATAAATTACTTAAAACAATTTTAATATAAATAAATAGCTTAAAACAATTTTAAATGACTTAGAAAAGACATATAATATGGTTGAAGTAAAATAGAAATTAAATCCTTTTAAACAAAATATTTCTGAAACCCAATTTCAAATTTAAAATCGTTTACTGTCTCAAAAACCAACTTCAACTCAATTGGCAATTTATAGTATTAAAAAATACTAATTTAAAGCCAATAGCTACCAAACGCTTAACCAATATCGATATTGATTTTTTACCACTAGAGGGTTTAAGTTTTGAGCATATAACAATGTCATAATCAATAAAGCCAACTGAAAGTACGTATGCCGTATAGCTAATACTTAGGATCGTGTAATATGGAATGTATTATAATCTAAATGCAGAAACATATAATAATAGTAAAGTAAATAAGAATAAGCCAACATGAGTTTTTATACTGGTTCGAACTTCCCGTTCTACGTCCAGTCCCAGACTTCCCTCTGGAATTTCTCTCAATAACCCCTAACTTAACCTGGAGGAATAGGTATACAACACCTGAGCAGCCGAACAGGATTTTTCTGCCTCAACGGCCAAGAGGACTTTTCCGCCTGATACAAACTAACAGGATTTCTACAATTTTGATAAAGTTGTTGACGCTTTGTGTTCTTGATAACACTGATTTATCTTTGATAGTACACCCTTCCTATAATCAAATCCTCAAGTATATATTGTGTGTGTGAAGATTAAAAAGGAAGATATTGCCTTGAATCAAAGTATATAATAATTAACTCTGAGATTCAAGCAATATATCTTTGATTAGAAAGCTTTTAGAATGCAGAAATATAGATCAGAGAATAGAATATATTGAAGTAAATTGGATTCTTAAAATCATGGATTTAGATCTATATATATAATATATTAGGTTGCTACTATTCACAAAGAGTTTCAATCAAGAGTTGCATCCGTAACTCTTCGAATTGGATCGTTACTCTTCGCAAAGAGAAGCAACCCTTCAGGAAATATGGCAGTTGCGTACGGTCAGTCGACTGGTAAAAAACATCTAGTTGACTGAATATTCAAAGTGGTGTGCACGTGTGCATGTCTGTGTAAAGAACACAAATTCAGTCGACTGATGAATTCAGTCCAGTCGACTGAACTTTGCTTTTTTGCACAGTGATCACTTGTGCACACTATTTTGTATATATATATATATTTAAAGCTTTTGTATAGTGTGTGTATACTACTTGAGGAGTGATTTTAACAATTATAAACTGTAACTATGACTCAAACAATAAAGATTTTTATAGCGTACTCGGGTTAGAAGTCAGTTTCCTTTGTAGTTCACCACGTGTGTATAGCTTTCTCTGCTTTGATCGTCTAATCTCTCGTTGATCGTTGAAGCTTGTCATGAATCAAAACTCATGATTCAACATTCTCCCCCTTTTTGATTGATGATGACCGATTTTAACGATTCTTTATATATGGAAATATATAACTTAGATTATATATTCCTCCTCCTGAATGTGTGATGACTTTTCTATTCCTGCATAAAAAGTTAGCACACAAATTTGTCCCCCGTTGTCATTGACAAAAAGGAATACTTAATTCAATAATCACAAAGTACTAACGAATATTTGTAGAATGAGACATTATGAATCATTACAAATATGAACATAAACATTATCATACAAACATTCACGAACATATCACATCAGAGATATTGTTTTACGAATACAAACATCATGAAAGTACACACGTTTGGTCACAATGTCACAAACATAACATCATAAAGCATATCATAGTTTTTCACAAACGAAAACTTACTAAAAAATCAAATTTTCACTTCCATTTTCCCTATTGTTCATCGGACTCTTCTTCTTCGTCATCTCCGGGAATCATTGGACTCTTCCCGTTATCTTTGTCCATATCACTTTCCGTTTCCTCATCCGATGTTGTCCTAGTCGTAGATTCATAAATTGTTGTTTCATGTCAGCAATTAAAACCTGTGATCCAACATTCTCCCCATTTTTGATAATGACAACTCCATTTGCCACGGACGAATCTTCGACAAGCTTTGTTGACTTATCTCTCCCCCTGAATATATTCCTGTAACTGTGCTATAGATTTCTCCCCCTGAATCCATGCTATATATTCCTGTAAATAATTAATCTTTTCTCCCCCTTAATCTGTGCTTGCATCGTTTATTCCTGCAAATAGTGTTAGAGCAACATCTTTCTCCCCCTTTGTCATCGACAAAAAGGAGAGTTTATATGATGACATAAATTATATTCCACATAAGTGTTAACATAGAACAATATAAAACAAAATAACTACTACTTATAATGTAAGGTATCAAAACAATTTAACATTTAAAGCATGTGATACCCAAGGTTCTTATAATTTCCTAATTTTTAGGAAACCATACCCATTTGGGTGTGGTTGAACCTTTAAAAATATAATTTTCATTATTAACTACCATATAAAAATAACCATCAATGTATTTTTCTCTATTTTTCCAATTAACAGGAACCCAAATACTTAGATAATTTTTATTCATATTTCCCGTCAATGATTTTGTACTTCTAGAGAAATTATAAACATTATTGGTCATAATAGTATTTGAATTTCTATAAAAATTGGATTTAGACTTTACTCGAAATTTAGTACTAGCACTAACATTTTTACTATACATGAAAGCGTATCTAGTGCTATTTCTATGATTAGTTTTATTATATCCTAAACCACTTTTATCATGTAAAGGTCTAGAACTAGATAAAATCATGTTTAAATCGTTTTGACCTTTATTAAATTTTGTGACTTCAGTGTTAAGTTTATCAAATTTAGCTTTAAAGTCGCAATTAATATTTTCAAAAGAAATATTACTAGTATTAAACATATAAATTTTCTCATTTAATTCAGAATTCTCAGTTTTAACGAACAGTTCTCATTTTTGAGAAGGAAATTTTGAGATTCTGAATTATCTAAAGAGGATTGTAATAAATCATTTTGTCTTTTCAAATCAAAATTTTCTTTTGAAAATTTTTCTCTCTCCTTTTCAAATATGGTGTTTTGTTCATCTAGAAAATCTTTAACGGTTATAAAATTATTCTTTAATAAACCAAGTTGATTTTCTAAATTTAACTTCTTGTTTTTCAATTTCTCATTTTCAAGTTCAACAGATTTCATCTTTTCTAAAATAATAAAATTAAGCTTTGAAATCTTATTGCTTATACTAACTAATTCATTATTATCTTTTACTGAAATTTGTAAATTACAAAGTACCTTTTTGTAGTCCTCACTGGTGGCTTTAACAGGGATTTTGCCTGTTGTATTTCGACTGGATCGTTTTCTGGCCATTATTCTATGATGTTGTGACGATCGATAGAATTCCAGGCTCTGATACCAAATGAAAGTCACTAATGCTCTGATACCAAATGAAAGTCACTAATGCTCTGATACCAAATGAAAGTATGTATGCCGTATAGCTAATACTTATGATCGTGTAATATGGAACATATTATAATCAAAATGCAGAAACAGGTAATAATAGTAAAGTAAATAAGAATAAGCACACCAAGAGTTTTTATACTAGTTCGAACTTCCCGTTCTACGTCCAGTCCCAGACTTCCCTCTGGAATTTCTCTCAATAACCCCTCACCTAACCCGGAGGAATATGTATACAACACCTGAGCAACCGAACAAGATTTTTCTGCCTCAACGGCCGAAGAGGACTTTTCCACCTGATACAAACTAACATGACTTCTACAATTTCAATAAAGTTGTTGACGCTTTGTGTTCTTGATAACACTGATTTGTCTTTGATAGTATACCCTTCCTATAATCAAATCCTCGAGTATATATTGTGTGTGTGAAGATTAAAAAGGAAGATATTGCTTTGAATCAAAGTATATAATAATTAACTTTAGGATTCAAGCAATATATCTTTGATTAGAAAGCTTTTAGAATGCAGAAATATAGTTCAGAGAATAGAATATATTGAAGTAAATTGGATTCTTAAAATCATGGATTTAGATTTATATATATAATATATTAGGTTGCTATTGTTCACGAAGAGTTTCAATCAAGAGTTGCATCCGTAACTCTTCGAATTGGATCGTTACTCTTCGCAAAGAGAAGCAACCCTTCAGGAAATATGGCAGTTGCGTACGGTCAGTCGACTGGTAAAAAATATCTAGTTGACTGAATATTCAAAGTGGTGTGCACGTGTGCATGTCTGTGTAAGGAATGCAGATTCAGTCGACTGATGAATTCAGTCTAGTCGACTGAACTGTGCTTTTTTGCACAGTGAGCACTTATGCACACTATTTTATATATATATATATATAAAGCTTTTGTATAGTGTGTGTATACTACTTGAGGGGTGATTTTAACAATTATAAACTATAACTACGACTCAAACAATAAAGATTTTTATAGCGTACTCGAGTTAGAAGTCTAGTTTCCTTTGTAGTTCACCACGTGTGTATAGGTTTCTCTGCTTTGATCGTCTAATCTCATCGTTGATCATTGAAGCTTGTCATGAATCAAAACTCATGATTCAACACCAACAATCATGTTTAACATCCAAAAATTCATATAATAGGGATTTTATTAGAAATAAATCAACAATATCAAGGAATCCAATTGAATCCCTCCAACCTATCCCACTGCATCACAGCTTAGATATATCAGCGCACGTACGCATGCGTGCGCGCACACACACACACACAAATAAAATCAACAGTGGTGAGGAATACTATTGGGACCCTCCAACCTGTTTTTCCTGCATCATAAATAGTATATAGTCATACAATATGGGTCATCCGCTTCTAGGCGAGTATATATAAAGGTCATCCGCTCCAGTTGGTGAGAATAAATCCAAACTAACTGATAAAAACATTAAACCATCCAAAAATCCAATCAATAATTTCTATTAATTATATACTGTTACTAGTTAACCAAATAGGTGAGTTTAACTCAACTAATTTTCTACTGTCACTAAGGCGTTCCGTTTGGAACTAAAATCGAACGACGTATGATTTTAGCCCAAATTTCAACTATTTCCAAATTCATGCAAACTAGTTCAAGAATGTAGTTCACGCTGATACGAGCATAATGCAACTTGTCGCATTCAAATCCGATTTAAAATGAGTAAGTTATAGCATTTATAAGTTTACATAGTTTAAATTATAATTAGCTTTACTAATTACAACAATTATATTAATTAACCTTGTTTAATTTAAATAACCCGCCCCTAACCTTCTCCCTCTCATTCGCGTACCCAACCCAGGCACCCACTCGATCGCGATTTGATGCCTCGCCGTCGCCGCTACGACAAACTACACGCAGCCGCTCCACCACCCCACAATGCCCCACCTCGAAGCTACCCTACACCAAAAGCCTCACCCCAAATCTCACCGTCGTTAGCTCCTATGAACCTAATTTCGATTTTCGTTCAACCCCCAAATCCCGCCGCCACACTTGACCAAATGCCACAAAACTTTGGTTGAGCCTAGTCCTCCATATTTCCTTTATTTTTCCTTTAGAGCCCATCGCCTGCAGACGAATGTAGGCGTTGGAATTCGCATATGAACGTATTTCGCTCATCTCACTACTGCACCGCCTAAGGATTATTGTAGCCCAATCCAACTGTTGAACAAGTCGAGCTCGATGCCGTGAACATAATCCTAGTTGAAGAAGCCTTTGCCAAAAAACGTCGATAATGACTCCGACAATCGAGAGCCGTTCGATTGAGGAGTTTTAAATTTTGAAAAACATCGAACCCAAATTTCTGATATGAACTTGCCTAATATAGAGGAAAGGGTTATGGCTTCGAACGTGGGTAGGTATGGTGCCTATACATTTGGTATGGTTTGAGCATGGTTATAAAATAATATATATTATTTTATTTAGTTAATGTCTAGCTTTTAAACATCTGAAATTCTCGAACTCCTATCAAGACATGCCGCTTGGCATTCTATATGTAATACCCCTATTCCAAACATAATGGAACTAATCTCGGGACTTAATGCGATCATATGCAGAAGATAGCTTTTCAAACCCAATTATATTATATCAATTCCTAAAATTAATTTAAATGCATTTCAAACCCATATGACCACACGATACATCCCATTGCCACGAAATTCGATGACATATAATAACTCACTATTACGGATCCAATGACATTGGTTTCATTAAAATTCGAGACAGTGCCCCAGAAGGCTATTTTTACACGTTAATCAAAATGAATTATAATAAAAATCAAATTAATCGCTTCTAAATCTAAATTAAAAGTTTTATTATCTCCATTCTTTTTAAATAGAATTTAAATCAACTTTCAAAGTCATGTTTATTTACATTAAATTCAGTATTTAATTATTTAACAATTTCAAATATTAAATTTAATAATTTAATTATAAGATAAATCGCTATATTTGAAATTCAAGTTATTTAACTTATAAAATTAACTTTTCAATATTTAAAATCAACTAAATATTCCAAATTCGAACGACCGAAATTCCGAGTCATTGCACAATTTTCAAGCATAGGTTGTTATTAGTTTTCCTGTTAAAACCTCTAACCATCTCCCTGCCGGTACAATTTTTGTTTAAGACATGAATTATGACAAGAAATAATGTACGAAAAAATGCCCGTTCAAAATTGTTCAATGTTTTTCTATTGTATGAACATTGTCCGCCCATTGTCCGGCTCGTACAATCAATGTCCGAACTTAAAGCTTGTCCGGTCCGTGTTCGTACGAATCTCTTATAAGATAGGACTAGGACACACCTCCGTCTAGTCCGGTCTGACCCATTTACACCCCTAGGGATATATATTTATTTATATATACGTAGCTATGATTCTACAAAGGGTGGATGGGAACAGATCGTCCATGGACGTCGATTCCAGACGACTAATTAAAAATGTAAACAGACATAACATGAGATAGAAGATAATCGACATAAACTAGTGTTATGTACAAAATGTATAATTTTACCAATCATCCGAACATTGTTCTGACCCCCTCCTTAGTACAACACATAGGATAGTTAGAAGGACAAGTACCGGTGCTTGGCATGTTCGGTGCTGACAATGACACTTGACTTTGGAAGTGTCAAATCTTTGTCAGTAATTATGTGACCTATTATATGTTATTATTCCGTTGTAAGTTATTTCATTAGAGCTCTGATATGCGTTATTTTGTTTTATTTGTAGAATATCAACCCAATGATCCGTACTTTGATAGACTTGGGTTTTCAATATAACGAAAATTCAGGCCCATTGAGGTACAGGTTGTTACAATGGCTTATGGATAGTAAACTTATTTTCACAAAATGTTGGGAACCCAAACTTCGATTATTAGAAAGGGACATGTTGGAAACCCATCCAATCTGGGTAAGAATGAATAACCTTGATTTAACACTTTGGAATGTTAGGGGTATTAGCAAGTTTGCTACCCTCATTAGTACCCTTCTAGCAATGGATGATTATACTAGAAACGTCAAACGACTGAAATATGATAGAGTTTGATTGATGTTAAGGCTAGTGATGAGGTGAAAAAAAAGTAAGGGCCAAGGATAGTAAGGGTGGTGTCTATGTTCAAGACATTGAATACGAATATGTTCCCCCTATTTGTAAGCGTTGCAAATGTTTTGGTCATAATGGTGCTCAGTGTTCAACAGTTATACCCCCAGTTAAGCAAGTATGGCAAAAGAAAAGCGAGAGTAGCATAGCTAATAACATATTTATAGATCACATCATTCAAACCAAAATCACTAGCCCAAGTGGTTCAAGTGGAATAGAAAAGCCCATTACTACAGTCACGGACTCATCCAAAATACACACTACTGCTAATTTACATCATATTAATAACATAGTCGAGTTTGAGAAAAAGGAGGTGGAGGAAGTCCACCCTGAGGTGTATGGGGATAGTGTGGAAATGCAGGAACACCTAGGTACATCTATGGATAGCCGAGCAGAGCAAATATACCAAAGCCATGATGCAGTGCAGTAGGAGCAGGTGCTTGAATCAATTGCAAAGTTAAATAATTTAAATATTGACCTACATACAATAGATGGGGAGGAGGAAGAAATTGATAGCCAAGCATACATTAAACCTAATCAAAATCATGAGGATCACTTCACAACCAAGGTTGATAAAGGAAAGGCAACTAGTTTGCTAGAGGAATCTCCTAGAAAATTGAGGAGTCGACCTCTCAGACCTAATTGTCCTTAATTAGCTATAATATAAGAGGTCTAAATAACGACACCTGTAAATTAGACCTCTTTAATCTTAGGAGGTGTTTCTTACCTTCTATATTGGGTGTGACAGAGAAAAAAATTAATCATCAAAATCTTTATTTCTTTACCGAATCATTTGGTAATGAGTGGGCATTTCTACATAATAATGACTTAGGTGAGAAAGGTAGGATTCTCTTATTATGGAATAAACATATTTTGCAAGTTCAACAAGTTAACAAGGATGAGCAACGGATTTTATTAAAGCTATGAATGTTGGTGGATTGATCATTTATGTCTCTCTTGTTTATGCGAGTAATCTGGCTAGTCAACGAACCACCTTATGGGGAAAACTTAAAAACTTGGCTAAAAGTATAGAAGATTTATGGATTGCCATGAGTGACTTCAATGTTGTTGCACGATTTCTTCTGGATTAGTAGAACCATTCCATACTGGCATGCAACTCACATGGAGAAGTGGTGGGTGTAGAAAAATATCTTGCAAGCTATACAGGGTTCTGGTTGACACATGTTATATAATAAGTTTGCTGTAATAACCCTGCTTTCTACATCGTAAAAAAATATAATTAAAATAAAATTGTTCGAATTCGATATTTGATAATTAATACTTTGAGAATAATTTTTGTTAAATTAATTATATTTAATATATTATTTTGATTTAATAAATTCTTTATAGATGATTTTATCGATATCGAATAAAATGTTTTAAATTGCGTATAAAATATTTTTAAAGTGTAAATAATTATTATATCATTGAAATAGTCGAAAAAATAAATTATTTTACAATACAATAATTAATTGAATAACATTAAATAAGCATTGAGTTGAACGAAATTGTGCAATTATTGAAATACATTTTGTAAAATGAAGTGTAGATCAATTTAAATTAGATTATAATATATCTATAAACAAATAACAATGATTAGTATTTAAATTTAAATTTTAAGGGAAAACCAATTGAATTAAATGAAAATTTTAAGGCCCAAAACCCATGCATGCCCATTCTGTTCTTTTTTTTTCCTTTTATTAATCTTACCTAAATTAACTGATGCTGCATCCATATTCCCATTCGAGAACTGAACCCTTCCTCTAAATAATTCCCGAATTACATCGCGACATAAAAAAATGATGACGGAATTGATTCGAGCTTGTTCTCGACCTGGTGTGGCGAGGCTCAACTGTGCGCCAGCAACGACAACGTTGTAGGTGGGGGAAGGCTGAAGCAAACCTAGTGGCAATCACGACTTTAATTCTTGTATGTGTACATCGCGATCTGGGTTGTCGTCGAGTCGAAGGTGGAGATACTCGTGTATGAGGCTTGGATGAGATGTTAATGCTACAGCTTTGGTGAACGACGTTGGAGTCTTGAGCGTGGTGTTGGTGAAGTAGTTCCTATAGGTTTTTTGACGATGGTGCTCAAATGAGGGGAGTTGTTAATTTGGGATTCGAGCATCATTTAGGTGTGTTTTCATAACTCACATCATCTATGTCTGGTAATCACTGCTTTTTATATATTCATCCCGTTTATTGATTTGAATGCTACGTTGAATTGAATTATTTAGTTGAATCGACTGATAGTTGCTATATTGAATTAATTATGTGGAAATGTGTAAATATATTTATATTTAAAATAAACTAGATCAAATATATCCATACCTCACTCTGTTATATGCTTATTAAATATGATAAATATATAAGAAAATGTATATATGATAAATAAATTAATAAAATAAAATTTATTATATTATTTAAATGGTCTTTAATTTTTTTTTATAAAAGGATAAAATTTTAATATGTATAAATAATAATATAATTTATAAAATCAAATAAAATCATAATACAAATTAATAAAATATAACTATATAAGATGTAAATATAAACTAATAATAGTAAACACATAAAATGTATGTGTGAAGTTACATGAGAGTTTGTAAAGGTAATATTTATTAGTTTAAAAGAAATTAAACAATTAAAGAGTAAATTAGATATTTAAATTTAAAGATCAATAAAAGTTTAATGTTTATTATGGTATATAAGATAAGAAATATATTCTAATTAATATTTAAGCATTTCAACGTAAATTTTGTGGTTAATAAATTTAAATAGAATTATATATATATAAATGTTCATTTAATAATCTGAAACTTAATCAAATATTTAATTTGAATTCTACAATGGTTATTATAGTTTTGATGCTTTTCTCTGTATTACTAAGAGTTTAATATCGTGGATGAGATGTTATTAAACCGCTTAAATGATTTATATGTGCGAGTTACAAATTGATATTTTATTCTATTTTTGAAAATATAATCTATTAGATTTAGAAAGTTATCAACTTCAAAATTTAAAACCTATTGGCTTAGTCAAAATTAAATGACGTCCTCTTTTGGCATTTGTCTTTCTTTCCCGCGATTTTGACTTCCTCTCCTCGGTATCGCTTCCTCGTTTCCACCTCCACTTCACCTCTCCTCCTCTCCCCTCCCTTGCCTCTCCCTCTACTCCCCTATGCTTGCGTCTACCTGTGTTTCCCTAACCCTAGCCTCCTCATCATGTACCAGATCTGGGCGTATATTTAATTCTTCTGCTCCACAGTGCAAGATGCCTCACCTCCTCTCCAATTCTGATTTCCCTCCATTGAGCATCTCCAAGCCTTGCTTGCCTCTTCATGCTTCGACTGGTGTTTCATTTGTAGCCCTTGAGTCCGGTAATTACTTGTTGTCTCCTCATAATGTTGTCGCTGTTACTGGTAGTCAACAAACGGAAGTTGGGTTGTTGAACGAGTTTATCTCGGATGATAACGTCTGTAAGGTTGTGGTTGTGCCTAAACGAACCAGTACGAACACTAATGCAGTTAATTCTGGAAATGGGATATGCGCTACATATGTATGTGATAATGCCAAGAAGAATTATGTTATGAATAATAATGCCCTGGTTTCTAGAGTCTGTATTGCCTCTGTTGGATTACATAGTGGTGGTGTGGGAAAGTCTCCTGGTGTGCAAATTATGCAGCCTGCTGTCCATGCCCTATCTTGCCCAAAACCATGGACGTCTCTATTCTCTTCACTGCCCCGTAATGCGAGTATCTACAACCCTATTGACTTTGAAATCGTGGAGGAAAATGGCATTATGATTCCTCCACCTAGTGTGATGCAAGCTGGTTTGGACTATTGGTCGGATTATTTGGTTGGACTCTTTTTGGATCCTAACCACCTCCTACATGATGCGGCTAAAGTCTGTCGTAGGTCTTGGAAGCTTCATGGTGATTTGCATGTTATGTTGGTCAACTCCATGTATTATCTTCAGTCTTCCTCCTCCGAGGAACGCTGACGTATTCTTGAGGCAGAGCCTTCTTTTTTTGATGGAAAACCAATTATTTTTACTCCATGGGCTCCAACAATAGCTAGTGCTCGTGAACAGGTTCTTTCTATTCTTGTATGGGTTTACTTTTCACATATTCCTTATGTTTTACAGCCGTTGCTTGGACTGAATTGGCTAGCATGTAACGTAGGCAAATTGAAATGCTTTGACTCTAATACAGTCGCACGTGAGAAATTGGTGGATGCCAAGGCACTAATTGAAATAACTCCAGATAAGCCCCTCCCTTCCTCTATTCCGGTTCAGCTTGTTGTTGGGCATGTTGAGGTAGTCCGTGTTCGTTACGGTTGGGTGCCTGACATATGTTCTACTTGTCACTCCTTTGGCCACCTTGCCGTCTCTTGCAAGCATTCTGTCATCTCCACAGCAGCTCCCAAAATCCCTCTACCTCGACCCCCTCTTAGGAAATGGGTTCCTAAGTGTCCTACCACTGCCTCTTTGTCAGACTCTCCTAGCGAGGTTCCACCTCCATGTGCTGATGCTAGGCCTGCCTCCCCTTCCAACCTTGAATGCGTGGTTCCGTCTGATGTTTCAGCTATTCCCTTAGTTGTTCCCGATCCTGTGCCTCCTCGATTGTCTATTGTTTGGGGTGAGTGCGATAGGTGTTGGATTGACCTCAAATCTGATATGAGATATAACCCCGTGGAAGATTCTTTTTTTAGATTTGTTTCTGATGATCAGCTGGACCTCAGATGCCTCCGCTACAGCATTTCTGGTGATTCTCCAATGTTCTCTATGGATGGTCTACATGCGAAGTGGAATGCTGACTTGTTTGATGATGCTGCTTGGGACCGATCCTTCATATACTCTCTATACTCAGTGGATTATGACCCTTGTCTTGTAATGCTTTTTCGCCCTTATGCTCTTAAAGTTGGTAATGTTCATGCAGCTCTTGCCACGGAGGTAGTGGACGATGGTGCTTCTTCCTCTTTTGAGGAGACCTAGTTGTTGGGTAATTTGTAGCAGCTGTGGCATCTCTGTCACAATCATATGCTGTATTTTCCTTTTTATTAGTAGTTAAGGTGCTTCTACCTTTCTTCTATATTAAATGTCTTATTACGTTCGTAATAAAAGTGGATGGTTCACTATAAAACTGGCTGGCCTTGCCAAAAAAAAGTTATTAACTTATAAAAGAGGATAGATTTTGGTTTGAATTTTTTTACTTAAAGGAGATATATATATAATATTTGGAAACTAAGTAATTATTATTAATTATGAGTTTTCAAAATTATAGTTATGAAAATTTGATATATAATTACTTAAAATTATTAACTTGAGCTTCATGTGTATATGGATACATTCTTATGTTTGATTTCTGAGTTTTCTGATTTCTCATCTTCTCGATACTGATTTTAATGTTAAGAACGATTCACCATTGATATGGGTTTGTTAGTGTTTTGAGATGATACAGTGATGACATCCTTTGATATGATTTCATGATATTTTATTCTGTGTAACAAGAAATTTGAATAAACAGGATTATAATATCGTTTGGGATAGGGCATTCGGTAATATTTGTCGAGTTATTCTTTGGACTCATTATATAGAATAGTGAATAATGATGAGTGTAATTTGTCAGCAGTGAATAAATGTTTGAGTATCACACAGTAGTATGCGACACTGTTATGATATTTATTCGGTTATTCATTTTAAGTAGATGATGAAAGTCTACAGGGTGGATCGTGTAGTGTATATGCAAGTATATGTGACAAAATATATGATGCAACTAAACAATAATAATCTAGGTAACTATAGAATAAGCACACCAGGATTTTATACTGGTTCGGACCTCCTGTCCTACGTCCAGTCCCGAAGCTCCCCTTCGGAATTCGACTATCAAACACCCTCACTTCGCCTGGAGGAATAGGCTTGGTTACAATAGCTTGTTCTTGTCAAATATGTGTTCTATAACACGGATATTGACTAATAAGTACAAATGCTTCCACTATATATCTAGTGAATATTGTCTGTGAAGAACTGAATATATGGAAGAGTGAAATACAAGTATAGATTGCTAGAGATCAAGAATATAATAAAGTATGTAAGTAGAGAGCGTAAGTAAGTAAGGTAGTCAGGTTCTAATCTTTCTCTTGATTTCTGATGCTATATATAATTGTAGATAGGTATGTTGAGTAGTTGCATCCATTAACAAGTGCTCTACAGTTGCTTCTGTTGATGATGAAGAGTTGCAGCGAAGAGAAGCGAAGATGTCTATTCAAATCTGATAGTTGAAGTTTAATTTTAAATCCCGAGTTTGAAATCAGACGTCTGATATTTGTATCAGACGTTTGATACTATATATTATTATACATAGCAGATTTTCAGACGTCTGAGTACATCTACCAGACGTCTGGTTCTGTCTGTTTTGTTGTTCCATAGGACTTTTCCAAACGTTTGGCTTGTGCACCCAGACGTCTGATACTTGTGCATGTCTGTTTTGTGCATCTTTTCTTTTGCTTCTTTGTACCTATCGACTTGTAGTCTCTTGTAGTGTCCTTTGTGCCTCGTTCTTGTCTTTCTAGTGATGTTGTTCTAGCAAGTTTCTGTATATATACATATATATGTACATTTGATTTTCATTGTATAGTTGTTGTCATTAAAACCATGGATTTGATTTCCTAACAGATGACACTCACGTGACGGAAATAGAGTGGATAATGTGAGGTGAGTTATAACTTTGTGATTATAGTCAGTGACACTTAGAATCTACATGTATTGTTCCTATATGCCACTATTACGATGTACTTCTATTATATTTGTTGGTGAGGACCAGGTGGCTAGAATCCACCCTAGCGGCTTGATCATGGGATTTCTCCTCAGATCCGTGAAACCATATTATCATATATCATTATGATTAGCTTTATGGTTAGCTTTGTGATCGCCTCTGTGTCACTTAGGCCAACAGTCTGTTACCTATAGGGGCATTTGTAGTGCCATGATAGATTGGTCCTCATGTTGACGAGCACGTCGGTGGATACGGGTCAAGATGACTAAGAGGTAACTAAGACTGTAGAGACTTTGTGACTCTGGAGCTTGCTTTATGCTATCAGTCTCCCTTTTGGTTCCGATGGAGTAGTGGATTGGAATATACGATTAATACACCTCACTGTAGTTTTGAAGAGAAATAAATGAAGAATATAAAATGAAAACAGAGGAAAAAAGTAATGAAATAGTTGCAAATCAAAGCAATAACACGAACACGATGATTTATAGTGGTTCCGCGTTGTTTGCCTATGTCCACTTTGAATAGGAAACTTTATTAATCACTTTGTAACCTGAATACAATAGGGATCAGATGAAAATCCTCAGTTATAATAGATTACAAAGCAACTAGCAGCCTAAAGGTCTTGAAAATAAACAACCAAGCCTGTATTTATAGATGAAGATGACGAAATATCTCTTTGAAAATTAGGCAGAAGGATCTTCAAAACCATATGGACCTGTAAGAGGGATCGCATGACCCAATACCAAAGAATAAAGATTGGTACCGATCCCTCTTTTGGTGGAATTTGGAGGTGTGATCTCTAAGGTAGCTTTCGCATGTCGAAACATGTTTAGCCTCCAATTTTTATGCCAATTGGATTAGTAGAACTTGAGTTATTGCTCGATCTTTACTTCAATATGAATTGCCTTCTAATTTCAGTCGATCCCTATTGAGGGAAGAGGGTCGATCCCTCTTACTCCATCCTTTTGAGGTGCGATCCCTAAGATAGGCTCCCTAGGGTCTCCATATCTTGCTTACAAAATTCCATTTTCATTAGACTTGTGGATAGTGAGATATTAATTGTTTTCTGTTGAATTGCACTTTCTTCCTGAAACATACCGATCCCTATGTTGGAGGTTGATTATAGCCAATCTCTCCTACATGTTTAACTATATTCCATACTTCGAACGTTCTGCATTGCATATCTCTCAATTCCATTCCGTTATGGCTTCATATTACTATCCGCACTTGACTTTCAAACCCCACAATCATCGCCTGGACTTACTGGTCTTGATGATAGTAGAATCTAACTTGTCCAATCAGTTTGAATATAGCTGGGTCAAAAAGCCAACAATTGTTATTGAGAGATTTGACATTTGAGATATTTGTATTTAAACTGTATTATATATTATATTATATATTATCACTACAATTAACTTTGTGCTCTCTGTTGTTTATTGTATACTGTATATTGTTCTGTCCTGGTACCCCACCCGTTTATTGTTTTGTATTGATATTATGTACGTGTAAGGAAGATATTTATTTGATGTTTTAATACGTACCAGTGTTAATCTAAGAGAATATTCCCGTGTGTACCCCAATTAGTCTTATTCTCCGTAATATCTGACAGTATTACTCGGTAATACTCTTGGATAGTATGGGTATAGAGGTGGGGTGTTTCATTTGCATATATAAAAGTCAGTATCTTTCCAAATTCAACCAGTGATCACAGCCCGATTCATATATCATTACATGAAAAATCTAGTCTGAATAAGGGCAAACCATTTAGGTATGCTAATGGTTGGCAGGGTATAATGAAGCAACAAGTACAGTTCCCATGAGCAGGTAGAGGGGAAGTATCTCTATAAACTTGCCCAAACTCTAAAATGTGATAAAAAAGATTGAAGGATTAGAACAAATGTAGGCCAAAGGATTATGATAAAATTAAAAATTTGGAAAAGCAAAGTGAAGAATTATTGAACTAATTGATTCTGGTCCTACGAATGATGAGTTATGGAAACAGTATTATGAGGTTCAAAGCATGCTAAAAGATGCAATGAAGACCAAAGCGATAGAGCTAAAACATAAGGCGAAAGAAAAGTGGCTCACGGAAGGGAATGAGCGCTCTAAATTCTTTTACACTTAAATGTCTACTAGGCATAATGGTAATTATAATTTACAATCATATGATGAGGTTGGTAATGCAAGTGTAGACTTCGGGAAAATTAAAGAAGAAGTCATAAACTATTTTACTGGTTTATATAATAGTCGATGTGAGTTGAACTTGCCCTTCATTCACATGTGGAGGTTGGTTAATGCTCGTGGAAGGCGTTTGCTGAGTAGGAATGTGAGTGAATTCGAAGTGTGGAAAGCCTTACAATCCATACATATGGACTCCAGCTTCGATCCTAATAGATGGGATCCGTCTTCTTTAGGAATCATTGGCAAGACCTGAAATGTTCGGTTGTGTCAGCAATACAAGAATCATTCCAAATAGGTAAAATTATGAAGGAAATAAATCATACATTTATCTGTCTAATTCCAAAAACTAAGAAACCTATCAGAATTGAAGACCACGTGCCTATTGCATGTTGCACTATGATTTATAAAATCTCGAGTAAGGTTGCTTGTAATAGAATGAAAAAATTCTCACCAGATGTAATTGCTGAATGCTAAAGTGCAATTATTAAAGGCAGAAGCATATTTAAAAACTCTCTTACGTATATGAATTAGTTAGAAATTAAAAAAAAGGTGCTGATAAATTCTGTCTTAAGGTTGACCTCCACAAGGCACATGATAACATAAATCGTAACTTTATTCTTCATATGCTTAAATGTATAGGGTTCCTTGATAAATTTATGGAATTGATTGGAGATTGTATCACTATCCCTGCCTTTTCCATTCTTGTAAATGGATTCCTAAAGGATTCATTAGTAGCAATCGAGGGATCCGGCAGAGAAATGCCCTATCTCCCCACCTATTTGTAGTAGGCATGGAATATTTTAACTTCCAAACGGAATTGGCTAGTCACAACAAGCAATTTCTGGAAATACACAGTTTCCATCCTAGAGTGGGCCACTTGTTATATGTTGATGACTTGATCATATGCATAAAGTCAAGTTGCGAAGCACCTAAAGCGATTAAAGATATTTTTCAAATTTAAAAAGGATGGTTGGACTCAAGATGAACGAGCTAAAGACCAAGTGCTATTTTAACAAACATTGTAAAAAGAAACTTGAAATGCTAGACATATTAAATATTAAGGAGGGGGAGCATCCAGTTAAATACTTTAGTGTTCCTTTATCGTCAAACAAAATTATGATAGAGAATATGCTGATTCGACAACTAAAATCAAGGAAAAATAGCAAGGTTAGAGTTCTAGACTACTGTCTTTTGTAGGAAGAATTGAATTGGTTCATACTATGATTTAAGCTAAGGTTTATTTTTGGCTATAAACATTCCAATTGCTAGATGCATCATTGGAGAAAATAGAAAAAGTGTGTACTGATTTTATCTAGAAAAGAACTTTAAAAAAATCAAATACCATGACCTGTGCAGGACAAAGGAAGAAGGGGAGTTGGGCCGAGGCATTTAAAAAATATGAAAGATGTTTTTACACTCAGACAAGGATGTAAAATCATCAATGCTAAAGGGTTATGGGCAAGATGGATGAGATAGAGATAATTTTTGGCAAATAGTTGTTGATAATAATGCATCTCCTACATGGAAAGCTATTGTGAGGATCAGAGACAAGTTGGCAGCAAACTATAACAGAGAAATTACTCAGGGTAAACAAACCGATCTTTGGAAAGATCCTTGGCTTGAAGGAAAATCTCTGTTAGATAACTTAGGATGGGATACTTATTCGGCACATTGTTATCCTAACAAAATTTTTGACTCTATTATACAAGGAGGTAGATGGAATTGTGATTCTATTCCATGTACATCAAAAGAACGAAATCAGATAGAATACATGGCCTTATTCTCAGGTAGAGAAGAGGATATTTGGGCTTGAAAACAAACATGTAAAGATTTTTCCACCATATCAACTTGGGAGGCGACTAGATTTAATGATCCTAAAGTTAACTGGAGTAAAATCATATGGGATAAGGCTAATTGCCCAAAAATGGCCTCTGCAGCATACAAATATGTGATGGGAGGACTTCTAACTAAAGATAGATTTTTAAATAGGATATAATAGATGAGAAACTATGCCCTTTATGCAATAAATAGGAGAAAATTCACAAGCATTTGTTCTTTGAGTGTGAATATTCTAAATCAATTTGGGAGTTTTGTAAAAAAGCTATCAACTTGTCCATCAATGCTGGTAATCTACACCAAGTCATTGTGTACTTGATAGGAGTTGGGCAGCATGAAAACTTGGAATCCAAAATGAACGACATCGCTTTGACGGTAGCTATTTAGAGCATTTGGAGGGAACGCAACTGGAGATTGTTTCGATAGAAAAATCAAAGCGTGATTGAAGTTAGCAAACTCGCAATTACTGACATGTAGATAATAACAAACGAATCAGTATGAAAATTCTTACCAAGAGCACGACAAGAGAAGAGCCTTATTTGCAGAAGTTTGAAGTAGTTTATACTGAATTTATTGACTACGACTGATGGCCAATCGTTTGGGCTGAAATGCCCTAATAAAGTTTACCTATTTTCAAATATATATATATATATATATGTATATTGCGGTTTAAAGCTGTTATATATAGTTTCCATATGTCCAACTTGGGGCTATCGATTGGTGTGTGAATCCACTATACCATTGTGGCGCACGATCAGCAGACGTGGTCCTGAAGTAGGGATGGAGAGAGATTGCGATGCCAATCTAAAGTAGGTCATATGCTGTTCCTTAGTACTCTTGGGTGCTACGAAAGACCTGCACGTCAACTTCTTTTGAGGTGTTGGTTTTCAAGGGAGTCCACAATATACTTGTGGCTCTTGATAGGTCTCTTTGGTAGCTAATGACAATTCAATGTGATTTATCGATATGCGTTTTAAGGGTACGTATAGTTTGGTGTGCCTGACTTGGGTTTGCTAAATAGTGGACAAAATATACTATACAAATATATAAATATATGGTTCAAGTTATATATATATATATAGTTATAGATGCACGGTTTGTGCGATTTATATATATTGCTTTGGTATGCTTGCCTTGTGACAACCGAGTAATGTGAGGCATTTCAAGAATGAATCACGATCTACATGGGGACGATAATACTTCGGTGTTGTGTACCCTTGTAAGAAGGGTGTACGTGAGGTTTAACGTTTACACACGGTTTTGGTACGTCGACATAGATAACTAGAAGGAAAGGACGTCGAGGGAATCCATTGTAGCATCGGGGTGTACAACCTACAGACGTAGTCCCGAAGCGGGGGGAGAGAGATTAAAACGCTAGTCTAGAAGGTCATATACTGTTCCGTAGTACGATTGGATGCTACAACATAATCCACATGCCAACTTCTTTTGAGGTGTTGGTTTTCAAAGGAGTCCACAACTATTTGTGGCTCTTGATAAGTCTCTTTGGTAGCTAATGGTAATTCGAGAGGGGTATCAGTTATAAATATTCGTATTTTAGTTTTAGGTATGGAGATGCTATGTTAGTAGCATTGTTATATTACTGTATTTGTTTTTCATTTCAGATGCTTCAATAGGGATCATTGAATTGATTGGTGTCCGTAGCGGACTCCACCCATCAATAATGATGGGTATCAATTTATTCTTCATTTGTCATTTACCGTTATGTTGTGTGTAGCATATTAGTTTGTTGTTAGTACTATTGTGATATCTATATTACCCCTGCATTTGTATATTGGGTTACCTTTATCGCGATATACTGTTGCGTATTAGTCATACTATATTAGTTGTGCTTGCTCATTGATGACAGGAAAGGAGTAAGCCATGGTATGATTCCCTACCTTTGAGTTGGATTTACTTTACTCGTTTATGGGTAGTCCAAATTATCCCTCGAGTCACATTTGTGAAGAAGATTGACTGTACTTTAGTAGTTTCTGTTTATTTGTATATGGTTTTGATATATACTATTTTGAGATGGTTACCCTCACACCGGGCTTTATGTTTGACCTGCGTTTTATCTTTGTCTGTTTTTGTCATGACAACTCTCAGGTATTCTATTGAGTAGTTAGGAAGCTATATGATTTTGGGGATGCGCTTCAAGGGCAACTGCACTTAAGGCGAAGTCGATACTTTGGATATATACTTGATACTGTGGTAGTACATGACAGATATGCTATTATATATATATATATATATATATATGAGACCAGATATTGTATTCTTACTTTCTATATTAATATTTATTTATCAGTTATTTCCATCAGTATAGTCTCTTATATATTGTTTATCATGTTATGTTCATGTATATTCGGTATATTATGTACTACCATTCCACTGTGAGATTCTATCGCTGCACCTTGATTTGGTGTTTATTTTTTTATTTTACCCTGACAAGCTGTCTTTTATGGTATTCGGGAGTCAAACATTGTCATTTGACATTGATTTAGAGTATTACAAATGGCAGGTCATTAGAGAAGTTGACCCTACTACTTTCGATTTTTTAGCCTTTCCGCCCCTAGTTTTGATTTGATTTACCATGGAATTCCAGTATGTATTTGCAATGACGTTTGCTTGCGAAGCTTGAACTCAATGGGATCTCATTTGATCTGTTTTTCCTGGTTGTTTTTTGTTTGACTTACAGTTCAGGGTTCTGGTCAGAATGAGAGGGGTTAGGGCATACCGTAGCTTGCAACTATTCGTGGTCATTTGGAGTTGATATGGTATCACCAATATCTTCTGCTACCGCTTCTTTTTTCATATGACTGTCATTATTTTCAATGTGGTTATTATGTTTATTTAGAACTTGTAATTTGTCTTAGAGAATAAAGGAAATTGGTTTGTACTAAATTGAACTATATACTATCGTCTTCTACTATGTTATTCCTTTTGCTACTTTGTTCAGTATTATCTTGATGCACTTCTGGATTAACATAGTTTATTGATGTTTCTATTAGTGATCCTTTCAGATATTATGTAGTGGAGTATGTATCTAAGTAGGCATTTGATTCACTTCTAAAGTTTCCACTTCCATTTCAGCATTATTGTCAGTAATATTTTGATGTTTTGAACTTGAGTTGCCAAAAGTTTGATTTTTAGAGTTTAATTGATCATTTTTTGGGACTCATGCTTTCAAAAATTGACATTGGCTTTCCGAGTGGCCAAAGCTGAACAAGTTTTGGCATATCATAGGCTTCCTTTTATATTCGATTGGTTTCATAAAATGTTCATCATTTTCATTCAAAATAGGAACTTGTTTTGGAAAGGATGATTTACTATCAGTCTCAACTAGAACCTAAGTTAAATCTATTTTGATCATCCCTTCGGCAACCTTGTCCCTTTTGATTGGTTTTCCAATCACTGATGCTATGCGACCAATCCCTTCGTTTGTTTAATAATTAAGGGTTAAGCCTCGTAACCATATCCATATAAGGATTGTTTGCAAAAAATTCCTATTCAAATGTATAGCCAGACACCATCTTTTCATCATAATTAACTTTCTATCATAAAAATATGATTGTCCTTCTAGAATTCTAGAGCAGCCCGCTTTATTTTCAAATTTAATAACATGGAAGGCATTTTTTTTGGAATAAATGGTAAATTGTCCTATAGGCTTCCAAACTCGATGAATAAATGCTTTGAAATAGTGATAATATGGTTTTAAGCCATCCATATATATCATTATTGCATTATCCCAATGTTTTTTGTTATGATTTCATTATTCATCTTGGCGCATCTAAGGCTAAATTTATCCATGGGTTTAAAAACCTTAAGCAGGATAAAAATCGAGATTTGGTCATATTTGATGATATCAAACCATGGTCTGGAGATTGAATTACCCGAAGGGGCATTACTTATTGATATGCTTATGCCTGAAGAACTGCCGCCCATGATCGCCTCTTGAGATTGCATCAGGCTTTACATATGAGTTGGCCTGGAGGTGAGAATCGAGTTGCTCGATTACATATGGACCCAAATCCAATGTTTGTCTCTAAGGGTTTTTGAAACCACTTCCACTTCCCAAGGGTGACCTTGGTGAAGCCATCTGCATGTGTGTTGGGGCGAGGAGGGGAGGGAGGAGGGTGGTATCGTTTGAAGCTTTCTACGTTAAAGGGGCGACGACGACTAGGGTTTTGACGGCGACTAGGGTTTTGACGGCTAACTCCATACTGCCATGAAATGACTTCTTATTGTGAAATTGCATAATCATAGCTTTTATTTTTTGTGTTTCTCGTTGATGGCATAACTATAGATTGATGCTTAAATTAGTATTTTTTACATAATATAACTGAAATAATTAAAATAACATATTTGTCTTTGTTAAATGTAAAATAAAATAATGTTCACATAAAATATTAATTTTTCCAACTTTGAAATGTTTTAAAAGGTGTGTTTATTTTAAAATTGAATTTTTATCATGATAAATTTAATTCATGTTGAAACATTTGTCGGGGAACCTAAATTTAAATAAAATTCAAAGAGTTTATATAATTTAAAACATAAAAATCAGAGGTAAAAACCGAAGTCAATTTATAGTTAACAACATGAATATTCTAACTAATGTCAATTATACTAAATCAAAGAGAGATATTTTATTAAGAACTACTCATTTTTTTTTGCACGACAAACAAAACCACAATGCATTTTTATTCTATCTAATTAACAAGCTCCAAATTTACCTTTTATTCATAGAAGCTTGCGATAGAGATGTAAATAGTCAAAACGATTTTGAAATATTTTACGCCTATAATTCACATTCCATAGACTCTTTCTCTAATCTTGTCCAAGAATCCTTCGTAAGACTTACTAAATTGAATTATTGAAGAAAAAAATGGTGAATATATCACATTTATTTTAGCCACAAGAGATTTTCTTTTTTAGAACAATGAAACTATTAAAATAACTTATTTATCCATTTTAAATAACTTATTGATTATTTTCTACGTATAAAACCGAGAAAACGACAAAAAAATCATGTAGACTTTTAAAACGATGCAGTTATTGTAAGATCATTAGAAAAATGTGGTTGACTAACTATTCAAATTACCAAGTAATGTCAAATGATTCAGTACAGAAAATCACAAAATAAATGGCGTCATTAAAGCTCCATGCAATCGTAATTCGATACGAGCTACTGTCTGCCGTATTCCGCCAATATACAAACATGCACACATATAACATAAGAGCATTTCATAATAATCATTCAAGGGGAAAATATGAAATAGTCATGCCAAAAAAAGCGAAGATTGGGGTGAACGACCGGAGTCCATTCATAGCATACCATGTAAACAGGAACAAAGGAAACCTTTTTTTATAACACTTAAGGGTAATTTGAACATTACTCATTATAAAATGGTAAACAATGACCACATGTAGCGAAATATGGGAGCAAACTTGAAATAAAAACTAAGAAAAGAGATGAAATAAACTAAAAACACAAGTTTATTGTTACTAAAACTTCAAAAGTGGACACGAGAGAGACAACCCAAAAAATAAAATTTGGTACACATTCGACGATTTCAAACCTGAATTCGGCAGAACCCCATTGAAAATTTTCTCATATTCAAATTTGAAGTGTCAATAACAATACCAAAAACACAATTCTAAAGTCAAAAAAACCTATAGCTTAAGTGGTTAGAGATATGATGCTCTAAATAGAGCCTATCATTGAAGGAAGGAAAAAAACAATTCTAAAGTTAAAACAATCAAGGCTTGTTTGTTTAACTAAAAACATACCCGAGAGCTTAAATTACATAGCGAGCAAATGAAATTTACCTATTAGCCAGCATAAACCTAGTTCGAGGCCAATTCTTCTATCTCCAAAATTGATATATGTAGAGGAATTGAATCCTATTTAAAATCCAACCACTTATTCTGATTGTGGGTCCTATTTAATTTTTTATATATAAATAATGAATGGTTATGATTTGTTTCGCACATAGGACAACCAATTGATGATAGAGGAATTGAATCTATTTTGGACTATGTTTTGAGTTAAATGAACCAATGTAAAAGGTGAGTTCAGTGGGTGCTTGTGGAATTTTTGTTTGGCTGATTCTATTCACATCATGTTTTTCTTCTTTCACACCCTGTTACTTCATCCATTTTCAGGTTTTTCAAAATTGCTCATGTCTTCTAGACACACAAGATTACATTTAAAAGAAACAGTACGTACAAAAGTTCTAAAGAAGCGATGTTTATGTAAAAATCTCGCTCGGTCCTCTTTTTGACGATTATTTGTAACTCAGTGGGGTGAAAAGAGGTAAGAGCAGTGCGAATAGCACTAGCCTTTTTGTTTATCATTGACCATGGAAGTATGTGTAATGACCAGAAAAGCAGACCAGGATCTCGCTCTCAAATTTGCACTTGCACTGAGAAACCAGTCACAATTGTCGCCATGGCCGCAATTGTTAGAGGCTGGCGAAATCGCTACCTCTTCTATTTTACTCTCATTCTCATCGTTCCTCTTCTATTTTCAGGTTATTAGTTCAGCCCTCCTTTTGAAATACTATAATTATTTTGTAAATCCGGCTGATTTCATTTCGTTTATTTATTCGGAACAGTACTCAATTTCCATCAAAATGATGTGACCTCACCAGTTAGAGTCACTCAAAATCCCTCAAGAAAACCAGATCATTTGATTTTAGGCACTGCCGCCGGCCAAGGTTTGCCTAATCGTCTCCAGTGCAGCACCGAAGGTTCGTTAAATACGTTTTTTTTATGCATAACCGCTCTAAGATCTTTCTTTTCAGACGTGGCCCTTATAAACCCTTGAGTGTAACTACGTTAATTGAGGGGGCATGGTTGCAGTTTACAATGGTTTTGGGTATTGACATTTACATTGGATGTTTTTGTAGGTATAAGAGCTATTAACAAAGATGAGTTTTTGAGAAAGAGAGAGATAGCTGATAGCAAATATGCTGTTTCATTCGTTACTGTTTTTACAATGTATAATAGCATGGTGGGAGCAAAAACAAATGATTTGGTGACGGTTGGGAATGTTTCGTACAGCAAAGAAGAGAAATCTATGGCCGTGCTCAACACTTTCATGGATTTCATCCAGGTATTTAACATGATTCAGTGCATTGCGGGTTACTGATTCCATATGCTGTAATCTTGAGCAAACATTTGAAACTTTAAGGAGCTTGAGTTAACTAGTAAACTCTCGGTGGTTAAGTGAACACTGAAACTCAAGGTGGTTTGAGTAAATTGGCTTTCTACTTCAGGGTGACTGGTTAGTTATGTTAGCGTGGTCTTGGTTGCTTCTGTTTTGATATCCTGAATTCAACAAAATAGGTTAACGTAAGGTAGGGTGCCCAAATCGAAACTGATATAAGCATGTGAATAGGTTGATAAGAAATTAAGTTGCGAAGACGGCGATATAGGTTAAATAATACTGCAGAATGTTACCGTAGCCACCTAATTCTACTTTACAATGTTTTTTGATGGGAGTTAACAAGCCAGGAGGGTTGTGATAGGCTTGGCGAGCCAACGTAAAAACCACAACCTCTCTTACGGAAATGGAACCTAATTATATTTCGTTGGGGCGTAACCCTCTTAGCGACGCGTCATATCGAGGTTCGGGTATGGTGAAAAGTGAGCAAGGGTTGGATCGCCACTCCCTTAGTGGTGCGCCATATCGAGGCTCGGGTATGGTGATAAATATGCAAGGGCTGGGTTGTCACTCCCTTAGTGGCGCGCTACATCGACGCCCCGATGTGGTGATAAATGGGCAAGGGTCTTCGCACTTTACTCGGTGGGTGTGATGGGCAAGGAAGTTAGTCAATGAAAGTAGGGTTCGGTTAGGTAGTTGGAATGTATGATCATTAACAGAAAAGCTAAGAGAGATAGTTGATACTATAATAGGAGACGTGTAAATATCTTATGCGTTCAGAAGACCAAATGGACGGGCTAGAAGGCGAAGGAGGTGGAGAACACATGCTTCAAGTTGTGGTACACGGAAAAAGAACGTAACAAGAACGAGGTAGGCATCTTAATTGACAAGAACCTTAGAAACAGAGTTGTCGACGTTATGAGACAAGGGGACATGATCATTCTAGTCAAGCTGGTAGTGAGCAATATGATTCTGAACGTTATTAGTGCCTATGCCCCACAAGTAGGTCTAAATGAAGCCGTCAAGAGGAATTTCTGGGAAGAGCTAGATATTATGGTTAAAGATGTGCTTAGTAGCGAAAAACTTTCCATAGGAGGAGATTTCAATGGGCATGTTGGTACAACTAGTGGTGGGTTTGAAAGAGTGCATGGTGGTCTTGAATATGACTAAGAACCAAGAAGGAGAAGAAATACTGAATTTCGCTATTGCTTATGACCTCATGATAGCTAATACCTTCTTTAGAAAGAGACAGTCGCACTTAGTTACTTTTAGTAGTGGTCAACACTTTAGCCAGATTGACTTTGTTCTTACTAGAAGAGATGATAAACGAGCTTGTGTAGATTGCAAAGTCATACCTAGAGAATGCGTCGTCTCACAACATCAACTTCTGATATTCGAGTTTCGTCTTCGAATACGTGTTCGACAGGATAAAGGAGCCAAGATTAGTCGGATGAAATGATGGAAGCTCAAAGGAGACGCTTCACGGGTGTTTAAGGATATGGTGATGGAAGAAGGGGCATGAAATTTGAGAAGCAAATCACATGTGGGATGAGATGGTAATGCGCATTCGGAAAGTGGCTACTGAGGTGTTTGGGAGTAACGAAAGAAAATAAACGCGAACCTAAAGATTCGTGGTGGTGGAATAGTGATGTGCAAAAGGCTATCAAAGAGAAGAATGAATGTTATAAGTGCTTGCATCATCACAGGAGCGAGGACAACATGCAAAGGTACAAAGTGGTAAAGAAGAACGCAAAGAGAGCGGTGAGTGAAACAAGGGGTCAGACGTATGAAGACCTGTATCATAAGCTAGGTACGAAGGAGGGTGAAAAAGACGTCTATAGGATAGCTAAGCTCCGTGAGAGGAAGACGAGAAACTTTAACCAAGTTAAATGCATCAAAGATGACAATAATAGACTTTTGGTGAAGGACGATGAGATAAAAAATAGATGGAGAAATTACTTCGACAAACCATTTAATGAAGAAGGTGATAGCACAGATCGAGATAGACGACTCTTTTGATGACACCAATAGATATTTTGTTCGGAGAATTCAAGAATCCGAGGTAAAGGAGACGCTAAAACGGATGAAAACAGGCAAGGCATTGGGACCTGATGACATCCCCATTGAGGTGTGGAGATGCCTTAGAGATGCAGAGATAACCTGACTAACTAAGTTGTTCAATAATATTTTCAAATCAAATAAAATGTCAGATGAGTCGAGGAGAAGCATATTAGTTTCAATTTTTAAGAATAAAGGAGATATCCAAAGTTGCACAAACTACAGAGGAATTAAGCTTATGAGTCATACGATGAAGCTTTGGGAGAGAGTCATTGAACATCGATTAAGAAGAATGACAAACGTTTCAAAAAATCAATTTGTCTTCATGCCTGGGAGGTCGACCACAGAGGCGATTTTCTTGATAAGACAACTTATGGAGAGGTTTAAGGAGCAAAAGAAGGATCTACACATGGTATTTATTGATTTGGAGAAAGCTTATGACAAAGTACCGCGAAAGGTGATGTGGTGGGCTTTGAAAAAGAAGAGTCTCAACAAAGTACATTACCATTATCAAGGATATGTATAATGATGTTGTGACTAGTGTCGAGCACGCGATGGTGTAACCAGTAACTTTCTCATTAACATAGCCCATTAACATAGGATTATATCAAGGATCAGCTTTGAGCCCCTACATTTTTGCCCTAGTGATGGATGAGGTTACGAAGGGTATACAAGAGGAAATTCCTTGGTGCATGCTATTTGCTGATGATATTGTGTTAATTGATGAAAGTAGGATTGTGGTTGATAGACAACTTGAGCTGTGAAGACAGACTTTAGAATCAAAGGGATTTAGGTTTAGCAGAACTAAAACAGAGTATATGAAGTACGAGTTCAGCCGTGTCAGGTCATAGGATGGAGATGTCACTCTGGCCGGACAAATAGTTCCTAAGAAAGAATCCTTTCGATATTTAGGATCAATGTTGCAGTGTAATGGTGAGATTGATGAAGATGTTAGTTTTAGAATTCGAACGGGATGGGTGAAATGACCGCAAGCATCTGACATTCTCTGTGACAGGAAAGTCCCACAAAAGCTTAAAGAAAAGTTCTACAGAACGACAATCAGGCCTGCGATGTTGTATGATGCAGAATGTTGGCCTACTAAAAACCAATACGTTCAGAAGATGAGCGTAGCAGAGATACGTATGCTACGATGGAGTTGCGGTCATACAAGAAGAGACCGAATTAGAAATGATGATATACGTGAAAAACTTGGAGGAGCACCAATTGAGTAGAAGCTAATTCAACATCGCTAAAATGGTTTGGACATCTCCAACGAAGGCCGCCCGAGGCACCCGTGTGGTTGGAATTATAGGCCGCGTCGTATGCACAAAGAGAGGTAGAGGTCGACCAAGATTGACATGAGAGGAAGTAGTAAAAATAGACTTGAATATATCCGAAGAGCTGGTAACGGATAGAAGCGCATGGAAGTTAGCGATTCACGTACCAGAACCATGAGCTATGAGTTTTAGAAGTTTTAGATTATAGGACTAGGGAAAATGAGCCTAAGCCATAGCGCGTGGAAGTTAGCGATTCACGTACCAGCACCATCATTACTATTTATACTATTATCATCATTTATTTGTTTATTATTATTATTATTTTACTACATATATATGTATTTTTATCTTTATTTTTACTTTACTTGGTTACTCTGATTATTACTTTACTTATTTGACTTTATTTTATTATTGCTATTGTTATTGTTATAACCTTTAAATTAGCTTTGTCATTTAGTTTTGGGTTCCATCTCTGGCCGACCCCAACTTGTTTGGGAATAATGACTTTGTTGTTGTTATTGTTGTTTCATCAAATTATTGTTGTGTGACCCGATTACAAGCAACCTAAACAAAGGCTCTACCTTTCAGTTATCTTTAATTTTAGAAACAAAATATGACATCCTCATAATTTTACGATTAATGCGACTTTTAAGATTTTTGCTTAATGAGTTGTTTCTTAGGTGTTTTCAACGTTTAAGACTTTGCTCTACTCGATGTTATGCATATGCTATTTTATATGAATTCTCAGGTTTACAAATTACATTGTAGTGAATGTTCTGGCATATTTGCTTTAAAAGTATCATGTTTCTATCACTCACAATTGGAGAGTAAGTGATAAATATACCATCATTGTTTGTTTTTGTAATCCTTCCATCTTGATCCTTGGTTCAAATATTTGAGCTAATTAATTTTGAGGCCATATATTTTTTAGGATTTGTCTGCAAAGCACCCTTAATATTTATCATAAAAACAACCTCTTGCTTTTTATATTGTAAATTAAGCACTTGAATTCACAATAATAAAATCGCATACAAATTCCGTACAATTATGGTAAGTAATATAGATCATAAACCCAAATCCAAAATCTTCAAATTAATTGCAATAACGATAAGTTAAGTTGCTTGCACTTCTAAAATGCAGATTTCAATGAAGAAATAAAAAATGCATAATTGATATAGTATTTCTAAAAATATTACTATGTTTACATATAGTTTAACGTATATAATATATCATTTTAAAAAACATAATCCAAGTTATTTTATCAAAAACATATAAATTGAAAATATTTAGGTAAGTTGCATTTTAACAATGCAACGAACGAAATAGTACAAAGTTGATTGCGCTGTAAACAATGCAACGTTGCATTGTTTAAAATGTAAGAAAAAATCAAGGTGCGTTTTACATTTCTATAAAATTCCGGATTTTGCTTTATATTTTCAAAACTTTCAAATGGTCGGTTTATATAGTGATAAAATTCGAGGATTTTTTAGTATTTATGAAAAAAAAGGTTTAAACATAATTTCCACTAATTTTTAATAAGCTACCCAAAGTTAACGATAATTTGATATTTTCCTAGAAGAGATTATACAAACTACTAAATGTAAATATTCTACTAAGAATGCAGAAAGTTAAAAGGTGCCTGGTATTTGAAGCTAGGCTTAGCATACTATGATTTTTCAAGTATAATTTGGCCGAAGATCAACTTATTGACCTTGCACATACTATGATTAATTATTCTTAAATTTTTTTTGATCTCCCTTTTATATTAGTTCTGCATCTTCTGCATTTGCTTCTTAGTTTGTCAGTTCAGAAATCTACCTCAAAGCTTGTATGTGCAAAGTAGTCATCATCATCATCCTTGTCATTTCGGACTGGCCACACGAATTCTCAATTCCATGATTTTTTTAGCTTGAGTCATTGATTTAGTTAAATTTATTTTTTGGTCAATTTAATAATATTTTCTCCTGTTAATTTTGGCGTTCTTTCTGTGTCTTCTTTATTTAGTGTAAATATTATTTCATCTCTTTATCGATGCATCACTCAATTTTCCTTGTATGTGTCTATGCCACCTAAGTTTATTTTTTCTACTTTTCTCATTAATAGGTGTCATTTCTAATTTCTCTCACGCCATCTCATTTGGAACTATCTTTTCTCTAATTCCAATCTTTCCCTTTGCATTCTCATTTCTCATACATTTATCTTATTTTTCTTGTTTTTTTGTTGAAGCCAACCTACCGCGACATATAATATCGTTGGTCAAATCATTGCTTGATAAAATTTGTATGTGTGAAGTACTTGATGTTTTTTATATATCAACATTTTAGTCTTCTGAATTCAGAGTTCAGATTAGCACTTGATGACTACATCTGTACCTTCTTATTGGTTGGAAATTAAATAAAACCTTGTTTAGATATAATATTTACTTTCTTGTGTATCCTGTACAACATGTCTTTCAAAATTAATAGATGAAGTTTAGATCAAATACATTTCTATGTTCGGGTATAAATTTTTGTACAGGGCATGTATATCACTATTTGCGCTAATTTGTTAAATCAACACATATGTATGTATGTGTGTGTGTGTATGTCTCAAAAAATAAAATATAAAAAACTAAAAGGGAAAAAAATAATCACAAGGATTTTACTATTTGCACTACGTATTGATCACAGTCTATGCTGTGAAAACCGCATTTAAGCGACGCTTAAAAGGGTGCGTAAGCGAAAATCAATGGTTTAGCACATATTTTTCTCAAAATTTAATACCATTAACTAATAAGCGAAAAGCGCTCAAGTGCATTTAAACAACGCTTATTTGCGTTTCTCCTAATTTTGAAGCAATTAAGCGAAAATCAGGTCAACTTGTGCAAAAGGCAAAAAGCATGGGGGATTTGTTAGTAAAGTGCTGGCTGCCTTAAAAAAACTTCAACGTTTAAATAGAAGTTTCAGTGATTAAACAATTGCTGGCCGAAAACAGAATTACGCAACAAAGCAAGGAAAATGAAATCATTATCTCGACATCATCATGGTCCTACCTGATCTTCAATTCAGACTTGAAATATTAATCGGCGTTTAAGCGGCATCAAGCGAGGCAGCAGTTTATCTTTCTCACCTTGCTCACTGGTCAACATAATATAGATCACAATTCATAGGAACATGTTATTTGTTTCTGATGTGCAATTGTAGATTTTAATCCATCTTTTTTTCAAGTCAAATTGAGTTTTTTTTTGATCAATTTATTTAATTATTTAACTTATTATCCTTTTATACAAGTTACTTATATTGAATTTTAAAACCATATTTATTGTAGGCATTATAAGCAAGTAGTATGAGATCTTTCGTTATCATGCTTCTTTCTGAACTACATTGTTGATGACTATCTTTATTTCGTTATCGAAGGAGTCAAAATTTGTCTGAAAACTGGGTTTGATTCATCATAAAAAAATTTGCATCTTATTTCAATTTTAACCGCTTGATTGACTTAATTTTCATATATGTAGAATATTGCAGGTGTCGATGCCAAGAAGCAGGGTGATCATTCTGACCGATCCTAATTCCAACTTTTCAGTGAGTAAAAATACTGCAGCATTGTTACCAATCAAAGGTGATTATTCCCGTGATCAGTTGATGCTTCAAAGAATTAAATCTTACATAGTACGTCACATTATCATTAATACTGAGTTTCTAATTTATTTATATCCAAAAATTGCTAGCATTAGTGTCATGTGGCTGTTGTTTCCTTGTAGCATGTGTGGTGTTGAGAAGTTAAATTTCACTTAGTTCATGGCTACTTGCCTTTAGATACTAAGGTGCACAAATGACATGTTGTAATGTTGTTTTATCAATGTTTTCATCCTCTTCATTCAGCACATCAGTAAATGCATGGACTCATAACTATTATGATCTACATCAGTCGAATTTTGAGCTAAAACTTTGGTAAAATAAACGAATAATATTCTTGATGGGTTCAACTGATTACAATATTGTTTATGGGTTGCTCACCACAGCTTCTCAATTGCTGAATTTTTATTTTTCATGACAATTCTTTACTTCCCTAATAATGATATTTGTTCTTATTTTGCACATGATAATAGAATTACGTTAACATGATAGCACTTTGCAATAATCTTTAATTAAGTCCTGAATCAAATGCCATGGTCAAAATTTTCCTTACCTTCTGGAGATCTTTTAGAGAATTGATCCAGAGAGAAAAACCTGGGATGTTACAAATAATTTATTTTCCTGAGTTCCAATATTATGAGAATGCCTGGAAATAAGTGATGTGCATTAATCTCAATCAAGGAGAAAATTAATTACCCATGCCTTGTTGAAATGAGTAACCTATAACAATACTACACAATAAAGCCTGCAGCTTGAATTCTATACCAAATGATACACTGGCAACATTAACGTTTGCCCTTTGCACCATCAATTTAGTTTAGTTTTCACGCTATCTTGAGGGAACTGGGTTTCCGTTTCATCTATCCTTCATCATAATTTTTGCCTGTCAGGACCGGCATTCTATGCATCTTTTATTCTGCTTGTTTGTTTTCTGATCTCTATCAAAATTCAGTTTCTCCTCTTGCACTTAAATTTTATTAGTTGAAATTCAAATCGGAAGAAGTATAACATCAATTTATGGAGTAAGATATGCATTTTTCTGTAGCCTAAAAGCAATTTTCTATCTAGTTGCAATTTGTCTCCATACACAAATGGGGGTATTGCAAAGCTTATAATGAATACATGCCAGTGTAGGCGGTTCGGAGTTACATTGATAAGGATCTGCTGACGGCGGTCAATGCTGTAACTGCATTAAGTATGTTTCAATTTGTTTTTTTTATACAAACGCATTATGTCCTAATTTTTGTTATGAATGTTTCTGGGCACCATTTTTTGTTCTTTATAACTTTGTAGAACTGTAGAAATAAATATGTCACCTGTAGCGTAAAATTACACAGAACGCTATATTCTTTAGCAAAAGCAGAGCTCATCCAGTTTGATTAACATGCGATAAACCTTTGAGATGATAAATGAATTATACTTCTGCTGAATCCGTAATTTCTGCAGGCCTTTTTGCGAATGAAGATTGAGGAAGGTTGGACTATGAAGTCAGTTAACAATTACATTTTCACAGATTCTGATGTTGCAATAGTAGATGATCTTGGACATATATTCGGAAACTATCCTCATTTCGATATGGCTCTCACCTTCCGAAACAATAAAGACCAACCTTTGAATTCAGGATTCATAGCAGTACGAGGCACTCCAGACGGGCTAATCAAGTTAGTTCACTTATCATGTTTCTCTTGTTTAAGCTTAAATTAAGGTTAATTGCAGAAATTTCTTCATCTTGTCCAAAACTCCATACATCATATATTTTTAGTTTGAATAAATGACCTTTTTCATGATATTTAGAAGCAGCCCTCGTCCACTCTCATTCTCTCTCTCATGCCAATCGCTTTGTCTTTCAAAAATTCAAAAGAGTGGTAATGTAACTTTATGAACATTTGATATGACCATGATTGAACGCCTACGCAAACAATTCCTTTTTGATAACAGTGAACTGTCCTAATTTAACTATGATTTGCAGCTTTGAAACGGATGAGAAGGGGCAATAAGTCATAATCAGTAGACTGAAAATGTGAAGTGCGGAGTAAGGTTCTGGCTGGAATCCTGGATTCCAACCGACATCGGATGAAACCAAAGGAAAAATGGAAAAAGTGGTACATACAGTATGTTGTCATAGAATCTTAACAAGAACAGTTTATTGTCAGTCCAAAGAAAGTTTAACAATGATTTGAAGATTAAAATAAAGTAAGGTTGAAAAACCAACTTTTACAATAAGAAACTAAAAATAAACAGAAAATCCTGGAAGAAACAATTAATAAAACTACAAAATATATGAAACATTCCATCGATTAATCAACCCAATTTTATCGAGCCCTCTTTTTTTACCTTTGATTTTGAACCCTAACACCTAAGATTTTTTTCCTGGCTGAAATGCGAGGAAATAAGTAGGGTTTCATTATGTCATAAGTTAGATTGGTTATGCTAATGGCTACCTGTCACATTTATTATTTCTATTGTTTGTCATTTAAATTGGTATGATGTTTTATTTTTGTGAATGAAACCACACATCTGTTCTATTTTTGTAGAAAGTACTGAAATTTAAAACTGAAAACAGCAATGTAATTTTCAAAATTGGTAGAAAGTTTGGAAGATATAAATGACCGAACCAAGATCTTGAACCTTCGATTGGAAGTACATAATATTTATCCACTAAAAGGCCACAAATGCGGAGCTTCTGCAGTTCTGCATTTACAGATTGAGATGTATATGATATTAAACTTTTTACTGCAGAGCAAAAAAATTTCTTCAGGAAGTTTTGGATGTGTACATATCAAAGTACATGAAGTCGTCCAGAATGCTTGGTGATCAATTAGCTCTTGTTTCAGTCGTGAAAGCATATTTACCTTTTGTTGAGAAAAGATTTAAGAAGCCTGAAATATTCCACTCCGAACTAAATGGTGTATCAATTTTATTTTTGCCTTGTGCTATTTACAATTGGACCCCACCTGAAGGTGCTGGACAGTTTCATGGAATGCCATTGGATGTAAAGGTAAGAGTGACTGAGCTTCACTATCTATCATGGTAGCTTCATTTGTATCTTAGTAGTCATTATTTCTAGTTATTGTCTCCTAATTAAGTTGCAGATCAAGTTAAAACACGTATGTTCTCTTTTATATTTAAATTGTGTATTTTTGACTAATTAGGTGCACAATAGTAACTAGCTGTAAGGTTTCATTCCATCAATTACACCCCCCCCCCCCCAATGTTTTTTTCCATTGTTTACTTGGAAAAACAAACACCGCTTTTTTGTTGATCGATAGTGGGTTGTTTAAATGTTGGGGGTCATAGTTATTTAAGCGCTCGCCTTGGCGCGCCAAAAAGCCCTACGCACCGACCTAGGGCTTATCTCCTCCTCAAGGCGACGGCGATGCGCAAAGTGCTTGAAAAGCGCTCCAGGCGCTGAAGCATTGAAAAATCAACGCGTTGAAAAGGCGCACTTCAGTTTTCGTCGAACAAGGGCTTCAGCCCAAATCGAGCCTGTTTGAGGTAAATTTGGCAATTGTCGATCTCGAGCTCGATTATACTCAACTCACGTTAAAAAAAAACTCTAACTTATGATCCTGACCAAGTGGCCTGCCGCCCCAGAGCGACAAGCCAGATCTAGCGTTGCCGTCGAACTCAAGTACCTGCCGACGACCCAGATCTAACGAGGACCAAGTGGCTTTCACCTTGTCACATCTGGCACTGTTGCAATCTCTGCTGCTGACCATCTGAGGTTTATTTTGAATATAATTCTGACCTGAATATTATTTGTTCAACTGTATATAACACTTTAAATCTTTTTATAGTTTTAATTATGTTTAGTTATAATTTTAAAACTTTGTGAAATATAAACTAATTTAAGTTTTAAATTTAAGTTGGTTTAAAATTTAGTTTTAAGTTTTAAGTTATAATTGAATTTTAATTTGAATTTGAAGTTTTAATTTTAATTTGATTTTCAATTGAATTTAAAGTTTAAAGCTTTAATTTTAGATTGAATTTTAATTTTGAAGTTTTAAGTTAAAATTGTAAATTAAAATTAAAATTTAATTGAATTTTAATTTTGAAGTTTTATGTTAATTTTAATTTGAAATTGAATTTTAATTTTCAAGTTTTAAAGTTTTAAGTTTTAAGTTAAAATTTTAAATTGAATTTGAAGTTTTAAGGTTTAATCTTAAATTGAATTTTAATTTTATAATTCAACATAAAGTTTTAAGTTTTAATTTTAATGATTTAAGTTAAAATTTTAAATTGAATTTAAAATTTGAAGCTTTAATTTTAAAGTTTTAAGTTCAAATTTTAATTTTAATTTAAGTTTTAATTTTAAATTGAATTTTAAGTTTAAAGTTTATATTTTAATTTTAAATTTAATTTTAAGTTTAAAGGTTTAACGTTTTAAGTTAAAGATTTAATTTTAATACCATTTTGAAGTGCAGTTTTCTTTCTTTCTAAAATCAGAAAAAACGATGCTCAAGGCGCCTTGACACATGATACACTCCTTTTTGAATTACCATGCTTTATAAAGAATTATGTTTTTATTATACATTACAATTAAATTAATTAAACAAGACTATTATAATTTATATTTGGTTCCTACAAGATATCGTACAAAGAATTTATTTTTTGTCATTTGACAAAAATATCATTAAACATGATATAATAGAAATTTAAATACAAAAATTATTCTAAAAAGAAAAATCCAAAATAGTAGAAGATATTACTAATAAACTAGAAGTATGAATCCGATTAATTGATCACATTCTCAAAATGAATGGTTATTTAGTAGTTATGTGGTATATTTTGATCATATTGAACTATAATGTACTTAAATATCGGTATTAGTTTTTTTTTTAATTTATGATCAGTGTCACGTTACAAGATAAACAATGAAGTGCATAAACTTGCTCCGAGAATGTTACATAAAAAGTAGTTTTAGTTCTTACATATCAATTACTACAAGTGTGTCTTCAAACTACGATAATTTAGTCTTAACAAACCATCCTTTAGAAGTTCTATAAAATAATATTAGTAAACTAAGTTACATGGTGAATAATACCTTTTATGCTTTTTGGATCGTGAGAAAAAAATAGAGTTAAAAACTGATAAAAAAGGGGAATTTTTTTTTTCTTTCTGCATGTGCAACTTGTGCAGCATTTAGTGGTCATGTGCGCGCCACATAATAGGTGCAAAAAGCGAAAAGCTGCACCTTACGCCATGATACGACTTACATAACACTGAACTGTACCACATCAAAGAATTACAACTTATAATTTAATTGAACCTGTACAAATTATTTGGAATATATATTAACCAATGTAAAGTTTTAGTCTTTTCTTCTTATTTACGTGACGATAATCTTGCTAGATATATTTTCTTGCTTTGATTACATCTCCACACAGCTATTCTGTTAAATTACATCTTCATGAGTAAATTTTCTGACAATGCTGTGTGGAGATGTAGCAGAATAGCGATCTAGCAATAAGGAAGCCAGTTAATGAATTTAACCAACAATATTCAGGTTGTTGACTTGCAAAGTTGCTGAAAAAAATTGAAGCAAAGTTGAAGTGAAATTGTTAAATTTAGTGGTAACAATTTTTAAGGAAGTCAGTTACTGTCAAAAAATTTAAGCAAAGTTGGTGCAACAAATCGATCCCTTTTGTAGTATATCTAAACTGGACGAGTGAAATCATTTAGGTTAGACATATTCAAGTATTGGATTAGCGATGGTTGTGTTTTCTAGGGCTTTTGTGAGTTCAGACATGAATTATGGAGACACAATTTCTGGTTCAACTGTATTTTTAACATGAACAATTGTATGTGAACATGTTATGGTACCAAATGATCAATACTTGTGTTTGTTAAGAGTGTAGGGGTTCAAATATGGTTTTCGAAAATGTTGTTTGAAGGACTTCAATGTTACATTTTATAGGCATAAAGGCCAGGGACTTTGTTAAAATTTAAAACCCAACTTTCGCTGACTTGAATTTCATTTATTAAATAACACTTTTCCCTTCCCACAAAGTTAATATTGGATATGAAAGGTTATGCTTCAACCAAAATAACGTTTATAGCCACAAATGTTTATTTTGGTAAGGGATGATTATCATTATTATTTTGGCTCTTTTGATGTGGAACAGGGTCAACTTCACTCAGATGTTTTTTATGAATGTGAACAAAGGAGACACCCAAAAATACGAGGAACAGTTTAAAGATTATATTGTTCGGGAAGTAGTTTCTGAGAGCAGATGTGTTTTGCATCCCTGCAAATCAAATTAATAAGTTTCAAAAGGTTCCCCACTCATTATATATTATAAGTTAATTCTCTCTTTTGTTAAAAAAGACTAATATATCCTCTTGTTAATTCTTCTCATTTCAACTTCTCCAACATTTCATTTTCTTATTTGGTGCAAAATTGTAAATTCTTGGGAATGCAACTTTTTTATGAAAGGTTGAAAATATGAAAATTTGAAACATTTGAGAATTTTAGAAAATTGACTTTTTTTTTGAAAAGAATTTTTTTTTTTAAATTCTTTCCGGATTCACTTTCTCTCACATGATCGCACTAACTCCAGTTTCTATCATTGGAAGCAAACTTAGATTGCACTGTAAAATAAATAGATTGCACTTTTTTTAGAAAAATAAATAAATAAAAATAAATTGAATTGCTTGTAATGTAAATTGTGTTGCATTATATGTAAATTAGATTGTGTTATAATCAAGGTTCGAGAATTCGGTTTCGGTCTCGGTTTCGCTCATTTGAAATTTTCATTGTTTTGGTCGATTTTGGAAACTTCGGAGGTTTCGGTCCCAATTACCATAATGTTAGTTTGATTTGCTATAACATACCTAAAATTGAATAAAAAAATAAATATAAAACATTAAAATTAAACTAAATATTATAATTTATTACTTAACCTAAATTAGAATGAAACATTATAATTAAATCACCAAAACAAAGCAGTCCAATTAATTAGAATTGAACACTATATTTAATTTAACATAACAGCCCAGTTATATTATATCTCATTTATCTTAGCATGTCCAATTAACTTTCTACCCAACATCTAGCCCTAAAACCACAAATCCCCATCCTAAACCATGCTCATCTTCGTCTTTTTTGAAAACCTAAACCATGTTCATCTTCAACTATAGAACATAAATATTCCGATTGACCAAATAATTATCTGCGATACTCCAAAACTTTGCTACACCTTCTACGACATCATGCCTCCCGAGCTACACAACTTGCTCGACCAACCCTTCAACCGTGTCTACTCCCACTCAGGAACAGTAATCGATTTAACAAATAATTAAGGACTTCAGCTCAATTTCCATTCAGGAAGTATGACAATACTCTCATACTGCAAATCGTAGAAGGCATGTGGTATTTAGTAAATGTGCAAATGTTCAAAATGCTTCACCGAGGTAATATTCTGAACAAGGTTTTCAAAACAGGATTCAAGTTGTAAATCATAAAAGCTTAAATTTTAAATTGAAACGTAATTTAAATCGTAAATCATATTCAAAAGGTCCATATCTTAAGGTCGTATACACTATGAAATTGATTTTGATGTTTGAATTTCGATTTGTAAACCTAAAACTCAATTTTCTTTCTTATTACAATTTTATTTTGTTTAAAAAACATAAAAGTTGGAATTGTGAATCCAAGTCAGTATATTGAATTTATCAGTATTAAATGAGTGATTTTTCTCTATTGCGGTTTCAACTTGGTTTGAATCGAAATGTAAATCGAATCGCATATGGAGGATTCGATGTGAAATGAGATGTAAATTGTAAGATTTTCGACAATAATGGTTCTGAAATTTTAATCCAGAAAAGTAGCACACAAGTTGATCGAAGTTAGTGATGATTGTTTGTTTCAACAGCCTTGTTTTTTAGGCATTTCTTGCAACGTGTAGAGTTTTGTGAAAAAAACACCTTTCATCTATATTATAAGAGTTTTAATCTTTTTCTTGGGCCAAAATATAAACTTTGTATAACACATATTAACAATGGAGAACAATAAATAATATAAAGGGAGTATCAGAGTTTGTTTACTGATTTTACACTTCTGTTATTCCTGTTTTTTTTTCTTTTTTCTTTCTTCAGTACGAAATGTGTGGATAACATTTGGAACATCATCTTAACTAGCAATAACAATAGCGTATCAGAGTAGATATAGATTACCGATATGGGTCTTCTGTAATTCCTTTTTTTTGCCATAGATTGTAGGATAGCATTAGCATTTTCTCATAGCAGAAAACAAATCGATAACTTGATGACGATGCTATGTTTCTTTTATTGTATCTGAACATTTATTTTCTGCCCTGACCGTGCAAAACTGATGTCTAACATGTATAGTCCTTGTACTAAAAATATCATGATATAGAAATTATGCTGGCTTATTCAGGTTGTTCACTTCAAAGGGTCGAGGAAAAGGCTAATGCTTGAATCATGGAACTTCTTCAATTCTACATCCAATTTGCCTGATATGTTGTGTCTTATACTAAGGAGTGGGAGAACAAAGTATGACTTTTGACACCTGAACCGCTTTGCTCTTTTAATGTCACAGTGAACGCAGTTGTCGGGTAAGTTTATACTTTGGAGAACACCTTAAATGCCTTCTTTGCTTTACGTTTGTCACTAATTAACTTTTATACATAATTTAAAAAAAATGATTTGACAATTTTTGTTGTTGAAGGTACAGTGATGTTGAACATGGTTCATCTAAAAAGTTCCATTTTGAGATTCAGATTTTCTTTTACATTTATTTTAGTACCGATTCACACATATCAAAGCTGAGATTTGTGGTTTTATATGAAATAAAGGTTGAGATTTATTTTTTTAATCATATTTATTTTACAAAATTTCAGATTAGAGGTTGAGATTTGTGGATATTGGAAGGAGAATATTGGTTATGTACTTATCTGAAAGCTGTGTGAATTGCTGTAGATGAGCAGACTTTGCATGCCTAATTGGGTAATTAATTTTATGACAATATATATTTAAGGTCTGTATTCTATAGAGCTTTTTGGCATCCTTAATTGTTTGCAGATCAAGTGAAAATTATGGCTAACATTATTAACAAATACTGAAGTTAATAACGTTCGTACGACATTTGAATATATTTTTTGCTAGAAGTAGGACTTAAGCTTTTTGTTTTATGTTTCTTTAGATTTGTGTCCTGCATGCTCTTTTGTCTGTGCTCGTCTAATTAAATATTAAGTGCAAAAACACTTGTATGGTGGTGGTGGAGGAGGAGTCTGTCTTCTTCTTGAAACATTACTTCAATGCTCCTACATTCTTCTTCCGTAAAATGTCCCTTTTATGGATGTTTCTAGATGGTTACAATTTACATTTCTAAACATTTCAGTTGAGTTTGTTTGCCGACTTTATGATGATGTGGCATCTTAGATGACATGATGTTTTGCTTCTTTAGATATAACTTTTTGGTAAATTCTATTCACATCGAAAATCACTTAACATATACCATTGTTTTATTTAGAAATTCTATTACTAAACCATCCTTCTTAATTGTTTTTATCTTATAACCCATAAAATTAAAACATTAAAATTGATGATATGAGCAAATATGTACATTTTTAATAAAGAAGCTAGTGATTTTTTTATCATGAAACCCGAAAAAAACCTGAAATATCAATTAAGACAACTTTTGCAACTAAAATTCTCCATTTTTTTAAAAATTAGGGTTGATTCTTCTAAAACCAGATTTCTTTTAAAATTTTATACAACGTTAGTGCAAAAAATTAAAGTTCATTCTATTGAATTTTAACTTAGTTTAGTGTTTGGGATTTATTGTTCTGCGTATTCCGTATTAAGTTTAAAATTTCGAAGAGAGAAGAAGATGAAGAATAAAATAAGGGTAATTTTGTCAAAGAGAAGGTGTATGTAAAGTAAATTATGGTGTATGCTAATTTATTATATTTTTGGTGTATGTTAAGAGATTATTGATGTATGAATAGAATTAGCCTAACTTTTTTTTTTGGAAAAAGATTCCTTAAATAGATAAAACAATGTGTGCGGGCCCTCTGATAGCAGCCTTCAATTTGTCAAAATGTAAGAATAATGTAACCGTGGAAATTCAAAGGGCAATTTGGTAATTTTGATCTGTGATCCTTTCTAATTTTTTTTTCTGTGATATACAATTTGATAAAACTAAAATTTTGTAGTGGTTTTGTTAATAGAATCAATTTACATTTAGCAGCGTACTTAATTATTAATTGTATTAGTTACTATATCCTACCACATGATCGTAATGGATTGAAAATCAACATTATTTTTTATCATGACGAGCGTTACGGCATGCGCTTTGCGCGTGATGATGGCATGTGCTTTGCACATGAATTGTTCTTCTACAATTTATATATGATTAACACATTCAAGAGAAAATGATTTGCAAAAATATTTGGCTATGTTTTTACGTTGAAACCATGTGTAGTTAATTTCAATTTTTATTTCTTAGTTGCAACATTTAATTTTTTGTTAGTTTGAATTTTATTTAGGTTATTAATTAATAAACAATGAATTTGTAAATGAAGTTTATTTGTTTAAATGATATTTATTAGTTAGATCCTAATCTTAAGCGTAGAGGGATCGTTTGAATTTTTAAAGAAATTTAACCGTTTTAACTTTGAATAGTTTCAGTCCAGCGTAGAAATAATAGGTTAAAAATAATAAATAATAATTAAATTATATATGAGTAAATGGTATTTTGGGAAGTTCGCGGTTGGACCAAAAGTTTGTGCTTCCAAGCCAACTATTAATAAAGATAGGAAATAACCCTTCTTATTTTTAATATAATTAAATATTATAAATTATGCCTTTAAAATTTGTGCAAATAAAATCTCGTATAAATTCATTATAACACAAAATTAGCAATCTAAATCAAAATTCCAAATAAAAATGTTGAAATGCAAAAATGACGAATCAAATAGCTTACATCGTTTAAAATGCAACGCTCAATGCAACAAACAAAAAGACAATAGAATTTAAACATGTAGTATGTTTATATCATTTCATTTCATGAGATATAACAATTTTGTAACTATAATAGAAAACATATAAGTTTAAAATCACTATGCATATATTTTTTAGCAAAGTTAGCTGGTTTTATTGTCGGTCGTCCGCATGTATAAATGAAATAGGAATATGTGTGACATAAGCGGCAGAACAACTAAATAAATAAAATAAAGTACACGAAGTTAGAAAATTGCCAACTTACTAGAGACATAGATCTAGTCCCTCTCCGCAGAGGAAGAACTGCTCCCCACACTACTATCATCCAAAGGTACCGGCCCCATAACATGATGATAAAATGCGATTCTTGTTACCAATCCGTCCAAGAACAGTGGGAGCTAATCCTTCATCCTCTACATGATAAAATAGCCGTCTTTTTTCCTCATCTCCACCCACATACTTGTAAAACCATCCATCCTCCGGCTCATGCCTCATTTCAAAAGGTCCATGAATCCAAGCCCGCTCAGACGCAGTCCAAACAATACCATCCAAAACTCACTTATCCTGCGAAGAACCTTCAATAACACTTGCTAGAGGGTCCGAAACTGGATGTATAGGATCAACAATAGTAACATGAGGCTTAGGAATCCACTTCAAAATCGAGCGAGGAAGAGGAATCCTATCCGAAAGCGGAACAGGGGAAACGTTAGACAAATGTTTAAACTTTTCCAAGAGATGACCGAAAGAGTGACTTGATGTGCATATGTCGGTTTTCAACTATAACGGACCTCGACAACGACGACAAGCCCATCAGCAATACGAACATGAATCTGGGAAGGCAGAGGCTTATCCGGGGTTATTTTTATTAGAGCCTTGGCATAAACTAACTTATTTCGAGCTACTACATTTGCGTCAAAGCATTTGAGTTTACCAACAACTGGCTAGCTAGTTTAGCCCTAACATAGACTGTAACACAGAAGAGATGTGAGTAAAATGCGTCCAAACCGGGATAGAAAAAATTTTCTTCTTAGCTTTATCAACAGAGGGGCTCCAAGGAGTAATAATAAAAGGCTGTCCAGCAATGATGGAAGGGGTCGCCTCAAGCGCACGAAGCCTTTCATCAGTTTTGGAGAACTTGAAAAAGGACTTGAAGCGCACGTCTGCCACTGACTACCCTCGGCACAAGCAGCCAATAAGGGCGTAATGGGCGAGACATCTCCTTCGGACACAGCAGCTTCGGACTGCCCAGAAAGAGGAGTACAGGCTGGATCTATGTTGATCAACGAGTTCTCAAGCATTGCAAAGGGATTGGCCGATAGAAATGGGGGCACAAAGGCCATGGAATTGGTCGAAGGAGAAAGGAGAGCTTTAGACTTTGGACCCAGAGGAGGAAAATTCTGATAAGAAACAATCAAAGCAGGCACAACTAGTGCAGAAGCATGGAAAGATTTGCCAGATCCGATAAGTGATGGGTTATCGATCGATGGAGACGAAGATTGAATGACGTGTGATTTAGACATGAGGGGGAGGAGGAAGATTGGAGCGAATCGAAGAACTAGGAGAAGAAAACGAAATGGATCGAAGAGGAAAGACGCACAGAAGATGACGCCATCAAAGCATTGGCAAATTGTTTACAATGATGCAATAAACATTTTGTATTACTATAATGCAATAAAATAAAGTATAGACAAATTGTTGCATTGTAAACAGTGACCGTTGCACTGTAAACAGTGACTGTTGCACTGTAAACAGCGAACATATAATAAAAGCAATTAAATTGCATAAAACACATTATTATGAACAGTGTTGTTAATAACACTTATTTTTATTTCAGATGTTATTTTACTTGCATAACTCAATATATTTTAATGTTTCATTTCAAATAATATTTAAAAATGAGGGCCTGCTTTGAATTTTCGTAAATTCCAGAGGTTTTCTATAACTTAAAAAGGCCGAAGGTTTTTTCTTTTTGTATTTCTAAAATATTTCAAGGGGGGAAACAAAATTTCCATTTTTTTTATCCGTACTAGCTAGCGTTCAGACGTCAAACTTTGTTTTGTTTCCATTTTGCTTGCCGTCATATGACATAGAAATGAACGAAAGAAAATTTTTACCCGTTGGAGAAAGCCATTATGATTGGTACGTTAACACGTTTCAACATTCTAATATGCTTCTCCTTCTCTCTTTAACACGAATGTACGTCATGAGCAATGTAATTAGCGATGTCATATTATTTTTTCATTTTTTAAAAAGTTTATTGTGTTTTGAATGTTTAGTAATTTGTAATTGGGTTTTGCATTTATTTTTGTTTTATTTACAATTAATTAATATATAAATCAATATAACAAATAATAACCAAAATTTATATTCATTGTTCTCTCTCTTCAAATACTTGTAACATATAAAAAATACTCCACTTAACAAAGTACACCTTATTATTAAGCCATTCCAATAATCTTATTACCTCGCCACATAGAATTTTTTAGTTCATCCATCTATATTCTTTTTCACGTATAGTGCCACGTTTAGTACCTCGATATTTACAAAGATATCATATGCTTTCGGCCATTCAATTTATAACCGAAAGGATAAAACCAATAAATATCAATGGTTAACTTTTTACAGCGTTAACCAAAGCTATTGTGTATAAATGCTTTTCTCATGAACTTCTAATATCATATGCCAAGAACTGAAGGCCCAAGCAGCACAATACATAGCTCAATGCAACTCAGTGGTATATAACTCGAAGCGACTCATTGTAAAACGATCTCACTTAACCTATCATATGAAGTCTATCGAAGCTCGATATGATATAAGCTCTACAAACTTCAAATAGATAAGCAATTATAATCTTAATAATGATTAGATTCAAGGTCCGTAAGTCCCTTCAAGCTAGCCTTGTGGAGCAATCAACGAGTATAATCATCTCAACTCCAAATCAATTAAAACAAACTTAGATATTGGCTAAAACGAGCTTAGATATAGACCAAAAGCACCTCAACAAATCAACTTCGGAACAACAATGCTGTGAAAAAGCAATTATCTCTGGCCATAAGCGTCATGTCATTAATTAATCGTGGGCCAAGAGCAACTCAATAAACCCAATAAAGCCACCACTAAGCAAAATTAATTAACGAACAAAGCAAAGTTAAATCGCCTAACAAGTTACATGACATCAATCCACTTGAATCAACGAGCAACCAATGGATGAAACATGTATCAATCTAGACCATACAAATATCCAAGTTAGCAATCAACAACGCTCTCAATTACTATAAATATAGAGCCCCACTCATTATATAAAGGATTTGCAAGATACGGCCGTAACCAAAGTATCTGGAAATCCATTTTTTAATTTATACTAATTGTAATTAATCTAAGCATTTTGGAAGAGATCAACAACGACGCTCAATAGAATTATAACAAACCCAACACTAGAGTAAATGATAAGAGCTATCGCTAAGGGTGTAACATCCTGTATTATATTAAGCAATTTTATGTAATTGTTTCACCTAAGAAGTCTCATATTTAACGTAAAAAATAAACATGAAAATCACAATTCAAAGACTAATAATGATAACCTATTACATAGAATAGAACATGCTACGAAAAATTGAATGGGAAAGAGGGATAATTGTCCGACAACCCAACTTACCATGGGTAATATACTTAACCCCCTCTTTCATATTATTTCATTCTAACCTTATAAAATAAAAATACAAGCTTAGTGCATTTTAATGGTGACGACCTAGGAATAGAAAGATGAAAATTAGAAGATCAAAGATAAGGAAACTAAAGGAGATCAAGATCAAGTCAATTAAGAGATCTAGGTAAGTAAAGCATCCGTAAATCCCCGTTTTTTCTCATAATTGGGTATGTCGTGATTTTTATGGTCGGTTCTTGTGCTTCTTGAGATTATAATAAACTAAAAATTTAAAATGATGTTATGAACATATTTTTAGAGATGGGTTTTGAGTTTTAGGTTTTTCCCATGAATTAAATAATTAGTTATGAATTGTCTAAAGTACTGTTCATTAGAGAAAATGGTTGAAAGTACGGAATTTTAGTACTATTATGCAAAGAAAATATAAAAACTAATTTTTCAACATTTTCTGGAGTTATGGTAAGTGATTTCCAAAGTAATTTACACTTAGCCAAAGGGGAATTGTGAGTGCCGAAAGGTAAATATAAAGATCAAAAGGTGATTTATATAAATATAAGTATTTAATAAATGGTCAAGAGACTAGATCTACACTATGTGTTGAATAAGTCAAAAAAATACTGTACTAATTAAAAATAACAAAGCCAGAACAAATGCGGAGTTGACGCATATAAAAGCGGTGTCAGAATCTTATGTCAAAAAAAGCGATGTCAGAATCGCAGAAAGCAGGCTTTTGACATGTATCGAAAGAGCGTGTCGAAGATAGGACACCCGAACCGAAAAGAAAACAAACCAAGGAACACTAAGCATAAGGCTAGAGTATTCTCGTAACTAGATTTAGCTATGGGATTCCATCAACTAAGAGTTGCTAAAAAGAGTTTTCCTTTGACCACGTTTAGAACGATATATTGTTCATATGAGTGGTTAGTCATGAAGGAACTGGGCCAATGCACAATGGAAGAAATATGTGAATTTTAATTTTTTTTATCATTTTGGATCTTTATTAGGCCCATGAAGTCTAAATGTATATTAGACCCAACCTAATAAAATTTTAAATAAAATCTTATTTTGTTTAAGTTAAAATGGAGATTTAAATATAACTTTAACTTATAGGTATTATAATGAATGTATCAAATACATTTATTTATGTGAAGTGTAAGTGCAATATATAAGTGGTGTATATATGTGTAAATGAAACATGTTTAAATGAATTTAGAGAATGAAACCTTTTGTTTCTCTCTTTTACCATGTACAATCAATAAAGAGAAGATATGCAATATATGAAGAGAGAAAAACCTTTCATTTCTCTCCTACTTTAATTGTAAGAATTAATATATTATATGATATTTATAACTTATTAACCAAATTTACACATGCCCTTGTTGTCCAAGTTTCTGATTAATGAAATATATGTATGCATCCATAATAATTATAGATAGATACACATACATACATACATATTACACACACACACACACACACATATATCACAACGAACTGCTTACAAAAGTGCATTTGGACATTCTTAATTTCTAAGAATATTAAATAAATTGCACTTTACATCAAATGATCAAACTAACATTTCAGTGATTGAATTCTTAGATCTAGCCTGTAGCCTTTGGTCTAGTGTTACATTTAACACAACAAGATTATTATTGCAATCAGTCGTATTAAATACATGATCTCACACTGCATTATACTTGCTTATTTCAATGAACTAATTTCATCGAGGTTTGGTACATTACGAATTGTGACCGTTCACCATATAACATTAATGTGATCGCATATGGATCAAATATCTGTATTCTTACTCATTGAAGACAATACATAGTCTTGAGCAAATAAACTCGTAAATAACCAAGTTACTAATGTATTTAGTGGTTGTATGATTAGACGCTTGCATGAGTCAATATATAAAAATTTATTTGTAAGTATATTTTATATTTCTTTGTCAATATTTAATTTAGTTCCTTTATATATTTTAATTAATAGACATTTTATCAATTATATTTAATGCACAAATTTATCGAAGTAGATCATTTTAATTATACATAGCAGATGTTCTTATAATATTAGAAAGGTTAACTGTTACCATCTCATTTTTCTAATAAGGACCCATTAATCATTTATGCCTCTCCAAACCTTAGGACGAAACATAGAAGTCTTTACTAGTGGGTGTTAGGACTCATCTGTCTTGGGATTCTGAACTTGGGTTTGCTCAAAAGTCATAGCCCTACAAACAATAGATAACTCCTCATTGGTTGTGTCATATACAACTCCTAACTCATGATTACTTATCGTAATCTCATTTCGACCTTGAGTTTGCTTAACAAATCAAAAACCTACCATTTCGCGATGACCTAAGTATAGTTTATGTATCTTGAGTTTGCTCAACAAATATATAAAGTTATATTGCATCGTCTAGTCAATATATTAATATTACTACATATGATATTTCTAACTTGAGTTTGCTCAACAACTAGAGAGTGCAAGTAGTTTATTAATATATAAATAGTAGAAGACAAAACTTATATTAATGATTCACAATTTTCAATATATTTAATTAAGTGATATCAACCTATGGAATAATGTATTTCTTATGAAATACCCTCTTGATTCAAGTGTCGGACACATCGAAAATCACGGTATACGTACTACATACATGTACTTATTCTTTAAGTTTATTTGGGTTTTTTACCGTTCCACCTTTAATTTATACATTCGTTTATATAAATTTCAGTTATTATATGACTTTTATATTTTAACTAACTTATATAATAATCTTATGTATCACATTATTTTAGTTAAATCTTATTTAATTAATTTTAATTAATTAACTCTTTAGTTAATTTTATATTATTCTAGTATAACATTTATATTGAGTCACACACAAACACAACACACACTATAACCTTTATAGTATAACACACATATTTTATATATATGTATTTTGTATTTAATTAATTAACCTTTAATTATTTTATTCTATTACTTAACCTTTAATTTATTTATTTAATCGATTAAACTTTTATTTATTTATTTAATTAAATAATTTTAATTAAATTATATTAATTTTTAAAATTTATTTTATATATACACATTTATACGTATGTTATCTTAAACACTTTAAAATAACATAACATATATCAATATATATATAATACATGTATATAAGTATTAATTAGTTAACCTATTTAATTAATTCATTTTATTAATCTTATTAATAAATTTTAAAATTTGAAATTAGTATTTAAAGATTTTCAAACATTTTGAAAATATCATTATCGTTTCAAACATTTTGAAATCTTATGTTGTATTATAACTTTATAATAAACATGTTTTTATTTTAAGTTTAATAGTTTAAATTTAATTTTCAAACTTAAAATATTTTATTTTTATTTTCAAAACAATTTGAAAATTTGCCCAAGGCCCAATTCAAATTGGGTCATTTCTATTAGGGGTAACCTTTGGGCTCACTTCACCTTTTAGGTCAAGCTGGTAACCAGGTAGGACATGGTAATTAGTTATCTAATTCCAATCATAGATGTAACAACCCGCATTTTTAACGATAGGATATTTAAATAATTAATTTAAATATTAAATCATTATGGAATTAAAGGTCCAAAATATGGTTATTCGTATACGGTCGAATTAGGACTTGAGACCACCTCCGTTGAGTCTGGATCGACGTTGCGAATCAAAATTTATATAAATATCCCTATATTTGGAATTGGGTGATCCAATAGCCAAATTGGCATCAGGATGTGTGAAATTATCATCTCAAGGCACTGTCTCGGATTTTGGCAAAACTAGTGCCATTGGAAATGTGATGTATGCCATCAAGTTCAGTAGCGATCTGATGTCCTGTGTGATCGTGCGAGCTCAAAACGCTAGGCGATTTGTTTAAGAAATTAAATAAAGAAATATATGTATGTGTGTATACATACATACATACATACATATATATATCCTTTCCATCACCAATCACCTTTCTCTCTCTACCACTGCTTTTCCACTCTAGAAATGTAAAAATAGAAAATGGGTCCTTAAAGGGTTTCGAGTTTGCCATGATTTCTGGAGCTATGGACTACGGGAGGGGATGAGAGTTGATCCGTTAAACTCGTATGGAGTGGAGCATCAAATTTATGATGGTTAGGCCACGTGCAACAGTGGTTGGGGTTGGTCGACACCATAGTCGTCGAACTAGGGTTCAACATTGTCAGCGAATGATGAAGAGATTGGGGAAACGGAGACCACCACCATTCTTCTCTTGCCGACGTTCACCCCTCCAACTGTAACACCCCACCTCTATATTCATATTACTCGAGAGTATTACTGAGTAATACTGTCGAGTAACATAGAGAATGAGACGATGTGGGTGAAGCACACTTGAATATTCCCTTGGACTAACACTGAATACGTCTCGTAATATAAAATCACTCAGATCGACGTAAACAGTCTCGGTACAAAGCAATAAATACGTGTGGTGCCCAAGGATAGAACAATACAAATATAAAATAAATCACAGACTCATCAACGTAGCGATAAAAATATAATACATCATATAAGTCTTGAGTGGGATATAAAAAGTCCAAATCCTACTAAGTCTCAATTATATACACAAGATAATTGTAATACATCTAATTAAATATCATATACATACACGAATTCAAATACACAATATACAACACATCTAGTAATACAACCTCTAACTAAGCCCAATAAGCAAATCTGATCTCATCGTCTTTGAACCTGAAATATCTTGAACTGACCCGAGTATTATGTAAATCATAAACGGGTCAGACTATGTCTATATCTAATGGTAAGAATATAAACGATATCTCAATGAATAGCACATACCCAATATACTAAAGAAATCTAACCTAATGAATGGTAAACATCCATAACACATCAAACAACATCCATCACCCATCAAACATCAAAACATTCATCGAACATTATAACATCATCATACACATCAAACAACATACATCAAATATCCATCGCACACATCACACACATCGCATGCATCACACCCCACACAACTCAAACATCAATTCATTTATATTTAATTAGCAATATTAGATTTATTCATTTTATTCTTCATTTTTAATTTCATTGCCGCTACTTTATTTTATTTGTGCTATTTTTATTGCTATTGCTAGAAGCCGAGTCTACACCTGAGCCTCGATGCTTCTTAGGTGCAAAGGGAGACCCAACTCGTAATATTTTTATGAACATCCCCACCGGTCTTTAGCTACACAATACATCGTACGTCGCTCCCTCATTTCCTCGCCTCCTCGCTCCTCACTCCCATAGTTAACCTCCTCGCTCGTTCTGAATTCGTCCCGTTATCTCGTGCAGCAGACAATGACCATGCGACGAGGGGGCCATGTCGCCGCAACCATCGAGGAGCGACCCCACGGTCGGTCAAGCTAGGATGGAGCTAGCAAAACTACGTCTGGCCGTCACATCCTCGTTGGGACTTTGTACTCCTCGTTCCACTCAAAAGCGGAGATAATCATATCCCCGCTTTAAATTAAAATGAGTAATATTATAATTTACCTTATAGGTAAAGTCAGAAATCCAAATATTATCAATCAATATGGGTGTATAATATAGAATAATCCACCAACATCCAAATATCAAATACCCGGTCTTCAATGAATTATTTGACATTATACTTGTGTTGAATAAATAAATACACCCCACACGGACGTCCCATAGCGGCCGGTAAAATATAATTATACACACAAATTTCTGCTTTGCATATTAAATCAGTCTCGCTTAAATCGCTTTTCTATTCATTTTTATTATTTTATAATTCAACACAACGGGTAATTATAACTCATCTCGTTCGTAACAAGCAATCAACAATCATCCATTCACACATCAATATACTACTAAATTAATATTTAACAACATGAAGGGTTTATTTAAATATATTTCACGTCATTCTCTTCCCTTCATATAAATACTTTAATCTAACCCAACATCAAAATTCTCTTTTATTTATTTCCATCTTAAAATAATCGGTTCTCACATCTAATTTCAAAATAATTTATTTGGTTTCAAAGAAAACTTTTATTTAAACCCATAAATAAATTTTAAAACCTCAAAATTACTTTTAACTTCAAATGTACTTTTAATAATATAGAAATACTTCAAAGAGGTTTATATTGTCCAATCACTTTTAAAATCTCATCAAAAAATATTCTCAATTCAAAATATTTGTAAACCTAAATATACCACTTCGAAATCATTATTTAAAATCCTCATTTAATTTCAAACCTCTTTAAACCATCATTATTGATAAATAATTCACCAAACTCAAAATCTACTTCATATAATTTATTTCCAAAATACTTCGAGAGTTTAAACTCAAATATATATATATATATATATATATATATATATATCTTCCAAAGTTCACTTCTCATTATATAAAAAAAGCAAATTTTCACTCAATAAATAAAATTATTTACATTCTCTTTGCAATCACTTCAAATTTATCATTTTATATACTTTACATTTGTTAAATTTAAATAACTCATTACTTCCAAAAATCTATTTTCTAAACATCATTTCATAAATACCCATCCTTTAGTTTTTATAATCACAATAAATAAATATAACAATTCAAACTTCATTTGTTTTATTTCAAAACCCGTCATTCACCAAATTTTTTTTTAATTCACACGATCTTCAAAATCATTACACCTGTATATTTTCAAAATCATTCCTCTTTCAAATTTATTTAAATGTCTTCTATTAAATAAGAAATAGTTCTAGAATTCACTAATTATCTCCAACATAGTTTATTTATTTCAAATTTATATCTTTTTATTTATTTACCCCTCATCTAAACAATTTCAAATATCATTCAATTATTTGCAAACATCAAACTACTAACAATCATCATAAATCAACCATCCAACATCAATCATCCCAAAATCAAATAAATCATTATATGCAACATCAACCATCAACAAACATCAAACAATCAAACTCATCACCAACTCAACCAATAACATCCAACAATCCATCCAATAACTAATCGAGCAAACATATATGTGAATACGCGTTAAATAAAAAGAAATAGACGTAGTTGTGAGTGAAATTAACTCACCAAAATGACATTTGAATTTTCGAATTAGCGACCGCTCAACCTTCGCCACTTTCCTCACCACACGCCAACACCTTTTCCTACTTCATCCACTCAGGCCGCAGCATCTAGATGTCGTGTGCTTCCACCATCACCAAGTCACTACTCGACCTTGCCTAAGCCCGATCCCCTGCAATCGCTACCCAAACCACATCACTCACTCAAGCTTACACTAACTCCTTCGCTCGCACCTCCAAATTGCAACCGCACAACCACCAAACCCGAGCTCCACTTCACCGGTCCCCCAAACTGTACCTTCGCTGTCTACATAAACATCTTCACTCACCTCCTCCAATTTGCGTATTCTCCACCAATTTATGTCTGCACAGACTTCAACTCCACCAGTTTTTCCACGTCAACGACCTCCTCCCGTCGCCTGAAACACAGACTTCAATCTCTCCTCCCAAACACATTCACCTGCCACCAGGACCCTACGTCCGTAACCACCAAAATTATCACGCCTTCTAGACGATAAATCCCCCATCGCGACTACATCTGAACTATCGTGACACTGTACCCTATCGCCACCACGCCTCGTGATCAAACACAACCACAGACCGCTCCCCCTACTTCGCAATTGCTCCTTCTCCCACTTGGTTGATCGACGATAGCTAGCATGAATCGCCTCGTGCATTTTTTTATCAGTCACGATTTTCTTAATTAGGAGATTTAGGGCTAAAATTGAAATAGGGTCGGGTTAGGGTTGATATCAAGAAGCGGGGATAAATTTCCAAAAGCGCGGAGAAAGGAGAACGAGTTCGGGTCTATATGTTTTGGGCCAGATTCTAATTATTGGCCTCAATCTAATTTGATTCAACTTTAGTATATTTTCAACCATTCAAATTTCAATTTAATCCTTAAATTAAATTTCAATAGTTGGACAATTTCATTCAATTCGAAGCTCACTTATTTTTATTTGCATCGTTCTATTACAAATTAAATTTATTTATCAATTATTCCAACCTCATATAAAAATTATTTACACCTTAAATGGTTTATATTGATCAAAATATCTTGTTTAAATTTAATAAATTATCCAGAAAAAATTTACTAATTTAATTCAATTTATTACAACAAAATCTTTTATAAAATAAAATTTAACTAACTCAAAATTTTATTTTAAAATTAGTGATCGTCACAAATCGAATTCAAACTCTTTTATTTTAATAAAATTCATTTATTAATACGGCTTAAAAAGTCGAGCTGTTACATACTTCGCCCCATAAGAAAATTGCGTCCTCGCAATTTCTTATAGGAAAGTCGATATACACAACACATTCCCCAACTTTCTTCGTAATCATCGCTCATCTATCGAACTCAATTACTCAATTCTCTATATGTCTCTCGCTCTCCAACTCCTCTTATCGTATGCTACTAATTAAATAGATTCAGTTTATGAATTTCTATTCTTCGCATACGACAAATTTAGTAAAAAAATTTCTAAGTGTCGGATTTTTGGAAAAATTTCGACAGTCTCCTTTGAACGGAGAGTATTTCGAAAAATCAAAACACAATATAGTTACATAATATACATCTACGAAGAGACATCCCAATATGAAGCATCCCAAAATACGGAGAAAAAAATATAACATCAATATATATCTCGCTATATCGTAAAAACGTACTTTTAAGCAATTTTGCTTATTATTTAGTAACCAAAAGTATTTCATCATCGCCAAATCGTATGTACCTAAACTCAACTCAACTTCAAAGATTAGTCGTTTATATCAGGATTTACATGTATGTATAATTTTAATACGCAGGTAACATGCATTTTAATTAAATCACTTCTTAATAAAATTTTAAGGAGCAAAGATCATCAAATTAGATGAGAATTTTAAAGTGGAGTTATAGCATACTGTATTGGTATTTATAAGCAACTCCAAAATCATCAAAACAACAAATATACAAGGAATTATGCCGCAATTCACAAAACATCAAAATCTGAAGTAATTGTTTAAGTGCAGGTCCACCTATTAGTTTCGTGTTTTTAGTTATGAAAACCTTGAAATTTCACAAAACATTTCAAATAAAAGTTGTAGCATTTTAAGCTTTTCAAAATGGGAAAAATCATCGAAATCGGACAAACAGATAAAAGTTATGAGCAAAATGGTTCAGCTCAGTTTTGACAAATTCGCATTTTAGGATAGCAATAAATATTCATTATAATTTATATTTTTACCTCACTTAAACTTAATATTTTGGAAAGTGATAAATGACAAATTTGTTACTCATGCAATTATCTAACTAACAAAAAAAAATCGACAAAATCAGATCACTCATTCACAAGTTATGGTCATATTAGTACAAACTCTAATCTCCTCTTTTCTTTTTCAAAATAATTAGTACTTCTTATTTACAAATCTCTTTTGACAATACCTTATATCACTTCTAATTATATTTATCATTTTTATTTCAAAATCTTCCAATATTTCAAAACCACTTTTTAAAACGTTCAACGCCAAAATAATATTTATCTTGTTTCATTGTAAATAAATTTCAATGTATTTTTATTAACATTAAAATTAATGTATTTTTATTAACTTTGAAATCAAAATATACATATACATCATTACCTTGCTTTAACATCATCAAATAATAAAATATGTATAATACAATAAAGCAACTAAATCTTGATTTCAAATTACAAAGAAATTTGACTTATATAAAATTGATTAACCAACGTAGACGTGCAGTAAATAAGAACCAATTAAAAACATTCATTGTTTGTTAATTACTTACACTATGAATTAATTAAAGCAATTTGTGTTTTCACAATGATAATTGAGTAATAATAATAAATGATGTCTTAAATTTTTTATAGCACCAAGAAAATTGATATAGCAAAATCGAAACATGAAATTATATATATATATATATATATATATATATATATAAACATCCTTTTCAATATATCAATTCACTTTTCCTCAAATCATATATTTATTTCAAAACAATAATTTTTTCCGTTATATAAATCATTTTTCATAACAACATTTCTAAATAATATTTATTTTGTTTCAATACAAAACAATTCAATATTTTTTTAGCATCAAAATCTAATTATCATTCTTTTTCTTATTCATCTAATTTTTCTCTCATAATGCATCATATCACAAACGTTGCACAACGCGCATCAAATTGCAAACATCATACAATATAGCAGCCATTTAATTGCAAAACATCACATACCACACACATTTCAAATTCAAATATATTTTATTAATCTAGTGACAATGCCACACCACGAATTTCTAGTGGTTTACTCGTCAATTGGCTGCAGTGTTGACCGTGTGATCAACATTGCCTCACCATCGACTACAGCTATCCACTAATGCTCGATAGCTGTAATTATCACCTCAAACATCTAAATATAGAAAAATAAATTTATTACTTTTTAAAGCAATTTGTTACCTCACAATAATAATACTTACGTTCATATACTCAAATAAATAATTTATAAAACTTCAAAATATTATAAAGATTTCATCTCATACTTTACTAAATTACCCTCTCAAAAGAATATACCTTTTATCAAAATATATTTTTATATATACATTCCTTTCAAAGTCCAACTCAAATACTTCTTTTAAAATATCGATTTCTCTCCAAAACTTCTTTCTCAAAAATATTGTTTAGTCTTTGCCTCAAATTACATATTCCTCTCAAAACAATAATTTTTTCATTCTCAAAATATTCTCTTCAAGATAATACTTCATTCTTCAAAATCTTGTGTCCATAAGTCTCGTTCTAGTGTTTAGGAATCTTCATCGATAACATTGGCCAGACGCATTGATCAGAATTTTTCAACACCCAACGGACATATAAACACGAAATTTTACTTCAAAGATCTTTTATAAAAACATTTGCTAACTTCTAATAAAATATTTTTCCAACCATATACATATACATATACAAAGATATATATATATATATATATATATATATATGTTATCCCTAAATAAATATTTAATTAACATATGCTTGCTTATACCAAAAGTTTTATAATCAATCAATCGAGTACAATAAAAAATACTCAACTTATTAAATCCCATACATCATTAATCATTTATTTTTAATAATAACAAGCAAGCTTTCATCTCATGTTCATTTCAATCCCCTTTTAATTTTTATATAAAGTATATTGTTTTATTTTCCAAAATTAATTCTCATTATATCTTGCGGTAACTTCGCAACCGAAGACACCGCTAGGTACAAAATATTCCAAATTCATATGGGATACTAATTTAAGTGATAGTTCCAATCGGATACCACACTCAAGATGAATCCTTCAAACTAAACATTAGAAATCAATACAACCCCGCATAGAAATCAAAATATAAACTGTCAAATCACAACAATCAAATTACTTAGCGGAAAGCAATTTACATACTTTCGCTGCGTCGCTCTGATCACTACAGGATCTCTCTCATTTCTCCTCATTACAATTTAAAATCGTGAAGTATTCAACACAAAATTCGAATAAGTCTTTTACAGCTTCTCTAACCAAACAACATCATTCTCACTTCAGAGTCTACAGAGTTGTAGCATTCACCTTCAATACCGACGCTACTGGTCGGACCAACTTCTTCTACCTCTTCAACCCCTTCAACCTCTATCTATTATTCCCCATCTCATATAGATATTCACACTCGGAAAAAAGTAGAAAAATATATTATAATATATAATAAGAAAAATACTAGTACATCCCTAAATGATTACCTCCGTAATCATCGTATACTTCTACTATCAATTAAGCATAAACAATTATCTACCACACCTATGGGGATAAGGACTCTAAGTCTCATCTAAGGTCATGACTCGTGTCTCTTCAACTCTGTATTATTCTAAACCTGCTCTGATACCAACAATGTAACACTTCACCTCTATACCCATATTACTCAAGAGATTACTAAATAATACCGTCGAGTAACACGGAGAATGAGGCGATGTGGGTGAAGCACACTTGAATATTCCCTTTGATTAACACTGAATACGTCTCATAATATAAAATCACTCAGCTCGACGTAAACAGTCTCGGTACAAAGCAATAAATACGTGTGGTGCTTGAGGATAGAACAATACAGCAGATAAAATAAATCACAAAGAACATAGAGTCATCAACGCAGCGATAAAAATATAATACATCATATAAGTCTGAGTGGGATGTAAAAAGTCAAATTTCCACTAAATCTCAATTATATACACAAGATAAAAACAATACATCTAATTCAATATCATAAATATACACGAATCCAAATACACAATATACAACACATCTAGTAATACAACCTCCAGCTAAGCCCAATAAGCAAATCTGGTCTCATCGTCCCTGAACCTAAAATATCTCGGACTAACCCGAGTATTATATAAATAATAACGAGTTAGACTATGTCTATATCCGATGGTGAGAATATAAATGATATCTCAATGAATAACACATACCCAACATACTAAAGAAATCTAACCTGATGAATGGTAAAAATCCACAAGACATCTAACAACATCCATCATCCATCAAATATCAAAACATTCATCAAACATCATCGTACACATCAAACAACATACATCAAACATCCATCGCGCACATCACATATCGCACGCATCGCATGCATCACACCTCACACATCACATACAACACAACTCAAACATCAATTCATTTATATTTAATTAGCAGTATCATATTTATTCATTTTATTCTTCCATTTTAGTTTCATTACTGCTACTTCATTTTATTTGTGTTGGTATTATTGCTATTGCCAGAAGCCGAGTCTACACCTGAGCCTCGATGCTTCTCAGGTGCAAAGGCCAACTCGTAATATTTTTGTAAGCCTCCTCACCAGTCTTAGCTGCATAATATATCGCACGTCGCATCCTCATTTCCTAGCCTACTCGCTCCTCGCTCCCATTGTCCACCTTCTCACTCGTTCTGGATTCGTCCAGTTGGCCCATGCAGCAGACTGCGACCATGCGACAAGGGGGCCATGTCGCCGCCACCATCGAGGAGCGACCCCACGGTCGGTCAAGTTAGGATGGGGCTAGCAAAGCTACTTTTGGCCATCACATCCTCATTGGGACTTCGTACTCCTTATTCCACTCAAAAGCGGAGATAATCATATTTCTGCTTTAAATTAAACTAAGTAATAATATAATTTACCTCACACTCAAGTTAGAAATCCAAATATTATCAATTAATACGGGTGTATAATATAGAATAATCCACCGACATCCAAATATCAAGTACTCAATCCTCAATGAATTATTCGACATTATACTTGTGTTGAATAAATAAATACACCCCACACGGACGTTCCATAGCGCCCAATGAAATATAATTATATACATAATTCCCTCAATTAATAAACATTAAACAAATTTCCGCTTCGCGTATTAAATCACTCTCGCTTAAATCGCTTTTCTATTTATTATTCTTCATTTTTATCATTTTATAATTCAACACAACGGGTAATTATAACTTCATCTTGTTTGTAACAAGAAATCAACAATCATCCATTCACACGTCAATATACTACTCAATTAATATTTAACGAGATGAAGGGTTTATTTAAATATATTTCACTTCATTCTCTTCCTTTTATATAAATACTTCAATTTAATTCAACATCAAAATTCTCTTTTATTTATTTCCATCTTAAAATAATTAGTTCTGACATCTAATTTCAAAACTCCATATTTCAAAATAATTTATTTGGTTTTAAAGAAACTTTTTATTTAAACCCACAAATAAATTTTGAAACCTCAAAATTACTTTCACTTCAAATGTCCTTTTTAATAATATAGAAATACTTCAAAGGGGTTTATATTTTCCAATCACTTTTAAAATCTCATCGAAAAATATTCTCAATTCAAAATATTTGTAAACCTAAATATACCACTTTGAAATCATTATTTAAAATCCTCATTTATTTTCAAACCTTTTTAAACCATTATTATTGATAAATAATTCACCAAACACAAATTCTACTTCATATAATTTATTTCCAAAATACTTCGATAGTTTAAACTCAAATATATATATATATATATATATATATCTTCCAAAGTTCAATTCTTATTATATAACAAATGCAAATTTTCACTCAATAAATAAAATAATTTACATTCTCTTTGTAATCACTTCAAATTTATCATTTTATATACTTTACATTTTTTAATTTAAATAACTCATTACTTCCAAAAATCTATTTTCTAAACATAATTTCATAAATACCCATCCTTTATTTTTTTATAATCAACAATAAATAAATATAACTATTCAAACTTCACTTGTTTTATTTCAAAACCCGCCATTCACCAAATAAATTTTAATTCACCCAATCTTCAAAATCATTACACTTATATATTTTCAAAATTATTCCTCTTTCATTTTTTTAAAATATCTTATATTAAATAAGAAATCGTTCTAGAATTCACTAATTATCTCCAAAATAATTTATTTATTTCAAATTTACATCTTTAAGTTTATTTACCTCTCATCGAAACAATTTCAAATATCATTCGACTATTTGCAAACATCAAATTACCAACAATTATCATGAATCAACCATCCAACATCAATCATCACAAAATAAAATAAATAATTATATGCAACATCAACCATTAACAAACATCAAACAATCAAACTCATCACCAACTCAACCTATCACATCCAATAATTCATCCAATATGTAACGACCCGATATTTTGGACCATTCGCATCCGCACATGTCGGACTTGAATAATTCAAAATACCGCGTTGTTAATTTAAATTTGGCAAAACTGAACATATACAGTAAATAAATAATCACAGATCACAGACACAGAGTAATAAATGCAGCGGAAATAAAAGAGATAGTAGTTCATGAAGCTACTATATAAATATATAAGTTACATAAGAGTTAAACCAGATACAACGGAAGAGTAATACGATACATCAGATATAAATCAGAATACATCACTGGAATCATCGAATACTAGAAGTAGAATAGATGGCTGGATCTTCAAGCAAAGCTCCAACTTCAAAGGTGAGTCTCGAATACTGGTACACTCAGTCTGACCCGAGCGTAAAGCAAAACACAAGACACTCGAGTCAAGATTAACATTCTTATATCAATAAATCCAACTCAAGTGAAATAACAACTGAAATACAAGTAACTCAAAGGATGTTTGGAATAACCATCCTTTAAGGATCCGTTAAACTATCTACTAGGTAGTAATGTACGCTAAGTAGATAATGTCTATCAGTAATATAAGGTATCAAAATAGTGTTAAGGCGTTACCATTATCCCCCTTAACAAATTTTATACAAGCGTTATAGTCTATACAGCACTGTAAACTCCACCGTAAACTAGTGGGATATCAGGGAGTACTCAATAGGTATAACACAAAACAAATCGTAGTGGTCGCGTATATAGGGATCCAAGTATGACAAGGCACATGAGGCAATACCCAAGGTAGTGAAACTACCGTTTGCCTGATCCAGACTGGTGAGAACGCATCGCCGCAGCGATCGCAACACTGCGAAACAACACTCCCAAAATCAAGGGTGCACCAATCAACAACAAGTAATGAGTAGTTTTCGAAGAAGTGTGTTCGCTCGAGGTAGCTAACCCCCATTTGGCCCGGCACGGCTCCTGTTATTAGTCATTTCCAATTTGACACAAGTGTCAAGGCTATCCATTATCGTTCTATTTCTTCAGTCATCACGTTCATCATTCCAACCACTTCATTATGGATCACAACTCCGCGTATAGTTATTAAAGTGGTTTTCGGTTTAGACAGTGAGTATGTCCCTAACCGATTCCGGTCTCTTTAATAACTTTCGTAATTATTACACCGATTGGTCGTTTATATATTTCAAAACCAAATCAATTACAATTTAAATTGGAATTTGTAAACCAACATTTCATTTATCTTTCTAAATCCATTTCCATAATTTACGTTTCAAAACTTCCAAATCATAATTTCAAACTCTTATAATTCAATTTCAATTTCTATTTAAAACAATTAAAATATTAATTCAAGTTCGTATATAAGTTTCGTTCCGAAATCATTTAAATTAATTTAATTTAACATTTAAATCAATTTAAATTCATTTATCTATTTCATTCAGTATTCATTAAGTAAATTTGCCATTCAAAACAATTTCTATTAAATTTCCAATTCATTAAATCCATTATTTAAATTTAACTTCCTTATATCAAAACTTACAAATTGAATTAAATTAAATTCATCAAATCAAATTCTTTAAATTTCAAGTCTTACATTAATTTCAATAAATCACATTTTATTTCTTGTTAAAGAAATTCAATTTCACTTATTTACTTACTTAAATAATTTTCCAAACTTAATTAATAAAGAAACTCAATTTCAATTATTCAAGAAGTTCAATTCCACTTATTAAAGAATTCAATTTATTTAATTATTAAATAATTCAATCTTATTTAATTACTTAATAATTTCAAGACTTAATTATTAAATAATTTCAAACTTAATTATTAATAATTCCAAATTTTAAAACAACGTTCATTCATCATCTACTATGTTAATATTTTGATTCAGATTATTAAATATTAACATTTCCTTTCATTAAAATTCAAATTCCCACTTCGTTTCAAAACATATTATTTATTCAAATGAAATCTTCATTTTATTTTTAAAACAAATTATTGACCAATCGGGTTTTATTTAATTCTCTATCCTAAGTCAAGTTCATTTGGGTATTTATCATTTCAACCCGATTCCAATTCAATTCAAAATCAAAACATAGCAAAGGGAACTTGCAGTGTGATAACTGGGATGGTGTCAAAGTAAATAAACAAGCAAGAACAACAATCAATATCAATCCAATAATTAATTCAAATAATCCCGAAATAACCGTATTAATTCACATTGTTATTTGTGCGAATTAATATAGTTATTTCTAGAATCTACACTATCATTTCATGTAGATTAAAGATTATTACATTACGGTTTTTCACTTGTCATCTATTACAATTTCATCCATCATCAATTTAAATAACCTACATTCACGGTTCAAGGTGTAATTAACCAAATCCTACGTGTCAATTAATTTAACATTAAAAGGGTCACATTATACGAATTTTTAACTAATCAAATTCAACATATAGATCCAATTTAAATCGTTAACTATCATATATCAATTCAATTGGATATTATTTATCACTTTAACATTAACAATTTAACGTCCAATATAAACATCAACAATCAATCATTTATCAACTAAACTGGATTATCATTGTATAAATAGCAGATAATGGTGTCAGATGTCACAGGTGAACTGATTCAGGTAATAACATATATAACAGTTGCATATTTCAATTGTCGTTTCAATTGAAATCAGATTTAATACATAAAAGAACATTAATCGTGAGTGATTGCTCACCTTTCGAGGCTAGAGAAATAGACGATGAAATCGAGTTACGAATCCAGGCCCGAAATCTCAAAACAAGGCAAGATTGAACTCGAATCGACGAACGAAGCTGATAATAAAGAATTGACGAAATCAAATCAGAACTACATCGATGAAGATAAATGGTATCAGTGAACATACATACATATATATATATATACATATATAACTATATATAGTTATATATCTATAAAATCATCTTCTAAATTCAAATATAAACTTTAAATTTTTGAATATATATGTATTTCAAAATCCATTGTATCAAATTAAAACATATATATTAAGTTCGACATATATACGTAATAAAATTTGAAATAAATACTGGTATAAATATACGAACATATCACTTTGTAAATATGCAACAGAAAACAATAATCTATATATATAATAAGAAAGACACATATTAAAATTCCAAACAAACTTATACAGAACTATGAATATACCTATATGGGTAAACAGCGAATGCAACTATTGAATAGAAAACTATACATGTACACTATTAAAGCTTGTACACTCGACCCAAAATAGTATGTATATACAAATATATGTAAATATTATTTAACTCGAAAGATCATTAATTTATAAACTATAGATGGTGAATCTATATAACCTGTAACTAAACCTTAAAACAAATATAAATTTTTATAACTATAAAATCTGAAGAATACGGACCCAATAAAATCACAGTATCAAAATTTTATATAATACCCTCTTGTACTTAAAAGAAAACAAATATTAAAACAATATTTATATAAAGAAAAGAGAAGACAGCTGCTAATTACAAATCTTACATTTATCCAAACCGTAATTATCGAAAAGAAATCTGTATAGATATATAACTAACATTTAATATTTTATAAAAACTAATAGATACGTAGACTCACATAGATAACTACAACACATATAAACTAATATATTATGTATATAAACTAAATGACTCATAGAAAACAATGAATTTGATAAATCGCTATCCTTATACATATATACAATATAACTAAATGAAAACATGCATACTTACTACCGAATATATATATATATACATGCAACAACATATGTATAAAATCCTGTGAACACTAATAGATTATACAAATATTTCTAAATATATTATATAATTTATCATATTATAGATAAAAATAACTACTTCTAGACAGTTATATGACCTAAGGTAGCAAAGAAATCTATAAAACATGAGCTGACAAATATATATATAAACCGATCTTATTAAATATATATAAACATGCTCACATATACATATATCTATATATATACTAACAGTGCTTACCAAAACCTCACAGCAAGGTGGAGAAGAGAAGGGTCGGTGGCAAAGAGGGAAGAGGCGGAGATGGTGCTGCATGTCCGATGGGTTGCGGGTCACGTGTGGTCGGAGAATGGTTGGCGCGGATGGAGGTGGAGATGCAGTTGGTGGTGGCTGCGTTTGGCAAGAGGGGCGGATAGGTTTGATAAGGTGAGGTGGAGTCTCGGCTGTTGTTCAAGTGGAGGGGGAGGCTACACGGGTCGGATGACGTGGCAAGGAAGGCGGGATGGGTCGGCGTGTGCTGCTGCTCAACTGGTGATGGTGGAAGGCTAGCTTCAAGGCGATGGAGGGGTAGGGGAAATGGTTGAACGGAAGGACGGCTAAGGTCAGGGCGAGAGGCGGAGGGGAAGATGAATTCGAAGGGAAACATAAAAGAGAAGAGAGCAGGGAGGAGGGGACGCATAAAAGAGAGGAGGAAAGTGTTTGGCTGAAGGGGAAAAGAAATGAGCAAGCAGAGGGAAAAAGTGGTCTTTGGAAAAATTTCTTGAAACAAAATAATGAGCGTACGGAAAAATTTGAATAGATGGAATGATAAAAGTCACCGGTTAGATTTCTAGGAATCTTAAACGTTATGGCTGTTGGTTATCAACCGGTGGATAAATTAAATGGTCATAGGGAAACAAATAGACCCGAACGGTTAACGATACGACAGACTATTTCGCGGATTCCGTTGTGTACCGAACTTCAAAATTGGAAGTTGAATATACCGTAGAGATCTGCACGACGGGACGATCACAACGGTATACAGATATCAGTGGTATGATTGAAATATAAAAATTCGAATTTTCTACTAGCGGAAAATGCAGCAAAAACGTAGAAAAATAAGATCGACGGAGCCAAAGAAGTCCGAATTTGGAAAAACGAAAAATGATGTTTTGCTCAGAAGATGGTTTAGAATTTTTCTATATAAAAATATTCAGGTTTCGAAAACATTTTATTTTCATCGCTTTTTTTAACTGGTTAAATTGAAGTAAATTTACGCACGAAATAAACTTTCATATTTTCGGACGAAAATTTACCAGATGCTATGTTTAACTAGACGCATTCCAGATATCAAATTTATATTTCAAAATTTTATCGTTTATAATTTTACAAAAATTCAATTAATTAAATAAATAAAACGACTAAAATTTACGGGTCGTTACACTCTCCCCCACTCAAAACTTTTCGTCCCCGAAAAGGAACGAGGTAGGAGAATAGAAAAACCAGAAAGAAAACAGATTTGAAATACAAAATAACAATTAATTTAAACCATATAAATTCAAATTTAAATTAATTGATATTCAATAATTGATTTAATCCATTTGATTTCACTAAAATCAATCTCAACTATTTCTAAATTCATTATCTTATTATCCAATTATCTTCTATTTACATTTTCTAAAACCATAAATTTGGATAGTCTTTTATTATAATCATTTTTTTTCAGCAATTTAAATTCTTCTTTATTCCAAATTCTTATTAAGTTTATTTCGCTTAATATATCTTATTACATATATTTAAACCATATAAATTAATTCAAACCATATAAATTTCAATTTAAATTAATTTATATTCATTAATTGATTTCAAATTCAAGGTATTTTCATAAGTTGATCTAATTTCAATTTTTAATTAACCTTCTAAACAAAATTTATTTTTCAATTATCTTATTATTCTATTTATCCCTATTAACATTTTATAATTAAAATTTAAGTGTATAACATTTGTTATAACCACTCAAATTTTATTTATAAATTCAATTTATATTATATATATTATCCAATTACATATTCAACTCTGAATGATTTAAGTAAGTTGTATTAGAATGCAGTTGAACAATATACAAATAAAAATTTTCCCAATTCAATTATTCAAGTTTAAATATTTATTCCAAATTTTGGTTTTTTTATAATTAAAATCATCCTTTAACAAAATTGAAGAATTAGATTTTAACTTTAAACAATTTAGAGATATATATAATATATTTATATCAAATCAAATTTTAAAATAAGATACCTATATATATATAAATCAAATTATACTGAAGAAATTCAAATCAAAATATTTCTCAAAACAAAACCGTAGCAAAGCTACAGAATAGTATCTCCACTTCGAAACTCGAAAATGAATGTCGATGATGCGACCGCCATCACCGAAATTATTTTCCAACGACAAAGAGAAGAGCACTGATTTCAACATTTTAAAAATTCTTTGAAAACGATTTCTATTCGAAAATACTTTCAATAATATATACTTTAAAATTTAAAAAAAAACAAAGTTCGAAATTACCGAAAACTAATAAATTCTCAAATTTCTGAATTAAATTCATTTCAAATTCCAATCAATTTATAACCAAGTTTATAAATTCATTTATATATATTATGCAATAGTCAATGTGTGACGACCCGACTTTCCAGTCCCGGAAAATCGAACCATTTGTGTTAAAGAAGAAGAGGTAGAAGAAGAAGAAACAGAAAATCAACAACAGAATCTCACATCGCAGCGGAATAAAATATAATATATACAAAACAGATCTTTACTCAAACAGAAAGATATATCTGTTTATACAATACATTTACAGAATACATCATCAGAGCTCATCACATCAATGATATACATCCAAATACACAGCGGAACAATAAACAAATACGGAAGTACGTATCGCCATCCAGCTCGTCTCCTGAGCTCCACAGCTACAATCTGAACCTGTTGATCTCGGTCTGACCCGAGCATCATATAAAACAATACCCGAGTCAGTCTGGAAAACCAGCGTGAGAAAATCACACTCAATTTGATTATTAAAGTTTCAAAATCCTTTGAAAGACAAAAGCATCTCGTAAGACCACGCCACAAATAAACATGTCGGGTTTTTACCTTACGATAGCTAAAACACTTTTTATCAAAATCCTCTGATATTATAATAGTGTCTATTCACAAATACTTATTAAAATAGCTGAAATTGTTACATGATTAAATTCCAGCATACTAGCCACAAAGTGGGTAATACAAACAAAACTCGTACAAGGCACGTAGGGAGAATGGATTTCCAACGAATGACTAGGCACTGGGGTACCACCTGTCACAGTACGTGGCCTAGATCACAGTACCGAGGAGTACGCCCGCTCCCCTGCAACACAAGGCCGGAATCACCTATGGGCAATTCCGAATATGATCACCCCACGGTTGGGATCAGCAACCGCACCACTAAGCCGAAATAAAAGGGACATCTAGACAGGAATGATCATACTCTCCAGTGGGCGCTACCCACGAAGCCTTGCTGCATAACCCCTGATTTTCAGTCATTCCCGGTTGATGAGGCTTGAGGCTAAACGTTACCTTCAGAACGTTTCACTTAGAATGCCCATCGTCCCCTGACGATGTCCGAAAGCATTCATCCATACAAGTCTGTTCCGGGTCCGAACAGAACTGATAACACTATCCCCTTATCAATATTACCCTCGTTTCCCCACGAAACGTACAAACCGGATCGAAGTGGTTTTCGAGTCTCCAGACCTAGAATCCCGGTATACGGAAACTCGATCCCGGTCTCTTCGAAACGATCAGCGCATTTGGCCAATATTGATAGTCGGTTGTTTAACTATCAATTAACATCCATAACAACCATCAAAAATCAATAATTTCTCCAAATTATTTATATCCCTCAAATTATCTTCACAAGATATTATTTCCATTTCAATTCCCTTTGGAAAGAATTTCAAACTATATTCCTCTCACGGAATAATTTCCCAAATATTTATTTTCACTGGAATACCAAGTACAAACCATTTTAGATTTAAAAAAATAATTTTAAAACACTTTATTATAAAAATACTTTATAAGAACGCCTTTTTAAACTTCTTTAATATTTAAGTTAAAATATATATTTAAAGATATTTAAATAAAACCATTTTAAAGAATATAAACAAATTTCCTTTTAAAACCTATTATCAAATCTCATTTGTATTAATTACAATAATAGATTGAAAATTACTTACTTTAGAAATTTAACATTTGGAAATAATAGATTTTTAAACTTGACTTTTAAAAATAACAATAAATCTTTAACAAATATTTAAAATTGCTTTTAAAACCAAATGTACTTGGCTATCCAGAAAATACTTCTCTTCCACTTCTTTAAAAATAAATCATTATTTATTCTTAAACCAATTCTCCTTCCCTTATAAATTCCCATCCTGAATTTATATTTAAAATGCCCACCGACATTTATTTCACTTTATAAACCCAGTTTATAAATTCCCAAAATCTCATTTCTCTTTAAATTTCCAATTCCAACATTTACATCAATTCTACAATTGATTTCAAATTTCCTTTACTTTGGGATAAAATTCCCTTGTTTACTTTATTTATTTCAAATACAATACCCTTTTAAATTTTATTTCTCATTTGTGAATTTAAAACCCCCTTTTAACTGAAAAATACCTATTTTAAATTCCCAACATTCCTTATTTACACTTTTAATTAAATTAAATTATTAAATTAAAAGTAATTCCTTTATTTCTCTAAACCAATATTACTTGAGTTTTCTAATCTTTATTTCTCCTCCGTAAATTTTAAATTTCTTTTTTTCTATATTTACTAAAATTCCAATTCTCTTTATTTTATCTTATTTTCAATTCACTTTTAAATTTATTCCAATTTACTTAAATTATTATTCTTTATTTTCTTCAAAAATTCAATTCCATAGATTTTCAAAATTTATTATACTGGGAATTCAATCAACCACAACATCCAATATCAAATCATCACAGGATATCAATATTCAGATCACAGAATAATAAAATAAATTTTTGAGGAATCCAGTTGGATCCCTCCAACCTGTTTTCCCTGCATCCACAGACGTTAGCAAATATCAATTCCACTACGAGGTGGAATATCGCGGTATATGGGATTTAAAATAAATCATCCGCTATTATGCGGCGCATAGGGTCTCATCCGCTATATAATGCGGGAATATCAACAACTCCAATATATACATATGCCAATATATATATTGGTATATACTACTATATACCATATCAATCAAATCAATCAATTCAATCATTCATCCATATTTAAATTTAACCAATTAAATTTAAATAAAATTAAACTGAGTGAGATTAACTCACCTTTGACTCCTGATTTGCAATTCATTCCAAACCGACTTGATTTTCCATGATTCTGACCTTGTATTAATATTTATACGGTTAATTAATAATTGAGTTAACCAAACAAATTCTATTATCTATTTTATAATTTTAGTCAACCACTAAATTTATTTAAACTAAAAATTGGAGTTTTAAACTAATAATTTATTTTTACACAAATTTCCTTTTTATAAAATATTTTAGTGACTACAGTAATTAAATGAGTTTATTAAATAAGTTAATCTCCGTAAAACATTATTTTAGAGCAAAACTAGTAACTTACTGCCACTATATATGTGTATATATATATAAATTGAGTTGAATTAAATTAAATTAACCAAGACTGGAATTACCTCAGATCAGACCTCACGTGATACAGCTCGATCGAGCCCACGACCCTAGTCGCGACCCCAAACACCACGCCGCCTTCGCTGACACTTCGCAGCAACTCCAGAGACGAACCCACCAAAAATCGCCATCGCCGATGGAATTACCATCGAACCACCGGTCAGAGACTGCCGCCCACAACCTTCATTCCTTCGCGACATCATCGAATGCAATGTCGACTTGCCTTGACCGCGACCTCTCCATCGTCGAGATCCACCCGAGTTCCAGCCTCGCGATCGATCGAACAGCGACCCCCACTCTTCGAGCGCGCGTCCCTACCCACGCCTCAACACCACGGTCGCCACCCCCCTTCTACCACGAATCACGGCCCAAGTCGCGAATCCCCTCGCAATTCCCTTCTGAGTGAGTTCGTTTAGAACTGAAGTCGCCCCCTTTCCATACTCGAGAACTTCACAGCAAGATCGCGATGCTCATTTTCCCTTTATTTATCGAACGAGAAGACGTTGGCAATTGATTTGGAAAGATTTTGAATGGTATTGAGGAGAGCGGCCATTATTTTGTATTCGATTCGAACGGGGAGAAAAATAAAAAAAACAGAAAAGGGGAGAATACGATTTATCTCGGCAACCATTTCCATTTATTTGCCTATACTTGAACGAAATATTTTCTTTGTGAATTCGTTTTGGGTATGGGTGAAAGGAAGGAAACGAACGTGATAAAATAGAGCATAGCTTCCTTCAGAAGGTAAGCGACAATGAAAAGACGTTAGCACCCAAAATTGTTTCTGCGTACGCTTGCTCAGAAGGAAGTGGCTAAAGTGAAAGAACGATGGCTACTGAAAAGAAATCTCTCTGCTGACTAAATATCTAATTATATTAATTTAATTAAATTCCTAATATAAGATTTCAACGCGTTTATATATCGTATGCTCACACAACCGCTCCAATCAATACGAAAATTAAAATCCGATAATAATATAATATTACGGATCCAATGGAACTGGTTTCGTCGAAATTCCGAGACTGTGCCTCGGAAGACTATTTTTAAATTCAATTTAAATGATATAAAATTTCAAAACATAACAAACCATTTTTAAAGCCGATTCCAACACTTCTATCCATTTCAGTATTATCTATATAAATTTTATAAGTCTTCAAATTATTTTTAACAGGCTTAAAACTCCAGATTCAATAATTTACCCAATTCCGATAATTAAATTCAAAAATTAATTATCCAGTAAATATCTATATTTGAAATTCAAGTTAAAATTAACCATTGAATATTTAAAATTAATTAAATATTCTAATTTCAAATGCTCAAAAATTCCGGGTCGTCACATTCCTCCCCCCTTAAAAGAATTTCGTCCCCGAAATTACTAGTTAGGAAGAATGATTCAATACCCATTACTATTTTCCAAAACCAAACAGTTTTAACCATACCCAAACAATCTTTTATTAATGATACACTAATTATCTTTTAACTTCCCAAACTTATTCATAAGTTCAACCATACCACCTACTTATCCATTCAAATTTAAATTTGAATTCAAATTTTGAATTATCAAAATTTTCCAAATTTTTCTAACTCCCTAAATTTCCGAAAAATTTCGCCAGCGTCTCCTTTGCGCGGCTAGCTCGGTACTACTACAAAATGGCTCTACGGCCTCCCATATTCAAAAAGAAAACAAAAAGCCAAGTGGCTGCATCAAAACCCAATCAAATTTCATATAGAAATTCAAATACATACCTTTTGTCGGGCCATTAAATTTTATCTTCTAAAATCAAAATCCCAATTTATCCATTGCTTTTAGACACCTGTATATTCTACTAAGCAATAATATTCAATCACAATTCCAAAGTCATTTTATACTTTCCTTTACAAATTTACAATATTTGTTTTACTTAAGCCCGTACGATGCACATATATCATCCGTACGCAATATCACATTTGATCGCTCACTCGATCACACAATTTCACTTCCGAACTAGTATCGTCCACCCGACTTCCTAGTGCGGACTCAGATCTGGTTTCTTGATCAGAAACCGTCATTCTCCTTGCATAGTCATAAACTATGATAGAGAATTTCCAGAATCAATCAACAATCCATATCCAGGTTCGTCGTCGAAAATCGAGTGAAAAATTCCAACTCGGATCGATATATCTATTTCGAAATTCTGTGTTCGACATCTGGACCAAATAGCTATGCGAATAAAATAATATACGTACATCTTACGTATAAATTCCAATTGATTACCAATTACATCAATTCTCTTTTATTCACATTCAGTTTGATTTTTATCCACTTTCCACAGTTATCCCATTTCACAACTTCCAATCTAACCCCTTTATGCAATTATCCCCTTAGAATAATTCCCTCAATATCAACTTCAAATTTTAATCGTCGTTCAATTATTCACCTAGAATAATTTTCCTCAATACCAAATTTCTTAAGAATCTCACCATTCACTTCTTAAGTTCAATATAAGTACTTTATATACTTCTTATATTCATTTCACTTCACTACTGAAGTTTATATTCATTTATAATCACCTTTGTCTTTACAATTCTATTTGTTTTCAATTTGGCTTTCACCCGAATATTTAATTAGTTGCACTTACTAATTAATTTAAATTTCGATTAACTGTTTATTCGCAAACTTCACTTCTTTGGTTCCTTCGACTTCACTTCACCTTACATTCACATTTGAATTAGATTTCAATATCCAGTTTCAATTCCATTTGCTTCACAAATTTAAATCATTTATCGTTAATGAAAATTTTCAGAAATTCCAAAAATTTTCTAACTCCCAAAATTTACGAAAATTTTGGCAGAGTCTCCCTTGTACGGAGGGACTTCTGCGATATCGTAGGATGCACAAATATGTATATATACATCGGCCTCAGGCCGGAAATCACAATATATCAATATAAACAGTTCATATTTCCTATTTTGAATTCTTTTGCGTAAGCGTACCTCATTTTTAGCATTTTAAAGCAAGCGGCTTATTATTTAGCAATTAGTGCAACCCAAAATCAGCTATACGGCTTCCCCGAACCTGTACTTACTTAATTTAAAGATGTAAGTGTCAAAATCATGCAACTTAACAACATTTTTCATATTTAACTAGCAACATAAGCGTTTTAATAAGCAATGCAAGTTAATCAACACTTATGAGCAATTTATAGGGTTCCCCCATTAATTTAAATTGTTTACAACTCAGTTCTCACATTCGATTCATTTTAGCAAAACAAACTCATATTTAATTCAGTTGATCTCAAAATCAATCTATTTAACTTCTATCAACTTATAGAATTTTAACTTCCTTGTTTACGTCAAACGACGATTTATTTAATGCAGCCTCGTCCATATCCATATGAATAAATGATTATTTGGGTTTTACAACCAATTTGAATTGATTCCAATTCAATTTATTTTAATTTCATTACACTTATAATTTAATTGGTAAATTCACTGAATCCAATATAAATTCTAATCCGCATTTGATAATTTATTTCTGAATTGTGTTTTATTACTAACAAGTCTACTTCAATCCATTTCTACTTACTTGCAATTATTTACAATTCAAATTATCACTATTATACTCCAATTCCAATGATCATTCACACTTTCAGCTTTTATTATCAAATCCAAATTCCATTAACATACTTAATTTACTAATTTATTCCAAATTAGTATTCTCCCATTTTACAATTCGATATTTAATCCTTATTCACAAAATCACTTTTGTTAATTTTCTCGAGTTTATAATTCAAGTTCTGGATTTTGTTCACTTCCAAAATACTAAACAAATTTATTTACTTAGCTATAATCTCCCATTTGGGTCACAGTTAATTAAATTTTCCAATAAATTTAATTTCTTTACCCTTTTCCAAGCTAAATTTATTTTAACTCAGATTTATTTAACTCAATTCAATTTCAACTCAATTCGAATACGACTGGATATTATTCTCAACTATTTTTAACAATTTCAATCCAGTCAGAAGGTTTCAATCCAAGTTAATTTCATTCTTGACCTTTCCCTTATTACAACACCCGGCTTTTAATTTCAAACCATTTTGGAATCTCCAACATCTCCAAATCACATTTCTCAAAATTTTAAACCAATCCTGGTTTTTAATTCCAACAAATTTCCTTTGGAAATTCCAAAAACAACTAGCTTTTCTGAATAAATCAATTTGGCAGCAATTCGTCACTCAGGAGTTCGAAAATAAATTCTAAAGATGCGGCCGTCATCCTCCGAATTATTTCCAGCAACTGAAATGAATTTATTGCTATATCCCTTTCAAAAATTTATTTGAAACAATTTTCCTTCCAGAAATACTTTCCAAAATAATAATGCTTGTGTTTATCTTCAAAACACTTTGAAAACACTTCCAAATATCCAGGGTTTAAATTTACCGTTTGATTAAATCAAATTTTTAGTTATAATTCATTTGTTACAATTCATATTTATACAAATATCCATTGGTTATGTAAATCATTCTGATTTTACAATCTTACCATATTTTTTTCAAATTTTAATTTGTCAGAATATTTTCATCCAAACATCCAAATATATAATAATTTAAAGAAATATTTCTTTTATATCAAAATACATTTTTCGGGTAAAATTATTTCATCTACCCGTTTCAAAACAATATTTTGTCGAATTGTTCTATTCGAGTGTTTAGAAACCCCTTCGATACAGTTGCGCAGACTGTGCCGACGAAGGTTCATATGCCACTCAATAAATCAACCAACACAATATAAAACCATTTTATATTCACTAACAAATACGCGCTCATATCTATTAATACTCTCAAAATTTCCACCAGAGCCAAGGTTATCGCCAACCTAAGCTCTGATACCACTTGTGACGACCCGACTTTCCAGTCCCGGAAAATCGAACCATTTGTGTTAAAGAAGAAGAGGTAGAAGAAGAAGAAACAGAAAATCAACAACAGAATCTCACATCGCAGCGGAATAAAATATAATATATACAAAACAGATCTTTACTCAAACAGAAAGATATATCTGTTTATACAATACATTTACAGAATACATCATCAGAGCTCATCACATCAATGATATACATCCAAATACACAGCGGAACAATAAACAAATACGGAAGTACGTATCGCCATCCAGCTCGTCTCCTGAGCTCCACAGCTACAATCTGAACCTGTTGATCTCGGTCTGACCCGAGCATCATATAAAACAATACCCGAGTCAGTCTGGAAAACCAGCGTGAGAAAATCACACTCAATTTGATTATTAAAGTTTCAAAATCCTTTGAAAGACAAAAGCATCTCGTAAGACCACGCCACAAATAAACATGTCGGGTTTTTACCTTACGATAGCTAAAACACTTTTTATCAAAATCCTCTGATATTATAATAGTGTCTATTCACAAATACTTATTAAAATAGCTGAAATTGTTACATGATTAAATTCCAGCATACTAGCCACAAAGTGGGTAATACAAACAAAACTCGTACAAGGCACGTAGGGAGAATGGATTTCCAACGAATGACTAGGCACTGGGGTACCACCTGTCACAGTACGTGGCCTAGATCACAGTACCGAGGAGTACGCCCGCTCCCCTGCAACACAAGGCCGGAATCACCTATGGGCAATTCCGAATATGATCACCCCACGGTTGGGATCAGCAACCGCATCACTAAGCCGAAATAAAAGGGACATCTAGACAGGAATGATCATACTCTCCAGTGGGCGCTACCCACGAAGCCTTGCTGCATAACCCCTGATTTTCAGTCATTCCCGGTTGATGAGGCTTGAGGCTAAACGTTACCTTCAGAACGTTTCACTTAGAATGCCCATCGTCCCCTGACGATGTCCGAAAGCATTCATCCATACAAGTCTGTTCCGGGTCCGAACAGAACTGATAACACTATCCCCTTATCAATATTACCCTCGTTTCCCCACGAAACGTACAAACCGGATCGAAGTGGTTTTCGAGTCTCCAGACCTAGAATCCCGGTATACGGAAACTCGATCCCGGTCTCTTTGAAACGATCAGCGCATTTGGCCAATATTGATAGTCGGTTGTTTAACTATCAATTAACATCCATAACAACCATCAAAAATCAATAATTTCTCCAAATTATTTATATCCCTCAAATTATCTTCACAAGATATTATTTCCATTTCAATTCCCTTTGGAAAGAATTTCAAACTATATTCCTCTCACGGAATAATTTCCCAAATATTTATTTTCACTGGAATACCAAGTACAAACCATTTTAGATTTAAAAAAATAATTTTAAAACACTTTATTATAAAAATACTTTATAAGAACGCCTTTTTAAACTTCTTTAATATTTAAGTTAAAATATATATTTAAAGATATTTAAATAAAACCATTTTAAAGAATATAAACAAATTTCCTTTTAAAACCTATTATCAAATCTCATTTGTATTAATTACAATAATAGATTGAAAATTACTTACTTTAGAAATTTAACATTTGGAAATAATAGATTTTTAAACTTGACTTTTAAAAATAACAATAAATCTTTAACAAATATTTAAAATTGCTTTTAAAACCAAATGTACTTGGCTATCCAGAAAATACTTCTCTTCCACTTCTTTAAAAATAAATCATTATTTATTCTTAAACCAATTCTCCTTCCCTTATAAATTCCCATCCTGAATTTATATTTAAAATGCCCACCGACATTTATTTCACTTTATAAACCCAGTTTATAAATTCCCAAAATCTCATTTCTCTTTAAATTTCCAATTCCAACATTTACATCAATTCTACAATTGATTTCAAATTTCCTTTACTTTGGGATAAAATTCCCTTGTTTACTTTATTTATTTCAAATACAATACCCTTTTAAATTTTATTTCTCATTTGTGAATTTAAAACCCCCTTTTAACTGAAAAATACCTATTTTAAATTCCCAACATTCCTTATTTACACTTTTAATTAAATTAAATTATTAAATTAAAAGTAATTCCTTTATTTCTCTAAACCAATATTACTTGAGTTTTCTAATCTTTATTTCTCCTCCGTAAATTTTAAATTTCTTTTTTTCTATATTTACTAAAATTCCAATTCTCTTTATTTTATCTTATTTTCAATTCACTTTTAAATTTATTCCAATTTACTTAAATTATTATTCTTTATTTTCTTCAAAAATTCAATTCCATAGATTTTCAAAATTTATTATACTGGGAATTCAATCAACCACAACATCCAATATCAAATCATCACAGGATATCAATATTCAGATCACAGAATAATAAAATAAATTTTTGAGGAATCCAGTTGGATCCCTCCAACCTGTTTTCCCTGCATCCACAGACGTTAGCAAATATCAATTCCACTACGAGGTGGAATATCGCGGTATATGGGATTTAAAATAAATCATCCGCTATTATGCGGCGCATAGGGTCTCATCCGCTATATAATGCGGGAATATCAACAACTCCAATATATACATATGCCAATATATATATATTGGTATATACTACTATATACCATATCAATCAAATCAATCAATTCAATCATTCATCCATATTTAAATTTAACCAATTAAATTTAAATAAAATTAAACTGAGTGAGATTAACTCACCTTTGACTCCTGATTTGCAATTCATTCCAAACCGACTTGATTTTCCATGATTCTGACCTTGTATTAATATTTATACGGTTAATTAATAATTGAGTTAACCAAACAAATTCTATTATCTATTTTATAATTTTAGTCAACCACTAAATTTATTTAAACTAAAAATTGGAGTTTTAAACTAATAATTTATTTTTACACAAATTTCCTTTTTATAAAATATTTTAGTGACTATAGTAATTAAATGAGTTTATTAAATAAGTTAATCTCCGTAAAACATTATTTTAGAGCAAAACTAGTAACTTACTGCCACTATATATGTGTATATATATATAAATTGAGTTGAATTAAATTAAATTAACCAAGACTGGAATTACCTCAGATCAGACCTCACGTGATACAGCTCGATCGAGCCCACGACCCTAGTCGCGACCCCAAACACCACGCCGCCTTCGCTGACACTTCGCAGCAACTCCAGAGACGAACCCACCAAAAATCGCCATCGCCGATGGAATTACCATCGAACCACCGGTCAGAGACTGCCGCCCACAACCTTCATTCCTTCGCGACATCATCGAATGCAATGTCGACTTGCCTTGACCGCGACCTCTCCATCGTCGAGATCCACCCGAGTTCCAGCCTCGCGATCGATCGAACAGCGACCCCCACTCTTTGAGCGCACGTCCCTACCCACGCCTCAACACCACGGTCGCCACCCCCCTTCTACCACGAATCACGGCCCAAGTCGCGAATCCCCTCGCAATTCCCTTCTGAGTGAGTTCGTTTAGAACTGAAGTCGCCCCCTTTCCATACTCGAGAACTTCACAGCAAGATCGCGATGCTCATTTTCCCTTTATTTATCGAACGAGAAGACGTTGGCAATTGATTTGGAAAGATTTTGAATGGTATTGAGGAGAGCGGCCATTATTTTGTATTCGATTCGAACGGGGAGAAAAATAAAAAAAACAGAAAAGGGGAGAATACGATTTATCTCGGCAACCATTTCCATTTATTTGCCTATACTTGAACGAAATATTTTCTTTGTGAATTCGTTTTGGGTATGGGTGAAAGGAAGGAAACGAACGTGATAAAATAGAGCATAGCTTCCTTCAGAAGGTAAGCGACAATGAAAAGACGTTAGCACCCAAAATTGTTTCTGCGTACGCTTGCTCAGAAGGAAGTGGCTAAAGTGAAAGAACGATGGCTACTGAAAAGAAATCTCTCTGCTGACTAAATATCTAATTATATTAATTTAATTAAATTCCTAATATAAGATTTCAACGCGTTTATATATCGTATGCTCACACAACCGCTCCAATCAATACGAAAATTAAAATCCGATAATAATATAATATTACGGATCCAATGGAACTGGTTTCGTCGAAATTCCGAGACTGTGCCTCGGAAGACTATTTTTAAATTCAATTTAAATGATATAAAATTTCAAAACATAACAAACCATTTTTAAAGCCGATTCCAACACTTCTATCCATTTCAGTATTATCTATATAAATTTTATAAGTCTTCAAATTATTTTTAACAGGCTTAAAACTCCAGATTCAATAATTTACCCAATTCCGATAATTAAATTCAAAAATTAATTATCCAGTAAATATCTATATTTGAAATTCAAGTTAAAATTAACCATTGAATATTTAAAATTAATTAAATATTCTAATTTCAAATGCTCAAAAATTCCGGGTCGTCACACAATGGTTTACAATACAATAAATGAAAATCAAATATTATTATTTCAGACAACAAATTCATTAACAATTTAATTTCCTAAAACTTATATTTATATATAATATAATCATACAAAACTTTTTATTTTATTTATCAAATTTGAAAACGATATTGTGTCAGTTTGCTCTGCTCAAGTGTTTTGAAAATCCTATCGATAGCGCTGATCAGGCGAATCGATCGTAAACCCAAATCAACATCAACAACTCAAACAACACAATATGAAAAAAAAAAAAAATTAAATTAATTTACAAATACACTTCCTCACTTAACGATACAATAATGGATTTCAAAGCAAGGATAGAGATTCAAATTTTTGATAGACTCAAATCAAAGAGAATTTCGATTAGAAGATAGATTTGAAACAAGGACGAGATAATTAAATAACAAAATAAGGCGATGGATAAGTTTATATAAATCGCGGGCAACCTTAACCGGGTCGACCGTGACTTCAAAATAAGATCGGTGTAGAATTCCGAGGTAAATCGACATTCGATCTCAAGAAATAGAATTCAGGTATAGCAAAAGATAGATAGCATCGTAAACCGAGGATACAGAAATCTCCGGTAAATCGATGTCTATTGTAAAAGAGTTTCACCCCTTTATAAGTCAATTTGAGATTGGCAAGACCGCCGACTCATTATAAAAATCATTCGAAGTAGAGTTATGGGATACTCCAGAATTGAAAGAAGACGAATTGTGAGGGACACGAATGAAATTTGGAACCGTAGGGAACGTTCCAAAATTCAAAGGAATCGAGTCAAAAGGAAGAGATTGAAACTCGAATGAGAGTGATTCTGTAAATACATTTACCCTATATGCTTAGTTTTGCCTAGAGCTACCAAAGCTCTGATACCAACTGTAACGACCCGATATTTTGGACCATTCGCATCCGCACATGTCGGACTTGAATAATTCAAAATACCGCGTTGTTAATTTAAATTTGGCAAAACTGAACATATACAATAAATAAATAATCACAGATCATAGACACAGAGTAATAAATGCAGCGGAAATAAAAGAGATAGTAGTTCATGAAGCTACTATATAAATATATAAGTTACATAAGAGTTAAACCAGATACAACGGAAGAGTAATACGATACATCAGATACAAATCAGAATACATCACTGGAATCATCGAATACTGGAAGCAGAATAGATGGCTGGATCTTCAAGCAAAGCTCCAACTTCAAAGGTGAGTCTCGAATACTGGTACACTCAGTCTGACCCGAGCGTAAAGCAAAACAAAAGACACTCGAGTCAGGATTAACGTTCTTATATCAATAAATCCAACTCAAGTGAAATAAAAACTGAAATACAAGTAACTCAAAGGATATTTGGAATAACCATCCTTTAAGGATCCGTTAAACTATCTACTAGGTAGTAATGTACGCTAAGTAGATAATGTCTATCAGTAATATAAGGTATCAAAATAGTGTTAAGGCGTTACCATTATCCCCCTTAACACATTTTATACAAGCGTTATAGTCTATACAGCACTGTAAACTCCACCGTAAACTAGTGGGATATCAGGGAGTACTCCATAGGTATAACACAAAACAAATCGTAGTGGTCGCGTATATAGGGATCCAAGTATGACAAGGCACATGAGGCAATACCCAAGGTAGTGAAACTACCGTTTGCCTGATCCGGACTGGTGAGAACGCATCGCCGCAGCGATCGCAACACCGCGAAACAACACTCCCAAAATCAAGGGTGCACCAATCAACAACAAGTAATGGGTAGTTTTCGAAGAAGTGTGTTCGCTCGAGGTAGCTAACCCCCATTTGGCCCGGCACGGCTCCTGTTTTTAGTCATTTCCAATTTGACACAAGTGTCAAGGCTATCCATTATCGTTCTATTTCTTCAGTCATCACGTTCATCATTCCAACCACTTCATTATGGATCACAACTCCGCGTATAGTTATTAAAGTGGTTTTCGGTTTAGACAGTGAGTATGTCCCTAACCGATTCCGGTCTCTTTAATAACTTTCGTAATTATTACACCGATTGGTCGTTTATATATTTCAAAACCAAATCAATTACAATTTAAATTGGAATTTGTAAACCAACATTTCATTTATCTTTCTAAATCCATTTCCATAATTTACGTTTCAAAACTTCCAAATCATAATTTCAAACTCTTATAATTCAATTTCAATTTCTATTTAAAACAATTAAAATATTGATTCAAGTTCGTATATAAGTTTCGTTCCGAAATCATTTAAATTAATTTAATTTAACATTTAAATCAATTTAAATTCATTTATCGATTTCATTCAATATTCATTAAGTAAATTTGCCATTCAAAACAATTTCTATTAAATTTCCAATTCATTAAATCCATTATTTAAATTTAACTTCCTTATATCAAAACTTACAAATTGAATTAAATTAAATTCATCAAATCAAATTCTTTAAATTTCAAGTCTTACATTAATTTCAATAAATCACATTTTATTTCTTGTTAAAGAAATTCAATTTCACTTATTTACTTACTTAAATAATTTTCCAAACTTAATTAATAAAGAAACTCAATTTCAATTATTCAAGAAGTTCAATTCCACTTATTAAAGAATTCAATTTATTTAATTATTAAATAATTCAATCTTATTTAATTACTTAATAATTTCAAGACTTAATTATTAAATAATTTCAAACTTAATTATTAATAATTCCAAATTTTAAAACAACGTTCATTCATCATCTACTATGTTAATATTTTGATTCAGATTATTAAATATTAACATTTCCTTTCATTAAAATTCAAATTCCAACTTCGTTTCAAAACATATTATTTATTCAAATGAAATCTTCATTTTATTTTTAAAACAAATTATTGACCAATCGGGTTTTATTTAATTCTCTATCCTAAGTCAAGTTCATTTGGGTATTTATCATTTCAACCCGATTCCAATTCAATTCAAAATCAAAACATAGCAAAGGGAACTTGCAGTGTGATAACTTGGATGGTGTCAAAGTAAATAAACAAGCAAGAACAACAATCAATATCAATCCAATAATCAATTCAAATAATCCCGAAATAACTGTATTAATTCACATTGTTATTTGTGCGAATTAATATAGTTATTTCTAGAATCTACACTATCATTTCATGTAGATTAAAGATTATTACATTACGGTTTTTCACTTGTCATCTATTACAATTTCATCCATCATCAATTTAAATAACCTACATTCACGGTTCAAGGTGTAATTAACCAAATCCTACGTGTCAATTAATTTAACATTAAAGGGGTCACATTATACGAATTTTTAACTAATCAAATTCAACATATAGATCCAATTTAAATCGTTAACTATCATATATCAATTCAATTGGATATTATTTATCACTTTAACATTAACAATTTAACGTCCAATATAAACATCAACAATCAATCATTTATCAACTAAACTGGATTATCATTGTATAAATAGCAGATAATGGTGTCAGATGTCACAGGTGAACTGATTCAGGTAATAACATATATAACAGTGTAAATAACTAACAGTTGCATATTTCAATTGTCGTTTCAATTGAAATCAGATTTAATACATAAAAGAACATTAATCGTGAGTGATTGCTCACCTTTCGAGGCTAGAGAAATAGACGATGAAATCGAGTTACGAATCCAGGCCTGAAATCTCAAAACAAGGCAAGATTGAACTCGAATCGACGAACGAAGCTGATAATAAAGAATTGACGAAATCAAATCAGAACTACATCGATGAAGATAAATGGTATCAGTGAACATACATACATATATATATATATATATACATATATATAACTATATATAGTTATATATCTATAAAATCATCTTCTAAATTCAAATATAAACTTTAAATTTTTGAATATATATGTATTTCAAAATCCATTGTATCAAATTAAAACACATATATTAAGCTCGACATATATACGTAATAAAATTTGAAATAAATACTGGTATAAATATACGAACATATCACTTTGTAAATATGCAACAGAAAACAATAATCTATATATATAATAAGAAAGACACATATTAAAATTCCCAACAAACTTATACAGAACTACGAATATACCTATATGGGTAAACAACGAATGCAACTATTGAATAGAAAACTATACATATACACTATTAAAGCTTGTACACTCGACCCAAAATAGTATGTATATACAAATATATGTAAATATTATTTAACTCGAAAGATCATTAATTTATAAACTATAGATGGTGAATCTATATAACCTGTAACTAAACCTTAAAACAAATATAAATTTTTATAACTATAAAATCTGAAGAATACAGACCCAATAAAATCACAGTATCAAAATTTTATATAATACCCTCTTGTACTTAAAAGAAAACAAATATTAAAACAATATTTATATAAAGAAAAGAGAAGACAGCTGCTAATTACAAATCTTACATTTATCCAAACCGTAATTATCGAAAAGAAATCTGTATAGATATATAACTAACATATAATATTTTATAAAAACTAATAGATATGTAGACTCACACAGATAACTACAACACATATAAACTAATATATTATGTATATAAACTAAATGACTCATAGAAAACAATGCATTTGATAAATCGCTATCCTTATACATATATACAATATAACTAAATGAAAACATGCATACTTACTACCGAATATATATATATATATATATACACATGCAACAACATATGTATAAAATCCTGTGAACACTAATAGATTATACAAATATTTCTAAATATATTATATAATTTAACATATTATAGATAAAAATAACTACTTCTAGACAGTTATATGACCTAAGGTAGCAAAGAAATCTATAAAACATGAGCTGACAAATATATATATAAACCGATCTTATTAAATATATATAAACATGCTCACATATACATATATCTATATATATACTAACAGTGCTTACCAAAACCTCACAGCAAGGTGGAGAAGAGAAGGGTCGGTGGCAAAGAGGGAAGAGGCGGAGATGGTGCTGCATGTCCGATGGGTTGCGGGTCACGTGTGGTCGGAGAATGGTTGGTGCGGATGGAGGTGGAGATGCGGTTGGTGGTGGCTGCGTTTGGCAAGAGGGGCGGATGGGTTTGATAAGGTGAGGTGGAGTCTCGGCTGTTGTTCAAGTGGAGGGGGAGGCTACATGGGTCGGATGACATGGCAAGGAAGGCGGGATGGGTCGACGTGTGCTGCTGCTCAACTGGTGATGGTGGAAGGCTAGCTTCAAGGCGATGGAGGGGTAGGGGAAATGGTTGAACGGCAGGACGGCTAAGGTCAGGGCGAGAGGCGGAGGGGAAGATGAATTCGAAGGGAAACATAAAAGAGAAGAGAGCAGGGAGGAGGGGACGCATAAAAGAGAGGAGGAAAGTGTTTGGCTGAAGGGGAAAAGAAATGAGCAGGCAGAGGGAAAAAGTGGTCTTTGGAAAAATTTCTTGAAACAAAATAATGAGCGTACGGAAAAATTTGAATAGATGGAATGATAAAAGTCATCGGTTAGATTTCTAGGAATCTTAAACATTATGGCTGTTGGTTATCAACCGGTGGATAAATTAAATGGTCATAGGGAAACAAATAGACCCGAACGGTTAACGATACGACAGACTATTTCGCGGATTCCGCTGTGTACCGAACTTCAAAATTGAAAGTTGAATATACCATAGAGATCTGCACGACGGGACGATCACAACGGTATACATATATCAGTGGTATGATTGAAATATAAAAATTTGAATTTTCTACTAGCGGAAAATGCAGCAAAAATGCAGAAAAATAAGATCGACGGAGCCAAAGAAGTCCGAATTTGGAAAAACGAAAAATGACGTTTTGCTCAGAAGATGGTTTAGAATTTTTCTATATAAAAATATTCAGTTTTCGAAAACATTTTATTTTCATCGCTTTTTTTAAATGGTTAAATTGAAGTAAATTTACGCGCGAAATAAACTTTCATATTTTCGGACGAAAATTTACCAGATGCTATGTTTAACTTGACGCATTCCAGATATCAAATTTATATTTCAAAATTTTATCGTTTATAATTTTACTAAAATTCAATTAATTAAATAAATAAAACGACTAAAATTTACGGGTCGTTACACAATAACTAATCGAGCAAACATATAGGTGAATACGCATAAAATAAAAAGAAATAGACGTAGTTGTGAGTAAGATTAACTCACTAAAATGACGCTTGAATTTCCGAATTAGCGCCTGCTCAACCTTTTCCACTTTCCTCACCACACGCCAAAACCTTTGCCTACATCATCCACTCAGGCCGCAACATCTAAATGTCGTGTGCTTCCACCATCACCAAGTCGCTACTCGATCTTGCCTTAGCCCAATCCCCCGCAATTTGCCCAAAACACATCACTCATTCAAGCTTACACTAACGCTCGCACCTCTAAATTGCAACCGCACAACCACCAGACCCGAGTTCCACTTCACTGGTCCTCCAACCCGTACCTTCGCTGTCTACATAAACATCTTCACTTACCTTCTCCAATTTGCATATGCTCCGCCAATTTACGTCTACACAGAATTCAACTCCACCAGTTTGTCCACGTCAATGACCTCCTCCCGTCGCCTGAAACACAAACTTCAATCTCTCCTCCTAATCACGTTCACCCACCACCAGAGGACCCTGCGTCCCTAACCTCCAAAGTCAGCATGCCTTCTAGACGATAAATTCCTCATCGCGACTACATCTGAACTATCATGACACATGTACCTTATCGCCACCATGCCTCACGATCGAACACAGCTACATACCGCTCCACCCACTTCGCGATTGCTCCTTCTCCCACTCGGTCGATCGATGATAGCTAGCATGAATCGCCACGTGCGTTTTTTAAACCAGTCATGATATTCTTAATTAGGAGATTTAGGGCTAACATTGAAATAGGGTCGGGTTAGGGTTGATATCAGGAAGCGGGGCAAAATTTCCAGAAGCACGTAGAAAGGAGAATGGGTTCGAGTCTATATGTTTTGGGCTAGTTTCTAGTTATCGGTCTCAATCTAATTCGATTCAATTTTAGTTTATTTCTAACCCATTCAAATTTGAATTTTAATCCTCAAAATAAATTTCAATAGCTGGACAATTTTATTCAATTCGATGCTCGCTTGTTTCATTTAATCTTGCATCGTTCTATTACAAACTAAATTTATTTTTCAATTATTCCAACCTCATATAAAAATTATTTACACCTTAAGATACTTTATATTGATCAAAGCATCTTGTTTAAATTTTAAATAAATTATCCATAAAGAATTTATTAATTTAATTCAATTTATTACAACAAAATCTTTTATAAAGTAAAGTTTAATTAACTCAATAATTTATTTTAAAATTGTTAATCATCACAAATCTAATTCAAATATTTTATTTTAATAAAATTCATTTATTTATACGGTTTAAAAAGTCGGACTGTTACACCAATGAATCTTAGCCGCTCCGGCCTCGAGAGGAATAATGCGACATTAGGGAGCTGTTTGGGAGGTGCCAGGTCATATCGTAAAGGGAGGCGTCGGAGGTAGCAAGATGGTGTCCATGACGAAGAGTTTGCGATGTGGAGTTCGATGGAATTGACAATGCGGAGAATTAAGTGAATGAGAAGAATTGATAAGGGGAGATGCACAATTTGGGTAGGTGCACATATCGTGCACAATGGGGAGCAATTGGGGAAGAAAGTAATAAAAAGGGGGACTAGATTAACTAAAGGTAATTAGTTTACTTATTTTTGTTAACTAGTAAATTAATCACTTGATTCATATTTAATCCATATCTCTAGCTTATGAGGTCCAATGTAGACGTGGTTTTCGTTGTTGCACTGGTAGTAGGATTATTTACGATTTAGTATAGGCTTAGACTGGATTTGGACACTTGAGAATTTATGGTTCAAGTTAGCATAATTATAACTAAAAATTTATATTTCAATACAAATCCTTGAAAATTTATATATTGAAAAAAATTATATAGAGAGGTAGAAAATAAATATATTTGAAATTATTTCCCCATTTGTTTGGATTTATTGGAGTAGATATTCAGAATATTTGATTTAAATCCTGCATATTTATATGTGTTCTATTCGTATTGAATAAAACTATATAGCGATGAAATTGATTTATAATATGATTATAAATTAATAATGCTTTAAATTATCGCTATTTAGTGATAGAAATATTTATATATATTTTATTATTAATAGAAAATAATAATACGGCTTTGAAAAATAAGTTAAAGGGTTTAAAAGTGGTTTATAAGCTAATGATGCATTTTATAAAATAATGAAACGATTTTATAAAATAATAGAAAAGAGACTAGACTTTTATTTAAAATATTTTAGTAAATAAAAGTTAGACTCGGTTTAAGTAATAGTTTAATTACTTACTTAGATATACGTGTATGTATACGTGCACGAGCGGGTGTGTGTACATGTATTTGAAGTTATACAACAATTAAAACCAAGTATGTATCGTAGACATAATCGTTGTGTGATTGTTTGTTTACATAGATATGCAATTGTTGATTATATATAAATATTATTGAATACAAGTTTAGTGCGGACATTTCAAGTAGCCGTAGCGATTATCGTGCGCTCTAAGTTGCGTGAGAGTACGCCCGGTCGCCTAATCCCTTCGGTGGAGTCCAAAATGTTACCTGTAAAGTTGTAGTGTGTTTGTATGAATGTGCGTGCATAAGCATGCACGAATGCGTTTATTGACACACGTATAAGCTACATACAAGGTAAGGAAGTTGGGTATGTTGTTTTAGCATGTTAGAGGAAGCCGGGTCGCTATAATCGTCGATTGAACTCTTCTCGTGCAAAGAGTGGATTTTGGTATCGAAACATGTTTTCGAATACTTATGGAATTCACTTCCAAAATGTCTACAAATGAACCCTGGTGCAAGTCCGATGGGGTAGAGTCAGGCTCTGGAAGCAAGGCGACTCGTTGGGCGAAGCGTTGAAATAAACGGTACGTGAATCGACGTCCGTCTGGAAGATTTTCCCACTTCCCCAGGTCCATTTTGCATGGACCTGGCAATTTTAGTCGACTAAATGAAAAATTCAGTTAAATGAATGAGAATAAAAGAGACAGTGAAGAGTGGAACTCCCAAAAAGAAGACGGGGGGATAAATCTCAATCGACTAAAATAATACCCAATCAACTGAACTGATGGGTATTGTGCAACTTTAGGGAATTTCTTTCCTGTTCGAACGATGTTCTTCATAGTGTCTTGGCATGACTTTGAGTAGGCTCTGGGCTACTTGGGGAGGAGGAACGCAAGGCGAAGCTCGAGATTCGAATACGAATGTTAATTGATTCCTTTAGAATCAATAACGATCGACGCGGAGTCGGTAGGGTGATTGGTTACACAATCATGTCCGATAAGCATGTACGATTGAATGTAGAAGATTCGTACCTTTGGGGGTTAACTTCGGGATATGTATAGTTAGGTAAATTGTCTCGGTCTTATAATAATGACTGTGCATAATATTGATCTTAAATTAGTGATCATACATCGTATTGGGTTTACATTAGTGGCTATGCCTATTATTGGATCCTGATAGACGTCTGGATACGTTAGTGTACTAGCTCTATTTATTATGGGATCGTGGTAGATGTCTAGACACGTTAGTGCACTGATTCTATTTATTATACGATCGAGATAGATGTATGGGTACGTTAGTGTGCTGACTCTATTTATTATTAGATCCTGATAGACGTCTGGGTACGTTAGTGTTGGGACTCTATTTATTATGGGATCATGGTAGATGTCTGGGTACGTTAGTGTGTTGGCACTACTTATTATAATATCATGATAGACATCTGGGTAAGTTAGTGTGCTGACTATATTTATTATAAGTTCGTGATAAATGTTTGAGTACATTAGTGTACTGACCCTGTTTGTATTAAATCGTTGGATCGCGATAAGTGCCTACTGTTGACTCCACCCGTCGGTAATGATGGGTATTGATTTGTATTCCTTAGTTATCTTCCATTGTTATGTTGTGTATGTTATTAGTCGGTTGTTGTTGTTATTGCTTCATTTACTATTATTTTGTACTTCGCGATAGACTTATATTATGATCACCCTACTTTTGGATGTTGCGTTACTTTTATCATGGTATGATATTTATGTTTCAATCAAATTACATTAGTTGTGCCGACTCGTTGATTATAGAAGAAGGGTAGGTCATGGTATGATTTCCTATCTTTTTGATAGGTTTACTTTATTTTTTTATGGGCGGTCCGGATTATCACGAGCCACGATTGTGGAGAGGACCGGTTGTGTAGTAGTTCATGTTTATTTGTATATAGTTTTAATATACAATAATTTGAGATAGTTCCCCTCACACCAGGCTTTATGTCTGACCTAATTTTTGTCTTTTGTCTGGTTATGTCATAACAACTCTTGGGTACTCGATTAAGTAGTTGGAAGTCAGGTGCTTTTGGGGATACGCTTTCAAGACAACTTGATACGATCAACTATTTACCAAATAGCATGGATGTATCTCCACTTTCCAGGCACACAATCAAAAGCACTGGAGACAAAATAGTTATAACAATAGTTGGTTTTATTGCATTTGCTATTTTTATTTTTTTACAAATGCTTAGCTATAATTCTTGCTTTTAGACAGTAAATAGAATTTGGCCAGCTAGCACAATTAGTTACAAGGGATCCTATGTAAACAATGCTATATATGTACGCTCCTATGAAGGAAAGAGTAGGCCGAAAATTAATTATATTCTCTCTGCTGTATTTCTCTCTTCTTCAGGCTTTTTCTTCTTTCTTCTCCATCCTCTAAAATTTTACTATCATGCATTAATTCGCATAACAACTAGAGCATTCTATAGAGACGAGGCCGATATTTTGTATATATACTTGATATTGTAATAGGACATGACATGTATTATTTGTATATGAGACTTATTGTATCAGATATTTTATTCTAACTCTCTTTATTGATATTTACTGTAACGACCCGTAATTTTGGATAATTAAAAATAGTAAATTTAATAAGGTTTTGTGATTTAATGTTGTAAGAAATAAAATTTTTTGATTTAATAATAAGAATATAACTGGAATGAAATGAAATAGTATTAATTTAAGGTAATTGATAACTGCTTTAAATGCAATTCCAATTAATTAAAATGATTAAAAGGTTATAATTGGTTATAGATTGTAAATTAATTGCGATAATATGTGTATTGATTGAAAATTGGATTTAAAAGAGTAATTGATAATTTAAATGTTGTATTAATTAATTAAATAATGTGTCAGAAATTGTAATTAGATAGAATTAGTATTGTGTAAGTTGTTATAACATTTGTTTGTAAATAATAAACTTATAAATGTGATTAAAAGTTAATGGGACAATTATTATATGTTACCTATTTATTTTGTAACGACCTGCCTTTTTGGATGTTTTAAGCAGACACACATGCCGGACTGAAACCATTAAAAGGGCATATTGCTATGGGGTAAATAAGAAAAAGAGAAAGAAATAACACAGATACAGAATCTCGCAGCGGAATGACAAAATATAATAATCAAATTACAGTTCATGAAGCTGTTTTATAAATACATTTGACTATTCTTTTACAACACAAAATCAGAGTTACAAAACAGGAAGAAAATAAATAATAAATGCAGCGGAACAACATGATGCAACGGAATATAATAAATAATACTAGTACAAATCTTCGTCTTCGTCCTCCAGTAAAAAAAGGTCTTCAACCCTGAAATGCTCAGGTTGACCCGAGTTAATTGAAAAGACAAAATACTCGAGTCAGAACTAAAAGATCTTATGTAAGTTAAATCAACGGTGAAATATGAGTGTGACGGTGTCAAAGATGTTTATGGGTTTGACATCACCTATCCAGTGCCTAACGTGAGTACAATAACTTAAGAGATGTTCGGGATTCACATCTCCTAAGGATCCGTTAAACTATCTACTAAGCAGTACAATACGCTATTATAATATGTCTACAATAAAGTAAAAGTATTAAAATAGCGTTAAGGCGTTACCCATATCCCCCTTAACACATTTTATATATTCCCATAGTCTATACAGTACCGTACGTTCCTCCGTAAACTGGAGGTTTACACAGAGGGCACCCCATAGGTATGGTACAAAACAAACTCATAGAAGGCGCTCTAGGGCATGTGAACATGGCACTCGAGGCAATGCAGGGGTAGATATACCAATTGCGGATCCGGACTGGTGGTAACGCATAGCAGCTACTATCGCTCACCTTGGAACACACTCCCAAATCAAAATCAAGGGGTGGCCACCAAATCAATCACAAAGCAATAGAATGGTATCGAAGAAATGTGTCCGATCGGAGGAATGACCTCACTTGGCCCGGCATGGCTCCTAATTTAGTCACATCTATGCTGACTCACGGGAGTCAGGGTCACGTCATACCTCATACAGAAATAGTTTTCCAAACCATCCTACTTCATTTCTGGAATCTCCACCACGTACACAATTGTTAAAGTGGTTTTCGGTATTGGCAGAGAGTATGACAATATCCGATCCCGATCTCTTTAACAACCAAACGCCTATTACAAACCAGATGGTTCTTTTACATTTCAAAGTCAATTTACAATTAATATCAAAATATCATATTCAATTTTAAATCATATTTCCTTTGAAATCATATCGTTTCCGAAACCATAATTTCCTTCAAAATCATATTTCCAATTAGGTTAAATCCTTAATTCAAAATCATCATATTCAATTAATTATAACATTTAAATCCCAACTTAGGTTGTAACATCATTTAACCGTATTGGCTTTAAACCAATGCATTTGAATATGAACACTTCCACTTACTTAGTCTAAAAATTTAGAAAAAAGTTTAAATAATTATAAATAGTTAAAATAGTTATAAATAGTTAAATACTCTAAAATAGTTAAATTATAGATCAAAGATATTGTTAAATTGATTTAAGATAGTTAAATAGATTTAAAATAGATTAAATATAATTAAAATAGATTAAATAGCTTTAATTAGATTAATTAGCTTTAAAATAAGTTAAAATGGGTTAATTAGTTTAAAATAAATTAAATGATTTAAAATAGGTTAAAATGATTTAATATAGTTAATATAGGTTAAAATACTTTAACAATTTGAAAATCTTAAAAATTTGAAATTTTAAAATAGTATATTTTTAACAGTTTATATTAAAATATGAATTTGGAATTTATATGAATTTAACTATTTATTTTACTTTAACATCTCTGGACCATTTCAATTCCCAAATCAACAAAACCCAATTTCAAATCTTTCAATTCAAATTTTAAATGAACTATTAAATTCTATATCGATTTCAATCCGTGTTTGAAATATCAATTTAAATTATTCCAATTTCAATACATTACAAAGTTATATTTCAACAATTCAAATAACTCAATTCTAATAAATTTCACTTATATTCAAATTCAACTTTGAAATTTTCAATTTAATTCTTTCAATAATTTCTTTAAACCAATTCCAATTTTTAACATAAAACTTGAATTTCGATAATAACACAATTTATATAAATCAAATTTTATTTCAAAATATCATTTAACAGGATTCAAAAATTAAGGATTCGAAATCATTTAATTTAACCAATCCGGTGTTCGTATATAATTCTCTACCCTAGGGTTAAGTGATACAGATATTTATCATTTCAATCCGCAATTTACAATTTTACGGTTATATATCATTTCAAACCGCAATCCCGAATTAAATAAAATCCATAAAATCGCTCGAGTCTATTATTTCAACCCATAACGATTATTCCCTAACCTATAGATCATTCGGGTATGTATCATTTTAACCCATAGGGAACTTGCAGGGTGATAACAATATATAAATCAAACATAACACCCAATCATCCAATAACAAAACTCAAGCATTCATCACAATCATCATCCACATCAATCAATAAAACATCAATAGATAAGTAATTATCAATAACAGTTATTTAACTTGCAATTTAAATTCAGTAATAAATTAAATGGCTATTTAATTCAAAATAAATTCAAATTAACTAAAATGACGATTTAAATATATCCAACAACAATAAATAAATTCCTAATCACATCACAAATTTAATTTAACTAACATCAGAAATTTTTGAAGTTGTGAGTGGGTCAAAACACCAACCTTCGATAAATCGAATAAATATACAATTTAGGGCCCAAATTTGAATAGTCTCAGAATTCGTTCAAACTAGCGTCAAAATGTTCGGAATTTCGATACGATCCCAGTGGAACAGACCGCACGTGAATCGTACCTCATACGTAAAAGTTATTGAGATTAGAATGTTTTAAATTTGAAATTAAAATAGAATAAAATAATAAAAAGAACGGACCGATAGAAACATGCCGCGTCAGTCTTCCTCACGTAACCCTATAGACGAAAATCACGACCAAGGGTTTCAGCCGCCTCCACCTTATCGATTTTTCCACCACCCATGGCCATCTACACGCCGATCAGACACGACCCCTCACCTCCACGCTCCATGCCGACTCCACCGTGCCTCGCGCGACCCTCTCCGCCTTGCTCCGATGACAACGCTGCCGCCACGATAACAAAGCCGCCACGGCCAACCAGACAACCTTTGACCTAAGGTAGCCATATGGATCTTCTCCCCTCGACGCCCTCTTTGATGCAGTGCTCCCTGATCGTCGTGAAATTGACGATCCACCGTCAATTCCGACAACCCCAAAATGAACGGTCAGGAGCGATTTGATCATTACAGGACAAACGAAAATTCGGTTGCAAAAACGAGCAATAGATTTGGGTTGCGCTCGTCGAGAGCTTCGAATCGGTATATAATTTGTTTGGGTTAGAGGAGTTTGAATTTTTGATTTGATTTTTGATTTGATTTTTGATTTGGAATTGAATTGGGAATTTGTTTGGTTTGTCTGCCATTGGGAAGAAGAAGTCAGAGAGAATTATATGTCTAGACAAATGAAAATAAGAAGTAGCCAGGGTTTATAACGGGCTATTTATAGGCAAAGCTGAAAAATAGAATGAATGGACAAGATTGATTTACACGTTGAACGATAAACGACCCGAAAGCCCGTTCTGTCTCCGGAACGAAAATGGGTCATCCTATATATCGAAATAGATGATTTCGACAATTTTAAACTCAATGGAACACGTTTAAGGTCCAAATTCCATCGTATGAAGAAGTTATGTTAAAATCAGCTTATTTCAAATTGATTTCAATTGATTTAAATTAAATTGATTTCTAGGCGTTTCGAGTCCGCGCGATCAAACAACAAGTCCGATCGCTAGGAAACTTGAAACCTTAAAATAATTCACTGTTACGGATCCGATGAAACTAGTTTCGTCGAAATCCGAGACAGTGGCCAAAATGGCTATTTTCACATAAATTAAATAAATTAACATTAAATTAATCAATTTACTTTTTAATTCAATATTTATAAACTAAAAAATTTCATCATTTTTAATCACTTAGCCATTTACAATGACTTAATATAGGTTTATATAACAATTCAGTGTTGGTTATTACACTAATTACAACGTTCAATTTCACTGTAATTAATCCAATTAATTATAATTTAATTCCAATAAATTGATAAAATTTGATTTCAATCTTTATATTCTATCAATTATTACTCAAATAACATAGTTAATATTTGTTTGTCTTTCATTACATTAATATTCTCCGATTTCCATCTTTATTTGTATTACCTACTATATTTCCATTTTATTGAATTTTGTCAATTTCACACATTAATTATAATTTTAAAATCCCAATTTAATTTATTTATCTTGATTTCACTCCTTTAATACATTAGTTATTTCCTTATGAATATAATTACATTTTATTACATTCACAATTTACAATTATCATCTTAACTCACATTAATGTAACTTTTAATTTCATTTAATTACAATTTGATTTCCCATTTGATTTAACAGACTAAATAAATAGACAACTTATAATATTTGTCACAACTAACCTTTAATCATGTTTATAAGTTTATTACTTACAAATTAATGTAGTAATCTCTTACATAATACTGATTTGCTTCAATTACCATTTATTATACTATTTCACACATTAGTTCAATATTTACATTTGTTCCTTTATATTAAATTTATAACCAAGTTATAACATTTACATTATTTCCATTGAATGATTTAACAGACTAAATAAATAGATAACTTATAATATTTGTCACAACTAACCTTTAATCATGTTTATAAGTTTATTACTTACAAATTAATGTAGTAATCTCTTACATAATACTGATTTGCTTCAATTACCATTTATTATACTATTTCACACATTAGTTCAATATTTACATTTGTTCCTTTATATTAAATTTATAACCAAGTTATAACATTTACATTATTTCCATTGATTGGAATTTCATTAAAGTTAGTAATGACTAACTCAAATTAACATTATTATATTTCATTCTAGTTATTATTTCATTAATTAATTCACAAATTTTTATTTCTTCCAATTATTAACTAACAAATTCTTATTAAATTAACTATTTTAATTATCGAAATTTACGGGTCGTTACATATTTAGTCTGCTAAATTAAATTGAAAATCAACTACAATTAAATGTAATTTAATATTACGTTAATGTAAATTTAGAGGATATTGTAGATTATTATTGTACTAAGATATAAACCAATGTTAACCATGTCCATAGAATAATGATAGATTGAATAAAAAGGTTGAAATAAAATTAAATCAATTTATTAGAATTAAATTATGATTAACTGGATTTAATTACAGTTGAAATTGAACACTGTAATTACTGAAATATTTAACACTCATTGATATGTAAATTTGTTTTAAATTATTGTAAATGTCTAAGTAATCAAAAGTGATAAAAATTGTTAGTTATTAAATCTGAAATTAAAAAGTGATTTAATTAATTTAATAATAATTTATTTAATAAACGTGAAAATAGCCATTTTGGCCACTGTCTTGGATTTCGACGAAACCTGTTTCATCGGATCCGTAACAGTGAACTTTTATAGGATTTCATGTTTCGTAGCGATCAGACTTGTCGTTTGATCGTATGGGCTCGAAACTCTTGAAATCAATTTAATTGAAATTCAATTGAAATAAGCTGATTTTAAAGCTAACTTCTTCATACGATGGAATTAGGACTTGAAACCTATTCCATTGATTTTAAAAATATCAAAAACATTTATTTTGATATATGGAATGACCCACTTTCGTTTCGGAAGCGAAACAGGCTTTTCAGGTCGTTATTGTCAATTCAAATCAATGTGGGTGTTATTCATTTCTTATCGGGCTTTGTTCGTATAAATAGTCTTGTTTCCCAAACCCTAGTAGTCATTTTCTTATTCTGTACGTACATCAACTTCTGTCTATCTCCTTCTTTTCAATGGCAGAAACAAAATCAAATTTCAAAACCAATTTCAAAATCAAACTTCTCAAAACCCTGTCATAATATATACCGTTTCAAAGCTCTCGACGAGCGCAATTCAAAGCTACAGTTTGTTTTTCAATTTGGGTTTCTGTGTGTCCGGAATTCGGGGAACAATTCTTGGCCGTTCATCGTGCTTTGATCAACTTCAACGGATCGTCGATTGGAAGGTACTGTTGTGTGAAGAGTGTCTTGCGAAGTGCATCAGTGGTGTTCTTGTGGTCGAGTGATGGTTCGATCACCGTAAACAATTCAATTAGGGTTTCCCCTTTTACGATGGTGGCTGCTTGTTTTTCCATCGATCGGCGTTCTAGTGGAGTGTCAGGGCCATGGGAGGTGAGCAGAGGTCGGTGCTTCATCGAGCATAGTCGCGGTCGAAGGTAGGGGATCAACGGCGTGGTCGAGGCAGCGTACAGCCAGGAATCCAAGCGCATTTTCTCGTGCTAGGGTTTCTGTTTAGAGATGCTGACGTGTTGGAACGGGGGTAACGTGACTTGGTTTTTTATTTATTAATTATTTTCATATTGGAATTCAAATCTTCTAACGTTAATAATTTCTGCATACTAGCTCGGATTCATTATTTTAAATCATTTAAACTTTATTAAAGTATATTAAACTATTTTAATTTATTTTAAACTTTTTTAATTTATTTTAAACTATTTAATCTATTTTAATTCTATTTAATCTATTTTAAATTCATTTAATCTATTTTAAATCTAATTAATCCATAATAAACCTATTTAATCTATTTAAAATAAACCATTTAAACTATTTTTAAATCTATGTAAGGGATCTTAATCTATTTTAATATATTTTGAATTTATTTAATCTATTTTAAACCTATTTAACCTAATTTATATCTATTTAAACTATGTTAAGCTAATTAAACTATTTATAACTATCCAAATCATTTTCAAAATCTCAGATGGTGTAAAGTGGAAATTTTTATATATAAAGCCTTGATTTTAAAGCGAATAAGGTTTAATAATGTTATAATATAAGTTGGGATTTGAAATGATATTTGCTGGTGAAATGACATATTTGAGTAAATGTAACATCCCGGACATTTCAACTTTCGAAAATTCGACATCGATACTCACTTTATCGACTGCCGAGCCATCGAATGCCGGAAACCCGAAAAGTTATGGTTTTAAAAAGAAGAAAAAGGTAGAAGAAGAAGAAAAGAGTAAAAGAAGAAGAAAAGAACAACAGAACAACAATAGAAACAGAAAACAATATCAGAATCTTACACATCGCAGCGGAACAATATATAATAGATAATCACTAGCCTTTTAAAACAAAGAACTATATCAGTTTATACATACATCAATCATCAGAGTCAATATACAACAATGGACAGTTATATAACTTGTCCTCATACAGAATACACAGCGGAATAAAATAAAGTGTAGGTGATACGTTTCGCCATCCAGCTTGCTTCCAAAGCTCTAGAATATCCAGAATATCCTGATAACATAACTCTAGACTGCCCGTGTGGAAATTGGTGGGCACCCAGAGTTTAGAAGGGAACAATCAACTCCGAGTCAGTCATGGTGACTGGTGTGAGATTGTAAAACAGTTATTTTTTTTCACAAAGAAAATAAAACAAATTCGCAATGCTTTTGGAAAATGAAACTACCATAAGACCTCCCGCCACACACACAATGCAAACGCAGACTTGGAGGAGATTTCTTCTTATGTTAGTCAAAGATGCTTACTACGCAAAAATCAAATCCTTTTTGATATTATTATTAGTGCATAGTGGAAAACATTTCGAAAGTATAATATAAATCCTAGCCAGCATAGGTACCATTATATTATGCCTGCTATAGCTGCCTCCTGAGGAGACAGGTTATACAATTGAAATCGTAAAGGCTCGTATTGTTTCTTTGGATTTCCAACAAATGGTCAGGCTAAGGAACTTCCTTTTCCACGATGGGTACGTCCCTGGAATAGACGACCCGAGAACCTAACCGAATCTCTGCCAACACAAGGCCGGGTTACCTCTGCAAAAATAGGTAACTACTGACACGCGTATGTCATCCCCCGATCGTAACCGATCTTCCCGAGGATCCCCGATTTCCAACAAACCACATAGATAATAATGCAGCAACCACATAGGTTAAGTATCTGGGCTCCATACCATGATACCACCTCTATCCAGAAGGAATGACATACACTAAGGGGCGCTACTCCCTAGAACCTTGCCGCATCCTTCCTGTTTTGACCATTTTCGGGGTGTGAGGCTCGACGAAGTCTCGTCCACAAAGCTACGCTTTCTACAAAGCCCTGCTTCGGGTCAAACAAATGATCAACCTATGATCACAAAGATATAAGATCAAACAAATGATCATATCACAAATGATCAAACACTGATCATTTCACAGCAACACTCAGTATGCCACGTTACCAAATTGGGAGTATATCGCTGATAAATTTCAACTACACAACCTCTGAGCTCGTACGTCTCAGAGAAGGGTGTTAAGCTAAGAGAATAAATTCTCCGCCACCAACAGATATGTATTTGAAAGAAATCAGCTTTATATCTCAAATTGTAACGTCAGACACACAATCCATACAAGTCTGTTCCGGGATTGAACAGAACCGAAGGCACTTCTCACGAAGCCCTTGCATATCCGGATAAATTTCTAATCACGTCCGGACTTCCCGTCACTAAGGGTGATAAAACCTCTAAATCGGAGATCAGCCGATGTAGAGTAACTCGACGGTAATCCTTCCGTTTTCAAAAATATCCGGTCTTCAACACCGGTCTTCGAATGCAATTCATAACGACGTATCACATATTCGGAATGGGTTATACAACCCCATGGTCCTTTCCCGGCTAACCCGAATAGTGAGCGAAATATTTAAAAATAAGTGTGGCATTCAAATTCATCCAATTCACAACAAATACCAATTCAAGGTAATTATTGATAGTCGGTTATTTAACTATCAATAAAGATGCGCAACATCATCAGATTCCAAATAATTTTCCAAATTATTTATCTTCCAAAATATCTTTACTAGATATATAATTTCCACATTTTCAAAAATAAATCAATATTTATTTTTAAACAACTTCCCCTTTCTTTTATAAATTCCATAGTGAATTTATATTTCAAATATCTATGGATATACAATTTTCAAATCGTTTTCAATATTCATTTTCAATTTATCTTTACAAATATAAATTTTCAAAACGTTCATTTCATATTGGAAAAGCATTTCCATACTTATTTAATTATAAGTAATTCACAAATCTATTTATTTTCAACATTTGAAAATATTCGATATACCTAAATCAATATTAAGTATATATTCATTCTTCAAGGAAATCATTAATTTTAACATCTATTTGAGTCAAAACGAATGTTACGTAAAACATCGTTACGACGACTCAAAATCACTAGTATAGGGATTCGAAATTTAGATAGATATATAAATCCCAATACTTACGCAAAATATTTCCTTTCGGAAATCATTTTCTATAACAACAGTGTTATAGTCTACCATTTCCTTATTTCTCGAAAACATCTATTTCAACAATGAATGTTGAAACCTATGCTTTCAATTCACAATACATTTTAAAACATCTTTAAAATGTTTAACTTCATTTTTAATATCACTTCTTCAAAAAATGAATCCATTTTATTCAATAATATATTCACTGTCCAAAATCGTGAATATACCTCACTTAACCAAATTTCAATCTTTTCTACACATTTATTCCAAGATAATTCGCTATCCAAAATCGCGAATATATCTTCTTTAATAACCTTCTATATTTCACTTATCAAAATTGAGTGATTCTAGATTTATAAAACAACATTTATAAATTGCTTTTATACTTTATAACAATTTCAACTTCAAAAATCATTTTATTAGCAATTTCTATTTATATTCCATCTAAGGGCAAAAATCTAATTTATAAGTAAATTTTCTTATAAATATTTTATTCCACAATTTCCTTCACATTTTATAACTTCATAATTTATCAATCTATAAATTTTATATCTTCACATTTTATAATTATAGATTTCATATCTTCACATTTTATATTGACTTTCCAAATTCGTTTCAATTTTCCAATTAAATTTATAGTTGGACTTCCAACTTATTTCCTTTTAAATAAATTCCTCTTGAAGAAAATAAATTTCAATTTGTTTCTTTCAATCTATTTAAAAATCCAAATTTTAAATTAAATTCTTCAATTTATAATCACTATTTTTACGAAATCCATTTATTTAACATTTTCACTTGATTCTGGAATTAATTCGATAAGATTATAAAAATTAACTTTTTATACTTTAAAAATTCCTTTCTTCAAAATTTCTTCAATTTCAAAAATTGATTCACTTAGAAATTTTCTACTTGAATTTCAAAAATTCAATTTCGTTTATCTTTGGAATCCAATGATATCAAACATCCATTCAGCTAAATTTTAGCTTTCAAACGATTTCCAAACATCAATTCAATAACATCAATAATCATTCACAGATTATCACATCACAGTAGAAATAAATTCAATCAATGTGAGGGGTCCAGTTGGATCCCTCCAACCTGTTTCCCTGCATCCAAAGACGTTAGCACAATACCAATTCCACTTCGAGGTGGAATATCGCGGTATATGGGTTTTATAAAAATAATCTGCTTACTAACGGCGCAATAGGGTCTCATCCGCTATACGAGGCGGGAAATCAATCAATCCAATATATACATATGCCAATATGTATATATTGCTATATATATAGATATATCCTACTATATCTAATATCACATCCAATAGCAATCATCAATCAATAAATAACTGCAAATTCAACTTTATTTTGAGTGAGAAGATCTCACCTTAGCATTTTAATTTTGCAATCCCATTTCCGTTCTTGACTTGATTTCACAGTTTTGACCTTGTATAAACGATATACAATTTATTAACATCTGAATAACTACACAATTAACTTCCATTTAACCAACTTGATTTACTAATAATTTATCTTATATTTATTTTCCAAAACCATATAAATATATATTACATAAAATAAAATCCCCTTTCAAACTTATATTTTTAACTTAAGATAGAATTTTATGTATATAAATAGCTCACTGTAAATACATTTTTGTATTATTATATATTTTAATTTAGAAATCGAATACTAAAATTTACCTCACTGCCTAGTCAAGCAACCCAGATCGAGACGCCCTATCCCCCCGTCTCCACGCCACTACGTGCTCGCCATTTAACCTAGCTGAGCCGCCTGATACTTCTCCGGCTCCTCTTCTGATCGACCAAGTCGCCACGAACGCGCTCCACCATCTGAAGTCGAAGTCGCGAATTTCGTGAATCACCCCAAACTCCATCTCGCGCCGCACCTGACTTCCCATCGCGCTGTCCCCATCACCGCCCTTTGCTGAGTTCACCTCGCCCATGAATTCGCCCCACGCGACCGCCCTCGAAGTCGTGAGTATCACCATCTGCCATCGTCCAATCGCGATGCGCGCGTGCTACCGTCCCTGCTTTGCTTTGTTGCGTGGCCTCGAGAAGACGAACCAAACCCTATGCCAGTCTCGCGAGCGACTCCAGCCACCATCGCGCTCGCGATTTGAATTGAAAACGAAAGAGGACTTTGTTTCGATTAATTTTTGTTTTTGAGTAGTAACGGGGAGGTGCGGCCATTGTTTTGATAGAAGAAAGCCTTCGAAAATTTGAGGCTGCTGAGGGAAGAATAAATGAAGAGCAAAGACTCGATTTCAGCTGCCATTAATTTTATCTTGAACGATATATTTCTTCTGAAATGTTTTACTGAAGGAACAGAGAAAGGTTGCGTGATTTAAACGAGGAAGGGGACAATAGATCAACGCATTCAGATGTAGGGTGGCTTGAGTACGATTATAGGGTGGTTGTGATTTGATTTGTACAAAATTTTAAATCAAATTTCAATTTAATTCTCGACGCGTTTGCTTATCGTACGACCTCAAAACAACTCCAAATGCTACGAAATTTGAAACCCGATAATAATACAATATTACAGACCTAATGGAACTGGTTTCGTCGAATTCCGAGACTGTTTGAAAATTGACTATTTTTAAATATCGATACGAATGATAAATTTCAAAACTGAATAAATCATTTTCAAACTAAATTCTGAAGCTTCCATTATCTTCAGTATTATCAATATAAATTTTAAAAGCTTTCGAAATATTTTTCTTCAACTTAAAATTGAAGATTCAAATCTTTATCCAGTTTCAATAGATTAAATTTTATAATTTAATCGCCAAATTCAAAGTTATATTCGGGATTCAAATTAAATCATCGCTCAAATATTTAAAATTAATTAAATATTTTCAATTTAATTTGTTCAAAATTCTGGGTCGTTATAGTAAATATGATGATTTTGAAATGAGAATTTAACCTAATTGTGAATATGATTTCGAAAGTGATATGGTTTGAATTGAATATGATATTTTTATATCAATATGAAATGGTTTTGGAAATTTAAAAGAACCATCCGTGTGAAATAAGCGTTTGGTTGTTAAAGAGACCGGGATCAGATATTGTCATACTCTTTGCCAATACCAAAAACCACTTTAACAACTATGTATGTGGTGGAGGTTCCAGAAATGAAGTAGGATGGTTTGGCAAATGATTCTGTATGTGGTATTTACGTGACCCTGACTCCCGTGAGTCAGCTTAGATGTGACTAAAACAGGAGCCATGCCGGGCTAAGTGAGGTCATTCCTCCCATCGGGCATGCTTCTTCGATACCATATTATGACTTTGTGGTGATTTGGTGGCCACCCCTTGATTTTGATTATGGGAGTGTGTTCCAAGGTGGACGGTAGTAGCTGCTATGCGTTACCACCAGTCCGGATCCGCAATTAGTAGAATCCTACCCTGACATTGCCTCGAGTGCCGTGTTCACATGCCCTATCATACCTTCTTAAGTTACTTCACTCACATTAGACACTAGATAGGAGATGTCAAAACCCGTAAACGTCTCCGATGCCGTTACACTCATTTTTATTTACTGTTAGTTTAACTTACATAAGATCTCCAGTCTCTGTCCTACTGTCCTACCGTGGCTACTTCTGTGGTCTTTCCCGTTGTTTGCTCCTCTTTGGTCTTTTCTACCATCCCTAGCGACCTTTCCCCTCTCTCATCTTCCGGTTTCAGTCGGTTGTTTAGTTTGCAACTGACTCGAATCTCTCCTTCTCTTCGTTTCCCCGATGGTCTTTCGGAGTTACCTTCAGACCGATTGGCCATTCCGACCTCGCGGTGCTCTTCGGAGTGCTCGCGCCCATCCTCAGCGTGTCCTCTGTCTATCTCCATTCCGCTGATGAGTAAGGCAGAGATTGCGCTCCTTAATGAGCATCTAGATTGCTTAGCTAGGAACTCTGATACTTCGTTTTCGTCGGCTGGCTCCTCCTATTCGGTAGGGTCTGGGGGTGAGGTTCTTTCTGATCCGCCCGTCCCTCCTATTCGATCGACGAGGCGCAGACGACAGAGAGCCCCTTCTACCCCTCGCACCATTCGCACACGCTCTATAGCGGCGTCCGAGCTGATCGACAGATCTGCTCGCTACTCGCTGTATCTGGATTGAGTTTGGGTGCTGCTTTCTGTTTATCTTTTTATCTGCGGCTATTCTTTGTTCATGGCGAACTTTCTCTTTTGGAATGTCCGCGGTATTGGTAATGATGCGTCTGTGGCCAGGCTTAAACGCATTGTCAGGAAACACTCTGTTGGCTTGATCGCTCTCCTGGAACCCCTTATTGACCGAGCTGAATTCCCCAAGATTGTCCTATCCTTAGGATTTGGCGGTGGCTTAGCTAATGTCTCGGGCAAGATTTGGATCTTATGGTCCAAATCTGTTGCGATTCGACCTTTCTTCGACTCTGCTCAGCTTTTCTCGGTGGTATGCTCATCTCCGTCCTTTGCAGCACCGTTTCTTTTCTCAGCGGTCTACGCTAAATGTGACCGTTCGGAAAGGCTAGTTCTGTGGTCGGATATTCTAGCTCTTGATTCTCAGGGATTCTCTTCTTCTGTTCTTGGTGGCGACTTCAATATCGTCGCTTGCCATGCGGAAAAACGGGGAGGTGCGGCCATCAATAGAGGGGCAATGGCGGATTTCAACTCCTTCATAGCCTCCTCTGGCCTCTCCGAGCTCCCCTATGTCGGCTCAGCGTTCACATGGTCTAACAACCAGGACGGCCCAAATCGCATTCTCTCTAGACTTGACCGTGTGTTCGGGTCGGAGGAATGGTTTCGCCTTCCTTTCTCCTTCTCTATCGCCCACCTCCATCGGTCCTTCTCGGATCATGCCCCTCTGATTGTTCGTTGCTCTCCTCTGTCGCTCTCGAGGCCCACCTCCTTCCGGTTCCAAAGCATGTGGAAATCTCATCACTCTTTCCAACAGGTGGTTTCTGATTCCTGGAGCAATCCTATTTCTGGCTCCCCCTGTGCTGCTTTCGGGAGAAAGCTTTCGCGTCTTAAGGCTTGCCTTAAGGTTTGGAACGTTCAGACTTTCAAGAACATTTTCGATCGCGTCCGTTTGGCCGAAGAGTCGCTTATCTTAGCCGAATCCTTGTTAGACGAGGACCCGACCGCTGCCAACAAGGAGGCGTGGGCCCTTGCCCAAATTTCTTTCTCTTCGGAGCTGCGTGTCGAAAATGACTACCTCCGTCAAAAGGCGAGGGTCAAGTGGGTAGTCGAGGGTGATGCTAACTCCAAATTCTTCCACTCGTCTATTCGCAAGAAGAATAACCTTCTTTCGATTCGAGAGATTATGAGGCCTGATCTGTCTACGACTTCGTCGCCAGAGGAAGTCAAAGATATCATCCTATCTCATTTTCAATCCTTCTTGGGATCTCCTTCTGTCTCATTTACAGATCCGGCTCTTTTAGCTTTTATTCCTCCAATCATCCTTCCCTCGGAAGGTGACATTATTGCGGATCTTCCTTCCACAGAGGAGATCCGTGCCTGTGTTTTTGCTCTCAGCAAGGATAGTGCCAGTGGCCCTGATGGTTTTAATGGTGATTTTTATAGGTGCTCTTGGCCAATCATCCAGGTTGATTTGTGTCTTGCCATTCAATCCTTCTTCTCTGGTGGAAATCTTCCTAGAGGTTGGACTTCCACCAATCTGATTCTTATTCCTAAATGCGAAAATCCTAAGGCTTGCAAGGATTTCCGTCCTATAAGTCTTTGCAATTTCTCTAACAAGGTCATTTCCAAAATTCTGGCCTCCCGGTTGGCTCCCTTTCTTGAGCGTATCATTTCTCCATCTCAAGCAGGGTTTGTCAAGGGGCGTCTGATATCTGATAACGTCCTTCTAGCCCAAGAACTGATCTCCCAAATTGATCGGAAAGTTTGGGGATCAAATGTTGTTTTCAAACTGGACATGGCTAAGGCCTACGACCGTATGTCCTGGTTCTTCATCATCAAGGTTTTAAGGACTTTCGGTTTTCCGGAGGCCCTGATAGACTTGGTGTGGAGGCTTGTCTCCAACTGCTGGTTCTCTGTCCTCATTAACGGATCGGCCCATGGCTATTTCAAAGTCGGGAGGGGCTTACGTCAAGGTGACCCTCTATCACCTTCGCTTTTTGTGATTGCGGCAGAGGCTTTTATTCGTGGGCTTCAATCCTTAACTATCTACGGTCAAATCCAGCGTTTTGGTATTCCAAGGGGTTGCCCCCTTATTTCTTCTTTATCCTTTGCTGACGACATAGTCATTTTCTCCAATGGCAGTCGTTCCTCTGTTCGACGACTTCTTCGATTCATCCATCAATATGAAAGGTCTTCGGGCCAGCTCGTTAACTCTTCCAAATGCTGTTTCGTTCACTCGAAGGACATGTCTCCATCTCGCGCTTCTTGGATTGAGACTATATCCGGTTTCAAGGAAGCTTCTCTTCCCCTACCTTACCTAGGTATTTCTTTGTACCGGGGTAGAAAACTTAACGCTCTTTTCGACCCATTGACCGACAAAGTAAGAGGGAAGATTCTTCGCTGGAACTCTGCCATTCTCTCTCAGGCGGGTAGACTAGTTCTTATCAAGTCAGTTCTTGATTCGATGGGTTCTCATATTTTTGCGACTATGACCCCTACCTCCTCTTTCTTCCGTTCTTATCGGTCTCTGGCTTCGTCCTTCTTCTGGGGAAACAAGGACAACGGTCGTCGCCACCACTGGGTGTCTTGGGACGCGATTTGTCGTCCCAAAAATGAAGGTAGGTTGGGTATTCGCAAGCCCTCCGACCATTGCGCGGCCTTTGCTTGTAAGTTGTGGTCCCGGTTTGGCGCCAACAACTCTTTATGGGCTTCTTTCCTCGAGCTAAGTACCACAGACTCGCGGGTGCGAATTTTTCGGGCACTCCTTCCTACGCTAGCGAGACCTGGAAGCACATGCAGTCTGTGAAACTTTTCTCTGATTCTCACGGCGGTTTGGCAGGATGGGATGGATCGTCCTTTTCGATCCTGAAAGCCTGGTCCTCCATCAGATCTCCTTCCACCATTCGTCCTAAATTTTCTTTTATTTGGGATACCCGCATTCCTCCAAAGGTCTCTCTATTTATGAGGCGGTTGCTACATGATGGGTTGCCACTGGACGAGAGTTTTCAAAAGATCGGAATCCCAACTGTTTCCCGTTGTAGATGCTGCGGAAACGGTGATATTGAATCTTTGAACCATTTGTTTTTCGGTGGTTTCTCGGCCAGTGCGTGCTGGAACTACTTCGGAAATCTCGTCGGTATTAGAAGTACTGCGAGTTCTCTTTCTGCGATGCTGAATTCCTGGTGGGCCGGGAATTCTGGGAAATCGCTCCGTGCTATCATTTTCCGTTTGATTCCTAGTCTGATCTGCTGGCACGTTTGGTGTGCGCGGAATAAGGCTACTTTCGAGAGCAGCTCTATGGACCCGCCATCCATAATCCATCGTGTGAGGAATGATGTATTCCTGGCTTTCCGGGGTAGACCATTCAAGCGCCCAATGAGCCACCGTTCCGAGCGACTTGTGGGCCTCCTGTCTATTTCCCGTGCTCCTACTACCGCCAGATTGGGTGTTGGATAGGCATCTTCTCTCGGTTGGTGACTTCCCCCACCCGTTCCCCCCCTTTTTTACTTTAATTGCGCGTCTTGTTTTTAGTTTCAGGTTTTTTCTGCTGTCTGCTTGGACCGAGTTCTCGTCTTTGCTGGTGCTGCTAGTGTTCTCTGTTATCATTTCGTGTTCCTAGTTGAGGTTCTCGTCAGATCTATCAGCAGTCGATCTTTCTCTCTTGATGGAGGCTTTATTATGGTCATTCCAATGGGCAGATTAGTGGATCCGTCGTTTCTATTCGGAGTGGTATTGCTGCTGTCTGTCGGTTTTGTCCGTCTTTTTTAGGTTGATGGAGCGATGGGTGGACTGGCCCACACCTACTGGTTGTGGCGGGAGAGTGGTTTTGTAGGCTGGTTATTTATTTACTCGCTTTCGGCTGGCCTCCTTGGCAGCTTCGAGCTCTTTTGTTTCTCGCTTCTTTTTCTTTTTTGAAATGTCTCTATGGGAGGCATATGGCATCCATATGCTTCGCCTACTTGTGTGAACCTTTGGAGGAAGGTTATTTCCTCCCTTTTATTGTTATATATATATTTCTTTTCAAAAAAAAAAGATCTTTTAGTTCCGACTCGAGTGTTTTGTCTTTTCAATTCGCTCGTGTTAGTCTGAGCTTTTCAGTTTATCGAAGACTGCTTTCAGGAGGACGAAGACGAAAATTTAGTACTATTACTATTTACTATATTATTTGTTTTAATTTTCCACTGCATCATGTTGTTCCGCTGCATTATTTATTTATTACTGTTGTATGTACTCTGATTTTGTATTGTAAAGTGTAATCAAATGTTATTTGTAAAATAGCTTTATGAACTGTTTATTTGATTATTATATTTTGTCATTCCGCTGTGAGATTCTATGTTTATTTTCTTTCTTTCTCTACTTTTTCTTATTTACCCCATAACAATTTGCCCCTTTGAATGGTTTGAGTTGGCATGTGTGTCGATTTAAACCGTCCAAAAAGGCAGGTCATTACATTTAGTATCATAGCTTTGGTTTAGCGATAACCTTAGTTTTGTGGAGTCTGACTCATAAGAAGTAGGGTAGTGATACCCTAGAATGAGTCACTGAGTGTATATATGAGAGAGCATATTTGTTAGTGTTATAAAGGGTTTTTGTATTATGTTAATTTGTTCTATTTAGTATTTATAAATTCTGGTCGGTACATAGGACGCTATGGCATCGATAGGGATTTCTAAACACTTAATAGTGCAGACCGACACAATATTTGTTTTGAAATATAGGTAAATGAAACAATTTTGCCTAGCATTATATTTTGTATATAAAAGAATAATTTTAAAAGCAACATAATTGGATGTAATATGTTGTTTGTTAGGTAGTGAAATTTTATAAACATTGATTGTAAATAGGATTTACAAGTAAAGTAAATATAAATTGGAAATTTAGAACTTAAGTTCCGGGATTTTGAAATTTCTTTCGAAATATTTTGGAATATAATATTAGTGTTATTTGGAAGTATTTTCCAATATAAATATTTCAACGTGATTTGAAAGAAAGTTTTAGAAAGAACTTTTAAAGGAAATAAGTTCTGTACTCCCCTCTCTGTCGTTGGGAAATAATTTTGGTGATGAGTGCACGCATCATCGACGTTCATTTTCGAGTTTCAAAGTGGGAAGATCGTTGTAGTAGTTGTACTACACATTTGTTTTGATATCGAATCTTAAATTTTAAATTTCTAAATATGATTTGATATAAGTTATGAGTGTGTGTATATATATATATTATTTTGAATAATTTGAAATGTAACCCAAAGTTTAGTTCTTAAACTTTCTGATATTAGTAGCTTTCAATTATTGGAATGAATGAAATCTTGAATATTTTAATAATTGGGGTAATATGTGTAATTAGAAACTAGATGCTAAGTGATTAATGAAAATATAAGAAATTGAAAATTTGTAAAGTGTAAATCAAAAGGATATGGAAAATAAGAAATTGTAATAATTGAACATTTTATTTACTAAGGAATAAGATAAACATGTGAACATTCAATTACATTATAAAAGGCATATGTATAACTTACCAAAATATTTAAAAGTTGAAAGGTTAATAGAAATATGTAATAGAATATTATACAAGTAATGAAAGTGTTCAGTAGAATTACTTTTATAAATAAGAATTCTGATATTATAAATTGTTATAAACTTAGGTTAATGGTTTGAAATGTTACTAATCAAATGTAATAGAAAAGTGAATAGTGTAAGAAAAACGATTATAAACTTAAGTTAACATTTTAAGCTATTTATAATCAGATTGAATAGTAAAAGGTGAATACTGTAAGTAAATAATTATAAACTTAACTTAACGTTGAAGCCATTTATAATTAAAGTGAGTACTATATTAATTGAATAATTATAACTTCAGAAAACATTGAAATGATTTAGAAATGGATTCAATATTCAATAATACAGTATATGGAAGAATGAATGTGAAAAAGAATAATCTATTAATGGTGAATTAAATTGTAAAGTGACTTACATAATAATGGATAATCTAATAATTGAAATGGAAATAACTATGTAAACAATGAATGCAAAGTAATGAAAAGAGAAAATGGCATTGTATAAACGAATGGGAAATGAATTTTGTAAGTAATGAATGTAAATTAATTAAATAAACAGTGTATGAATGAATGAAACTGAAGAACGGTAAATAATATGAAATGAGATTTATAAGAATATACTTAATTGATATTTGAACTTTTTGTTTGTATTGGCTTATGGGATGATTGGGAAAGGATACTTCTAACTGTATAAAAATGTGTAAATAATCTATTGAGTTTATCTAAGACTGTTGAGTGTATGGTATACTTAGTAGTTTATTTATCATTTTATACGATTAAAAATTTTTGAACCCGAACAAACCATTTGTTTTAGTTGCTATGGATGGATAATTGTTTTCTTTGTTGAAAATGATGTTTGTACTGTTTATTTGCGAATGATTATTGTTATATTGTGATTGTTTTGTTGTTATTAGTTGAAACAACTTAAATATTTCTCTTTTACTTAATTATTAACCTCTTTGGATTGTATAAGTGAAAACAGGTTTATGGAAGCAATAGCTACTGCTTTTGGTTTCATAAATAAGCGTTGTTTGCCCAACAAATAGGTACGTTCTCGGATTACGATTTTCTAGCGGTATCATATTGTTTTCCCCCTGTGGTTTGGGATATTTTATTTTGAAATATATGATATATATTGTTATTATTGATATTATTATTTCTCCCAGACCTCTCCGTACAAAGGCGACTCTGCCGAAATTTTCTGTGAATTTTGGACTTAGAAAAATTTTGTGAAATGTTTTTCAAACTTTTATTTACTTGAATATAAAAGGGTTTAATTGTTTATAAATTGATATTTTATTTAAATTATTTAATTATGTAAATTAATTTTTATAAATTTAATATTTTGAATAAGATATATTAATTTCTTAATTTCTCCTTTTCCCTTTTCGAGGGCGAAACGTTTTGAGTGGGGGAGAGTGTAACGACCCGTAATTTTCGATAATTAAAAATAGTTAATTTAATAAGGTTTTGTGATTTAATGTTGGAAGAAATAAAAATTTGTGATTTAATAATAAGAAAATAACTGGAATGAAATGAAATAGTGTTAATTTAAGGTAATTGATAACTGCTTTAAATGTAATTCCAATTAATTGAAATGATTAAAAGGTTATAATTGGTTATAGACTGTAAATTAATTGTGATAATGTGTGTATTAATTGATAATTGGATTTAAAAGAGTAATTGATAATTTAAATGTTGTATTAATTAATGAAATAATGCGTAAGAAATTATAATCGGATAGAATTAGTATTGTGTAAGTTGTTATAACATTTGTTTGTAAATAATAAACTTATAAATGTGATTAAAAGTTAATGGTGACAATTATTATATGTTACCTATTTATTTAGTCTGTTAAATTAAATTGGAAATCAATTGCAATTAAATGTAATTTAATATTACGTTAATGTAAATTTAGAGGATATTGTAGTGTATTATTGTAATAAGATATAAACCAATGTTAACAATGTCTATAAAATAATGATTGATTGAATAAAAAGATTGAAATCAAATTAAATAAATTTATTGGAATTAAATTATGATTAATTGGATTTAATTACAGTTGAAATTGAACACTGTAATTAGTGAAATATTTAACACTGCGTTGATATGTATTTTTTTAAATTATTGTAAATGTCTAAGTAATCAAAAGTGATAAAAATTGTTAGTTATTAAATCTGAAATTAAAAAGTGATTTAATTAATTTAATAATAATTTATTTAATTAACATGAAAATAGCCATTTTGGCCACTGTCTCGGATTTTGATGAAACCAGTTTCATCGGATCCGTAACAGTGAATTATTTTAGGATTTCAAGTTTCGTAGCGATCGGACTTGCCGTTTGATCGTACGGGCTCAAAACGCGTTGAAATCAATTTAATGGAAATTCAATTGAAATAAGCTGATTTTAAAGCTAACTTCTTCATACGATGGAATTAGGACTTGAAACCTGTTCCATTGAGTTTAAAAATATCAAAAACATATATTTTGATATATGGGATGATCCACTTTCGTTTCGGAAGCGAAACAGGCTTTTCGGGTCGTTATTGTCAATTCAAATCAATTTGGGTGTTATTCATTTCTTATTGGGATTTGTTCGTATAAATAGTCTTGTTTCCCAAACGCTAGTAGTCATTTTCTTATTCTGTACGTACATCAACTTCTGTCTATCTCCTTCTTTTCAATGGAAGAAACATAATCGAATTGCAAACCATCAATCAAATTTCAAAATCAAACTTCTCAAAACCCTATCATATTATATACCGATTCGAAGCTCTGGACGAGCGCAATTCAAATCTGCAGTTTTTTTTTCAATTTAGATTTTTGTGTGTCAAGAATTCCGAGAACAATTCTCGGTCGTTCATCGCGCTTTGATCAATTTCAACGGATCGTCGATTGGAAGGTACCGTTGCATGGAGAGTGTCTTGCGGAGTGCATCGGTGGTGTTCTTGTGGTCGTGTGATAGTTTGATCACCGTAAACAATTCAGTTAGGGTTTCCCCTTTTTCGGCGGTAGCTGCTTGTTTTGCCGTGGATCAGCGTTCGAGTGGAGTGTCAGGGGCCGTGGGAGGTGAGCAGAGGTCGGCGCTTCCTCTGGCATAGTCGCGGTCGAAGGTAGGCGATCAACGGCGTGGTCGAGGCAGCGTACAGCCGGGAATTCGAGCGCGTTTTCTCATGCTAGTGTTTCTGTTTAGAGATGCTGACGTGTTGGAACGGGGGTAACATGACTTGTTTTTTTTTATTAATTATTTTCATATTGGAATTCAAATCTTCTAACGTTAATAACTTTTGCGTACGAGCTCGGATTCACGTGCGGTTTTCTCCGTTCCGATCGTATCGAAATTCCGGATATTATGGAACTGGTTTGGGCAAATTCCGAGATTATTCAATTTTGGGCCTTATTTTGGATTTCAAATCGATTTGAAATCAGAGGTGAGTGTTTTAACCCACTCACAACTACTAAATCATCTTATGTTAGTTAAATTAAATTTATGATGTGATTAGAAATTGATTGATTGATGTTTGGTATATTTAAATTGCCATTCCAGTTAAATATGACTTTTATTGCATTTAATCGTCATCTAATTTAATATTGAATTTAATTGTCAATTTAATACCTATTAATGATAAGCAGTTGATTGATGTTATTTATTAGTTGATTGTATGGTGATTGTGATGTATGTTTGATTGTTGATACTGGATGACTGGATGTTATATTTTTAAATTGTTATAACACTGCAAGTTCCCTATAGGTTTAAATGATACATACTCGAACGATCTGATAGATTAGGAAAAAATCGTTATGGGTTGAAATGATAGACTCAAGCGATTTCATGTATTTGAAATTAAATTTTGGGATTGCGGGTTGAAATGATATATACCCGTAAAATTTTAAATTGCGGATTGAAATGATAAATATCTGTATCACTTGACTATAGGGTAGAAAATTATATACGGATTCCGGATTGGTTAAATTAAATGATTTTTTTTAAATCTTTAAATTTTGAATTCAGTTAACTGGTATTTTGAAATAGAAATTGATTTATATAAACTGAATTATTTTCGAAAATCCAAGCATTAATTTTGAATTGCCAAATATAAATGAATTTTATCGAAATTGAGTTATTGAAATGTTTGAATATAAATCTGAAATCTATTGAAATTGGAATAGAGTAAATTGATACTTCAAGATTTGAAATTGGGTTTGATTTAAAATCTGGATATGATCCAGATTAGTTGAAATGGAAGAAATAATTATATTTGATGTTAATTTCAATTTATTATCTCAATATGAACTGTAAATGTTCTTTTAAATTCTAATTTTAAGATTTTCAATTATTAAAACAAGTCAATCTATTTTAAACCAACTTAATCAATTTAAACTATTTAATTTATTTTAGTCTAATCTAACCTAGTTTAAACTAATTAACCTACTTAATCTATCTTATTCTATTTTAATTTATTTTAAACTATTTTAATATATTTTAATCTATTTTAAATCATTTAAACTTTATTAAACTATATTAAACTATTTTAATTTATTTTAAACTATTTAATCTATTTTAATTCTATTTAATCTATTTTAAATTCATTTAATCTATTTTAAATCTAATTAATCCATAATAAACCTATTTAATCTATTTTTAAAAAACCATTTAAACTATTTTTAATCTATTTAAGGGATTTTAATCTATTTTAAACCTATTTAACCTAATTTATATCTATTTAAACTATGTTAAGCTAATTAAACTATTTATAACTATCTAAATTATTTTCAAAATCTCAGATGGTGTAAAGTGGAAATGTTTATAATTAAAGCCTTGATTTTAAAGCAAATAAGATTTAATAATGTTATAACATAAGTTGGGATTTGAAATGATATTTGCTAGTGAAATGACATATTTGAGTAAATATGATGATTTTGAAATGAGAATTTAACCTAGTTGTGAATATGATTTCGAAAGTGATATGGTTTGAATTGAATATGATATTTTGATATCAATATGAAATGGTTTTTTAAATTTAAAAGAACCATCCGGTATGAAATAAGCATTCGGTTGTTAAAGAGACCGGGATCGGATATTGTTATACTCTCTGCCAATACCGAAAACCACTTTAACAACTATGTACGTGGTGAAGGTTCCAGAAATGAAGTAGGATGGTTTGGCGAATGATTCTGTATGAGCTATTTATGTGACCCTGACTCCCGTGAGTCAGCTTAGATGTGACTAAAATAGGAGCCATGCCGGGCCAAGTGAGGTCATTCCTCCTATCGGACATGCTTCTTCGATACCATATTACGACTTTGTAATGACTTGGTGGCCACCCCTTGATTTTGATTATGGAAGTGTGTTCCGAGGTGGGTGGTAGTAGCTGCTATGCGTTACCACCAGCCCGGATCCACAATCGGTAGAATCTTACCCTGGCATTGCCTCGAGCGCCGTGTTTCCAAGCCCTATCGCGCCTTCTACGAGTTTGTTTTATGTTGTAACTATGGAGTGCTCCCTAATAGCCCACCAGTTTACGGTGTAGTTTATAGCATCTGTATAGAATACGACATTACATAAAATGTGTTAAGGGGGATATGGGTAATGCTTTAATGCTATTTTAATACTTTACTTTACTGTAGACATATTATATTAGCATATTGTACTACATAGTAGATAGTTTAATGGATCCTTAGGAGATGGTAATCTCGAACATCTCTTAAGTTACTGCACTCACATTAGACACTGGATAGGAAATGTCAAAACCCGTAAACATCTCCGACGTCGTTACACTCGTATTTATTTACCGTTGATTTAACTTTTATAAGATCTTTTAGTTCTGACTCGAGTGTTTTGTCTTTTCAATTCGCTCGGGTTAGCTTGAGCTTTTCAGTTTATCAAGACTGCTTTCAAAAGGACGAAGACGAATATTTAGTACTACTACTATTTACTATATTATTTGTTTTAATTTTCCGCTGCATCATGTTATTTCGCTGTATTATTTATTTATTACTGTTGTATGTACTCTGATTCTGTACAGTAAAGTGTAATCAAATGTTATTTGTAAAACAACTTCATGAACTGTTTATTTGATTATTATATTTTGTCATTCCGCTGTGAGATTCTATGTTTGTTTTCTTTCTTTCTCTACTTTTTCTTATTTACCCCATAACAATTTGCCCCTTTGAATGGTTTGAGTTGGCATATGTGTCGATTTAAACCGTCCAAAAAGACAGGTCGTTACATTTAGTATCAGAGCTTTGGTTTAGCGATAACCTTAATTTTGTAGGATCTGACTCATAAGAAGTAGGGAGTGATACCCTAGAATAAGTCACTGAGTGTATATATGAGAGAGCGTATTTGTTAGTGTTATAAAAGGTTTTTGTATTGTGTTAATTTGTTCTATTTAGTATTTATAAATTCTGGTCGGTACATAGGATGCTATGGCATCGATAGGGATTTCTAAACACTTAATAATGCAGACCGACACAATATTGGTTTTGAAATATAGGTAAATGAAATAATTTTGCCTAGCATTATATTTTGTATATAAAAGAATAATTTTAGAAGCAACATAATTGGATGTAATATGTTGTTTGTTAGGTAGTGAAATTTTATAAACATTGATTGTAAAATAGGATTTACAAGTAAAGTAAATTTAAATTGGAAATTTAGAACTTAAGTTCCGGGATTTTGAAAATTTCTTTCGAAAAATTTTGGAATATAATATTAGTGTTTTTTGGAAGTATTTTCCAATATAAATATTTCAATGTGATTTGAAAGAAAGTTTTAGAAAGAACTTTTAAAGGAAATAAGTTCTGTACTCCCCTCTTTGTCATTGGGAAATAATTTCGGTGATGAGTGCACGCATCATCGACGTTCATTTTCGAGTTTCAAAGTGGGAAGACCGTTGTAGTAGTTTACTACACATTTGTTTTGATACCGAATCTTAAATTTTAAATTTCTATATATGATTTGATATAAGTTATGAGTGTGTGTGTGTATATATATATATATTATTTTGAATAATTTGAAATGTAACCCGAAGTTTAGTTCTTAAACTTTCTGATATTAGTAGCTTTCAATTATTGGAATGAATGAAATCTTGACTATTTTAATAATTGGGAACTTCTAATATGTGTAATTAGAAACTAGATGCTAAGTGATTAATGAAAATATAAGAAATTGAAAATTTGTAAACTGTAAATCAAAAGGATATGAAAAATAAGAAATTGTAATTATTGAACATTTTATTTACTAAGGAAAAAGATAAACATGTGAACATTCAATTACATTCTAAAAGGCATATGTATAACTTACCAAAATATTTAAAAGTTGAAAGGTTAATAGAAATATGTAATAGAATATTATACAAGTAATGAAAGTGTTCAGTAGAATTACTTTTATAAATAAGAATTCTGATATTATAAATTTTTATAAACTTAGGTTAATGGTTTGAAATGTTACTAATCAAATGTAATAGAAAAGTGAATAGTGTAAGAAAAACGATTATAAACTTAAGTTAACATTTTAAGCTATTTATAATCAAATTGAATAGTAAAAGGTGAATACTGTAAGTAAATAATTATAAACTTAAGTTAAGGTTGAAGCCATTTATAATTAAAGTGAGTACTATATTAATTGAATAATTATAACTTCAGGAGGACGAGGACGAAGATTTAGTACTATTACTATTTAGTATATTATTTGTTTTAATTTTCCACTGAATTATTTTATTCTGTTGCATTATTTATTTATTACTGTTGTATGTACTGTGATTCTGTACTGTAAAGTGTAATCAAATGTTATTTGTAAAACAACTTCATGAACTGTTTATTTGATTATTATATTTTGTCATTTCGCTGTGAGATTCTATGTTTGATTTCTTTCTTTCTCTACTTTTTCTTATTTACCCCATAACAATTTTCCCCTTTGAATGGTTTGAGTTGGCATGTGTGTCGATTTAAACCGTCCAAAAAGGCAAGTCGTTACATTTACCTATCAGTTACTTCCGCTAGTGCAATCTCTTATATATATTGTAATCCTGTTCTATTTACGTATATTTAGTATATCATATATTATCATTCCACCATGATATTTTGTCAATATGCCTTAGAATAATGTTTTTTTTAATTTTCATTCCCAACAATCTGTCTTTTGTGGCATTTGAAAGTCAGTCATTTTCACTCAGTGCCGATTTTGGGGTAAAATGAAGGACGAGTTGTTACAATAGAAATTACCTTTGTGGACACCATACTAAGCGGGAAAGATTAATTAGTTAGCCCTAACATGACTAATTTAGACCGCATATGCTATTAGTCATTGATACCATTTAAGGAACTAGGCCAGCCCACAGCGGAAGAAATGTGTGAATTTCAATTTTTTACCATTTTAGATTTTTTTGAGCCTACGAAGTCTAAATGTATATTAGATCTAATCTAATAAAACTTTAAATAAAATCTTATTTTGTTTAAATTGTTAAAATGGAGATTAAAATATAACCTAAACTTATGGGTATTATAATTAATATATCAAATACGTTCATTTGTGTGAAGTGTAAGTGCAGTATATAAGTGGTGTATATATGTGTAAACGAAACATTTATAAATTGTAACACCCCGCAAAAATTAATAAGAAATTAGCTAATTAATAATAAGGCAAAAATGAAAATTTTGTGAATGTCGGATTTGGCCATGAAAGTTACTCTATTGCATTTATGGCAATTTTTTGATCAACTTTCATATATGAAGTTTTATAATCAGAGCTCAAACAAAAAAGCTATTAACGTTTGAAATTTTCAAATTTAAAATAATTAAAACGAATTCAAAATTTGAATTTAAAAAACGCTAACGTAGAAAGAATTAAATAGGGTAATCGATATTTTTAGGGTTAAGGGGTACTAAATGTTTAAGAAAACGTTAATGCTAGGTTTAAAAAAGGAATTAAATAAAAGAAAACGGCAACAAATAAATTCATGTTTTCAAATAGGGACTGGTTGACCCCCTCACCATGGCCTCTCGGTTGACCCCTTCACCATGGCCGGTTGACTCCTTGATGGTGAGTGGTAGACCGGTGATTGTGATGGTGGTAGGGTTTTGTTAGGTGGGAACAACATGGAGTTTACTATTTTAAACCTACTTAAATTTGATGGTTCTGGTGCCTTCTAACCACTATAAATAAGAGGCTAGCTGTGACACCCCACCTCTATACTCACACTAGCTAAGGACACTATGGGGTAATACCATCAACTAGCACGAAGAATAAGGCTGTTGAGGAGCGATCATCTGTGTAATTACTTTGTGCGAGTACCGATATGTCAGATAATATAACTTACATTTCATTTCAAGAGGAAATCTGACATATCAAATACAAACTCAAAGCTACCACATAGTGGCTATGTGGACTTTGGAAATAAATATAGAAATAAACATAACACAAACCAGTCACAGATATTCATATCCCAAAGGCGGAAACAGATATGAATATATCACATAGAAGTGTACATCAAAGTAGTGGTCATACAAGATCCACTACATCACAAAAGAATAGATACAAGTGCTAGAAAAAAGAATAAGTATACATCAAGGAGTCTCTATCTCAAATGTATACAAACAAAAACTACTAAGCTAAAGTAGTTAGCCAAAAGTCAGGTGACGAACCCAGATAAGAAGTCAAGCAGAAGCACCTGAAATACCTCGCTCTGACCCGAGTATTATTTAAGAAGAAAATAATAAACGGATCAATCTAGCTATAAATATCAGATAAAATGAGATAGGATAAGAGATATCACAAAAACGTATGATAACAATAATGCCATACTGTGACAAGTATTCATCAGATAACAACAAAAATCATACAATATCTCAAATATTCTCAAACACCAAAAAGAATTTCATATTTTTTAAATAATTCACCAAAACACAAATATTGACAAAACATATCAATGCCAATCCACGAAAATTGGTGAAACACAAATTCTAGAAATCATCAACCAGAAATCCAGAAAATACAAAAGGGGGAAGGCCTATCACAAACGGGAGCATGAAAACTCACCAACACGTGTATCACAAATGGGTCGCTATCCCATGAACCTAACATCGACGTACCTAAAAAGATACGCCCCATGCACAGTTGAACATCAACGCACCTGAAAAGATACGCCCTATGTATAATCTAACATCGACGCACCTAAAAAGATACGCCCCATGTATAGTCGGACATCGACGCACCTAAAAAGATACGCCCCATGCCTAGTCGAACATCGATGCACCTAAAAAGATACACCCCATGTATAATCTAACATCGACGCACCTAAAAAGATACGCCCCATATATAGTCGGACATCGACGCACCTAAAAACATACGCCCCATGCCTAGTCGAACATCGGTGCACCTAAAAAGATACACCCCATGTATAATCTAACATCGACGCACCTAAAAAGATACGCCCCATGTATAGTCGGACATCGATGCACCTAAAAAGGTACACCCCATGCACCGACTTATCGAGCCGAATGCTCCAAGAACGGTCCAAAGACTATGGGTCGCTAGCCCATTAAAATGAGACGAAGCTCAACAGAACGGGGTATAGTCCCCAACGCGGACAAAGAGACATCGCACATCGCTAGTCTAAATCATAAAATGATCATCATTGATCAATAAGAAGTGTCAATTACACTAAGCTAGTAAATAAATGAGTTTAGCTTCATATCCCATAACCACTTGCTTAACTTAAATATTTACAAACAAATTGTAGATTTCCACTCGAAAATTGTCACAAGATTTCAATCGAACAAGTTTAAGAATTAACCGACAAAGTAAACGCAAGCGTTTCATACCACTTGTTTTGCTAAGCCGTTTAATTAGATTTCTCATACGAATGAGGTAAAGGTTTGTAAATACTAATAGATTTGAAAACGGTTTTAAAAACGAGCTTTGTATTAAAAATAGTGTTGAAATTGTTTTTGTGAAAGAGTTTGATTATTTACTACTAGTATAGAAACCTTTGTATTTAAAAGTGACAAATCACAAAAATGATTGTAGAAACAATCAATCATCAAAAATTCACATACGAAAATGTGAATTAAATCCAAAGAAATCGATACCAAATCCATCAAAATGGATATTCCCAAAAATCCAAAGAAAGAAGTCATCAAAGTCGATAATAAGTGATGACAACTATCCGGATCAACAACAATCGATTAAAAATAGGAAATCCACTCAATAACATAAGCAAATAGGCAAACTGCTCAATTCCAGACGTCTGGAGGTTCAATCCAGGCATCTGAAAACTAACTAGACGTCTGGTTTAGAATCAAGACGTCTGGATTTGTCCTTTGGAAATAATCCAGAGAACCCCCAGATGTCTGAAACTTCAAGTCAGACGTCTGAGACCCATCCAGACGTCTGATCCTAAATTTCAGACGTCTGGAATTTGTCTCTGCTTTTTTTTAAATATTCCGCGTGCTTATATTTTTCTCTCCAGGTCCAAACCAGACGTCTGGACTTGGTCACCAGACGTCTGGTCACCTAGTCTGGGCAACAAATTGCCAAGGCCAAAGTGGCCAAAACGTATCGGGAGCGATCAGACGAGCAACGACGACTAAGGATTTACGCCAAGTGACAACCCAGCCTTAAAGGCTCTTCGATGCACCCCAAATATCAATGTCCAAACATCCATAGTAGGATTTTCATAAATTGGACCAAAACACCAAAATTTGGAAAATTCACCAAATCAATTCAAATCAAAAGCAAATGAATATGCACAAATGTTAGGAATTCATACCTAACAACAATGAAAGTTATAGACGTAGATGTGAGTTAAAGAACTCACCTTTAACTCAAAAACTCAAGTGAGAAGCTCTAAAACAAGCTAAGATCAATTCCTCTTCAACAACACTCAAGAAGCTTCAATCTAAGCTCATAAGAAAAATATTTCTAAGTTAGGGTTTAGGAATTTCTGAAATTGAAGAGATAGAGATAGAGAAGATGAAGAGGATGCTTACCTAAGCTTCTCCTCGATTTTGGACTTGAATTTGTATTTCCTAAACAAACTAGGGTTTTGGAATTCTAATTTCCAATCTCTTCCCCCATTTTTCTCTTGAGCTAGAGTGTTAGGAAATGGAATGAATGAATGAAGAGGAGTTGAGTGGAGTTAGGGTATTATGTTGGGTTAGTGGGCTGAAACCCAAACCCAAAGCCCAAAATAGAAAAATAGCAAAATTCTACTCAACTCCAAACATATCGATGTTTATACTCAAAAAAGATGTACATGCCATTTTGGACTCAATGGAAGTGGTCTCGAGTCCCAATTCGACTGTTTACAAAAAGTAACATTTCGGACTTTAATCCGATTAGCGATGCTATATTTAAATAAAACATTTAAATATACAATCGTGAAATATGCGGCTTGTTACACTAGCTCCCTCGCTTTTATTCATAAATTATTCAAGAACATCAGCGAACCATTGTCAGTCTTCTTACTTGACTAGATTCAAGAATTCAAATTAAAGAGAAAAAGGTAATAGGTTGATAAATACATATTCGTTCTTCTAATTTTATTCTTCTTTAATCCCTGAATTCTAAATCTAATAAATATACAATCCAATTGCTGTATAGATCGAAAAGAAGAAGTCTGAAGAAGCGATTAGGGGCGGCGTGAAGCAAATCCAAAGGAAGGCGGGCAAATTCTTAGTGAGTGGAAATCTTAGTTTTTCACATTTTAGTATTTGCATAGTAGAAGTTTGGATTTGTTTTATGCCTTGGGGTGAAAAACCAAAAACTAAAACCCTATAATTCCCATAAACGAAATGTCAATTCTTATGTTTATCGGAACCTAAATTGTTTTACATTAAAATAATAGAATTTCTTTTGTTATTGCAGTTTGAATATTTTATATTCAATTACTGTTCCAACTTTTTGTTGTGATAAAGGATTCTAAAAAGAAAATAAGTTAGGAAATGGTGTGTAAAGTATGAATTCTCCTATTCGTAGTTGCATTGTGTATTTTCGTAATTTAAATATATGAATTATTCTCTCATTGTATATGTAAAAGTTGAATAGGATATAAAAATTTAAATTGTAAGTTTACAGGTGCTAATTCTACCATATTAATATAAAATAAGTTTGGTATTTGATTCTATTTTTTATGCAAATTTATTGTTTGGCTAAGGATATTAGCTATATGTAAGTTATTGTATGGAGTTAGACTTGTATAAATTGAAATTTTTGACATTTAAAATGATTAGTATATGACATAAAAATCTTTGCATGCGTAGGAATATTTAGTTTTCCTAATTTACGTATGTGTATATATATGCACACACTAGTACAAAATATGCATGTTGCATCGCCTCATTTGCTTTGGCTGTGCTAACGACTGATGCAAATAGTGTTATTTGCATCGGTTCCTTAGGAACCGAGGCAAATGCACCTAAGAAAATAGTGTTATTTGCATTGGTTGTCCTTACAACCGAAGCAAATAGTGTTATTTGCATCGATTCCTTAGGAACCAAAGCAAATGCACCGAAGCAAATTGTGTTATTTGAGTATTATTTGGATTAGTTCCTAGAAATCGAAGAAAATGCATCGAAGCAAATAGTGTTATTTGCATCGGTTCTTAAGGAACCGAAGAAACTGCAAATTATTTTAATCAAAGAAAATGCTCATATCAATAATCATAAACAACAGCTTACATATGTCATTATTTATAATTTAGTATAATTAATGATTATCAATGAATAATTTATAATTACTAGTTATTAGAAAATAATCGATTATTATTTTTATATTTATAATATTATAGTTAATTATTAATAATTAGTAAATTATAGTTCATATTTATTAATTACATTTAATAATTATTAATAATTAATATTAAATAATTAATAATCAATATTTAATGATGAATGTTTAACATTTAATATTAATTAAAAAGTAATATTCAATAATTAAGGAGTAATATTTAATAATTATTAACTAATAAATACAATTAAATAATTAATTACTAATAATTATATAAATAATTAAAACTAATATTTAATAGTTAATAACTAATTATAAAATTTAGTACTTATAAAGTGATATTTAGTATTTAATAATTAATTTTAAATAATTATTAGTTAATAACGATTATTAAAAAATAAAAAATTAATAAATAATAAAGAAGTAATAAGTAATAATTAATAAATAATATTTAATAAACTGGAAGTAAATTAGTAAATTTTAGTTAATAAACTAGAAATAAATAATAGTTTATAAATTAGAAATAAATTAGTAAACTATAGCTAATAAACTAGAAATTAGTAAATAAAAGTTAATAAACTAGAAATAAATAATAGTTTATATATAATAATTTATTATTTTTAATTGTTAATAATTAGTAAATTATATTTAATATTTATGAATTATATTTAATAGTTAATAAATATAATTAATAATTAATAAACAAGAAGTAAATAAGTAATAATGAACAAAAAATAGTTAATAAACTCAAAGTAAATTAGTAAATTATAGTTAATAAACTAGAAATTAGTAAATAATAGTTAATAAACTAGAAATAAATAATAGTTTATATACAATAATTTATTATTGTTAATTATTAATAATTAGTAAATTATAGTTAATATTTATTAATTATATTTAATAATTAATAATTGATAATTATTTAATAAATTATAATAAAATTTAATAATTAATGATTAATATGTAATCTTTACTAATTAAGAAGTAATATTTATTATTTAGTATTTAATACTTACAAATTACAATATATATTAAGTTATAATAACTTTTTTTAAGTTGTTATACTTATAATTTTTTAACAACTATTTTTTCTTAAAAGCGCTAATAAATAAGTTTAATAGTTAATAATCGATAGTTAATAGTCAATAATTAATAATTAAATTTTAAATAATTAATAATTACTATTAAATAATTGCTGTTAAATAATTATTAATTAGTGATTAGTAATAATTACTATGAATAACTAATATTGATTATTTAATAATTAATAATTACTATTAAATAATTAAGAAGTAATAATTAATAATTAATAAATTATTAATAATTACTATTAAATAATTAAGAAGTAATAATTAATAATTAATAAATTATTAATAATTAAGAAGTAATAATTAATAATTAATAAATTATTAATAATTAATAAATTATTAATAATTAAGAAATAATAATTAATAATTAATAATTAAGACTAATATTTACTACTTAATAATTAATATTTGAAATTTCTTCGAATTCCAAAATGTTAAAACAAACTTCAAAATTAAAAAATATATTTATTACGTTGTGAATTTTTTTTAAGCAAAGCTAGCCGGCTTTATAGTGGGTCGTGCCATTGTTTATAAATAAAGAACATGTGATCTATACATGCACAGAGCAGTTGATTAAAGTGGACAAGCCACTGACAAAATAAGGAATAGGGGATAGACAAATATGCCTATACTACTATAAAAGAACATGCCTATCCCCCCGAAGGGGAGGAAGGACAAGCACTACCATCAACAGACACTGAACTAGAAACATCAGCATACCCAGCAAAAAGTAGAGCCAGGTCAGAAGCTTAACCAACAGAAGCAGGAGAGTAAATAAACTTCCTATCCCACGTAACATTATAGAACTTACTCTTGTTCACCTCACCAATCTCACCCTCTCTAGTGAGGGCAAGGCCCTCACCATCAATATGGTAAATAAGACTTCTCGTTTCCTCTACAGAATCACTGATGAAAGAATAAAAGGTAGTATTCTCAGGCGAGAACCTCATGTCCGAAGGTAGGTGTAGCCAAGCACGCTCATCAGGGTCCCAAACAAAAGTATCAGAGGAAGGTCCATTACTCATAGGGACATAAGAAACATCTACGACCAGGTCAATAACATGAGGAGGTATCTCTGGAGGAGCAACCTGTATGATGTCATTAGAAGGATTGGAAGGAATAACCGGGGCAGCTTTTGGAACCCATTTCCTAACAGGCGATCTAGGGAGCAGGGTCCGTGAAGATAAAAGAGTAGGAGCAACAGCCGTCCCATGCGTACAAGAATCAGTGGAATGCCCAAAAGACCGACAAGACGTACATATATCCGACTTCCAACTGTAACATACAAGAATCTCGGCTTAATGACCATTAGGAAGATGAACCCGTAGAGTAGATGGTAAGGGTTTGGTAGGAGATATCTCAATCAAGGCCTTAGCATAAACTAGTCTCTTCCTTGCCACTGTGTTTGCGTCATAAAAAATCACCTTGCCAACAAGGCCAGCCAGCCAGTCAATACCGATCATAGGCTGTAGCACTGAAGGAATACGAGAAAAATGAGCCCATACAGGAATAGATAATACCTGCTCAATTGCCCTATCAACAGAAGGATTCCAGGAAGTGGTAATAAAATGCTTCCCAGCAATAAGAATCAGATCAGATTCAAGGATATGTTGCCTCTCATCCGAACGTGAGAACTTGAAATGGTACATAGCATTATCAAAGTGAACACTAAGACCTCCTCTGGGCTTCCATACTTGGTTGCATCTCGCTTTAACAGGTTGATAGTCAAGTTTGGAATCCAAGAAAAATCCAACCAAGTAGTCCTTCCAAAAGTCAATGCCAGCTTGAATCACCTCGGAAGGAAGAACCATAGCTCCTTCAATCTCAACATTATCAAACAATCTCGGGGAATGAACACCCGCATTGCTGGGTAGCTTTGTGAATAGAGAAGACCATTTTGATGGCACAACAGGAGGAGAAGCAGGGGCAGTACACGCAGACCTGCCAATTGAAACTGCATTTTCACAGACATTTCCACAAGCAGGAATTGGGCAAAACACCACTTTTCATATTGGCAGTTCCAACAGGGATAACAACTGCCACATTTTCGTTTGAATCATCAATGGAGACACAACATTATCACCGAGCAATAACATATCGATACTATCAACATTCAAACCTAGTGAAGGGACAGAAATGTCCGACCATTGCTCAGATGCACAGCATGCCGATGCACCTAGCAATGGTGTTAGGGTACATCTCAAGATGGGTTTGTTAATACCTGAGATCGGCAGGCCTATCAAAGTCTCAGATAGAGAGTTTGGAAGATCATAGACAGCTAAATCTTTGTTCGAAGAAAATAAATTCAATTCTAGCTCCATAAGGTGGCCGCGAATTCCTTGAGATGGTGGAGAAGCCTAATAATTATCGATAGCCAGAGGAATGTTTGCAATGGCGAGAGGAGGCAGTACCAGATTTGGGTTGATTGCTTTCCAGATCTGGTCTCCGACCTAAGGGCAGAAAGGGCAGATGAAGGCAGCTTCTTGCGACGAGGCATAGCAACCAGGAAGAAGAAGAAAGGCTTTGAACGATCGGAGATGAGGCTAATTTATCTTTTTCAATGTGATTTGAAAGAAATGTTTTAGAGGAATATGACGTTGCGAATTATTACTTTCGTATCAATCTAAATGGCTTCTTTTGTAACTATCTTCTTTAACATATACAAGTTTTTTTAGATCTAAGTAACGAAATTTTGACTCAAACCCAAGCTTTTCCTCCAATTTGAAATTTTCACTCCATTTCTAAAATATTTTCCCTCCACACTTTCATAACATACGCTAATTGGGGGTTTTAGGTCTTCAAGAATCCCTTCTCCTTAATATAAACGCTACAAAAAAATTGATGCCGCAAACAACTTCGTCCTCAAATTGAACTTGCACCGCATTTTGAAGGGGGATAGTTTTGTTGTTTGTATGTCGCCATCTAGAATCGCCACTACCGAAGTCGAAATTGTCACTACTCCTTGAGATTTGCTCTATTAGTACTAGACAAAGTCACCGCCGTTAGAGATTGATTAATACTGAGATTGATTGCCACCGTCGGTATCAAGATGAACGCCGCTTAGATGGGATTCGAGACTATCCTAGGTGCTCAAGTAGTCTGGAGAAACAAACGCCTGAAGTTGCCATGCTTTGGCTGAAGTCATCTCCGTTTGGAGTTGATGAGCACCATGTGTTGCATTACTTCTTCTGGCCGTGATTCGAGATGCCTATGTTTGGTGCTGCTGTTGTTGAAAGTGGTTGGCGACTTCTAGTGATGTTTAGTTTTGTCTTCTTTAGAGCTTGACTCTATGTAATGCAATTTAATTAATGGAGGAGGTGATGTACTGACCAGAGGTTCTTCCGATGGTCGATGTAGTCGTTGTTCACGTTAAGTTGTTTGAGTATTAGGTGGTGAAGTTGCTTGAATATAAATTGGATGTTGCACTCGCAGTTGATCTAATATTGTACTACATGGTTATGATGTTGATATTAAGATGCTGCCTTGATTGTTTAAAGTCAGATCTAACTGGAGTTTTGTGTGTTGATGGGTGACCCCATGCATCAATGTCTTACATTATAGATGAAATCTTTATCATATCATTATAGGTAATAGAAATGAAATACCATGGAACTACCTTGCTTAGTTTAGATGTTGACTTTGCATTAGCTACCAATAGGCTTCTGAACATTTTGCTATATCATATGCAGAAATAAGAGATGCAATTAAAAATGCTAAGGTAATTTTTATTTGTGGTTTATGTTATTTTTAAAAGCTATGTGATCTCATGTCTAAAATCTCTTTGTTTCAGTCTGGGGAGGCATGCTTCCAATAACCACAAGAACTTTAGAACCATGATTAGGCTGTCAACTGATCACGCCAAGTTAAAATTGAGATATCAGGTATATTTATCAAATAATTAGCGATCATTGTGTGTTATACATGTATTATTAATGAAACAGTCTCAAATCGATCATTCTAGTAGCAATTATTCTATAATCGTTATACAAATGAATTATTTGCATTTAGGTTCTAAAGATTGACATTGAAGCTGCTCTGAAAGTCTTATATTTTACAATATATCACAAAGAATTGACAGACATGGAAGACCGTGAAAAGGAAAGAGAATTGGCTGATAATGATGCAGAAAATGGTGATAATGTTGATGCTGGTGAAAGGTGAAATTATACCGATACATTTAGCTCTTTTATTTGACATTATATCTATACATATTCACTCTTAATTGTCATATGCTTCGCCAGGGCTACAATGAACTAAAAATACAACTATAACTAGACTAACACGATGTCAACAAATGATTTATATTTCACCATGATTATGATAGTGATAAAATTACAAGTATAACCAAACTAAAGTTAAATTATGGTTGTGGTATAAATTGAAGTTTAACTTAAGAAATATGTACTTGTTTTATTGTACAACACTGTTGATGCAATGGAAGTTGATGGCCACTAGCAGCCGAAGTTGGTATTTCTCCAGAATGGTACTTTCACAATCTCTTCCATTATAACTTTAAGTTATATTTTTCTGGTGTAAACAAGAAATGAAATAACATCGTTTTTGCAGCTATTGGCAATGTTTTATATGTTAGGTTATGTTCTTACATCTGCAGTTAATTACAAATGAAATTTCATATTAGTTGTATCTCATTGTCAAAATAAACATTGGCTAATACAAAATGCTTGCAAGTGTGATTTAGACCTTTTGTTTTAGGTTGCATTATTTAATAATGGGCTCTCTATAATGTTTGGCTAGGTGCTAGTGGTCCCCGTAGTGGAAGGTCTGCTTCCCCTTCTTCTCTTGAATCCAGGGCACGTGGGCATTTTGAGGCTTATTCTGTAGTCATCTGTATTAATAATTTGTTATATCGAATGCTGATAATTTGTTTAGTACGTATATAAGATGCTGCATAATTATTTAATTGACATTTGAAGTGAATTTTTGAGAATTGTAAATGCTTCAGGTATCTTAGTGTGAATATCTAGTCTGTAACTTGGGATATAATTTGTATGTATGAATCACTATTTTATATGGATTATGAACACTATAATTTAACTATATTTATTTTGGTATTTTGTTCAATTTGTATTTGCCGTCCAGTTTGATTTTAAATGACTATAAAATTACTTGCAATAATTATTTGTTATGATATATATATATATATATATATACACACACACATATCCATATTATTGCCTATTCGAGTATTTTGGGGATTTGTGAGGAGGGTTTTTTTGCATCGGTTGTTACTAACAGCCAATGCAAAATGGTGTATTTTGCATCGGTTTTTCATAATAACCAATGTAAAAAAGAAAACTTTTTTAAGCCTATAGCCCCTATTTTGCATCGGTTGTTACTAACAACCGTTGCAAAAGGGAGCATCGGTTGTTACTAACAACCGATGCAAAAGGGAGCATCGGTTGTTACTAACAACCGATGCAAAATACATCCCTTTTGCATCGGTTGTTAGATGCAAAAATCTACCTTTTGCTTCGGTTGTACAGCTAATGCAACAAGTTTAGGCCTATTGCATCGTCTGCATTTGCATCGATTGTTGAACTGATGCAATAAGGGGGTAAACAACTGATGCAAATATATGGCCTTAATACGAAATGCAGTGACGTATATATGATAGTATGTTAAGAGAGAGGAATATGACTAAGTTATAGGGATGCGAGGCCAGTCAAAAGCACATAGAAGTATGCCCAGCTAATCCGGCTTCCAATAGTGTGACTTTAGGACCGATGTGAAACATTGCCTATAATAGGTACCTACGGAGGACGCGAGGTTAGCTCCAATTCTGTATGGTAAGTCTGCCCAATTAGTCTAACTACCAGCGCCTACAAATAGTTAGACTAATGTGAGATATCATAGTTTGGGTTATGGGTCATAATGCGTAGGACCCTCTTTTGGGTCACAAGTATTAAGTGGCTGTTGCAGGGTCCGCCTCCATCCGGCATAAAAAGTGTTAAATGGTCGAGGTTATCATTTAGGTGCAGTTGTAGGGAAATCTCAGGAAGGGTCCGCTTCGTGGTCGAGATATTAAGTGGCTATGGTAGGGTCCGCCTCTTCCTATAAAGAAGTATTAAGTGGCCTGATGATATTTCGAGCAATGTCTGATAGGGAGTACCAGAGAGGGGTCCACCTTGGATTAGGTATTAAATGATAGGGATATGCCTAGGTTATAGGTAATAAATGGTCAGAGTCCCTATTTCCCAATAAAGAGGTTTTAAGTGGCTCGAGTACTTTCTCTCATATTGTTAGGATATGACTGACAGTAATTATGTGGAATTGGAAATGGCCTTTGGCCTACAGTTGAAGGAACGTTATAAAGTTGGAATGTTGAAGAGTATAAATTACAGAGTTTGACTGGAATAGACTACGGGTTTACAGTTGGAGCTATTTCATGTAGGATATAGTTAGGATGCGTAAGACATATTACTACCTAAATGATACTGCCCAAATACTATTATGGTAAGACTTGAGATTTTCATTCAACAGACATTTTTGTTATGACCCCCTTCTCATTACAACATACATGTTAAGGGAAACGATGTTGATTGGGAGGATGAAGCGAAGGCGAGGACTTGTGGCAACTATCTATCTATTTATGTTTTTGTTATATTTTGATGTACCTCGTTTTAGACATGTTGTTATTTTGGGATATTGTATTTTGAACATTTAAGATGATATGTTGTATTTCTAAGATTTGAATTTTTATGAAATGGTCAATTATTTTTGATAGTATATTTGATCTTTATCGCTATGAGATTCCGATAACATAGATAGATGGCTCTATGTATTGTTCATTGTATTAATTTTACCAACCAACGGTCAGCTTTGGAAAGGGTCTAAGGTTCGATGGGCTTTTATTAGGTCGAAAATTAGGCCCGTTACGAGATGGATTATTACATTTGGTATAAGATCTTTAGTTACCTGATCCATAAGGATAGGTACACATAAGAGTGCGTATTTGTTATTTTTGAAAGTAATTTTCAAAACCCTCTTATATGTATATATACTTATTTGAACATATGCAAACATACTAGGTAAATCTTTATTTTTAGTAAATAATACTATCTTAGGAAGTTTAACATAAAGTTTAAACCTACAAATAGTTAATTATGGCTAAAAATCGTTCCTTCGGGGCTGGGAACCCTCCATCCAAGAAATACCCACAATTAGGGGATGCCTGACTGGTTCAAGCAATACCTGAGGCATGTAGGGCAATTTCATTCTTCAACAAGCTGCACCATTGGCACCCGCTGCCCCACCTACTGAAGCAACTCCTTGACCACTAGATTTCCTTATATTATGTAAAGATTTCCAGAATGTGGGAGGAAGGGTGTATACTGGAGTTGAAGGTTACGTGGAGACGAAGGCTTGGATTGTAAATGTATATTTCGGGAGCTTGGATGGGAAGACCAGATCAAGAGGAGGATGACTACATGGAATCTAAAAGAAGAGGCCCTAGATTGGTGAACTACAGTGGCCGAGGAGAATGTTGAGGAAAGAATCACTTAAGCTGAATTCAGAACTCGCTTTGAGTCACCATTCATGTACAGAGCTGAAGTAAGTTTGTAGTTGGAGAATTTTATACAACTTAGGCAGGGAGCTCAATATTGAAGGAGTATATCAGTAAGTTCATGGAATTGGCTAAGTTTGGATTGAGTTTGATCGACACCCATATAAAGAAGGCTATGAAGTTCATTAAAGGCCTAAATTGCCCACTTAAGGAGCTTCTTTTGACCCAAGTACCTACAGGCGCCACTTATGAGATGATAGTTAAAATGGACATAATGTAGACTACTGGTAGTGAGGAGAAGGAGAAGGTAAGCGCAAAATCAAGGTGGAGCTAACAAAGGAGGATTTTGGGCTGACAAGAAGGCCAAGGGAAGATTTAAAAGGGAAGTATAACATGCTGTAGATGTTAGAAGAAAGGATATGTTGCTAAGGACTGCAAGGTGAGCTAGATGAGAGAAGTGTTCAAAGGAAGATGCTACCACTTCCATGAGGAGGGACACTACAAGAATCGGTATCCAAAGCTAGTTAAGGTGGGATAGAGTGGGCAAGTTAATCCCATTGAGACTGTACATATCTCAAGTTGACCTCCTTCGAGAGATGAAGGAAAAGCTAGAATGGAAGGTACAACTATTATTTTCGAGAATACCATTTGTTCCTTATTTAACTCAGGAGCATCACATTCATTCATAGAACAAATATAGTTAACTCATTGAGTCTAAAAACTCGATAGTCATGTCAAATCCTATTAGGGGATCGACACACCTTTCCTTAATTTTTAAAGAACTAGTTGTGGATAAATGTAACATTGATTTTACATGTAACGCTTATGTTCTTGGTTTTGAGGGGTATGGAATTATCCTAGGGATGGATTGGTTAACTTATTACAAGAATATCTAGATTGTGATAGGAGGATTGTATGGTTAAGGAGTTATAGGGGATGGGATATAGATGTTCATTGTACACCCCAAAACTCATATAAGTTAAGCTATTTATATTCGTTAAGTCTATCACAAGATGAGCTCTCATCCATAACCATAGTTCAAGAATTTCTTGATGTTTTTGAAGAAGTCTCAGTCTCCTACTCCAAAGGGAGATTGAATTTAGGATTGATTTGGAGAAGGATGCTAGACCTATCGCTTTTCCATTAAGACACATGGCTCCCAAATAAAGGCTAGAGTTGGATAAGCAAATTTCGAAGCTGTTTCAGTAGGGATTTATTTGCCAAAGTACTTCAGAGTAGGGATCACCTATTGTCTTCGCCACAAAGGCAAATGGTTCTTTAAAGCTATGTGTTGACTATAGAGAACTCAATAACTTGACTAAGAAGAATAGGTATCATTTATCTAGAATAGATGATTTGTTTAACCAGCTTGTTGGAGCCAAAATCATTTCTTGGTTGGATATAGCCAGCGGATTTAACGAACAGAGGATAGCTGAGGATAGCAAGCAGAAGACCACTTTTCACACTCTGGATGGACTATATGAATGAGAAGTAATGCCTTTTGGGTTGATGAATGCCCCTGCATACTTTGTTTATTTGATGAGTATAGTCTTTAGAGGGCAGCTAAATAAGTTTGTCGTAGTATTTGTGGATGACATTCCAGTGTACTCCAAAGGTGGGGGGGGTATGAAAATCACTTAAGGAAGGTACTGGGGACTTTGTGAAGGCACTAACTTAAAGACAAATTGTAACGATCCCGGATTTTTATTAAATTTAAATTGATAATTAATTGAATTTTTGAATTAAAAATTGTAAAATTAATTGTAAATTGAAGCGAGTTTCCCCGAATTCAAATAAATTCTGTATAAATCATTTAAAAATTAAAATATTGTATATATGTGATTTGGATTTAAATTTCAAGTAATTGGTTTAATAATAATTTGAATATATATATATATATTGATAATTGAATTTAAATCTTAATATAAATGGTTTAAAGATAAATACAAAAATATAGATAATTGATACAAGTTTAAAAATAAATAACTTTAAATTTGAAATTGATGGGTTATGTTAAAAATAAAAATAAAATAATAATAAAATAATAATAAATATTTAAACTAGAAATAGCAATTATTCATATAACCAAATAATAAGACTAAAGAAAAGAAAGGAAAAAAATAGAAATAAATAAAATAAAAATACAAATATATATGATAAAAATATATACATGAATTAGCTTATAAAATAAAATAAAATATACAATTATTTATGAAGTTCACTTATATTGCAAAGTGATAAAACAAACAAATCAAAAATAAATGAAACAAAAATACATATACATGAGAAAAAGCTTGCAAAGGAAGCCATATTTAAACTATTTCATATTTGTACAACCGAAATGGAAGAAGGAAAATTATATAAATATAAATATGGTACAACTAATTAATGTTTGGCCACTACAACAAATCTATCAGCCGAAGTCAACAAGTATTGCAAATGAAGACATAAAGTACTTGGCAATTAATGCCATATCTCTAGCACATGACTAAAATCGTTTCAGCCTCCGATTTGAAACAAATATCTCTGCCTATTGTACTAAATAATATAATCAACATGTACAACTCAATTTCATATATCAGCCCTCCTCATTTTAGTACGAGCATCATCATTGAGTAAAATCTGAATTGAGCACCATTTTAAATCTGAAGCAAATATCGTATTCATACTTAAACAAGGATTCAGCTCAAACTTCAGTATAAAAACAATTTAAATCAACTCAAACCAGAGAATCAAAGAAAAAGAGTTTCAGTTTGCATTTTCTCAAAACCTGTTTCAAATAGGCTTTGTTCATTTCTGTAATCAGGTGAATTCAAACCATGATTTGGAAGGTGAGTAAACATAATTTTTAAAAGCTTTGAGTTTGATTAAAAATAGTTCAAGATGCTTTGATGATCTGGTTGTATATGCTTCCGTTTGAATATGATTTTGTGATGCTCTGTGTTTCTCTGTAATTGATACAGGGTGTATATTTATTTTCAAAACTTAAATCTATTTGTTGCTAATCATTGTTAAGTTTAATTTTTTAAATCAAACAAGTGATTTAAACTTTAAATTCAGATTTTAAAAGTTGTTTTAAATCATGTTTGTAAAATATACACTGTAACTTTGTTTTATAGGTAAGTAGAGATTTGATAAAATCGATTGTTGTAAAATATTAATTCAAGATTATATATTGAATTCATACTGCAAGTCATGATTTTTAAAACAAAATTTAAGATTTTTAGATTAGTATTTTATGAGCAGTTTGAATTTAAATAAAAATTGCATTTTTACAAATTTCAGACACTTTAATCAATTTAAAAAGTTGAAATTTGGTATGAAGATAGGACGGACATCAGTGATCTCAAGAAAAATGTGCAATAATTTTTCTATTGCGTGAAATTAGGATACGAGATCATATTAGGGTTTCAGTTGGAGTTTTTGGTCATGTCTGTTATGTGTCGAGTTCGTCATCAATACGCGATCGAGTTGCACAAATTTCTGGTGGAGGGTTGCTTGGTGGGTTGTCGTAGTGTGGCCGAAGTTCGAGCGCCTCCGGTGGTCAGTGCGACGGTGGCGAGGTGATTTATTCAGTGGTGATGTTTGCAGTTTTTTCGTTCGAACTGCTATATTTCGAATTCGAATTTTTGGAGGCAATTCGAGTTTAGTTTCCTAGTATTCATGAGATTTGTGATTTGCCTAAAGCATTGGAGTTCGTCAGAGCTTGGACGCGCCGGTGCATGTGTATGACGCGGTGAGTTGTGTCAGTGTCGTTGGGGACTTACGTCTCGAGTCGTGCTCGAGCAACTGGGGTGATTTTTTCGGGTTATTGTTCGAGTTCGAATGCGTAAGTAGGTTTCCTGATGCTTTAATTTATATCTAAGTTTAAACTAAGGTAAACTTACTGAAAAAAATGGGAGGAAAGGGAAGAAGCAGAAACGAACGAGAGGGAGAGAAGATAAGACTCGGGGAAGATGAAGGAAAACTTGAGTGGAACCTGGGTAATCCCAGGTTTTGGTTTCAACAGAGTTAGTAAACAAAATAATTATTGTTTGACAATTAATACTTTAGAATGCTTTAAAATCTAGTTAATACTTTAATTAAGTAGTTAATAAAAAAAAGTATTGGCATTTAATTAACATCAAAGTTTTCAAATTAGTAATCATTGATTTCCAAGTTATAGAAGATTTTAAAATGTTAATGAAGACAAATAAGTATTATTATTAATTGTTTTAAAGGGGTAATTAATAATGGATAATTAATTTAAACTTATAATTAATTAAGTGACTAGAGATTAGCCGATTTGAAATTAAAGATTTGGTTAATTAACAATTAAAGTGTTTAATTTATTTGTAATTAATAATTGTTGATGATAATTAAATTTCAAGATGGTTAATTAAAGATTTTTAATGATAAGTTAGTGATTAATTAAAGAATAATTGAAAAATTAAAGGTTAATTATTTAATAATTTAAAGTTGATTTAATTTGATTAATAAATGATTAAAGGACCTTTAATCAAATGATTTGGAATCGATTAATGTTAATTAACTATGATTGATGACCCATCTGATTTAAATAAATCAGATAATTAATTGAGCTTATTTATGGATGACTATATTCTATTGAATGATGTGTATTGGATTGATAACTCTGTTATGTGATTGTGATGCTTTGTAATATGAATTGCTTTGTGTTGAGCTGTTATATCTATGATGAATATACTGTATATGAATATGAAAATCCCTTTTAGCCCGTAAAACGACATTTAAACTTCGATGCGACAGGGAGTCGGATTCCAGTTAGTTATCTGAAACCCACATCGAATTATAATGATGAATCTTCGTGATTGATAAATTTATTTTATCTGTGAAATTGTGAATGAAGATAAGCGTTATGGGTTATACCGCTTATCGATATTGATATATCTGTGATGGGTTATGATGTTGCACTATTGTGTAAAACCCCTGGACCACACTTTTACACACACAAATATGGATTCCATGAGGAAATCGGTTAAGTCACAGATGATTTAAATTTAATGTTTTTGAAATGGAAATTTTAGTTTCAATTGATTTTGGAAATGGATTTGGGTTAAATGTTAAAGCTTTTGAAAAGGTGTTTTTAAGATGAAAGTTATTTTGAATAACTTGGTAAGTTTCAATTTAAATAATTTAATTTGAATTTGAATTCAAAATTTGGAATTGAATTCCATATTTGGAAATTATGGTTAAAGATGTTATAAATGTGTTTATATGAATTTAAACCATTTTAAAAGTATTGGTTTGAGAATTTGAATTTAACCCAAAGGTTTTAACTCGTATAAATGAATCAGATTTTCCGAAATGAAAACTAATTGTTTCAAAGAATAAAAGCTTTCATATAAGAAATGAGTTTCCAATTTGAATTAAAGGAATTTCAAGTTTGAATGAAAAATGGTTTTCCAAATTATGAGTGAATTCTTTTTAAAAGCTATGAATTAAATCTTGATTTAAAGATTTAATGAGTTAATCCAGTTGAAATGGAAATCGATTTGGAAATCTATGAATAGATCTTTGTGAAACTGGGTGAACTTTGTGAAATGAATTTTTAAAATGGTAATGTGTTTAAACCATTTGAAAGAAAAGTTTGGGTAATAAGTTGTGGCTTAATTGAAATCCCATATCCATATGTTTTTAAATATTACACTCACTATTCGGTTTAGCCGGCAGAGGACCTTTGTGTCATACAACCCATTCCGAATAAGTGATACGTCGTATATGGATAGCAATTGAAGACCGGTGGTGAAGACCGGGTATTTGTGAAAATGATAGGATAACCTATCGATTGTCTCTGCACCGAGTAGCGCCCGGTATAGAGATTCCCTAAGTGATGGGAAGTTCGATCGGGATTGTGAATACCCGGATTGCAAGGGCTTCTTCGGAAGTGCCTTCGGTTCTGTTCGAACCCGGAACAGACTTGTATGGTTGTATGTCTGACATTACACTTTGAGATATAAAGCTGATTTCTTTCAAATACATTTCTGTTTGGTGGCGGAGAATTTATTCTCTTAGCTTAACACCCTTCTCTGAGACGTACGATCTCAGAGGTTATGTAGTTGAAGGTTATCAGTGATATACTCCCAATTTGGTAGTGTGGCATGCTGAGTGTTGTTGTGTGTTGATGGTCATTTACAGATCATTTGTTGATCAAAGCATGGCTTTGTGAAAAAGCGTAGCTTTGTGGACGAGACCTCATCGAACCTCACAAACCGGAAATGGTCGAAACAGGAAAGATGCGGCAAGGTTATGAGGGTCGCTCCCTTTAGGGTATGTCATTTCCTTTTGGAAAAAGTTGGTATTATGGTATGGAGCCCAGATATTTACCTATGTGGTTGCTCCAATCTCATTTACTGTGTGATTGTTGCTTTGTGATCGAGGGCCCTCGGATAAAGGTCCCAAAGGACCCGGGGGTGGCATACTCGAGTAGTAGTTACCTAGTGTAAGAGGTAACCCGGCCTTGTGTTGGCAGAGATCCGAGTAGGTTCTCGGGACGTCCCTCCAGAGGCGTACCCATTGACAGTAGGAAGTTCCTTAGCCTGACCATTTGTTGGAAATCCAATTCCCAATACGAACCCTGTACGGTTTTAGTTGTAGAACCTGCCATTTACTTATGGTGGTCACCACTATTTAGATGGTAGCTATAGTAGGCATACAATAATGGTTGTATGTTGGCTAAGATTAATATTATACTTTCGAAAGGTTTTCTGCACCATGACTAGTAATAATATCGAATGATTTTGCGTAGTAAGCATGTTTGACTATCATAAGAAGAAATCTCCTCCAATTCTGCGTTTGCATTGTGTGTGTGGCGGGAGGTCTTATGGTAGTTTCATTTTCCAAAAGCATTGCGGATTTCAATGTTTAAAATTATTTTGTTGTTTGTTTAAAGATAAACTGTTTTTGTTACTCACACCAGTCCCATGACTGACTCGGAGTTTATTGTTCCCTTCCTAAACTCTGGGTGCCCACAATTTTCCACACGGGCAGTCTAGAGTTGGGTTTTTCAGATAGTCAGGTTTGGTAGATTATCTGGAGCTAGTTCACTTCATCAGGGTGGATGACTGCACTTGCTTCTCTTGGTGCAACGTGATGGTGGTTCGAGCTTGATGTTGAAGTTGTTGGACTGATTCTCTTTGTTTGATCATTTGGAGTTATCACTTCTGTTTTCCGCTGTATCATTATTTATCTCTGATATTCTTGTATCATATTGATATCATTGTTGTATATCATTCTGGATATTGTATTCATTGGAGTTGTATATGATATCATCTATTTCTTTCTTCCATTGTGTTGTTATACTTAATGGCGTTATAAGCTCCGGGGAGCTAGATTCGGCGCTTGAATCTACGGCATTTGAGTACAAGTGAAGTACGGGTGCCGATTTTCGAAGGCCGAGTCCGGGATTTTCACATTAACAAAGTGTCACTTCTGGAAGAAGGAGGTGAGATTTCTCGGTCATATTGTTACTAAGAAAGGATTATTTGTGGACTTGCAAAGGTGGACGCTATTCAAGGCTGGAAGATTTTGAAGAATGCTATGGAAGTTGAGAATTTTCTTGGACTGGCGTGTTACTGTACAAAATTCATCAAGGAATTTGCCAAGATAGCAGTCCCACTGACTCACCTAACCACAAAAATCTAGTTTCTGCATGAGATGAGAAATGCACGGAAGCATTCAAGAAGCTAAAGGAGCCATTGACTAGTGCGCCAGTACTCATCCCAGTGGGACGAAGAATTTCATTGTTTACACCAATGCATGTGGTACAAGATTAGGAGCAGTTCTTATGCAAAAGGGTAGGGTGATAGCTTATGCAAGTAAAAAGTTGAAGGACTATGAGAAAAGGTACCCAACTCATGACTTAGAGTTAGCGGTTGTCATCTTTGTTTTGAAGATGTGGAGGCACTATCTTTTGGGAGAAATGTTTGAGTTATTCACCGACTACAAATCCCTTAAATACCTATTTTCTCCAAAAGATATGAATCTTAGGCAGAAGAGGTGGATGGAGTTTATAGCATCATATAACTATGAGATACAGTATTTCCCCAAAAAATGGTATGTTGTCATTGATGCCCTTAGCCGGAGTCATGCTACTCTAGGTGCTATTTATGGGTGGAGGCAATTGGAGTTCCTCTTGAATTTCAATTTCCATCCACCAACAGAACCAACTCTAGGATACTTGGCAGCCATGGAAGTTAGGCTAGCATTGATGGATCGCATTGGGCAAGGCAGAAGCGTGATGTGACAATAATAGGCATTTTGGATAAGTTAAGTTGAAGAGAGCATTTCCCCAATAGCGTTATGTATGCAGTAGACGAAAGAGCATGTTGAGAAGGGATTACTGCCATTGTGTTCCTACGGTGGAGGACATTTTGGAGGAAGTATTAGTGGAGTGTCACCATTTTAGAATGACTGTTCACTCCAAAGGAGATAAAATGTATAAGGATATGAAGCAAACCTTCTATTAGCCAAGGATGAAGAAGAGGGTAGAAAAGTTTGTCTCTTGGTGTTAGATGTACCAAAAGATAAAGGCAGAATGAGGGAAGCCCGAAGGATGTTATTCCCGTTAGAGGTGCCGACTTGGAAATGAAAGCATATATCGATGGACTTTATAGATGGGTTGCCTAGAAGTCAAAGAGGCAATGAAGCTATTCGGGTTATTGTGGATAGACTTATTAAAAGTGCCCACTTTATTTTTGTTAGGAGTAATATGGCTATAGCATCTCTAGCACAAATTTATGTCAAAGAAGTAGTACGACTGTACGGAGTTTCAACTAGCATTGTTAGTGATAGGGACCCCTTGTCCACTAGTAAATTTTGGTGGAGTTTGCAGTCATCTTTAGGAACGACATTGAAGCGTAGCACTGCTTACCACCTACAGACCGACGGTCACACTGAAAGGGTGAATAGGATTTGGGAAGATTTTTTAAGAGCTTGCATCATGGATTTTGGAGGATATTGAGAGCAGCATTTACTAGTGTTTGCACCGAAAATAGTACAACAAACCGAAGATTTAAGTAGAGAATAAAATATGAATAAAGTAAATGAAATATGAGGAAAAAAGAGCACATAACAATTTATAGTCTTTCGGCAAAGTAAGACCTACGTCCACTTCGAAGTTTTATTGCTTTTTCTGATTTGGTGGTAGAATTTCTTGGAGGTCGGTACAACCTCCAACATTTAGAATTTCAAAGTAACAAGAATATAAGAAATAATGGAACTTTAGCCAAAAGGTCTTGAAAAATGAGCCATACCCTCCTATTTATAGAGACAGGAAGCCTAAAATCTCATCAAAAATATCTCCAAACTACTGTGTATGAATTTGACCAATTCTTTTAAAATAATAGGCACCTCATCAGCAATATCTGGGGGTTGGTACCGATCCCCAAGTGGGAGTCGGTACCGATCCCTGAGATCACCATATTTGGCGTCTTCAATCTCTCACCTCAAATCGTCCTGTAGTTAGCTTCTCGATTCCACAGTTGTTGGCACTTGGTTTAGCTTGTTTATGAACCTAAACGATGGAATTGAAGGAGAACAAAGTTGTAACTTCAAGTGTCCGTGGAGTTCGATGGAGAAATGCGTTGAAACAACAAACCAACTTTGGAAATAGGTTTTTGGCACCGAGATAAGCATGTGGGCAGAAGATAGGGTCCATCTAAGGTGTACTTTGGAGTCGGTACCGATCCACAATGGGAGTCGGTACCGATCCCCAACTTGGGGAATCCCATTATTTTGTTGTCTTTGATGGTTTTTGCTTTGACTTCATGGCTCTGTCTGTGCTTGGTTTTTGGACTCCTGAACTATCTCTCCAGGCTTTTCACCTTGAAAACTCCAAATTCTATCTGTCCATTTTTTCTAGATTCTGCCTGGTCAAAAGGCAGGATAACACTTGCCCATCAAAGTACATCTCATTTCTAATGTGATGTGCTTTAAATCGAGACAAGTTTGGATTTCCGTGTAGTATTGCACTCTGTACTTTGAATGGTCGCTATCTTTTTGCGAATCAATTCCGTGAATTGCCATATCCATAATGATCTGTTGCGACGTTCTGCCAACATTCGAGACTATAAATCTGTAGCATGATCCCGTGATCTTCTATTCCAAGTCTGATGGTTTTAGACTAATTCCATTCACGAGTTGCCCAGGTACAAGTCTAAATTTCCTTCAACTTTAGTCGTCAAGTATTGGGTATATACACATGGCTCATCACACATGCATAGGCATTCACACACATATGCATATACCATACGTATGCTTGTACATATTATTTTTTAATCAATTGGGACTCAATACCGATCCCTAATTTGGGAGTCGGTACCGACTCCTCACTTGGAGAAATTTCTCTAAGCTTGCTGGTTTTGAGAACTCGGGCTTGAGAGGTTATATAAGTCTTCCTTTCTCTTTTCTCTCCCTCACTTGTTCTCCTGCCTTCTACTAGAGATCTCGAGTGCCCCATTAAACTTTTTGATCCTTGCCATTAAATCCTCCAAATTCAATACGAGCTTTCATCCTCGCCTGAACCAAGGAACGCCACCGCCCATCCTTGCCATTGCCTGACATCGCCCAAGTCGCCATTCATTGCCTCGATCAGATCCGTCTTCACCAACCCGAACCTCGGCTAGAGATTCCGCTTTCACTTGAACCAATCCTCGACTTTAACTCCACGTCGAACTAAATTAGCTAGAATGATGGTGACTGGACGCGTATGGATGGACATGGAGTTAAGCGCGGATATTGACTGAGTTTGCGGCCAAAATTCTTGGAGTCAGTGAAGAGGAAGAAGGAAGGTGAAGATTTCCTTGATTGTGGGGGTCGGTGAGACTCCCACACTTAGGTAAATTCTTTGCCTGCTCCAAATTTCACAACTAAACTTCTCCTTAGAGTTTCATTCCGAATTCCTCTTTCATCTCGAACATCTCCAAAGCATGGCTGATAACATTAAGCTAGTCGGGACGATCAATGATGACTGTTAGGTCGAGCAACATTCAGACTTTAAAATGAACTGCTAAAATAAACATTTAAATAATATCTAAAATTCGAACTGCACCACATTGCATCCTATTGCACTATAATCCACTTTAGCATGGGGGCACAGTTTATAGTTATCTTCTAATGTTGATTATCTGTCGAGTTTTTTATAGAAATGGAGCAAAGACATTCCAAACGTCTGGCTGCTCAAACTACAGGTGCTACACCTTCAAAATATATCAAATCCGATGCAGAGTCAAGCTCAGCCACAACTTCTCAGGTGCAACAAACTCCTATCCAACAAGAGCAACAACCAAAAATTCCATGTGTTGACCAACAAAATCTAGAGAATCCCGAAGTAGAGCAACAAATACCTGAAAATTCGGTTGAATCAGTAGATGGGCCATCCAGCATCCGATACTTGAGGATGCTGTAATACTGAATAACCCAATCGATTCCGTTCCCTCCAAAATTTATGAAGGATCTCTTCATAGGAATGCTGTAAGCATGTAATTCCATTTAACGATGTTCTGGCAACGTCTCCCGACCAGAGAGCTCATGATCCTCCAGAAGGGTATATAGCTTGCAACAGATACATGTGCCTGGCGGGTTGCATCCTGCCATTTAATCAATTCGTCCATCAAGTCTTGAACGTTATGAGACTGGCTCCCACATAGCTGTATCCAAATAGCTACGCTTTTCTTTTGAGCACTTATCTAGTTTTCTTTGAGCATTTGAATCGAGTGCCTAGCGATGAAGAAATCCGATACATTTAAGCCACAAAGAAAAACCGTCTCTTATTTACCTGGAGCCGATGAGGGGTTGCAGAATCATTTTTGGGGCTTGGAACAAGCTGAGTTAATTCAAAGGCGAATGGTTCTATGTACGCTGTCCACTCGGGTTCGCTCGTAGATGGATATAGGTTTTATTTCAAACGCCATCAATGCATTTGCCTTATAGTCTACATGCTTAATTTATCTTTCACTGTTGTATAGATGTTTCGGTGAGACGCAGTGGTGAATCACTTTCGGATACCGTTAGTACTCTTATGGCAGTCCCAGCCAAGGATAGGTATATAAGAACTCTTTTGACAGACAAGATTCTTCTCACCCATGGTTTATTAGGGAAAGGTCGCAGCACCGTCTTAGTCCCAGTTGTCAACATTAAGGATGATGATGATAATGATGATAACAATCTGCCCGTGGGATAAGAAGTCGATCCTGAATTACCCTAAGTCCTAGAGCCGAAGCCGTAGAAAATATAGAGATAGAACACAAAGGCACCAAGGAAGGCGAAATTATTGGAGAGGATGGTGGGCTACGGATCTCTGACCGAACAACTAATAGACATCCCACAGCTTGCTCCCAAAAAAGAGATTGATTATGAAAATTTCAAAGACACGGACTTCCACTCAGCCTCCACCAGTCACAAGTGCAGAGAAGACTCCGTCTATTCCCTCAACGGGCATGTTTGGTGGTTTAGGTTCTATCCCCATAGAGTTCAGCTCTTTCGATGTTGGTAACGTTAGCATCGATGACATCGGTTCTTTTATTCGCTTTATGAAGGAAACCATTCTAACCGGTGCGGGAAAGGTTACTCCTATGAGTAATGCTCCAGTACATGGTCCGTCGGGGGACACTAGGAAACACATGCATTACACAATAATCGCACTTGACCTGTGTCCTTGCCAATTTGATCTAGCTCATTTTTGGTTTCTTTACAGGCTCGATGGATAAGAGAGAGCATTCATTCCGATCCTTGGAAGAGAAAGCATATCATGTTCAACATCCTTGGTCGAGCTCGTACCATCAAGAGAGTGGTCGAGACTATGATTCAAGTTATTGCTCCAATCGTGACAGAGACGGCCGGGGTAGGAGTATTTACGATAGGGACTATTCTTCTCATGATTCCGCTTCTATGCACCAACCTAGATCCAGATCACCTCCTTCTAGAGACCCGAATAGGTAGCCTGACCACCGCGATGATATTCCACTGGTTGACTCTTCTCAAGCTCCACCGCCTTCCTCTGTCCCTTTACAATCCGCGACATTATCTCACTCTAGTCGATCTTCAGAGTGCAAACATTATAAGAGTGGCTCTACTACATTCCATCAGAGGTCGGGCAAAGGAAGCGTTGTTGCTCCAGCCACTACATGGGAGCAGCAGGTAGACACTACGGGGTGGATAATCGATCTTAAGAACGAATTCCTTAACATTTGCTTTGATGGAGTTATGTTCTTGCCAAACTTAAAGAGAATTCCCACTGAAGTCCAACAAAGGACCATCGACTGCACGATCGATGTCCATAATCAATATAACGAATGGGCGAAGATGGTTAAAAAGATTCAAAAGTCTCAAGAGGTAGGCTACAAGAGATAGAGAACCAAAAAACTCATTGAGGCCGAGAATAATAGAATCATGGCCGCTCTCAACACTGAGCTCGAGAATTCAAGAAAATCTCAAGCCGAAGCAGAAAAGAAGGCCAAGGAGGCCATTAAAGCACTCGAAGTAGAGAGATCCAAAATTTGAACGAAGTCGAGCATGCACATCATCGGAACCACAAGCTTATAATGGAAAAGGATGTTGCTAAGGGGAATGCAAATGAACTGAAAACCAAGCTTGAGCGCGAGACCAAGGAAAAAGTTGAAGCATCGAAAATTGCTCAAGATGGAAGCGACAAGCTGGTCGCTGTCAGGATAGAGAGGGATAATGTGCTCGAAAAGGTCAAGGACATTGATGCTCTCACCAAGGGAGAAGTTGAAGTAAAACAGAGAAGAGCAGATGATGAAGAAGTGTGAGCCACTGATCACTCAGTACAACACCAATGTGCTTAAATTTTGGAATATGGAGCAGTTTAGGGAAAACTACCCTTTGATGCTTGTCCGCGATTGGGAATGAGTTATTGAGGAAGAGAAAAATTTCTCAATAGTGATAATATTGATATAGAGCAATTGTAAAAAGAATTTTTGAAGGGAGATGAGCCCAAAATCCTCTATGACAACCAGCATCTTATTCACGCGGAACTTGATACAACCGCTCAAAAATAATTAAGCGAAGGTTCCGGCTCCGCGCACCATGATGCTACACCTGGTCAAACTCTCGTGACTTAAGCTACTCCTAGTTCCACCGTTGATTCCTCTACCGATGCTGGTTATGACCCAGAGAAGCCACAGCTCCAGAAATCTACTATTCTCTCCCCTATTCCTAAGGGAACTCCCAGCAGCACTCCAGCTCATGCGGAAATTCAAATTGAAGAAGGTATTTTGTTGACTTCTCCTGTTTTTTAGAGAGTTGACGTGTCGTTGGTCAACATCACTAATCACCCTCTTTGTATTTCTCTAACTACAGGTCATCCTACAATTGCTCCGCTTCCTCCCACGAATTCTTAATTGGGGCCACAAATATTGACGACGGAGTCCGTAACTATCATGATTTCGGCAACAATTCCCAACATACCATTTGAGGAGATCCCAAGCCTTGACAAGCACATGATAGATGCTTTGTTGGAAGAAGGAAATGATGAGAATCCTGGGACTTATGAGGATGTTATTATTATCGGGGTCTCCCAGTCCATATCGGGTCCGTCCATGCATGAACTTGAGTAAAAACTTGGGGCAGATATCCTCCTTACTAGTTAAATCAAGCAGGAGCTAATAGAAGGTTTCCCTCCTCCGTCATCGATCACTTTGCCCAGGTAAACCATTTTCACTCCGGTTTACATTCCTCCACCCTGGGGTGCTCGAAGTACGTTGATGGTATTTCCAGAAAGCATTCTAGCCACCATTTCTCCATCCAGAAGAGGCCAAAGTGTGCCGGATCTTCGCACAACACTCCCTCCAAAGGCCAAGGCGGTAGAGGAAGAGGCGGATAGAGGCAAGGAGAAAGCTCGAGTGAGGTCTCCCATGGTTCTAAGAAGAAAAAGAAGTCAAAAAATAAATAGTTGCTAGTTTGTTCTTTAGTATATAGACTACTTTTGTTTGTTCGCCGGCTTTGTATGGGTTTGGCCCTCTATACTGCTTTTTTTTTCTTTTGATGTGAACCACTATACTTAGCTTTCCTGATTTAACATCAATAACAAAGACTTTTTGTTGTAAAAATCTTTGCTCAAAGTTGTCTAAGTACTTAAGAAATACGCTTTCCACTCAATGTACTTGCGATTCATTTCTTTTATGATCATTTTCGAAACAAGTCCTTAGTCCATTTTATAATTTGCCGATCGCACCGCTCCGGTTGAATATAAAGCAATCCTTAGGGTAAACCACTTGAAACTGTGGTTTGAATATCCTTTTCCAGGATAATAAGTCCCAACCGCACCAAACTCCGGGCGCGGGTTTAAGTTAACTACTTAACATCGTAATCTACACATCATCATCTAGGATGTTAGCATTCGATCACACCTAACTCTGGGCGTTGACCGAAGGCTTACAAATTGAATCCCTTTTTACTTCGAGCATGGACCCTCCATTCTGCCTACTCCAGGAAAGATGTTGAGGATCAAATGGACTTGTCATGCCTGTTTCCGTTTATACTTCTACCCTTAGTCCAGGGTCAAGAGTTGAGATAGCTATTGGTCGTATCATGCTCTTTTTGATTTACTCTTACCCTCCATCCGAGGGTAAGGGTTGGCGTACAGACTGTCGTGTCATGTCCGGTACTAAGTTTGTGCTCTTGCCCCCAATTCGAAGGCAAGAGCCAGTTTGCAGATGAACTGTTTCATTCGGCTTAAGTTTATACTCCGGCTCCAACTTCGAGAACGAGAGTTAGGGTTGCATTCAGTTTTTTTACTCCAACTCTTAATCCAAAGGAAAGAGTTGTGATGTGGATAGTCATATTATGTTCAGCTTATGTTTATACTTCGGCTCCTACTCCGGGAGCGAGAGTTAAGATGCGGATAGTTTTGTCATGTCCAGCTTATGTTTATACTACTACCCCTAATCTTAAGGTAAGAGTTAACTGATGTCAATATTCGAACATCAAAAAGGGACTTCACGGGCCCGATCATGGGACGCAGAAGTTTGACCGGTACCTATCTCTAGGTACTTGCACATATGCATTAATCATATGTAGATTCATTCGACTTGATCAAGTCATAACTCTCAAGAAATGGAGAGACAGAATTTCTGGCTTGGAAGGCCGTTTTATTTGATTAAAGATGGAAAGTGACAAAATTCTGTCTTATTACACGGCTCTGGCCAGTTATTTACTAATTTATTATCTAAGTGAAATAGCATTGTTGATGCTCGCTATTCCACGCCCTTGGAAGTGAAATCCCATCCACAATTGCCAGCTTGTAAGTGTCATCTCCAAGCTTTTCCTCTATTGTGTACAGATCTTCCCGAATCGCGTCCAAGTTCTTTGGGCCAGGGAAGATTCATTTGAGGACAAAATTGCTGATTTCAAAGGTTCAATTCCTAACTTTGATGTTGTAATATCATGCGACTTAGTCTCTATACGCAGCTGCTCTCAACTCAGCGTCGGTCTGCTTCTCATTGATCATATCAAGACACTTCAAAAGGAGTTGCTCATTCATCCATGGATCGTAGTGGATGACCCAATGAGAAGGTACTTCTAGTTTGATCGGGATCATAGCCTCCAATCCATATGCGAAGGCGAACATAGAATGACCAGTACTGACTTGTGGGTGGTTCGATAAGCCCAGAGTGTTAACGGGAATTCATCGACCCACTTGCCTTTGGCCTTCTCCAATCGTTTCTTAAGAATGGACTTGATAACCTTGTTTACAGCTTCAACCTGTCCATTCACCCGTGGATGTGCTACCATTGCAAATCTCTTCTCTATGTAGTGTCGGTGGTAGAAATCTTTAAACTTCGTGCTATTGAATTGGGTCCCGTTAATGGTAATGATTGCTTATGGAACTCCAAAGCGACAGATGATATTTCAAATAACAAAGTTGATTACTTTCTTCATGGTAATCGTGGCTAAAGGCTCCACATCAGCCGGTTTAGTAAAGTAATTAACCACCACGATAGGGTCTTTGCACCACCTTTAGATATTGGAAATATACCAACAATATCAATCCCACAAACTTCAAATGGCCAAGGACTGACGATTTGGGTAATTTCCGTCGATGGGGCTCTCAAAGTTTTAGCAAATCTCTGGAACTTGTCACACTTTTGGGTATAATCAGCTGCGTCTCGATTGACAGTCAACCAGAAGTGTCCGTATCGAAGAATCTTCGCTAAAGTTTGCCTCCCAGTGTGGTCGCCACAAGCCCCTTCGTGGACTTCTCTCAGAATTTGACCTCGTCATGAGCGACACACCGAAGCATGGGGACAGAGAAATCCTCTTGTATGGTAATCCTTCTTGCATGATGTATCTCGAAGCTTGGCGAAGAATTTTGCGTCGTTCATTCCTTCTCCTATGAAGGATCCCTCATTGCAAATAGTCCCGAATCGGAGTCATACATAACTCCCGTTCAGGCTCAGTCTCCAAGATCCTATCGACATCCTTCTGGTCGATGCTCGAAGTTGAAAGTACTTCCATTAAAACCAGGCCTATGAACTGCGTATCTCCGAAACTAGCCAACTTAGCAAGCGAGTCGGCTGTCTTATTTTCCTCTCTGGGAATATGAGTGATCGTGTAATATTCAAAGTCATCAAGCAACTCAAGAACCTGGTTTAGATAGGGAGCTTGCCTTGCTCCTTTCGCCTGATACTCTTTCCGAACTTGGCATACCACTATCTAGAAGTCATAGAAAATGTATAAAGTCTTTATTCCCAGTTCCTTAGCGATCTTGAGTCCTGAAATCAAGGCTTCGAATTCAGCTTCATTTTTCATTGCTGGAAAGTCGAGTTTCAAGGCTTAGCAGATCGAGTGTTCTTTGGGAGTGACAAGCACAACTCCAGCATCAGAACACCGATCATTAGATGCACCATCCGTGTACATCTTCCATCCAACTTCCTTTCCTCCACTGCTCTCTGGAGAACCATCTCATGTAGTGAATTCAAGCATGAAGTCGGCCAAAGCCCGACCCTGGATTGCTCTCCAAGGGTGATAAGTGATATCGTATTGACCCAATTCAATGTTCCATTTCAGCAGCCTTCCAGAAGTCTCAGGTCATTGTAAGACTTGTTGTAAAAGCTGGTCAACAAGGACATTGATCAGATGAGCCTGGAAGTAGGGGCGAAGCTTTCCGAAGCGATCAACAGACCGTATGCGAGCTTTTCCAGTCTCGAGTGGTTTCTTTCTGCTCCTATCAACCGCTTGCTATTGTAGTAGACCGATCAATAGACAAGTGCGATGCTCAGGGCATGCACCAACACTGCTAAGTATATAAACAAGTCTATATCATCCACCAGCTTTGAAAGGATGAGAGGTCTTTCCAAGTGATTCACTAAAGCTTGGAAGCATCTTTGCAATCCTGGTTCCATTTAAATTTTCTCTTTCCCTTCTTAATCACCTCGAAGAAAGGGATGCATTTTCCAGTTGACCTGGAAATGAACCGACTCAGGACGGTGACTTTACCATTCAAGCTTTGAACCTCATTGATCATCTTTGGGGCTTCGATCTCTCTCAAAGCCTTAATCTTCTTTGGATTGGCTTTCAATTCCACGAAAATTCACAATGAAGCCGAGGAAATTCCCTAACGCAACACCGAATGAGCATATCAAGGGATTTAGCTTCATCCCGTACTATCGGAGGACATCAAACATCTCTACCAGATCATCAATGTGATTTCTCAAATGCCGTGACATCATGAGCATATCATCCACTTAAACTTCCATCGATCATCCGATCTGGTTCTTAAACATTCGGTTCACAAGTCTCTGCTAAGTCACTCCTACGTTCTTTGATCCAAAGGGCATAACCAGATAGCAATAGAGTCCGAGGTCGGTGATGAAACTAGTTTGCCCCTAATTTGGGATATGCATCAAGATCTGATTGTATCTGGAGTACATATCAATGAATGAAAGTAACTCGTGTCCAGCAGTTGATTCCACCAACTGATCTATTCTTGGAAGTGGGAAGTTGTCAGGCATGCTTTATTCAAGTTCGAATAGTCAATGCATGTCCTCCACTTCCCATTCGCTTTCTTCACCAAAATAGGGTAAGATACCCAATCCGGGTATAGAGCATCGTGGATAAAGCCATTGTCCTTCAACTTCTCAACTTCCTCTTTGAGTGTAGCGGATCTCTCCAGACCCAAGCTACGGCATTTCTGTTTCACAAGAACGCATTTGGGATTGATGTTTAATGCATGACACGCTATCTCGGGTGAGATCCCATACATATCCGAGTCTGTCCAAGCAAACACATCCAGGTTTGTCAAGAGAAAACCAACAAACTCCCTTATCACACTAGTACCGAGCTGAGATCCAATCTTCTAGACTTTACTTGGTGCATCCTTGCTGATTGTCAACTCAACGGGAGCTGGTCGTCCACCCTACAGCTTTTTTCATCGGTCTATGTCATTGTAGAGTCGACTAGTTTTCCCGAGCCGAGGCTCAGGTGGTAGTTGTTATGCATCGAAAGCCAATATACAGAGGACCCCCTCTATACTCTTTCCTTTCTCCTTATGCCTTGCTTCCTTCAATTCAGCGACATAGCATTCGCGACCAGCCACTTGATCTCTATGCACGATCCCCACTCCATTGTTTATAAGGAATTTCATAGTTGGACACTAGAAAGCGATGGCCTCTCTGAATTTAGCCTGGGCCAGTCGATCCAAGAATGCGTTATAAGCAGAATACATATCCAACACTAAAAATGGCATGAGCCGCACTCACCTATGGTCGCACTTATCAAGTTCCACTGGTAATTCGACAAATCCTATGGCTCTAGTAGCCATCCCATTGAACCCATGTATATGAGATCTACAAGTGTTCAAATCTCTCTCCTCCAACAGCAATTGGTCGTAAGCTTTTCTGAACAAAATATCAGCTGAATTTCCACAGTCAAAAAGCACTTTTGTACAACAACAGGATCAATCGCGGCTGAGATTATAAGTGAGTCAATTGTCGGAGCCTCCACTCCATCAACATCCCTGTTTCGGAAAACAATACCGTCTGTCATAGTTCAAGATTGTTTTCTGGAGCTCCATCCTCAACAGCATAGCAATTTTCGTTCTCAGCACGCTTCAAGGTTCCAATATATCTATCCATTTGTGCAAAACTCTTATCAGCAGGATGAGGCCCACCGATGATTGTGTTTATCACTAATCATTTTTCTAGCCGCCTGAATGCACCAACACCTGGATCAGCTTGCCCCCATTGGGAAGATGACCTATGGACGCTAGAATTTCCTTGCTTTCGTCCTATGAGGTTTTCAAATATTACTGCAATTTCTTTTTCCTTATTAAATTTTCAATCATGTCGCGCAAGTGCCTACACTCATTAGTATTATAACCATGCTTCTCATGGAATCTGCAGAACTTGCCTGACTTCCTCTCCTTCTCAATTGACTCCCTAGGAGCCGGCTTCCTATATGGTTTGATATTCTAAGTAATCAGATAGATGTTCTCTATCGAGTTGTTCAATTTAGTGTAATTGTCATACTTGGGACCTTCGAAACGACTCCTATTATCTGACTTTCCCTTCTTTGCTCCATTATTGGTTTTTTCATCCTTTGTTTGATAACCAACTTTCACATCGATATTCCCAAAGCTTCCTCCATATTTCTTTATAGCAATATTACTTTGGATCAGCTCATTCGAATTTCCAACATCGGTCTTCCATAGGCGTTTACGTGCATCCTCCCGACACAAATACTCGTTAGCTTTCCTATAGAAAGCTTCCATTGTCGATGGTTGCTTTCTTTCTATCCAATCCCCAAAATCTGAGTCGGGATGAACTCCTTTACAAAGCGTCATTAACACCATATCTTCCTTTGGATCCGTTATTCCCGTTACAACCATGTGGAATCAATTTAAATAGTCCTGTAGTGACTCTCCTTCAACCTGATATGCATTAGACAATGACATCATGTGTTTCGAACGTGAGGTGTGCTAATGGAATTGCTCTATGTATTTCTATGACAATTCAGTAAAAGATGATATGGACCTTGGCGGAAGCCGAGTGAACCACATCGCAGCCATTCCTTCTATGAAAATTAGGAAACAGCAGCACTTCACAAAATCCGAAGCCTTGGCTGAATCCATGTGCCATTCATATATTAATAAGTGTCGTCTAGGATCCATCGTTCCTCCGTACAACGACATCATTGACATGTTGAACCTCCTGGGGTCTTGCGTGAAGGATGTCCTCTGTAAACGGGGACCAACTAGCATAAGTTCCCCAATCATCATTAGTTCTAGATCTATTTCACTAACCAATCTTCCAACTATATCTTGCAAATAACCCGAATCAACAAGTTTGACTGAACGAAAATGATCGAGTCCTACCCCTAGTGCTCAACCCGGCGCTTGGGAAGATGCTCGATACCTAGGCTCCCTAGACTTCGGAGGACCCATTCGTCCAGCATTCCCCTGTTTAATTCCCATGATCAGCATCATCGGCAATATTGTGAATTTTTTAGATTCAGACCTTCAACGGCATGTCTAGGGAAGACATCCATGCCGCCTTCCAAAGTATGGGCTCTTGGCCCACCATTTTTGGGTCGGTACCGAGTCCCAAGTGGGGATCGGTATCGATCCCTGAATTTGAGCCTGGGGCTCCTCCTCTTCCTTGTGCAGATGTTCCAGCAGCATATTGAGTTTTCTTCTACCTTCCTTCCCTCCATCTTCGCTCAAATGATGAAGAAATCTCTGATTCTGAGCTAGAATCCCTTTTACTTCGTATGTGGCTTTTTTGAGTCAGCTCATTCAACAGCCTCAAGCTCTATTGCATCGTGTTGTTCATCTCTTATCGGCTAGCCTGGAATCTATCTTCCATCTGCTTCATCATCATATCCATCTCCATTTTGGTCATGATGTCAATTGGAGTCTGAATCTTGGGTTGAGTTGGTTGGATAACTCCATCTCCTTGCTGAGGATTCTGATTCTCAACTTTAGTAGTTGCTCTGGAATTGATAGAACGATCTCTTATTAATGGGGCTATGGTAGAAAGATTTTAGTATATTTGTTGGAAATCTGAGTTGTAGAATTAAAAGATAAAGAAGTTGGATCTATCTCTTGGATATAGGAAATTCAATAGTAGATGATAGACCCAAATGGCTTGAGAAAATCTTTTTTAGTGAATGCACCAAAATGTTTGCATTGAAAATAGCACTAACACCTAAAGAGCTAAGTAGAGAATAAAATATGAAGAAAGTAAATGAAAAATAAGGAAAAAGAGCACATAACAATTTATAGTGCTTCGGCAAAACAAGGACTACATCCACTTTGAAGTTTTATTACTTAATTCTGAATTGGAGGCAGAAGTTCTTGAGGCCGGTACAGCCTCAAACACTTAGAATTTCAGAGTTACAAGAATATAAGAAATAATGGAACTCTAGCCAAAAGATCCTGAAAAATAAGCCCTACCCTCCTATTTATAGAGGTAGGGAGCCTGAAATCTCATCTAAAATATCTTCAAATCATTGTGCACGAATTGGAGCAATTCTCCTAAAATAATAGGCGCCTTTTCAGCAATATCTGGGAGTCAGTACTGATCCTCAAGTGGGAGTTAGTACCGGTCCCCGAGATCACCATATTTGGCATCTTCAATCTCTTACCTCGAATCGTCTTGTAGTTAGCTTCTCGATTCCACAGTTGTTGGTACTTGTTTTAGCTTGTTTCTAATCCCAAATAATGGAGTTGATGGAGAACAAAGTTGTAACTACAATTGTCTGTGGAGTTCAATGGAGAAATGCATTGAAACAACAAACTAACTTTAGAAATAGGTTTTTGGCATCGAGATAAACATGCAGGCAGAAGATGGGGTCCACCCAAGTTGTACGGGAGTCGGTACCGTTCCCTAGTAGGAGTCGGTACCGATCCCCAACTTAGGGGATCCCATTAACTTGTTGTCTTTGATGGTTTTGGCTTTGACTTCGTGGCTCTGTCTATGCTTGGTTTCTGGACTCCTGAGCTATCTCTCTGGGCTTTCCACCTTGATAACTCCAAGTTTTATCTGTCCAATTTGTCCGGATTCTGCCAGGTCAAAAGGCAGGATAACAAGTAGAATTCACGTACAATAATAGTTACCGGGCGACAATTGGCATGGCACCCTTCAAAGCACTTTACAGAAGGCCATGCAAATCATCTAATTGTTGGTGGGAAACCATTGACAAAATTATATTTGGATCAGATTTGATTTACGAGACCTTGAAAAAGATATAGATGATTAGGAAGCGAATGAAGGCCACATAAGACTGTTAGAAGTCCTATGCTGACAAGTGAAAGAAGAAATTGAAGTTAGGGTTATGAGACATGGTGTTCATTAAGGTTTATCCACTTAGGAAGGTGAGTGTGGAACATCAGAGAAATTAGCGCTGAGGTTTGTTGGGCCTTTCCCGGTTTTAGAAAGGGTGGGGAAACTTGCATATTTAGTGGAGATGCTAGATAAGTTGGCGAGAGTCCATGACATTTATCATGTTCCGCACTTAAGGAAATGCCTTCACAGCACTACCACCGTAGTAGAGCCTGATCAGTTAGTTGGTATTGAGACGAAGCCAATAGCACCCCGTGCCACCGCATGCATAGTAGAGCATAGAACTAGGAAGCTCCGTAATAAAGAAATGATGTAGGTATGAGTACAATTGGGAGATAATCCGGTAGAATGCACTTGAGAAACCGAAGAGAAGATGAAGACTTCTTATCCTGAGCTTTTCTCCAGTAAACTTTCTCTCTTTAAAATTTGGTTTTGGTTGCATTATAGTTGCTTAATTGGATGGTAGGGGATGGTTGCCACACTTTTTACCATCATTTTTGCAATCATGTAGAATTTTATGCATATTTAGGATGCTTGGATACATGCCTATATGTCACGATCTTGCATTCACACTAGGACTGAGCTCACCTATAATATGTTAGCATACATAATCATATAGCATTTTTGGTCGAGTAGATGGTAGTATAGATAACTTAGTTACATAACAAGGTTGTAGTGTGCATGTTACAATATATGTACCTTAGTTATTTTGGGAACGATATCCTTTTTAAAGGGAATAGTGTAATACCCATAAAAATTAATAAGAAATTAACTATTTAATAATAAGGCTCAAAATGTAATTTTGTAGATGTGAAATTTGACCATAAAAGTTACACAATTGTGTCCATGGTGATTTTTTGATCAACTTTCATATAAAGTTTTGTAATCGGAGCCCAAATGGAAAAGTTATTGATGTTTGAAGTTTTCGAATTTAAAATAATTCAAATGAAATTGAAATTTGAATTTAAATAACGCTAACAAAAAAGAATTAAATAGGTAATAAATATTTTTAACGTTAATGGGTACTTAATATTTAAGAAAATGTTAACGTTAGGTTAGAAAAAGGAATTAAATAAATGAAAATGGCAACAAATAAATTCACGTTTTCAAATAGGGACCGATCGACCCCTTCACCATGGCCGGTCGACCGTCGCTTGATGGTGAGCGGTCAATCGGTGATTGTGACACCGATTAGGGTTTTGTCAGGCGCAAATGGCATGAATTTTAATATTTTAAACTGACTTATATTCGAGGGTTCTAGTGTCTTCCAACCACTATAAATAAAAGGCTAGCTCCCTAACTTTTGTTCACAAATTATTTGGGAATGTTAGCAAAGCTCTATCAGTCTTCTTCCTCGACTAGATTCAAGAATTCAAATTCACGGGAAAAAGGTAATAGTTCGATAATATTTATTTGTTCTTCTACTTTTATTCTTCTCCAATCCCACAATTCTGAATGTAATTTATATGTAATCCAATTGTTATATATTTCAAAAAGAAGAAGCCTGACAGAGACATTAGAAGTAGACGTGAAGCAAATCCAAAGGAAGGCAGGAAAATTCTGAGTGACTGGAAATCTTATTTTTTTTTCACATTTTAGTATTTGTATAGTAGAAGTTTCGATTTATTTTATGCCTTGCGGAATTTTGTTCATGAAAACCCTAAAACTAAAACGCCAAAATTTTCTTAAACGAAATGTCAATTCTTATATTTATTGGAACCTTAATTATTTTTTTGTTAAAATAGTAGAATTTGTTTTGTTGTTGCAATTTGAATATTTTATATTCTATTCCACTTCCAATGTTTTGTTGTGATAAAGGGTTATAAAAAGAAAATAAGTTAGAAAATGATATGTAAAATATGAATTTTCCTATTCGTAGTTCGCACTGCCTATTTTCATAATTTAAATATGAATCCCTTTTTCATTATATATGTAAAAGTTGAATATAAAGTGTTTAAATTGTAAGTTTTATAGGTGTTGTTTCTAATACATTAATATAAAATAATTTACATATTTTATTCTATTTTTTATGCAAGTCTATTGTTTGGCTAAGGATATTAACTATTTGTAAGTTATTATATGGAGTTAGACTTGTATAAATTGGAAGTTCTGATATTTAAAATGATAAGTATAGGATGCAAAAATTTTTGCATGCATAGGAATGTTTAGTTCGCCAAATTTCTGTATGTATACACAGACACATTAGTGTATAAATATATTATTAATGCATAATTAATAACGAATTAATCATGTAATATGAATAGGGTAGTAATTAGCATTAAAATCCATAGAAAAGGAGTTGAGATAATTACGGAAATTAATTTATAATTAATGATCAAATAACAAGTTTTCCTTATATAGCCTTAATATGAAATGCGGTGAGGTGCATATGGTAGTATGTTAGAAGAGAGGAATTATGACTAAGTTATAGGGATGCGAGGTTAGCCAAAAGTATACAGTAGTCTGCCCAGCTAATCCGTCTACCAATAGTGTGACTTTAGGATTAATGTAAGACATCGCCTATAATATATATATCCACTAACAACTTGAGGTTAGCCCCAATTTTGTAGGGTAAGTCTGACCAGTTAATCGAGCTATCAATGCCTACAAATAGCTGGACTAAGGTGAGACTCATGGTTTGGGTTATGGATCATAACGCATAGGACCTGTGTCTAGGTCGGGGTATTAAGTGGTTGTTGTAGGGTCTACCGCCTTCCTACTTAAGAAGTATTAAATGGTAGAGGTTATCGTTTAGGTGCGGTAATATGGAAATCTCGATAAGGGTCTGCTTTGGGGTTGAGTTATTAAGTGGCTATGGTAGGGTTCGCCTCTTTCCATTAAGTAGTACTAAGTGGCCTAATGAGATTTCGTGTGATGTCAGTTAGAGAGTACTAAAGAAGGGTCCGTCTTGGGTTAGGTATTAAATGATAGGGATTTGCCTTGGTTATAGGTTTTAAATAGTCAAAGTCTGCTTAATTCTCATTAAAGAGGTATTAAGTGGCTTGGGAGCTTTCTTTCACATTGTTAGGTTATGACTGACGGTAGTTGCATGGGACTGGTGTAACATCCCATAATTTTATATTTTTAATTTTGAATATTTAATTAATTTTAAATATTTAAACAATTTTTTTAATATAAATAACTTATATTCAAATATAGAGATTATTTAAATATTTGATTTTGAATTAAATATTAATTAAATGAATTTAATAGCCTTATTTAACTCCTTTTAATTAATAAATAATACAAGTAAACTCATTTAGTAATTTTATTTAAATAATAAATAATTCGAATAAATAACCAAAAAAATCAATTGTTAATAAAATGACTTGATTTTTAATGACATATTTTTAAATGAATTTATAGGATTTTTCCATAATTTTTAGTTCAAAAAATATTTAAATTATTGTCTGACGTATTTTTCGACAAATGATGGTATTTTTGAAGAATAAGATAGCCAGTGTATTTTATTATTGTTTTGAGATCGTGATGCATTTTTGTGCACGATCGTATTTTTGTTTTGTCGTTTGCGGCTAGTACGCGAACGAAATCTTATGTAGCGAAGTGTCAAATAAAATAAATCAAACTCACACTTAGAATTTCAACACACTTTTACTTTTCTTCTTTTCCTCTTTACTTTCTTTCATTTACCGTAAAAAGAAAAAATATCAACCCACCCATTTAAAAATCCAAATCAAACAATCTACTCAAAAAAAAAATATAAAGTTGGATTCTTTGAACTCATGAGGCCAAAATCTACAAATCCATAAAAGTTTTGGCATGTGCGGTTGTTGTGATTGTCATTGATCGACATTTTTGGCCATAGATGTTGAGGTGAGGTAGCGGAGATTTAGGCGATGGTTGGTCGAACGGAGCTTGGGGTTGTAAAATTGGTGAGAAGAGAGGAAGTTTGGCGTTCGTTGGAGAAGCTCAGGAGGAGCCATGCAAATTGCGACCTAGGGTTTCGCATGTGGATGGCGTTCAGTCGCATTTGGGTGCAGGAGTCCGAGTTGCCTGAATTTGGGATGGGGGTGTCGCTCTTGCAAAGAACAATGCGTTGGTGGAAACGACTTTGGATATCGTCAAGGGATGCTCTGTATCTATGTATGTTTATGCACATTCATGTTTGCGTTAGTGGTGCATGTACAGGAATGGAATTTGGGGAAAGGAGGGAAGATGGATTTGAGTGGCTAACTAACTTAATTAAATAATTAAGTTGATTTAATTAAAATTATTTAATCTGATATCTTATAAAATCAATATCTCACTCATACGATGTCGGATTTGGACGTGGTCTTTTGCGTTGGACTCTTATCTATGTTATCTACGCAATATAGTTGGATTTGATGAGTTTGGAGCTAGTATAATTTTAAGCTAAAATCGATCAAACAAAAAAACGAAAGCGCCAGCTGAAATTTTGGTGAGTTTACTCACCTGTAAATAAACTATATGATATCTGTATTGCTTTAGATTATTGAATGGTTGGAGATAGTTCATATATTGTTGTTTGATTGTTTATTTGGATTTTATTCCCGCTTGGAAGCGGATGGCATAAATAATCATTATGTTGTAGGGAACAAAAACAAGAGGAAAGTCGAAGTGTACGTAGTGAAAAGGTCGCTACGGAACATTTCAAAATACACATACATATGTGTGATTTACAAGGGGCTTTTGTAGAGAGACCCTTAGGAGTTTCTCACCAATATTAATCTACTTATATTATTTTGTTGCTTATATTGATGTTTGGTTGAAATATTTGTGACATAAATTTTGATTTGTGTAAGTATCGTTATAGCAATTATCGTTATACCAACACTTATGAATTATCAGCTCCTTAAACCTTTGTGTGTGTTGAACTTGTGCTTGTATTTTTACAAAATTAATGTTTGGTCACGTTTTTGCACTTTGAAAGTTCCTTATACTATATTTTCAATTTTTTTTAGAGAATTTTGAAATTAAGGATAATTGTTGTTTAAAATTAATAAAAGATTATAGAATTTTCTTTTGGGATAATTAGTATGGTTTTAAACTTGATTTTTCTTCTTCAATCCTCTTAGTGAACTTTTCTAACATATATTTATGTGTTTTAAAAGTGGTTTAAAATTCATATATATTTTAAATGATTTGATATAAATTATTGAAGAAGTAGTTTTATTTCAAAATAAGGAAAGGAAATGGTTTTAAGATTTTAATATATTTTAGACTTAAGATTTTCTAGATAATATTTGAAATGGATGATTTAAATTTTATATCAAGTATTTTTAGGTTTATGGAAAATTGAAAACAAAGCATGGATTACAATTTCAATGTTGTGATAAATGTTTTTGGGGAATTAAGAAAAAAAATTCATGGATTATAACACTTTTTGGAGGAGTTTTGTTTTAAAGATAATAGTAAGTTAGTTTATAAATGATATTTTATAAATGAAAAGATCTTTGAAAAGGAAGGTTTCAAAGAAAAAGCAAAGCGTAATTGGTTTTAGGTTTATAGTAAACGATGTTTTAATGGCATTTGTTTTTACCCTTCATTTTAATACACTTAGAAATATAATTTTCTCTTTAAAAAAAATATTTTTAAAGAATATTTTTAAAGTGTTTTACAAATATTTATGACGTGAAAATCATGCACAAGTGCGAGTCAAATATTTTAAAAGTTTGATTTGTTTATTGAAGATATTTAATCTTATACTTCGCACTAAACATTGAAGGAACTCTTCCTATTCTTAAAGTTAAAAATGTTGTCGTGACATGGTAGGAAGCAACATTGCTCATACTTGTCCAGCTTCATTGTTTTCCCCAGGGTAATGCTAGTTCGGGATCGACGAGTTATGATAAGTGTAAGAGATTTAATTTTCATATACGATCATTTTTTTAATCCTCATTAGTTGATTTCTTAACTATCGATTTCGATTCCGCTATCTTTTTGTGTTTCGTCAATCTAAGACGATTTATTGCTCATTGAGCGTTGATATCCTTTGTCGGAAATGGCTAAAACAAAAGAGTGAGTGGGGGCAAATCCATGTGGGGTTGCTCCCATTAGCGTATTATCATAGCTACTCTAGATTGGTTTTGATGGTATGCACACAGAGATGTGATATACTTGGATTCTCGGTAAGGATGGTGGGGTTTAGCTTGGAGGTTTCTGAGAGAGTCACAGAGTATATGACCCCCTCAAGTATATTTTCTAGAGGTATACTTTCGGTATGGGGGTGCACCCTCCTAGTTATTGTTGGAAAATTTCATTTTCCTCGTTATTTGATTCAAACCTCTAAATTGATTCTTTCTTAATTGTATCGGTAAATGTCCTGCGGACTTCGCGATGTTTAATTATTGATGTCCATTCTTTAAGTTTGGATTTTGATCCTGTTTATACCCATTATGTCAAGTTTGGATTTTGTTCTAATTTGTTTCCATTCTTTCATCTATGGATGTTGTTCTTGTGAGGTAAAACCTGTTACGTGTTTAGCGTCCTGGTCTTAGGGAATTATTATATGTTCACCATATTTTTTGAGTTTTCTCACACTGGTTTTCCAAACTGATCCGGGTGTTATTTTATTATAATGCTTGGATCAGACCGAGTTTTTCTAGGTTGTCGTTGGTGGGACATAAGGCTCATGGAGTAGAGCTCGATGTTCACCTATCGTAGTATTATTATTTTCTGTTGTATTATTATATATACCTATCGGCATTTGTAAGGTTAGGAAACTATAACTATCCAGGCTGATGAAGTTTGTTTTTAACTCCTATATACCATGTATCTTAGAGTGACAACATTTATTGTCTTTGTTATATTGTATATTACCGTTCCGTTGTAAGATTTTATTTCCCCTATTCTTTTTTTTATTTTATCCTAGCAATCTGCCTTTCCGGTCTTGGATGCTTAGCATTGTACTATCATGGATGTATTAGGTGCCAACTTTCAAGGGTCAAAAAAGTTTATCATTACAGTTGGGAAGGGCCTTTGGCCTACAATTGAAGGAATGTTATAGAGTCAAATTGGTAGAGCGTAAGTTATAGAGTTGGACTGGGAGAGCTTTCGGTCTTACAGTTGGAGGTATTTCATGTAGGATATAGTTAGAATGCGTAAGACATATTTGGAGGTATTTCATTCACCGAACACTATTGTTCTGACCCCACCTTAACACAACATACATGTTAGGGGAGACGATGCTGATTGAGAAGATGAAGGCAGAGGGGAGGACTTGTAGCAGTTATCTATTTTTGTTTTTTCTATATTTTGATGTACCCAGTTTTAGATATGCTATTATTTTGGGATAGTATATTTTGGATATTTGAGATGATATGTTGTATTTATGAGATTTGAATTTTTATGAAATGGGTACTTATTTCTGATATTATACTTTATCATTTACACTATGAGATTCTAATAGCAGAGATAAATAGCTTTGTGTATTGTAAATTGTATCAATTTTACCAACCAACAGCCAGCTTTAGAATGGATCTAAGGTTCGATGAGCTTATATTGGGTCGAAAACTAGGCCCTTTTCAAGGTGGCTTGTTACATAAATAAATTTAGAGAAGGAAACCTTTTTTTCCTTTCTTACCCTATACAATTAATTAAGAGAAGATATGGCAATATATGAAGAGAGAAATCTTTCATTTCTCCTCCTCTTTAATTATAATAATTAATATATTAAATGACATTAATAACATATCAACCAAATTTACACATGCCTTTGTTTTTATGGTTAATGAAATATATGCATACATCCATAATAATTACACACACATACACACACACACACACACATATATATATATAAAGTGAAAACCCATTTGTTGTTTTAAATAATTTGAAATTCAAAATTAACATTAATTAGAATGATTTCAATTAAAGAAAGGTCTAACAACAAAGGTTACATTATTGGACGAAATTGTCTTACAAATTAGAGTTACACTAAACATGTATAATTTTATATACATGATTATTATAATTTAATAATTTCAATCTAAACAACATATATTTGCAAACATTATAGCATATGATATGTGAATATATACATTTATACAAAAGGTTTTGATTTTAAGGTTAATAGTTTTTATTAAAATTTTAATTTAGGAATAAAAAATTATTTTATATTTTACATAAGACTTTAGATATAGAAAACCACAAAGAATTAAAATTTTCCTTAAAATCCATTCATTATCTTAAATCAAGATTTTTTTTAAAAAGGATTGAAACAATTATATACAAGTATTTACCATAAGAAAAAAAGATCGATTTCAAAGAATAGTAGGTAACTTAACATACACAATTCATTTGCATATGTGTATGTAAATGTTATATAATTATATTAAAAATATCTCATTCCAAATCTGTTTTCAATTTCACAAGTTTTCAAAATAAAAGAAAAGAAATTGGGACAAAGTAGGCATGTGTAAATTTGTGATAAGAATTTACAGTTTTAAACAATACAACGAATAATAGCAAGTTATCAAAAGTAATATGATATTCAAAACATATAAATTTATCATGAACATACATTAAAGGAAGATTATGAACAAACATAGATCTGAATCCTAATAATACAATAAACATGTTTTAATCGAATAGACATAAGGAGGGTTTAATTTACATGTGGCAAGATGGATAATTAAAACCTATGGTGAATCATACAAAGTCTAATATATCAATGATATAAATACATAGGTGAATTTAAATAGAAAATTACCTTTGGATGTAGCCAATAAATCACACCTTGAACAACGAAAGCTCCTAGATTCAGAAATCAGCCTTTAGATTTTGCAAGGATCAAGAGGGACAAATCACTTTTAATGAACTAATTTGATTTGTATTTATTTTGGGGAATTTTTTAAAGCCATGGAAGCCCTCATATTTTCGGCCATTACAGAGGAATGAGAGAACCAGAAAAGTTATAAAAAGGAATGAATAACCAAAAGGTTATGAAAAGAATGAAATAAAGCGGGAAATCAATACCAGTTAAAGAGAGACTTTTTTCCTTCTTTATATTGTTCTTTTGAAAACTTATCCTCTCTCTCTTATGTGGCCGACCAAACATTGAGGAATTATGGCATCAATGATCACAAACCCACTTAGCAATTGTTTTATTTAAATCCAGTTTAAACAATCTATTGATATCGTATATCGAAACGTGCGTTTATAACTTTTAATTACGCACTTTATTAAAGGCTTATGGCATATAAACAAATCAAATCAAATTCAATAATCAATATTTCAGAAATATCAATTAATTTAATTAATTTTCAATGATTATAAATTAATTAAATCGTGTGGCTTATTCAGAGTACTCGCCATTACGGTTGTGAAACTAAAAGGTGTAAATTCAGTAAGCGATTAATATTGAACAATTCAAATATTAATGTTCACACATCACCTTAGCTAGTGGTGTGACATTTGGGCAGAATTTATCACATACACATCTTTTTGAAAAATCCAATTTTACTTATTTAAGCATTACCTGGCAGTGACAATCATTCACACCAATTCTCGTCGTCAAAACCATATCACTTTGGACTTATTAAATTTGGTAATGGTCAAAATTCCAATATCGTCCATATTCAACCCTATAGTCTAAACACAAAGTCTTTGGTTCAATAATAACAAATATTATTAACTAAACTGCTCTAGCCAGAGACTTTGACTTTGAGTTAACATTAGTTGACTATGATACAAACCTCATACATTCGAAGAGACGAATCCTCTCTTAAATAGTGTTTTACTTTAAATGCTTCCACTCGACCTAACTATAGTCGTTCGAATGGACGTTGTGCCAGGATTTGACTATAATCAAGGTAGAGTTTCCACATTAAAGATCGACAATATTCTTAAGTCAAGAGAACCATGTAATTTTGTCGCATCGATATTTTTTGTTTGACCTTAGTTATATTAGCCAACATAAAACTATCAAGTGAGTCATTTATAGTTATCCAATAACCATCAGTATGTAACTCTTTGGTTCCTTAGTAGTCATGAGTAATTCAATGCCAAACATTTGGAGAGCATTACATACTCTAGTCTCAACGGATGTATTGATATCCCGTCTCAATACATTTTGACTAGGAATATTTAAAGCAATATGTTTTAATTTCATTGTGATAAATTACTCAATATTAAAAAACCTTGTAATACAAAACCTTGGATCACAAAACATACCATTTATGGATTTCTATTAAGTATACTTTTAACTAAATTAATTAATTAATATAACTCAGTATATCAATTGTATAATACAAGAAAACACCTTTTATTTCGAACAAGATTGGTTGTCGAGTTAGATATATATAACAAATTACATAGTTCCCCTAGGGCATATCTCTAACTCTATCAATCTCCCACTTGCACTTGGGGTTAATTATGGAATCTTTATTCTATCCCTTCAATCAGTTTGATGAGAACTAATCGAGTTAGACCTTTCGTGAATGGATCTGCTATGTTGTTTTAATTATCTAGTCTGTCAATCAGCTCTCTCCAATGTTGATAGACTACTTTTATCATGTGGAACTATTCATAGTATGTTTTTCGACTTCTTATGAGCTTTTATTATTACATTGTTAAAACAAAGATTAGTATTTTCAATACTTGGAATCACCTCTAGCTCAACTATAAACTTGTGCATTTATATATATACTTCAATTTTATCGTGGAGCTATTCAAGGCGATGTACGTACATTTTTCATAGAATCGGCCACAGCGTTTCATTTAAACACTTCCAACTTAAGGCTTCTTAACTTGAATTTATTATTGACATATTATACTCAATATCACTTATGAAATTTGAGTTCGAACACTCCTTCATAAGGAGTTCTGTTTCTGTAAACAATTCTCTAGTATTTCATAAATATACAAGAACACCTCAAAAAACTTTAGTGATACCAGTTTTGGATTTGATATATTCTTCATGTATCAAATACATAAACAAATCATGATATCGTAAACAACATAACATGTATGCAAATTTCTATTGCCAATCGTAAGGAATCTATTTCACATGTTCATTATTAAACACTTTAATAAGGTGTTTTAGCATATTGTCTGGGACATTCCCAATGTCCTTTATACTCTCTATGAAAGACATCATTTGCAAATCCAGTGTCAAGTATTAAAACAACTGAAGTTGATTTTAACACAAGTACATCGTTAATAATCAGCATTATGTAGTTTATTTATGGTTTAGAAATATCTATGTATCTTTAACTTTTTTTCTTATGAACACGTGCTTCCTCTGCATTTTGACTGAAAATCAAACTATTTGATATTTCTATCAAAACACTTGTTCCATTTTGATTAATGTTGAACAATACTTTCGTATCTATTCTTGAATCATATCCAAAAAACCGCAAACTCAATATCGCTCCCACTAACTTCGAGATACTTTGGTTGTTATGTGCAAATAATCAGTTATAAATCATTATTTAGAATTTTCCATTTCAACATATATGTACCCAAACACAAAATCGTACCAAACGATAATTTCGTGAGTAAATCCGAATTAACTTGAGCACACTGAATGACAAATCTATTATGCAAATTTCAACAATTGAAATTTATGATGTTATTCTTATTAACGTTGCTCATTATATTCCAACTGCAGTAGCCTTGCTCTTAAAGTCTCATTCATGGCCGTTGGATCATATCCCTTCGGGTACAACTACCAAAATCATATTTTGATAATGTACTTGGAATTCTTTTCGGATTTGTGCATCACACCATGTCGTAGAGTCAATACCTTTAATGGCTTAATTGACAACTAAGGGTTGTCTATTCTTGACATTGTAAGAAATTCATAGTTTCTCTTTAATATGTGAGAATACTTATTAGACACTCTGATATGATGTGTTCGTTTAGGTTGGGTTAATTTCATTTCATCCCACGTAATCATTTTCATCTTTGGATCATATCCAAATCCATTTTAATACCAATAGTTTCTCAAAGAAAATTTCTTTGCTACAAAGTTGGTATTTTGAAACAATAATTATTTCTCAATGCAATTGAATAAGTATTCATAAACACTTTATTGCATTATATATAAAACTAATTTGGTTTTTAGTTTACAAAACTTATGTTCAAAACATGAATAGGTCATCCAATGACAGTCATTTCCAAACTTCTTTTTGGGCAATAGTCTTTCGACTTGCACAACCTGCCCACTCCTTGGCCTAGGATATATTGAGGTTTCTTGCAAACGCTTATCTTGTATGATTTTACAAACCATTCTTTAGATGAAATTAATTTGAACCTTGTGTACTACTCTTAGGTACACAACCTTATAGAAAAAAGTTAACTTAACTTCACTCACAATTAATCGTATTTTTTTAACAAAGTTCGGTTACTCTTTATCGGTACATCATAATGCATTATAGGAAGGAGTGAGTTTTTAAATTGAATCTTTAATCATTTTAGGTAAGTTCGAAACTCTTTTCAATATACTATCTATTTGATCAAATCGAATCATTTTATTTTCTTTTGCATGTTTACTTTCGACTTGTATTCTATGAGCTTATCATAAACATACTACATGTGTATGAAATACACGTGTTCATGTTTGTGATAATTGATCAAAGAATACAATGAAATATGTGGAACCATTTTGGAATTATTAAACTTTCGATTACATACATCTATATATCGATCAATAGAGTTCATCAACTTTTATGATCGCTCCCACCAAAAGGGTGTATTTCCTTTTACTGTTTGAGATATAATTTACTAGTACTATATGATTCGCAATCATCTAATCAAAGAATTATTTCTCTAAATTTTGGCTTAATTCATAGTTACAAACAATTGCAAATAATTTAGATACTTTTGTATTTTTCAATGCATTACAAATACCACTTTAATAGTTTTATTTTATAACAAATATTCATAATATTCATATTGAAAGGAAACTATGTCTATTTTTGAATCAATACCGAGAAATAATCATTATTTCATTGTGACGGCATGCCATTTTGACCATCGAAAGTCGACACCGAACACTCCCACTGTGTTCCAATGTCCTGCATCCAATCGACAAAAGGGCAGATTGTTAGGGTAAATAAAAAGAAAAGAACAGAGAACAGAGAAAAATAGAATCTCACAGTAGAATCGATAACAATAATATAACAAGAACAGTAGAAACTGTCACTCCAAACATATAGAGTATATCAGAGTTAAAAACAAACCTTATCAGCGGACAGTTATAAAATCCCAAACTTACAGATGCCGATAGGTATACTATATAATACAGCGGAAAATAAAATACTATGATAGGTGAATCTTCAGCTCCCCTCCACGATCTCCAAAACTTTAAAGACAACCTGGGAAAATACTCGGTTTGACCTGAGCATTATAAATAAATAACACCCGTATCGGTCTGGGAATACCAGCATGAGATAACTCGAATAATGGGGAACATATATAAAAGTTCTGTAAGACTACGCCGCTAACGTGAAACGGGTTTTTTTTACTTCACCAAAATAACATCCATACAGGCAAGAGCAGAAATAAATATTAAGAACAAATCCAAATATGAATGAGTATAATTAATATTAAACAAAACTTGAAAGAATGGAAATGAACCGAGTAAAATCCAAACCGGACAGAATGGATAGAACAAGGAAAACAGTCCAACTTGATAGAATTGACTAAATAAGGTAACAATCCAAACTTGATAGAATGGACTAAATTAATACTTAAATGTTGTGATGAAGAGTTGGATCTACTCGTGGCAATTTAAAGCTAAACGGATTCAACGATTCAAATCAAATAAGGAAAGGAAATTTTCCAACAAATGACAAGGAGAGTACGACCACCCTTAAATACACCTCTAGTAATATACTCTTGAGAAGGTCGTATACTCGGTGACCTCCTCGGGAAAAGTACCAGCCGGACCCCACCAAACCTTCCCGAGAATCCGAATATTTCACATCTAAACACAAACCGTTTTTCACGTGATGGTACACAAATATCTAGATGAGATGTGAAATACCCTTTTGATGGGAGCAACCCCACATAGCTGGACGCCTCTTAGCTCTTTGGATTTATTCATTTTCGACAAAGGATAACAAAGCTCAACGGAGCAATAAATCGGCGTAGAATGATGTTATAAAGTAGCTGAAGTAACTGATAGCTGAGATACCAACTATCGAGGATATAAAACGATCATATATGGAAATTAAGTCTTATATACTTATCACCACTCATTGAATTCAAACTCGTAATTCTTCTTGGTTATCAATAATACCGGACAAGTCAAGGTAGTGTTACCTCAAAGTCATGTCCAACGATTATTCTTAACTTTTGAAATAGTGACAAGTTTACTTCTTCGATGTTTAGTGCTAAACGATTATTCTTAACTTTTGAAATAGTGACAAGTTTACTTCTTCGATGTTTAGTGCTAATTATACAAATAAATCGTTTCCATATAAGTGATTCGCTTTACGGAAATAATTCATTTCCATAAACGAATCAAACTTTTTCTTTTTTTAAAAACGAACTGAACTTGTGCTTGATTTTCATATTTCCACATTGGTAAAACACTTTTAGAATTAGTTCCTGATTGTTAAAACGTTAAGAGAATGATTTTTCCAAGTGCGGGACCCCGAAGGCCTAAACCAACATCAGACCAAACACCCAGAAGGTTATCCAACTTAACATCCCAATAATCGAGTTCCAATTCTTTTCCATAACTTTAAAACAATATCAATTATTCTGAAAGATAATTAATCATATTTAAAATTTCTTTTAAATAAACAAATCCATTATCTATAATAAAATAGATAATTATTTCCAAACACTTTTATAACATTAGTAAATCAACTTTAAAAATCTTTATTAAATCAGTTTGTAAATTTTAAATTTGTTTATTAAAGCAATTTTATTATATTAGTTAATTTACTTTAATCACTTTTATTAAATCAATTAACTAAAAAGATTTATTAAATTCAAATAATTATTAATTAAATGAATAACTAATCTCAAACATCATTAATTAAAATGATAAGTAAATTTAAATTCCATAAATTAAAACAATTAATTAAGTTCAAAAATCATAAATTAATTGGATTAATTAAATTCAAACTCCATTAGCTAAAACATATAATTAAAACATCATTGGTTAAAATGATTTATTTAATTATAAAACATCATTAGTTAAAATGATTTAACTAAATTCTAGATATCATTAGTTAAACAATTAGTTAAATTCAAAATAATCATTAATTAAATGATTAATTAAATTCAAATATCATTATTTAGAATGATTTATTGCATTTAAATATCATTAATTAAAATGATTATTAATTTCAATTATCATTAATTAAAATAATTAATTAAAACTCAAATAATCATTAGCTAAAACGATTAATTAAGTATAAAGCATCATTAGCAAAAATGATTAATTAAATCTAAAGATAAACCAATTTTTAATCATTATTTATTAAATTGGTTAATTAGTCTCAAATTAATTAATTAAAATGATTAATTAATTTAAATTATCATTAATCAAAATGATTAATAAATTTTCAATATTCATTTTAGCGGAAACACAAGCTCAAGTTCATATGACAAGGTTTTGGAAATGAAATTGAATAAACGACGGTATAGCGAAAATTGCTATAATGACATTTAAACTATCAGATGACATATCAGGATTTTATTCAATTATCATCAATATAACAGTATATGGATGTATACAAATAATTTATGGGTGAGAAACCCACTTTGGGTCTCACTACATATTTTTCCTGCAAAACAATGGTTATGGATAATATATAGATAATCATATGGATTTATAACGGTCAAATTAACATGTCATCCATTTTCCAATCGAAAATTCAACCAAACAAGCAATCAAACAATTTAACTAACATCCAAATAATCAATAAACATTTATAACATCATTGATATGATATAATAAAATTAAATGTGAGTTAAACTCACATTGATTTTCGTTTTCGTCGAAACGTCCCGATTTTGGACTAAAACCGAACGGACGTTCGATTTTAGCCTAAATTTTCACTTGATCCAAATCCAACCAAACCAACTCCATCGCGAAGATATCGACGACATGAGTCCAGTGCAAAAAATGGCATCCAAATTCGACCTCGTATGGACAAGATACGAATTTTATAAGTTAACGATAATTTTAAATTAATAAAAAAACAAAGCAACTTTAAACAAATTACAACCTTGCCCCTGCCTCTTTCTTCTCCATCCCCAAATAAACATGCACAAAAAATTTCAGAGAACCCATTCACGCGTGCACGGAGATGGGTGATACGGAGCTATGCTCCGCTAATCTCGAATCCGACTTCGCCGTTGAGCTCCTCTCGACGAACTCCACTCGCACGCACCCAAAGTTCACGCCCAAAGGCAATCCCCCAACTCACGACCTGATGGTCATCCACCCTCTGCCCTATGATGATGTGATCACCAATACACCACCGCCCACCCCAAATCTCGGCTACAATCAGCTCTCCGACATGCCGAACCCAAAAATGACCTCCAACAAGCTAGTCGAAGAACCAATTTCTCAAAAATCAAAGCCCTAGCCAATCTAACCCATTCGACCCTACAGTCGAACCCAAAAACAACGGTTGCATCCATCATAAAGCAAATCAGTGAGAAGGTCTCCTCGAATCATTATTTTTAGAATTTGTTTTATGATTTTTCATGAAGTATAACTTTAGGAATTTAATTTTGAACATTGGTTTGAGAAGAGGGAAACACATTCTTGTTTACTGCCAGTTTTAAATAGGTGAAGGTTACGATGGACGGTATGGGCACGGGTAATGGGTAGCATGATGGTGGGTATGGCCCAAAATTAAGGGGAATATGTACATATATCTATATTTTATATTAAAATATTCAACAAAACATAACCGAAAATCTCGAACTCCAAACGAGACGTGTCACCTGGCGTTCTATATGTTATACCCATATTCCGAACGCAATGGAACTTGTCCCAAGGTCTAATTCGATCGTATGTAGAAGATAGGTTTTTGGACCTAGTTATTATATTAAATTTTCGATATTAATTTCAACGCGTTTCGATTTCGAACGACCAAACGATACGTCTGATCACTGCGAAATTCGACGGCGTAATATAATTCACTATTACGGATCCAATGAAACTGGTTTCCTCGGAATCCAAGACTGTGCCCTAGAATGACAATTTTACAGATTTAATATTTAATTATCAAATTCTAAAATTCAATTATTTAAATATTTATAATTAATTAAACATTTAAAATCAAATGACTAGAATTTTGGGTTGTTACATTTATAAATAATATTTGGTATGTTTTACGAAAAAAAAATTGTAACTTGATGATCAATAAGTACTATATGGCATGCTCCCACTATTACTATAATAGCGTATCAAATATGAAGCTCCATTTAACCACTTAATATAGGCTATTTCATTTACTATAATTGGTTTATAGCCGAGAATTTTCAGATCAAGTATCTTAAATTCAAAGAAATAAATATCATAGAAAGCAATTTTCTATATGAAAATAATTTTGGAATAGAAATCATATTTCTCATTCCAATATTAAGAATCTATAAAAATATTACAATTCACTTTTTTGAATTTCTTTATGAAGCAGAAGTGACCATTCAATTTCTTCATCCAACCATGCCTTAAGTTATATTCACTCTTATACATTCGATTTTGTTTTTAAACGGTCGAACCATTAAAGGATATCCTTACTATAATATCACAACAAACTCTTTACAAAAGTGCATTTGTTTATCCTTAACTTCTAAGGATATCAAATAAATTACACTTACGTAAACTGATCAAACTGATATTTCAATGATCGAATTCTTATATCTATCTTGTAGCCTTTGGGCTTAACGCAAAGTTATTATTGTAATCTATCATATTGAATACATGATCTCACACTACAATTTACTTGCTTATCTCAATGAACTAATTTCATCGAGGTTTCGTACATTACAAATTGTGACTGTTCACTATATAACATTTATATGTGAGTGCAAATGGATCAAATATCTATGTTCTTATATTGCCTTTAAAATTCAAAACTCATTGAACACGATACACAGTCTTGGGCAAGTAAATTCATAAATGGCCAAGTTACAAATGTATTTAGTGGTTGTATAATTAAGCGTTAGCATATGTCAACATGCAAAATTTATCGGTAAGTATATTTTATATTCCTTTGTCAATTTAATTCAGTTCCTTCGTATATCTTAATTGATATACATTTTATCGGTTATATTTAATGCACAGATTCATCGAAGTAGATTATTTTAATTATACACAGCAGATGTTCTTATAGTACTAGAAAAGTTAAATGTAACAATTTCATTTTTCTAATAAGGCTCTCATTAGTCTTTTATGTTTCTCCAAACCATAAGACGAAACATAGAATCTTTCGAATTCATAATGGTTGTTAGGACTCGTCTTTCTTGGGATTCTAATCTTGAGTTTGCTCAACAGTTATAGCCCCACAAACGATGGGAAACTCCTCATCGGTTATATAGCTCTAAACCCATTGTTCCATGCCCTATCTCATTTCAACCTTGGGTTTGCTCAACAAATCAAAAGAAATTATTCACTCGTACCTACCATTTTGTGGCAACCTAAGTATAGTATATGTACCTTGAGTTTGCTCAACAAACACATATGGTTATCTTATCTCGTCTAGTCAATATATTAATAATACTATACATGACATCTCTAGCTTGAGTTTTCTCAGCAATCAGAGAGTGTGCAAGTAATTTATTAATATATAAATGGTAGAGGATGAGATTTATATCAAAGATTTGTAATCTTCAATATATTTAATTAACTGTTATCAACTACTGGAATAATGTGTTTCTTATGACATACCCTTGTGATTCAAGTATCAGACACATTAGAAATCATGGTATTTGTACTATACACATGTATTTATGCTTTAAGTCTATTTAGGTTTCTTATTGTTCCACCTCTAATTTATACATTCGTATTATATAAGTTTCAATTATCATATAACTTTTGTATTTTAACTAACTTATATAATAATCTTATGTATCATATTATATTAATTAAATCTTATTCAATTAATTTTAATTAATGAACTTTTTAATTAATGTATTATTTCAATATAACATTTATGTAACAATATACCTTTCTTATACCTAAAGATGACACTTAATACATCCACGATATTCGTGTGTTGATCATTTAAGTGGCCAAAAGACAGGTCATTTAGGTTGAAGAGGAAAGAAGATAGAACAGAATCTCACAAAAACGTGACCGGTAACGTATAACATATAAATTAAGTCTTCACAAAAAGAAAGAACTTTAATATACATATAACATCAGAGCACTCTAACCTATTATCAGCCTAAATAGTTATAACAACCCGTTCTTACAATTGCTGATATATACAGACATAAAAAAATAAACAACAAACATAGCAGAAGATAAAAGATACGTGAATATGTCTTGGAGAATCTAGCTCATCTCCTTAAAGCTCCAAAGCATCCAGGTAAATTTGGAAAATATGCTCGGGCTGACCGGAGCATTATAAGAAAATAACACACGGATCAGTCTAGTAAAACCAGCATGAGAAACTCAAATCACAAGGAAATTTATTTATTATCACTTGTAAAATCCTTTAAAATCAAAGGTATTTTGTAAGACCACGTCACATATAAACACAGATGAGCTTTTACTTACAATAACCAAAACATTTTCTATAGAAAATCTAGTGATATTATAATAATGTCTAAGATACAAATACATATTAATCATAGCCGAAATTGTTACATTAATTAAGTTTCAGCATAATAGGTATACAATCAATTCCGAGGGCTCGTATTAGGAAATGGATTCCAACTATGAAAGGGTAAGAGTCTACCCACCGAATCCATACACCTCTAGATAAAATGTACGGTAGGCTAAACACATTGCACCTCTGCTACTCAGGACCGGCCCTACCCCTTACTGGATAGCACCAAATATGGTCACCTCTTGGTTGCAATAAAACAACCATAATGGGCCCTGAAGCATACATAAAGATGTCGACATTTGATCTTGGGATGATCATACCCTAATGGAAGCGACCCACATAGCCCTACGGCACATCCCTACTTTAATCATTTTCTAGTTGATGAGGCTTGAGGCTACGATTACCTTTTATATAGCAAACCATCTTGGAATGCTAACATTGCCCTCCAGGCAGTAATGTAGTGCCAGCATTCATCCATACAAGTTCGTTCTGGGTCTGAACGAAACCGAAGGTGCGACCTCTACTACATCCATTTTGGAATCACCCTCAGGATTAGTAGCAAGTAGCCCTTGCACTTCAAAAGCTTCATCTTCAATCATCTTCAATTTATCTTCAGTTTGAAATGCCTGAGTTGGATCGAAGTGGTTTTCGGATAATTTATACTTATCCGATCCCGGTCTCTTCGAAACAACATTCGATAGTTCCGGTAAACTTAACCTCGGGTTTTTTGGAAATAATTAGACGATACATAAGAGTAGGGATCACTCCCTAACCATTTAAGTGGATGGGTCTCCCTTTCATTTGTCTTATAAGAACAAAACGAGAATTATAAGCACGGTACAACATCACCGAAGATGACTGTGCCATATAACTCACGTTTTTCTCCTCGATATTTCTGAAGTTATATTTTGGTCTAGATTTGATAGTCGGTTAATTAACTATCAAATAAACAAACAAGCAACAATTCAGAGATTTAGTTACCCATAGCAACCACTAAGCCTCAAAATAAATCTTTCATTTATTAAAACTCTTTTCAAAAGTGTTTATCAGAAACATTCATATACTTCTCTCACTTACATAAGAATATTCATAAAACATTTGTGAAAGATTTCTCATTTCAAATTCATATCAAAGGATCAAAACAAAATGTTATTTAAATTATAGATAAAGGTAACCTCAAACAATATTCCTTCGGTGTTAAGTGTGGAACAAATGTCCATACCACCAGAATTAAGAAGGACAGCTAAAGGAAATCCAGTCTCAAATTCTTTTATAAATTTCCTTCTATAAACCCTCTAAATAAATCTCTTTTATTTATTAACCTCCTTTACTTAAATTTAAAACCCATTTACAAAACTTTTTACAAATCACCAAGTTAAATTTACAAAACTCTTTTATAAAAATTAAAACCATTTATATATCTCTTTATAAATCTCCAAAATTATTTATAAAACTTCCTTTATAAATATCCTAAATCATTTATAAAACTTTCTTATAAATATTCCTTATTTAAAACAAACTCCTTTAATAAAGTCCTTTTTGATAAACAAAACGATTATTTAAAACACCTTTACTAAAATCATTGCTTAACTTGAAACCATTATTAAAAGTATGATCGACCTTAAAAATCGGAAAGAAGCTTAATGACCACAATGGTTCTCATTTAACTGAGTTTACTTTTCAAGTTACAACATGAATATTTACATAACTAGTAGATAATCAGCCAATAATAATTAATCATATAAGTAAATGTCCAAGTTACCTAAAATAGTAGATGGGGATTTGTTCTGCTAAACGCACGTCTAAGTTAATATAATGGCAGAATGTGATTTTATTTTTCCTACTAGATGTCGGCATAATCAACTTGGTGAACTATGGTATAACGATGATTTATTCTGTCAAATAGATGTCAAATACAAGTTTATTAGCAGAACGGTGATTTATTCTGCTAAATAGATGTCAAATGTAAGTTAATTAGCAGAACGGTGATTAAATCCTCTAAAAAGATGTCATTGGGTTTCATATTCAAATGTGGTTACTTAAATGTAATTGACAAAGAAATCCCTTGGATTTAAAATATTTTTTTAAAAGAAAGTTGCTTTTTGAAAACAGAACCGATCTTTAAAAATAAGATGGTCTAAACTTCTAAAACTTTGTTTAATAATTAAATAACATTTAAACTTTTTATTTAAAAATAATTAATCCTTTAATTAATAATTAACTATTAAATAAATAATTAAATAATAATTATCCTTAAATAAATAATTAAATAATTAACCTTTAAACAAATGATTAAACCATAAGTAATCTTAAATTAAATATTAAATAATAATTCAAACTTTTAAATAATAATTAAATATTATTTAATCTCAATTAATTAATTAATCTTAATTAAAACTTAAATAATAAATTAAACCTTTATGTAAAATAATTAAATCATAATTAAGTTTTAATTAAATCTTAACTAAAACTTAATTTGATTAATAATTAATTAATAATCAAACCCTTCTCAATTAAATAATTTAGTTTATCTTAATTAAATAATAATTAATCCCCAAATAATTAATTAAATAATAATTAAATTAATTAACAAATTATCATTAACTTACTTAAAAATAATTAAGTACTAATTACCCTAACCTGATTAATGATTAAATACTAATTACTTTAATTGATTTATTAATTAAATAATTATTAAATAAAAATAATTAAATAATAATTTCTTTTAAGTATTTAAAATATATTTAGAAACACTTTTCAAAATGATACTTTAGCTAAAACATTTTAAATTCAAAAAGAGTTCGTCCTTCGCGAACTGCATTTATAGCGATTATCGTTACACGACCTGTAATTTCGAGAACTTGTTTAATATAACAATTGACTTTAAACTTCTTAGCTTTCACATGCTAAACACTTTTATATCTTAATAAAAGATTTTGAAAAGTAAAAAAATATTTAAACTTTATAAAACATTGCTAAATAGCAAGTTGCCAAAGGATTTCGAAGTCACGATTAACTACTTTAAACACTAACTCCTTAGCTTAGCGCATCCTAAGCAAGATCAAAAATTTATATACATGTTATCAAAATATCCAACAAGTCATGATTCTAGTTTTCATCTTATAAACATTTAGCTCATAGCTTCAAGTTAAAATTACATCATAACCATATCATAGTTTCATACTTAAACCAAATCATAACCAACATACATCCAAGCACATATAAACACATACAATCCAACATCATGATTAACCAATAAAGCGATGATTTAGCAACCAAAATATACGACATAATTTAAAGTTAGAAACTTTAAATGAAAGGAGTCACTTTCTCACCAAAAGTTTTTCAAAATCTTTTCTAATTTGAAAATATGACCTAGATCTTGCATAGCTTTTGAAAAACTTGAATTTGGCCTTTAAAACTCGAAAATGGGCTCGGCCATGAAGCATGGAGCTCGGCCTAGAAAGGTAGAGGGACTTCGGATCATCATCGAATTCACAAAACTCAAACTCGCAAATGGATTATTTTCCAACTGATTTCTGGTTAAGATACTCACAGAATTTGGAAATTTTGTCAAAGGGAAAGTTCTTGGAAATTCTTTTTATCTACAATTTCAAAAAAAGTATCACTCAATTTGGATCTGTTTTGAGGAAGATATGGTCAAAAGAAGAAGAAGTATTTTGGGACTTGAAAATCTGGGTCCGAAAATGAGTCTAAAAGAAATGAGATTTGGACATGGATAAGCTCAAAATATGAAGAAGTGGTGCGCATGAAAGTTGTAGTTACTGGAATTTTATACAGTTTGAAAAAAATAAAATATCCATTTGAATAAGATATGAGAAAGATATGGTAGAAGGAAGAGGAGACAAAATTGAAGAAATGAAAAGGGTATTTATAAGTAAGAAACAATGTAAATTAGCTTAATGCCCTTGGTCCTTTACCCTCCACTTCCTTATGCCACCTCACCAAGACCCCATTCACCATATACCTCATGCCCACAAGCTTGTGCCCCCCTAAAACCCCATGAGCCAATATATTTAAACATGTTTTGTACTGAAGTTGCCAATATGTCATTTCATGCTTAAACTTTTCTTTAAAATTATACTTTAAACCTTATATACCTAAATACGAATACATATGTACATATATACACACACTAATAAATATACAAATATACCCTAACTTGTTTATAAATATGTATAGTTGCACTAAAAAGTTTACAATGTTTCCAATAACTTTTAGCCGATGAAAGGTCGAAAATTTAAAAAACGAATTCCGGTCACATTTTCAATTTTTCTACGAACTGTATATTTTTGTTAATAAATTTGAAAATCTATTTCACTGAGTTTTATTTTAATTATAAAATATATTATTTGAATATTTAAAATTAATTAAATATTCCCAAATCAAAGCGGTGAAATTCCGGGTCGTTGCAATTTATATCGAAATATATATATATATATGTTATATTGAATAATATATATATGTATGTACATACACACATGTAACCTTTATAGCATAACACATATATCTTATGTATGTATGTTTTTAATTAATTAATTAACCTTTATTTAATTTATTCAATTAATTAACCTTTAATCTATTTATTTATTTAATTAATCTTTCATTAGTTTATTTAATTAAACCATTTTAATTAAAATATATTAATTTCAAAATTTTATTTTCTATACGTACATGTAAACTTATGTTATCTTAAACATTTTAGAATAACATAACATAACATATATATAATACATGTACATAAGTATTAATTAATTAACTTATTTAATTAATTCATTTCATTAATCTTCTTAACAAATTTGAAATTAGTTTTGAATATTTTCAAACATTTTAAATACTTATTTTGTATTATAACTTTTATAATAAACATGTTTTTATTTTAAATTTAACTTAAAACTTAAAATATTTTACTTTTATTTTCAATACTATTTTGAAAGTCAGCCCAAGGCCTATTTCAATTGGGCCTTTTCTATTAGGGGTAACCTTTGGGCTTACTTCACCTTTCATTCAGGCCAGGTCGGTAACCAGGTAGGACAATATACTTGATTCCCAATTTCAATCCTAGACATTACTATTATCTGGCTTTTTGGCCCGGCTACATTTAGACTAACTGGATAAGTTAGACTGGATGATCATCGAGGAAGGCAGTCTAGAGAGATGATTGTTAGGCTTAGAGATCAAGTGCAAGCAATGATATGAAGCGATGATCAACCAAGACCAAGAAATAAACTCTCCAGAATATTCTAAGTACGAATTAGTACCCCCCCCAGGTAGGGGATCGGTGCCTACCCCTTCCCTAAGAGATCAGTACATATCCTCAATTTTTATCCCAAACTAGGTGAGATCAATATAGAGTGGCAAGAAAGGCCCACGAGGCTACATGTCAAATTTTAAGTCATTTGGAGTTTGTATGCTCAAGTTATGGGCAAATTACTTCACCTAAGAAAGTGATCGTACAAAAGGGATCGTACCAAAGGGATCGGATTATGTAATGACTGGGCGGTTTTCGACCCTCGAAAATCGACACTAATACATTCACTGTATAGAGTGTCGAGTAATCGACTGTCGGAAATACCAGGTTGTTAGGGTTTAAGAAGAAAAGAGATAGAAAAAGAAACAGAAAAAAACAACACAGAATCTCACAATCATAGTGGAACAAAATATAATATACAATAATAGCCTTTTATACAACTGAAAGATCGTAACCGTTAATATACATACAATTTATTAGAGTACAATTATCAACATATAAATCCGGACAGTTATAATAACTTGTCCCTAAAATGCTGAATATGTATAGTCTAAAATACATAGCGGAATATGTTTAAGTACACGCAATATGCCTCTGCCATCCAGCTCGTCTCCTGAGCTCCACAAGCTTCCTATCCTGAAACTGTAATACTCGATCTGACCCGAGGATTATAATAAAGTAACACCCGAGTCAGGCTGGAAACCCGCGTGAGTAAAACACACTTAATTTGAAATACTTAAGCTATCAAAATCCTTCAAAAACCTAAGGTAACTCGTACAACACGACGAGTTTTTCATCTTATTATTCAAAGCACTTTTACAAAAGTACATCGATATTATAATAGTGTCTCAGTACAATACTTATTTAAAATAGCCGAATTTGTTAAATTAATCCAATTCCAACATATTAAACTCTATAATCAAAACCGTAAAGGTTCGTGGTGGTTATTGGATCGAAGTGGTTTCAGATAATGCAGATATCCAACCCCGGTCTCTCCGAACTCAAAATGATAAAATTTAAAGGTCCAGGTCGTTTAAATAAACAATTTATATTCAGGGTGACAATATTCACATATGGGGATTTATTTCATGTATTTATTTCTAATAAAACGTATCAACGTATTGTTCTAACTATTTTAACTTGTCTAGCCACTTGATGGCACATACAAAGAAAAATTGAAATAAATATTTAAGTGCAATGAAGCCAAGCATAGATCATTAACTAAATTAACGACTTACAGCTCCTATTTATACAATTTAAAATCAGAATTTAATCAATTTCAATTAAACCGAATGCACTTATATTTTTAAATCCAAATTTCTTGTCCATCAAAGAAATTAAATAAAATAATTTGTTATTAAAAATTTTAACAATTCGTTTAATGATTAATTTATTAACATATAATTTATAATTAGGACATTACTCCTTTATTTCAAAAAAACATTTAATTTTTCACATTGTAGAAAATCTTGGTATATTAGCTCTGTAAAACACTGGGCCATAGGAGCTCGATGCAAAAACTTCCGCATTGATTTGATTTAAATTGATAGAGAGCCATTGGTATAAATTTAAAGGTTGTTAAATATATAATAAATTTAATTTACTAAAAAAAAACTCGGCCCATAACACTTGCAACCTGGCCCAAACAAATTCAAACCCGTGCCAATACTCCCCTTCTTCCATCCAGTTCTTCCCTTTCTTCCGCTTTCATGCTTTTTTCCCTTTTTTCTCTCAAACCAACCGTGCACGTACATGTGCACGTGCACCTCACCTACGGTTGCCCTTTACGACCGCTGACCACCCACCCTAGTCGCCATAGACCATGACATTCCACCTCCCTACCTAAAAACGCGACCCCAAGCCACGTTCAATATTTCGAACCTCAACCAAAACTGGCATAACAGCCGAACCCACCAAACCCCTTCGCCTCGCCAATCACCACGTCCATCGACCACCAGACCTTGCTACCCGATTCGCCATAACCTCCTCCATCTTTTCCCCCATGACCGCACGCCTATCTCTCCCCCTCCTCGTCTCCATTCCCTCGTAACCGAAGCCAACCACAAACCCACTTTAAACTCTAAATCAACCTCGTCTGCCCTCCTCGGTCATCTAAAAATTACTATGCCATTTTTCTCGTGTGCGCCTTCCCCTCACCCTCCTTCGTGCCAAACGGCAAACCACGAAATCGAACCCCTCGCCGGAATTTGCCACTTCGCCCAAAACCGTTCAACTCGACATTTCTCACTCAATACACAATTAAAATCGTCAAACAACTCTCAAAAATCATCATTTCCAATCACAAACACAGTCATGTAAACCAAAGATTTAACTACGATACTCGATTTTTGGCCATTTATAAGCTATCTACTGTAATTCGTATTTTTCTACCCCTACTGTGATATCCCGGGTTTTTGAGCAATATAAATTTAATAATCAGTATTGATAATTTAATTGGATTGATAAATTTTCTTTATAATTTTAATTTAATTTGGTAATTTAATCTTTTAAAGGTTAATAAATATTTAATCTGGCAATATTGATAAGACTTGTTTGTTAAAGCTAATAAAATTTTATTTACTATTCTTTGAAATGTTTAAATTTAAGTGGTTATAAATATATATAGATTTAATTAAACCTTTCTTTTTAACATCTCTTAAACTAGAATAGTTGTAAACATAAGTAATATATACATAAATTACTAAATTTCACAATTACATAAATAATAGAAATTCATATTGCACAAATATATAAATACTTTTGTAAATAAGGTTTTAAAATATAAATATTTTTCAAAGGGTATTTGGTTTTATAATATTTTCTCTAAAAATAGTTTATATATACATATACTAAGATAAGTGTTTATTAATTAGTAAATTAAGTATAAAGGCTTTATATTAACATTTAAATTAAATAAAAAATTTATTTAATATATTAAAAAAGGACATGTGTAAATACATTAACACTTGGTAGTAACAAGTGTAGGGTAATTAAGTGATAAAGGACACATGTAAGCTTAAAAAAAAAATACAAGTGGCAAATCTTTTGTTTAAAAATTTAGTTTATAAATAAATGTTTATAGAGAAACCTGTATCCATTTTCTCAGTTCGAAATCTTCTTCCACCATCTTCTTTTTCTCTCCATCTTTTCTAAATTCAAAAGAAAATCCTGAAAAGCAAATCTACAACCTCATATTTTCTGAAATTTATAAAGTAAGCTTCAACCTGCATTTTCAAAAATGATGATTCAATCTGCAACAAATCAACCTGAGCAATTCAAGTTAAAGATTCAACTAAACAAGCTTCCAGATTTCAACTATTAATAAGGCATGCAAGGATTTCAAATCTCAATAACAAACAAAATCAAAAGCATTGCCAGATCAAAGTTTAAAAGCCTGGAAAATGCTCTGCCCTGTTCTCTGCTCTGTTTATTGGTGAGTAAATATTTTTAAAAACAGTCTTTAAATCTGATAATTGACTTGATATATGTGATGGATTGTTCTGTGATGTTATATATGTTTAAATGAATATTATCTGTGAATGCATGTTAAATTTGTGGAATGTCTGAGTTTATCTAAGTCACTGTATGCATATATCCTCTTACAGGATTTGATTTCTTTAAGAAAAAAAATTCAAAACTCCAAATAGAATTAATATTAGACTTTGATATTTAAAGGAAAGTTGGTTGTTAAGGCATGATGATGATTTTTTAAAAATAGTTAAGGATTTTAAATTCAACAAATAATTTTAAAAATAGGAAATAACAGTGGTGAACATTTTATATCAGAAATTCAAGTGATACAATTTCTAGCTTCAGTTATATAATTAGATTCATATCTGAAATTGATGAATTTTGGAAATCAAATCAAGATTTTTGAGCAAGTATTTAGTGAGATATGTCGAGATGAACGAATTTGGTACTTTCGTCAATTGTAGTTGATCAACGTGATGATCGGAGGCAATTTCTTGATCAAAGCTAGCTTGAGTGTTGGAGATAATGGGAAAAATACTATCAAATTTTTCTAATGTCTGAATTGATTGAATTCGATCAAACTAGGGTTTTAGTTGCTGTTTTTTTGGCTTCATTGTCGTGCTTTTTGCGAGATGAATATTTGATCGGAGGCGATCGCGTGTTGATGGAGGGTGGCGTGGTGATGCTGCGGTGCTATGGATGAGGTGTCGTGGGTACCAGTGACGTGATCGTCGGCGACGAAGTAATCTTCCGATGGGGAATGGGTTCCAGCTTTTGGCGAGATTAGCTCGATTTCGTTTTGATTGAGTTTATCGTCGATCTGGGTGTGTAGTCGTGATCGCGTGGGTTATTGGGATCGTCGTCGATGGTCGCGACGACCTTGGTTGGCCGGAGGCGTTTGGGTAAGTTCACCGTGTGCACGTGTACACGTTTGGGTGTACTGGAGTTCGTGAATTTGGGGAAGAAGAGTGACGCTCGGGGGAAGTCTCGTGATATTCGCGTTTCGACTCGAAGTGGGTAGGTATTCAAGAGGACTCGGGGTAGACTAGGGGGTTTTAGTGGGTTTACTCGTGTTTTCTTTTGTTTAGACTCGGGTGTTTTAAATTTAAGTAACCAGATTTGAGATTTTCAAAGCAAACTATATCTTGGTTTTAAAATTTAAAGTATGAACAAGTTTTTAAGTATTAAAAACAAGTTTTAAGATAAATAATGGTTTGATTGGATTAAACATGTTTGGAAATGATTTTCTAAAATTTAAGTATATCAAAATTAAATGTTGAATTGTTTGGTTTAAAGTAAATTATATTTCAAAATTGATTTCTAAATTGGGTTTTAATAAAGTAAATACTTTGAGTAAGTATTTTAATATAAATACAAGTATTCTTAATAAAATTAAGTTGAGATTAATTAAGAATAGTTAATGAATAAAAATAAATTAAAGCTTAATTACTATTTGTAATTAAGGATAATTACTTAATAAAGTAATTAGTGGAAATAAATGTAATTAAGAAATAAATTAATTAAAGATTAAGTGATGATTAATAGATTAATTAATTAATATAATTAATTTTAGATTAATTAATTTGCCTAATTAATCTAAGATAATCAATTTATAATTAATTGATTAATAATTTCTTAATGAAGTAATTAATGGATAATTACTTAAAGTAATTAGGAGAAGTAAATTACTCATGGAAGCAATTAGCTAAGGTGATTAATGGGTAATCACTTAAGGTTATCAATTAAGGAATTAATTAATATAATTATTTTAAAGTTAATTAATTATGAAGTAATTAATTAATTAAAGTATTAAGAATTATTAATGATGGAATTAATTATTGGTTAAGAAATTAATTAAGAAAGTAATCAAGATTTTTAATGGAAGTAATTAGAAGATAATTACTTATGTAAGTAATTAAGAATTAATTACTTAATTTTAGTTTAGTTAATTAATAAATGTGATTAATTAAATGTGTTTAATTTAAGATTAATTACTAAGAGTAATTAATTAATAAAGTAATTAATTAAGGATTATTTGTTAATTTAAATTGATTAATAATTACTTAATGAAGTAATTAAAGATTAATTAATTAGATTAATTAATCAAGGTTAATATAATTAATTAAGAAGTAATTAATTAAGATAAGTAATTACAAATTGTTAATTACTGTTTATGATTAATTAAGACTAATTAATGAATGAAGTGGTTGATTAAAAATTAATTATTTAATTAATTAAAAGGTTAATTAATTAATAAGGATTAATGAATTAATCAAGGTTGATTAATAAAAGTAATTAATTTTAGTTTGATTAATTAATTGTAATTAATTGAGGATTAATATAATTAATTTTAGTTAATTAATTGATAAAGGTTCATTAATTATTGTAATTAATGATAGTAATTAAAAGTTAATTACTGAATATGATTAAGGATAATTACTAAAATGTAATTAAAGTATATTTAATCAAAGGAGATTAATTAAGGAAGATCATTAAGAGATGATTAATTAATTAATTTGAAATTAATTAATGATAGTAAGCAGGATTAAGATAATCCAAGTGATTAAAGAATAGTAATTAATTTAATTAAAGATTGATTAAATTGATTTGGAGATAATCAAACCTGCTTATGGATGATTGATTGATATTGGATATTGGGTGATTGGTTGATATTGGATGATTTGGATATCTCTGATATATGTGATATGCTGCTTTGTGAGATGAATGTTTGATATGAATTATCTATTGTGATAATATGATTCATCTATCTGTTTATATCATTCTGAATATAAGTTAACTGTTTAAACCCTTAAGAATAACTTGGCCTTAAAAGATACGTTTTGGATTTCGATGAGATCGGGATCGGGTTTGCTACAGTACAGCATGATAGGGGGTTCTCGCTTTGCGTTAGGTGGCGAACGGGAGACTCTTACCCCTACATGTCCCCGGGGGTAGTATAAGGCCTTTTGGGGTTGGTTGCGACTCGAGAGGGTGACCGTAAAAGCAAACCCGAGGTATCACTGTGAGCCACAGCGGGGCTGGGATGGTTGAAAAGCCTACCGATCGTGAACCGTTGCTGAAGGTTGAAAAGCCTAGGTCGTGACAGTTGGTATCAGAGCTATAGGTTGAGTGAATACCTAGCTCTGGAGTGATTTCTATCTTTCTTGAGAGAGCGTATTTGTAATTTTTATATAACTATATATATATATATATTCTACCTAGGTGTTGGATTACCTGTTCAGGTTTTCCAATATGAGTTATAAAGGTAGATAGGGTGGTGGTGTGTGTAACACGACTACCATTGGTTGAAGTCTGAATGTTGAGGTTGGAAGAGTATTTGTCGAGACTGTAGACCTAATACTGTCTCAAGTAAGTTTGGTAGTATGGTGTAAGGATTTTCTCAGATCTCTGAAGGAAATCTTTTTCAAGATTCGGAGTCCATTATTGGAGTGTAAGTTGGTTGAGCTCGAGTGAGCAGATTTTCTAGAATTTGGATCTGTCGGAAGTACAGAAGAAAGTGATGGTATCTGGGCAACTTCAGGAAGGAGGAGCTGTGTGATGAAACGCAGTATCTATGGATGTTCCCGAAGGAGATTTTCTTTTTGGAACAAGATTAAGAAGGTATTGGAGGAACAGTTGATGCCTACCGTAGGAAAGACTCGGCTGTATAGGAATTCTCTGATATCGAGTAAGAGAGTTTTATCTATTTTGAAGTATGGGACTAAGGTCGATTAGTTGTTCTTCGGACATGGTCCCATATTCTCTTAAGAAGAGTAAGATATTGGCGTTTGGTTCGAAGCCGAGTTTCTTGAGAGATGTCTGTCGTCTCGGAGGTTCGTTGTGAGGTTAGTTGATGGTTTTAGCTTTGAGAAGCCTATGGATTAGAAGTTTTTGGTTAGTTGTGGTAGTAGTGCAACTCGAAATGTTCGGTGTGCTGACGAGGAGGTCTTTGGCTTAGTAGTATCATCGAGATAGAGTTTGGAAGCAGTAGTGTGGCTCGTTTCTCCGGTGGTTCAAGAATCTTTGTGGTTCTTCTATCAGCAGTCCGGGAAGATGGTGAAGGCTTTCTTGAAGGGTTAACCTTGTTTGGAAAAGCTTAAGACTCTTTTTAATTAGTAAAGAGAGAACAGTTTCTTTGGAATCTGAACTAGGTAGGATCGCAAAAGTGACTTGCGATTAGTTTGGGAATTTATCTTGGGTAATCTTTTGTGTGAGATGGAGGTTTCTCATGTGGAAGTAGGAGCTACTGAAGTAGTTAGAGAATTTTTCCGGATGTCTTTGAGGAAGTAGATGTTTGTCTGCATTTGGAGTTAGAGTTCTGTATCGATTTGATTCAAGAAGCGATACCGGTGGTTAGTCTTGGTAGTAGGATGGTTCTTAGAGAAAGAAGAGTTGGTGTAGCATCTCAGAAATTTTTGAAATGGATTGGTCGGATCTATTTTTCAAGTTTGGATTTCAGCAAATTTTGGAAGGATCATCTTGTTGATAGGATCTAGAGATCATTTTGTTCTTGGTCCAGAATTGTTTCAAGAAGCATCAGCGAAGGTTAAGCTGACCAGGAAGAGATGAGGTAGCCCAGGAATCGTCTAGTGAGTTATGCAGATATGAGACAAGGAGTTTGGAATTCGGAGTTGGAGATTGGAAATTGTTTTAAGTTTTTCTCCAATTAAAGAGCTATAAGATTTGGTAAGTCTGGAAGTTAGCACTGAAGTATTTTGGATTTTCCTGTGTTCTCGAGAGAAGTAGTTCTTTGATCTACAGGATTGAATGGCCAGTTTGGATAGCTGGAATTCATTGTATTTCACGTATCTCTGAGGGAGTACGTGTATGATTCATCGCTGGTTATAGGATCTGCAGTTCAGATGGATTTGGAAGTTTGAGCTGGACTTGGGTGTGATCTGATATTCTGTTCAGATTAGTGGATCTAGAGATAAGGGAAGCTCTAGATTATGGGGTGTAGTTTGTTTAGATTCTGTAGAGCGGGTCTCCCGGTGATTTATATCCGGGGAAACTCTAGATAGTGTTAGTAAGATTTATTCTGATTTGTATCAGGATAATTAGTTAGGTTTAATTGTTTGATTGGTTGCTTTGGTTGTTAGTAACTGGATAATAGGTATGCTTTGCCGTTAGAGATTGAAATCTTTGCTAGATTATTAAATTAACTTTGTTTTTAATTTCGGGGACGAAATTATTTTAAGGGGGGAGGAATGTGATATCCCGGGTTTTTGAGCAATATAAATTTAATAATCAGTATTGATAATTTAATTGGATTGATAAATTTTCTTTATAATTTTAATTTAATTTGGTAATTTAATCTTTTAAAGGTTAATAAATATTTAATCTGGCAATATTGATAAGACTTGTTTGTTAAAGCTAATAAAATTTTATTTACTATTCTTTGAAATGTTTAAATTTAAGTGGTTATAAATATATATAGATTTAATTAAACCTTTCTTTTTAACATCTCTTAAACTAGAATAGTTGTAAACATAAGTAATATATACATAAATTACTAAATTTCACAATTACATAAATAATAGAAATTCATATTGCACAAATATATAAATACTTTTGTAAATAAGGTTTTAAAATATAAATATTTTTCAAAGGGTATTTGGTTTTATAATATTTTCTCTAAAAATAGTTTATATATACATATACTAAGATAAGTGTTTATTAATTAGTAAATTAAGTATAAAGGCTTTATATTAACATTTAAATTAAATAAAAAATTTATTTAATATATTAAAAAAGGACATGTGTAAATACATTAACACTTGGTAGTAACAAGTGTAGGGTAATTAAGTGATAAAGGACACATGTAAGCTTAAAAAAAAAATACAAGTGGCAAATCTTTTGTTTAAAAATTTAGTTTATAAATAAATGTTTATAGAGAAACCTGTATCCATTTTCTCAGTTCGAAATCTTCTTCCACCATCTTCTTTTTCTCTCCATCTTTTCTAAATTCAAAAGAAAATCCTGAAAAGCAAATCTACAACCTCATATTTTCTGAAATTTATAAAGTAAGCTTCAACCTGCATTTTCAAAAATGATGATTCAATCTGCAACAAATCAACCTGAGCAATTCAAGTTAAAGATTCAACTAAACAAGCTTCCAGATTTCAACTATTAATAAGGCATGCAAGGATTTCAAATCTCAATAACAAACAAAATCAAAAGCATTGCCAGATCAAAGTTTAAAAGCCTGGAAAATGCTCTGCCCTGTTCTCTGCTCTGTTTATTGGTGAGTAAATATTTTTAAAAACAGTCTTTAAATCTGATAATTGACTTGATATATGTGATGGATTGTTCTGTGATGTTATATATGTTTAAATGAATATTATCTGTGAATGCATGTTAAATTTGTGGAATGTCTGAGTTTATCTAAGTCACTGTATGCATATATCCTCTTACAGGATTTGATTTCTTTAAGAAAAAAAATTCAAAACTCCAAATAGAATTAATATTAGACTTTGATATTTAAAGGAAAGTTGGTTGTTAAGGCATGATGATGATTTTTTAAAAATAGTTAAGGATTTTAAATTCAACAAATAATTTTAAAAATAGGAAATAACAGTGGTGAACATTTTATATCAGAAATTCAAGTGATACAATTTCTAGCTTCAGTTATATAATTAGATTCATATCTGAAATTGATGAATTTTGGAAATCAAATCAAGATTTTTGAGCAAGTATTTAGTGAGATATGTCGAGATGAACGAATTTGGTACTTTCGTCAATTGTAGTTGATCAACGTGATGATCGGAGGCAATTTCTTGATCAAAGCTAGCTTGAGTGTTGGAGATAATGGGAAAAATACTATCAAATTTTTCTAATGTCTGAATTGATTGAATTCGATCAAACTAGGGTTTTAGTTGCTGTTTTTTTTGGCTTCATTGTCGTGCTTTTTGCGAGATGAATATTTGATCGGAGGCGATCGCGTGTTGATGGAGGGTGGCGTGGTGATGCTGCGGTGCTATGGACGAGGTGTCGTGGGTACCAGTGACGTGATCGTCGGCGACGAAGTAATCTTCCGATGGGGAATGGGTTCCAGCTTTTGGCGAGATTAGCTCGATTTCGTTTTGATTGAGTTTATCGTCGATCTGGGTGTGTAGTCGTGATCGCGTGGGTTATTGGGATCGTCGTCGATGGTCGCGACGACCTTGGTTGGCCGGAGGCGTTTGGGTAAGTTCACCGTGTGCACGTGTACACGTTTGGGTGTACTGGAGTTCGTGAATTTGGGGAAGAAGAGTGACGCTCGGGGGAAGTCTCGTGATATTCGCGTTTCGACTCGAAGTGGGTAGGTATTCAAGAGGACTCGGGGTAGACTAGGGGGTTTTAGTGGGTTTACTCGTGTTTTCTTTTGTTTAGACTCGGGTGTTTTAAATTTAAGTAACCAGATTTGAGATTTTCAAAGCAAACTATATCTTGGTTTTAAAATTTAAAGTATGAACAAGTTTTTAAGTATTAAAAACAAGTTTTAAGATAAATAATGGTTTGATTGGATTAAACATGTTTGGAAATGATTTTCTAAAATTTAAGTATATCAAAATTAAATGTTGAATTGTTTGGTTTAAAGTAAATTATATTTCAAAATTGATTTCTAAATTGGGTTTTAATAAAGTAAATACTTTGAGTAAGTATTTTAATATAAATACAAGTATTCTTAATAAAATTAAGTTGAGATTAATTAAGAATAGTTAATGAATAAAAATAAATTAAAGCTTAATTACTATTTGTAATTAAGGATAATTACTTAATAAAGTAATTAGTGGAAATAAATGTAATTAAGAAATAAATTAATTAAAGATTAAGTGATGATTAATAGATTAATTAATTAATATAATTAATTTTAGATTAATTAATTTGCCTAATTAATCTAAGATAATCAATTTATAATTAATTGATTAATAATTTCTTAATGAAGTAATTAATGGATAATTACTTAAAGTAATTAGGAGAAGTAAATTACTCATGGAAGCAATTAGCTAAGGTGATTAATGGGTAATCACTTAAGGTTATCAATTAAGGAATTAATTAATATAATTATTTTAAAGTTAATTAATTATGAAGTAATTAATTAATTAAAGTATTAAGAATTATTAATGATGGAATTAATTATTGGTTAAGAAATTAATTAAGAAAGTAATCAAGATTTTTAATGGAAGTAATTAGAAGATAATTACTTATGTAAGTAATTAAGAATTAATTACTTAATTTTAGTTTAGTTAATTAATAAATGTGATTAATTAAATGTGTTTAATTTAAGATTAATTACTAAGAGTAATTAATTAATAAAGTAATTAATTAAGGATTATTTGTTAATTTAAATTGATTAATAATTACTTAATGAAGTAATTAAAGATTAATTAATTAGATTAATTAATCAAGGTTAATATAATTAATTAAGAAGTAATTAATTAAGATAAGTAATTACAAATTGTTAATTACTGTTTATGATTAATTAAGACTAATTAATGAATGAAGTGGTTGATTAAAAATTAATTATTTAATTAATTAAAAGGTTAATTAATTAATAAGGATTAATGAATTAATCAAGGTTGATTAATAAAAGTAATTAATTTTAGTTTGATTAATTAATTGTAATTAATTGAGGATTAATATAATTAATTTTAGTTAATTAATTGATAAAGGTTCATTAATTATTGTAATTAATGATAGTAATTAAAAGTTAATTACTGAATATGATTAAGGATAATTACTAAAATGTAATTAAAGTATAATTAATCAAAGGAGATTAATTAAGGAAGATCATTAAGAGATGATTAATTAATTAATTTGAAATTAATTAATGATAGTAAGCAGGATTAAGATAATCCAAGTGATTAAAGAATAGTAATTAATTTAATTAAAGATTGATTAAATTGATTTGGAGATAATCAAACCTGCTTATGGATGATTGATTGATATTGGATATTGGGTGATTGGTTGATATTGGATGATTTGGATATCTCTGATATATGTGATATGCTGCTTTGTGAGATGAATGTTTGATATGAATTATCTATTGTGATAATGTGATTCATCTATCTGTTTATATCATTCTGAATATAAGTTAACTGTTTAAACCCTTAAGAATAACTTGGCCTTAAAAGATACGTTTTGGATTTCGATGAGACCGGGATCGGGTTTCCAGATTTGGATATCCGAAAACCACATCGATCCAAATTAAACGTTAAGCGTTAATCCAAGTGGAGCAAGTGAAGACTCGAGGTGTAAGAACTATTCTTTGTCAGTATAACTCTGTGGGTGATTCCGTAATGAGTTGACAGAGATAGTACTTATAGATTCGAGATGAAGATTGAGAGTGCAAGGGTTATTGTCGTTAACTCTGAGGGTGATTCCAAAATGAGTGTAACGAGATAATGCCTTCGGTTTCGTTCGAACCCGGAACGAACTTGTATGGATTGAATGCTTTCAGCACATCGTCAGGTGGACGATGAGCATTCTAAGTGATGTGTTCTGATTAAAGGTAATCGTAGCCTCAAGCCTCATCAACCGGGAATGGCTAAAACAGGGGAGGTGCAGCAAGGTTAGTGGGTAGCACCCAAGTAGTATAAGATTCCCCTGTCTAGAGGTCCCTTCTTTTTATTTCGGCTGTGTGGGCAGTTGCTAGCTACAACCGCGGGGTTTCTTATGTGGGAATTATCCAGTAAGGGATGTTCCGACCTTCTGTTGCAGGGGAGCGGGCGTACTCCTCGGTACGGTGATCTAGGCCACGTACTGTGACGGGTGGTACCCCAGTAGCCCTGCCATTGTATGGAATCCAAAATCCAATAAGTGCCGTACGATTTAGTTGTGCCCAACTATGTTGGAACGTGAGATGTAAGCATTCCAGCTATTTCTGTATTTTATTTGAAAACCCTAGACCCTATTATAATATAATCGGATTTCCTATCAAATGTTTTGGTTATCGTAAGGTAAAAACATTTCCGTGTTTATGTGCGGGAAGTCTTACGAGATACCTTTTCTTTCAAAGGTTTTTCAAAGTTAAACAAGTTTAAACCGTTTACTCACACCAGACCCATGTCTGACCCAAGTGTTTATTTTCTGTTTTATTAAACTCTTGGGTACTCAATATTGTATTGAGTAGTCGAGGGATTCAGGTTAGCTTTGACGAATGCTGGAGGAGATTTGGAGCAGGTGGCTTCAACGTGTAGTTATTATGGTTTCCGCTGTGTTAGAGTTGTGTCTGTATTGTATTGATATATAGAGATGTATGATAGATAGATGTTTATAACTGTCTAATATGAGATGTATAGTTGTGTAACTCTGTTGTATATGATACTATGTAATATTTTATGTGATATATTATATTTCATTCGTTCCGCTGTGAGTATCTGATGTTGTTGTTCTTTCTTCTTTCTTTTCTTTTCTTCTTCTATCTCTTTCTTTCTTAATTCATGATACGTCTTTCTGTGGCTAGAAAGTCGGGTCGTGACACCTACACTTTATAATATCAACAAAAACTAATTTTAAAGTGAACTACATTCAAAAATAAACACACTTCCTTTTGGAATCATAGCCTCAAACTAATTGGATAAGGAGATAAGGAATTTTAAAGTTACAAGCTATTAGCTTTATTCAAAGAACAGGGATGTTGATCATGTTTTTTAGTTTACAGGGTATCTAATTATGGTTTAACACATATATGCAGCATAAAAGATCATTAACACATGAATACTTGTCAACATACAAGAGTTCTTCCAGTTTTACAATCACATGGATGTATTCAAAATTTATAGTAAACAAACTTGAAGTTTCACTCACCTGCCTTTGAAAAGGAAATACTGCTCCTTGTTGATTTACTTCCTGAAGCCTTGAGTTCCTAGCCTTCTACAGAGTTTTTAAAAATGGCAGACTCTTTTTTTTTAGAACAAGAACCAGTATGGCTGTGTAAATGTATAGAGAGAATGGAAGTGTACAGAGTAAGCCATAGGGTGGCTGAAGCCTTCCTTATTATTTTATCTTTTATTTTCTAATTGATTTGAAAATAAGTTGATTTGATTTGATAAATTGTTGAGTTGATTTTTCCTAGTTGATTTGAAAACTTGAGTGAATGATTTGAGTTATTATGTGCTTGAATTGATATGCATTTATCACAATGTTCCCTTGTGTATAAACACTTTTATGTATGTGTATATATATATATATATAGAGTTATGCATATGGTTTTTTATCCTATCAAGATATTTATATTTTCATATGCATATATCTTACAACATACACCAATATATATAGTCAAAGGTTTGAAACTTTACCATTTATGAAGTTTGTGCCTACATGTATATGTCATTTTACACATTTATTTACATTTTACACATTCACTATTCCATATAACATATATATACATATACATATACTTATTATTTTGTCATCATATATATATTTACACATTATTCCCTACTTACATATACATTACTTCATATGGACATATATATACATATATACTTATATATTTTTAAACATCATAAAGCTTATATATATATTTATATATACTTGTATGGATATTCCATCTTAAATTTTAATGGTGGAGTATATATATATATATATATATAATTTATCATACCCAGAATTTATATTTTAAAATTAAACATAGTTTTCAATCAATATATAGATTCAGATATTTTAAATATCGAAAACTCATCTATTCGATTTATAAAAATTTATATTCCAATATCAGAGAATTTGTTTATTCAACTTATAAAAATTAATATTTCAATAATTAAAATTAGCTAACTATCCCAAAATCAGATGGCTAAAAATCCGGGTCGTTATAGATTACTTCAGATAAGCAAGTGCAACTCAATGGAAAAAGATCGATATCTCAAAATCCAAAAGTCCAATACACTTGAAACTTTAGGAACAAGAAGAGAGGAGCCTAGGGAGTCCACTCTAGGGATCGCACCCCAAGATGAAGAAGTAAGAGGGATCAACCTAAATCAGACAACATCACATGTTGCAACAAAGATTGATCGATAAGTCAAGTTCTACTAATCCAATTGGCATGAAATTTGGAGGTTAAGCATACTACAACATGAAGAATCCTTTATAGGGATTGCAACCCCTAAATCCACCAAAATAGGAATCGGTCCCGATCCTTATTCCTTGGGATTTGGGCCATGCGATCCCTCATGTGGGTCCCTATATATCTGGAGAGCCTTCTGCCGAATTTTTAGGGAGATATTTCGGCGTCTTCCCCTATAAATACATACTTGATTGTTCATTTTCGGGACCCATTTACATTGCTAATTGCTTTGTACTCTATTATAACTAAGGATTTTCATCTGATCCCTATTGTACTCGGTTTACAAAGTGGTTAATAAAGCTATCTATTCAAAGTGGACGTAAGAAAACAATGCCGAACCACTATAAATTGCCATGTCTCTGTTATTTGCTTATTTCTGATTGCTTTATTGCTATATTCCCTCTGTTTTCATTTAATATTCGTCATTTATTCGACTACAAAAACTTCTATTGGGTGTTTGTGCTAATTTTTGGTGCAAACAATACATTTCTAGACACCATACTAAGTGAACAATGCTAGGTAGTTAGCCCTAACATGGCTAATTTAGATAGCATAGGCTATCGGGCTCTTATACAATTAAAGGAACTGGGCTAGCCAGCAGTGGAAGAAATAAGTGAATTTCAATTTTTTTTACCATTTTGGATCTTTATTAGGCCTGTGAATTCTAAATATATATTATATCCAATCGAATAAAACTTTAAATAAAATCTTATTTGTTTATACTGTTAAAATGGAGATTTAACTGCACTTAAACTTATGGGTATTATAATGAATGTATCAAATACATTCATTTGTGTGGAGTGTAAGTGCAGTATATAAGTGGTGTATATATGTGAAAATAAAACATGTATAAATGAATTTAGAGAAGGAAACCTTTTGTTTTCCTCTCTTACCCTATGCAATTAATAAAGAGAAGTTATGGAAATATATGAAGAGAGAGAAATCTTTTAGTTCTCTCCCTCTTTAATTGTAATAATTTATATATTAAATGATATTTATGACATATCAACCAAATTTACACACACCTTTGTTGTCATAGTTTTGATTAATGAAATATATGCATACATCCATAATAATTATACATACATATATGTATGTATGTACATATGTACATACGTACGTATGTATGTATGTATGTATGTATAAAGTGAAAACCTATTAGTTGTTTTAAATAATTTAAAATCCAAAATTAACATTAACGGGAATGATTTCAATTAAAGAAAGGTCTGACAAAAAAATGTTACATTATTGTATAAAATCCTCTTACAAATTTGAATTAAACAAGACATGTATATTTCCATATACATGATTATTACAATTTAATAATTTAGATCTAAACAACATATATATGCAAACATTGTAGCATATGATATGTGAATATATATACATTTATACAAAAGATTAAGAAGGTTAACAGTTTTCATTAAACTTTTAATTTAGGAATGAAACAATAATTTAGATTTTACATGAGACTTCAGATATAGAAAACCAAAATAAAATTTGCACTAAAGTCCATTTAATAATCTTAAATTAAGGTTTTTGTTAAACAAGGATTGAAACAATTATATACAAGTATTTACCATATGGAACTAAAGATGAATTTCAAAGAAATGTAGATAACTGAACATATACAATTCTTTTGCATTTGAGAATGTAAATATTATATAATTATATTAAGAATATCATTCAAAGTTTGTTTTAAATTTCACAAGTCTCCAAAATAAAATAAAATAAATTGGGACAAAGTAGGCATATTTAAATTTATGATAAGAATTTACAGATCAAAACAATACAAATAATAATAGCAAGTTATCAAAAGTATTATGAGATTCAAAAAATATCAGTTTATCATGAACATACATTAAAGGGAGATTATGAACAAATATAGATCTGAATCCAAATAATACAATAAACATGTTTTAATTGAATAGACATAAGGGAGGTTTAATTTACATGTGGCAAGATGGATAATTAAAACATGAGGTGAATCATACAAAGTCTGATTATATCAATGATATAAAAACATAGATAAATTTAAATATGAAAATTATCTTTGGATGTAGCTAATAAATCACATCTTGAACAATGAACAAAGCTCCTAGATTCAGAAATCAGCTTCCAGATTTTGCAAGGATCAAGAGAGACAAATCACTTTTAATGAACTAATTTGATTTGTATTTGTTTTGGCGAATTTTTTAAAGCTATGGAAGCTCTTATATTTTCGGCCATTAGAGAGGATAAGAGAACCAAAAAAGATACAGAAAAGAATGGATAACCAAAAGGTTATGAAAAGAATGAAATAAAGAGGGTAATCAATACCAATTAAAGAGAAACTTTTTTCATTCTTTATATTATTCTTTTTCCTTTATTAGTTCTTTTGAAAACTTACCCCCTCTCTGATGTGGGCGGCCAAACATGGAGGAATTATGAGCCTCAAGTGATCCTAAATCCACTTAGCATTTATTTCACTTAAATCCAACTTAAACAATCAATCGATATTGTATATCGATACATGCATTTATAACTTTTATTTGCGCACTTTATTATATGCCAATGGAATACAAACAAATCAAATAAAATTAACAATTAATATTTCAGAAATATTAATTAATTTATAGCTATTATAAATTAATAAAATCGTGTGGTTTATTTGGCGTATTCATCATTATGGTTGTACGACTCAAAAGTGTAAATTCAGTTAGCGATTAATATTGAGCAAATCAAATATTAACATTCACACGTCACCTTAGCTAGTGGTGTGCATTTTGACTGAATTTATCGCTTACACATTTTTTAGTAAAATCCAATTTTACTAAGTTAAGTGTTACCTAGTAGTGACAATCATTTACACCAATTCTCTTCATCAAAACCATATCATTTTGGACTTATAGAATTTGGTAATGATCAAAATTCCAATATCTTCAACTCTATAGTCCAAACTCAAAGTCTTTGGTTCGATGATAAAAATTATTATTAAACGTACTCTGGCCAGAGAATTTGAGTATAAGTTGACATCGGTTGACCATGATACTAACCTCATATAACCGAGGAGACGAATCCTCTTTTGAATAGTGTTTCACTTCCAGTGCTTCCACTCGACCCAGCTATAGTCGTTTGATGGACACCGTGCCACAATTTAATTATAATCAAAATGGAGATTCCACATTAAAGATCAACAGTATTCTAAAGTCAAGAGAACTGTGTAATTTTGTTACATTGATAATTTCTGTTTGACCTTAGTTATATTGACCAATAGAAAATATCAAGTGAGTCATTAAATAGTTATTGAATAACTATCAATAAGTAACCCCTTAATCCTCCGGTAGTCATGAGTAATTCACTGTAGAACATTTAGAGAGCGTTACATACCCTAATCTCAACGGATGTATTGATATCCAGTCTCGATACATTTTGACTAGGATCATTTAAAACAATATGTTTAATTCATTATGATAAATTACTCATGGTTACAACACCATTTATGGATTTTCTATTAAATATACTTTTAGTTAAATAAATTAATTAATATTACTCATTATATTAAGTATAAAATAGAAGAAAAACACCTTTTATTTCGAACAAGATTGGTCATCGAGTTAGATATATGTAACAAATTACATAATTGCCCCTAGAGCATATCTGTAACTCTATCAATCTCTCACTTGCACTTGATATCAATTATGGAATCGCTATCCCATCCTTCAATTAGTTTGATGAGAACTGATCGAGTTAGATCTTCCGTGAATGGATCTGCTATGTTAGTTTAATTATCTACTATGTCAATCAACTCTCTCCAATGTTGATAAACTATTTTTATCATGTGGAACTATTCGGAGTATGTTTCTTGACTTCTTGTCGGCTCTTATTATTACATTGTTATCATATAACAATGATTAGTATTTTCAATACTTGGAATCACCCCTAACCCAGTCATAAATTTATGCGTTTATATATATATATATACTTCGCTTTTATTGTGGCGCTAGGCAATATACGTAATCTTTTCATTGAACCAGCCACAATATTTTATTTGGAACATTTCGAACTTAAATCTTATTAACTTGAATTTGTTATTGACATGTTATACTCAATATCACTTATGAAATTAGCGTTCTAACGCTCCTTCATAAGGAGTTCTGTTTCTGCAAACAATTCTATAGTATTTCATAAATACACGAGAACACCTCAAACACCATTCAGTGATATAAATGTGGACTTGATATATGCTTCATGTATCAAATATATAAACAAATCACGATATCGGAAACCACATAACATAAATGCTAATTTCTATTGTCAATGCATAAGGAACTTATTTAACATGTTCCTTATTAAACACTTTAATAAGGTGTTTCTGCATATTGTATGGGACATTCCCAATGTCCTTTAAACTCTCTATAAGAAACTTTATTTGCAAATCTAATGTCAAGTATTAAAACAACTAAAGCTAATTTTAACACAAGTACATCGTTAATAGCAATGTTTAGTTTACTTATGGTTTAGAAATATCTATGTACCTTTTAACTTTTTTCCTTATGAAGACATGCTTCCTTTGCATTTTGATAGAAAATCGAACTATTTGATATTCTTATCAAAACACTTGTTCAATTTTGATGCATGTGAAACGATATTTTCGTATCTATTCTTGGATCATATCCAAAAAACCGCAAACTCAATATCACTCACACTGACTTCGAGACACTCTGGGTTGTTATGTGCAAATAATCAATTCTAAATCATTATTTAGAATTTTCCATTTTAACACATATGTATCAAAACACAAAGTCACACCAACTGATAATTTTGTGAGTAAATTCGAATTAGCTTGAGCACGTTGAATAATGAATCTATTAAGCAAATTTCAACAATTGAAATTTGTGTCATGGGTGACGTTTGAGATGTGTGGCATGGGATTTTATGCTAATGTTACGAAGGACGTTGCGTTGTGCCGTACTCATATATTTCCTTTTATTACCATGCTTACTATTATGTACTCACATTCAGATTTGGATATAGTCTAACCCATTCATTATTTATATAATACTTAGGTCAGTCCAAGACTTTTCAAGTACAGGGACATTAGCCATTTTGGATGTTGGGCTTTAGAGGAGACAAGGTATATATTATATTTTGTTTGATTTATTGATGTATATTTTCCTTTGGATGTCTCCTTATATTTATATTTTGATAAGATGGCTATGAGTTGTGTAATTTGAACTTGACTTAGTATGTATTGTCATAGTGCGAAAGACATTACAGTTGGCATCGGTTTGATATGTATTATATTTTTCTGCCGCAATCTCCGACTCTGTGTTCATTTGTATATATTATATATTGTTCCATCCTAGTAAACCCACGTGTTTATTGCTTTGTGCCAATACCGAATACGTATATAGTTGATACATTTTGAGGTAAGATACGTACCAATGTTAGCCCAAGGGAATAATTACACTTTGTCACTCCTAACAAGCCTTATTCTCCGTATTGCCAGACAGAATTACCTGGTAATTCTCTTTGGTAGTATGGGTATAGAGGTGGGTTGTTACATTGACTCTTACCCCTATACGTCCCATGGAGTGGGTGGTCCAAGTCAAGAGGATAAATGTAAAACCTAAGTCTGAGGGACCTGTGAAGGCCACCAGAGTGGTTAAAATCCTTTCGTGAAGGGAGTTCACATTTGGTATCAGAGCACACGGTTTTCAAAAATTCATCATATGATTTTTGAAAATTAAAATGGGTAGTAACACTATTAACATTCATAACAATGAGTTTTGAATCAATATTCAAATATTTATTCCTTGAATGTTCATAGCCATGATATATCGAGAAAAGGATATCAGTACATCAATTGAGACTAGTGTACCTAATGCTAGCCATATGATATAATGTGAATTACTCATAACTGTTGGGAACACCAAGGGGTTACCTGTAACGATTCGCGATTTTCGACTTCCGAAAATCGACATTAATACGTCCACTGTATCAACTGCCGAGCAATCGAATGCCGGAAAACCGAATTGTTATGGTTAAAAAGAAGAGGTAGAAGAAGACAGAAAGAAAGAAAGAAGAAACAACAGAAAAAATATCAGAATCTCACATATCGTAGTGGAACAACATATAATGGATAAATGAATAATCTTTAAATCAAAGAACTATATCAGTTTATACATTACATCATCATCAGAGTTTACAACAACAATATACAACACAACACATCAATGGACAGTTATACAAACTTGTCCTCATACAGAATACACAGCAGAATAATAATATCATATACAAGTGATACGTCTCGCCATCCAGCTCGCCACTTGAGCTCCACAGCATCTCCTAAATCCAGAATGACCCGATAACCTGACTCTAGACTGCCCGTGTAGAAATTGATGGGCACCCAGAGTTTAGGAAAGGAACAATAAACTCCAGGTCAGTCATGGTGACTGGTGTGAGAACTAAAACAGTTATTATCTTTAAAACAACAACAACAAAGGAAGTAAAAGACATTCGCAATGCTTTTTGGAAAATGAAACTACCATAAGGCCTCCCGCCACACACACAATGCAAACGCAGAATTGGAGGAGATTTCTCCTTATGATAGTCAAACATGCTTACTACACAAATTCTTTGGATATTATTACTAGTGCATAGTGCAGGAAAACATTTCGAAAGTATAATATTAATCTTAGCCAGCATAGACATTTCGCACTTATGCCTACTATAGCTACTATGTTCAATAGCAGGTTACCGCCACATTCCATAGCAGGTAATACAACTAAACCGTACAAGGCTCGTATTGTTTCTTTGGATTTCCAACAAATGGTCAGGCTAAGGAACTTCCTACTGTCAATGGGATCACCTCTGGCGGGACGTCCCGAGAACTAACTAGCTCTCTGCCAACACAAGGCCGGGTTACCCCTTACACTAGGTAACTACTACACGAATATGCTACCCCCGGTCCTTTGGGACCTTCATCCGAGGTGCCTCGACAAAACAACAATCACACAGTAAATGAGATTGGAGTATCCACATAGGTTAAATACCATGGCTCCATACCTGATACCACCCTTTTCTAGAAGGAAATAACATACCCTAAAGGGAGCAACCCTCATAACCTTGCTGCATCATTCTTGTTTCGACCATTTCCGAGTTGTGAGGTCCAAAGAGGTCTCGTCCACAAAGCTACGCTTTTTCACAAAGCCACGCTTTGATCACATTATCAATAAATAATCATCACACAGCAACACTCAGCATGCCACACTACCAAATTGGGAGTATATCACTGATAACTTTCAACTACATAACCTCTGAGCTTGTACGTCTCAAAGAAGGGTGTTAAGCTAAGAGAATAAATTCTCCGCCACCAACAGAAATGTATTTGAAAGAAATCAGCTTTATATCTCAAAGTGTAATGTCAGACATGTAACCATACAAGTCTGTTCCGGGTTCGAACAGAACCGAAGGCACTTCCAAAGAAACCCTTGCAATCCGGGTATTCACAATCCCGATCGAACTTCCCATCACAAAGGAAATCTCTATACCGTAGCTAACGGTGCAGAGACAATCGATAGGTCATCCTATCGTTTTCACAAATACCCGGTCTTCACCACCGGTCTTCAATTTCTATCCATATCGTCGTATCACTAATTCGGAATGGGTTATATGACATAAAGGTCTTTTCCCGGCTAACCCGAATAGTGAGCACAATATTTAAAACATATGGATATAGGGTTTCAATTAAGTCACAACTTATTACCCAAATCCTTTCCTTTAAATGGTTTAAACAAATTACCATTTTGAATCTGTAAACAAAAAGATTTACTTCACAAAGTTTACCCAGTTTCACAAAGATTCATTCACAGATTTCCAAATCAATTTCCATTTCAATTGGATTAACCCATTAAATCTTTAAATCAAGATTTAATTTATAGCTTTCAAAACTATTCACAATTCAAGTCTTTTATAATATAAAAGATTCACCTTTTAAAATCTTCTTTGATTTCAAAATAAAGCTTAATCATCTTCACAAAAGTTAATTTATAGTTTTTTTCCAAACTATTTACAATTTCATTTCAACTTGAAATGTTTCGATACAAATTGGAAATCTTTTCACTTTATGAAAGCCATTATTATTTGAAAACAAATAGTTTTCGTTTTGGGAAAAACTGATTTCATTTATACAAGTTACAGTCTTTGGGTTAATTCAAATTTCCACAACAACACTTTTAAAAATTGTTTAAATTCATATAAACACCCTTTTCCACTTGTATAATCTTTTAGACCATAGTTCCCAGATTATTGAATTCAATTTCAAAATATTGAATTCAAAATTTAAATCAAATGATTTAAATTCCAATTTTTATTAAGTTATTGAAATAACTTTTATTTCTGAAACTCATTTTCAGAAACTTTCAATTTAAATTCCAAAACTATTTTGGATTCAAAAATTCAATCTTTAGAATTGTCAAAAATCTGTGACTTAACCGATTTCCACGTGAAATCCACATTTGTGTGTGTATTGTGTAGTCCAAGGGTTCAATACAATAGTGCAACAACATTCAACCATCACAGATCAAATATAACAATATAATTTGATAAGCAGTATAAACTATAACGCTTATCTTTTATTCACAGATCACAGATATTCATATCAGAGATAAATAGATCACAAATCACAACACAGAATAGGATATATCACAAAGCATCACATATTTGGGATATCAAACAATTCAACCATTCGATATAATCCAAACATCCATAAGTAGGAAAATTTTAATATCTGATTAATTCAAATCAGATAAATTTCTATAAATCAATTTTTACTAGTTATGGTAAATAAAAAAATCAATTAATTTCAAATTGATTTTCAAATTTATTTCAAAACACCAAATCAAATTTTTTCAACGAATTTCCAAATTGTATCCTTTTTAAAATAAATTTCTTTATCTCTTCAAATCTATTTAAAAATCCAAATTTTAAATAAATTCTTCAACTTATATATAATATTTATTGAAATCCATTTATTAAGCTCTTTTTCCCAAAATTTGAAATTTAATTCAATACAGTTCAAAAATAAGACTTTTATCTTTTAAAACTCCTTTTAAATTTATCCAATTCTCAAAAATAAAATTTTCGATAAATTTTCAACTTGAATTTTAAAAATCCAATTTTATCTATTTATGGTATCCAACAATACCAAAATATATTTGGCTAAATTATAGCCGTCAACAATTCCAATCACAAAATATAATCACACGGCGATTATAAATAATCAACACACAACATATGAAATAATTTCAAATGTTTGAGAAATCCAGTTGGATCCCTCCAACCTGTTTCCCTGCATCCACAGATGTTAGTACAATACCAATTCCACTTCGAAGTGGAATATCGCGGTATATGGGATTTATAAAATACTATCCGCTATTATGCGGCGCAATAGGGTCTCATCCGCTATATAATGCGGGAAATCAACTCCAAATACATATATAATACCAATTCCACTTCACGGTGGAATTACCGCGGTATATGTTTTTAATAAATAACCTCCGCTTAATATGCGACGTATAGGGTCTATTTCAACACATCCAATGACAATCATCATCCAATTCACACAATCAAGCAATTTTAAATTTAACTATTTAAAATTTAAATCGAAACACAATTCGATTGAGTGAGGAGTTCTCACCATGCTTTTTATAACAGTTGCAGTATTTTATTTCGAATAAAATTAAACGCACGTTTAATTTTACCCAAAATTTTCACTGACTCCAAACGACTCCAATCTAGCTCCATTGCGTAGTGCTCTTCGAAATGATTCCAATGCAATTCGTTTCGTCAATTTTCGACCTCGTATGACAAAGATATTGCATTTTAAAGTTCATACGAATTATATATATATATAATTTACAAATTCATTTTTAATTTTCAAACCCTAGAAATGATCTCAGCCGTTAAATCCCCTCCATCATCGTCTGGCCATGCACCCTTACTTCCTCTTCCAGTTTCAAAGTCGCGTGAAAAACAACCCATTGCCGCCTATATTTCACGAATTTATTCGCCTCCATCCTTCGTCAAGAAGATGATCAACCACCTTCATTTCGAAGCTCGAACTCCACCACACCAACTCCCAAAACCATATGAAGCTCGACCCCCTATTCCTCGAGAAAAATGCACGCAACTCAATGACGAACGCGGTCACTTTTCTTCCTCCACGTCGCGTTTTACGACGAACCATCCGTATGGATTTAAAGGTCTCGAGAAGCTCTACATTTCTCGTGTTGGAAGTTTCTTGAATTGATTCATGGATTGGAAGATATTGGAGGAGGAAAGAAATGAATTTCTGGCCATTGAATTATTAGGGCCGGCTGGAAGAAGAAGCTAGGGTTTTGAGTGCAAATGTGAATGTTGAGGTCCTTTTATAGAAATTTCTCAAAACACTATTCGTCGAAAATTTTCCGAACTCGAAATCAAGCGTGCCGGCTGACGTTTCTAAGGTTTTACCCGCGTTTCGAACACAATGGAACGTGTTTCGGAAGTTAATTCATCCATATGCGCGAGTTACGGAAATAAATGATCAAATTAAAATTAAACCGATTAAAACGATTTCGATGCATTTTGGCTTGCCCCGGACAAACCGTAAATCCGATTGACACGAAATTTGAAATCTTACAATAATATAACATTATGGATCCGATGAAACTGGTTTCGTTGAAATCCGAGACTGTTTGAAAAATGTCTATTTTCACTCATCAATTAAAATTAAAATATTCAATTTTCACAATTTAACTTTTAATTCAATTTTAAAAGTTTACAAACATCATTCTAACTCCAATATGATTTAATATAACTTTATAAATCATTTTTATACACATTTGATCCAATTATCAATTATTTCTGCAATTTCAGATATTAAATTGATAATTTAATTTTCCAATTAAATTACTATATTCGAATTTAAATTATTCAACTTACAAATTCCACTTGTTAATATTTAAAATCAATTAAATATACGAATTTCAAATGACAGAAATTCTGGGTCATTACATTACCTGCTTATGGTTATTTGGAACAATCACAGAATGACTCAATAAGGGTCTTGTATAGATTAATACTGACAACATGCAGTAGTCTTTGGATTTGAGGGTACCATTATCTTAAGTAGCTAAGGTATACTTTGATTATGGTTAATCACATTGCAATGCGATCATGTTACGGTAATAGTGGGTAGACAATGAACTACTTGACGTGAAGCACTATTCAAGATATTCGTCTCCTTCATTGTAGAAGGTTAGTATCACATAATTGGTAGTCAACTATAAAGTCAAAATATATGTCTAGCACCATTGTCAAAGGGGTTAGGTGCTTTGGTTTTAATACATGAGGTCAAAGGTTCAGATCTTGCGTATTGTGTGATTTGAACCACTGGACATACGTTAACTTATAGTATGCTATATACTACTTAAGACTTGTACTACAACTTTATATTACCACATAAGTACCAAATTTCAACAAAAAAAGCATCTGGCTAGAGTAAACGGTTAACCAATAAATGTTATCTAAACCAATGACTTTAAAGTGGTATATGTAATTAACTACATATATTATTTTAGTTTGTGACCATTGACCAAACTCTAGATATATTGGGTATACAGTGATGGCGAGTGCATAAAATATCATTACAAGACGTAGCTTAATAAACTTGAAATTGGATTTCACCTTAATAATTTGTAGTCGAGTGAACTTATTCCTGATATCGTACTTCAAAAAAGTCCATACATGCTTTAGTATTTAAATTGTTTAAATATTGACTAAGAATCAATTTCACAATAAGGAGTCAATACAACCATGTTGTTAGCAAATTTCTGAGTTCAACCAATTTAAAATTAATTTAGAAATGTAATAAATTAATTATAAAATTATTACAAATATTGTATTAAATTTTATAGCATTTTAAATATTTATTTGAAGTTTTAAAATTAACTAAAGTAATGTATAATTATTATATATTGGTTTAAATATTAAATCAATTAGGCAAAGTCTAGAAGCCCTGTCCAAGGTGGGGCCATCCAAATAGTAGTAGAGGAGGGGCTGGAGACTTGGTCATGAATCTGGAGAAAGGAGTGCAAGATATTTGCTATCTGGTTGACTATAAATAGCCATACTCTTCATGTTCTCTATGAACAATCAAACCATAACCTCCATTATTAAAATTGGAGAAGCCTTGTAAACGAAGTTGCAATCCATAGTCAAGGGCAACCAAGGCATTGGCAACCGACAGGATCATGAAGAGGGTAATATTTTTAACACAATTTACGTTGAATAATCTCTCTCTTTACCAATATATGCATTTTTCCATTTATTAAAATAAACAATTAATTTTCAAAAATTATTAATATATTAAAAAATACATGTGATTAACATGCGCACACACACACACATATATATTACATTCTCTTCGATAAAAAAATTCTCATGGCATGCATATATATACACACATACACACACGTAGTTCTTTTGGTTTTTAAAATTAAGATATATATTAAAAAATTTGGTTTGTCAAAAAAGTCGAATTTGTTTTCTTTGGTTTTTCTAAAATAAACATTTCTTCAGATTTGAAAAAAATATAAACATGTATATTATATACATATATTTTGGATTATTAAATAAATATATGTATATATTTAAATTTATACATATGGTTTAAAATAATAATATTGTTGTTGTTGTAAACTTTTCTTATTTAACATTTGAACAAGTCAAAAATATTAAATATCTAACTCAAATATATATAATATTCAAATTTAAAAGAAAATATTTTATTATATATATATAAGTGTTTGTGTGTATAAATGTGTTTCGACATAAAAAACGAATATAGCTTTAAGTACAAGTATATATATTGTTTAATAAATATAAAATTAAATATTGCTAAATTTTTTAAAATAAATTATATACATACATACATATCCTTATTCATTATATATGTGACATTACTAAAGGTATTATCTCACCATCGCTAGACTATATATGTAATAATCATAGATCCTAATGATTAATTATACACATATGACATTTATAGTAGAGTTAAGGGTGTTCCTTAGGAGCAATTATGTAAATAGTTATACAAAATTAATTCTATAAATAATTTTATTTGAAATAAAGTTAGCTTTTAGTTTTATTTTCTATTATACATGTTATATAGTGATATAAACAATAAATTAATAACATTAAACATATATAACTTGAATTTTTTTAGGAGAAGTGTTTTATTGATTGTAGTTACAAATGTGTTCGTAACCATGATTATTGAAACGATATGTGTGTGTGTGTTGTGCCTGTATGTATGTATATGTGTGTGTTTTTGTATAAATATTAACTCTTTAATTATTCCTAGTCAAGATGTACTAAGAAAAGGATATATATACATCCATTGAGACTAGTGTATGGAACGCTCTCCATATAACGGACACGGATTTATTTCATGACCGTTGGGGGCACCAAGAGGTTATATACTTGTATTTGTTTGGAACAATCACAGAATGACTTGATGAGAGTCTTTTATAGGTTAATGTAACTAAGAAAAAATAGAAGATCTCATGGTAATGACATACAGTAGTCTTTCGACTTGAGAAATTATCAATCTTAAGTAGGTAGACTATACATTAATTATGGTCAAACAAACGACATGACGACCATGTTACCACTATATGAATAATTTAAAATTTATATAAATATAAATGTTATAATAAAAATTAATTATAATGATTAATTAATAAATAGATACATATGAATATACACATAACTTAATGAATTATAAATTCTATAATAAATTAATGTGTGTGTGTGTGTGCATATGCATATACATAATATATATATATATATTATGTATAAAGAAAAAGGGATCTTATGAATTAAAACCCATATTGAGTTAAGGTAGTATACATCCGATGTAAAGACATATGATGTCATGAGTTTATACTCATCGCCTTATTAATACTCAGTAAATATTATTTTAAATTATGAATTTAAAATAAAGTTGCTTCCATCTTTGATAATGTAAATAGAGTAAAATACATACATATGGTTGTTAAATATCCTCAAGCCATGGAATATCTATAATGATGTTTACATTATCACTAGATTGGTAAAAATATTATGTAACTTTATTGAGCACCCATGAGAGTTACATAATTACCCTTACGCTACCACGAAATGATGGGATGGAGTATCTAATATACTTTATGATCTGTTAAGCATCTTTAAGCCATACTGATGATTATAAACGAAATAAATGCATGGTTAGGAAATATATATGAGATATAACTAGTAAAGTGTTACTTACTGTTTATGGAGACTACAATTTCTTGAGCACCCTTAAGATCGTTATAACATGATAAGTGGGTCATAACACCCCACTGAAGTAATTTATGAAATTACCGTATCTCTTTTAGGGTTTTCAAGAGACGTAGAATTCAGTGAGAGCCTTACTAGATAAATATAATATAGCAGTCTAATAAGCATAAGAACATATGTAATGTTACGTTACTTTAATGAATATGTGTAGATCAAATGACAACTATGAAGCTATTTTTCGAAAAGAACGCATAGTTGGCGCAAACTACAAGACTATCTAAGAAACATTAAGATCACACTCACCTATGAAGAGCTTTGGTATGTTATCGCCAATGAGCATTAGCTAAACCTAATAAGAATGCAACATCCAAATAAATTAAGGCTTACGAAGACTGATTAAGGGACAATGAGCTTACCCATAGCCATATGCTATTAGCTATGAGCATCGAGCTCCTTAGACAGTGCGATAACATGGATATTCTCAACATGTTCAAACACCTACAAAAGTTATATAGTGAGCAGTCTCGTACCATAAGGTATGAGATCTCATGGAAGCTATTCCATGTGAATGAGAAAGGGCACCATCGGTCAAGATCATGTACTCAATATGATTGTTACATTAAAAGGTTAGTCGAGTTAGGAACTATGCACGACACTGAAATTTTATCTGACTTGATTCTTAAATCACTAACTCCATGGTTCGATCCATTCATATTGAGCTTCAATATGAACTCGTTGAAGTGTACTATCGTGGACCTCCTAAATATGTTAAGGGCGTCTAAGAGTGGTTCACAATGGAGCTGAGTCTAGTGCTTGCTGTTAAGGGTAAATCTTCCTTAAATAGTTTGAAGAAGAGAAATAAGTCTTAGGGTTGTAGGGATAAAGCGAAGGTGCAAGAGAAAGGTTTTTATCACTTTTTCTCGAAGAAGGGTCATGAGAAGGGGAACCGTATAGACTATTTGAAGATGCTTAAGAGGAGGGAATCAGATTTCTCTCCTAAAGACTTGTTCCTTATAGAAAATTGTTTATCTATAAGTGCTTCTAGTTGGATTTTAGATACTGGATCTAGAACTCATATCTATAGTCCGTTATAGAGACTTAGGAGCAAGAGGCACATGGTAAGAGGGAACATGTAATTCCAAGTTGCAAATGGAGCTACTCTAGTTGTTGAAGCGATGAGAGAATATCATGTGAATCTTGCTAGTGGACATGATTTAATTTTATATAATTACTACTATTTACTAAAAAATTAGTGGAATAGTTCCTATTTTTTGTTTGATGGAATATGGATCTTGTTTTATTTATAGTGATAGTATTTATGATTTATGAATATTTGTTATAGAAACAAAACTATTGGTTTTGGTGCTTTAAATAATGACATTTATGTACTTAATATGAATCATGTATTTATTTTTGATAATAATAATACATATGAAGTAAATGATAATTACCTTTGGCACTGTAGACTAGGCCATATTGGTAAGAAATGACTGAACGAGTTAAGAAACCAAGGGTTCCACCATCATTTGATTTCTGAATCATTTGATACTTATATATCATGTCTTAAGGTAACATGGCCAAGCACCGTATAACATCCCTATATGATACATCCATTAAATTATATTTTGGAATTTTATTTGAATAAAATAATTTGGGAATACAATTTAAATCGGATTAATGTGTGATATTAAAACATTGGTTTAAAGGTGAATCAGTTTAACAACAGTTAGGGTGTTGTCATTAACATAAAATGAAAAACAAATGAACTAAAGGTTTGTTTTCATTTAAGCCTATCCTATGTATCATCGTTCTATTTTAACTTTACTCTATTTTAACCTTTCCTTATGTTAACTCATACTTAAAAACTTATCTAAGATAGAGCTTATCCTAAAAGCAATCATTCTATTTTAACCTATGTCTTATACTTATTTGTAGTGCCATCTTGTAATTTAACCTATGTTTATCTTAAGTGCCCACGTGTTATTTTAACCTATGTAATTAATATACTTATCCTAAGTGCCATCATATTATTTGAACATATGTCCTATACTTATCCTAAGTGTCATCGTGTTATTTTAACCTATGTCTTATAGTTATCCTAAGTGCCATCATGTCATTTTAACCTTACTCATTTGTAACTATTATCCAACCTTACCTCCTAAACATAGCAACCAAACCTATAAATACCTAAGCCTTATCTTGTTTTACTTCATTGACAAACTAAACCTAGAAACCAAACACCATCTTCATTTTCAACGCAACTAGGGTTTCCATTTGCTTCATTAAATCAATAAATTTCAAGCTTACAAAGTGAATATAAGTTCTCCAACTTCTAGACTACCTTTTTCCAAGTTTTAATTTGAGTTTTAATGCATATTTGGTTGTTTTTTTATGATGGATGATAGAATTGCTAAGTTAAGACTTAATTGCTGAATAGCTTGATATGATTCAAATTGGTTGAATGGAATGTCTGATATTATGGTATTGATTGTTGTTTAAATTTGATTTACATTGGATAAATTAAGTCATCATTTTATTAGTTAAGTAGAATAAAACACCATTCCATTTACAAATGATATTTGGTTATTCTTGAATATTTTTGACTTATAAATTCGAGAATATAAGATGTTTATTTGTCGTATTGTGGGATTGTGTATTAAAGTTGATATGGACATTTGACAATAATGATATTTTAGTAATTAAGCAGAGTCAAACACCGTTCTACAAGTAATCAGTCACACCCCAATAGCTTTGTTAAATATGGTTTATTGTTAAAAATGTATTTTGACATTAAAATCGAGTTGCAGTATTTTTATCCTGAAGTTTGGATTTTGGAAACTGTGAAATACGTGAAGTTGATTTTGATGAAATAAAATTGATTTGGTAAAATAAAGTGATTCAAGGAAATAAATCAAAGGAATTTTGATAGTGTTTTCTATTATCTATAATTTCCCAATTGAAAGAATTAAAATTATGATTTTATGCATCTCACCATTTGGAAATAGTTTTGGTGATTCTACCTTTTTAAAAGGGATTACTACTTGTTTTATGAACCATTCGGATATTTGCTGCTTTTGATATATATCCTTCAAAGTTAATGTCATATGTGTGTAGAGCCTGTATCATAGGGGTTGGAATAATGGATTTCATCCTTAGATGTGAATTCAGATGATTTATTATGACTAGCATTTACCATATATGGATATTTATTTTGTACCGAATTTGGTGAAACTATGTTATACTGTGAAACCTAGTTTTGATGAAAATTAGTGAATATTACAAAATTGGATTAGATAAATGGAAAAGTAACAATTTAAATAGATAAGGGAAGATATTATTTTTCATAATGTTTTGGAAAGATGTTTTGGATAAATCAGGTTTTGCAAATCGATTTGAGAGAAATATTGCACAAATTGGTTTTATATGAATTGGGAAATATTACGGTAAATTATTTTTGTATAAAACCAGTACTTTCACATCGTTTTCAAAGTGAACCTCTGGTATATGATTTCTAAATATATGAGATTTCTGTAAATGAAGCGATTTCATGAAAGTAATTTGGAAATCAATTTTGAAGAGATTTTGGAGGAATAATTTGGAAGAAAAAGAATTTGAAAATCTATTTCGAAATGTTTTTAATTACAAAGCTTAAATGGAATTATTTTATGGGTGTAAACTATAATGATAAACTTGTGTTTATAAGCAAGTAGAGTTATACAATGTGTAGAATATTAAAACTCACACATTCATTATGTTATGTTCTGAGCTCGATTACACTTATAACTAGTTTCTAACATGACTCAAGGTTTGTTATGTACTTAACAACCTCAGGTCAGATTGAGGTTGTTTTACATGTTGATATGTGCTAAAAACGTGCTTTGTGGGCTACGATATGGAGATAGAGTCGATGATGATGGAGAATATTCATTTTACCTATATTAAGACTTGGTTGTTTTGGATGGGATGCTTTACTTGTATTGAAGCCATATACTAGTAGCAGATGTATGTAAGAATATTGTATTAGATTTTGAGATATGAATAATATCCACTATTTTTATTCACTCGGAATCCTGTTTATTGGGTTTATTCTTAGTTACGTTTCTAATACTATATTCTTCAATCTGGGCAACATGTAACGACCTGGAATTTCACCGCATTGATTTGGGAATATTTAATCAATTTTAAATATTCAAATAATAGATTTTATAATGAAAACAAAATTTTTTTAATGATAATAATGATGGTGAAATAATTTTCCAAATTTGTTTACAAAAATATTTAGTTCGAAGAAAATCGAAAATGTGACCGGAAATCGTTTCCGAATTTTCGACTTTTCATCGGCTAAAAGTTGTCAAAAACATTATGAACATGTTAGCTAACTTATGTTCATGCATATATTGACAACTTAAGTATGATAAAGTAAATTATATGGTAGTAATATATATATACTTAAGTATGTAAGTTGATATGACTTTTTATGTAAAGTTCAAATAAAAATAAAATTAAGAAAAGTAAAAGAAACATAAGAAAACATAAAGTACCAAAGCATTTAATTCATGTTGGCATGGGAAGGGGGACAAAATGGTGGCTTGTGATGTGATATGGAAGGGAGACGAAGGTGGTGATGTGGCATTTAGTTTGTGGAGGTCAAGTACCATAGGGCTAATTAGGTAATTTAGTAATTTCTTGTTATATAAAAATCAATTTTTATATTTTTTTTCTCATTTGATCACTTTGTTTCCATTATATAAAACCTCTCTAAGCTTCATGAAAAACTTTCATGGCTTCTCTTTTAGTTTCCGAAGTTTTAAAATTTTAAGTTTTTCCTTTAAAATTCATTTCAAACTTTGTTTCAAAACTTCTCCATTTTCATCCTCTTCCTTCTATCCTCTCTTCCTCATTTCTGAACCTAATGGAGATTTCATTTTTTTCAAACCGTACAAAATTTCAATGGCTACAACTTTTGTTTGTACTACATTTTCAAATTTTGAGTGTAGCTATGCCAAAAATTCATTTCATTCGGACATGTTTTTGGACTAAAAAATTTGCAATCCGAAAACACCCCTTCATCTATTGACCATATCTCTCTCAAAAACCAATGAATTGAGTGATTCTTTTTTTTTAAGTGTAGAGAAAAGTATTTTCTAAAACTTTTATTTTAGAAACCTTTCCAAAATCTGACAGTAACATGTCCAAAATTCGAGGAGAATTTAACCCATTTTCGAGATGATTTTTGTGGTTTTCCAAGATTTAAAAGTTCTAAAGTATTTCAAGTTTTCAAAGCATTTCGGCGAGTAAATTTATTAATTTTTTTTGGAAAAGAATTTACCTTTATATATATGGTTGTATAGATGAAGTTTTTGTTTGGATTATGGTATGGTTTGGATGTATATGTATGTGCTAATTTGTGGTTTAACATTAGAACTTTGGATTGATGATTAAAGTGATGTTTTGGTTATAAAGGTGTGATCTTTATCTTGTGATTGAAAGTGATATTGAAAGTTAGTAAGTAAAGTTAGAAAATGGAAAAGTTAGTGAGCAAGGTTAGCACTTGAAATGTGTTGTGTTCGACATTGCTATCCTTTGAGTTTCAAATTGATTTCTTACTTTGTTTTAAAAGAAAAGGTTTTCTAAGAGTTTTATAACTTTTTGTTTTGCTTTCAAAATTTTATACTTAGTTCATAAAGTAAAATAAAGTTAAAATTAAGTGTTTAAGGATTTATTTGAGATGCAACAAGTTTTGAATTACGGGTATCCATAGCGATAGTCACTATGGATGCAGTTTCGCTTTAAAAATCCGAATTTTCAAATTTAAGTTTTATACTTAAAATTGTTTTGTAAATGTTTTACAAGCTTAATAATAATGTTTTTAAAAGTTAATTAAGGATTTAATAATTAATTAATTAAGTTTTAATAATTATTAATTAAGTGTTAATAAGGTTTATTAACTTTAATTAAGCGAAGATTAGTTACTAATTAATTACCTTTTTAAGGATAAGATTAATTTTAATTAATCAATTATTAAGTATGATTAATTTTTAATTAATTATAAGTTAAGTATATGATTTACTTTTAATTAATTAATAATTAAATATAGGGTTAGTTATTAATTAATTATTAACCATATGTTTAATTATAAATTAATTAAGGTTTAATTTATTATTTAAGACTTAATAAAAGATTATTTAATTGAGATCAATTAATATTAAATTATTAATTAAGTTTTAAATGATTATTTAATAATTAATAAAGGATTAATTAGTGTTTAATTATTTATTTAATAAATAATTATTTTTTAATCATTTATTTATATGTTTAATTATTTATTAATTAATTTATTTATTTAAATTAATATTTAATAAAGATTAATTATGATTTAATAAGAGTTTAACTTATAATTAATTATTTTAAAGGGGAGTTTAAGTTTTAAATCCATTGATTTTCCGAGAATTGATTTATTTAAAAAGGGAATTCTTTTACAAAGGATAGTTTTGAGCACAAGGGATTCAAATGTTGATATATTAAGTAGTCAGATAACTATGAATGAGTTATAATGTTGATTGATTGAACTGTTTGGACATCTAATAGCAGAATAAATCCTTGTTCTACTATAGTGTAATTGTTTAGTTGTTGTGGACACAGGATAACCGAATAAATTCCCCTTCTGTTATAAATTGATTGTTGATTGTATGGACATATGTTATCAGATTAAATCATTGTTTTGCTAATAAACTTGTATTTGACATCCATTTAGTAGAAAAAATCACAGTTCTGCCATAATTTCCCAAGTAGATTATATGGACATCTATTTAAGCGGAATAAAAACCTATTTTGCTATTATAATAACTTGGACATGTGTTTAGCAGAACAAAATCCCCCTCTGCTATTATAGTAACTTGGACATCTTACCTACACGTTGATTTGTTTGTTGTCAGTTGATTCCCTTATACATATCTGCTTGTTATATAAATACCCATGCTATAACTTGAAAAGTAAACTTAATTAAAAGAGAACCATTGCGGACACTAAGCTTCTTTTTGATTTTTAAAGTCAATCATGCTTTTAATAATGGTTTCGAATTAAGTAATGATTTTAATAAAGGATGTTTTAAATAATCGTTTTGTTTATCAAAAGGACTTTACTTAATAAGTTTATTAAAGGAGTTTTGTTTTAAATAAGGAATATTTACAAAGGAAGTTTATAAATAATTTTGGAGATTTATAAAGAGATATATAAATGGTTTTGATATTTATTAAAGAGTTTGTAAATGGGTTTGGAATTTAAGTAAAGAAGTTTCATAAATAAAAGAGATTTATTAAGAGGATTTATAGAAGGAAATTTATAAAAGGATTTGAGATTGGATTCCTTTAACTGACGTTCTTAATTCTGGTGGTATGGACATTCATTCCACACTTAACACCGAAGGAATATTGTTTGAAGTGATCTTTATCTCTAATTTAAATAACATTTTGTTTTGATCCTTTGATATGATTTGGAAATGAGAAATCTTTCACAAATGTTTTGTGAACATACTTATGTCAATAGATAAGTATATGAATGTTTTGATATACACTTTTGAAAAGAGTTTTAATAAATGAAAGATTTAGTTTGAGGCTTAGTGGTTGCTATGGGTAATTAAATCTCTGAATTTGTTGTTGTTTGTTATTTGATAGTTAAATAACCGACTATTAGATATGGACCAAAATATAACTCCGGAAATATCTAGGAGAAACAAGTGAGTTATATGGCACAGTCATCTTCAATGATGCTGTACTGTGTGTATAAATCTCGTTTTGTTCTCCCAGGACAAATGGTGGGGAGATCCGTCCACTTAAAAGGTTAGGGGTGATCCCTGCTCCTATATATTGTCTTGTTATTTCTAAAAAAACCTGGGTTGAGTTTATCGGAATTATCGAAAGTTGTTTCGAAGAGACCGAGATCATATAAGTATAAATTATCTGAAAACCATTTCGATCCAACTCAAACGTTTCAACTTGAAGATACCTTGAAGATGATTGAAGATAGAGCTTTTGAAGTGCAAGGGCTATATGATACTAATCCTGAGTGTAGCGATCCGCAGTTCCGTACCCCTTGAGTTGATAATAATTCTCCTTGCTCAACCCAAAGTGTACGAAAGAGCGAATAACTAGGGTAAAGAAGAAGAAAGAGATAGAAGAAAAATAAACAACAACACAGAATCTCACAATCGCAGCGGAACAAAATATAATATATAATAACAGATTTTTATACAAAAGAATCTGTAACTGTTTTATCTTATAATCATCAGAGTACAAAAATATATACATCAATCTGGACAGTTATAATAACCTGTCCTCACGCAGCGGAAATATAACCAAGTACGGAGATACGTCTTTGTCGTCCAGCTCGTCCCTTGAGCTCCATAGAATTCTAACCTGAATCTGTAATACTCGGTCTGACCTGAGCATTATAATAAAATAACACCCAAGTCAGTCTGGAAAACCAGCGTGAGAAAACACACTCAATTGGAATTATTAAAGTTATCAAAATCCTTTGAAAAACAAAGGTATCTCGTAAGACCGCGTCACACATAAACACGACGGGTTTCTACCTTATGATAACCAAAACAATTTTTATCAAAATGTAACGCCCCACCTCTATACCCACGCTAACCAAGAACACTACGATGTAGTGCTGTCAATTAGCGCGGAGAATAAGGCTGTGGGGGAGCGACCATCCATGTAACTTCTTTGTGCGAGCACCGATACGTCAGATAGAATAGAATGCATATCTTTTAAGGAGGAAATCCGACATACCGATACAAACACAAAGCTATCACACGGTGGCTATATATAATCCTCGGAAACAAACATAGAAATAATCATAACATAAATCAGTCACGGACATCCATATCACAAAGGCGGAAGAAGATATGAATAAATATATATATCACATGAAAGTGTACATCAGAGTAGTGGTCGGAAAGATCCACGATAATACAAAAGAATAGCATCACGTGCTATACAAAAGAATAAGTACACAACATAGAGTCTATATCTCAAAGGTGTACATCCAAAAACTACTAATCTAGGTAGTTAGCCAAAAGTCAGAATAATCCTGAAGAGAAGTCAAGCAGAAGCACCTGTAACATCTCGGTCTGACCCGAGTATTATTTATAAGAAAATAATAAATGGATCAGTCTAACTATAAATATCAGATGATATGGTATACAGAAAAAGGCATGACATGAACATGTAATAACCATAGCGACATACTACTATAAGTATGTAAATGATAATCAACAAAAGACTAATCAATATCACAAGAATCTTCTCAAAGATAAAATAGGGTATCATACCCTAAACTTGTATTCATAACAAGTCTATAACACATGAATTCACCAATGCACAAAAACTGATATCATATCAATGAAAATCATGAAAATTGGTGAAGCACAAAATTCCAGAAATCATCATCAGAAATCCAGAAAACACATAAAGGGGGGGGAGGCCTAACACATGAATGGGAGCATGAAAACTCACCTACGCGTAAACACATGACGAGATGATATCTCATGGAAGCTATCCATTAAATTTTCACACAGGAATGGCCCGAAGACCGTAGGAAATGTGATGGCGAAACATCACATAATCGGGGTATAGTCTCCCACGTAGACAAAGAGACATCGCTCTATCGCTAGTCTAAATCACAAAAATGATCGTCATGATCATAAGGAAGTGTCAATCACACCAAGCTAGTAAATATATGAGTTTAGCTTCATGTCCCATAACCACTTGCTTAACTTAAATATTTACGAACAAGCTGTAAATCTTCACTAGGAAATTGTCACAAAAAGGGTTCAATCGAACAAGTCCAAGAGCTAACCGACGAAGTGAACGCAAGCGTTTCATACCACCCGTTTTACTAAGTCGTTTAAGTCGATTTCTCATTCGAGTGAAGTAAAGGCTTGTATATACTAGTAGATTGAAAATCAGTTTGAGAAAATGAACTTTTGATATTTAAAATAGTGTTGAAATCGCTTTGATGAAAGAGTTTTGATATTTACTATTAGTATTGAAACCTTCATATATCTTTAAAGTGACAAGTCATAAAACGATTGTAGAAACAAATCAATTCACGTTCGAAGACGTGAGTAAAGTCCAAAGAAGTCAGTCCCAAAACCATCAAAGTAGAAATTCTGATAAATGTTTTTCAGATGAGATTGCCTATGCAGAGTCCAGCGACCTAAGGAGAAGTAGGTCATACGACCTAAGGGAAAGACTGCCGTGCGACCAAGCTGAAGAACAGGTCGAACGACCTAGGAGAAAACAGGTTAAATAACCTAAGTGCTAACTCGCGAGCGACCTAAGGTTTGCGACCTAAATGCGAGCGACCTAACGAAGTGCGCGACCTAACAGTGAGGCGTGACCTAAGTGTTCACGACCTAAGAGAATGCGCGACCTAACAGGGTTCGCGACCTAAGATAGGCGAACGACCTAACTGGGTTCGCGACCTAACAAGGTGCGACCTAAGGTCTTGCGACCTAATGGAAAAAGGTCCTCGACCTAACAGTTAAAAGGTCCTACGACCTAGAGGAGAACAAGACCACGCGACCTAAAGTGCCACGCGACTTAGAGGTGAACGACCTAACGAGGTCCAGGGGAAGCGACCTAAAATGCTTCGACTTAAAGGTGCACGACCTAAGGTCTTACGACCTAACAACTTGACTAGGCACGCGACCTAACGACTTAACTGGGCATGCGACCTAACGAATTAGCAAGGCACGCGACCTAACGACTTAAGCTTTGAACGACTCAAGGAGTTAACTCGCGAACGACCTAACACTTAACTCGTAACCGACCTAAGATTTGCCTGGAGATTATAGGTCGGAAACGACCTATGACTTAGCGCCGCGCGACCTAGTGATTTAGAGCAAATTCTTAAGGCTGGAACGACCTATCCCTAGGAGACTTTTCAACGCGCGACCTAAGGCTTAGCGACCTAACGAAGCCAGAGCGACCTAAGTGCAGGAATTTCCCAAAAATGCTGAAAGTTGGAGTTTTTCGCCGATTCGATCCAAACCAAAAGCAAATATTCATAGAAATGCAATAGGGGATCATTCCCAACAGCCCAATGACATCTATAGGCAAGATGTGAGATCAAAAATCTCACCTTTTCACGGAATTTGATGAAGATGGAGATTTGAGAGCAAAGCAAGAACACCAACAAGCTTGAATCAATGGTCTTCACGTGAATTTTATGTTGAATCTCGGATTTGCAATAGAATTTGTGTTTGGAGTTTTAATTTCCACTTCCCACCACCATTTTTGACAAAGCTTGAAGTGTTTTGATAGAGTGAGGAAGATGGTTGGGCTGAACTAAAGAGGTGCAGTCCAAACCAAAGTCAAAGGCGGGAAAAAGTGTTGAAAATTTCACTATCTCCAAACATATCGAAGTTTACACTCAAAAAGATCGCAAACGTCACTTTGAACTCAATGGGGGTGGTCTCGAGTCCTAATTTGACCGTATGCAAAAAGTAGCTTTTCGGACTAACATCCGACTAACGATAAAATATTTAAATATAAAATCGATAGATATGCGGGTTGTTACACAAAATCACCTGATATTATAATAGTGTCTAAGTACAAATACTTATTCAAATAGCTGAAATTGTTACATTAATTAAATTCCAGCATACTAGGCTCTACAAACAAAACCGTAAGCTCGTATTGTAGAAAGGATTCCATACGAATGACTGGGCTACTGGGGTACCGCCCATCGCAGTACACCTCTAGAACAATGTACCGAGGACCATCGTCGAGATCCCCTACTACACAAGACCGGCCTACCCCTAACCTGGATAGACCGAATATGTTATCACCCCGGGTGTTCCCACCCTTACTATCGAGCGCTCCTTTTTTCATGCACAACCATATCCATAATATAAAGGTTTTCGAGAACATCTAGAAAAGTGATAACATACCCTAATTGGGTGCAGCCCACTTAGCCTTACTGCATCTCCCCTGTTTTAGTCATTCTCGGTTGATGAGGTTCGAGGCTAAGCGTTACCTTTCAAGAACCATTTTACTTAGAATGCTCATCGTCCTCCAATGACGATGTTCTGATAGCATTCGTCCATACAAGTTGTCCTAGGTCTGGACAAACCGAATCACCGTCTTCATCATCCTCATGATATTCATTCTTAACGTTCAAACCGGATCGAAGTGGTTTTCGGATAATTAAATCCAATCCTGGTTTCTTCGAAACGATTAATGAAATTGGCCGATATTGATAGTCGGTTATTTTACTATCAATAAAACATCCAGAAGCAGTCACTAGACCCAATTTTATAGATCTCCAAAATATTTATTCCAAAACATCTTCACTAAGATATATATTCAGTCTCTTTTAATATTTCTATATTTGAAAACAATTTCGACACTTGTATCCATAACAGGATATTTCACCATTTTCAATACTTAGAAATATTTCCAACTTCCATTTTTATAACACTTAGAAAATATTTCTATCCCAAACCATTTCCCACTAAAAATATTTCTGAAACCTTCCTTTCAATACTTAGGGAAATATTTATACGTATAATTTCCAAAATCATCTAAATATTAAACTTGGAAATATTTCATATCTTATCTCATAAGTCTCCAGAATTTCAATAAATCCTTCCTACGATTTCCAAACCGATTATACTTGTTTTTAATCCCTACCAACCCTTTATAACTTCCTTAAATGAATTCAAATTCTTTCCGAAGATATCACATCTAACATTGGAAATTTTCTTAAGTCTCTAGAATTACATTTATAAGATTTCTCTTATAAAATCTCATCTTTAAATTAAACCCTGTTTACATATCTCGAGAGAATTTTATAAATAAATTTTCAATCATTTCAAACTATATATATACATATATATAATGAGCATTTTCAAAGAATAGTAATTTATTTTTATTTTTAAAATATGTTTTAAGTTATTATTTAAAATATTACACACTTTTAATAAACCATCAATAACTTATTTAAAAATAAAACAAACCAATTTACAAAGCTGATTACAAAAATTAAAATTTCATTTCAATAAATATTAAATATTTAAAAATCCATTTTCCCAAGTATTCCAATACTAACTAGTTTTAAAATTCCATAGTTTTAAATAATAAAGTTTTCCCTTTGAAAAACGAACTTATCTTCTTAAAAGTAAAAATATATTTTAAAATCTCAATAACCAATTTAATTTATAACTTCCGCTCGATTGCACAACATATCGATTCATTGTCGATCCTCTAACCATTCTTATTTCAAAAAAATAGAATCTACTTTTTTTTTCTCAACCCTGTTTCCATATTCTAATATAAATTCACGCTATGAATTTATATTCCTAATTATCATCCAATATCGAATTCCTTTATTTATAAACACCGTTTAAATTTTATAACCCCTTCGGTTTTATCTGTTTATAAACAAATCTTGTTTATAAAATTCCATTATATAAGTTCATTTTTATAGATTCCATTTATACTTCAAGTCTATTTTTAACATTGATTTTAACCCCTTTTTATATTCCCAGAATAGCATTTATAAATTCTTTTATATAATTCATTTTTTTTAAATCTCCATTTAATAATTCACCATAGTTAAGTATAACCAAAAATCAAATATATTTTTTTCTAATTCAATTTCTTTTAAATAAACCCAATTCCAATATAAATATTTTTATATAAAAAATTCCTTTTAATTTCTTGTAACGACCCCAGATTTTTAATTTATTTAAATTAATAATTAAATGGATTTTTGAATTAAATTGAGTAATTAAATAAATTTTTGGATAAAAAATTTGTAAATTTAATTTAATTAAAAGATTGGAGCGAGTTTCCCCGATTCAAATATGAGTGAATTTGAAAATAATAAATATATTGATATATTTGACTTGAGTTTAAATTATAAATAAATGATTGATAATAATAATTTAATATTAAAAATGATGGTAATTTGAAGTTAAATAATATTAATGAAAATAAAATAATTAAAACAAGCATTGTTAGTCAACAAACAAAAATAGAATAATATCTTTAGCCTCCACAACAAATCTTCTCAGCCGAAGTCAACAAAACAAATGAGGTAAGTGTGAACTGGAAAACAGGTAAAGAAAGATGCATGCAAGTAAAAAAGTATGCAAATAAACAAAGTACAAAACAAATAAAAGCAAGATCCTAAGTACACAATATAATACTTACCAGCCGAGATCTTGTTTAACAAACCAAAGAAAAAAAAAATGAATTTGTACATGTTAATTAATGCTAGCACCCAAAATGTTCTCTTCAGCCACCAAGAAGAAAATATCACTGCAAAAGGATTTGTACAAACAAATATATACCCTGTCACCTTCTTTTATATTTATCCAATCCTCATTTCAAATTCGTTCCATTTCAAAACTGAAATGAGAATAAAGAAGCATCATATATTTGCAACCAGAGATGCTCTGTCCCTCTTCATCAAAGCATAGTAAACCAGGAAATAAGCATCACTGTTTTCAAACTCAAGTTCATTCAATCAGGAAAAGAAAAAAAATCTCAAACCTGTTCAAATTTAAAGGCTCTGTTTATTTCTTCATGACAGGTGAGCAACTTTGTTTCTTTTCCTCTGAAAACAGTGAGCAAACTTTTAATTTAAACCTTTAATCTGTTTATATGTGTTGATTGTGAGTAGACATAAATTTTTTAAAGATTATGTTTTGGTAACTAGTTCATGTGAATCTTGTGTTTGCTATATATTGTGAGCATGTAGTTCTGAGATGTTCTCTGGAAATTTAAATACGTGATGTTCTTCAGTTTTTTTTGTTTCTGAGCAAAGAAGGGTAAAGAAAAATAATACTTCTTCATTTAAACCAACGTAAACTTAGGAATTTAAGCCAATTAAGTTTGTTTAACTAAAATCACAAGCCTGGAAATTTGTTTGAAGCATAACAGTATAACATGAATACTGTTTATTCAAATTACAGTATAAAGAAATAAATATGTTAAAAATTCAAATGTTTTAAATTGTTAATTTGATCCCATATCTTGATTTAACACACATAGTTAAGATTTTTAACATAAAAATGATGATTTTTAAGTAAGAAATCTAGGCGCAGTTTCAAAGAGAACCGAAAATGCTCATTTGTGAATATCTGATGATTCAATAAATATCAGAAGTTGAGATTCGTTGTGAAGCTAGTATGATGATTTATGAATTCAGGAAAAATGTTAAAAAATTTATCTATTGCAAGAATTTTGGGAACGAGGTGTAATTAGGGTTTAAGGGTCTATTTCGATCGAGGGGGAAGATGAGATCGCCGCGACGTCGGCGAAGCAGTTGGAGCGATCGCACTATAGGGGATGGTTGCGTGGGAGGTTTGCGATGTTGTGGCTGAGATTTCATGGCGAACGGTGGTCGAAGTCGTTGGGTTCGGCGGGTTTTCTGATGAAGGGATTGTTCCTGATGGGTGTGAGTTTCCTCGTTTTCGATTGAGGTTGCGTGAGGGATGGTCAGGGGTCGGAGTCGTGTCAGTGGTTGATGGGAAACTTGTGGGCGGTGTCACTGGTGGTGGCGGCGGCGTTGGTACGTCGTGCACGTGCACGGCGTGGGTGATGGTATCAGTGGCCATCGTTTGGGAACGAAGGAAGACGAATCGAAGCGAACGCGAGGGAATTGGAAAAAAAAACTCGAAGCAGATCTCGTGCCGTTTTGGAACAGCATCGAGTAGATTTTCGAACTTAAACAAATTTACTCATGCGGGTTGATTCGAAAGGGAACTCGAAGCACAAGGAGTTTGTCCTGGGGGACGACTCGAGTATGTCTCGGGTCAGGCTTGAAAGGAGAGTAAAGATCAAGTTTTGACAAATTTTGAAACATCGATTTAAAAACCTGTTTTTGGAGTAATGGTCCGGGATAAATAAAGTGTTTTAAAACTTAGATTTAAAGAATAAAATGGTTTGAAATTTAACTTGACAAAATGTTTAAGGAGTAAATAAATATTAAAGTTTTATTTAAAAATAAATTTCTTTAAATAATTAAATAAGGATTTGAACCATTTAAATTTGAAATTTTCTTTATACTTAAAAGTTGATTGATTTAAAGATGATCAAATAAATAAAAATAATTAACATTTAAATAATTAAAATTAAGGGTTAATTAATTAATATAATTAAAGGTTAATTAATTTATTATTAAAGGATAATTAATTAAAATGGTTTGTAATTAATCAGTAATTAACCAGGATTAGTGACTAATCTGATTTAAGTTAGTCAGATGATTAATTGACCTTACTTATGATGTTTGGATTTCATTTAATGCTGCATATTGGATTGATATCTCTGTTATGTGATTATGATGCTATGAATTGCTTTATGCTGAACTGTGATACCTGTGATGAATATATTGCTATGTGAATATGAAACCTTTGACCCGTAAACGACATTTGAATTTCGATGCGACAGGGAGTCGGGTTCCAGTTGGTTATCCGAAACCCACATCGAATTGTAATGATGAATCTTTGTGACCGATAAATTTATTTTATCTATGAATCTGTAAATGAAGATAAGCGTTATGGATTATACCGCTTATCGATATATCTGTGATGATTGATGTTGTGCACTATTGTGTGAAACCCCTGGACTACACTTATACACACACAAATATGGATTTCACGTGGAAATCGGTTAAATCACAGATAAATTAAATTTGATGTTTTTGAAATTGAAATTTTAATTTCAATTGATTTTGAAATCGGAAATTTGGGTTTAAAATGAAAAGCTTTTGAAATGGAATTTCAAAGATAAAAGTTATTTCGAATAACTTAATCGAGTCTTGAAATTTAAAAAAATTTGATTTAAATTTGAATTTAAGTTGAAATTGAATCCTATGATTTGAAACTAGGAATTAAAGATGATGTACAAGTTATATATGGGTTAAACCATTTTAAAGGTATTGATTTGGAAATTTGAATTTAATTCAAGGGTTTTAACTCGTGTAAATATAACTGGATTTTTCTGAAACGAAACTATTTGTTTTCAAATAGTAAAAGCTTTCGCATAAGTAATGAACTTCCAATTTGTGTTGTAAGAATTTCAAGTTTGAAATGGAATTGAAATGTTTTGAAAACTATGAAATGAGTCTTTGATTTCAAAGACCGGATGAGTTAATCTAACTTGAAATGGAATTGTTTTGGAAGACTATGAATGAATGAATCTTTGGAAACAAGTTTTGAAAGCTATAAGTTAAATCTTGATTTAAGGATTTAACGAGTTAATCCAATTGAAATGGGAATCGATTTGAAAATCTATGAATGAATCTTTGGGAATGGGGTGAACTTTGTGAATTGAATCTTTTTGTTTAAAAGATTAAAAGTGTGGAAAATTGTTTAAACTAGTGAAGGTTTTTGAAATGAATCTTTTTGTTTAAAAGATTGGAAATGGTAATTTGTTTTTACCATTCGAATGAAAAGTTTTGGGCTTTAAGCTGTGATTTAACTGAGACCCCAGTATCCATATGATTTTTAATTGCGCTCGTTATTCGGTTTAGCCGGGAGAGGACCTTTGTGTCGTATAACCCATTCCGAATAGTGATACGTCGTATATGGATCGCATTTGAAGAACGGTGGTGAAGACCGGGTATTTGCGAGAGCGATAGGATGACCTATCGATTGTCTCTGCACTGAGTAGCTACGGTATAGAGATTTCCTAAGTGATGGGAAGTCCGATCGAGATTGTGAATACCCGGATTTGCAAGGGCTTCTTCGGAAGTGCCTTCGGTTCTGTTCGAACCCGGAACAGACTTGTATGGATGTGTGTCTGACGTTACACTTTGAGATGTAAAGCTGGTTTCTATCAAATACATTTCTGTTGGTGGCGGAGAATTTATTCTCTTAGCTTAACACCCTTCTCTGAGACGTACGAGCTCAGAGGTTATGTAGTTGATGGTTACTAGTGATACATTCCCAATTTGGTAATGTGGCATACGAAGTGCTGCTGATCATTTGTTGATCGAAGCGTGGCTTTGTGAAAAAGCATGGCTTTGTGAAAAAAGCGTTGTTTTGTGGACGAGACTTCGTCGAGCCTCACAACCCGGTAATGGTCGAAACAGGAATGTTGCGACAAAGGTTTGTAGGGGTAGCGCCCCTAGGGTATGTCATTTCCTTCTGGATAAAGGGTGGTATCATGGTATGGAGCCCAGATACTTAACTCGTGTGGACACGGTAATTTATTACTGTATGATGTTGCTTTGTTGGTTTTCGGGATCCCGGGATAAAGGTCGGTAACGACCGGGGGATGACATAGCTCGTGTGTTAGTTACCTAGTTACAGCTGTACAGCGTGAGGTAGCGTCGGCCTTTTGTTTGCAGAGATCCGGTTAGGATCCGGGCGTCTTTCCAGAGGCGTTTCTATTTCGGTAAGGAAGTTCCTTAGCCTGATCATTTGTTGGAAATCCAAAGAAACAATACGAACCCTGTACGGTTTTTAGTTGTATTACCTGCTATGGAATGTGGCGGTAACCTGCTATTGAACGTAGTAGTTATAGTAGACATACAACAATGGTTGTATGTTGGCTAAGATTGATATTATATTTTCGAAATGTTTTCACACTATGCACTAGTAATAATATCAAAAGAGTTTTCCCTTTGCGTAGTAAGCATGTTTGACTATCATAAGGAGAAATCTCCTCCAATTCTGCGATTGCATTGTGTGTGTGGCGGGAGGTCTTATGGTAGTTTCATTTTCCAAAAGCATTGCGGGTTTCAATGTTTAAAAGCCTTTTGTGTTTGTTTAAAGATAAACTGTTTTTGTTGCTCACACCAGTCCCATGACTGATCCGGAGTTTATTGTTCCCTTCCTAAACTCTGGGTGCCCATCATTTTCCACACGGGCAGTCTAGAGTTGGGTTTTTCAGATATTCAGGTTTAGTAGTTTATCTGGAGCTGGTTCAGTTCTTGGAGTTCATGGACTGACGTTGCTTATCTTGGAGCATTCTATTGGAGATTATCCGCTGCTGATGATATTATTTTCTTTCCGCTGCTATTTCTTGTATCATATCTCTGATGTATATAGATATTCATTGTATCATCATTGTATCTGGATATTGTATCAGATGTTGTATATCTATATTCTTTTTCTTCCGCTGTGTTGTTATACTTAATGTTGTTATAAGCTCCGGCGAATCGGATTTGAACGGTCGAAACTGCGGCATTCTAGTACAATGTGAAGTACGGATGTTGATTTTCGAGCGCGAAAATCCGAGTCGTTACATTTCTTCTATTTTAAAAATATATTATTTAAAATATCAAAAATTTAGGCCAGTGCTACAATAGAATCCAATAATTTCAATCACTACAATAATCTCTACTGGATTATCCTACACAATCCATATATCACAATATATGAAATTAAATTCAACATTTTGAGGAATCCAGTTGGATCCCTCCAACCTGTTTCCCTCCATCCACAGATGTTAATACAACATAAAAAATACCAATCCCACTTTGAGGGGGATATCGCGGTATATAGGGTCATCCGCTATTATGCGGGGCATATAGGGTCTCATCCGCTATAATGTGCGGGAATATCACTCCAAATACTAATATATATATACACACACACACACACACTACTATATATATAATATAATATCATTCAACAGATAATCAACTCAACCAAACATCTAGAATCAATTTTAACTATTTAAATTTATATTTGTAAATTCCAAATGAGTGAGAATTTTCTCACCTTGATTTTCGTTTGCAATCCACTCCAATTCTATTTAGTATTCTATGACATTACGAATCCAACAAATCCAGTTCATGCGATTTTTACCTCGAAATAAAAGTTTAAATATTTATAAGCCTTGTATATATATATATATATATTTATAAAAATAAATTCCTAACCAGGGTAATCAGTTAATGAATTACCTTTAAACTTTTGGCCCGGCCCAAACTAACTGCTCTTCCTAAATGCTCAATCAAGCCTGCAGCTCCACTTGAACGGAACTCACCGTGACATAGAAGCTAGCCACACATCCCTTCAATGCATTTCAGCTTTAGGCCATCACTTCTTCACAAACAATAGCACAGCAGGGAATAGCCGCTCATTAGTGCATATGTACCACTTGAAGGCAGCCAAATTCTATCCTAAATTGATCTGGTAGCCACATTCCAGAATTCAAGGTAGTGTTCGGCACTTACATCAAAAACGACAACACCATCAATGCACTTCAGATCGACCAAGCCTGTCACGCAACCCAACTACTGCAGAAAACGTCAGCCGTCTCCAATTTTTGCCGAAGAGATGAACTCAAATCGGCGACGAAAGTACTGCCCTAGCTGTCGCGAACAAGCACACACTCCTCTCCCTCGGCGTGCGCTCCTCCCCTACAACCGCCCTCGAGGTTGCCTCCCCTACAACTGCCTTCGACTGCAAGCAATTTTTTTTCTTTTTTCATAGTCGAACAGATTTGATTTCTGTTTAAGAAGAGGGGGAAACGATAGGATTCATGATTTTTGATTGAATAAAGAGATAGGGTTGTGATTTAAGATAATGGGGTAGCGTATACGTTTTGAATTGAAGAAGACAGGTACGATTTGATTTTGATGTGATATATAATTTTTTTATATTGAATATATCTCGTTTTGGGTAACTAGAAATCTACAATCCCTATCGAGGTTTTCCGCCTGGCATTCCTAATGTTATACCCCTATTCCGAATGCAATGGAAAAGGTTTCGAGGCCTAACTCGATCGTATGAAGAAGATAGCTTTTTGAACCCAATTATTATATTAAATTTTCGATATTACTTTCAGTGCATTTCTAACCCGTACGGCCAAACGATAACTCCAAATGCTATGAAATTTGAAATTTGATAATAATACACTATTACGGATCCAATGGAATTGGTTTCATCGAATTCCGAGACTGTGCCCCGGATTGCTATTTTAACGCGTCGATTAAATTGACGATTTCAAAAATTCCGAAATCGCTTAAATTTTCTGTTTTAAAATCTTAGTAACTAAATTATAATCCAAAATCCAATATTTAAACCATTTAAATATTCAAAATCGAACAGCGAAAAATCAGGGTCGTTACATTCCTCCCCCCTTAAAATATTTTCGTCCCCGAAATTGCTAAGGCAGGAAAATGCTCCAAACCCATTAACTTTTTCAAAACCCACTTAGTTAAACTTCGATATTCACTTTTCTAATCTATTAGTTTCACCCAAAACAATTAGTTTTCAATTCTAATTTCAAAATTCTTTTATTTCAATTACAATTCGAAATAAAATTGTCGTTAACAAAAAATTTCAGAATTTTTCTAGCACCCTAAATTTTTGAAAATTTTTGGCAGAGTCTCCTTTATATGGAGGACCTTTTGCAATATGACAAAAGAGATAAATATATATACATCGACCCACACAGTCGGAAAGCAAAATATATATATATCAATATTTATATTTTCGCAGTATTTATTCCGAAAACGTACCTTATTTATCGTTTTTAAGCATTATTAAGTAAGCATGTTTACTTCATATGCAATTACGCAACCCAAATCTAGCCCGACGGCCTCCGGGTACTCGTACTTACTAATTTAAACCCGTAAGTATCAAAACATGAAATTCAATAACATTTCATTCATTCAAATGGTTAAAACACATAGATTTTATAAATAATGTATGCTAACATATATTTATAAGCAATTTTGAGGTTCCAATACCGATTTAATTACTTTCAATCCATTCATATACCCTTTTCATTCAATTTCAAATGATTTACAACCAAACTAACTTGCATTCAATTCACATTTATACTAAACAAATTTCTATTCATTCCAAATTGATCTAAAATCCATTTATTCACTTTTTATTAATTCATAGAATTTTATTTACTTCCGTTTACATCAAACGACGATATTTCCACGCAAATCTGATGATATCTATTCAATAAAACAATCACTTAAGCTTATAGCTATTTAGATTGATTTCAAACCAATTTATATTAAATTTCATTCCATTTCAAATTGATTTTCAATCCATTCATTGCATTCCATTCATAACCACTTCCATTACTTTCAAATCCAATTATTTAGCTCGGCATCATTCCATGCTACTTCATTAGATAACCACTTCACACTTTATTTGAATCAAGCTTCCATTCAAATATTTACTTAAGTTAATCCGTTGTTTTAAATCATCTCCACCTTGTAACTTAAGTTTTGTCCTCATTTCAACCAACTTTCATTTCACTTACTAATTAATTAATTAATTAGTTCATTCATTTAATCCACTTAAATTTTAATTCCAAACTCAAATTCATTCTCGAATTAATTTAATTCACATCTAAGGCCACATTTAATTTATTTACACTTTAAACTTAATTTATTTATAACTTAAGTTCCAATTCCAAAATCCATTTTTAATCCACAATCCAATTTTTATTCAACCAAGTTAATATCTATTCTATATTCAATTAACTAATTAATTATCTAATTAGTTCACTTCCAATTTATAATTCAATATCTGGTTTTTATTTCAAAAACCACTTCATTTAATTTTTCTTGAGCTCAAACTCATTTTTATAATTCAAGTTGGATGTATTTCCCTTACCAAAATATCAAACAATTTTATTTTGGGTTTCTATTTCACTTTTCAATTTTGTGAGTTACATAACCTATTTCCTTCAATTTCATCAATTCTATATTCGAGTGTATTCACGTTTTATTTTTAACTCGAGATTATACATTCATTTTTAGCCCAAGTATATTTTTATTCAATTAATTTCAATTTTTATATGCCATTCCAATTTATTTATTAACAAATTCCATTTTCACTTAATTTTCTCTCATTCAAAATTTATACCTTAAGGCTATATAATTATTTCACAATTCAAAATTTATATTTACTTCAATTTGATATTATTTCTAATCCAACCAATTCAATTTAATTTAAATTTCAATTCTTCTTTACCATCATTCCAAACTATACTTAAATTAAATTCTACCCCAAGCAAATTTTATTTTTAATTCGTACAATTTACTCAAGTAAGAATTCAATCCTAATTTCAAATTTTTCCACTTCCTTACTTATATTTATATAGCAATTTCACCATTCGAATTTATTATTATCTCAATCCCCAATAATTTATTTAACTTTCCCTAAGTTAAATTCAATTCACACAATCTATTTTAACTTACTTAAGTTAAAATTTATTTTTCCAAAACTCAAATTCCATACTTTCCTTTGAAATCATCCTCACTTTATAAGTTCATACTTATTTCTGAGGTTTTCTCCAACATTTATATTAAAATTCCAGAATTCAAACACCCGGTATATTTTCCAAATCACTTTGAAATCAAATATATATATATATATACTCTTTTTGGTTTAACAAACCACCTCCTTCGAATTTCAAAATCAACCTGATTTTATCCAAAACAATTCCTTTCGTAATTGTGACGCCCCACCTCAATACCCACGCTAGCCAAGGACACTACGATGTAGTGCTGTCAACTAGCACGGAGAATAAGGCTATTGAGGAGCGACCATCCATGTAATTGATTATCACATGGTGGCTATAAAATAATCTTCGGAAACAAAAATAGAAATAAACATAACACATAGCAGTCACAGACATCCATATCACAAAGGCGGAAGAAGATATGAATATATAACTAACACATGAAAGTGTACATCAGAGTAGTGGTCAAAAAGTTCCACAATAATACAAAAGAATAGCAACACGTGCTATACCAAAAGAATACAACTATGAGTCCATATCTCAAGTGTATACAACAAAAACTGCTAAACTAAATAGTCAGCCAAAAGTCAGAGTAGCAAATCCCGGAAGGAAGTCAAGCAGAAGCACCTGTAACATCTCGGTCTGACCCGAGTATTATTTAAGAAAATAATAAACGGATCAGTCTAACTATATATATCAGATGACATGATATATAATAAAAGACATGGCATAAACATAGAATATCCATACTGACATACTACTATAAGTATGAAAATGATGATCAACCGGAGATCAACCGATGAGAAATGATCAATATCACGAGAATCTTCTCAAAGATCCAAAGAGGGCATCATACCCTAAACTTGTACTCATAACAAGTTAATGACATAAAAATCCAGAAATCAAACAAGAAATCCAGAAATCATAAATAAAAAAAAGAGAAAGAGGCCTATCACATGATGGTCCGAAGACCATGGGGCGCTACCCCATATGTGTGAGTCAGAATCACACTGATTGAGGCCTAGGCTAACCAAAAAGCAAAAAGGTATGTGTGAATGGAATCACACAAGTGGTGTCTAGCCTAACCTCGCAAACAAAAAGATATGTGTGAGTCGGAATCACACTACTGCGGTCTAGACTAACCTTGCGGACAAAGAGATATGTGTGAGTCGGAATCACACTACTGCGGTCTAGTCTAACCTTGCAAACAAAGAGACATCGCACAATTGCTAGTCTAAATCATAAAATGATCATCATGATCAGCGAGAAGTGTCAATCACACCAAGCTAGTAAATATATGAGTTTAGCTTCATGTCCCATAACCACTTGCTTAACTTAAATATTTACGAACAAGCTGTAAATCTTCACTAGGAAATTGTCACGAAAAGGGTTCAATCGAACAAGTCCAAGAGCTAACCGACGAAGTGAACGCAAGCGTTTCATACCACTCGTTTTACTAAGTCGTTTAAGTCGATTTCTCATTCGAGTGAAGTAAAGGCTTATATATATTAGTAGATTGAAAATCGGTTTGAGAAAACGAACTTTTGATATTAAAAATAGTGTTGAAATCGATTTGATGAAAGAGTTTTGATATTTACTACTAGTATTAAAACCTTCATATCTTTAAAGTGACAAGTCATAAAACGATTGTTGGAACAATCTATCACAAAAATTCACATTCGGAGACGTGAATAAAATCCAAGGAAATCAGCTCAAAATGCATCAAAGTGGAAGTTCTGATGAATGCTTTTCAGATAAGATTGCCTACGCAGAGTAATACGGGGTTCGACCTGCCCGGTCAGGCCGCGGGGGTCCAGGGGGCAGCGCCCACGGCGGGGTGCGGGGCAATGCCCCGTCACGGTACGACCTAGTGAAGGCAAGCGGTCTCGAGAAGCCAAACGACCTAAGGGAGGAATGCCACGCGACCTAGCAGAAGGACAGGTCGAACGACCTAGGGGAAAACAGGTCAAACGACCTAAGTGCTAACTCGCGAACGACTTACGACTTAAGAGGGTTCTGCGACCTAAGTGGGATGCGCGACCTAAGAAGGTACGCGACTTAACGAAGGAACAGGGTGCGCGACCTATAGGGTTCACGACCTAAGAGAATGCGCGACCTAACAGGGTTCGCGACCTAAGGTAGGCGAACGACCTAACTGGGTTCGCGACCTAACAAGGTGCGACCTAACAAGGTGCGACCTAAGGTCTTGCGACCTAAGGAAAAAAAGTCTTACGACCTAACAGTTAAAAGGTCCTACGACCTAGAGGTGAACGACCTAACGAGGTCCAGGGGAAGCGACCTAAATTGCTTCGACCTAAAGGTGCACGACCTAACGACCTAAGGTCGATACGACCTAAGTCTTTAACTCGTGAACGACCTAAGAAGGCGGTGACACTTCAATGCAGCGACCTAATGCCTTAACTCGCGTACGACCTAGCGACTTAAGTTCGATACGACCTAGGATTTAAGAGCTAACGACCTAGGACTTAAGCTCAAATACGAGCTAACTGCAAACGACTTAAGCCTTTTGCCTGGAGATTATAGGTCGGCAACGACCTACGACTTAAGGGCGAATTCGACCTACGACCTATGGACGAGCGACCTAACTCCGAACGAGCTAAAAATGGCCAGAACGACCTAGTAGCAGTTTTTCACCAAAATCACTAAATTTTGGAGTTTTTCGCCAATCCAATCCAAACCAAATGCAAATGTTGATGCTAGAGTGATAGGGAATCATTCCCAACAGTCCAATGACAATCATAGGCAAGATGTGAGATCAAAAATCTCACCTTTTCACGGAATTTGATGAAGATGGAGATTTGAGAGCAAAGCAAGAACACCAACAAGCTTGAATCAATGGTCTTCACGTGAATTTGATGTTGAATCTCGGATTTGCAATAGAATTTGTGTTTGGAGTTTTAATTTCCACTTCCCACCACCATTTTTGACAAAGCTTGAAGTGTTTTGATAGAGTGAGGAAGATGGTTGGGCTGAACTAAAGGGGTGCAGTCCAAACCAAAGTCAAAGGCGGGAAAAAGTGTTGAAAATTTCACTATCTCCAAACATATCAAAGTTTACACTCAAAAAGATCGCAAACGTCATTTTGAACTCAATGGAAGTGGTCTCGAGTCCTAATTTGACCGTATGCAAAAAGTAGCTTTTCGGACTAACATCCGACTAACGATAAAATATTTAAATAAAATATTTAAATATAAAATCGATAGATATGCGGGTTGTTACAGTAATTTTTAAACAAAACTTGTTTGCCCAACAAATCTGAATCAAATCAATTTCGGCAGCAATTCGTCACTTAGAAACTCGAAAATGAATACTGATGATGTGGCCGTCATCATCAGAATTATTTTCCAGCGACTGAAGTGAGTTCAGTGCTATATCACTTCCAAAATCCATTTAAAACTATTTTCCTATTCAAAATATCTCCAAAATAATAATACTATTATTTATCTTCAAACACTTTCGAAAATACTTCTAAAAATCTCCAGGATTTAAATTTTCCAAATTTCGGGTTTGAACCCATTTGCAGTTTTTAACACATTTGTATAATTCACTTATACAATCCAATTTGGTTTTAACAAACCATTTCCAATTTTAAAATCTTTTTTTGATTAAATAATAAAAACCAAACACACCACTATTGTTAGTCCTTGAGATGATGGTTTTGATGACAACAACCTCAGGACTTGTTATAAAATATAAATTCTAACGTTATGGTTTAGATATATATGTATATGCAGAATATAAACAAGCAGGTAACAAGAATGAAGACTGTACTGTGTAGAGATACAAGACTGATGAATTTAAAGATCGAAGATATCAAGATTGAAGACTCATGAGTATCAAGAAATCAAGTTATCAAGAGTTCAAGATTTTAATAGTACAAGATATTTTAGTTAGGAATTTTGTTAAAACTCCTAGAAAAGCACTAACATCTTAAAATCCATTTTATTCGTGGAATGGAATCCACTTCGAGCCCGTTAAAGGGATGGAACCCTAAGTATGATGGAACCTACAAAAAATCTAGTGGAACATTGTTTTGTATCCACTAACTTTTATTTAAATGTTTTACAAAATTATATCTTGTTTTCAAAATGATTTTAAGATCTTCCTTTTTAAATCAAAAACATCTATCATGGTTTTAAAATACTTTTAGCCTCAAAATAATCTTTATTTTCAATATCAAATTATCCTTGGTTTTAAACTATCTTTTCATTATAATATATTTAACTTTTAATATTTATACTTAGATTTAAATATAAAATTATAGTAAAATTTTATATATATACCAAAATATTATTCTCTATACTTATTTATGTATTTTAACTATAGTTAAGTATATTTATAAAGTTTAAAATAGTTTTAATACAAGATAAAAGCTATTTTCAAAGAAAAACAAATTACCAAAAATAACTTAGGCTTGTCGACAACCCCAAGGACCCCTTGTCGACAAGGTGACAGTTTATTTCAAAAGTTTGAATTTCAAAGGAAGTGTCTATTCGTCATATCCTTTCACGAATGGACATGGCTGTTGTTCTACTATAAATAGGGGCTGTTTTAAACGAATTTACATTCATATTTTCTCTGATTTCACTCCTCTTCTTCTTCCACATTTCTTTATATACATTTTTACCATTACTCTGCCGAAATCACCACTGAATCTAACTAGATAATCTCTGGTTTGATTCTCTATCACTATCTCAACAAGATCCCAGTGCTATTCAGAGTTATAGATTTCTTTGTATTCAATCTAGTGAGAAAAGGTGTGATTGTAGCCTGGAAAATCAATCGGGTGAACTTGTTGCCCGTAAAATCAAGTATCTCTACCCAGAGGATTGTGAATCTGGAGCGGTGTACCTCGTGGCCTTGAAATCGAGGGTGTAATTGTAAGAATTGATTTTGAATGGAAATCCGTACTTGTGTTGCGGGACTGGATGTAGGGTAACTCCGAACCAATATAAAATTCGGTGTGTTCTTTCCTTCATTGCTTTTACTTTATATTTGCATTTGTGTTTGATTCTGTAATCATATCTGTGTCTGAATATTACATACATTTGTGTTCAAATTAATATAAACTCAAAAAGAATTAGTAATTCCTTAAAACACTATTCACCCCCCTCTAGTGTTAATTCTAGCTTTAAGATCCATAATCCGCATTTCTCACATTTGGTATCAGAGCAAGGTTTTCAAAGTTTCATAATATGAATTTTGAAAAATTTCAAAATGGCTACCAACACTGGTACTGTTACTACTACCAACACTGGTTCTATTACCTCTATCACTAGTTCATTTGTAGAAGGTCATTCTACTGTCAGACCACCACTTTTTAATGGCAGTAACTATGCATATTGGGCATGTAGGATGAAAATATATTTACAATCTGTAGGACTAGACACTTGGAATATCACACCGACTGAATATTTTGAACCCACAACTGGTTTTGTACAGTGGACTACTAAGCAAAAGACCGTCGCACAAAATAACTCTAAAGCTATGAATATTCTGTTTTGTTCACTTGATAGGAATGAATTTAATAGAGTGTCAGTTTGTAAGTCTGCATATGAAATCTGGAAAACTTTGCAAGTTACTCACAAAGGAACAAGCAAAGTTAAACAGGCCAAAATTTCCATGCTCACAAATCAGTTTCAATTATTCAAAATGAATCCTAATGAGTCTATTCCAGATATGTATAGTAGATTTCAAGATATTGTGCATTCTCTAATATCCTTGGGAAAGGTACTTTCGGAAGAAGATCAAGTCAGAAAATCCTTAAATTCTCTTACTCCAGAATGGGATCAAAAGACACTTGCGATCGAAGAGGCAAATGACATCAGTACCTTAAAGACAGAAAAATTAATTGGAAATCTAATGTTGTTTGAAGTCCAAATGATTGGGAGAAGAGAAAGCAAAGCATCTGAAAAGAAATCAATTGCATTCAATGCATTGACCGATGGATCAGACTCAAACAGCGATAATGATGAAGAGATAGCCTTTATGACCAAGAACTTTCGGAAATTCCTGAAATACAGAAAGATTAATAATATCAAGAGAAACAACTATAAGAACTCTGGTAATCAGAATGTAGTGCCAAACTATATCAAATGTTTCAACTGTGACGAACCAGGCCATATCAAAAGAGACTATCCGCATCCAGATAAGCAAAATCTTCCTATAAACAATGATTCCGCAAAGGAACGATAACGTGCATTTACCGCTACTCTAGATGATTCAGACTCGTCCTCAAGCGATGATGATCAGAAGACAGATAATTCAAATATGTGTTTCACGGCAGTTCACGACTCTAACGAATTCAGAGAAACGAACTCAGAAAAAGGTACACGTTTACAATACATTGGTTGAAATGCATGCTTAGGATTGGATGTTTGATTGGTTGATTTTGAATTGGTGTGTCGTTTGAATTTTAAAATTTTATTATTATTTTATTATATTTTTACCATTATTTTATTATTATTTTTATTTTTAAATAGTATCATAATATTTTATGGAATATACTATAATTCTAGTAATATTCCAGATATTATATAGACATTAAAAATAATATATATATATTAGAATAATTAAGAGAAATAAATTATAAAAATTTAGAGACACCTATCAACAAGCCCCCCCCCACGTTGTCGACAAGGGTACAGAAATTTGAAATTCAAATTTGAATTCAAATGTTTGAATTTCCCTCCATCTTTTCACTTCATTCAAGTCTCTGAAAAGTCACCTTTTGACCAGAGAATGTAACGACCCGGGATTTTCAATCCCGAAAATTCCAGATAGTTAGGGAAAGAAGAAAGAGATAGAAGAAGAAACAGAAAACAAAACACAGAATCTCACATTCGCAGCGGATCAAAATATAATATCAAATAATAACAGATTATACAAATGAAATCTGTACTTGTCAAATTACACTTTAATACATCAGAGTGACAACATATACACCAACACTGGACAGATACAATTAACATGTCCCAGACAAACTATAATATATCACAGCGGAATACACTCCATCCATTCCTGCCATCCAGCTCGCCTCATGAGCTCCAGAACGTCCTCACCTGAAAATCTGTAATACTCGGTCTGACCCGAGCATTACATCAAAGTAACACCCGGGTCAGGCTGGAAAACCAGCGTGAGTAAACCCAACTAACATGGAATACAACAGCATAAAACTACATGAAACCCGGGGAAACTCATATAAATTTACAAATTCACAATTTGTTATAGACATCACTTATCACACGCATCAATTTCTAAATACCAAAAGCTTAGATTAAATGGTCCAATTCATTTAAATCATTCCATACCAGTCTATTGATTTCACATACCAAATCTGTACAGAATTATTATAGATTATAAATCGAAGTGGTTTCGGGTATGTATCGATACCCGACCCCGGCCTCTTCGAATCCAATATCATCTTAAACAAAGCAGTTCAAGTTTTAAATAATTCCATATATATATATCCAGAATTACATATTCACCTAGCCATTTATCACAGATAGTCGGACCATATATTACAGTTTAACTCAACATATCATGTCACTAAGCATCATAAATTACATGTCAGGGATATCAACTATCCTAAGGCATACCATATTATTTAGTCATTCGTAAGCAAGATCAATTTGTCACACCATTTTAAATTAATTACTTTAATCACTATTAATCCTGCTTACCTATCTTTAATTAATTACAACCCAATAAACCATTCTTTAATCATCCATCTTAATTAATCATCCTTGGTTAATTGCCCTTAAATTACATTAAGTAATTATCCTTAAATTAATTATACTAAGTAATTATGACTCTATAAATTTCACTAAGTAATTATACTTAATCACTTTCTTTTAGTGATTATCTTTAATTAATTCCTTCTTAATTTATCACATAATAAATTAACCTTAAGTTAATTACATTATAAATCAATCCATTCATCATCAATTTATTATCCTTAATTCCTTCATTAAGTAATTAAGCTTAAATTAGTAATTGATTAATCTTAATTAATCCTTACATTAAGTGATTATTCTTTGATTTACTTCCATTAAACAATTATTATTTAATTACTTTTATTAAACAATTATTATTATTTAATTACTTTATTAAGTAATTCAACCTTTCATTATATTATTCTTCAAAACCCTTTTACTTCCTTAATTACCACTTAATTACTTTATTTAGTTTATTTATGAAATTTTAAATTCCTTTGCCAATATAACTCCAAATAAATCTTTATATTTTTGGAAATCATTTTTTTATATAAAAAAAGTTTTAAAATCGCATACTTGTTGTAAACGTGAGAAGACTTCCACAAGCATTTACTTGTAACCAGTTTATATTAAATTTACAACCCATGGTTCACTTCATATATTTTCCCAAACAAAACTTTTGGGCCGAGACCCCAAAACCCAAGGCTAATCAAATTAAATCCCATTATATCAATTACTAAAATCAATGGGCCTAAGCCCAAACCAAACAAACACCAGGCTGACCGAAGACCATCCAAACTCAGGAATGCCACACACCTTCGAACGCAATGACTAAGCAAGACGACGATCAATCGAAAATCTAGGTGCCAAAACCAACCCCAATCTCACGCATGCGCAACTCGACTCAACTCTAGACTCGAACCCAAATTTCCTCACCCGATTCGAATCCAGGTCTGACACTCTTCGTGCACGTTGTGCACATGCACAGACTCGCCTTCGACCATCTCTCCGATGCGACACTCGAACCCAGTCGCTTATCACCTTCCGACCCAGGTTCGCCACAACGATGATGCAAATATGACCCCCTGAACGAAAATCGATCTCCTACCTACCCCAAAACCGAAACCAGAGAACCACATCTCCTCCAAATTGACCCATCCAACCTCCAGCCGACCGTTACTGCGCTCGCCACCCACCTCCAACGGAAGCACACAAATGCAGCTACCTTTCTGCCAAAAACCGCTGACTCTGGTCGCACCATCACCTTAAACGAACATCACGTTCGTCGGCCCTACCTTGCCACCCTTAAACCCTAAACTCGAACGCTTCCCACCATCCAGGAATTAATCAAAAATTCCGCCATGGTCGAACTCTTACCTAGGCCCACCTGCCCCTCCCTGACCTGACTGCTCTACCCCTCGACGACGAAGTCATCTGAAATTCATTTTGAACTGAAAATTGTTCATTCCCAAATCTCTACAAATCTAGATTGTTAAAAATCATGATTTAACCGCTAAAAATCATTGTTTCCAAAATCAATTCAGATCGTATACTAAAAACTTAAGGTTAAACTACTTTAAATTTCGATTTGAATCGACTTACCCCTGTAAATTTCAATTTTTGTGATTATTACTTCATGGGTATACTTGAAACTATTTTTATAAATACACTCCGTTAATTACAAACAATTCTCTTCAAAGATCATAACATAAAAACATTTATATAAGGAGATATGGATTTTTGAACTTAATTAAGTTGGTTAAAATCAACAGATATCAGCTTATACATACACAGACACATACATATGAATATACACAAAGATTTCAGCTATTTTCCAACAGATTTTATTCATGAAATACTTCCACATTACTGCCTTAAGGAATTTCACGTTCATCAGAGATAAACAGGTGAAGTTTTGTAAGTTAGAAGTTTACCCACATGATTGAAGAAACAGAGTTATAAAACAAAATTTCGATTTCAGGGAATCAACTGTCCCTTAAGAATCTATTTATTTACTATCTCTTATCACAACTTTTCGCTTTCATTTTCAAATTCAAACTCTTATTTCAAAATATCAAGCTCTACACTCTCTACTCTAATGGCTTCTTCAAGCAACCCTTCCACAATGAGACTTTCCAGATAATATAAAAGAGCAACTTTTCAATAATCCGGAGGCTATAAAAGCATATATCAACTATGCTAACTATGGAAAAGTCCATCCCGGAAAGTTTGCTTTATTTCAAGATTTCTCTACTTATGAAATCGATTCTCTTTTTGCAAACAACCAAGTTTTTAGTCTTGTTGATGCTTCACAAAAAGACTTTGTTTGTTATCCAAATCTTGTTAAAATTTTCTATGCAAATCTCAACCGTGGATTTTATAATGGAAATGATGATGAAATTTGGAGTAGTGTCAAAGGCACTAGAATCATTTTAAATTGTGATGTTTTGGGTACCATTCTCAATTGCAAGATCACGGGAATGGATCTTTCTAGTTTTAATATCGATGAAAATGATCGTGAGACATTTCGTCACATTTTCGAAGGAAATGATAATTTTGAATTCATAAATTGAAACTTTCGACCAAAAGCTAGAATTGTTAATCTTCTTTTACAACATACTTTGACCCCAAGATCGGGGAGTTTTAACAATCCAACTTCAAAAGTTTGCAAAGCACTTTTTGCTATTTTTGGAAATTATGATATTAATTGGGCGCAAGTTATTTTGGATGAACTTCGTCCCAAAATTTTTGAAGTGGGTGAAAACACTTTGTATCATGGAATCTATCTCACTCGGATTTTTAATTATTTTGGAGTGGATTTAAAAGGAGAAGAATTTGTTTCAAGAAAAGTTTTTAATCACTCAAACATTTCTCTTATGAAAATTCCATATGTTTTTCAACCATATGAGACTCTTGCCGAAAAGGAAGAGCGTTTGGCTCATGAGGAGATGGAAGAGGAGGAGGAAGAAGAAGAAGAAGAAGAAGAAGAAGGGGATGAAATGGAAATAGAAGAAGAAGAAGAAGAAGGTGAAACATCCTTGGAAAGTATTGACTATCCCTCTAATCCAACCAACAAAACCTTACTCAAAAATCAAAAGACCATTGTTGAGAATCAACGGACTCTTAAACGGTCCGTTAGTAAGCAATTGGATAAAATGTCATCCAAGTTGAACAAGTTTTTCTCCAAAGTCAGCAAGAAGCTTGGATTATCTTCATCTTCGTCATCCTCTAACTAGTTCTACCTTTTCATGTCATGTTGTATTGGTGTTAGTTTGTTTTGATTTGAATGTTCGTGTAGTTCTTAATGTTTAATCATTGTATCGTTCTATTATGAAATGAAATTGAATTACTTTTCCGTTATCTAGCTTATCTTATCTCCAGAATAAATGTTAGTATACTATATAAATATATATATATATATACACACACACAATTATTCACAAAATCAAAATGAGTCATCAAAATTAACTGACCCTTGTCGACAACCCCCTAGAGACCCTGTCGACAAGTACTGGTCAGAAATGACTTTTCATTTTAAATTTGAAATTTGAATAACTACCATGTGTCTATTCATTTCAAACGAATTTCTACACCTATAAATACATATTTCTTCCAGAATTCGTCACTCAAAATCATTTCTTATCTACTCTATCTATATTTCTTCTCACAAACTCAAATATGGTCGATCTAATTCATAGTTTGACCGAGAATTTTGAAGAAACACTAAATTCTTTCAAGAATATTCTTTCTTTCATTCTCTGTAATCAACGACACTTAGAGTTGAGTCAAACGCAGATGATCAAGGAGCAAGAAAAACATTTCGATGCGATTCGATGGATGATTTCCTCCCTGCACAAAGATGATAATGAAGCACATCCTCCAGTCTCTCTCACCAATGAAAATGAAAATTGGGATGCCATTAAAGCAGACCCTATATTAGGAGAAGAAGTATGGGTGGAAGTTCCTCGTAATGTTTGATTTTATTTGATTGCTTTGTTTGATTTGAATTGATTGCTTGGATTGATTTGATTTGATTTGGTTTGGTGTGGATTGATAATTGGTGTGCAAAACACAATATGTATAAACACACATTGATATTTATATGATCTTTGATTAGTTATCATGTCTATCAGTATAATTATCTCTTAATCTATCTATTATATACTCCATTATATATTTTATTAATGCATGTACTTTAGTACAAGAATAAGGGGGAGTTATATAGTTTGGAGTTAGTTTTTGTTGATGACAAAGGGGGAGAAGTATAAAATAGGATAGTTAGGCATAGATTAAGGGGGACTTATTAGTTTTAGGGGGAGTTATTAGGATAGAAGTAATATTTTATAAACAAAGGTTGTCATCATCAAAAAGGTAGAGATTGTTAGTCCTTGAGATGATGGTTTTGATGACAACAACCTCAGGACTTGTTATAAAATATAAATTCTAACTTTATGGTTTAGATATATATGTATATGCAGAATATAAACATGCAGGTACCAAGAATGAAGACTGTATAGTGTAGAGATACAAGACTGATGAATTTAAAGATCGAAGATATCAAGATTGAAGACTCGTGAATATCAAGAAATCAAGTTATCAAGAGTTCAAGATTTTAATAGTACAAGATATTTTAGTTAGGAATTTTGTTAAAACTCCTAGAAAAGCATTGACATCTTAAAATCCATTTTATTCGTGGAATAGAATCCACTTCGAACCCGTTAAAGGGATGGAACCCTAAGTAGGATGGAACCTACGAAAAATCTAGTGGAACATTGTTTTGTATCCACTAACTTTTATTCAAATGTTTTACAAAATTATATCTTGTTTTCAAAATGATTTCAAAATCTTCCTTTTTAAATCAAAATCATCTATCCTGGTTTTAAAATACTTTTAGCCTCAAAATAATCTTTATTTTCAATATCAAATTATCCTTGGTTTTAAACTATCTTTTAATTATAATATATTTAACTTTTAATATTTATACTTAGATTTAAATATAAAATTATAGTAAAATTTTATATATACCAAAATATTATTCTCTATACTTATTTATGTATTTTAACTATAGTTAAGTATATTTATAAAGTTTAAAATAGTTTTAATACAAGATAAAAGTTATTTTCAAAGAAAAACAAATTACCAAAAATAACTTAGGCTTGTCGACAACCCCAAGGACCCTTTGTCGACAAGGTGACAGTTTATTTCAAAAGTTTGAATTTCAAAGGAAGTGTTTATTCGTCATATCCTTTCACGAATGGACATGGCTGTTGTTCTACTATAAATAGGGGCTGTTTTAAACGAATTTACATTCATATTTTCTCTGATTTTACTCCTCTTCTTCTTCCATATTTCTTTATATACATTTTTACCATTACTCTGCCGAAATCACCATGGAATCTAACTAGATAATCTCTGGTTTGCTTCTCTATCACTATCTCAACAAGATCTAGTGCTATTCAGAGTTATAGACTTCTTTGTATTCAATTGAGCGAGAAAAGGTGTGATTGTAGCCTGGAAAATCAATCGGGTGAACTTGTTGCCCGTAAAATCAAGTATCTCTATCCAGAGGATTGTGAATCTGGAGCGGTGTACCTCGTGGCCTTGAAATCGAGGGTGTAATTGTAAGAATTGATTTTGAAAGGAAATCCGTACTTGTTTTGCGGGACTGGATGTAGGGTAACTCTGAACCAGTATAAAATCCGGTGTGTTCTTTCCTTTATTGCTTTTACTTTATATCTGCATCTGTGTTTGATTCTGTGGTCATATCTGTGTCTGAATATTGCATACATTTGTGTTCAAATTAATATAAACTCAAAAAGAATTAGTAATTCCTTAAAACACTATTTACCCCCCCTCTAGTGTAAATTCTAGCCTTAAGATCCGTAATCCGCATTTCTCACAACTATAATAATTTTCAGAAAATTATTTCTTTTATATCAAAAATATAATTCAGGTAAAATTATTTCATTTACCCACTTCAAAACAATACTTCTGTCAGTTTATCACGTTCAAGTGTCTAGAAACTCATATCGATTTAAGTGGCGTCCCACTATTCGATCAGAATTTGTATACCACTCGCCAGATAAATCAACAAAATGCAAAACCATTTGTATTCACTAATAAATACGCGCTCATATCTATTATTACACTCAACTCATTCTAGAGTACCACTGACTCTATCTCTAATGAATAATCCCCACTAGAGCCAAGGTTCTCGCTTAACCTTCAGCTCTGATACCAAATGTAGCAACCCGCAGTTCCGTACCCCTTAAATTGATAATAATTCTCCTCGCTCAAACCAAAGTGTACGAAAGAGCGAATAACTAGGGTAAAGAAGAAGAAAGAGATAGAAGAAAAATAAACAATAATACAGAATCTCATAATCACAGCGGAACAAAATATAATATATAATAACATATTTTTATACAAAAGAATCTGTAACTGTTTTATACTTACAATCATCAGAGTACAAAAATATATACATCAATTTTGACAGTTATAATAACTTGTCCTCACACAGTGGAAATATAACCAAGTACGGAGATACGTCTCTGTCGTCCAGCTCGTCTCCTGAGCTCCATAGTATTCTAACCTGAATCTGTAATACTCGATCTGACCCGAGCATTATAATAAAATAACACTCGAGTCGGTCTGGAAAACCAGCATGAGAAAACACACTCAATTTGAATTATTAAAGTTATCAAAATCCTTTGAAAAACAAAGGTACCTCGTAAGACCGCGTCACACATAAACACGACGTGTTTCTACCTTATGATAACCAAACCTGGATAGACCGAAAATGTTATCACCCCGGGTGTTTCCACCCTTACTATCGAGCGCTCCTTCTTTCATGCACAACCATATCCATAATATAAAGGTTTCCGAGGACATATAAAAAAGTGATAACATACCCTAATTGGGTGTGACCCACTTAGCCTTGCTGCATCTCCCCTGTTTTAGTCATTTCCGGTTGATGAGGTTTGAGGCTAAGCATTACCTTTCAAGAACAATTTTACTTAGAATGCTCATCGTCCTCCAATGACGATGTTCTGATAGCATTCGTCCAAACAAGTTGTCCTGGGTCTGGACAAAACGAATCAACGTCTTCATCATCTTCACGGTATTCATTCTTAAAGTTCAAACCTGATCGAAGTGGTTTTCGGATAATTAAATCCGATCCCGGTCTCTTCGAAACGATTAACAAAATTGGCCAATATTGTTAGTCGGTTATTTTACTATCAATAAAACATCCACAAGCAGTCATTAGGCCCAATTTTATAGATCTCCAAAATATTTATTCCCAAACATCTTCACCAAGATATATATTCAGTCTCTTTCAATATTTCTATATTTGAAAACAATTTCAACACTTGTATCCATAACAGGATATTTCACCATTTTCAATACTTAGAAATATTTCCAACTTCCATTTTTATAACTTAGAAAATATTTCTATCCCAAACCATTTCCCACTAAAAATATTTCTGAAACCTTCCTTTCAATACTTAGGGAAATATTTATACGTATAATTTCCAAAATCATCTAAATATTAAACTTGGAAATATTTCATATCTTATCTCATAAGTCTCCAGAATTTCAATAAATCCTTCCTACGATTTCCAAACCGATTATACTTGTTTTTAATCCCTACCAACCCTTTATAACTTCCTTAAATGAATTCAAATTCTTTCCGAAGATATCACATCTAACATTGGAAATTTTCTTAAGTCTCTAGAATTCCATTTATAAGATTTCTCATATAAAATCAAATCTTTAAATTAAACCTTGTTTACATATCTCGAGAGAATTTTATAAATAAATTTTCAATCATTCAAACTATATATATATATATAATGAGCACTTTTAAAGAATAGTAATTTATTTTTATTTTTAAAATATGTTTTAAGTTATTATTTAAAATATTAAATATTTTTAATAAACCATCAATAACTTATTTAAAAATAAAACAAACCAATTTACAAACCTGATTACAAAAATTAAAATTTCATTTCAATAAATATTAAATATTTAAAAATCCATTTTCCCAAGTATTCCAATACTAACTAGTTTTAAAATTCCATAGTTTTAAATAATAAAGTTTTCCCTTTGAAAAACGAACTTATCTTCTTAAAAATAAAAATATATTTTAAAATCTCATTAAACAATTTAATTCATAACTTCCTCTCGATTTCACAACATATCGATTCATTATCGATCCCCTAACCATTCTTATTTCAAAAAAATAGAATCTACTTTTTTTTTCTCAGCCCTGTATCCATATTCTAATATAAATTTACCGTATGAATTTATATTCCTAATTATCATCCAATATCGAATTCCTTTATTTATAAACATCGTTTATAAATTTTATAACCCCTTCGGTTTTATATGTTTATAAAATAATCTTGTTTATAAAATTCCATTATATAAGTTCATTTCTTATAGATTCCATTTTTACTTCCAATCTATTTTTAAAATTGATTTTAACTCCTTTTTATATTCCCAGAATACCATTTATAAATTCTTTTATATAATTCATTTTTTTTAAATATCCATTTAATAATTCACCATAGTTAAGTATAACCAAAAATCAAATATATTTTTTTCTAATTTAATTTCTTTTAAATAAACCCAATTCCAATATAAATATTTTTATATCAAAAATTCCTTTTAATTTCTTCTATTTTAAAAATATATTTATGGTATTTAAAATATTAAAATTTAGGCCAGTGCTACAATAGCATCCAATAATTTCAATCACTACAATAGTCTATACTAGATTATCCTACACAATCCATATATCACAATATATGAAATTAAATTCAACATTTTGAGGAATCCAGTTGGTTCCCTCCAACCTGTTTCCCTGCATCCACAGATGTTAATACAACATAAAAAAATACCAATCCCACTTCGAGAGGGATATCGCGGTATATAGGGTCATCCGCTATTATGCAGGGCGCATAGGGTCGCATCCGCTATAATATCATTCAACAGATAATCAACAGATACTAATATATATATATATACTATATATATAATATAATATCATTCAACATATACTAATATATATATATATATATATACACTATATATATAATATAATATCATTCAATAGATAATCAACTCAACCAAACATCCAGAATCAATTTTAACTGTTTAAAATTAAATTTGTAAATTCCAAATGAGTGAGAATTTTCTCACCTTGATTTTCGTTTGCAATCCACTCCAATCCTATTTAGTATTCTACGACATTACGAATCTTACAATTCCAGTTCATGTGATTTTTACCTTGAAATAAAAGTTTAAATATTTATAAGCCTTGTATATATATATGTACATGTTTATAAAATTTAATTCCTAACCACGGTAATCAGTTAATGAATTACCTTTAAAATTTTGGCCCGACCCAAACTAACTGCTCTTCCCAAATGCTCAATCAAGCCTGCAGCTCCACCTGAACGGAACTCACTACGACTCAGAAGCTAGCCATACATCCTTTCAATGCATTTTAGCTTCAGGCCATCGCTTCTTCACAAACAATAGCACAGCAGGGAATAACCGCTCATCACTGCATCTGTACCACTTGAAGGCAGCCAAATTCTATCCTAAATCGATCTGGCAGCCACTTCCAGAATTCAAGGCAGTATTCGACAATTGCATCAAAAACGACAACACCATCAATGCGCTTCAGATCGACCAAGCCTATCACGCAACCCAACTACTGCAGAAAACGTCAGCCGCCTCCAATTTTTGTCGAAGAGATGAACTCAAATCGACGACGAAAGTACTATCCTAGCTGTCGCGAACGAGCTCGTGCTCCTCTCCCTCATGCGTGCACTTTCCCCTATAGCTTCCCTCGAGGTTGCCTCCCCTACAACTATCTTCGATCGCGAGCAATTTTTTTTATAGTCGAACAGATTTGATTTATGTTTTAAGAAGAGGGGGAAACGATAAGATTCGTGATTTTTGATTGAATGAAGTGATAGGGTCATGATTTAAGGTAATGGGGGTAGCATATACATTTTGAATTAAAGAAGACAGCTACGATTTGATTTTGACTTGATATATAATTTTTTTTAATATTGAAAATATCTCGTTTTGGGTAACTAGAAATCTACAATCCCTATCGAGGCATGCCGCCTGGCGTTCCTAATGTTATACCTCTATTCTGAACGTAATGGAAAAGGTTTCGAGGCCTAACTTGATCATATGGAGAAGATAGCTTTTTGAACCCAATTATTATATTAAATTTTCGATATTACTTTCAACGCGTTTCTAACCCGTACGGCCAAACGATAACTCCAAACGCTACGAAATTTGAAATCCGATAATAATACACTATTACGGATCTAATGCAACTGGTTTCGTTGAATTCCGAGACTGTGCCCCGGATCGCTATTTTAACACGTCAATTAAATTGACGATTTCGAAAATTCCGAAATCGCTTAAATTTTCAGTTTTAAAATCTTACTAACTAAATTATAATACCAAATCCAATATTTAAACCATTTAAATATTCAAAATTGAACAACGAAAAATCCGGGTCGTTACACTAAGGGTGATTCCAAAATGGATGTAGTAAAGGTAGTGCCTTTAGTTTCGTTCAAACCCAGAACGAACTTGTATGGATGAATGCTGGCATTGCATTGCTGCTGGAGGGCAGTGTTAGTATTCCAAGATGGTTGCTATATAAAAAGGTATTCGTAGCCTCAAGCCTCATCAATTGGGAAAAATGAATAAAGCAAGGACATGCGACAAGGCTATATGGGTCGCTCCCATTAGGGTCTGATCATCCCAAGATCTGGTGTCAATATCTCTATGTATGCTTCGGGGCCCATTATGGTTGTTTGATCGCAACCAAGGGGTGATCAAATTCGGAGCTATCCAGTAAGTGGTAGGGTCGGTCCTGAGTAGCAGAGGTGTAGCGTGCCGTAGCTTCCCGTACATTTTATCTAGAGGTGTATGGATTCGGTGGGTAGACCCTTACCCTTTCATAGTTGGAATCCATTCTCCAATAAGTGACTTCGGACTTGATTGTATACCTATTATGCTAGAATTTAATAATGTAACAATTTTGGCTATGATTGATATGTATTTGTATTCTAGGCATTGTCATAATACCACTGGATTTTCTATAGAAAATGTGTTGGTTATCGTAAGGTAAAAACCCGTCCGTGTTTATATGCGGCGTGGTCTTACGAGATATCTTTGATTTTAAAAGGTTTTACAAGTTAAATAAATTAATTCCTTGTGATTTGAGTTTCTCATGCTAGTTTTACCAGACTGATCTGGGCGTTATTTTTCTTATAATGTTCAGGTCAGCCTGAGCATATTTTCTAGATTTAGCTAGATCCTTTGGAGCTTTTAGGTGACGAGCTAGATTATCCAAGATGTATTCACATATCTTACATTCTTCTGCCATTCTATTTGTTTTGTTTTTGTCTGTATTTATCAGCAATTGTAAGGATAGGCTGTTATATCTGTCCAGGCTGATAATAGACTAATGTACTCTGATGATGTGTATAATAAAGATAATTTCTTTTTGTAATGACTTGTTCATATTATATATTACTCATCACGTATTGTGAGATTATGTTCTTTTTTTTCTTTCACCCCTAATGACCAATCTTTGGACACTTAAATGATCGGCACATGAATACCGAGGATGTATTAAGTGTCGTCATTAGGTGTAAGAAAGGCAGATCGTTACACAACACGTACATGCAACTTTGTCGAGATGAGATATGTATTATTTATATGTTTTAAGGTATTATAATGTATACATGTTGACCAAAAGTAGTGTGTACAAGAGATTGCTCCGACCGTGCCCTTTGATCCGAGCTATTAGGTAGTAAACTTACTTTAATAATTCAATCGCTGGAGCTGAAGTGTTACACACCCATTTTGTAACGACCCAGAATTTTGGATATTTAAAATTGGAATATTTAATTGATTTTAAATATTCGGGTGTTGGTTTTTAACTTAAATTTCAAATATAACTATTTATTGGGTAATTAAATTATTGAATTTAATTATTGGAAGTTGGATAAAATATTGAATCTTGTTTTTAAGCTTGTTAAAAATATTTTAAAGCCTTGTAAAATTTATATTGATAGTAATAAAGGTGATAAAAGTTTTAAAATTGAAATTGAAGGGATTTGTTCAGTTTTGAAAATATATCTTTTAAATCGATAATTTAAAATAGCCTTCCGAGGCACAGTCTCGAAATTCGACGAAACTAGTTCCATTGGTTCCGTAATATTGTATTATTATCGAATTTCAAGTTTCGAAGCTTTCGGAGTTATCGTGTGGCCGTACGAGATGTAAACGCATTGAAATCTATATTGAAATTTCAATATAATAACTAGGTCCAAAAAGCTATCTTCTCCATACGATCGAATTAGGACTCGAAACCTTTTCCATTGCGTTCAGAATAGGGGTATAACATTACAAATGCCTAGCAGCATGCATCGATGGGAGGTCGAGATTTTAAGCTACGTAAATCGAGACGATTTAAATTTAAATTTAGATATAATATATCCTTTGTTTGACTAGTCAACTCCAGCAATTCCTTCACATGGGCACTTTTTCATTTCTCCTTCAAAACACTGTAAATGCAGGCACGTTAGCATCTCATCGTGCTTTTCTTGTCCCCTCCCTCTTCTTTTTAAAAGCAAGTAGATCGCTCAAAAGGAAAACCAAAAAAAAGAAACTGCCTCGTTTAAAAATAAATCGCGTTCTCTTCCTCGTATCAGAAGCACGAAATCGAAGAGAAGAAAAAAAACGGTGAAGCAGGCAGTGAGTTCGAATTGAAATCGATTTATAAAAAAAATAAGTATACATCGAACGAAATCGCGATTTCGTTCTCCTCTTTTTCTAAGTGTCGATCGAATCGAGGAAACCAAAGCCTAAAGAGGGATGTCGACCTATTCTCGACGAATCCGTGGTGCGTACAAGAGCGATGGGAAGTCGAAGTGGTTCGAGTGGAGGAGAGGTGGCGACGAAGGCGGCGGCGATGGTCGCGATTGTTGGAAGGATTCGGGTGGCCGAAGTCATGGAGGAGGTCGCGATGCCTGGGTTCGGCGAGGGTTTAGTGATTTATAGGCAGTAAGGTATTTTGCAGATTTGTCCTTTTATTTATTTTAATATATATATATATATATATATATAAGTTTTAAGAAAAAGGAAACTGCGGTAAGGTGTATATATACAGTTTATGTATTTTAAAATTTGATAATAATATATATATGGGTATATACAGTAAAGCAGAAAAATATATATAAGGTTTTGGAAGGGAAAAAATATATGAGTTTTAAAATGTTTGCAGTAAAGAAATTTCTGTTTTGTTATTTACAGAAAGGTAAAATATAAATATAGGTATATTTATATAAACACACACCTATTTTATTATATATAGAAACATAGAAAGTATATATATATATAGATAAAGTTTTGGAAAAAAAATAATAGGAATTTTTAAAGGTTTGAAGTTATATAAAATTAGTTTTTTTAGATCTATAAATTATATTTATAAGCATATATGTAGCTTTAAAAGAAAAAGAATGTATTTTGGTGATTAATCCATTCAATTAACTTATTTAATTATTTTTAGTTACTAAAAGATTTTTAAAAGGGAAGTAGTTAAAATAAAATCATTAGTTAAGTAATTTATTATATGAGATTAATTGTTCGATTATTTCAAATATTAATAAAATCATATAATGTGTGTACAAGGTCGAAAAAATCGAGAAACCGAGTCAAGATTGAAGTGGATTGCAAACAAAATCAAAGGTGAGATATTCTCACTCATTTGGATTCCAAAGTTTAATTTAAATGATTAAATTTAAATTATTGGATGTGCTTGGATGAATTAAATAATTATTTGTTGGATGGTTACATATGTATAGTAGTATATATATAAATATTGGAGTGATTGATATTCCCGCATTATATAGCGGATGAGACCCTATGCGCCCCGCATAATAGCGGATGACCCTATATACCGCGATATCCCCCTCGAAGTGGGATTGGTATTTTTGTTTGTTGACTAACATCTGTGGATGCAGGGAAACAGGTTGGAGGGATCCAACAGGATTCCTCAAGAATATTTATTGTTTATATATATGTGATATATGATGTGATAGATAAATTGATATGGGTGTATGTGAATTGAATTATTAAATGCCAAATAGCCTGTGAATTGAATTTGGATATTTTTGAATACCATAATAATTAAGTGAAGGAATTTAAAAGGGAAATTTGGAAGAAATATTTATATGAAAAATATGATTTATTAAAAAGGGAATTAAGAAGAATATATATATATATATGCTAACTTGGTATTACTTAACCATTTGTAAATTATTTATGTAAAGACTTGAAATTAAATTATCTATTAAGGACTGGATGAGATATTGGAATCGATAAATAGATTTTAAATAAAAACAGAATTTTATTAAAGCTAAAATGTTATAATGGAATTATCAATAAGAAATTGGTTTTATAAATAAATGGAGAACTCAGGGGAGTTTATAAATTTACAAACGGGGTTTATAAATGAGATAAAATGATATCAGTGAATATGTTGAAAATATAAGTTAATGGTGTGAACTTATATCGAGTGGTAGGAATCGTTGGAAGAGAAATAATGGAATACATTTCGAATATGAGAATGGTGATAAATTTGGATAGGATCGATGGGATACGAATCCAGAAGATTTTATAGATGGAAATGAGGAATATTGGATTTTCTATAAATAGACTTTTGTTGAGATAAACTCTAAATTTATAAACCAACTTTGTAAATTAATTAGCAACTGGATATGAACTTTAATACTTTTGAGTTATTGATATTTTAGATTTTCCTTAAACCATATTTTGAAAATAAACCATATTTCTTATTTTATAGAGATATATGTTTTCAAATGTTTCAAAATTTAATTATAAATCCTCTTGAGATGAGAGGCGAAGTTTATTTAATGGAATAAGATTTTAGGAGAAAGATCTTATAGTGGGGTTATGGAAACCTAAATAAATTGCCAAAGTAAGAGATAGGAGTCTTCAGAAGGTGAAATAAAATCACAAAAGGAAATAGGATTGAAACTGGGATTATAAGCAAGCATAAATGTCTTTGGAAATATTAAAAGGAACTCTTGAATTCATAGAATTTGAGTAAACGAGCAGGATTTGCAAATAAAAGTGTAAATGATTTTTGAGAAGAGAAAATAAGGAAATAAATGAATATTTTCCAAATGTTGGATATTAAATGAAGTGGGAAAAATATTCTAAGTATTGGGTACAGGTCGAAATTGTTCTGTGGGAATAAAAGAGATTTGAAACTATTTTCAAAGTGTTGAAATATGGGATTAATACCTTGAGTAGATATTTTGAGTTAAATAATTTGGGAAAATTATTTAAGGCCTAATGGTTGCTTGTGAATGTTATTTGATAGTTAAATAACCGACTATCAATATTGGCCAATGCGCTGATCGTTTCGAAGAGACTGGGATCGAGTTTAATTATCCAAAAAACCACTTCGATCCGGTTTGAACGTAGCGAATGAAGACCGTGAAGATGATGAAGATGGTGTTTCGGTTTTTCCAGACCCAGGACAACTTGTATGGACGTCCCAGATTTTCGCGTTCGAAAATCGACATCCATACTTTACATCGTACTCGAATGTCGTAGATTCGAGCGTTCAAATCCGAGTCGCCGGAGCTTATAACACAGTTAAGTAAATATCACAGCGGAATAAAAAGAATATAGATATACAACATCTGATACAATATCCAGATACAATGATGATACAATGAATATCTATATACATCAGAGATATGATACAATAAATTGCAGCGGAAAGAAAAATAGATAACATCAGCAGCGGATAATCTCCATCTTCAAAGCACTAATCCAGAAATAGCTTGAACTCCCAATAACGAGGCACAAAGATAAGCAAGTGCAGTCTGATCCAAAGACTGAACCAACTCCAGAAAATATACTAAACCTGAATATCTGAAAACCCCAACTCTAGACTGCTCGTGTAGGAAATTATGAGCACCCAGAGTTTAGGAAAGGAACAATAAACTCCGGATCAGTCATGGGACTGGTGTGAGCAACAAAAACAGTTTATCTTTAAAAACGAACAACAAAAGAATTTTAAAGTCAATTCGCAATGCTTTTGGAAAATGAAACTACCATAAGACCTCCCACCACACACACAATGCAAACGCAGAATTGGAGGAGATTTCTTCTTATGATAGTCAAAGATGCTTACTACGCAAAATCAAATCATTTTGATATTATTATTAGTGCATAGTGTAGAAAAACATTTCGAAAGTATAATATTAATCTTAGCCAACATACGACCAGTATCGTATGCCTACTATAGCTACCATCTAAACAGTGGTGACCACCGTACGTAAATGGCAGGTTCTACAACTAATACCGTACAAAGTTCGTATTTGGAAGATGGATTTCCAACAAATGGGCAGGCTAAGGAACTTCCTATTCCACGAAAGAAACGCCTCTGGCGGGACGTTCCGAGAACCAACTGTTCTCTGCCAAACAAGGCCGGCAACCCCTTTTCCCAAGGGATAAAAGAAACCTCAGATATGCCACCCCCGGTCCTTTGGGACCTTTATCCGAGCGCTCGATAACCAACATCACACATCATAAAGAAAGTGTATCCACATGAGTAAGTATCTGGGCTCCATACCATGATACTACCCTTTTCCAGAAGGAATGGTCATACCCTAGGGGAGCTACCCCTGAAAACCTTGCTGCACGATTCCTGTTTCGACCATTACCGGGTTGTGAGGCTCGACGAAGTCTCGTCCACAAAGCTACGCTTTTTCAAAAAGCCACGCTTTGGGTCAACAGATGATCAACCTATGATCACAAAGATAAATGATCAAACAAAAGATCATATCACAAATGATCAAACATTGATCATCACACAGCAACACTCAGCATGCCACATTACCAAATTGGGATATATCGCTGATAACTTCAACTACATAACCTCTGAGCTCGTACGTCTCAGAGAAGGGTGTTAAGCTAAGAGAATAAATTCTCCGCCACCAAACAGAAATGTATTTGAAAGAAATCGGCTTTATATCTCAAAGTGTAATGTCAGACATGTATCCATATAAGTCTGTTCCGGTTTCGAACAGAACCGAAGGCACTTCTCACGAAGCCCTTGCAAATCCGGATAATTTCCAATCACGTCTGGACTTCCTGTCACAAAAAGAGTGATATAAATCTCTATACCGGAGCAACTCAGTGCAGAGACATTCGACAGGTTGTCCTTTCATTTTCGAAAATATCCGGTCTTCATCACCGGTCTTCAAATGCCATCCATATACGACGTATCACTATTCGGAATGGGTTATACGACCCAAAGGTCTTTTCCCGGCTAACCCGAATAGTGAGCGCAATATTTAAAAATCATATGGATATGGGATTTCAATTAAGTCACAACTTAAACCCAAACTTTTTTTTTTCAAATGGTTTAACAAATTACCATTTTAATCTTTTAAACAAAAAGATTCATTTTAAACATCCTTCAACGGTTTAAACTGTTTCCACACTTTAATCTTTTAAACAAAAGATTTATTCATAGATTTTCCAAATTAATTTCCATTTCAATTGGATTAACTCGTTAAATCTTTAAAACAAAGATTTAACTTATAGCTTTCAAAACAATTTCATTTCAAATGGTTAAACAATTCATCATTTTAAATCTGTTAAAAATAAACAGATTTAATTCATAGCTTTCAAAACAATTTCATTTATAACTTGGGAAAATCCATTTTTCAATTCAGTCTTGAAATTCCTTTAATTAAACTGGAATTTCATTTCTTATCTGAAAGCTTTTATTCCTTTAAAACAAACAGTTTTCATTCTGGAAATCTGATTCATTCATACGAGTTAAAATCTTTGGTTTAAATTCAAATTCCCAAATTAATACTTTAAAATGGTTTAATTCATACAAACACATTTATATCTTTAATCCCTAGTTTCGAATCATAGAATTTAATTTCAAACTTGAATTCAAATTTAAATCAATTTATTTAAATCTTCAAAACTCGCTTAAGTTATTCAAAATAACTTTTATCTTTGAAATTCCATTTCAAAAGCTTTTCATTTTAAACCTAAATTTCCAATTTCAAAATCAATTGAAATTAAAATTTCAATTTCAAAAACATCAAATTTAAATTATCTGTGACTTAACCGATTTCCACGTGAAATCCATATTTGTGTGTGTAACAGTGTGGTCTAGGGGTTTTACACACAATAGTGCAACATCAATCATCACAGATCAAAATACAGGATATAGTTGATAAACGATATAAACTATATCGCTCATCGTACAGATCATAGATATATATCACAGATAATAAATTACATCACAGATTAAAACACAAATCAGGGTATATCACAAAGCATCATATATCAGGGATATCAAGTAATTCAATCATTCAATAGAATCCAAACATCCGGAAGTAGGATCAATTTAATTATCTGATAAATTTAAATCAGATTAAATTTCTATGAATAATTATTTTCACATTTATTATCAAATAAATTTCAAGTAAATGATCCTCATTAACTATTCATAATTATTAATTAGATTACTTAATTAATTAACTATTAATCATTCATTACTTAATTCATTACTGATTACAAAAAAAAAAAAATTATTCTTAGTTATTTTCAGAAAACAATCAATTAATATTGATTATTCACAAATTTACGTTTCAAAGAAATCTCTTTTAAACTTTGAAATCAATTTATTACAAATTTGAGAATTTTGATGTTAATTAAATTCCAACACTTGTTTTATATTAATTACTTCTTTAAAATATTAATTAGATCCCAAAACTTTGTTAAGTGTTTACTTAATTCGACCGTTGGTAATAAAGCTTGATTTGAAACTTAATTAATATACCTTTGAAACTTATTAATTTTATTTCCAATATCCTTTCAACTAAATTTCATTTTCTAAAATTACAGAAGCATTTTCTTTTGTTAAAAACAAAAAAAATCTAGATATGGTTTCCATTCTAAATTTCAAAGACAGGTTGACAACACCCATAGACCTGAGCCCAAAATTAAAATACTCGAGTAAATCTGCTTCTTCCCCGAGCCACACTCGCGTAAACCTGCTTCTCCCCCGAGAATTCTTTTTTTTTTCTTTTTTTTTTTTCTTTTTTTTTTTAAGTTTTAAACTCAAATAGCTGCTCCCAGGCTCGCACGTTTCAAGCTCGAGAACGATTTTCTTCTTCCCCCAACTAGACGATGGTCCAGACTCGAAAAACATCGGAACCAACCCGAAGTATACGAAACACAGGCACCCATCCTTCTTCTTCTTTCCCCAATTTCCTGTAACCCACAGGCACAACGACACGCGTGCACGTGCACCAAACTTCTGATCATCTTCAGGCGACATCGCGACATCGAACCCATCAACGATCCTCCATACTCCAATCCCCAACCATCTGAACTTCGCCACCACCCCAAAAACAAAATCGAGTCAAAATCGCAGACCTGGAAACATCACTGGCCACCATCAAAACTGGAATCCACGTCGTTCTCGACATCCCGGCCACCAAAAAATTCGAAACTTCGGCCAACTATTCATCGTCATCCATTCTACCATCACCTAACACCTCGTAGCACTCGATCACTTCTAGACAATGAACGAGACAAATTACTTAGCTTCGACAAAATTAGGTCTACAGATTTTACGAGTTCGCCGCCGCCTCCACAACCCTCTGACCACCACCACACTATTTTTCCTTGAATCCCCGATCATCCCTCTATCACCAGTAAAGATCCCGACCTCTACAACGTGGTGGATCACCAGAGATCACCGAATTACTCTCTCCTGGTCAAACCAGAATTACATCCTCAACCTATCACTAAAATTGATAGTTTTAGTTTTAAAAATTAAGTTTTTAGATGAGTCCTCAGATTATCTGATTGAATTAGTGAGTTAACATGTTTGCATTTTCAGTTACCTTAAGCTTACTCTGTTATTTGAGTTTCCAGAGACATTCCAGTTAAGATTTAACTTAATTAAAATTTTAAGACATTAGTCTATGATCTAATAAACAACTTTCATTTATAATCCATGTTCTAATGGCCATTAGTTTAAGAGAATATGAATTTTTTTATCAAGTCTTGAACTCGAACTAAGAACAGGGATGATACAGGAGATAGCTGTGCACATATATTCACCCATCATTCATGTACACACAGAGAACATACACATATACAACATATTCACCACAACACTTGCAACAGAATCAAGTTTTAAAATTTCAAATAGAAAAGTTACTCACTTGGTCAAAACAAAGAAGGCTAGAAAAACAAGGTTGCTCACCTGGAGTTGGAAGTAAAGAACTGAAAGCTTGAGACTGGAAAGAAATTTGATCACTGGAAGATGATTTCGATATCTTCAACTAAATGTTTGCTGAGATGATCTTAGGCTTCAAGCTGTATTTTATTTTGAAATTGCCTTAAACTTTCAGATTTTCTTTTGTTGAATGTTGTCTCCATATATATATATATTTTTCTTTTCTTTTAATCTCAGATTTTAGTTGAGGTACTTTGAATTCTTCTTTTCTGGTTTGTTTGATTTTGCCTTTGAACACATTGGAATCAATACCCATAGATAAAGGAGACGTGCAGGTTTGAAAGCATTTAATGCTCATGTTCTTCCCATACTTGTAGTTGTATGTTTACAGCCTATGCTGTTTAAATTTGTACTTGTTTATTTTTGTTGAGATGTAAGCATTCAATGCTTAAGTCCTTTATGTTTCTTTGCAATCTTTTAAACTATATATATTTTGTTTCATTTGTCCACTGGTTAATTTCGGCTGAGAAGATAGTTGTGGTGGCTTGCATTACTTATATTTGTTTTGTTTTCTATTATATTTTATTTTATTTTTTCATTTTGTTTACAGCAACCCACTTTTGTACTTCTTTTGTTTGAGTTTGAACTTAGATGAATTCGTTTCATTTGCAGGCTATTTCCTTCATACATAATTACATATATATTTGCTTCATCTCATTTTGCAAGTGTACATAAATGAATTTGTTTCCTTTTCCTGGCAGCTTTCATGCTTACATATATACTTACATATATATATATATATATATATATATATATATTTACTTTATCTTATTCTTCAAGCTTGTAGATATTTTGTTTTATCATCTTCTTTTAAAATTTGTTATATCGTTTTGGTAATATACATGAGATTTATTTTTAATATGTTGTTAATTTCTAACGATTGTATTTACTTAATATTTTTCTTGTATTTTCCTATATATATATATATTTATTTTTAAAAATCCATTTACTTGAAATTCAAATGACATTCTAAAATAATACGTTGTTATAATTTATTTTATACTTATGCTTTAATATTCATAAGGTTTATCCTATTTCAAACATTTACTTCTATTTTAACTTAAATTATTTATTAAACCATTTATCAAAGATTCAAATCACCTATATATACAAATATATATTATTTCAAATTTACTCACATATACACTATTTACAATATTTTAATCTCAAATGATTTATACAGAATATACTTGGATATCGGGGAAACTCGCCCTCAATTTATCAATTAAATTTACAAATTTTTATCTAAAATTTATTTAATCATAAATTTAACTCAAGAATTCATTTAATTATAAATTTAAATAAATTTAAATTTCAGGGTCGTGACAAATTTTATCAGACCATCATCATTGGAGGACGGTGAGCATTGTAAGTGAATGTGTGCTAAAAAGGTAACGCATAGCCTCAAGCCTCATCAACCGGGAATGGCTAAAACAGGGGAGGTGCAGCAAGGCTAAGTGGGTAGCACCCAACTAGGGTAAGATTTCTCCTGTCTAGAGGTCCCTTTTATTTCGGTAGTGTGGCGGTTGGTCGCTCCAACCGTGGGGTGATCTTATTCGGACTATCCAGTAAGGGGTAGCTCCGGTCTTGTGTTGCAGGGGATCAGGAGTGGTCCTCGGTACTCTGATCTAGACCAGGTACTGTGACGGGCGGTACCCTAGTAGCCCTGCCATTGTATGGAATCCAATCTCCAATAAGCGCCTGTACGGTTTTGATTGTGCCCAACTATGCTGGAACGTGAGATGTAAGCATTTCAGCTATATTCTATTTTACTTTCTATAGACACTATTATAATATCAGACGGATTTGATAAAAACGTTTTGGCTATCGTAAGGTAAAAACCCGACATATTTATTTGTGGCGTGGTCTTACGAGATACTTTTGTTTTAAAGGATTTTCGGAAATATAATAATCCAATTGAGTGTGATTTTCTCACGCTGGTTTTCCAGACTGACTCGGGTGTTGTTTTATTATGATGCTCGGGTCAGACCGAGTTGTACAGATTCAGGTTAAAAAGCTAAGGAGCTCAAGAGACGAGCTGGATGGCAGAGCGTACTTCCGTATTTGATTATTATTCCGTTGTGTAAGGACAAGCTATTTAATTGTCCAGGTTGACTGTTGCTCAATGTACTCTGATGGTTGTAAGTATATATAACAGTACGGATTTCTTTGTATTCAAAAGCTGTTACTATATATTGTATTTTGTTCCGCTGTGATTGTGAGACTCTGATGTTGTTTTTATCTTCTTCTTATACCTCTTTCTTCTTTAACCCTAAAGATTAGCATTTCCATCTGTTTTGAGTTGAATTGGTATGGAATATTGTCGGCTCAAAGGGGTACGGATTTACGGGCCTTTACATTTGGTATCAGAGCCGAAGGTTAAGCGAGAACCTTGGCTCTGGTGGGGATTACTCATTAGAGATAGAGTCAGTAGTACTCTAGAATGAGTTTGAGGGTATTAATAGATATGAGCGCGTATTTGTTAGTGAATATAAATGGTTTAAATATTGTGTTGACTTATTGGTTGAGTGGTATATGAATTCTGATCGAGTAGCAGTGCAGCTAATTCGATACGAGTTTATAAACATTTAAGCACGATAAACCGACACAGTATTGTTTTCAGAAGTGGGTGAATGAAATAATTTTAACCAAAAATATATTTTGATATAAAAAGAAATAATTTTCTGAAGATTATTATATATAATTGAAGTTTTTGGATGGTAATATTATAACCAAACAAGATTATAAAATCTGAAATAGTTTATATAACTAATATGCGGATTTGTATAAGTTGAACGAATGGATTATAATTAAAATTGGATTTAAACTGGAAGGTGGAAAGTTTAAATTCCAGGGAGTTTGAAAAAAAAATCTGGAAAACCTTATTTGAATAATTTAAAAATCAGTAGGGAATAAGTTATAAGCTTATAAAATTGAAGTGATTTTTAGATAAGGAAGGAAAGTATGAGATTTGAATTTTGGAATTAAAAATAAAAGTGAAAGAGTTAAAAATGAAGTTTAACTTAGATTGAGTTGAAGAAATTAAATTGTTAAAAATTTAATTGATTATGATTTGAAAGAAATAAATCACTGAAATAGATTAGTTAAATGGATTAAATTTTGGATGTGATTGAATTGGGACATAGAAATTAAATTGGATTGAAAATAACTCAAGCTAAGTAAAACGGAAGTGAGTTGAATTAAATGAACTTAAGCTAAGTTTAATGATATAGAGATTGAATTTGAATTAAGTTGAAAATGGAATTGAATTGAAATAAAATTCAGCGAGTTATAGATAATATTGAATGGAATTAAATTCTTGCTTGAATAAATTTAAAAGAATATCATGATGCTAGATTTAATTGGAGCTAAGTTAAATAAGAAATCGAATTGGAATAAATAAGCTTCGATAGTTTAACAGAACAATTGAAAATGCTTGAAATAAAAGTATACTTGACTAAATAAGGTATGGTCTTGAGGTAAAACTAAAATGTGAATGTGATTGATTATAAATGGATGGAAGTGGAAAAAAATATATGAGTGTGTGGCTTATAAAAACTAAAAGTGGAATAAATAAGCCAAAATAAAATTGTTTGGTATTTTGGAAAATGAAATAGAAATCTAAACTTGAATTATAAATAGATTGAACTCAAGTAAAATAGTGAAGAGATTTTTGAGATAAAAATCAAATATTGATTTAAGAATTGGGAGTGAACTAATTAACTAACTAGTCAAGGAAAATATGGAAATGGAACCTAATTTGGTAAAATAGAAGTTGAATTGGGAGTAAATAATGGAGTTTGGAAATGAACTCGAGTTATAAATAAAATTCAACTTGGATTGTTAGTGAATTAAATATGATTGGGAATGTCGTCGAGTGAAATGAAATTGGATTAAAATAGCGATGGTTTGTATTGCAAATAAAATCCAAGCGAGGAGAAATAAATTGAAAATGGCCTTGTTATTAATAAAATAAAATCGGGATGAATTTGAAATGGGATTTGGAGTTAAAATGAATAAGTGAATAAACTAATTGAATTAAAGTAGTAAAACGGAATGGAATTTGATTGGATGAGAATCAAATTAAAATGGGAATACAATTTGTGCAAGAAAGAAATGGACTTAAGTTATGAAATGAAATAACTTGGAAAAAATATATAAACGACTTAAGTTTATATTTTGAATGGAAGCGTGGCTTAAATTAATTTGGAAAATGGTTATTAATATATTAGTATGGAATGTTTCAAGCTTAATAAAATGGTTTTGAATGAACATATGCAGATAAGAAATGGAATGCAAGTTTATGGGGAGTAAATAAACTAGAATGGAATTGAATTAATATAAATTGAGTTGGAATCAATTTAAAAGGGGCTATAAGCTTAAGTGATTATTATTTGAATAAATATCGTCGAATTGCATAGAAATAAATTGTCGTTTGACGTAAACGGAAGTAAATTAAATTCTATGAATTGATAGAAGCAAATAAAAATTGATTTTGGAATCAATTGGAATGAATATGAGTTTGTTTGGTTTAGAAATGAATTTAATGTAAACAGTAGAGTTGTAAACCATTTAAATGGAATGAAATAGTGTATGGATCGATTGAAAACAATTGCATAAGGGTTAAAATCATATAAATTGCTTATGATTATTTATTAGTATGCATTGCTTAAGTAATCCATGTGTTTAGCCATTTAAATAAGTGAAAGTGTTATGCATTTCATATATTTAGTGCTTACAAGTTTAAATTGAATAAGTACGGGTACTTGGAGGCCGTTTGGTTGGGTTGTGATCGCGCTAAATTGCTTAACAAATAAACTGCTGCTTGAAATGATAAATAGAGGTACGCCTACACAATAAAAGATAGGAAATATGAAATATTGTTGTTTACTTTTGTTTTCCGACCGTGTGGGTCGATGTATATATATTTATCTCTCTTGTCAAATTGCAAAAGCTCCTCCGTACAAGGGAGACTGTACCAAAAAAATTCAAAAATTTTGGGAGTTAGAAAATTTTTGGAATATTTTTGTTTACAAAGAATTGATTTCAAATTGGAATTGAAATAAAAGGATTTTGGAATTGGAGTTGAAACTAATTGGTAGTTTGAAACTAAAGGATTAGGAAAGTGAATACGGGATTTTTACTAAGTGGGTTTGATAAAGTTAATGGGTTTGGAGCGTTCTTTCTACCTTAGCGATTTCGGGGATGAAATTCTTTAAGGGGGGAGGAATGTAACGACCCAGAATTTTGGATATTTGAAATTGGAATATTTAATTGATTTTAAATATTCGGGTGTTAGTTTTAACTTGAATTTCAAATATAACTATTTATTGGATAATTAAATTATTGAATTTAATTGGAAGTTGGATAAAATATTAAATCTTGTTTTTAAGCTTGTTAAAAATATTTTAAAGGCTTGTAAAATTTATATTGATAGTAATAAAGGTGATAAAAGTTTTAAAATTGAAATTGAAGGGATTTGTTCAGTTTTGAAAATATATCTTTTAAATCGACAATTTAAAATAGCCTTCCGAGGCACAGTCTCGGAATTTGACGAAACCAGTTCCATTGGTTCCGTAATATTGTATTATTATCGAATTTCAAGTTTCGAAGCTTTCGGAGTTATCGTGTGGCCGTACGAGATGTAAATGCGTTGAAATCTATATCGAAATTTCAATATAATAACTGGGTCCAAAAAGCTATCTTCTCCATACGATCGAATTAGGACTCGAAACCTTTTCCATTGCGTTTGAAATAGGGGTATAACATTATAAACACCTAGCGGCACGCATTGATGGAAGGTCGAGATTTTAAGCTACGTAAATCGAGACGATTTAAATTTAAATTTAGATATAATATATCCTTTGTTTGACTAGTCAATTCCAGCTGAAATTCCTTCACATCGGCACTGTTTCATTTCTCCTTCAAAACACTATAGCAAGTTAATGCAGGCATGTTAGCATCTCATCGTGCTTTTTCTTGTCCCCTCCCTTTTCTTTTTAAAAGCAAGCAGATTGTTCAAAAGGAAAACCAAAAAAACAAAGAAACTGCCTCGTTTAAAAAAAATCGCGTTCTCTTCCTCGTATCAGAAGCACGAAATCGAAGAGAAGAAAAAAAATGGCGAAGCAGGCAGTGAGTTCGAATCGAAATCGATTTATAAAAAAAAATAAGTATACATCGAACGAAATCGCGATTTCGTTCTCCTCTTTTTCTAAGTGTCGATTGAATCGAGGAAACCAAAGCCTGAAGTGGGATGTCAACCTATTCTCGACGAATCTGTGATGCGTACGAGAGCGATGGGAAGTCGAAGTGGTTTGAGTGGAGGAGAGGTGGCGACGAAGGCGGCGGCGATGGTCGCGATTGTTGGAAGGATTCGGGTGGCCGAAGTCATGGAGGAGGTCGCGATGCCTGGGTTCGGTGAGGGTTTGGCGATTTTTAGGAATTAAGGTATTTTGTAGATTTGTCCTTTTTTTATTTTAATATATATATACATATATATATATATATATGAATATATGCATATAAGTTTAAAAAAAGGGAAACCGCGGTAAGGTATATATATACAGTTTATGTATTTTAAAATTTGATAATATATATATGGGTATATGCAGTAAAGCAGAAAAAAATATATATAAGGTTTTGGAAGGGAAAAAAATATAGGAGTTTTAAAATGTTCACAGTAAAGATATATCTGTTTTGTTATTTACAGAAAGGTAAAATATAAATATAGGTATATCTATATAAACACACACCTATTTTATTATATATCGAAACACAGAAAGTATATATATATATAAAGTTTTAGAAAAAAAATAATAGGAATTTTTAAAGGTTTGAAGTTATATAAAATTAGTTTTTTTTAGATCTATAAATTATTTTTATAAGCATATATGTAGCTTCAAAAGAAAAAGAATGTATTTTGGTGATTAATCCGCTCAATTAACTTATTTAATTATTTTTAGTTACTAAAAGATTTTTAAAAGGGAAGTAGTTAAAATGAAATCATTAGTTAAGTAATTTATTAAATGAGATTAATTGTCTGATTATTTCAAATATTAATAAAATCATATAATGTGTGTACAAGGTCGAAAAAATCGAGAAACCGAGTCGAGATTGAAGTGGATTGCAAACAAAATCAAAGGTGAGATTTTCTCACTCATTTGGATTCCAAAGTTTAATTTAAATGATTAAATTTAAATTATTGGATGTGCTTGGATGAATTAAATAATTATCTGTTGGATGGTTACATATATATAGTAGTGTATATATATATATATATTGGAGTGATTGATATTCCCGCATTATATAGCGGATGAGACCCTATGCGCCCCGCATAATAGCGGATGACCCTATATACCGCGATATCCCCCTCGAAGTGGGATTGGTATTTTTGTTTGTTGACTAACATCTGTGGATGCAGGGAAACAGGTTGGAGGGATCCAACAGGATTCCTCAAGAATATTTATTGTTTATATATATGTGATATATGATGTGATAGATAAATTGATATGGGTGTATGTGAATTGAATTATTAAATGCCAAATAGCCTGTGAATTGAATTTGGATATTTTTGAATACCATAATAATTAAGTGAAGGAATTAAAAGGGAAATTTGGAAGAAAATATTTATATAAAAAATATGATTTATTAAAAAGGGAATTAAGAAGAATAAAGAAATATATAGGCTAACTTGGTATTACTTAACCATTTGTAAATTATTTAAGTAAAGACTTGAAATTAAATTATCTATTAAGGACTGGATGAGATATTGGAATCGATAAATAGATTTTAAATAAAAATGGAATTTTATTAAAGGCTAAAATGTTATAATGGAATTATCAATAAGGAATTGGTTTTATAAATAAATGGAGAACTCATGGGAGTTTATAAATTTACAAACGGGGTTTATAAATGAGATAAAATGATATCAGTGAATATGTTGAAAATATAAGTTAATGGTGTGAACTTATATCGAGTAGTGGGAATCGTTGGAAGAGAAATAATGGAATACATTTCGAATATGAGAATGGTTTAAATTTGGATAGGATCGATGGGATACGAATCTAGAAGATTTTATAGATGGAAATTGGGAATATTGGATTTTCTATAAATAGACTTTTGTTGAGATAAACTCTAAATTTATAAACCAACTTTGTAAATTAATTAGCAACTGGATATGAACTTTAATACTTTTGAGATATTGATATTTTAGATTTTCATTAAACCATATTTTGAAAATAAACCATATTTCTTATTTTATAGAGATATATGTTTTCAAATGTTTTAAAATTTAATTATAAATCCTCTTGAGATGAGAGGTAAAGTTTATTTAATGGAATAAGATTTTAGGAGAAAGATCTCATAGTGGGGTTATGGAAACCTAAATGAATTGCCATAGTATGAGATAGGAGTCTTCAGAAGGTGAAATAAAATTCACAAAAGGAAATAGAAGTGAAATTGGGATTATAAGCAAGCATATTTGTCTTTGGAAATATTAAAAGAAACTCTTGAATTCATAGAATTTGTGTAAACGAGTGGGATTTGCAAATAAAAGTGTAAATGATTTTTGAGAAGAGAAAATAAGGAAATAAATGAATATTTTCCAAATGTTGGATATTAAATGAAGTGGGAAAAATATTCTAAGTATTGGGTACAGGTCGAAATTGTTCCGTGGGAATAAAAGAGATTTGAAACTATTTTCAAAGTGTTGAAATATGGGATTAATACCTTGAGTAGATATTTTGAGTTAAATAATTTGGGAAAATTATTTAAAGCCTAATGGTTGCTTGTGAATGTTATTTGATAGTTAAATAACCGACTATCAATATTGGCCAATGCGCTGATCGTTTCGAAGAGACCGGGATCGAGTTTAATTATCCGAAAAACCACTTCGATCCGGTTTGAACGTAGCGAATGAAGACCGTGAAGATGATGAAGATGGTGTTTCGGTTTGTCCAGACCCAGGACAATTTGTATGGATGAATTCTATCAGACCATCGTCATTGGAGGACGGTGAGCATTGTAAGTGAATGTGTGCTAAAAAGGTAACGCATAGCCTCAAGCCTCATCAACTGGGAATGGCTAAAACAGGGGAGGTGCAGCAAGGCTAAGTGGGTAGCACCCAACTAGGGTAAGATTTCCCCTGTCTAGAGGTCCCTTTTATTTCGGTAGTGTGGCGGTTGGTCGCTCCAACCGTGGGGCGATCTTATTCGGACAATCCAGTAAGGGGTAGCTCCGGTCTTGTGTTGTAGAGGATCGGGAGTGGTCCTCGGTACTCTGATCTAGACCAGGTACTGTGATGGGCGGTACCCTAGTAGCCTTGCCATTGTATGGAATCCAATCTCCAATAAGCGCCTGTATGGTTTTGATTGTGCCCAACTATGCTGGAACGTGAGATGTAAGCATTTCAGCTAGATTCTATTTTACTTTCTATAGACACTATTATAATATCATACGGATTTGATAAAAATGTTTTGGTTATCGTAAGGTAAAAACCTGACACATTTATTTGTGGCTTGGTCTTACAAGATACCTTTGTTTTAAAGGATTTTCGGAAATATAATAATCCAATTGAGTATGATTTTCTCACACTGGTTTTCCAGACTGACTCGGGTGTTGTTTTATTATGATGCTCGGGTTAGACTGAGTTGTACAGATTCAGGTTAAAAAGCTAAGGAGCTCAAGAGACGAGCTGGATGGTAGAGCGTACTTCCGTATTTGATTATTATTCCGCTGTGTAAGGACAAGCTATTTAATTGTCCAGGTTGACTGTTGCTCAATGTACTCTGATGGTTGTAAGTATATATAACAATACAGATTTCTTTGTATTTAAAAGCTGTTACTATATATTGTATTTTGTTCCGCTGCGATTGTGAGACTCTGATGTTGTTTTTATCTTCTTCTTCTACCTCTTTCTTCTTTAACCCTAAAGATTCGCATTTTCGTCTGTTTTGAGTTGAATTGGTATGGAATATTGTCGGCTCAAAGGGGTACGGATTTGTGGGCCTTTCAACATTTAGTGGGAGCAATGAAAGAGTTGATGAACTCTTGGGACTATTACATACTAATGTATGTGGTCTCATGCCTACGACTACCAAAGATGGTGCCTCATACTTCGTAACATTCACTAATCTCGATATAGATATGTGTCACTTATGAAACACAAATCAAAGGTTTATGATAAATTCATATAATATAAGAGCGAAGTAGAAAACTAAACTAATAGGAAAATTAAAATACTTTGATCTGATCAAGGAGGTGAGTACATTGGATATGAACTCCAAGAGTACCTAAAAGAGAATGAGATTCTCTCTCAAGTTACTCCTCCCTATACACCTTAATACAACAGTGTATTGGAAAGGAGAAATCAAACTTTGTTAGATATGGTTTGATCGATGATGAGTGACATAGAGTTGTCTCTCTCCTTTTGGAGATATGCGCTAGAAACCAATGCACATATATTGAATAAGGTAACGTCTAAATCCGTCTTTATGATTCCTTAGATTATGGACTGGTAAGAAACCCCACCTTAGTCACCTTAAGGTTTGGCTTGTCCGGCTTACATACGAACGTAAACCAGTAAACCTAAAGCATGTTCTACTTTATGTAATTTTATAGGGTCTCTAAGAAATTCTCATGGATACATATTCTATCATACCAAGGAACATAAAGTGTTTGTTCAAGACATGTCACCTTTTTGGAAACTGAGTATTTAAACAGTAATTCAACATCCATAGAAAATACAAAACCTACTAGAAGGTCAAGTGGGGAATCTCGCATGCTAGAGTGACACTACAAGTTTCTCACTAATGGTGAGTTACTTCATTTATGATGATGATCCACTCACGCATCGACAAGCATTGGAGAGTAAAGACTCTACATGGTTGATGATGCTATGAAATCAAAAATAGATTGTATGCAAAAATACAAGGTATGGACTTTAGGGAATATTAACGAATGGTAAAACCCATCGACTCTAAGTGGATCTTTAAGAAAAAGAATAGTGCAGATGAAAAGGTCGAGGCCAATAAAGCAAGGTTTACCACGGAAGGTTTCTATCAAATTCAAGGGGTTGATTATGATGAAACATTTTCGTCGGTCGCCATGCTTAAATCCATTCAGATACTACTTGTTTTCGGCACTTATTATGACTATGAAATATGGTAGATGAATGTTAATAAAAACATTTCTAAAAAGTGATTTAGAAGAGACTATTTATATGTCACAGCCAGAAAGTTTCAAGGTTAGTGGGAGCAGCGATAAGACATGTAGGCTCTTGAGATCAATTTATGGTCTTAAGTAAATATTAAGGAGTTGGAACAAATGTTTTAATAATGTAATCAAATGGTTTGGTTACTGTCAGAACATAGAGGAAGCACGCGTATATATAAGAAAGAGAAAATTGGTGTTGTAACATTTTAGTATTATTCGTCGATGACTTGCAACTGATTAGTAACGATGTACCGACGTTACAAACAGTGAAAGCTTAGTTGTTCAATAATTTCTCAATAAAGGATTTAGGGGAGGCATCCTATATACTTGGTATAAAGATCTATAGGGATAGATCTAAGTGGATATTAGGATTGTCTCAATTTATGTACATAGATATCATACTTAGATGATTTAGTATGGAAAATTCTAAGTGTGGAAACGTTCCAGTACAACATAGAATTGTCCTTTCAAAGAAGGACTCCCCATCTATGAAAGAAGAAAGGCAACACATGAGTCATATTCTTTACGCTTTGGCTTTAAGATCGATTATGTATACTACGCTATATACAAGGAGTTGGATGCTGCTTTTGCACTAGGTGCTGCTAATCGGTATCAATCGAATCCGGAAGAAAATCAATGGATAATAGTTAAAGTCATCCTAAAGTAATTAATAAATAATAAGGATTTTTTTCTCATTTATGGTAAAAATGAACTCCTTATGAAGGGCTATTCAGACTCTAGCTTTAAAGCGATGTTGACAATAGAGGGCTATTCTGATGCTATATAAATGATTTGTGTTTACCCTTGATGGAGGGGCTTTAGTTGAAAAATTCCAAATAAAAAGTTGGGCAGATTCAACCATAGAGGCTAAGTGCATTACCTTGAATGATGCCACAAAAGAAGCAGTATGGATATGCAAATTCTTTAAGGAGTCAGGAAGGACCCAACCATAGAATGTCCAATGCTCTTATATTGTGACAATAATGCAGCAATGTGGATTGTCAAGAAACTGCAAGCTCATAAAGTTTGATATTCATCATTTGTAAGTACAACATGATAAGGTAGTTTATCACTAATGGGAAGACTGTAATCGAGAGAGTAGATACTTAAGGTTACAAAGAAAATCCATTCATTAAGGTGCTTTCTCGGTGTAATTTTGGAAGACTGATCGAAGGCATAGGGACGAGGCTCTGTAACTGCCCTAAGTGCAAGTGGAAGATTGATTGAGCTAAGGGTGTCCCCAAGGGAAGATTATGTAGATATTTATACAAACTTATCTCTGTAAACAATCTTGTTCAAAATAAAATATACTTTTGATTTAATTTTATGTTATATGTGATGTACAGTGATATAAATAATGAATTAATTACATTAAATATAAAGAAGTAGAATATCATTAGGAGAAGTGTCTTGTTGATTGCAGTTACCAATGTGTTTATAACCATAAGCATTGAATCGATATACATATGCATACATACATATATGTGTGTACCTAATTTCAAATATATATATATATATAGAACGTTAACGCCTTAAATGTTATTGGTCAAGATATATCGAAAAAAGGATATCGATACATTCGAGACTAATGTATGTAACGCTATCCATATGATGAATGGTGATTTACTCATGACATTTGGGGGTACCAAGAGGTTACGTACTTGTGGATATTTGGAATAATCACAAAATGACTCAATGAGAGTCTACTACGATTTAATACAACTAAGTATATAAGATCTCATAGCAACGACGTACGGTGGTCTTCTGACTAGAGAGTACAATTGACTTTAAGTAGGTAAATTGTAATTTGACTACGGTCAAACACATGACATGACAACCATGTTAAAGTCATAGTTGTGTACACGTTGAACTACTTGAAGTGAAACACTGCTGTAGAGAGGATTCATCTCCTTTGTTGTAGAAGATCAATATCACCGCAATTGTAGTCAACTTAACGTCAAATAAATAAAGTAAATCGGTTAATTAATATATATTATCAGATTGAACCAATGACTTTAAAGTAGTCTACACAATTAAATATAGACATTAGTAGAGTTTCTGACCTTAAATCAAACTCTAGATATGCAAATGATATAGTGATGATGAAAAGAATCCGTGTACAAAATGTCATTACTATGTGAGCTTATTATAGATTAGAAATTGGATATTTCCTAAATCATCTATAAGCATTGAACTTATGCCCGATTCTATACTACAACAAAGTCCATACGGGTTTCAGTATTTAAATTGTTTAAATATTGACTTAGAACCGAGTTCACTAGAGGGTCAGCACAACCGAGTTGTTGGTTATATTCAAATTCGACCGTTGTTAAAATTAATTTATAAATGTCATAAATTAATAACAAATTGATACAAATGTTCTATTAATTTTTTTTGCTTTTTAAGTTATTTATTTGAAGATTAAAATCGATCAAAATGATGTACATAAAGTTGTATGTCAATTCGATTGAAAAAGGAGCTTATATAATATAATTAAGTTATTGATTCAAAGTGAGTCAAATGAGCATTTTGACTAAGGGGTAAATAGGGCCCGGCCGTAGAATGGGAGAGGCAATAGGGACTTAGTCTCCTCGGGTTTAAGGAAAACGAGGGAGATATTTGATACATAGAGGTATATAAATAAGTAGCCTCTACCCTCATTTTCTCTACACTCAACCAATAAAACCCTAGCCTCTAACTAACATCGATGAAGCTAAGGTGACAAAATTGCAACCCATAGCCAAGGAGATAGAGGAGAGAACTAAACAATAACCGTGTTCGACGGTTGGTAGAATCATAAGAAGGAGGTATCACTTTTGTTATACACACACACACACATGATCACACACATTGCACATGGATACACACACATGCTATCTTTAAACATTATATTCGGCTATGTTTAATAATAATAAAAAAAATCAAAAATTTATTTTATTAGTTAATTGATGAAAAAAATGTTTATATATACAAACATAACATTCGAAATTGGCTTTTAGATTGAAAATATATATTTAATTTCAAATCTAATATTACATATATGTATATATTAAAATAAATATTTTATATTTATGAATTATTAATTCTGACTTTTAATATTTAAAAGCAAATCTTATATATAAATGTATGTATGTATATTCCGCACGGAAAATTTAAATAAAAAATTATTTTATTTTAATGTTTTTATACTGACAATAAAAAAACAACTTTTCGATTTGAAAGTCAAACGAGTTTATGAAATATAAATAACTTGAAATTTTCAAACATAAAATCCATTTGGATTTTTAATTATATTTATGTATATACACACACACACACATATATATTTTTCGGTGATGACTTAAAAAAATTAAAGAAAACAATTTTGATATGTATACATTACTATATATTTTTTAGAGATAGTCAAACTTATTTAAATTTGAATTTTAAAATAATTAACATATTTTTGTAAAATTTAAATATTAAGTAACAAAATATTTAAATATAAATTCTTTATACATACATATAAATTAAACGTTTATATACAATAAATTATATTTTAAATAATATTATGCTATATATATTATAAATATTAATTAAAATAAAATCGCCAAAAAGTAAAAGAAAAATATAGTCTATATTAGTGTAAATATAAATTTAGTTAGTGTCGATGTATATGTATACCCCTTTGACATCATTGTAGACATATGGTTATCACTTTTACATTTATTAACCATGAGTCATAATGGTTAATATACACTTATTCCCATAGCACCTCTAGGTTAGATTATAACATTTAATATAGTTATGACGTTAGTATTGTGAATACGGACATATTACAATTAAAATTAAAATTAAATTAATAATTAAACTAAAAATTAAATTAGTAAATTAAAAATAAAATTAATAAATTAAAAATTAAACTAATAAATTAAATTTATATTAAATTAATAATAATATATTATTATTAAAAACAACAAATATATAAATATTTTAAATAAAATTAAATAAATTAAAATATTTCTCAAACTCTTTTATTAATTCATACTAAATTTGATTAGTATAAGTAAATATTATTCACATAATCACAAAACAAGATCTTGTGCAAGTTAATAAAAGTGAATTTTTTTAAAAGTCGCTCTTTTACCACCACTGCCAATACACCTGATCCAACAATTTATTCATTAGGTATTCCCTAGGTAAGTCCATCATAATTAATATAGTTATAATGTTTGCATTATGAACGCGAACATATTAAAATTAAAATTAATTAAAACATATACTATATTGAACCATAATACATATAAATCCAAATGTTTTAATCTAAATTAATTAAATTTAAATTAAAACTCAAAATTCCTTTATTAATAACAACTGATATAATTTTGTACAAAGATATTATTTACGTAAACACAAAATAAGATCTAATGCAAACTACTCAAAGGATTTTTTTGAAATTTTCCGTTTTGTCCTATTGCCAATGCACCTGATCTAACAACCATACCTTGCTAAATTGGTTACACATACCAAGATGTTGTTAACTTATGTTGAAATGATAAAAGGAGAGATTAAAGATGGAAGTGTGATAACACTTTTGGTGAACAATCAATTACCTATAATTAATAAAGGAGCGAAGCAACACGAAAATCAATCCTTAGTGCTACGTCAATCTTCAACTCGTGTAGTATGTGAAGAAATCAATGTACAGTTAACCACTATAGTTTTGATTATAAAAAAATAGACGAATAAGTTATAAATATTTAGTTTTAAGCCGACATGGGTTATAGTATAGTTTGGGATAGAACATTGGAGTAAATGAGGTAGTTGGCAGTGGAAGAGGAACAGTTTTCAGTAGGGTAACATATAATGAAGAGTACAATATTCAAGAATTTTAAAATGTTGCAATGTCCCTGTTACATTTAACCTTTGTTGGGTTCTTTTTAAGTTAGTATGATGCTAAAGGCACCTTGTTTTTGCCTTACCAATACCATTTCTAAAAAATAGTACCATTAAATTACTTAGTATACTTCATAATACTATTAATAACGTAGGGGCTACCAATACTCAACAAAATTATAAATATTTACAAAAACATATATAATTTGTTAATAATAAGATCGATCTAATCAATTGCTAATACATTAATCAAGCCAATGTAGGCATAATCATGAATAAACCTTCAAAATATCTCTTGAATATGTATTTTTTGTAAGAAGTTATGTTTTTCTTCCAAAAAATTTTGAAATTCAAAAAAGATAAAATAGCATTTGCAAAAATTTGCAAATATTAAAAATATAGTTTCAAAGATGTTGGGATTGATGAATATTTATATAGAGTTAAATTTTAAATTTATTTCTGAAGATTAAATATGTGGATATTGGTAATGGTGACATTGCTACAACAGAAGATATTAAATCTCATCATGGTGTTTTTTGGTCAACAAAAGTTCGTACACAAATATCATTTTCTCTTGATTAACCGTTGAAATAAGAAAAATATACTTGGTATTAAAAAAAGTAAAAATTTAATAGTTTGTAATTTGATCGAAGTGATATTAATAAGAGAAAACTAAGTTGGGGTTGCAACTTGCAACATACTTAGTTTTAGTAGATTTGGGGTCAACTAAGCAAAGCATAGGTGTAAAAAGAATTCCCCTACTCGAAAAGTTATTATTACCGACACTACATTTTTGGATATGAGGGGGCCATTTTTTTATTAAAAAAGCTTTTTAATATGAAGGGTACTAATCAAACTAGTCCCCTCATAAAATTACAATCAAATTGACCTATTTACTTTCTTTTATTTATGCTATTTTTCATTTAATTATCATTATGTAACGATCCGAAAATTTTAACGATTTAAATAACGTAATTAACTAAATTTTCTTGAAAATAAATAATAAAATTTTTTCAATGAAAATTTGACTTTTGGAATGCGTCTATTTTAACATAGCAAGTGGCAGATTTTCATCTAAAAATATGAAAGTTTATTTAGTTGTGAAATTTCAATTTAAAATTTAAAATCAGTTAAATTTGATGGAAACAAAATATTTTGAAATCTGAATATTTTTACATAAGAAAAATGTAAATCATTTTCTGAGTGAGACGTCATATTTCGTATCGTTGAATTTGGCCTGCTCTAGCTCCGTTTATATTATTTTCGGTGTTTTAGCAACATTTTCGGCAGCGAAAAATCGAGTTTGGTAGGTAGGCCGTGTCGCTGATATATGTGTACCATCTTGTTCGTCTCATCGCGTCGATCTTCGTAGTATATTTGTTTGTGCACTACGGCATCCGGTACGTGGCAAAATCTGCAAAACGGTTAGCCGTATCGGTACCCATTTGGAAACTTTTGGTGTTCTATGTCCTTTCATTATCCACTGTGAAAACAAATGGCCACTTGTTTCTAATATTCCCAACAATTCAACTCTTGGCCTTTGCTATTCCTATCGTTCCATTTATATTTCTGGTCCATTTTTTTCTGCCATTCTTTCTCTCTTTCTTCTTTGTTCTGTTCGTGCTTTTTATAATATATATATATATATAAGGTTGCTTATATTGGTTTTGAGAAACTGCTCGTATCCTTTTGCCGAACCCATATTCCCCGACCTACTTCTTCCCATCACCCTCACTCCACCGTCCTCCCACGTGCCAAACCCCGCTACCACAGCCCATCCTCTTTCAGCCACCCACGCCCTTCATCCGCCGCCAAACCCCTTGCTCTCCTGGCCGCTGCAGACCCCAACCATCACAACCCCATCACTTAAGCAGCAGCCTTCCCCAGCCTCCGCCTTCGAGGCAGCCGCCACTACCGAGCCTCCTCACCCCTAGCAGCCGCACACAGGCACCGTCCCTGTCCTTCCACCATAACCCTGCACGCCTCAGCCACCACGACCCGGGAAGAACCCACCATGACCGCCTCAGATCCCCTCTGCACGCAGCCGCCAAACACCCACCTTTCTAGTTCGACCGCAAGCCTCTCCGGTCCACCACCCGCGTCTTGACTCTCCGCCACCCTGCCCGAACCTGACCCAGCCTTCCCAGCCCATTCACGTCCTCCATCTCAGCCATCTCCAGGCCCTTCATCACCTCGCAGTAGTGCACCGAACACCACCCTGTCCCGCTTGCTTGACGATATTCCAGCTTTGCCCACACCACATGTTGTAGCCATTCGAACTCCTCCAGCCTTGTGTGCTTATTGTCTGATTTCAAGTTCTTGTTGATATATATATTATACTTTGGTGATTCGTCGATTTCAAGTTCTTGTTGCATTTCTTGGCCTTGTGTGCTCGCTGTCCGTATCGCAGCAGTTTATATCTTGTTTCGCTGTCCTATTTATTGCATATTTGTGTGTGTGTTTGTGTCATCTTCTTCACCATCATTGTTTTCATAGCCTCAAAAGGTGAGCGATCACTCACGATTAACATTCATTTGTTTAGTAAATTTATTTCACATGAAATGACGATTGAAATGTGTTGTTAAAATTTAATTGGTTAGTAATTAAATTTTCAAGTATGATATGTTATTATTTAAATTTGTTAACCTATGTTAATTGACATATGACACCATAACATGTTGTATATATATTATATTTAAATGGTTAGTTATGATCCATGCTTGTAATTGATTTATTATGCTATTTTATATTATTATTTTATTTTTCTCACACTGCAAGTCCCCTGTTAGTTAGGAAAATCGCTATGGGTTAAAACGATACATACCCGAATGATCTTATAGATTAGGGAAATCTTTATGGGTTGAAATGACAAACCCAAGCAATTTTATTGATTTTGAATTTTGGGATTGCGGGTTGAAATGATATATACCCGTAAAATTAAATAATTGCGAATTGAAACGATAAATATCTGTATCACTTAACCATTGGTAGGAAACTATATACGGACACCGTTGGTCTATTTTTAAATGATTTCCAAATTTTGAGAAAAGAAAATATATGTGTTTTGATTTTAAAATATAGTATAAAGATTTTTATATTAATATATGTGTAAAATTTAGACGTTTAGAATTATATGTTTAGGAAAATTTAAATTTATAAGTTAAGTTTTAAAAATGTAAATTTTAAGATTTTACTTATAATTTTATTATTGTTAAATATATAAAATAAGGTTTAATATAAAATATATTTAATAAATGAGATTTAATTTAATAAAATATAATATAATAAAATTTAGTTTAATAAAATTTAATTAAATTTATTTATATATATAATATGTTTAAGTATTTATTTAAAATTTATATTAATATTTGAAATTAGATTTTGTAATAACTTTAATAAATTAAGGTTGGAGAGATAAATTGAAATTGAGTTGTAATTTAATTTGTTTAAGAATTGTTTTTAAATAGAAATTGATTTGAACTTATTGATTTTGAGATTGTTAAAGATATGATTTTATAACTTGATAACTTGATTTTGATTAAAGGTGATTAAATGAATATTTCAAATTTAAATAAAATTGAAATTGAATATTTAATTTTGATTTAAATTTGTAATTTGAGATTTTATGTTTATAAAAGTGATTAAGTGAATATTTTCAAATTTAAATAAAATTAAAGTTGAATTTTGAAATATAAATGAAATTTATCAAATTGAGTTATTGTAAATGTTTGAATATTTAACCTTTGAAACCTATTGAATATGAAGTGATTTAAATTCGTAGTTCAAACCTGGATTTGAAATCAATATAAATTAAAATGGTTTTAATAGGAATTTCAATTGAACCTTTAACATTTTTAATTGAAATCGTTGAACTGAGATTGATTTAAATTGAATTTTGGAACTAAAGTTGATTTGAATTAATTTGTGAAATTGGAAGAAACAATTCTAATTTGATACTATTTTCCGATATAAACTCTTTAAATATATATAAACTATTTTCAAAATATATAAACTATTTTAATATATATATATATTAGTATATAAGCTATTTCTAATATATAAACTATTTTAATCTATAACCTATTTTTAAATATAAACTATTTTAATGTATAACTATTCCAATATATAAACAAATTTCAATATTCAAACTGTTTAAGTTGGAACTGTTATGATTTAGATTTAATTGATTTAAATGTGAATATTTTGATATGATGGTTTAACCTATCTTGTGGTAATGATTTCGAAAGTGAATATGATTTTGAAATGATAATGATTTCGAAAGTGAATTTGATTTTGAAATGATAATGATTTTGAAAGTGAATATGATTTTGAAATGATAATGATTTTGAAAGTGAATATGATTTTGAAATGAATATGATTTTGAAAGTGATATGATTTTTGAAATGAATATGATATTTTGATATGAAATATGAACTGTTTAAAATGTAAAAGAACCAACCAGTGTGAAATAAACGTTTGGTTGTTAAAGAGACAGGGATCAAATATTGTCATACTCTCTGCCAATACCGAAAACCACTTTAACAATTGTGCATGTGGTGGAAAATCCAAAACGAAGTAGGATGGTTTGACGAACGATTCTGTATGAGGTATGAACGCAGCCCTGACCCCCTCGGGTCAGCTTGATATGACTAAAACAGGAGCCACGCTGGGCCAATTGAGGTCGCTCCTCCGATCGAGCATGCTTCTTTGAAACTATATCTATTACTTTGTGATTTGATTGGTGCACACCTTTGATTATGGGAGTATGTCTCGAGGTGGGCGGTAGTAGCTGCTATGCATTACCAGCAGTCCGTATCCTCAAAACGGTAGTATCCTACCCTGGGCATTGTCTCGCGTGCCTTGCCATATGCCTTATCGAGCCCATTATGAGTTTGATTTGTATCGTACATATGGAGTGCTCACTGAGTATCTCACCGGTTTGGTGGAGCTTATAGTATCTATATAAACTATGATATTTATATAAAAATATGTTAAAGGGGATATGGGAAACGCCTTAACGCTATTTTGATATTTTACTTTACTATAGACATTATCTATGTAGCGTATTGTATTGTATGTAAATGGTTTGACGGATCCTTAAAGGATGGAATCTCAAACATCCTTTAAGTTATATTGCATTTCATTTGGACATTTCACTTGAGTTGATTTACTTGCATAAGAATATTAATCATGACTCGAGTGTTTTGTGTTTTGCTTTATGCTCGGATCAGCCTGAGTGTCACAGCATTTAAGACTCACCTTTGGAGCTTGGAGCTTGGAGATCTATCTTTTATCTATCCAGCTTTCCAGTTGTTTATGTTCAGACTTGTCATTTGCTTTTATATTAGAGACTTCTATGTATTTGGGATTTTTGTTGTATTTTCTTTAGACTCTGATATTTATGTAGTAGCTTCATGAACTACTATTTATCTATTCTGCCGCGTATTGTTGTATTACTCTGTATCTGTGATTCTGTGATTGATTTATTTACTATATATGCTAAGTTTTGCCAAAAATAAATAACAATATGTTGTTTTGAACAATTCAAGTCTGAATGTGTGGATTATTGTCGATTTAAATGGTTCGAAATAGCGGGTCATTACATTTGGTATCAGAGCTCTGGTTTAGGAAAAACTTAGCTTATGGAGTAAAAACTCATTAGAGATAGGGTAGTGATATCCTAGAATGAGAAGAATCAATTACGGAATCATCCTTCCTTTCGAACCTATCTTCTTAGTTAGAATTCTCTTTGATTAGGGTTCCTCTAAATTTGAATCTCTGTCCTTGTTCTAAAATCCATTCTTTAATCATCCTATAAGAGAGCATAATTGTAGTTGATATAAAAATGTTTTATAATTTATATTGTGTTGTTGAGTTGTTAAGTTTGAATTTTGGGTTTCGATCGATTCATCTAGCTAACGCTATCGATAGGAATTCCAAAACACTTGAACAGAGCAAACTGACACAATATTATTTTCAAAATTGGTAAATGAAATAATTTTATGTATGATTATATTTTATATATAAAAGTTTAATTTTTTGAAATTAGATAGTTAAATGAATTGGTTGTTAGAAATGATAGTACTAGATTATCATTTATTGTTTTGTCAACATTCCTAAACCGTTAACTATTGTTGTATGTTATAAGGAGATGAAATTTTATAAACGTGATTTGTAAATCTGATTTGCAAATGAAATGAATTTAAATTAGGGATTTGAGAATTTAATTTCGGTGCTTTCCAAAATTAGGTTTTTAAAGTTTTGGAAAATATATTATTTGAAAGTATTTTTGAATGGGAATTGTTTCCAAAGAATTTTAAAAGAAGGAAGTCAGTACTCTCCTCTTGTCGTTGGAAAATAATTTCGATGATGACTGCATCATCGACATTCATTTTCGAGTCTCAAAGTGGGGAGACCACTTAGTAACTTTGCTACACTTTTGTTTGGAAAATGGATTTGATTTAAATTTCTTGAATATGATTTGATGTACAAAATATATATATGTATATATTTATTTCAAAATGGTTTGTAGTGAAACCGGAAATTTAACTCTTAAGTTTTATGTTAAGTGGTGGTTTTCAATTATTGAAATGAAGCAATTTTTTTGAATAATTGGAGTGTTTAAAATGATAAATGAAATTGAAACAACTTAAAATAGTTGAACTAGGATAAAATTAATTTGTATAATACTCAATTGCATTCTAAAACATATATAACTTACCTGAAATATTCAAAAAGTTAAAATGTTAATGTGAATATGTAATTGAAGGTTATACAAGAGAAAACTTAAGTAATAAAATGTTCAAACTAAATTTTGCTTAATAGAAATGTTGTAAATAAAAGGTAAATTTGTATAGTGCTCAATTACATTCGAAAACATTAATAAAACTTACCTGGAAAAGTTTGAATGTAATGAGAACATGTAATTGAATAGTATACAATATAAATATAAGTAATAAGATGTCCAAAAATGAAATTTTGTTAAGGGAATTTATAAATAAAAATTGAGTGGTTATAATAAATGTTTATACACTTAATCTATGTTACAAGATATGTTAAGTGAAATAAATTGAATTATAAAAATAGAATGCTATTTAAGTAAATAAACATGAACTTAAGAAACTAAACAGGTAATAAATAAATTCATATCCTTGTAAACCATTTATGATACAAAAGTAAATTACATAGAATAGTTGAAATTGAATTATGAAGTGGAATTAACTTAAGTAAAGTCAAATGGATTAAATAAATGAGTTAAATAATATAAAATTTGTTTTCAAAAAAAATGAACTTAAGTTATAAAGAAAAGGTGAATGTAAATAAATTATGAATGAAAGTTAATTTAGTAGAGATGTAAGAAATTTGGAATATATAAGTTATATAACTTGAAACTTGAGAAAATCGGAAGTAAAAAAAACCAAAATACGAATGGGGTTAAACATTTTGGATAAGCAAAAGAAAATATGGAATGTTAATATTAAACTTAAATAAATTTGTTGAAGGTTATTTAAGTGATATTGACATTAAACGAAATATACTATGTGAATGAAATAAAATAAATGAACATAAATAAAATTGAATGTAAACCAATTAAAATGTGGATGAAACAAATGTGAATAATGGAAACAAATCAATTGAATGAAAATACAATGAATTGAAATCAACTAAATGTGAATACAATGAATATTGATTGATTGAATAAAAATTGACTGAAACCAAATTAGTTGAATATTAATCAATTAAAAGCGAATGAATTAAATATAAATCCATTGAATAATCAACGAGATGAATAACAATAAGTAAATGTTAATCAATTAAGAAGTAAATAAGGTGAATGCAAATAAATTGGATATGAATGTAAATTAATTAGAAGTGAATTAATTAGAATGATAATAATAAATGGAAGTTAATAAGTAATGAGATGTATAATATTAACACTTGAAAATGAAATTTATATGGTTTTGAATTAATTGTTGTATCTGGTAATATGTATTTTGAATCTATCTTTCCTTTCTGTTGCTTCTATTCTCCTATTTCGTTCCTTTTCAGGGACGAAAAGTTTTGAGTGGAGAAGAGTGTAAGGACCCAAAAATTTTAACGATTTAAATAACGTGATTAACTAAATTTTCTTGAAAATAAATAATAAAATTTTTGCAATGAAAATTTGATTTTTGGAATGCATCTATTTTAACATAGCAAGTGGTAGATTTTCATCTGAAAATATGAAAGTTTATTTAGTTGTGAAATTTCAATTTAAAATAATTTGATGGAAATAAAATATTTTGAAATCTGAATATTTTTACATAAGAAAATTTTAAATCATTTTCTGAGTGAGACGTCATATTTCGTTTCGTTGAATTTGGACCGCTCTAGCTCTGTTTATATTATTTTCGGCGTTTTCAGCAGCATTTGCGGCAGCGAAAAATCGAGTTTTAATAGATAGGTCGTATCACTGATATCTGTGTACCATCTTGTTCATCTCATCGTGTTGATCTTCGCAATATATTTATTTGTGCATTTCGGCGTTCGGTACGCGGCGAAATCTATGAAACGGTTAGCCGTATCGGTACCCATTTGGAACCTTTTGGTGTTATGTGTCCTTTCATTACCCAACATGAAAACAAATGGCCACTTGTTTTTAATATTCCCAGGCAATTCAACTCTTGGCCTTTGCTATTCCTATCGTTCCATTTATATTTCTGGTCCATTTCTTTCCTGCCATTCTTTCTCTCTTTCTTCTTTGCTCTGTTCGTGCTTTTTATAAATATATATATATATATATAAGGCTGCTTATATTGGTTTTGAGAAACTGCTCGTATCCTTTTGCCGAACCCATATTCCCCGACCTACTTCTTCCCATCACCCTCACTCCAGTGTCCTTCCACGTGCCAAACCCCGCTACCACAGCCCATCCTCTTTCAACCACCCACGCATATTTCATCTGCCGCCAAACCCCTTGCTCCCCTGGCCGCTGCAGACCCTGACCTTCACAATCCCATCACTGAAGCAGTAGCCTTCCCCAGCCTCCGCCTTCAAGGCAACCGCCACTACCGAACCTCCTCACCCCTAGCAGCCGCACACAGGCACCGTCCCTGTCCTCCCACCATAACCCTCCACACCTCAGCCACCACGACCCGAGCAGCACCCACCCTGACCGCCTCAGATCCCCTCTGCACGCAGCCGCCAAACACCCACCCTTCCGGTTCGACCGCACGCCTCTTCGGTCCACCACCCGCGTCCTTACTCTCCCCCACCCTGCCCGAACCTAACCCAGCCTTCCTAGCCCATTCGCGTCCTTCATCTCAGCCATATCCAGCCCCTTCCATCGCCTCGCAGCAGTGCACTGAACGCCACTCTATCCCGCTTGCTTGACGATATTCCAGCTTTGCCCGCACCACACGCCGTAGCCATTTGAACTCCTCCAGCCTTGTGTGTTTGTTGTCCAATTTCAAGTTCTTGTTGATATATATATATATATATATATTATACTTTGGTGATTCATCGGTTTCAAGTTCTTGTTGCTTTTCTTGGCCTTGTGTGCTCGTTGTCCGTATCGTAGTAGTTTATCTCTTGTCTCGCTGTCCTGTTTGTTGCGTATCTGTGTGCGTGCCTGTGTCATCTTCTTCACCATCATTATTTTCATAGCCACGAAAGGTGAGCGATCACTCACGATTAACATTCATTTGTTTAGTAAATTTATTTCACATGAAATAACGATCGAAATGTGTTATTAAAATTTAATTGTTTAGTAATTTAATTATTAAGTATGATATGTTATTATTTAAATTTATCAACCTATGTTAATTGACATATGACACCATAACATGCTGTATATGTATGTTATATTTAAATGGTTAGTTATGATCCATGCTTGTAATTGATATGTTATGCTATTTTATATTATTATTTTATTGTTCTCACACTGCAAGTCCCATGTTAGTTAGGAAAATCGTTATGGGTTGAAATGATACATACCCGAATGATCTTATAGATTAAGGAAATCCTTATGGGTTGAAATGATAAACCCAAGCGAGTTTATTGATTTTGAATTTTGGGATTGCGGGTTGAAATGATATATACCCGTAAAATCTAAATATTTGCGGATTGAAATGATAAATATCCGTATCACTTGACCATATATGTGTTTTTAAATGATTGAAAACTATATACGAACACCGTTGGTCTATTTTTAAATGATTTCCAAATTTTTGAGAAAAGAAAATATATGTGTTTTGATTTTAAAATATAATATAAAGATTTTTAGTTTAATATATGTGTAAAATTTAGACTTTTAAAATTATATGTTTTGAAAATTTTAAATTTATAAGTTAAGTTTTGAAAATGTAAATTTTAAGATTTTACTTATAATTTTATTATTTTTAAATATATAAAATAAGGTTTAATATAAAATATATTTAATAAATGAGATTTAATTTAATAAATTTTAATATAACAAAATTTAGTTTAATAAAATTTAATTTAATTTATATATATAATATGCTTAAGTATTTATTTAAAATTTATATTAATATTTGAAATTAGATTTTGTAATAACTTTAATAAATTAAGGTTGGAGAGATAAATTGAAATTGAGTTGTAATTTAATTTGTTTAAGAATTTTTTTTAAATAGAAATTGATTTGAACTTATTAATTTTGAGATTGTTAAAGATATGGATTTTATAACTTGATAACTTGATTTTGATTAAAGGCGATTAAATGAATATTTCAAATTTAAATAAAACTGAAATTGAATGTTTAATTTTGATTTAAATTTGTAATTTGTAATTTTATTTTTATAAAAGTGATTAAGTGAATATTTTCAAATTTAAATAAAATTAAAGTTGAATTTTGAAATATAAATGAAATTTATCAAATTGAGTTATTGTAAATGTTTGAATATTTAACCTTTGAAACCTATTGAATTTGAAGTGGTTTAAATTCGTAGTTCAAACCTGGATTTGAAATCGATATAAATTAAAATGGTTTTAATGGGAATTTCAATTGAACCTTTAACCTTTTTAATTGAAATCGTTGAACTGAGATTGATTTAAATTGAATTTTGGAACTAAAGTTGATTTGAATTGATTTGTGAAATTGGAAGAAACAATTCTAATTTGATACTATTTTTCGATATAAACTCTTTTAATATATACAAACTATTTTCAAAATATATAAACTATTTTAATATATGTTATTTTAAATTTATAAACAATTTTAAATATTATATTTTAATATATAAGCTATTTCTAATATATAAACTATTTTAATCTATAACCTATTTTTAAATATAAACTATTTTAATGTATAACTATTCCAATATATAAACAAATTTCAATATTCAAACTGTTTAAGTTGGAACTATTATGATTTAGATTTAATTGATTTAAATGCGAATATTTTGATATGATGGTTTAACCTATCTTGTGATAATGGTTTCGAAAGTGAATATGATTTTGAAATGATTATGATTTGGAAGTGAATATGATTTTAAAGTGAATATGATTTCGAAAGTGATATGATTTTTGAGATGAATATGATATTTTGATATGAAATATGAACTGTTTGAAATGTAAAAGAACCAACCGGTGTGAAATAAGTGTTTGGTTGTTAAAGAAACCGGGATCAGATATTGTCATACTCTCTGCCAATACCGAAAACCATTTTAACAACTGTGCACGTGGTGGAGAATCCAAAACGAAGTAGGATGGTTTGACGAACGATTCTGTATGATGTATGAACGCAGCCCTGACCCCCTCGGGTCAACTTGATATGACTAAAACAGGAGCCACACTGGGCCAAGTGAGGTCGCTCCTTCGATCGAGCATGCTTCTTCGAAACTATATCTATTACTTTGTGATTTGATTGGTGCGCACCTTTGATTATGGGAGTGTGTCTCGATGTGGGTGGTAGTAGCTGCTATGCGTTACCACCAGTCCGGATCCTCAAAACGGTAGTATCCTACCCTGGGTATTGCCTCGCGTGCCTTGTCATATGCCTTATCGAGCTCATTACGAGTTTGGTTTATATCGTACATATGGAGTGCTCACTGAGTATCCCACCGGTTTGGTGGAGCTTACAGTATATGTATTGACTACGATATTTATATAAAAATGTGTTAAGGGGGATATGGGTAACGCCTTAACGCTATTTTGATATTTTACCTTACTATAGACATTATCTATGTAGCGTATTGTATTATGTATGTAGATAGTTTGATGGATCCTTAAAGGATGAAATCTCAAACATCCTTTAAGTTATATTGCATTTCATTTGGATATTTCACTTGAGTTGATTTACTTGCATAAGAATGTTAATCATGACTCGCGTGTTTTGTGTTTTGCTTTATGCTCGGGTCAACCTGAGTGTCATAGCATTTAAGACTCACATTTGGAGCTTGGAGCTTTGCTTGGAGATCTATCTTTTACCTATCCAGCTTTCCAGTTATTTCAGTTATTTCCAGTTGTTTATGTTCAGACTTGTCATTTGCTTTTGTATTAGAGACTTCTATGTATTTATGATTTACGTTGTATTTGCTTTAGACTCCGATGTTTCTGTAGCAGCTTCATGAATTACTATTTATCTATTCTGCTACGTATTGTTGTATTACTCTATGTCTGTGATTCTGTGATTGATTTATTTACTGCATATGCTAAGTTTTGCCAAAAATAAATAACAATCTATTGTTTTGAGCAATTCAAGCCTGACATGTATGGATTATTGTCGATTTAAATGGTTCGAAATTGCGGGTCGTCACACATTAACCTTTCCAAGATCATTAATCAAACAACATAGAATTCAAACTCACCGCTAGATGGAATTGCAAACAAAAAAGAGGCAAGATTGTTTTTTTTTACTCAAGAAAGCATTCAACATAGTAAATTTAAAACCTACTTTTTATCATAGATAAAAAAACGCGAAATAAATTGAATTTAAGAAATTACCTTCCTGTCACCGTCTTAACAAAGTTTGGACCTGATTGTGAAGATTGAGATGAATTATTTGTTCTCGTCATTATTGTCTTTTTCAAAAAATGCAAGGAGTAAATGATTTTTTTTTTGGTATTTTGATGTTTTAACGAAGGGTTAAAGAGGTAAAAATATATGTCTGATTAATATGATGTGTAACCCTCGTAGCGATTTAATTTTGCAGGGAGTGCTCAGAAATTTGGACCCCTTCCTATCCAAAACTAAGGCTCCATTTGGAAGTCTTGTAGTATCGGTAATAAGAGATTTTGAGAGTAACGATTTTGACCGTAAATGATCGTAGCGGCTTTGATTGGTTTACATGAAGTTCTGTTATAACTGATCAATACATGCTTGAGAGTTTTTCACTAAAGTAATGTTATACACACACATACACACGTATATTTCTATATTTATTCTCTAGTTTTGTAGAAATTAATTCTACAAGATATAGTGGCGGTATAATTGAAAAATAAATTATAACCCCTCAAAACACTCCAATTTGATGGGTTGAGAATTGACATCAAAATTACACTAAGTTGATTTTCATCGGTTCCATAAACAAAACAACCTGTGTGAAATAAAATTACAATCGGAAAATATGATAAATGAATAGAGTTAAAACCCGTAGAAAATAACCTGCCAACCGGAGCTTTACTGGCAATGCCCATTCGAAGTTAAAATTTATCTTGGGGACAATTTAAAACCTAATATAATTAGCTTCTGACTTCAATTCAATACAATTTCTTCCCAATTCCTGCGCTCCTCAGATATTAGGGTAAAGCCACCAAGGTGCGATTTCTTTATTCGTGTTAATCTATTTATTATTATTTCCGATGTTTCCACAGAATTGATGTTCCGCGTGAATCTTTATTGGTCATATTTTTTGATTTAATTATGCTTGATTTTGAGAATTTATCTTGCATGAAATGCATTTCCACATAATTGCATCAGTTTAATAAAAAATATGTATTGAATAGAGTTATCTTTTTGACAAACCGTTACCAATACGTTGGTAATGGTAACAGTAAGTACATCGTTAGCTAATAGATAACCGTGTGTGTGTGTGTGTTTATATGCAAAGTAAAGTTACGGAGAGACTGTATTTTGTCCTTTCATATTTAATTTATTGACACATGAAGCATACATAAATGATTTACATTTCATAGTTGAACTAAAAGAAGCCATAAACAATACGAACATAAGTGTGTATACATTTTATTAAAAATTTAAACTTCATAAAGAGACTACATCACCGAGACGTGATGAAATTCGTCATTAGCGAAGTTGATTATGAATTTAACAATAGACAATTATAGAACACAAACGTGTATCTACACAGCAGATTTACTGGCAGGTACCAGTGATTTTGACTTTAGTTATTGTTACTTTTGTTTCTGACATGGGTAAATTTATATACTCGATGATATTGGTATGTTGAAAATACTCAAATTTCACTACCTATGCAATGGTAATAATATGTTAATGGTAATTTACCATTTTTTTTCCAATGTAGATTGTTAATTTATTTTGCACGAAATACGAAGTTGTTTTGAAATTGAATTTAACTTCCTTGACGGGTGTACTGTAAATAGTTTGGATAAGAGTGTTACTGCATATAGTCCAATCTATGTTTCAAAACCCTCAACTAAAATACGTGATTGAATTAATTTATACTTCCACAAGTGTTCGTATAGTATACTTTTTTTTCTTAATTGTGATTTTGTTGGTGGAATGACAGCTTTCTAAGCTTAGATAATTACAAGTCACTTATTTTTCTTAATCGACCTACTTATGAACATCAACTTACATTTTGAAAATACGTTTATTTGATTCAACGAAGATTAAGGGATAAATTTCGAAATCGGCAAATAAAAGTATGCTGACAAAAGGGGAAAACCTCGCTATTGTTGGTTTACAACTTTGCGTTGTAGTTATTCTTTCGTTTTATGGTGAATCAATATTGTTTGAGAGGATTAACAAAAGCTCGTGATTTATGGGCATGTATAGGTTTAAATTTCTCTTTTCTCAATGGACTAGAGTACATACATTAAGAAAATGCTATGGTAACGTTTATAAGGAAATGCAACGGTAATGTGTTTTTTTAGTCAAGATAAGATAAGTCAACAATTATATTCTTCCCAAATTTGATTATGATGTATGCCTATTTTATCAGGATTGGAAACCAAATAAAAACATACTGGATCTTAATTTTGTTGAACAATTGTTTTGACGTATTAGTTAACTTCCTGGAGGAACGAAATATTTCATTTTTGTTTATCCATCCTGCCTTGTAATTGTCAAATTAATTTATGAAAATCGTCACCAAAATATTGGTTTTTCCCAACCCTTTAAGAATAATTTTCTAATGTATTTTTAATCGGTTTAACATGCTAGTCTATCTTAGAGGCTAAAGAAAGAACGAGCTAAAGAATGATTATGAAATAGAAATGAAGAAATGCCATTATTGAAAACCTTGGTTACAAGGTGGAAAAATAATTGAATTAAAATCAATACTTTCAAGTTTCAAGTATAAATTATATTTAAGCACAATTTAATATGGAGACACAATGATGAACAATTTTTTATTTATTTAATAAACAAATGAAAATATATCTTTTTTGATTTATTTGATAAATGGTGAAAATATATAGTACCAATAAACGAAACTTATATCACAAGGGAAACAAGCTCATATCTTTTCAAAACATTTTCTCATATACTTGAAAATTCATTATCATCAAGTCTTCAAGCAGTAAATGTGGAATCATGATTTTTATTCGCTTTTAAAATGTAATCTGTTGTGTAGTTCTTGGTATCGGTAAATATCAATCGAGGAATGCAATGTGATATTCTGAATATATCATAATAATGTCAAAATAATATCGGCATGTCTGTTATCCCTTTTTTTTTAAAATGCTAATAACAAACGATGCAAACATTGCTTTTAGCACTTTAAACAATTTATATATGGTTTAATCATACGTATATACTATAGATTTGTTGAAGTATGATATATTTATATACCACTTTACGAAATGGCGACATTTATCCATTCACCGCTATTTGAATCAAAAATCAATTCGATATCACTCATATAATGGAAAATGTTATCGATTGGTGAACAATGTTTTAATTGATATTCTGGGAAAATAACATCACTTTAAGTCATATGTACAATGTCAACGATATACCACTAATATTTTCTGATAATAAGTACATAGATTCTCAATGAGAAAAATGAGACAAGACTTAGAAAATACTCATTAGATGCATGTTTATAATTCAAGTTTATTTGTAAAACTAGTGTAAGTGTTACTGTTTTTGCATGAGATATTTAGAATTTAGTTGGTCCAAACTTAACATTTAAAGTTTGCGGGAGCTCTACCAACAGATATTACATCATTTATGTCACAAAGTGAGTATTTGAATCGAAAATATTATGCAACTACCTAAACAATGGCGATATCAGTAAACACTATTGACTCCAAGGAACTATTTACAGTTATATGATCAAAATAAAAGTAAGCAAGTAAAACGAATCAGTAATTTAGGTTAAAAACAAAAACAACATATTGAACTCTATAAACTAGTCCTTTCCTTTTTAGAGAAGAAATGATCAATTGATAGAAGAAACCAAATTAAATGTAGCTGTCCTAAACCAAAATTTTCTTACTGCTGGTTCTTAGATGAAAAGTAAAAATAGCAAAAATTAAAACTCATCGAGTTTCTCAAAATTTTAGTGAATTTGGTTGCATTTAGCATGTCGAACCAAACCTTGCTCTATTTTTTCGTGCTTGTATTTTCTGTTTTATTTCAGACAAATTACTACACAATTTTGTGTCATCAATTTCATAAATATTAGCATATATCATGCTTTTGTACAATGACTTTTTTTTTAAATTTATTGTAATAAGATGAAGATATTTCGACATACGTTCCGGAACAGTATGTTAAATTGGCGAATCAAACTGACTATTGTATATTTGTCATGTATACCACCTTGGACGAGCACAACTCTAGAACGGGGGGGGGGGGGGGGGGCACCACCTCCATTGGCCACTATAATTTTTTATAAAATCGAATAATTTAGCATCCAACCTTATTAAGCATGATTGCTTCTCATGAAGAAGCTTGAGATTGTTGATCCATGAAGGAACGAAACACCACCTTCTTCATTGTCTTTTTGATTCATCCAGCTCTTTACTACAGAATGCAAGTTTTGAAGAATTAATCACCTAGAGTAGTTTAATGATGGTGGAGTAGATCAATTGCTTGCCTGGGCTAGTTTATTTAATATTTTTAGAATTTTAAGTTTTGATGAAATGAGCTTTCTAACTTAATTAACTAATACATTTCCCTTAAATTTTGGTTGTTGTTGTAAAAACAGATCTTTTAATAAAGAAGTATAGTTTAAATTCATTTTCTGTTTTTTATTTTAATGGAGATATGGTTTTGTTATTCATAAACTTGAACAATGATATGCTGACCTATTTCAAAAAATTGGAAGGAGGTTTAAGTTACAACAATGTTCCACCTACGCCTCCACCTTCTTTTTCTCCACCCCTCCACCTTCTTTTTCTTCACCCCTCCACCTTCTCTTTCTCCACCGTCTCTGCTATCATTAGAAGACGATTTAGATGAGTATCCATCTTATTCCCGATTATGGTAAATCATCAATCGTTATAATGCTAATGGAAAAGAGAAAATTGTACATTTTATTTGCAAAAAATGACATTGTGAAAATAATCATTTCCATGACGGTTAATGGGAAGTGGAAAAAAATGGAGATTCGTTCCTTCATGGTTCTACAATCTTCTGACTTAGGTTAGAAACTTAGAATGTAGCATAAAACAAGATGTGCAATTACGTTTATATTGCTATATTCTCACGTTTGATCATGTAAGCAATGTAAGACTACATTTTTTACTCACAACAATTGTGTAAAAGCGTGCGATGATTTGATGAAGCAAAAGCTACTGATTGTTTTTTTTTTTTACGGAGAAGTTCAATCCGATGAAATGAAAGTCGATTACTACATTCATTAATTTCCTCAAGTAATTGCATGCAAAATAAACGCAGCATATTTTGAAAAGTGTAACATTGTTTGCTTTTCAATATAAATGGATAGTTACGTAAAAAATGAAAATTATTTGCAGAAATTTTACTATAATTAACAGTCATATATTCCGTGCATATGTAAAAAATGCAAAACACAATATTTAATCGCTGAAACTGTAAAAATAAAATTAAAAGAAAAATGCAGATCCTATGCGCTTTCAATACAGTCTTAATGGGAAAAATGAACCTATGACATTTTCATGATATCAAAGAAAAAAGATGCGCTGACAAATTTGTAAGTATCCAAAAAATATATAGAAGTATTGAATTCCACTGGATTTTGATTTAAGACCTCTTGTTAATAGATTAAAATGACATCTCATTATCATTATATATTTCAAATCAATCTTTTGTGAAAAAAGACCAGAATGCTCCTTTGAGTTTTTGTTTTAATTAATTTCGTTATTTCTTTTATAAGAGCGATTTTTTTTGGTTGAAAAACTCAAAAACTAAACTGAAAAATAAAAAAACTTGAATTGGATTTCACATTGATACAGATTCACTTGCACCACCCTTTGCACTATATCCGAATCCACTTGCGCTATATTCAAAATCTGCTTCCGTCGTAGTAAATTAACTTGCATTCTATTAAAAATTATTTTGCGCTGTAATAAATTGACTTGAATTGTATTGAAATTGATTTGCACTGTTAATATCGAATACAGTGTATTGAAATCTGTTTGAATCGTATTAAAAATGACTTGCAATATTACAAATTGACTTGTGGTGTATAAAATTTTGGTTGCATTCTATTCAAGAATTGCTATATCTAAGGATCCACTCTACATGATACATAGGGACCTGCTTTACATTGCATAAGAGAGAGGGAGTTTTAATTGATTCAGTAACCAAATAGGGGGGCTTCCAATTAGGGATGGCAATGGGGCGGGTCTAGGGTCCAAACCCGGTCGACCCGCCCCTGTTTTGGCCCGTTCAGACCCGCCCCATTGGGTCATTGGGGCGGGTAGACCCGTGACCTGTTCTTGATTGCTCCGGGTCTAGGGTCGGGTCGGGGCTCGGCTGACCCGCCCCAACCCGACCCGCACTACTAACATCTCATTAAACTGCTTTATTACTATAATGATTTATTAATCTTCTTAGATATAAGTGATTCTAGCATGGATATTAAAATGTTCCAATCAATAATCTATAGCAAAAATTAAAGTATTAAGTTGTGTCATTGATTATTATACAATAACATATGTATATATTTTCTGAATTGTTATTGTAGACATCATTTTTATTAACTTCCCTTGGACACATTGTTATTTATATTTCATGTATTATTTGGTGATAATGAGTATAAACAAATAAATATATGTACGTTGTTACACCGTACGTAATTTTGAATCAATACATAGAGACTCATCGGGTCTTGGGGCGGGTCGGGTCTACCCTGACCCGTACGGGTCCCGGGTACGGGGCAAAATTCCAGACCCGCACCGGGTCTACGGGGCGGGTCTGGGGCAAGGTCTAAAAAATCCGGGGCGGGTATGGGGCACTAAAAACCCGCCCCATTGCCATTACTACTTCCAATCAATTACCACTTCTGATTATGCAGCAGGGATCCAATGCCAAACAAAAATGAAAGAGGGACCATGCAATTTTCTGTTGTTCTAAATATCTAGACTTAAAATGCTACAAATTGTTCTTGTTGTACACATAATTACATAAATAAACTAAACACTAATATTTAATACCGGGTACACTCTTATACCATAATTCTCAAACTACTATAAATTGTTGTGCCTTTTACTGTTTTCTGTTTTTACTCTTTTAAGCTCTCGTCTTTACTATATTTACTCCCTAAAAACACTAGGTGTTTAGTTCAGAACCCGAGTGCCTCGTACAGAACAAATCTTTTGATCATTGAGTGTTAGTGTAACCAAAACCTACATTATCATACACAATTGAATAATTGAATTTTGCGGTTTTTTTTTTTTTGAGATAGTAGAAGGGGTACTTTATTCAAGCATAGCTTTGAACTCATGACCTCCAGAACCTAAGTCTAGAGCGTCATATCACTAACCATTTGAGTTAGCGGTCCTTACAATTTTATGGTTGTATTCTCACCTTTTATTTCTGTTTTATATTTTCAGGAGTAATCAAGAATGGATATAAAACCAACAGTAGCATTAAGAGCTCTCTTTGTGGGTGGGATAGCTGCATTTGCCAAAGTTGCCGGAGTAATGAAAGCTGCCGGAGGAGTGAAGCTTGGTGCAGCTGCGGCTGCAGTAACAGCAGCCGCTACGGCTGCTGTTTCTGGAACCAAGAAGGAAGAAGCAAATATGTCCAAGAAATAAACTGACTCTACCTTAGTGTTTGTTGTAAATTAGAACCATGATGTGCCCTTTAATTTTTTGAGCTTTTATGACAAAAGGGGCCTTGGAGTAAAAGAGCGACTTCACTGGATGTTGTAATTTATTTATTCTGAGCATAAAACACTGCTGAAATTTTATAGCAGTTCTCTGGCTTTAGATGTTTGAATATGTGGGATTCAAGTTGTACCATGAACTTAAGATATATCAAAGGGTTTATAGCTTGTTACATGTAGGTGTACAGTGCACGTTTACATATATGGAAAGATGCACTTAGAAGGTATTTCTTTGGGATCTTTGGCTACAGGTTGATGCTATGAGGATTGTCCTTTTTTCATGGTTATGGTTGTCTTTCTCCCAACTATTTCGGGCTCTTTGGATAGTCTAAAATAATTGTTTTTTTCCAAAAAAGTGAAAAGAAAAAATCAAAAAGTCAGTATGGAGAAACAAAAATTATCGACTTTATTAGCTATTTTTTTAGCTTTATTGAAAAGCAATTTCTTTTTGCTTCTTTGACTTACAAAAGTAGTTTCGGCTTATAAAGATGTTTATCCAAAAAAAAAAAATAATCAAATCCTAAATTGTAAACTTACATTTGCAAACTTTGTTAGGGTGACCAAGTGGTAAAGTGTTGAAATAACCCATAGGAGGTCGCAAGTTCAATCATGTCACGTAATTCTTTGGTTCCTCGGTTTTAAAAAAAACAATTTAAAATTTCTAATTGCTAATCAAAATGTAAATGTAAATTTTCAACTCAAAATTGAAAATTTCAAATATTCGAATGAAAATTTCACATTTTGAAACTCGAAATTTTCAAATCCAAAATCTTTTTATTTTTTTTGTGTATTTAAGATGATACTACATATTTATATTACAAGTCTGATTCGAATCATGCGCTATGCAAGATTCAAATATGCGACCTCGTAGATCAAAACTATAATGCCTAACCACCAAGATTGTAACGACCCGTAAATTTTAGTGGTTTTATTTATTTAATTAATTGAATTTGTGTGAAATTTTAAACAATAAAATTCTGAAAAAAAAAACTTTATATTTGGAATGCGTCTGTCTTAACATAGCAACTGGTAAATTTTCATCAGAAAATTTGGAAGTTTATTTTCTAGAGTAATTTTATTCCAATTTATATCAGTTAAAATTGACGAAAATAAAATGTTTTCCAAACCTAAATATTTTTACATAGAAAATTTGTAAATCATCTTCTGAGTGAGATGTCATCTTTCGTTTCGTCAAATTTGGAATTCTGTTGCTCCGTTTATCTTATTTCTGGCAGAATAGCAGTATTTCTGGTACCGGTTATCGACTTTTGATCGGATGACCGTACCACTGATATCTGTGTACCGTTTTGATTGTCTCGTTGCGCTGATCTCTACGGTATATTCAATTCTGTATTTTGAGGTCCGGTACGCGACAGAAACAATAAAACAGTGCGTCGTACCGGTACCCTGAATTGTGACCGTTAGCTTTCGTTTGCCTTTTCAAGTTTGAACGTGAATCTCAGTAATATTATAAATTGTTTATAGCTTCTAAATCAATGTACAGTTGTCACATTCCCATCACTTCAATTTATATTTACACTAGTACGTTTGCTTTGCCCACACTTTTCAAAGGTGTAAACGTATAAAGTTGAACGGGTCCTTTTTCTTCTCCTAGCATTTATTATAGCATTCAAACTTCATACGTTTTTTCGCATCTAGCTGAACGGGTAATTTATGTACCCCTATACTTTCATTTTTTTTTTGTAAAGCACCCGTGCCTTCTTCCAAAATGCTCGAAGCAGCTCCCTCCCCTCTCCAATTTCCCTTGTTCTCGCCAAAGCCTCACCCACGCAATTTCTCCCTCGACCCGAAGCAGAGACGCCTCTCCCAAATTTCCCGAACCCAATCTCCCTCTCCACGTCATCTATCCCAACCACCGTGAGCAGCAACCGCTTCCCACCCCTGTTGCCGACACGCCCTCCGCCAAAGCCAAGCCTCCACTGCCAGATACCCATGCACAGCCACGGTGGTCCCACGGAAACCGCCGCGAGCCTATCACCTCCGCCATTTCGACCGAGGCATCACCCTTCCATTCAGCCGATAGACACCTTCTTCCATTCCCATAGTCTTCGTTCAGGTCTGTTAGTATATTTTTTTTTGTTAGCAACCTATATTAATATATACGAATATTTATATATTTTGTTATGAGAGTTTGCATGCTAGTTATATATTATGGGTGTATATAAACCTGTAAGTATATGTTAGTATAAGTATTTTATATTTTTTTTCCAGTAACTTATTTCGAACTGTGGAATATATGTATACATATATAGTTTCTATGTATGTTTAGCTTTAGTTATATATATTTACTATTTTGACAGATATATTAATATATATATACGAATGTTTATATATTTATATAGTAGTTGCTTGTTATAAAGTATATAGTGTTGGTATCTGTTCTTATATATATTTGTGAAAACTTCTTTATGCGAATGCTGCTAGTAGATGTTACATGCTTTGGGATAAACTGCAAGTATATGCATACATATGGGTTTAAGATTTGTTTTGGGTATTGGGCTTTTAGTATTGATGTTCAAACAATGTGTATACAGTTAAACGTTGAAAAAAAACAGTAGTATATGTATATAGATTTTCGAATTTTAAGTTTGCATAGATTTTGATTTTTTTTTTGAACTGTTGAATTTCACATATATATGATAAATTTTGTTGTCTGTCGGTATAAAGGTTAGTTATAATTGGTTAACTTATATATGATTAAAGAAATATAAAATGGTTAGCTGGGTACGTCAATTTGTATTATATATATGTTAGTGATATTTGTATGTTAGTATATAGAAAATTGGCGTCAGTTATATATGTTAATTCATGTGTCAGTCTACATGATTTAAATTATGATAGTTTAGGTAAGTATAACTATATATTTTTACATAAGTTGTAAATTAATTTATATAAGATTTGTAGAAACTGTTTGTTGATGTATATAGGTTTTACTAGTTATAAAGATAGACTATTGTTATATATATAGTAAGGAGTATACGCACGTTAGCCCATAAATGTTTTTATAGTTGTAGTTCACACTTTTGTTATATAAGCTTGTACCGTATGCCTATTATATTTATAATATTATAATAATATATACTTGAGTATATGACCTCTTTGTTCTATACACTCGTGATTTACAGTTATATATATATGGAAACTGGGGGGATCTAAGGGTATGTGTATTCCGAAATTTATAAGCAAATTATATGTTAGAGGTTAAAAAAAAATGTTAGAAGTGTATGAGTTTATATATCTATGTGTTTTAATCTGAAATAATGAATTTGAAAAATATATATATATTTTATATGTATTTAAGGATTTAGGATATGACTATATATATATATATAGGTTTGCTTATATCAATTATCTTCATTGATCCGATTCTGATTTGATTTTGTCAATTCCTATCTGTCAGCTTCGTCCGTCGAATCCTGTCCTTCTTGCGTTGCTTTGCAATTCGTAACCTGTTGTGTTGTCTATCTTCTCTCAACCCTCGAAAGGTGAGCAATCACTCACGATTAATGTTCTTATATTTATTAAATTTGATCTCAATTGAAATGTCAATTGAAATATGCTGATGTTAGTTATTTACATTGTTTATATGTCATTACCTGTATCTGTTCACCTGTGACATCTGACACCATTATCTGTTATGTATATTGTTGATATATGCCTGTTACAGTTGTTATTTTATTTTCATATCTGTTATCACTTTGCAAGTTCCCTGTTAGTATAGAATCACTATGGGTTGAAATGATACATACCCGAACGATCTGTAGAATAGGAGAAAATCGTTATGGGTTGAAATGATAAACCCAAGCGATTTTCATGGAATTGAATTTGGGATTGCGGGTTGAAAAGATATATACCCGTATATATAATTTAAATTGCGGATTGAAATGATAAATATCCGTATCACTTGACCATAGGGTAGAAAATTTTATACAGACACCGTTGGTCTATATATATAAATGTTTTGAAAAGAAATATATGGTTTTGATAAATATTGATTTTAAAGATTTATTAAAGTTGATTTAATAAAGTTGAAATAATATGCTTAAGTATTTATTTAATATCTATATTTTCGAATATAGAATTTATAATGATTTGAAATTGATTGAAATTGTATTTATTTAAGAATTTTACTTAAATAAGTTTGATTTGAAATGTATTGAATTTGAAATTTAAAGAAATGATTTACAACTTGAAATTCTAAAGGTGACTTAAATGGATATTTCAAACGTATAAATATTTAAATGAGATATTGGATTTATTTAAATTGTAAATTTAAATTGTATTCAAATGTTATGAAAATGTTAAGTTAATATTTCAAACTAAAAAAATTGTAAAAATGAATTTGATATGTATATAAATTTACCGAATTTAGTTTTGAAATGTTGAATATTTAAAGCTTTGGAATATATTAAAAATTGAAATGACTTATCTTATGGGCCAAGATATGTATTTGAAATCGATAATTTGAAATGGTTTATTTAGAAGCTAAATCGAGTTGAAACTGATGATTTGAGATTTGATTAAATTAAATTTTTGGAATTCGAGTTAATTTGAATCGATTTGTGAAATTTAAGGAACTAATTTATTTTATAACAAAATTTAATGTCTAGACTGTTTAAAAAGGAAAGTGTTATGATTTCGAAAAACAATATAATTTTGGAAAGTAAAATGATTTTAAAATGGATATATTTGAAGTGAAATGATATCGTATTAAATTGGGTTTTGAAATGATAATGATTGTGGTTTGAAGTATAAACTATTTTGAAATGACCACGGTGTTATAATAACGATTGGTTGGCAAGGAGACCGGGATTGGATATGGACATACTCTCTGTCGATACCGAAAACCACTTTGACAACCGTGTACGCGGTGGAGATTCCAGAATGAAGTAGGATGGTGGCGACGTTCTTAAGGTATGTTACGTGGACCCAACTCCCATGAGTTGCCATAAGGTGGCTAAAACAGGAGCGATCTCGGACCAGTGAGGTAGCACCTCTTCTCGGACGCATTTCTTCGATATTATACTCTTACTTGTGATTTGACTAGATGGCCATCCTCCGATTTGGGAGTGTTGTTCGAGGTGGAACGGTAGTGGCTGCTATGCGTATCCATTAGTCCGTGTGCGTAATTGGTATATCTACCCTGGCATTGCCTAGTTGTGCCGTGTCACCTACCATACCGAGCTTTACTACGATTATGATTTTAAGATCCGACCGCGTTAAGGTTCTCCATCCCCTTAACGCTATTTTCCGATATGATTATACTTTACTTATTTAGACACTATTATAATAGCGAATATTACTACATAGTAAATAGTTTAACGGATCCTTAGGGGATGGTTATCCCAAACATCCTTTAAGTTACTTGTATTTCAGCTGATATTTCACTTGAGTTGGATTTATTAATATAAGAATGTTAATCCTGACTCGAGTGTTTTGTGTTTTGCTTTACGCTCGGGTCAGACTGAGTGATACAGCATTTGGGACTCACCTTTGGAGTTGGAGCTTCGCTTGGAGATCCAGCTATCTATCGATCCTGCTTTCAGTCATTCCGTCGATCCAGTGATGTATTCAGATCTGGTATTTGATTATTGTATTGAGACATCTATTGTATTCGAGACCTCTGTTGTATCTTGTTTAACTCTGTTATATATATAGTAGCTTCATGAACTACTATCCTTTGTTTCCGCTGCAGTATTGTTATATTACTCTGTGTCTGTGATCTGTAATTATTTTATTTACTGTATATGATGAGTTTTGCCAAATTTTAATTAAAACGCGGTATTTTGAGCAATTCAACTCCGGCATGAGTGTCTACCTATACACTTATAATGGATGCGAATGGTTGAAAATGCTGGGTCGTTACATGTGGTATTAGAGCTCTGGTTTTAGGCAAACTCAGCATATGTAGTAAATTCAATTACAGAATCACTTTCGTTCGAGCTTGAATTCCTTCTTCTTTGACTTGGTTCCTTTGAATTTTGGAACGTTCACTTCGGTTCCAAAGTCCATTCGTGTCTCCCCATTCGTGTCTTTTGATTCTGGAGTATCCAATAACTTCACTTCGAATGATCTCTATAATAAATCGGCGGTCTCGCCAATCTTTGAATAATTTGTATTGGGGTTGAACTCCTTTACAATCGGTATTGATTCACCGGAGATTTCTGTATCCTCGGTTTACGATGATGTTATCTTATGCTATACCCGAATTCTACCTATGGTAATCGAATGTCGATTTGCTTCAGAATTCTACATCGATCTTATCTATGAAGTCACGGTTGACCCGGTTAAGGTTGCCCGTGATTTATACAATTTTATCCATCTTCCTGTTTGCAATCATCTAACCTTCGTTTCGAGCCTACCTATTCTAGTTTGAATTCTTTGTTTAAGATCCCTTTATATTTGAATCTCTATTTTGTTTTGAAATTCATCTTTGAATCATCGTGTGAGGGAGTGTATTTGTAATTAATATAAAATGGTTTATGTTATAGTGTGTTGTTTGAGTTATTGAGGTTGGTTTGGATTTTCGATCGATTCGTCTGATCAACGCTATCGATAGGATTTCCAAAACACTTGAATAGAGCAAACTGACACAATATAAATTTTAAAATTTGATAAATGAAATAAATTTGTATGATTATATTATAAAAATATAAGAAAAATTTTCTGGAATTAAAAGTTAAATAATTTGGTTGTTGAAATGATAATATTTGATTATCATTTTATTGTTTTGTAAGTCATTGACTATTGCAAAATGATAACTGTTTTGAATTTATTTGAAATTGAAATGAATTTAAATTGAGAATTTAAGAATTAAATTTCTGGTGATTTCAAACTTTGTTTTAAAGTCTTAAAATGTATATTATTTAAAGTATTTTCGAATAAAATGGTTTTCAAAAAATTTTAAATGTTTAAATCAGTGCTCTTCTCGTTGTCGCTGGGAAATAATTTCGGTGATGACGGCCGCATCATCGACATTCATTTTCGAGTTTCGAAGAGGAGAAACTATTCTGTAGCTTTGCTACGGTTTTGTTTTGAAAAAAATACTTTGATTTGAATTTCTTCAGTATAATTTGATTTATATATATAAGTATCTTATTTTAAATTAAATTTTATATAAATATTATTATATATATCTCTCTAAATTGTTTGAAGTAAATCGGAGATTTAAATTCTTAAATTTTAGATTTAAGATGATTTCAATTATAAACTAAAGTCAAAATTCTTGGATAAATAGTTAACTAGGACTAACTAAATTGTAAAATCCTATTTGTATAATACTCAATTACATCTTAGCATAACTTACCTAAAATTTCAGAAGTTAAAAATGTAATTGGATAATATACAATATAATGAAATTTATAAGTAAAATTTGAGTGGTTATAATAAATGTTATACACTTAAAATTTAGTTATAAATATCAATTGAAATAAATAGAATTATAAGTTAAGTGGATAATATGATGAGACAAATAAATTTGTTTTGAAGGAATTAATGAATTGAAATTTGATTAAAGTATGGAAATACCTTGAATTTAAAATCAATTACTGAATATAAGTTAATTTAAATTGAAATTTATATGGTTTAAATTAATTTATATGGTTTAAATATATGTGATATGATATATTAAGTGGAATAAGGTTAATAATAATTTAGAATAAAATAATTAAATTTGTTGAATAAAATATGAGGAAAATAAATGATTATACAAATTGATTAATTTAGAAATTGTTAATTGGGGATGACTAGACAATAAGGTAATAAATTCAGAAATAGATGAATTGATTTAACTTAAGTGAACTCAATGGATTAAATCAAATTGCTAAATATTAATTAGTTTAATTTGAAATTATATGGTTTAAATAAATTGTCTTATCTTGTCTTTTAATCTATTTTTCTTTTGGTTGCTTCTACTCTCCTACCTCCTTCCTTTTCGGGGACGAAAAGTTTTGAGTGGGGGAGAGTGTAACGACCCGTAAATTTTAGTGGTTTTATTTATTTAATTAATTGAATTTGTGTGAAATTTTAAACAATAAAATTCTGAAAAAAAAATTATATTTGGAATGCGTCTGTCTTAACATAGCAACTGGTAAATTTTCATCAGAAAATTTGGAAGTTTATTTTCTAGAGTAATTTTATTCCAATTTATATCACTTAAAATTGACGAAAATAAAATGTTTTCCAAACCTAAATTTTTTTACATAGAAAATTTGTAAATCATCTTCTGAGTGAGATGTCATCTTTCGTTTCATCAAATTTGGAATTCTGTTGCTCCGTTTATCTTATTTCTGGCAGAATAGCAGTATTTCTGGTACCGGTTATCGACTTTTGATCGGATGACCGTACCACTGATATCTGTGTACCGTTTTGATCGTCTCGTTGCGCTGATCTCTACGGTATATTCAATTCTGTATTTTGAGGTCCGGTACACGACAGAAACAATAAAACAGTGCGTCGTACCGGTACCCTGAATTGTGACCGTTAGCTTTCGTTTGCCTTTTCAAGTTTGAACGTGAATCTCAGTAATATTATAAATTGTTTATAGCTTCTAAATCAATGTACAGTTGTCACATTCCCATCACTTCAATTTATATTTACACTGGTACGTTTGCTTTGCCCACACTTTTCAAAGGTGTAAACGTATAAAGTTGAACGGGTCCTTTTTCTTCTCCTAGCATTTATTATAGCATTCAAACTTCATACGTTTTTTCGCATCTAGCTGAACGGGTAATTTATGTACCCCTATACTTTCATTTTTTTGTAAAGCACCCGTGCCTTCTTCCAAAATGCTCGAAGCAGCTACCTCCCCTCTTCAATTTCCCTTGTTCTCGCCAAAGCCTCACCCACGCAATTTCTCCCTCGACCCGAAGCAGAGACGCCTCTCCCAAATTTCCCGAACCCAATCTCCCTCTCCACGTCATCTATCCCAACCACCGTGAGCAGCAGCCGCTTCCCACCCCTGTTGCCGACACGCCCTCCGCCAAAGCCAAGCCTCCACTGCCAGATACCCATGCACAACCACGGTGGTCCCACGGAAACCGCCGCGAGCCTATCACCTCCGCCATTTCGACCGAGGCATCACCCTTCCATTCAGCCGATAGACACCTTCTTCCATTCCCATAGTCTTCGTTCAGGTCTGTTAGTATTTTTTTTTTGTTAGCAACCTATATTAATATATACGAATATTTATATATTTTGTTATGAGAGTTTGCATGCTAGTTATATATTATGGGTGTATATAAACCTGTAAGTATATGTTAGTATAAGTATTTTATATTTTTTTTCGAGTAGTTTATTTCGAACTGTGGAATATATGTATACATATATAGTTTCTATGTATGTTTAGCTTTAGTTATATATATTTACTATTTTGACATATATATTAATATATATATACGAATGTTTATATATTTATATAGTAGTTGCTTGTTATAAAGTATATAGTGTTGGTATCTGTTCTTATATATATTTGTCAAAACTTCTTTATGCGAATGCTGCTAGTAGATGTTACATGCTTTGGGATAAACTGCAAGTATATGCATACATATGGGTTTAAGATTTGTTTTGGGTATTGGGTTTTTAGTATTGATGTTCAAACAATGTGTATACAGTTAAACGTTGAAAAAAAACAGTAGTATATGTATATAGATTTTTGAATTTTAAGTTTGCATAGATTTTGATTTTTTTTTGAACTGTTGAATTTCACATATATATGATAAATTTTGTTGTCTGTCGGTATAAAGGTTAGTTATAATTGGTTAACTTATATATGATTAAAGAAATATAAAATGGTTAGCTGGGTACGTCAGTTTGTATTATATATATGTTAGTGATATTTGTATGTTAGTATATAGAAAATTGGCGTCAGTTATATATGTTAATTCATGTGTCAGTCTACATGATTTAAATTATGATAGTTTAGGTAAGTATAACTATATATTTTTACATAAGTTGTAAATTAATTTATATAAGATTTGTAGAAACTGTTTGTTGATGTATATAGGTTTTACTAGTTATAAAGATAGACTATTGTTATATATATAGTAAGGAGTATACGCACGTTAGCCCATAAATGTTTTTATAGTTGTAGTTCACACTTTTGTTATATAAGCTTGTACCGTATGCCTATTATATTTATAATATTATAATAATATATACTTGAGTATATGACCTCTTTGTTCTATACACTCGTGATTTACAGTTATATATATATGGAAACTGGGGGGATCTAAGGGTATGTGTATTCCGAAATTTATAAGCAAATTATATGTTAGAGGTTAAAAAAAATGTTAGAAGTGTATGAGTTTATATATCTATGTGTTTTAATCTGAAATAATGAATTTGAAAAATGTATATATATTTTATATGTATTTAAGGATTTAGGATATGACTATATATATATATATATTTATATATAGGTTTTCTTATATCAATTATCTTCATTGATCCGATTCTGATTTTATTTTGTCAATTCCTATCTGTCAGCTTCGTCCGTCGAATCCTGTCCTTCTTGCGTTGCTTTGCAATTCGTAACCTATTGTGTTGTCTATCTTCTCTCAAACCTCGAAAGGTGAGCAATCACTCACGATTAATGTTCTTATATTTATTAAATTTGATCTCAATTGAAATGTCAATTGAAATATGCTGATGTTAGTTATTTACATTGTTTATATGTCATTACCTGTATCTGTTCACCTGTGACATCTGACACCATTATCTGTTATGTATATTGTTGATATATGCCTGTTACAGTTGTTATTTTATTTTCATATCTGTTATCACTTTACAAGTTCCCTGTTAGTATAGAATCACTATGGGTTGAAATGATACATACCCGAACGATCTGTAGAATAGGAGAAAATCGTTATGGGTTGAAATGATAAACCCAAGCGATTTTCATGGAATTGAATTTGGGATTGCGGGTTGAAAAGATATATACCCGTATATATAATTTAAATTGCGGATTGAAATGATAAATATCTGTATCACTTGACCATAGGGTAGAAAATTTTATACAGACACCGTTGGTCTATATATATAAATGTTTTGAAAAGAAATATATGGTTTTGATAAATATTGATTTTAAAGATTTATTAAAGTTGATTTAATAAAGTTGAAATAATATGCTTAAGTATTTATTTAATATCTATATTTTCGAATATAGAATTTATAATGATTTGAAATTGATTGAAATTGTATTTATTTAAGAATTTTACTTAAATAAGTTTGATTTGAAATGTATTGAATTTGAAATTTAAAGAAATAATTTACAACTTGAAATTCTAAAGGTGACTTAAATGGATATTTCAAACGTATAAATATTTAAATGAGATATTGGATTTATTTAAATTGTAAATTTAAATTGTATTCAAATGTTATGAAAATGTTAAGTTAATATTTCAAACTAAAAAAATTGTAAAAACGAATTTGATATGTATATAAATTTACCGAATTTAGTTTTGAAATGTTGAATATTTAAAGCTTTGGAATATATTAAAAATTGAAATGACTTATCTTATGGGCCAAGATATGTATTTGAAATCGATAATTTGAAATGGTTTATTTAGAAGCTAAATCGAGTTGAAACTGATGATTTGAGATTTGATTAAATTAAATTTTTGGAATTCGAGTTAATTTGAATCGATTTGTGAAATTTAAGGAACTAATTTATTTTATAACGAAAATTTAATGTCTAGACTGTTTAAAAAGGAAAGTGTTATGATTTCGAAAAACAATATAATTTTGGAAAGTAAAATGATTTTAAAATGGATATATTTGAAGTGAAATGATATCGTATTAAATTGGGTTTTGAAATGATAATGATTGTGCTTTGAAGTATAAACTATTTTGAAATGACCACGGTGTTATAATAACGATTGGTTGGCAAGGAGACCGGGATCGGATATGGACATACTCTCTGTCGATACCGAAAACCACTTTGACAACCGTGTATGCGGTGGAGATTCCAGAATGAAGTAGGATGGTGGCGACGTTCTTAAGGTATGTTACGTGGACCCAACTCCCATGAGTTGGCATAAGATGGCTAAAACAGGAGCGATCTCGGACCAGTGAGGTAGCACCTCTTCTCGGACGCATTTCTTCGATATTATACTCTTACTTGTGATTTGACTAGATGACCATCCTCCGATTTGGGAGTGTTGTTCGAGGTGGAACGGTAGTGGCTGCTATGCGTATCCATCAGTCCGTGTGCGTAATTGGTATATCTACCCTGGCATTGCCTAGTTGTGCCGTGTCACCTACCATACCGAGCTTTACTACGATTATGATTTTAAGATCCGACCGCGTTAAGGTTCTCCATCCCCTTAACGCTATTTTCCGATATGATTATACTTTACTTATTTAGACACTATTATAATAGCGAATATTACTACATAGTAAATAGTTTAACGGATCCTTAGGGGATGGTTATCCCAAACATCCTTTAAGTTACTTGTATTTCAGTTGATATTTCACTTGAGTTGGATTTATTAATATAAGAATGTTAATCCTGACTCGAGTGTTTTGTGTTTTGCTTTACGCTCGGGTCAGACTGAGTGATACAGCATTTGGGACTCACCTTTGGAGTTGGAGCTTCGCTTGGAGATCCAGCTATCTATCGATCCTGCTTTCAGTCATTCCGTCGATCCAGTGATGTATTCAGATCTGGTATTTGATTATTGTATTGAGACATCTATTGTATTCGAGACCTCTGTTGTATCTTGTTTAACTCTGTTATATATATAGTAGCTTCATGAACTACTATCCTTTGTTTCCGCTGCAGTATTGTTATATTACTCTGTGTCTGTGATCTGTAATTATTTTATTTACTGTATATGATGAGTTTTGCCAAATTTTAATTACAACGCGGTATTTTGAGCAATTCAACTCCGGCATGAGTGTCTACCTATACACTTATAATGGATGCGAATGGTTGAAAATACTGGGTCGTTACAAAGATAATGATGTTGGACTCAAAATCAAATTTTGAAATTTCAAAATTTCTAGTTTCATACTATAGAATTTTCAAATTTCACATAGTAAAATTTTAGTATTTAAATTTTCAATATTTGTATTTTTAAATTTCAAAATTCAAAATTAATATTTTCAAAACTTTAAAAAAATCCAAAATTTCAACTTTCAAATTATTAAATTTGAATTCTTAAATTTCTCAAAATTTGAGTTTTCAAACTCAAATTTTAAATTGTAAAAAATCCAAAATTTGAAATATTGAAACATTTAAAAAATCTCAATGATTTAAAATTTAAAAATTTTACATTTTGCTAATTTGAGTTTTCAGATTTCAAAATTCGAATTTCAATTTATGACTTCAGATTTCAAAGGATTTTTAAATTTTCAAATTTGAGTTTCCATATTTTGAAATTTTGAGTTCTAAAAGTCAAATTTTCAAAATTTTAAAATTTAAAAGTTCAAATCGTGAAAATTTCAAATGTTAAAATTCAAATTTTAAAAATTCTGTTTTTCTATTTATCAAAATTTGAATATTAAAATTTCAAATTTCAAATTTCAAATTCAAATTTTCAAATAACTTATTGAAATCCTTTGTTTTTTAAATTCAAATTTTCAATGAAATTTCAATGTTTCCAAATTCAAATTTCAAAATTAAAGGAATTTTTTTTTCTATTTCACTAATAAATCAAATTTTTGCCAGTTGAACCTTCTGACTTTCTAAAAGCAAAAGAACTTATGAAATAAGCATAAGCTATTTTGCTTTTATTGGGCAAATGGGACCTTAATATTGAGGTTTGTTCAACTTTGTAGTCAATTAATTAGTTAGGGTTTTTATTCCATTGCAAAGTAGTTTATGCTATCTTGCATAGCTATTGCAAATTTTGTTCTATTGGGCTACCACATGTTATACTTAGCCGTTGTAGGTTATTATTAATCAACTAACACAAGTTGTCACAATCGCATCTTTAAGCTATTGCAGGTTATAACTGCTGAGAGTTATAGAGTTGTCTATACTATAATATTAAAACCGAGTGCGGAATAGTGTGCTTTGAAGCATTCTCTAATTTCTCCTAGAAAACCAATTATATTATGGCACATGTATTCCAACAACGAATTGTCGCTGTAATTTTTTATCTCTTTTGTGTTCCTCTTTTCTTCTGCATCTAAAATCTAAGATTTCTCCTTGAAAACCAACGGGACCTAGCCAGGAAAGCGTACAAGATAATTGTTCGAAGAAATTAGGTTTCTCCGACACCTATTTATCGCCGCAAGCTCCGCTGTTCCCGCAAATTTCCCATCATCGTTTCCCTTTGTTGTTGCTGCACTAAGGAAGCATCATTCCTTCACTGGCTGTCGTCTTCTGGGTCGATTCGGTTTCGCGTTGCGTTCGTTTGCCCCATTTCTTAACCCGTTCAAGGCTACCTATACACTTTGTCCCTTTCCCGTTTGGAGCATATACCGGTATGTGTGTTCACACTGTCATGCTTTCGACTATTTATTCCACAATGGAATTCGATATTCGTCATGGTATTTGTTTTATACGAACCATACGCTTTTTTCCCAGCTTGATATTAATCAAATAGATGGTGTCATACAATGGACTGTTCAGTTGATTTAGAATAGGGTTTCAGTTTGGATACTAGGAATTGAATTTTTTAATTCATTAACATGCAGTTTTATTTACACATAGTTTTTTCCCAACATCATCAACCGTATGTTTCCAAGTTATAGATTATGTATTTGAATGACCTATTTGCTGCTGTGAAAGGCCAATAGCAAGGTCGATAATCACGGAGGACGAAAGTGAATTTCAGTTTTGGGTGCCACATGTTGAATCTATGAAGTTGTTTCTATTTATGTGAAAAATAGTCAGTATTTTCTCTAGAATTAGAATAAGATAACTGGATCAATGTCCACAACTACCCAAAATAAATGAAATTCATGATGCCTTATATCCATAGTCGACTTTGGGGATATTTTGCCTTGCGGTTTCTGCTGTCTGTATTCAATTTTGTTTCTGCATTTTGGATTGGTGTGCTTAGTTGAACATTTTATCAGAGCAAATGATAGAATGAAGAGGCAAATAACATGTATCAAGTTATATTATCTTAGAGTTACCCATTGCGGGTTCTAAAAGCCCAAAGTGCATATATATATATATATATATATATATATATATTAGTTTTTCAAAGAACTGTGTAACCACTATGTAAACTAATGTATCCATCATGTATTAGTACGATGATCAAGGTTAATACAAACAAATAAAATCTTCAAACTATTCTCATTTTCTTTCATGGTATCAGAGCAAATCAGTCCAGCGACTAACTAATTACCGTGCCATTACTCCATTAGATCATATTTCATCACCTGGAGCAGGTTGCAATAGTTGCAGTTCATCTGAGAAGCATCTCTTCATCTGAAACTGCTAAGTTCCTGATTCTTTAACTCACTTTTCTTACTCTTTTCTGAAATTTCACTCAAACTCATCATTAAGCCTTGCCTAGAAAACAGTCAGAATCATTTCATCACCCATGGCAGAAGGTGACATTGATAACAACTCATCAACATCACCAAATCCAAGACCAAATCCTGCACAACAAACCATAAATGAAAACCTCTCAAAAGTCTTAATCAGTCCTCAAACCCAATTGATACCAATACAACTAGACGAAACAAACTTTCTGTTATGAAAATTTCAAATTCAAACTGCAGTCAGAGGGTATGGTTTGGAGCATTATATTCTTGGAACAAAATCAATACCAGAAAAGTGCACAATAGATGATGAAGGAAATAGTGTGAATAATAGAGAACATACAATTTATCAAAGACAAGATAGTTTATTGAGTTCTTGGTTGTTATCTGCTATCAGTGCCAGTTTGTTACGCCAATTGATAGGATGCAAAACAACAAGTGAAATTTGGTCTACAATAGAGCAAGTTTTTTAACTCACAATCAGCAGCAAAGGTTATGTACTACAAAAGACATTTGCAAAGTTTAAAGAAAGAAAGCATGTCAATGAGAGAGTATTAGGCAAAAGTAAAAACATTATGTGACTTATTTGGTGGTGCAGGATATGTCATTTCTGACATAGAGCAAATCTTGTCCATATTAAGTGGTCTAGATGATGATTATGAATTTGCAGTAGCAATATCATCAAAGGATGTTATACCATCACTATCATATGTGCATTATACCCTTCTTGCTCATGAAGGTAGAATAGAGCAAAAGAAAACAATGATCTCTGATTTTTCAATCAATTATGCCTCAAACAACAAAATCAAGAATCAAGAAAGGCCTTATGCACCTAAAAATGAAGGAGACAACAACCAAAGAGGAGGTTCATCATATAGATATAGGAGTAGAGGTGGAAGATAGAGTAATAACAGCAGTAATCGACTTAGATGTCAATTTGTGAAAGATTTAGTCATGCTGCTAATAAATGCTATTTTAGATTTGATGCCAATTACCAACCAGGCCAACAAGGTAATCAAACTACTTACAACCCAAGAGCAAACTTTGCAAATATACATCAAGAGTCAAGAAACCAGCCTGAAATCACAAGAAATATTCAGAATGGTTCTGCCAAACAGAAGATATACAAGATGAAATCTGGTATCCTGACTCAGAAGCAACAAATCATATGACTAATAATCTCAGCAATCTGAATCTTGGCAATAGGAAATACAAAGGTAAACAGTATATACATAAGGGTCATGGTGAATCAACTAAAATAACACATACTGGAAATGATTGCATACAAGTTGCAAGACAACTTTATCTTAATAATATGTTAAAAGTCCCTCAAATAAAAAAAGAATCTATTTAGCGTATCCCAATTTGCTAGTGATAATGATGTATACTTTGAATTTTATCCAAAATATTGTCTAGTTAAAGATATACTAACCAAGAAAATTCTTTTGCATGGTAGAGAAGTAAAGGAACTCTACGGATTTACTCTTGTTGATTCAAGAAATTCAGGAAATACAAAAATGTGTTGTAATGTTTCTGAAACTCAAAATAAAAGAAGTATGAGTACTTTTGATATCTGGCACTATAAATTAGGCAATCCCAATGCTGAAACAATAAAGAAAATTCTGAGTAGCAATAATATTTCTTATGATTTTACATCTACTCCTTATGTTTGTACATATTGTCAAATAAGAAAAAGTCATAAATTAGCATTTCAAAATTTTGAAACAAAATATGATAAACCTTTAGAACTTGTTGCTGTTAATCTATGGGGACCTGCACCTATTGACACCGATTATGGTTTTAAATACTACATATCATTTATAGATGCATATTCTAGATATGTTTGGATTAATTTTTGAAAGCAAAGTCTGAAACATATCATGTAGTGTTACAATTTATAACTCAAGCAGGAAGACAAACTAGTTCTCAAGTAAAAATCATACAAACTGATGGAGGAGGTGAATTCAAACCACTCAAAAAGTACTTTCAAAAGAAGGGAATAGTTCAAAGGGTCACATGTCCATACACATCAGAACAAAATGGACTAATTAAAAGAAAGCATAGACACATAGTAGAAACTAGGCTTACTAGGCTGGCTCAAGCATCTTTACCCCTCAAATGCTAATCAGATGCCTTTACAACTGTAGTATATCTGATTAATCAGCTACCAACAAAAGTTTTACAAGGCAAGGGTCCAAGAGAAGTGCTATTCAAAACTCAGCCAGATTATCAACACTTAAGAGTATTTGGTTGTCTATGTTTTCTCTGCCTAAGACAATAATGTAACGACCCGTATTTTCACAGATCGAAACATCGTAAAATAGTTGACCTTTGGTTGCATTGCTGTTAAGTCGTTTCAGATTTTAGCAGAATTTTTCTTAAGTCTTAAGTCGTAGCCGACTTAGGAGGTTTGGACGAGTTAAGAAATAGGTCTGGACGAGTTAATGACTAAGGGGTAGGTCGGCGATGACCTAAGGAAGATAGGGGAGTGGTTTAAGTCGGTTGATAGTTTGGGACGACCTAAGGAATTAACCGGGTTAAGGAAGTTAAGTCATAGGGAGGCTTAGGTCGAGTGACCGACTTAAGGGAGTAGCCTATCTAAGAAGTTGACCGACTTATAGTATTAACCGACTTAAGGATAGTGGTGAGTTAAGTTGTTACCGAGTTAAGGAATCAGCGAGTTAGCGAGTTAAGGTGGTAAGTCGTGGACGACCTAGGGTATGATATAGGTCGTATGCGACTTAGTATGTTTGTCTTTTCGGTCCTATTTGTTTAAGTCCTAGGTCGTAAACGACCTAAGAGATAAGTCGTGACCGACTTAGAGGTTAGCGACTTAGGAGATAGGCAGGTTTGTGGCCTTATAGTTAGGTCGCACCTGTTGATGAGTTGTTAGGTCGTATACTTGTTAAGTCGTATCTCGCTGAGACCTGGTTTGTTAAGTCGTAGCTATTAGGTCGTAAGTCGTATACCCAGTTAGGTCGTAACCGACTTAGGGGATTGCTGCTGAGTTGTTAGGTTGGTTAGGCACACGCGTTAAGTCGTAGACGACTTAGAAAAGTTAAGTCTTAAGTCGTAGAGACTTGGGTTGTTGAGTCGGAGAGAGGCTTAAGTCGTAGATCACTAAGTCGTAGTCTGCTAAGTCGTTTGGTCGTTTAGGGGCGCATGTGTTGAGTCGGAGCTATTGTTAGGTCGTAAGTCGTATGGCCTGTTAGATCGGAGACTGTTATGTCGCGCAGAGTGAAGTTTTGGTAGGTCGTAAGTGCTAAGTCGTAAGTCGGAGGTAGTTAAGTCGGCAATGACTTATAGGGGCGGACGACTTAGTGAAATTTCAGCTATAAATAGGAAGGTTGTTCTCACTTTTTGGGATCCGAATTTCGAAGCAACGAAGTGCTGCCATTTTGAGAGCTCGACTCCTACACTTCTTCACTTCTTTTCTCCACTCTAATCTAGTGATTCCATCCATCCAAATCGAAGATCAAGATTGAAGATCCAAGAGCTAAAGTTAAAGATCTTCACCCTTTGAAGTGAGATTTCTTCGTTTGAAGCGGATTCGTGATAGATCAAGATTGATCCTTCGCTGTCCAGATCTGAAGCGTGTTGATTTGGGGTTGTTTAGGTGATTTGGTGAGTGGTGATTATCTCTCACACGGATCCAAAGGAGTAGATCGGATTGTTGGCTTGATTTGGTGTTAAAATAGTGATTTCTATGCATTTTTGTAAACCTAAGTGTAGATCCATGTAGATCCATTGTTCATGATGATTTGACAACCATTTTTGTATATGATTAACCTATGCAAGTTCATTCATCAAGTTGTAGAGATAAATCTCATGTTTTCATGCTTGTTAGACTTTCAACTCCTTAATTACGAAATTGCCATTATTGTTATAATTGTCCATTTTGCTTATATTTGAATGCTTGGTTACTTGGATTGATGTTTGACATGATTGATTGCTGTGAATTAGATGATTGTTGATTGGTTTTAGACAAGGTGGTCGAAGATGATTCAAAAGCTAAGGGAAAGGGTCTTGAATTGGGAAAGCTGCTCGTGGCATATGTAGCGGGATGATGAAGCTCTTATGCATAGATTTGATGATGTGATGTTGAGATGAGGCTTTGCGAGGATGTAATGAAGCGAGGCATCATGTAATGAAGACTTGGTCTAATCCGGACGGGATCATTCCAAGCATGTTGATAACTCGGTGATATGACTCGAGTTGAGGATAATGAATGGATATGAGAATAGTCGTCGAGGAGGATGACTAGGAGGCTTGGATAGCATCGTTGTTGAAGGTTCTAGCATGCTCTAAGCAAGAGTACGTTTGGGCAGATTCGATAGTCCCAACGACTAACTGTTGATGGTCGAGTACTCTGGGCAGATTCGATAGTCCTAGGCACGGGCTGCGACGACGTGCGGGAGTTATGTCTAGAACCGGGGTTTCCATTAGCCCTTGACGGACGACTGAAAGAATGTGTCGGACATTCAATTAACGGTGATATCGAGGCAATGATAACAGTGATAGCCAGAGTCATGGATGTTTGGTTGTATCGTCATTCGGACTCAAGAGCGGTATTTTCTGGGTGCTTATCTGATTTAGGCCTTGGTACTTGGAAAACATCGCCCTTGACTCGAATGATTATTACTTTACTTTAAATTGTATGCTCTGCTATGTTGCTTCTGCTTAGTGTGTGTCTGGGGGCTATCACTTTAGAAAGAGGTGGAGTGGGAGGGTTGTATTCCTATTCCTTTTCCTTTATGCTCTTTTGGTATGTTGTTAGTTAATTTACTGCTCACTAAGACTGTTGTCTGACTCAAGGCTTTATATTTTAATTCTTATTGCCTTGGGCTGTTCGTCCATTTTTGGGACGGGCAGACTAGGTAGCAGGTGACAGGTGCTGTTCTCTTCTCACGATGTTGATATCGAAGACGAGCTGGAGGGTTGCATATTATCTTCTTATTATATGTACTGGATGTTCCGCTGTTTTGTATTCTCTGAGTGTTATGTAGTGAGGCTTGATGTATTGGCTATTTGGATGCTTGTATTCAACTATTATGAAGTTTTTATATGATGGCATTTTATTTTGTAAAGCTTCACTATATATATGTTCTATTGTATTTTGTCCATGCGCTGTGAGTAATACGATAGATTCTGTTGTTTTAATCTACCCTAACAATCGTCCATGGTCGCCTGGCACACTTTACAGCGCACTATCTCTAGATTCGGTGCAGGGGTCATGGGCGGTCGTCACAATATAATACTCACAAGTTAGACTACAGATCATCCCCATGTACATTTCTTGGATACCCCAATAACATAAAGAGATATAAGTGCCTGGATAGCAAAGGAAGAGTCTTTATATCAAGACATGTTATCTTCAATGAACATGTCTTTCCATTTAGTGAAAAAAAAATCAAGACAACACAGAAAATTTATAACTCAAAATTCTCCATACCACTAATACCTTTAAATCTTGAGGAGAATATTCAATTGCAAGGAGAAGATCATCTAAATTGAACAATACCCCAACACACATTGTCTAATTCTGGGATAGGTCAGGAGTCAACTGAACAATTCAGAAGTCCAATTCTCTTACCTCAGCAAAGTTACAGTCATTACTCGGAACCTCATCAAGTTCATGATGAGATCAATCACCTGTCACTCAGTTTGGAACAGAGGATAATACCTCAAGTCATCAATCTGTTCCTGCAAGAACAGGTCATCATATGGTCACTAGAGCAAAAGGTGGCATATTCAAACCAAAGATCTACATCACAAATTTGGATACTGAAGAACCATGTACTTATCATCAAGCAATACAAAGTGGAAAGCTGCTATGAATGAAGAATGCAATGCACTCCTAAGAAACAACATATGGAATCTTGTCCCATAACCAAATCATAAAAATATTATTAGATGCAAATGGACCTATAGATTAAAAAGAAATCCTGATGGAACAATTTCAAAATACAAGGACATGCTTGTAGTAAAAGGTTTCTCACAACAACAAGGATTTGATTTCAATGAAACCTTTTCACCAGTAGTAGTAAAACCTTCATCAGTCAGAATTATACTCATTATTGCCTTTCATAAGAATTGGAGGATAAGACAATTAGATGTTAACAATGCATTCCTGAATGGTGTTCTACAAGAAGAAATATACATGGAACAACCACTTAGTTTAAAACAGCTTGGAAATTGCAGAACTTGTGTGCAAGCTAAACAAAGCTATCTATGATCTTAAATAAGCACCAAGAGTATGGTTTAAGAAATTGAAGGATATTTTGATTAAATTTGGTTACAACCCCATAAAGTTAGACAATTCACTATTTACCAAAATTCATAAAGATATTGTGACTTATTTGCTAGTGTATGTGGATGACTTCATCATCACTAGAAGCAATCAAAGTGAAATCAACAATCTTGTTCAATAATTAAACAAAGAATTTTCTATCAAAGATCTTGGAGATTTAAATTTTTCTTGGGGATTGAAGTCAAAAAAAAATTAAATACAGAAATACATCTGAATAAAAGGAAATATATATCTGAAATTCTTATCAAAGCAAAAATGGATCAAGAAAATAGTTTACATACACCAATGATAACCAACCTACATTTATCAAAGAGGAAAGGAGAATCAATTACAAATGCAAGGCAATACAGAAGCACTATACGAGCTCTGCAATATGTAACTATAACTAGACCAAAAATAGCCTACAGTGTAAATAAAGTCCGCCAATTCATGCAAAATCCTCTTGATGAGCATTGGAAAGCTATTAAGAGGATCCTGAGATATTTAAAAGGGACTATAAATCAATGCTTAACTTTAAAAACCAGCACTAATCTTAATTTATTTGGCTTTGCTGATGCTGATTGGGCAGCTGATCCAGATGATAAAAGATCAACAACTGAATACTGCATATATTTAGGACAATACCCAGTGTCATGGTGTTCAAAGAAACAATCAACCATCTCAAGATCAAGTACAGAAGCCAAATATAGGAGTATGAAAAGTGCTACCACAGAGATAATGTGGATAATTCTCTACGCTGTGAACTTAAAATCAGTATCAATAGCAAAACAATACCGTGGTGTGATAATTTAAGTGTGATGTCATTAACAACAAATCCAGTATTACATTCAAGAACAAAGCATATGGAGTTGGACTTGTACTTTGTTAGAGAGAAAATAATAAGTGGAAAGCTTCAAGTAAATCACTTACCCAATACTTACCAAAGGGATGACATTCTTACCAAACCATTATCAGCTAAAAACTTCATTCGACTAAAGCTTGAGTTGAATGTTGAAAAAATTGGCCTTAAATCGAAGAAATCCGAATATCCTAGTTCCAGTTGAGGAGATATGTCAAGTTCTAAAGAACTCTTCATTCAATTAAGCAGCTGTCATGATGAATTAAAGCTACCTATGAAATAAATTTTAAAGAAAGTTTCATTATTTGATCGAAAACGAGAAGATGGGAGAAAATTGAGGAGCGGCTGAAAACCCTGATTTTAATTAAGGGGAAGTATCAAAGGAAATGATAGAATGAATAGGCAAATAACATGTATCAAGTTATATTATCTTAGGGCTACCAGGTGCAGGTTGTAAAAGCCCAAAGCCTATATATATTAGTTTCTCAAAGAACTGTGTAATCAGTATATAAACTGATGTATCCATCATGTATCAGTATGATGATCAAGATCAATACAAATAAATAAAATCTTCAAACTATTCTCATTTTCTTTCATATGTTATGATCAGGTGCTAAACCATGTAAGATTTGTTTCAAATAAAGTATGATATTTAAATACATTACTATATCGTGTTTCTCTACAGAATTATACTAAACATTAACACAATATGCTGTCATCTTGGTATGTGCATCAAACGATGCAAACACACTTCTATTCACCAAATTCAATGCTTCTAATGAGCTTAGTAAATATTCCTCTATATCACGTGTTCTCATTTCCATTGCATTAGTGTTCGTTTTTGTTAATCCCTTCCTTTTATCCCTTCCCGTGACATAATTTGATTTTCCTCTCTTTTCCAGTTCATGCTTATCATCCATGTTCGCTACTAAATTATGCAGACGGTGTATATACTTTGTGCAATCGCTTTCCCCACTTGCAATTCTTCACGAATTCACATGTTCCCTCACTGTTCTCTCCATCGATTATGGATTCTTTGCTCTTCCCTATTGGCACTTTCGCCACTTGCAATTTAAGGCATTTAGGTATCTTTAACCATTTGATTTCTGCTTTATTCAAAATATTGCTTCCTTAAGGTTACATATAGAGACCTATTATTATCTTTACATAACAGAATTTATTTCAAATTTTTAGTGCACTTCTTCTGGAAAATTAAGTGCAGAAAAGGTTTCGTGGACTTAGCATTTACAACCAAAGTGGTCTCAGATCATTTATCAAAGGGACAATGATAATATTTGGTGAATTAAGTATCATAAATAATTATAATGTGTTGATTTATACGGGAATATTTAGTATCTGATCAGGTGGATATTTGGTGAATTATGTATCATTCATTTATACTATACACCACAAAAATATTTTGGCAAATACGGTGCTTAATTTGTCTATTTTTGACCAAATATAATAACAATCTCTTTTATACTTTTAAGTTCATGTTGCCTGAGATATACACCTAAAATTCAAGTTCTCTCCCTTTTTTGAACTACAATGGATATTTTAATTAGGCTGATTTGTCGGTAATGTAGAAATTTAAGAAATTTGATCAATTAAGAGACGATAACTGTGAATTCTGATTGATTGTGTTCTCTAACAAATATAGAAATAAAGAGAATTTGTATTTTTAAATTGTGTCTAAATGAATTTACATAAGAAAAATAATTTAGTTGACCATTATTAATTATCATAATATGGTATCTAATTCATCATGTATGAATTCTACCATTTATAGTTTAGTAAATATCTTTAAGTGTTAACTTGATTGTTCACCTGTACTTTAGTATAACAGGATGATTTTGAGTATAATGTCTATAGAAAGATGAGCAATTTGAAACCAATTGCAAAGCTAAATTTAGGAAGATAAACATTGTTATGGTGGATTTCGATCGAGACCGCTCAAACTCAAATCCCCAAACGCACGTGGAAAAGCTAGATCGTGATAGATAGTGCAAAACAACCGATCACCACTCGTTCAATATATCCAAAGACAAACACGATCACAATAACACCACAAGCAATATATGATAACAAGCAATAATGAAAGCAATAAATCACACACCGATTTATAGCGGTTCCACTAACGTCGCGTTAGTGTACATCCACTTTGAGAGAGATCTTTTATTATCACCAAATGAGAAGAGTTACAAGAGATTGATTACAATGATCTATTCAATAAGAATATCTGTTTGAGGAGATTAGAATTGAAGAAATAGGGTTTTGCCTAAAACCCTAATTAATGGAGGACTAAACCCTTGAATAGAGATGATCAGCTCCTCTTGCTTCTAAACCTGAATAGAGTATATATACTAATGGAGAAAACCCTAGCAAAAGTCCACTTTGCCCTTCAACAAATCACAAAATAGCTCAAAGACTCGGCCCAGAAAAACAGATAAACGTCGTTTCAGACGTCTGGTTTCAGACCTCAGACGTCTGAGGTCAGGTTCTGGTTGGCAAACACAGGCAGAACCAGACGTCTGGCCTCAGACCTCAGACGTCTGAGGCCAGGCTTTGTTTGGCAGACACAGGCAGAACCAGACGTCTGGCCAGAGGGACCAGACGTCTGCAGGACTTCTCTGGAAACAGGTTGAGCCTCGTCAGACGTCTGACCCTCTCAACCAGACGTCTGACCTACAGCAGAACTCCAGCTTCATCCCTCCTATCTTCTTCCTCCGGACTCCGATTTGCGAACCCTCTTCTCTGACACCAAGCTACATTCATCCCCTTCAATTCTCCATCATATAGTGTCACAAAATTTAACACTCCACCTTGACACTATATCCATCTCCAACACCAATGGTACCATACCATCAACAACCGATACCTCCAACTACCAACACTTCTACCTTCAACCAAACATGAATGTTTCCCAACGGGTTCCGGCACAGCCACCCCCCATTGCACTCCATCAACGAGTTCAGGCACGAAGCCCCCACCCGCCAACGAAATGTTGAAAACATCCAACTCTGTCTCACCAAAGACAGGAGCACTAGGAGTGTACACTAGCACTACACTAAGAAGATAGAACGACAATCTCATACCAATACTCTTCCTCATCTACACAAGTATCTCTCTCAACCGTGCCACCCCGTGGCACCTAGCACTTCTCCAAGCGAATCAAGTCCGAGCAATGCTCGAACTTCCCAACCGGCAATGCCTTAGTGAACATGTCCGCCGCGTTCTCCTTTGTGTGCACCTTTCGAAGATATACTTGCTTATCCTCATCCATGGCTACCAAGAATGACTCCCTCACTTCTATATGCTTAGTTCGCGAGCTAAATGCCAAATTCTCCGCCAATTGAATAGCACTTTGGCTATCACATTGAACATCAATGCTATCGTGTTCAATACCCAAGTCACACAACAATCGCTTCAAATAGAGTGCTTCCTTCGCCGCCTCTACCGCGGCTATCAACTCCGCCTCCGTAGTGGATAAAGCTACTACGGTTTGCAATCTAGATCTCCAACTTATGGCCGTACCACCAAGTGTGAAGACATAACCGGAACTTGACTTTCTCCTATCTCTATCACCGGCGTAGTCCGAATCACAATAACCAACCAAGTTGCAATTCATTTTCCCACTACCGCCAAAAACAAGACCAAGAGATGACGTACCCTAAGGTATCTCAATATAAGCTTCACAGCTTCCCAATGCGATTTTCCCAGATTAGACATAAAACGACTAACCACCCTGACGGCACTTGCTATATCGGGCCTTGTACACACCATAGCATACATCAAGCTTCCAACCGCACTTGCATATGGCACCTTTGCCATATAAGCCTTGTCTTTCTCCAAGATAGGTGACCCTTTACTCAAAAGCTTCACATGCAAAGGTAGAGGTGTATTTGACACCTTTGCATTCTCCATGCTAAACCGGCAAAGCACTTTCTTAATGTACTCCTTTTGAGTCAATTTCAACTCAAAACGCTTTCGATCCCTTTCTATTTCCATGCCCAATATCCTCTTTGCTTCTCCAAGGTCCTTCATTTCGAATTGCAATTTTAATTGCAATTTCAACTTGTTGATTTCATTCTTGTCCTTCGAAGCAATGAGCATGTCGTCCACATGCAAGAGTAAATACACCCAACAATCATTTCCCAACTTCTTGAAATACACACAAGCATCCTTGATGCTTCTATTGAAACCGTTTTCAAGCATAAAATGATCAAATCTCTTGTACCATTGTCTAGGTGATTGCTTCAACCCATATAGTGATTTCTTCAACTTGCACACCATATTTGACTTACCATTTACAACAAAACCTTGCGGTTGCTCCATGTAAATGTCTTCATCCAAGTCACCATGCAAGAAGGCGGTTTTCACATCAAGTTGCTCCAACTCCAAGTCATGAACATCAACTATAGCAAGTAATATCCGGATAGAAGTATGACGCACAACCGGTGCGAATATCTCATCATACTCCTTCCCCTTCCTTTGTGCAAACCCTTAGCCACTAGCCTAGCTTTGTATCTTCCATCATCCTTCACCTTGTATATCCATTTGCACCCAATAGCACGGTTTCCTTTAGGAAGCGAAACCAAATCCCAAGTTTGATTCTTCATTAATGATTGCATCTCTTCCTCCATGGCACAAATCCACTTCGAGCTATCACTCGAATTCATGACGTCATCAAGGTCCAAAGGCTCATCTTGGACTACATGAAGCGCATAGTCCAACTTATCACAAAAGCTAAGATAGTTCCAATCACCATATCTTTCGGGTGGTCTTATGGGACGACGCCCAACCCGAGTAGCAATATTTTCACCCAAACTCCTTTCGGCTCCACCTTGAACCGAAACTTCTCCAGGCTCGTGTACATCACCAACACTACTAGAGGCACCACGTGGACTTTGTGATGTAACATCAACCGCATTTTCTTCACAAGCATCTTCAACTACTCTACTCTCTCTACTCCTTGGACAAAATGTGGAAATAATTTCCTTCTCCTTTGATTCATCACGAACCAAGATCGGAATATCCGATGAGCTCTCATTCTCCTTGAACAATTCCGACTCATCAAAAGTAACATGACGAGAGTTTGTCACCTTCTTCGTTTCCGGATTCCAAATCCGATAGCCTTTCACTCCATCCGTATAGCCAAGCAAAACCCCCTTGAAAGCTCTTGGTTCAAGCTTATCATTACCCGGATCATGCACATAAGCTGGACTTCCAAAGACACGAAGATAGCTCAAGTCAATACTCTTTCCCTTCCACACTTCCTCCGGAATTTTGTTATCAATAGCCGAGCACGGAATTCGATTAATGATATGCACCGCGGTTGACAACGCTTCGGCCCAAAATCCCTTAGACAAACCCGATGTCAATCTCAAGCATCGAGTTTTCTCTAGTAGAGTACGATTCATCCTCTCCACAACTCCATTTGATTGCGGATCTCCCGGTGTAGTAAAATGTCTCTGAATTCCATGATGCTTGCAAAACTCTAAGAATTCTCCGGAAACATACTCCCCGCCATTGTCGGACCTAAGAACCTTCAAAGACTTACCACTCTCATTCTCAACAAGAGCCTTCCATGCTTTGAACTTTGCAAATGCCTTCGACTTGGCCTTCATTACATACACCCAAACTTTACGAGAAAAATCATCTATAAAGGAAATATAATACTTTTGTCCTCCCAAAGAAGCTACCGGTGCCGGTCCCCATACATCCGTGTGCACATACTCAAGAACATTTCTTGAATCATGTTTTCCTTCACCGAATGATACTTTTGTTTGCTTCCCCAAGACACACTCTTCGCAAAACTCTAATTTGTTGAAACTCTCACCATCGATCATTCCCCTCTTCCGAAGAATCTCCAAAATCCTCTCCGAGCTATGACCCAACCTCAAATGCCACAACTTTGTCGCATCCAAGCCACGAGAACTATCAACACCTACACAAGTTTCACCTTCTACGGTCTCTCCACGAAGCAAATAAACATCATGAGCCCTAGCACCTTTCATGACCACAAGTGCCCCTTTCGAAACCCGTAAACAATCACTCTCAATAGTGATCTTACAACCAAGAGAATCGAATTGCCCCAAAGAGATAAGAGACTTCCGAAGTCCCGGAACATAGCGTACATTAGTGAGAGTACGAACCACCCCGTCAAACATTCGAATTTGCACGGAACCAATGCCTTGAGACCTACACATAGCACCATTTCCCATAATAATTGAATTTCCCTCTTTAGTAACAAGAGAAGAAAAAAAATTTCTATTAGGTGTCATATGATACGACGCCCCCGAGTCGAGCACCCACTCACTACCGGAAACATCTGATGCTACCGCCGTCAACACATCTACGTCTTCCTCACCAACACTTCTCTCCACCGCTATAGATGAAGATGCTACTTCCCTTTTACCCTTCTCCTTGTCCGGACACTCATTTCTCCAATGACCATGTTTCTTACAAATATAGCACTTGCATTTCCTCTCCTTTGATTTTCCTCTCCAACCGGGATTCCTTGATTTAGAACGCCCTCGGTTGTCCTTCTTCACATGTCTTTCCTTCTCCACAAACAAACCTTGACCATTACCGGCACTACTACCACCAACACTCGACTCCTTCATTTGATCTCTCAATTCCTCACTAAGAAGACCCGTCTTGACATCATCTAACGTCAATGTATCCCGGCTATAGATCAAACTATTTGAGAAACCCGTATAACGGTCCGGCAACGAACATAACAATATCATCGCCTTTTGCTCTTCCTCAATCTTCAAATCTACTGCCTTCATCTTCATTAGCAAATCATCAAACACATTCAAATGTGCCTTTAGCGATGTTCCTTCTTTCATCTTATAGGTGAAAAACGTTCGCAACAAGATCAAACGATTAGTTAGAGACTTCTTCATATATAACTCCTCCAACTTGTCCCAAATTCCCTTAGCGGTGGTCTCACCACTAATTTCGGAGATCACGTTCTCTCCCATTGCAAGTTGAAGTGTAGTAAATGCCCACTCTTCCATTTCCTCTCTCTCGACATCCGAGATGTCCGCCGGCAACAAATGAGTATCAAACACCACTCGATGTACCCGATTCCTCCTTAGAACCGCTTTCATCTTCCATTGCCATTTTTCAAAATCATTATCGCCATTCCACTTGTCGATAACCAATTGCGATCCCGACGCCACATACGACCCACGCATATACGGCGCTATACTACTTGGACTAACCATTGAATTTTCAGAGGTTTCCGTTTCCGGCATTTCAACAACCACCTACCAACTCCAAAGCTCTGATACCAAATGTTATGGTGGATTTCGATCGAGACCGCTCAAACTCAAATCCCCAAACGCACGCGGAAAAGCTAGATAGTGATAGATAGTGCAAAACAACCGATCACCACTCGTTCAATATATCCAAAGACAAACACGATCACAATAACACCACAAGCAATATATGATAACAAGCAATAATGAAAGCAATAAATCACACACCGATTTATAGTGGTTCCACTAACGTCGCGTTAGTGTACATCCACTTTGAGAGAGATCTTTTATTATCACCAAATAAGAAGAGTTACAAGAGATTGATTACAATGATCTATTCAATAAGAATATCTGTTTGAGGAGATTAGAATTTAAGAAATAGGGTTTTGCCTAAAACCCTAATTAATGGAGGACTAAACCCTTGAATAGAGATGATCAGCTCCTCTTGCTTCTAAACCTGAATAGAGTATATATACTAATGGAGAAAACCCTGGCGAAAGTCCACTTTGCCCTTCAACAAATCACAAAACAGCTCAAAGACTCGGCCCATAAAAACAGATAAACGCCGTTTCAGACGTCTGGTTTCAGACCTCAGACGTCTGAGGTCAGGTTCTGGTTGGAAAACACAGGCAGAACCAGACGTCTGGCCTCAGGCCTCAGACCTCAGACGTCTGAGGCCAAGTTCATTTTGGCAGACACAGGCAGAACCAGACGTCTGGCCATAGGGACCAGACGTCTGTAGGACTTCTCTGGAAACAGGCTGAGCCTCGTCAAACGTCTGGCCCTCTCAACCAGACGTCTGACCTACAGCAGAACTCCAGCTTCATCCCTCCTATCTTCTTCCTCCGGACTCCGATTTGCGAACCGTCTTCTCCGACACCAAGCTACATTCATCCCCTTCAATTCTCCATCATATAGTGTCACAAAATTTAACAAACATAACAATGCAGTACTTCCTTAGTTTGAAATGTTAATTATATATTTCCCTTGGCTTGGAGAAACCGTTGAATGTATAAATCAGATTACTTAGATTTAAGAATTATTATTAGTGATTGGTGATTAAGATGCCAAGCTTATATAGTTACTTCCGATGAACTAATTAATGTTATTCACGTTTTGAAATTGATTTGGTTTGTTCTGCTAGGTATTATAGCTCAATAAGTAAGTATGTACTATTCATTAATTTAATACAGGCATTTCAAATCAGTTTATAGTACTTATTACTGATTCACGTGCTTTTTCGTACTCTAATTGTTATACATGGAAATGATAGGTATATGCACAAAAATTGCAAGATATTCCTACCAAAAACAAAGAGTGTGTGATTGGTACAAGAAAAATATACCTTGCTTATATTCTTTTATGTTATAGGAAAGTGGTGGAATCTATTTAGAACCTTAAGGTCGGTTGTATATTACCTTTTGTGAATGGTTTTATTGCATTTATTCATATTAGTAGATTTACTAGAAGAAGTATTTCCTATTTTTAATTTTGTACAACACTTTCTACATGTTTTTAAATAGTTAAACTAGAGAATTTTTTTAATTTCATGTCACCTTTTCATTCTTATTGGTAATATTTGGTGAATAAAGTATCAAATATTTATAATGTGCCATTTTATCAGTGGATATTTAGTGTTGGGTCACATGGATGTTCTAGTGAATTAAGTATTAGTGTTCCAAACTATACATTGCTAAAATATTTTGATAAATACTTTTAAAATATAGTTTTGTGTTCCCATGCTTAATTTGTCTATTTTTGACCAAATATAATAATAATCTCTTTTATCATTTTAAGTTCATGTCGCCTAAGATATTTACCTAAAATTCAAATTTTCTGCCTTTCTAAAATTGTACAGTGGACATTTTGATTAGGACAAGTTGCCATTAATGTAGAAATTTCAGAAATTTGATCAATTAAGGATGTTAATAGTGAATTCTGGTTGCTCTAGCAAATACAGAAACTAAGAAATTTTTTAAAAATTGTGTTTAGATGAATTTACAGAAGAAAAATAATTGGGTTGACTATTATTACTCATCATAATATGGATATCATACTTCAACCTGTATATATTCAGTTTTTGATACCCTCCGCACAATGGGAAAAAAGTTATGAAAACAAAATTAATAAAAAGGAAGCATAACCATAAATTTAAGCATATATGTGTGCAAGAAGAGTATTGAAAAGTTGTGCAATTGATTGAATGCAAAAATGTTTTTATTATTTTTGATTTTTTAATACATAACAGAGTTGATGTTGTTGCTTATATATAGAGTTTTGCAGAATAATAACTTATTGGGCTTGGCCCAGAATGATGCACTGACCCGCATCCTATACACCCGCTTACAAATGCAGTATATTACATAAGAGATAATATATACTCATATTATTTTCGACTCTTCTGATATCCTCCCTCGGCTTATACTAGGGTTTCCGCCGCCTCTGAAATAAAATCGATTTCTTTATCAATCTTTGATTTTCAGACAAATCAACAAGTAATTCTTTAGAAATTGCTTATTGATGGTAAGCTCGAAGCTATCGGGGAGCTATTTCATGTAGCTGAGTTGAGAGGAAGGATTTACATTAAGTAAATCTGAGGTTAAGCAGGTTTAACATTTGTTGTTGAATCTTCTGTCGATTTTTTTTCTTATGATATCCTTCTGGAGATCATAACTCGTCTTTATCATCAAGCAATTCAGCAAGTGATGTTTAGAACATTGCTTGTTGCATTTAGTCTTGATAAAAAAGGAAGAGAGCTTATCATTTGGATGAGTTGAGAGCTGAATTAAGAGCACTGCAAGAAGCAGATCTGACTTTGCTGTTGAGTTAAGGTTGAGTTTCTGTATCATTAATAATCTTGCTGTCAATTATGTTGACTTTGGGCTCAAGTTTCAAGCGAAGGAAGCTGTTGGCTGGAAGTGCTTTGGTAAGGATGTCAGCCTTTTGGTAAGTAGCTGGTAAGTGATTCATGGCTAGCTATCTTTTGAGCACTTGTTCTCTAACAAAATATAGATCAAGTTCCATATGCTTTGTTCTAGAATGTAAAATAGGTTTGGCTGTTAGAGAAACAATACTTAAATTGTCACACCAAATTGTTGTCTTGCTGTTGATGTTAATTTTTAATTCACTGAGTAGAGATTTTATCCACATTATCTCAGCAGTGGCACTTGCTATGCTTATGAATTCAGCTTCAGTGCTTGACCTTGAAATGGTTGACTGTTTTTTTGAACACCAGGATATAGGATTTTGTCCTAAGAAAATGCAGTATCCACTTGTTGATTTTCAATCATCTAGATCTGTAGCCCAGTCAGCATCTGCAAAACCAGATAAATTTAAGTTAGAATTATTTTTTAAAATTAAATCATGATTTATAGTTCCTTTCAAATATTTTAAAATTATTTTTACAGCTTTCCAATAATCATCACAAGGGTTTTACATAAATTGACTGACTTTGTTTACACTATATGCAATCTCTGATCTATTAATGGTCATGTACGGTATAGCACCTACAGTACTCCTATATTCCTTAACATTTAGAATAGGTGCACCTTTGTATTTGGATAGATGAAGATTACTTATCATAGGTGTGGGCAAGCTATTAGCTTGATCCATTTTTGTTCTTAGAAGAATTTCAGTAATATTTTTTTTTCGACTTAAGAATATTGTTGAATTTCATCTCTGAACTTCAATACCAAGGAAGAAGTTCAGGTCACCCAAGTATTTGATAGAGAATTCTTTATTCAATTGAACAATAAGATGTCTGATTTCTTCATTACTATTCCCTGTTACAATAAAGTCATGTACATAAACAAGAATGTAAATAACAATCGTATTATGAAATTTAGTAAATAAAGAATTATCAGACTTTATGGATTTGTAACCCAGTTCGATCATAGTAGTTTTCAATTTTTCAAACCAGACTCTCGGGCCTATTTAAGACCATAAATAGCCTTGTTTAATTTGCACACAAGTCCTATATTTTTAGTCTTCTTAAATCCAGGTGGCTACTCCATGTAAACCTCTTACTTCATTCTCCCATTTAAAAAAGCATTGTTAACATCTAGCTATTTTATACTCCATCCTTAATGAATAGCAATTGTATTTGTGAGTGTAATTCTTATAGATGTTGGTTTAACTACTAGAGAAAAGTTTCATTAAAGTCAAATCCTTCTTGTTGTGAGAATCCTTTTGCAACAAGTCTTCCTTTGTACTTTGATATGGCTCCTTCAGCATTTTTCTTCAGTTTATATGTCCATTTGCAACCAATGACATTTTTATGTCTGGGCAAAGTATCCCAGGATTTGTTTTTCATGAGAGCATTGTATTCTTCATTCATAGCTCTTATCCATTTTTCACTTTGAGTTGCTTGATGATAAGTAGTTGGCTCTTCAGTCTCAAGGTCAGTAATATACACTTTAGGTTTGAAAATTCCACTTTTTGACCTAGTAATTATATGATGACCAGCATTAGTAGTTTGTTGACTTGATGAATTATTTTCATTTTCAGGTTGAATACTGGTAGAAGATCTGTCTCTATGACTTTGAATTGATTCAGACTGTGAGTTTGAGTGACATTCTGGCAAGTGAGTAGGACTTCAAGGGTATCAACTGAATCATGACCTGATCCTAACTATGACGAGGTGTGTTGAGATTCTGTATGATTCTAAGGAGATTCCTTCTATCCGGGAAAGATTATCTCTTGGTTCAGAGGTATAGGTGGAATTGAAAATTTGGTATTATAAATTTTTTTAGATGTCTTGATGCTAGAGTCACTAAAAGGAAATACATGTTCATTGAATATAATATTTCTAGAAATGAATATCCTTCCTTTATTATCAATGCACTTGTAACCTTTTATGTTGGTTGGATATCCAAGAAATGTAAAGGGAGTAGATCTGTAGCTTAACTTGTGAGAATTATACCTCCTTAAGCAGGGAAAACACAGGCAACCAAAGACTTCCAAACTATGATAGTCAGGCGACTTATCAAATAACACTTCAGTTGGACTTTTGTCTTGTAGAATCTTGGTAGATAGTCTGTTGATCAGGTGTACAGCATTGGAAAATGCATCTGGCCGGAATTTTAGAAGTAATGAGGCTTGAGTTAACAGTGTAAGCCCTATTTCTACTATATGTCTGTGCTTTATCTCAATTAATCCATTCTATTCATATGTATAGGGACAAGTAATTCTGTGACTGATACCCTTTTTATGAAAAAATTCCATGAGTGGTTTGAACTCTGTCCTTCCATATGTTTGTATAGCTTTAGCTTGATGATTTGTCAACTTTTTTGCATGAGCTATAAACTGTATAACTGCATGAAGAGTCTCATATTTTGATTTTAAAAAATAGATCCATACAAATCTATAATGTGCATATATAAAAGAGATATAATATTTTTATCCATAGTCAGTGTCAATGGGAGCAAGATCCCATAGGTCAGTGGCCACAAGTTCAAGAGGTTTTAAATATATAGTTTCAGAGTTTTGAAAACTAAGCTTGTGACTCTTACCTAACTGACAACAGGTACATATGTAGGGGATAAATACATTATCAAAAGTGATTTTATTTCTTTACAATATCAGTACTAAGATGTCCCAGTTTACAGTGCCACAAGTCAAAAATACTCTTACTCAATTCATTTTGAGTAGATTCAGAAAGATTACAACAGTTTTCAACATTATCAGAATTCTTAGAGTTAACAAAAACAAATTTATAAAGTCCCTTGATTGCATTACCCTGCAAAAGAATTTTCTTTGTTAGAATATCTTTAACAAGACAGTAATTGGGATAGAATTCAAAAAATACATTATTATCTCTAGCAAATTGTGACACACTTATCAAGTTTTTCTTTATCTGAGGAACCCTCAATAAATTGTTGAGATAAAGTTTCCTCTCACCTTGTATAAGTCCATTACCCGTATGTGTTATTTTAGCGGACACACCATTACCCATGTGAATACACTGTTTACCTCTATACTCTTTGTTTCCAAGATTTAAATTGCTGAGATTGTTTGTCACATGATTTGTTGCTCAAGAATCTGGGTACAAAATTTCATCATGGATATCATCAATCCTGGCACTTTGATTAGTGCTAGCAGCATTACTCCTTGCATTTTCTGACTGATTTCTTTGTTCTTGTTGCATACTGGTCAGATTGGCACTCGGGTTGAAGTTTCTTTGACTTTCAGAAGTATTTTGTTGCCCAAGTATGTAGTTTAAGTCAAGTCTAAAATAACATTTGCTAGCAGCATATCCATATCTCTCATATATCTGACATCTAAGTCTACTTCCATTGTTGTTCCATCTACTACTCCTTCCTCTTCCTCTGTTATTCAGACCACCCCTCTGAAAATTTTTGAATGCATTTCTTCTGTCTTGATTCCTTCCTTTGTTGTTATTAGATATATAATTGACTGAAAAGTCAGAAGTCACTGGCTTCTTTTGCTCAATTCTTTCTTCATGTGCAAGGAGAATGGAATGAACATATTGAAGAGATGGAGTGGTGTCCCTTGAAAAGATAACTGCTATGACAGATTCATATTCATTATCAAGTCCATTTAGGATAGACAAAACTTGCTCTATATCTGATACAGTGTAACCAGCGGCAGCAAGTTGATCACATAATGACTTGACTTTAGTCAAATATTCTCTCATTACCATGGTTTCCTTCTTTACGTTTTGTAATTGTCTCATGTAGTACATGATTCTAGCTGCTGACTGGGCACTGAATATTTGTTCAATAGTTGACCAAATTTCATGTGTCTTCTTACACCCCATTAATTGAGGCAACAGACTTGTACTGATAGAAGATAGTAACTAAGAACTCAACAAGTTATCTTGTCTATTATATATGATAAAATCTCTGTTTTTAATATTCTTTCCTTCATTGTATGTAGTGAATTGTTCTGGTATGACTTTGGTACCAAGAAGATAATCTTGTAATCCATACCCTCTCACAGCAGTGATGATCTGAAATTTCCAAAGGAGAAAGTTAGATTCATCCAATTGAATGGATATTGTCTGGTTTTCTGGAGATTTCAAAAATTTTGATAGATTTTCAGTAACTTGCTGCTTGGAGACAAGGAGGAGCCATTATTTGCAGTGTCACCTTCAGCTATAGTGATACCAAGATTGCAAGAGACTTAGAAAAAATTAACTTTAAGCAATTCTTGAAATTGAGCATGAAAGATAATCAAGATACTCAGGTATGATTCTAGAATATCTTGATAAAAGAAAAATAAATGATTTTGAGAGCTGCTAAAGATATTTTCTAGATAATGCTCAATGAAGAATAGTTAATCAGTGAGTTGATAAAATGATCAAGAAGTTCTGACTTTCTTGATTCAGTGATAGAACAGGGAACAAATTATGAGGATGACCAAGAAAATGGAATGATATGTTGATTGTTTTCTTGGTAATTTTTAATGATAAATTTTCAACAGTCAAAGTTTGAAAAACATCCAGAAATTAAATTTTCTTGGCGAGGCTTAATGATTTATGATGATTAATGAACAACAAACTCTTAATCAGTCAGATAAGAGATAGAAAAAATTAAGAGCAATTATGAAAACCAAGTGATGAAATAGGTCTGATGGCTTTCTTGATATGGCTCAATGATGTATTCAATGAATTAAGCAGAGAAATTAAGGAGAAATATGAAGTAAAGAAGAAAAAGAAAACTCCCTCTATGATGATGAGAAGATCGCAGTAGATCTTCAATCTGATAGGAGAAAGATAGCATCAAAAAACCGTCGTTAGACCTTTTGTATGCTCTGATACCATATTGAAAAGTTGTGCAACTGATTGAATGCAAAAATGTTTTTATTATTTCTGATTTCATAATACATAACAGAGTTGATGCTGTTGCTTATATACAGAGTTTTGCAGAATAATAAGTTATTGGGCTTGGCCCAGAATGATGCACTGACCCGCATCCTATACACCCGCTTACAACTGCAGTATATTACATAAGAGATAATATGTACTCATATTATTCTCGACTCTTCTCATTAAGAGCAATATGAAATATTTTCCTTTTTTATATTATTCACAATGGGTATGCTAATTATGCATGATTTTACAAAGATGGAAACAACATATCTATGGTTAAACAATATAATTTTAGCGGTGGTTGAAGTTAATTTGGTTTTTTAAATCAGGTCCTGTATTTAATTACTTATTGTTTCATGTGTACTGCCTTTTACAACATTGGTTGAATTTGCTTTCTTCACCGTAAATTAAACGAGGTGTGAGAAATGTCCTTATTTTGAAACATATTCATCAAATACACTTGCTCCATTTACTGCATCATATTTTTTTTGCTTTCCAAGACATTCGTATTGGATTTTGTCATAGTTCCTGTTTGATTTTTGCTTATTATGTTAATTTTTCAGATTATTTGTAATCATGCCTACCTAATGATTATGGCATGTTATTTGGTAATCACCTGACCTTGTTAATTCCAATCAAGTTTGCATGTTTTATATTTTTAATTATGTTCGTTATTTTTCTATCTTAATCCTAAGTGTTATACATGCTTAGTTTAAATGAACTTTGTTATAGTGCAACAAATTTTTTCGCTACTTGAAGCACATTTTTTCCTTATGAATTAAGCATGTTTTGCACATTTACTTTTCCTACTACCATACTACCATGCATTAATATTAGGTTGATATGTTTGTCATACCAACATGTCCATGTTTTTTTATAATTTCAATGACAGTTGCATGTGACCCTTTTTCGTAGATGTATTCATCCTGTAACGACCCAGAATTTTAGTGATTTGAAATTGGAATATTTATTTAATTTTAAATATTGAGAAGTTAATTTTTATAGGTTAAATAACTAAAATTTCAAATATAGCGATTTATTGGAAAATTTAATTGTTAAATTTAATAATTGAAATTGTGTAAATAATTGAACCTTGAATTTTTAAGTCAGATAAAAATATTTTCAAAGGCTTATTAAATTTCTATTAATAAAAATGAAGATGATAAAACTTTTAAATTTTGATTCAAAAGTGATTTAGCTAATTTTTAAAATAACTCGTTTTAATTAACATATAAAAATAGCCATCCGGGGCACAGTCTCGGAATTGGACGAAACTAGTTCCATTGAATCCGTAATCGTGTATTATTATCGGATTTCAAATTTTGGGGCGATTGGATTCATCGTTTGGTCGTACAGAGTAGAAACGCGTAGAAATTAACATTGAAATTTTAATATAATAATTGGGTTCAAAAAGCTATCTTCCCCATACGATTGAATTAAGTCTAGGAACTTGTCTCATTGCGTTCGAAATAGGGGTATAACATCAGTAACGCTAGGCGGCACGCCTCGATCGGGGTTCAGAATTAATATCTAGATATTTTTGGGTTTAAATTATATATATATAGATTTGACATCAGCCCCCATCTTTTCTTTTTAGCCACTCTATTTTTTACATTCCAGCCCACCTACAAGCCACCCTGTGGCTGCGTTCTCCCTCCTTTATTTAAAAGAAGCGAATCAGTGAAAAAAATGGGATAGAAACTTCAAAAATCAAATTTTCAAAATCTACTCAACTAAAACATCTGAAACAAGTTTTAAAATTCTTGTTTTAACAAGAGCTTCAACCGCATACCCAAATTATCGCTCATGCATCTGCTTGGGGTGATCGACTTTTTGGATGCGAGCTTGGGTTGGAAAATTCGTGACATTGGTGAAGTTTTGATTCGAGTAGAGGATGTATTCGAGCTCGTGGTGGATAGGCGCAAGTGTGAGCGTGATTTTGGAGTGTGCGGCGAAGCATGGGAGGTCGCGACCTGAAGGTCGATGAGGAAATTCGTGGTGATGTCGTGATTTACAAGGTGGGCTCGAGCGAGTGATTTTTGTCATCGGCAAGTAGAGATTTTGGAGAGGAAATCGATGGCATCGTCAAATTTTCAACTCGAGTGGTGAGGCTCCATGTCGTTGGGTTGTCGTGCACGGCAATGGTGGAATTTGTTCCTCTATGCACATTCGTTGGAGGAAAGGAGGAGAAGATGGTAGCGGACCTTGGGCCGTATCTTGTAGGTGTGGTAACTAACTTATTTAAATTGTTTAAACTAATTTTATTAAATAAATTGAAATCTTATAAAATCGATAACTCATTCGTTTTTGGTCGGATTTGAATACAGGATTTTGCGTTAGAATCGTATTGACGAATACTACGCGATGGATTATTTTTGGCTACGATTGGAGCTATTGGAATCAGAACTGGAACGTGAAAGCAACAACAGAAATTTTGGTGAGTAAATCTCACACATTTTAGATTATCGGGTTTAATTTATAATAATAAAAATTAATTATTGGATGATTGGTTGAATTGATAAATTATTATAAGTTGGATGTTATATTATATATATATATATATTAGTATATATATTAGTAGTTGGATTGAATATTCCCGTCGATTGGAGTTGATGAGACACTATGTGCCTGCATAATAGCGGATGGACCTATATTACCGAGATATCCCGCCTCGAAACGGGATTGGTATTTTATGCTATATAACATCTGTGGATGCAGGGAAACAGGTTGGATTGATCCAACTGGATTCCTCAAAAATGTGGATTTTAAATTTCATATATAGTGATAATGATGTGTTTGAATAATCTATGATAGATTATGATATGATTTGATATATTGGATGCTATAGTAGCATTGGCCTTAATTTTTGTATTTTAAATACCATAAATATGATTTTTGAAATTTAAAAAGAATTTCAACGGCGATTTTGGAAAATATATTTATATTTAATTTGGATTAAAGGGATGAATTTGAATTAAATAAAGGATTGATTGTTGGAACACTATAAGTGATATTTTGAGTTTTGAAAAGAAATTTAAAAATAAATTTTTGAAATAATAAGTGTTTCGGTAAAATCTTGTGTTATCCCGCCTTTTGGCAAGGCCGTGACACCAAGGACTTGACTAGATACCGGTGACAGATCGTTTCGGAAATCGGTTACACGTAAGGATCGCCACGGATATCGATGAAATTTGTCTGAGTCCAGATCGGGCTGCATTCGATAAGGCGCGTCAAACAGAGTAGTAGAAACCAACATTCCAAATTTCGAGGCAACCCGAGTTCGTATGCTCAAGTTATCATCGTTGGAAAATGGAAAAGATAGTCCTGACTCGAATCGATACTAGGGTCGGATCCATCCCCCTTGCCTCGACTCCATCAGCTAAACCATCCTCGAATCCATAGGCCAGGAACCAGTTCGAATCCATCGAACTTCCCTTGCCTCGACTCCACCATCTTCGAATCCCTTCAACTGAGAGTTCTTCGAATCCACACACACATGCTTCAGGCTCCGAATCCATCAGAACAATCTCCGCCTTCGACTCCCTCAAAGAAAGTTCCCTCGAATCCACACTGTTTGAGTTAGCATCGAATCGATCAACTTTAACACGCTTAAATCGATTCGAACATACCTTCGCCCATTCGATTCGAAGAGGGATGCCTCCGAATCCGCTACCACGAATCCATCCAGTCAAAGCGGCAGATACCATGGATTCGACCCAGTCCATACGGAGTGCAAAGCGGATCGATACGAAGGAGGCGCGCCACGTCACCATCTTCATTTGCAGAAGGATCGATTCGAACGAATCGATTCGAGCGTATTGATTCGAATGACTCCAGAGTTCGAAAAACACCGACATTGAATCGATCATATCTCGAGTTCTACAAGTCCAAATGCCATGAAATTTTCACAGAAGCTTAAACACATGATGAAGAATGTTCACACCAAATTTCAGCTCGATTGGACGATTTCTTGATCGATTCGAACCAAGGGTCGAATCGATCCCAAAGTGGGCCCGGATCTCCAGATTTCGGCCATGTGGGTCCCCTGACGTACCAGAACTGGTCTCCCCTCATTTTAGGCAAAATATCAGCCTCCTACACCTATAAATAGAGCCCCTAGTCATTCAGAAAAGGGGTCGGAGAATTCTAAGTACTGAAGAGCGCCCAGATTCTGCCAGATTTACTCCAGAACACCGCCGCTGCTTTAGATTGACACTTAGCATTCACATTCAGTTGTATTACATTATAAACTACTGTAATCTTCAAGTAATCGAGCAATAAAATCATCAAACTTCATAGTGGACGTAGGCAAAACGCCGAACCACTCTAAATCGCTTGTCTTTGCAATTTACTTTCTGTTATTTGGAGTTTTTGTTAGATAATCCACAGTTTTAATTTTCATTCTGCGCGTTTATCTCTTCAAAGACTTCCGAAGAGTGTTGTGCCCATTTTTGGTACAAACACTTTGGTGCTTTCACTGAGAAAAAACCAGCTTTTTTCTCCTGCTCCTTGGATCTACCATCGATACCGGATTGCACAAATCCAAGAGGAAGATCCAGATCTTTGATTCACAGTCCTTCCATTCTACTCAGATTTGCATAAAATCTAGGAAAAGGATTCATCATTCAAAATGGTTAGCACGAGAACCACTTCTACAGCTGCTGGACAAGAAGGCAGGGATGGACAGAATCCTGCTCAACAGCAGCCATCCAACCAAGACAACACTGCCCACTCAGATCCGTCTGGGGCAGTCACTAGACAAGAATTCCAAGTGTTGCTTCAAGAGCTGACTCAGAGTCGGCAGCAATTAGCCGAACAGTTGCGTGCCAATATCGAATTGACAAACCAACTGAACCGCCAGGGCCGTAGGAGGTCCAGAAGGGATGCTGTTTCCCGCTCATCCACTGAAAGTTCTACTTCATCAGACTACTATCACAGATCTACCCGTCCTCGATTAGACGGGAGTCATGCGCAAACGACCGGATATCAACCCGCTTTGACTGTTGGACAGTTGAGGGCAGGACCGACGACCAGCTTTCAGGCCGGGCCCTCCACACAAGGAGGCCCTACTACACAGCATACCGCGGACAATCATGCCACAGCTGCCACAGTAGAAACAAGGGTTGATACCCGACATCTTCCGGATTCGAGTAATCAACAACAGGGACGTACTTTTGAACCATACGTCCCGGAAGACGCTGAGCCAAGGAGGCGAAACTTGGACCGTCGACAGCGCCCGGTCCAAACTCGCACTGTGGAACCCGACCACACCTTAGCTCAACATGCTCAAAATGTAGCAATGCCAGACATCTCGACTATGATACGTCAGATGATCCGTGAAAGCCAAGGTCTTACCAATGACGATTTGGGGATCTCTCGAAGCCATACTCCTTTCACGGACGAGATACTATACGCTGAACCTCCTCGGCGATTCAGAATGCCAACTCTCCCTATGTACGAAGGAAGTTCTGATCCCAATCAGCACATACTGAAATACGAATGGTCAATGAGCGCCGCGAGGGCCGACGATGCAGTAAAATGCCGGAGCTTCCCCATTTCACTGGGAGGAATTGCAACAATGTGGTTTACAAGACTACCTCCAAGATCTATCTCTTCATTTGACCAATTGGCTAAGAAATTTGTTGAACAATTCCGTATGCATGTCGCTAGACCCAAAGATGTTAACACCCTGTCCAATGTTACCCAGGCTCGTGGGGAAACATTAAGGCGTTACTTAGAGAGATTCCATGCGGCATGTGTGGAGATTAGTAATCCCAACGATAACTCAATCTTAATGGCATTGACAAAGGGAATTGACCCTGATTCTGAATTTGGAAACTGGTTAGCGGGAAAACCACCCGCATCGTTGGACCGTTTCTACTCCAAAGCCGCACAATTCTTACGGCAAGAGGACGCGAAACAGTCTAGGAAGCAGAACGATGAGGAACCCAGGAGCGAAGGAATACAGAGCAATGTAGCAGTAAAACAGTCCGGTGACAATTCCGAAAAAGTTCAGTTGAACATACAGAACAAGCAAACGCAGCCAAGAGGTAACAATGGTCAGAATAAGAAAAGAGATCCAAATCGGGGTCCACGACGTGAGGCTCCAATGTTCGATAATTACACACCATTGAATACATCGTTGGAAAATGTGTACCTACAGACTTGCAATACTATGCAATACAAGAAGCCGGCTCCGAAGCAATCGTCGGAGAGGCAGATTCAAACAGGGAAGTTCTGTAGATTCCACGAAAGTTATGGCCACAACACCAATGAATGTCAGCACTTGCAGGACCTCATTGAGAAGTTGATCAGAGAGAGGAAGTTAGATCAGTTTGTGCGGGCACCGCAGTCTGAAGGGGCGGGCCCCTCAAATCAAAATCATGTACAGAATCCAGAAAGACAGGAAGAACCAGGTCGTGTCGGAGGAAGACTGGTAATTAATGTTGTAAGTGATAGTCCTCGTACAGCGAAGCGAAGCTGGGGAGAAATGAAATCATATAACAACTTGGCTAGACGAACAGACTTTGAGTACGATGATAACTTGGACAATAAACCTTCGACCAAACAAAAAAGAGCGACAATTAACGACATCACTTTCCGAGACAACGATACTGATTATGTCGGAAGCCCGACTACTGACCCACTCGTGATATCGGCACAAGTAGGTCCAGCTTGGATGAAGAGGATACTAATTGACTGCGGGAGCTCTGTGAATATCCTTTTTATACATGCTTATAATCAAATGAGGATGAATCCCAGGGATTTGGAACCTTGCCAAACTCACCTCCATGGATTCAACGGTAGCTCTACCGTACCTATTGGGGTGGTGAAGTTACCGGTTAGGTTGGGATCTAAGGAACATAGGAGAGTTCGAACATTACAGTTCACTGTGTTGAACATAGTCTCGCCATACAACGCTTTCTTAGGACGACCTGCCCTTACTGAATTCAGAGCCGTAATTGCCCCGTGGTGCTTGACCTTAAAGTTCCCTACCGTCAACGGAGTTGGAGTCGTCCAGGGCGATCAGGTTGACTTGAGAACAGTCATACGCCGAAAACGAGTCGCCCGATTACGCAATGCCGAGGACCGACTTAAAACTTTTGAACGCAATGAGATTGTCATTAAAAAAGAATACCCAGCACTACTACACATGAAACCAACATGGAAGGGATCACATGAGATTAAGCAAGAGCTCGGGGATGATATATATGAGTTAACGACCGCTGATGGTCCAGCTTCACCAAAGGCCTTGGATGGCGAAAGTCCTCGTCGCTATTGCACATAACAGGCTATGTTTATCTATTTAGTTTAAATTCTGTTTTAGAATTTGTTTCTGCATTTCGAAATTAGAATTTGTAATAAGGCAACTGACTTTGCCATGTTCTCTTGTTTCAGCAATAAAATGCCATCTCTTTGAGCCAGAGCTGTGATTCATTAAATACAATGTACAACATCACGATGCACGAAGAGCTAAATTCCATCACACAATGGGATTTATTCAAGTAGGGAGTGGCTATGAAGCAATCAACCACTCTCCAAATGGAACCCGAGCTCGGGGGCAAGCCATCACATCAGGCCGGAAATGGGTTGATACACGACAACCTTTTAACTAACTCCGTACTCCTAGAGTGCGAGGCGGAGTATAAACATTTTCCTAAATCCCAGAGTACTCTGAGAGCGCGAGCTGGGTACAAACTTTTTAACTAACTCCGTACTCCCAGAGTGCGAGGAGGAGTATAAACATTTTCCTAAATCCCAGAGTACTCCGAGAGCGCGAGCTGGGTACAAACTTTTTAACTAACTCCGTACTCCCAGAGTGCGAGGCGGAGTATAAACATTTTCCTAAATCCCAGAGTACTCCGAGAGCGCAAGCTGGGTACAAACTTTTTAACTAACTCCGTACTCCCAGAGTGTGAGGCGGAGTATAAACATTTTCCTAAATCCCAGAGTACTCCGAGAGCGCGAGCTGGGTACAAACTTTTTAACTAACTCCGTACTCCCAGAGTGCGAGGCGGAGTATAAACATTTTCCTAAAACCCCAGAGTACTCCGAGAGCGCGAGCTGGGTATAAATACCAACAAACTCCAGCTTCCGAGAACGCGAACTGGAGTATAAACATTAACTAACTCCGGATTCTGAGAGCACGAACCGGAGTATAAACATCAACAAACTCCAGCTTCCGAGAGCGCGAACTGGAGTATAAACATTAACTAACTCCGTACTCCCAGTACGCAAGGCGGAGTATAAACATACATCAACTCCACAGTAATCCCCAATACTGGGGGCAGAACCATAACACATAACAAGTTGGAGACAAAAGGGAATACATTCTCATTTCCACTATCAACAAAAAGAATCTGATTACAAAATGGTTCAAGAAATTGCTACTAGTGGGAGCCGAATCCACATCTATACACGACTATAGAAAAATCAACAAAATGCTACCCTACGCAACAGAGATTTAAAGAAAGAGTTCAATCTTTCTTCTTCCTTATCTTCTTCTTCGGGGTAGCTCCACCCGATCCGCTGCCCGATTTTCTCCTCAACCGCTTACTCTTTTCAGGCTTGCCCTCCGGCAGCGATATGATGTCAACATCTTCCTCAGAACTAGAGGCGACGGAAGTTCTTCTAGGAGGTCGAGCTGGAGGCAGGGGAGTAGTAGCAGGAGGAGGGACAGGAGCAATTTCAATCACTACGGTACCGCCCGGTGAAATCACCATTAACGGGGCAGGCCCGGGCGGATTCATACCAGCATTCCCTACTGCCATCTCGGCATCAATCTCAGCCATAACGTCGTCCTCACGGGATACTTGGGCCGCATCGGATGTGCCAATAGCTGGCATGGATGAACTAACGGCCGGAGCAGCCCCTCTCACAACATCAGACGGGTTGACAGAGGGATCGATGGGTTCATTGAGAAGCTCCTCAATCATTTGAGCGCTGAAAGAAAACATGTTTGCATCCCCCTCTTCGCCGATCAAGGTAGAAGTCGTGATGGCTTCAGTAAAAACAACCCCTTGTGTTTGATGTGGAACTGATAGAGCAAGAGGCGCAGATACAACGACTTCAGTCACTGAAATACGGCAAAACGAAGATTGTTAGCCAAGTGTGTTGCTTAAAGTTCTCCACAACTAAACTACGAGAAGCGCTCAAATACCTTCCTTAGTCTGGACCGGAACGTGGGTGGAATCATCGGCGGAAGATAATAATGGTTGGTCAGGATTATAGGCAGGAACAGACTGGGGATCTACCGCACCAGTGGTCTCGGGCAATGTTGGAATTACGGCTCCAACACTTGTCCCGTGATGCGCGATCCCCGAGCCTCCGCCTGTCTCTAAAGATTGAACGCCAAGCTTTTCTTTCGCCATAGAGATCACCACCTCATGAAGGGTCTTCCTCTCATCCTCGGTGAGAAAACGCATCTCCAGCTCAAAGTCGTCAAATGTTTCATCTGGATGCACTGCTTTCTTCTCATTCACCAGCCGGGTCCAGGCATTGTACAAAATCATGGAGTCATCTCCCAGCCACGCTAAATTTCTATGTTCCAGCACATTAGCGTTGTACGTGACAAGGAGATCGTCGAACTCAGCGTCCAGCCTGGACCTCTCCTCCAAAATCTTTTCCTGGATTTCTGCTTCCGCGGACTTAGACTTGACCGCCACCGCAGCAAGTTCGGCCCTAAGAGATACCGCTTGGTTGCAAGCCTCTTGTGCAGTGGCGTTTGCGTCATCCTTCTCCTTCACCATTTCGGCGAATTTGGCCTTGAGCTCGTTTAGCTCTTTTACGGCTAAGTCTCGCTCAGCTGCGATGGTGGTGTTGCGGTGGCCCATCTCCTCTACCGTGGCGCAATGCTCTTGTTGCATCCTAGCCATTTTGGCCACGGCGTCCTCGTGCTTCTGGAGAGCTTGAAGTTCAGAATTCCGGGACGTCTCCATTTCAGATTGAAGAACTTCAATGATGCATTTCTGTTTAGCAATTTCAGCATCACGTTCAGCAATGATCTTCGCCCTGTCAAAAGCTACTCTAGAAGCCTTCACGGCTGCCTTGTACCACTCCTTATACTGAGCATAGAAGTCATGGATATAACTATGAGCAGTGATCTCAGCTTCCGGAGGGATTCTTTTAAAGTTAGGAGGGAAGATATAGCCATCCATGCAAATTTCCGGGTAGTCATTTTTCATTCGGGCGAGTTTAGCAGCTCCCTCGCTTGTCAACTCAGCCGGAGCTTGTTCAATTATAGCGGCTGCTGTCGGTTCCATTCTTGGCCGCTGAGTATCAGGCCGAGAAGATTGAGAAGGCAACTGTTGCTGATGAGATGGCCCTGGGAGGTCTACTGGAGCCCTGGGAGGCGGAGGAGAGCGAGATCGGGGTCGGTACTGGTATCCCCAGTCTCTGTCAGAGTAACCATAGCCAGAACGGCTACGCGAGTAATCTCTGTCTCTATCATAACGTTCTTGGCTCGAATAGCCTCGCCCATGATCCCTATCTGTCTCTCTCCTACGGGAATCGTAAAATGGAGAAGATTGGCGCACATTCCGAAGCCTATCTAGAGTAGAGCCACGTCCTGACATCTCACCTGCGATAAGAAAGAATTACGGATTAAAATCCCATAAAGCAATGTTTACTATGCAAAAGTCATGAAGTGCCGTGGAAGTGTGTGTAAATGTGTAAACCCCCAAAACCGACCGGAAGTGTTGACCGCACTTAAAGGAAAGGGCTCGTTCATGTTTAGAACATCTTGAAATTCCTCCAACCCAGGATTATGAGAAATCGATATATAATCTGGGATAGGAATATCGTCTAGCCCTTTGAAAGAATCTCTCGAATGAGAAGGGGCGGCCTCAGAAATCATGACCCCGGAAGCGGGAAGAAACGCATCTACGGATTTTCCCCCCTTGGACTTAAGATTTTTGGAAACGGCGGCCTTGCCTTTCCGTTTTTCTCCCGATTCTTCAAAGTTTCCCGAGAGATCAACCATCGGCTCTGAATCTGTGTGGGTTCTTTCTTCGTCACCCGCCTCAATTATTCTGATTCCGAGTGACTTCTTCACTTTTTTCTTCTTGATTTTCTTCTTGATCTTCTTCTTATCTTCCTTCTTGGAGGTGGACTTTGCAAATCCCTCAACAACTATGCTTTGATTGATGTCGATCAAACCCAGAACTCTTAAGTTGTAATCGTTCAGCACCGAGTCAATATGCCTCGGCTCGCTTGGGACTTCTTGAAGACTCCGGACGGTACCCTTGAAACGCCCTCCATCGGGCCTAGAGATAATAGCTGTAAAAGGAATGAAATGTCAATTTTAACACCGAAGAGCTATTGGTCAAGGAAACAGGTTAAGGCGCTTACGCCTAGACAACCATCGCCTAGCGAAACCCGGAGGGCACCGAACGTAGAACCACTCGTTCTTGAAATAGCTCAGTCGAGTCCAAGCTCCAACTACAACTTGGCAATTTCTAACTGCCTCCAAAAATGTAAACGACGGGCTATCACCCCTACTCTTGAAGTTAAATATGTGTCTGATCTCGGAGGGCCTCGGCGGGCGAAAAAGACAGTCCATAAATATTACAAAGGCACTGTTCAGCAACGCATGCCCGTTGGGATGAAGTTGTGAAGGAGCGATTCCTAAATATGATAGCATCCCTCTGATAAATTGGTTGAAAGGAGGAAGAGTTCCGGCCGCACAAGCATGACGGTAGAATGCTGTATATCCTTCAGGCGGTTTATGCGGTCTATCAGTGGCGCTGGGCAATAATACGTCACCTAGAGATATGTTATGCTTTAATCATATTCGTCCCAATAAGGATTCAGAGAGGTTAGACTGAACCGAATCAACAGGGTCCTCAATAAATATCGCCTCCGGCAATTCATCTGGAGCTGGATCGATTACATCGGCAGGGATATCGGGAATCTCAAGAACCGGAGGAGTCGAGCTCTGTACCTCTTGTTGTTGGGAGCTCGAAGATTCCATAATTAGCTAACTCATTAGAAAGCAACGTTAAGTTCATGAACAAGCCCGTGCATGCCCCAGTGTAGTGTGTATGAACGTGTCGTGCAGTGCAAGTACTGTGCATCACTTAAGCAAATTTAACAGAATGAAGCAAGATATTCGTGCAACACAACTTGGGAATTCGAGAATGAAAATGACCGTCATCGCTGACCGTCACTTCCACGCCACCCAAACGCTACGGACTAACTTCAAGTATAAATCAATTGTATTAGTGGTTAAGTCATAGTTCCATCAGCGAGCTTCAAAGTAAGTTCGAGTTCAAGTCTTTCAGTCAAGTTCGATTATGCAAGGCCGAAGCTCGTCGGAATCAAATATGATAAAGTTCGTTAAGATCGTCAAAGTTCAACTTGAAATTAGTCGTAGTTCAGATATTGGAACGAGTCAGAAAAGTTGGATTCTCTAAACTGAATATGTTCGAATCCATCGAATCGAATCAATGTACTTCGAATCCAAATGGTTCGACTCGATATACTTCGAGATGGAGAAACGTTTCGAATCCATGGACGTTGGGTGACTTCGTATCGATCGACGCTAAATACCTTCGAATCGATCGAGGTGTCGTTACTTCGAATCGATCGACAAGAGTCCTTTTTCCTTTGCAAGCACCGATTCGAAGATCTGCAGTCAGAGTCGATTCGAATAGACTCCATTCTAGATCGATACGAAGCGATAGAAGATAACACCCCTCAAGATCTCTTCTTCTCCGAAGGAATCTCAACGTTTTGTTATGCCTCGAATCATCGATTCGAACCATTTTTATTCAGATCTCATAACCCTTCAAGATTTTCAGAAGAAAAATTGAAGATGAAGACTTCCAGTTTTGTCCTTCTCAACTGGCATCAATCCAATAGTTACCTGGTTTAGTGTGATTACGAATGAAGGTTTGTAAGATTCAATCGATTCGGGGAAGACGCGCTTCTTTTTCTCGGCTTTGGGAAAGTCGATTCGAAGAAGAGGCTATAGCAACAGTAAAATGTAAAAAGAAAAAGTGAAGTTAACCACGCGTATTTATATGGGTTCCAAGGACGACACGAGGCTCTTCGTCTCCCGGTCATGATAACCGCACACAGCAGGTCACAGCTCCATCGGTTCGAACGTATGCTCGATTACCCATCAACTTCGAATCCATCCATACGGTATGACGCAGAGCATCATCGATCCGGGGTAGATGATTCAAACTCACCAATTCGAACTCCAACGTGCGTACGTTTCGAATCTGCTTCGAGTCCACGCCTCCGAATCCATCGTTGTCGAATTCATTAAAGCTCCGAATCCATCGATTCGAGGCAATTGACGGAAGATGAATCAAAGTCACAGTATCACATCAATTCGAAGTACTTGCTTCGAAACCAACAACTCAGGCAACCACATCGAATCCACGCAATATCGATTCGAAGCACGAGGTCCCTCAAACCCTCGATTCGAAGGCCATCAATTCGAAGAGGCACAGCTTCGAATCCATCACCAACCACTAATGAAAATGGACGAACCGTTCCAATGTGAAAAATTGCTTGTCTACTCTTCATACCGATTCAGGAGAGGATCGATACGGGAGGATGACCATAGACAATCATAAAAGCAATGTTTTAACTCAAATCTCAAATCGGTTCAGGAGAGGACCGATGCAGATTTCGATAGCAAACCGAACTGATAACAACTTGCGATCACGCAACGTTAACCAAGGTCAAGATAATACACGTATGCACGTATGTTTGACTAATGTTTTGGTCTTTATCATCAACAGGAATCAGATGTTCATCTCGTCATGACTCGAAAGCCCAACAGCCAGTCACAATTATACAACAGTCGATTACTGCAATACAGAATGCAACTTTCGATAAAGCATGTTGTAGCTATCCAATGAGAGACTGCAGCTTTTCAAAGCACGTCATGTTTACACAAGACGTACTTTGGGGGGCAAATGTTATCCCGCCTTTTGGCAAGGCCGTGACACCAAGGACTTGACTAGATACCGGTGACAGATCATTTCGGAAATCGGTTACACGTAAGGATCGCCACGGATATCGATGAAATTTGTCCGAGTCCAGATCGGGCTGCATTCGATAAGGCGCGTCAAACAGAGTAGTAGAAACCAACGTTCCAAATTTCGAGGCAACCCGAGTTCGTATGCTCAAGTTATCATCGTTGGAAAATGGAAAAGATAGTCCTGACTCGAATCGATACTAGGGTCGGATCCATCCCCCTTGCCTCCACTCCATCAGCTAAACCATCCTCGAATCCATAGGCCAGGAACCCGTTCGAATCCATCGAACTTCCCTTGCCTCGACTCCACCATCTTCGAATCCCTTCAACTGAGAGTTCTTCGAATCCACACACACATGCTTCAGGCTCCGAATCCATCAGAACAATCTCCGCCTTCGACTCCCTCAAAGAAAGTTCCCTCGAATCCACACTGTTTGAGTTAGCATCGAATCGATCAACTTTAACACGCTTAAATCGATTCGAACATACCTTCGCCCATTCGATTCGAAGAGGGATGCCTCCGAATCCGCTACCACGAATCCATCCAGTCAAAGCGGCAGATACCATGGATTCGACCCAGTCCATACGGAGTGCAAAGCGGATCGATACGAAGGAGGCGCGCCACGTCACCATCTTCATTTGCAGAAGGATCGATTCGAACGAATCGATTCGAGCGTATCGATTCGAATGACTCCAGAGTTCGAAAAACACCGACATTGAATCGATCATATCTCGAGTTCTACAAGTCCAAATGCCATGAAATTTTCACAGAAGCTTAAACACATGATGAAGAATGTTCACACCAAATTTCAGCTCGATTGGACGATTTCTTGATCGATTCGAACCAAGGGTCGAATCGATCCCAAAGTGGGCCCGGATCTCCAGATTTCGGCCATGTGGGCCCCCTGACGTACCAGAACTGGTCTCCCCTCATTTTAGGCAAAATATCAGCCTCCTACACCTATAAATAGAGCCCCTAGTCATTCAGAAAAGGGGTCGGAGAATTCTAAGTACTGAAGAGCGCCCAGATTCTGCCAGATTTACTCCAGAACACCGCCGCTGCTTTAGATTGACACTTAGCATTCACATTCAGTTGTATTACATTATAAACTGCTGTAATCTTCAAGTAATCGAGCAATAAAATCATCAAACTTCATAGTGGACGTAGGCAAAACGCCGAACCACTCTAAATCGCTTGTCTTTGCAATTTACTTTCTGTTATTTGGAGTTTTTGTTAGATAATCCACAGTTTTAATTTTCATTCTGCGCGTTTATCTCTTCAAAGACTTCCGAAGAGTGTTGTGCCCATTTTTGGTACAAACATCTTGGATTATTTAAAAAGAAACTGATTGTATAAAATCAACCATTTGATTTTGGATTTACTTAACTATTTCCTAAAGGACTTTAAATAGAGATTTTAAAGTGATGGATAAAGTATTTATATAACGAATTTTAAGTGATAATTCTGAAAATATGGAAATGGATTTGAAATCGAGATTTAAAATAGTTTAGAAAATATAATGGGATTTATAAAGGGATGGATTTATAAATGAGAATATTTTATAAACAAGTGGAACTCGAAGGAGTTTATAAATTTATAAACGATGTTTATAAATAAGGGAAAATGATATCAGTTAATTGGGAATATAAATTCATAATGGGAATTTATATCGAGATATGGAATTCGGTTTTGGAAAAAATAGTGGATTCTATTTTTGAAATGTGAGAATCATTATGAAATTTAAATGTAGTCGGTGTGATATGAATCGAGAGGAATTTTTAAATTGAAATCTGTAATATTGGGTCTTGGAAATAGATTTTTATCGAGAAATTAAAATTGTTTTAAAAGGGTTTTTTTATATTAAACTATATATTTAAAGCTGTTTAGTATTGAGATATTTCAGGAAGTAGATTTTTCAAATATCTAATGTTAATTGAAATAAATTCTAATTTTTATAATAAACTTTGTAAATTGATTAGTATTATTTAAAAATGAACTTGGAAATGAGTTACCGATGTTTATGCAAAATGTGTCGATATTTTAAATAATTACTTAAACATGTTTTAAAAATAAATTATTAGCCTTAAAAATACTTATCATATATATAAAGTTTAAAATGATTTAATTTATTTATAAATCCTCTTGAGATTTGTAAACATGATTTATTTAACGAATATGATTTTTATAAGAGAAATCTCGTAATGGAATGCTGGAAACTTAAGTAAACTTTCGAAATGTTGAAATACGACAACTTCGGAAATGAATTAGAATTCATAAGGGAAGTTAGAAATGGGTAGTTGGAATTATAAACAACTATAATCAATTTTGGAAAATTTAAAGGAATTAATTTATGAAATTAAGGAAATTTATAGAACCCGTTATAAATGAGTTAAGGAATTTACGAATAAATGGTAAAGGATTTTGGAGAAATATTAAATAAATGGAATATTTCCTTAGTATTGGAAATAAAAATGATTTGGGGAAATATACTTATTAATATTTCCTAAATATTGAACTGGAAGGATTTGAAATATTTTAACTACGAAATTTTTGAGATATTTTTAAAGTGTTGAATTTAAAATGGAATTGGAGAAAAATGTTTCTAAGTATTAATATGGATTGAAATATCCGTTATGGATATAAGAATTTGAATTTTTTTTCAAATTTTGAAATACTGGAAGAGATTTACATACATACATATATATATATATATATATATATATATATATATGCAAAGACATTTCTAAATAAATGTTTTGAAGATTTATAAAATAGGGTCTAGTGACTGCTTATGGATGTTATTTGATAGTTAAATAACCGACTATCAAATTTGGCCAAATTCGTTAATCGTTTCGAAGAGACCGGGATCAGATTTAATTATCCGAAAATCACGTCGATCCGATTTGTGCGTTACAAATTGTGATATCGTGAAGATAATGAAGACGGTGATTTTGGAAATTCGGTTTGTTCAGACCCAGAACAACTTGTATGGATGAATGCTATCATTTGCATCGTGGTCTAGAAGGCAGTGTTAGCATTCCAATTATGAATGTTATTCTAAAGGTAAAACGTAGCCTCAAGTCTCATCAACAGGGAATGACTAAAATAGGGGAGATGAAGCAGGGCTAAGTAGGTCGCACGCAAGTAGGGTATGTTATCACTTTTCTAGATACCCTCGGATATATTATAATTATGGATATGGTTGTGCATGGAAAGAGAGTGCTCGATATGGTGGGAACACCCGGGGTGATAACATATTCGGTACTATCCAGCAAGGGGTAGTCTGATCCTATGTTGGTAGGGATCGTTAGGTACGATTTTGGTACATTTTTCTAGAGGTGTACTGTGACGGGAGGTACCCCAGTAGCCCAGCCATTATATGGGATCCAATATCCACTATGAGTCTGTACGGTTTTAGATGTGCCTAACTATGCTGAAACGTGAGATGCAAGCATTTCAGCTATTTTATAGTTTATTTCTATAGACACTATTATAAGATCAGATGATTTTGATATAAAATGTTTTGGTTATCGTAAGGTAAAAACCCGTCGTATTATGTGTGGCGTAGTCTTACGATATACTTTTGTTTTCAAAGGATTTTGATAACAATATTAATTCAAATTAAGTGTGTTTTTTCACACTGGTTTTCCAGACTGACTCGGGTGTTATTTTATTATAATGCTTGGGTCAGACCGAGTATTACAGATTCAGGTTAGGATGTTATGGAGCTCAGGAGACGAGTTGGAGGAGTCTCAGGCGTATCTCACATATTTTATTATATTTCGTTGTATGTGTGTGTATGCTGTATATCTAGCACTTGTGAGGACAAGTTATTATAACTGTCTAGATTGATTTATTGATTATTGTACTCTGATGATTGTATGTATATTACAGTTATAGTTCTCTTTATATAAAGATATGTTATTATGTATTATATTTTGTTCCGCTACGATTGTGAGACTCTGTTTTGTTGTTTCTGTTATTCTTCTATCCTTTTCTTTCTCTTAGTATTCCCCCTTTCGTACAATTTGGGTTGGACAAGTGTGGATTATTGACAACTCAAAGGGTACAGAACAGTGGGTCGCTACATTTGGTATCAGAGCTGAAGGTTAAGCGAGAACCTTGGCTTTGGTGGGAAATTATTCATTAGAGATTGGGTCAGTGGTACCCTAGAATGAGTTTGAGTGTGTGTGTGTGTGTGTGTATGAGCGCGTATTTGTTAGTGATATCAAATTGTTTTATATTATGTTGGTTGATTTATTGAGTGGCTTATGGATTCTGGTCAATATGAGTAATTAACGTTATTAAAATGGATTCCTAAACACTTGAGTAGAGTAATTCGATATTGTATTGTTTTGGAAATTGGGTAAATGAAATAATTTTACCTCGACTATATTTTACATATAAAGGGATTATTTTTCAGAGAATTATTATGTTGTATATAGTGTGGTGGGTTAATAGAGAATGATAATATTTGATTATTATCATTTGTTGATTGTTGTTTGTGATCGAATAAAGGTTGATATGATAATACGAGTAAGAATAACAATTAAGGAATGACTTCGTATATCCAAAGTGAGAATATATAAATATATGTATTATAAATGTGATTTATAAATTAAAAGGAAATTTAGAAATATATTTTAAATATGAAGTATATTTTCACTTAAATTGTTTTATTGAAAATATGAGAAAATAAGTTGATAACTTATAAAATTTGAAAATTAGCAAGTTAAAGCAATGTTTAAAGCTGTTGCATGTGAATATTAAGGAAAGTAAATTTGAAATTGAACCATGGAATTAAACTTAACTTAAGTTAAGTACAAAATGAAATGAACTAATTAAATTAATTAGTTAATTGAATATGGTTTGGAATGTGGATGGATAAAATTGGATGTTGAAATTGGAAAATGAAATTGAATTTGATTAAAATGGATATAGACTTAAGTTGTATAGAATATTTTAAAAATGAACTTAAGTAAAAAAATTCTATGGAATGATGTTTAAGTGAAAATAGTGTTAAGGAATATACTATGTAAAGAAGTGAATGTGAGTAAATAAGGGAATGTGAATTAAGCAATGTGGATAACTGAATGCAGATCAAATAAATGTGAATAACCGAAAGTGAAAAATTTAAAGTGAATATATTGAATGTGAATAAAAGGAATTTGGTATAGCTAAGAATCAATTGGAATAAATACGTAAGTTGTATGTATATTATTTCATTCACATAGCGGGTTGATCCAGATTCGAGCACAGAATTTTGAGATAATTTATATCGATCCAAGTTAGGAGTTTTCACCCGATTCTCGACGGCGAACACTGGATATGGATTTTTGGTTGATTCTGGAATTCTATATCATAGTATATGGCTATGCAAGGAGAATAACGCTTTCTGATCAAGGAACCAGATCTGAGTCCGCACTAGAGAGTCGTGTGAACGATACTAGTTCGGAAGTGAAATTGTGTGATCGAACGAGCGATCAGATTGGATATTGCGTACGGATGATATATGTACATCGTATAGTTATAGTAAAGCAAATGTTGGAAATTGAAAGTTCAGAATAATATGATTATGAACTATATGATTGGATATCATTGGTAAATAAGATGCATGTATATTAAAGCAAGAGCTAATTTGATGCCATTGATTTCATAGGAAAATTGGGTTGTTCGACTAAAAGGTACTTGTTTATATTTTTGATTGATTGATGGTTTTATGATTGAGCCACTTGGCTTTTATTTTCTTTTGCTGGTTTAGGCCGTAGTGGTTATTCTGATCGAGTCGCGCAAAGGAGAAGCTGGCGAAATTTTTCAAAAATTTAATGAGTTAGAAATTTTGAAGAAATTTTTTGATAACTAAATTTAGTTTTGGATTATAATTTGAAATGATTGAATGAATAATATTACTTGGGATTTATGGAAGGATTTGGAAGCTTAGTAAAAGTAATAATAAGGTTTCAGCAAATTGGTTTTGGAAAGTCAAAGACTTAACTGGATTTGGGAAGTTATTTCCACTAATTTGTCTTAGAAAAGAAATGGGTTTGGAGCATTTTTCATACCTTGGCAATTTCGAGACGAAATTCTTTTAAATGGGAAAGAATGTAACGACCAAGAATTTTAGTGATTTGAAATTGGAATATTTGATTAATTTTAAATTTTGAGAAGTTAATTTTTATAGGTTAAATAACTAAAATTTCAAATATAACGATTTATTGGATAATTTAATTGTTAAATTTAATAATTGAAATTATGTAAATAATTGAACCTTGAATATTTAAGTTAGATAAAAATACTTTCAAAGGCTTATTAAATTTCTAGTAATAAGAATGAAGATGATAAAACTTTTAAATTTCGATTCAAAAGTGATTTAACTAATTTTTAAAATAACTCGTTTTAATTAACATATAAAAATAGCCGTTCGAGGAACAGTCTCGGAATTCGACGAAACCAGTTCCATTGGATTCGTAATAGTGTATTATTTTCGAATTTCAAATTTCATAGTGATTGGATTCATCGTTTGTTCGTACGGAATAGAAACGCGTTGAAATTAACATCGAAAATTTAATATAATAATAGGGTTCAAAAAGCTATCTTCTCCATACGATCGAATTAAGTCCCGTAACTTGTCTCATTGTGTTTGGAATAGGGGTATAACATTGGAAATTGATTTGACATCAGCCCCCATCTTTCCTTTCCAGCCACTATTTTTTTCTTTCCAGCCCACATACAAGCCACCCTATGGATGCGTTCTCCCTCCTTTATTTAAACGAAGTGAATCAGTGGAAACAAAAGGGGATAGAAACTTCAAAAATCAAAATTTCAAAATCTACTCAGCTAAAAAACTCTGAAACGAGTTTTAAAGTTCTTGTTTTAACAAGAGCTTCACCCCCATACTCAAATTATCGCTCGCGCATCTGCTTGGGGTGATCGACTTTTCGAACGAGAGCTAGGGCTGGCAAATTCGTGACATTGGTGAAGTTTTGATTCGAGTAGAGGATGTATTCGAGCTCGTGGTGGATAGGCACACATGTGGGCGTGATTTGGGAGTGTGCGGCGAAGCATGGAGGCCGCGACGTGAAGGTCAACGAGGAAATTCTTGGTGATGTTGCAATTTATAGGGTGGGCTCGAGCGAGGGATTTTTGGTATCGGCAAGTAGAGATTTTGGAGAGGAAATCGATGGCATCGTCGGATTTTCAATTCGAGTGGCGAGGCTCCGTGTCATTGGGTTGTCGTGTATGGCAATGGTGGAATTTGTTTCTCTGTGCAAGTTAGTTGGAGGAAAGGAGGAGAAGGTAGTGGGCCTTGGGCCGTATCTTGTAGGTATGGTAACTAACTTATTTAAATTGTTTAAACTAATTTTATTATATTAATTGAAATCTTATAAAATCGATAACTCATTCATTTTAGGTCAGATTTGAATACAGGTTTTTGCATTAGAATCGTACTGACGAATACTACGCGATGGATTTGTTTTGGCTAGGATTGGAGCTTTTGGAATTTAGTTGGATTTGGAATGCGAAAGCAACAACATAAATTTTGGTGAGTAAATCTCACTCATTTTGGATTACTGGGTTTAATTTAAAATAATAAAAATTAATTATTGGATAATTGGTTGAGTTGATATATTATTATCAGTTGGATGTTATATTATATATGTACTAGTATATATATTAGTAGTTGGATTGAATATTTCTACCGATTAGAGCTGATGAGACACTATGCGGCCCGCATAATAACGGATGACCCTATATTACCGCGATATCCCACCTCGAAGCAGGATTGGTACTTTATGTTGTATAATATATGTGGATGTAGGGAAACAGGTTGGAGGGATCCAACCGGATTCCTCAAAAATGTTGATTTTAAATTTCATATATAGTGATATATGATGTGTTTGAATAATCTATGATAGATTATGATATGATTTGATCTATTGGATGCTATAGTAGCACTGGCCTTAATTTTAGTATTTTAAATACCATAAATATGATTTTTGAAATTTAAAAAGAATTTCAACGGCGATTTTGGAAAATATATTTATATTTAATTTGGATTACTTTAAAGGGATGAATTTGAATTAAATAAAGGATTGATTGTTGGAATACTATAAGTGATATTTTGAGTTTTTAAATGAAATTTGAAAATAATATTTTGAAATAGTAAGTGTTTCGGTAAAATCTTGGATTATTTATATAATGAATTTTAAGTGATAATTCTGAAAATATGGAAAAGGAATTGAAATCGAGATTTAAAATAGTTTAGAAAATATAATAGGATTTATAAAGGGATGGATTTATAAATGAAATTTTATAAATGAGAATATTTTATAAACAAGTGGAACTCGAAGGAGTTTATAAATTTATAAACGATGTTTATAAATAAGGGAAAATGATATCAGTTGATAAATTGGGAATATAAATTCACAGTGTGAATTTATATCGAGATATAAAAATCAGTTTTGGAAAAAATAGTGGATTCTATTTTTGAAATGTGAGAATTATTATGAAATTTAAATGTATTCGATGTGATATGAATTGAGAGGGATTTATAGATTGGAATTTGTAATATTGGATTTTGGAAATAGATTTTTGTCGAGAAATTAAAATTGTTTTAAAAGGGGATTTTCATTTATTAAACTATATAGTTAAAGCTGTTTAGTAAAGAGATATTTCGGGAAGTAGATTTTTCAAATATCTAATATTAATTGAAATAAATTCTAATTTTTATAATAAGCTTTGTAAAGTATTATTTAAAAATGAACTTGGAAATGAGTTGTCGATGTTTATGTAAAATGTGTTGATATTTTAAATAATTACTTAAATATGTTTTAAAAATAAATTATTAGCCTTAAAAATACTTATCATATATATAGAGTTTGAAATGATTGAATTTATTTATAAATCCTCTCGAGATTTGTAAACATGATTTATTTAACGGATATGATTATTATACGAGAAATCTCGTAATTGAATACTGGAAACCTAAGTAAACTTCCGAAATGTTGAAATAAGAGAACTTCAGAAATGAATTAGAATTCATAAGGGAAGTTAGAAATGGGTAGTTGGAATTATAAACAAGTGTAATCGATTTTGAAAATTTTAAAGGAATTAATTTATGAAATTCCAGAAATTTATAGAATCTGTTATAAATGAGTTAAGGAATTTACGAATAAATGGTAAAGGATTTTGGAGAAGTATGAAATAAATGGAATATTTCATTGGTATTGGAAATAAAAATGATTTCGGGAAATATACTTATTAATATTTCCTAAGTATTGAACTGGAAGGATTTGAAATATTTTAACTATGAGATTTTTGAGATATTTTCAAAGTGTTGAATTTAAAATGGAATTGGAGAAAAATGTTTCTAAGTATTGATATGGATTAAAATATCCGTTATGGATATAAGAATTTGAATTTGTTTTCAAATATTGAAATACTGGAAGAGATTTACATATATATCCATGCAAAGACATTTTTAAATAAATGTTTTAAAGATTTATAAAATAGGGTCTAGTGACTGCTTATGGATGTTATTTGATTGTTAAATAACCGACTATCAAATTTGGCCAAATTCGTTAATCGTTTCAAAGAGACCAGGATCGGATTTAATTATCCGAAAACCACTTCGATCCGATTTGTGCATTATGAAATGTGATATCGTGAAGATAATGGAGACGGTGATTTTGGAAATTCGGTTTGTTCAGACCCTCTCGGTTTGTTCAGACCCAGAATAACTTGTATGGATGAATGCTATCATTTTCATCGTGGTCTGGAAGGAAATGTTAGCATACCAAGTATGAATGCTATTCTAAAGGTAAAACGTAGCCTCAAGCCTCATCAACTGGGAATGCCTAAAACAGGGGAGACGCGGCAGGGCTAAGTAGGTCGCACCCAAGTAGGGTATGTTATCACTTTTCTATATACCCTCAGATATATTATAATTATGGATATGGTTATGCATGGAAAGAGAGCGCTTGATAGGGTGGGAACACCTGGGGTGATAACATATTCGGTACTATCCAACAAGGGGTAGGCCGGTCCTGTATTGGCAGGGATCGTTATGTACGATCTCGGTACATTTTTCTAAAGGTATACTGTGACGGACGGTACCCTAGTGGCCCAGTCATTGTATGGAATCGAATATCCACTACGAGCCTGTACGGTTTTAGATGTACCCAACTATGCTGAAACGTGAGATGCAAGCATTTAAGCTATTTTATAGTTTATTTTCTATAGACACTATTATAATATCAGATGATTTTGGTATAAAATGTTTTGGTTATCGTAAGGTAAAAACCCGTCGTATTTATATATGGCGTGGTCTTATGAGATACTTTTGTTTTCAAATGATTTTTATAACAGTAGTAATTCAAATTGAGTGTGTTTTCTCACGTTGGTTTTCCAGACTGACTTGGGTGTTATTTTATTATAATGCTCAGGTCAGACCAAGTATTACAGATTCAGGTTAGGATGCCATGGAGCTCAGGAGACGAGCTGGAGGAGTCTCAGGTGTATCTCACATATTTGATTATATTCCGTTGTGTGCGTGTATGCTGTATATTCAGCACTTATGAGGACAAGTTATTATAACTGTCTAGATTGATTTGTTGATTATTGTACTCTGATGATTGTATGTGTATTACAATTACAGTTCTCTTTGTATAAAGATCTATTTTTGTTCTGCTGCGATTGTGAGATTTTGTATTGTTGTTTCTGTTCTTCTTCTATCCTCTTCTTTCTCTTAGTTATTCGCCATTTCGTACAATTTGGGTTGGACAAGTGTGGTTTATTAACAACTCAAAAGGTACAGAATGGCGGGTCGCTACACATCCATATTTTCAAATATTCATTTAATTTTTCCAAATTGCATACATTCAATTTTTTATGCCTTTCACTTAGTCAGAAAAAATTATTTGAAAACCAAATTAAATATAAGGCGGCGTAACCCTAGGTTGAGCCAGATATTCGTAAGGGAACTAAATGATAAAATATTTCCCCTGCTTATGTTATTTCCAAAAGGTATGCTAATTATTAATTTGCAGTAATGTTTCACTTTAGCATAATTTTTGCACTTTGAACTTATAGTGTAAGCCATATTTTATTAATGAGGAAGGGACGAAAAATTTCTTGGTGACAATTAGACTAGAATTTGTGGCGAACATCTGATGACCGTGCTCAACATTAATCTTTGGAATTACCTTCATCGGCAAACTTTAATTTTTTACATAAATGCATACTGTCATGGCTTCATAACCGTCCTCCATACTGTTATGTATACCAAGGATAGCGTATATGACATAAATTAGTGTGGTTGTTGTCTAAAACGAAATGCTTGGTTCATGATGCAAACTCATAAGCTATTATGAGCGAAATATTGATTGAAGTCATATGGTTTATATTTATGGTTTTGGAAACTCAGAATACTTGATTTCTATGGTTTATGTGTGATTTTGCTAACTCGGAGTACTTGGTTTATATGTATGGTTTTTTAAATTTATGATTTTAGTTTCGTGTAGTTCTTTGGAACGTATTTCCTGCCAGTTTTTTTTCATGAATAATAAAAGATTTAGTAAATACAAGTGCACTACCTTCATTTTTGGTCTCCTATCCTTGAGAATTTTTTTAATGAAAAAATAATAATTTTTGCATGTTGATTGCCAGTTTAGATATGGGTTGAACTATGAATTGCTGAAATTAGCTACAGCTATAGCTGTCAGATGTTTATTTGTTTCTAACATATTGTTAAGCATTACTTCAAGCTTATATAAAATCTTCTTTATGCACATTAACATTATTTCATTGTTCGATTAATTTTTTTTACTATGTATGTTAGCATAGACACAACTGAAATGAATTGAACAAGAGTTGTACCATATAAAGTATTCCAATTCTACTATTCAAAATGAAGGTATCCAAATATTTTCAATGGTTTATGGCTAATTTATATTTTATAAAGTAGACAAAAGAAGTGATCGCCTTAAAATGTCGAATTTTTAAACAAACGCAAAGATACTCATTTTCAATTGCTAGGAATTAAATGCATCAATACATAATCAATGTGCCAAGAACAATTATACATTTTTCACTTGCAAAGCATACAACGTGCTTCAAAATTTTAGAAAAATGTAGCAAGGGGGAGAAGTATATGGATTGGAACTCTAAAATGTATCTTTCAAATAATAATTTTAATGAAACGCTCTGACTAATTATCACTTTAATGAAAACATCACGAGAAGACAAAAAAAAGATAGTTGCAAATAATATAGTCGCAATCCATACGTGTATTAATTCTTAAGAAAGCATATTGAACATCTGGATTAAAGAAGACTTTGTAGCGTTTGTTAGGTTTTACTAAGTTTTCTATATTGCTTCCTGTAGAAAGTTAATCAATCCATTTATGTGTATACATGTCTTTGTATCATTGGATGCTTTTTCAACAAAGTGCATGCCAATAAATAATTGATGCTTTGGGTGTGACTCGGTTAACCTTTACTACATATATAAAATATTTTTATTAAATCAAATTTGTAATGGAAAAACAAATGAACCTTGGTGTTATACAACCTAATAAGAGACCCTTACTAATAGTTCAACCAATATTGCAAATCATACATTTTCACATGTATAGTTTTATGTTTTTTATCATCTTCATATATCATGCTACCGTGACATCATTCTTAGTCATGCACACATGTGCGCATACGTAAACACCCAACAACTCATCCACCCACACATAGAGTTCAAATCATATGAAATATTATGCATTTTGAATTAATTAGTCACTATAATATATTTATTTTGGTTTTCTTTTAGAATTATGATTTCATAGATGGAAGTTGATATAAGTTTTCAAATGTAGTGAGAGAAATATTATAATGCCTTAATTTCGAATCTTATCATTATATTTCACTTATGAGTACATGCAAAGCTAATTACAGATTTATATTCTAGATATTTTCCTTTATTTTTTGAATTAACAAACTCAGTAATATATAGTAAGCAATGTCTATTGAAAGTTCAACGTTTCTGGACACTTAAGGCTAATTTGATCTGCATAATTCATTGTTAAATACATTCTTAAACATCATTAAAGGGTTTAGTTTATGCATATGCTTTTATAAAGCATATGTATAAAGTTTTACAATGTAACCGTGCTTAGAGTGCATATGCTCAATGGTTTGAACATGTTGCCGACTAATCTACTTTCCTAGGTTCACTCCATTCACAATGTTTGGATTTCACAAATTTTATAACCGATCAATAACAGGTATATGTTATTTAGCTCTTTTTTTGTTGTATGATTTATACAGATTTTGTTGTTATGTCTAAGTCAATATCTCATAAGTTAAGTTCATATTTGTATCAAGGGTTGGCCAGAAGAATTTGTAGCAGTTGTTATTATGTTGCGCTATGTTTTCTCCATTGCTTTCTATACGAACTTATTTAATCCCTTTATGCATATACATTGTTAATTAGTAAATTCATCACCAAAGGCACATGCAAGTAGATAGCGAATTTTAGAGCATGACTCGGTTATTGTCTACTAATTTCTGCTTATAATTTTTTTAATCTAATTTTAGAGTTGATAGATATTCACATGCCTATTTCAAAACTAAGTTACTTTCATATGTTTTATATACCTGCAGTAAACTGTCAATATGTAATTTTTGTTCAAATATATTAGGTTTTTCATGTTTTTATGTGTTATCTTCATAGTTATGACAAATTGTATATGATAAGCATTTTTGTGATACTTTTAACGGTTTGTTACAGTGCTTGGCCTTTATAAATCAAATTTTGCTAATGATAAATACTATTGTTGCACGCTTATTGGCAATGCTATTTGCTTTGACCTTATTTTTGTAAATATTTTTGTTGTCTTAAATCATGTCCGTTATTTTAGTTCATTGTTATAGATTACTTCACCTGTATATAAACTATCTTCTTTTAGACTACCTAAATCTTTGTCAAACTAAAATAAGTTTTATCCTTAATCTGTAATGGTAGTTAGTTTTAGCATTTTGAATATATGCAAACTTTGAAAGAATAACCATTGAAGGTAAATAGTCATCTTTAAACTTTAAAGGAATAGCTACAAAATGCAAACAAAAGCTTCAAATGATCAACAGTTATTGCAATTTACTAAAGATTGGAGGATGTTTTAATTTGTGTATAATTTTGAAATTTTTTCCCGGGGCCAACTGTAAGGTGCTCATTATGTTAAACAATGCAGACTTGAGTGGCATTGACTCGGATCTCTCAAATCTGTAGAGCACGCGTAGTATAAAACATTGTGTGCTCATAATACATTGGTCCATCTTATTTATTTTTTCCCTTTAGTTTTGAAAACATACCAACACGCATGTTCTTTCTTGAAATGGTGAGCAAAGGATTATGGCTGACAATGTAGCATTCCAAATAATTCTAACAGTGGTTACAAAACTTCGAATTTAGATATGAGGTAAAGTATGTATTACTCGGTACCCCGACCCGGCTATATTGAACTGATTGCGCAAGATAGATTCGACTGTTATCAAGGAGGATGACTATGGAGCAACGACTGTAGGACCCGAAAGTAGAGTTTAGATGGTCATTTAAAGCCAGGATTGAATGGAGATGGTAGATAGACGATGCAGGATGCTAGAAATATGGAAATTAGCTTGGATAAGCAAGGGATCAGCTTAGCTTGGTAATACCCTTGGGATCGGCATAATTAGTTGGATAAGAGGTCGGTATGGATAAAGTAATAGAGGGTTCAGCATAGGTGATGGTGCATGGATCGGCATGACTTGGTGGAACTCCTAGGATCGGTATAGATAGAAATGTATGGTTTGGCATAATTAGTTGGACAGGGGGTTGGCACAGTTGAATCAATAGAGAGATCAGTATATAAGTGTGCATGGATCGGCATAAGTAGAAGGGCATGGATCAACATGATTGGATTAGCAGATGGATCACCATAGCATGTAAGAGGAATCGACAGAGTTTGATAAGTAATAGGGATCAACATATTTGAGTCAGCTATGAGGGATTGGCATAATACATTTAGAAGGATTCGACAGAATAAACCTCCAAGTGGATCTGAACCAAAGATCATACAAAAGCATGAATTCCACTTGTCCAATCAACATGATATTTGAAGTACCACCATGCCTAAATATGAAGAAGCCACCATAGGGATCGCTGCTCCAGAATCTACCAATGAAGGGATCAGCAACGATCCCTATTCATTGGGATTTGGGCCTAGCGACCCCTTTGGTGAGCACTTATGGATTAGAAGGTCCTGTAGCCGAAGTTTCAGAGAGATTGGTGGTCGCCTTCACCTATAAATACTGGCCTAAGGAGTCATTCTGAGGATTTTATGTTGCTAGTTACATTAGTCTTTATTGTAATCAAGTTTTCTTCTAATTTATTGTTGTTTGCTACTGTAATGAAACTATTCGTAAATCAATAAAGAGAATCTTCAAAGTGGACGTAGGCATACAACGCCGAACTACTATAAATCCTTGTGTTCTTGATTATTGCTTTGATTTGCTTGTTAGTTTATTCTATTCTTCTATTTTAATTTACTTTCTTCATTTATTTCACTACATAAATCTATTCTTGTATGTTTGTGACCAATTTGGTTGCAAACATTATGGTGCTTTCACCGAGAACCTGATTCTCAGCCTGTTGGATCTCCTTTTGTTGCTACTGGATTGGGCAAATCCCCCGAAGGAGATCCATAGCTATTTTCATAAACTTGTTTACACTACTCAGATTTGCAAAATTATAAACAAGGAGATGACAATGGTGAGACATACCAAGTCCACTTCTCAGAACATTGATGGAAATGAGACTGCTAGTATTCAACAAGGAGGCCCAAGCAACCAACCTGCAAATTTGAATGACGATCCAGTTGAAGTTCAGAACCCTACTGATTCTATAACTCGAGCTAAATTTCATAATCTGATGAGAGAGTTGATGGAAAACCGTCGACAACTAAATAAGCAGATTCAGACCAATATTAGCCTGATGAACTAGATTACCCAACAACAGCGTAGGAAGGCCGGGAGGGATCCCACTCCCTACTCGGTATTGGAAAGTTCAAGCTCATCGGATGAATACCAGTAGCTTAGGCGTCGTAGGCTTGAAGGAGATCACGTAGAAACATCGAAGCGCCGCTTGGTAGACCAATATGGTCTGCCAAGATCGATTGGTGTTGATCCCTCCCTAGGGATCGGTGCTGATCCCTCCCTGGGGATCGGTACCGATCCCTCCTCCAGAGGAGGGATTCCCCATTACACTTAGGGAATCGCACTGGAGTTCTTCCCGGAAGCTTGAATGCTTGAGCTCGATCGAATGCCGACCGGGTACCCCGTTGGAATGACAACGAGATAAATGTTCAACGTGCGCATCAAGAGGATGGTGAACCAAGAAGGCATGAAATGGTCCGTAGACATCAACCGGACCGTTCAAGTGAGGTAGAGCGTGACCACCGCTTGGCACTACCCATCCAGACGCCAGACTTATCAGCAATGGTCAGACAGTTGGTGAGAGAGAATCAAGTCTTGACTTATGATGACTAGGGAATCTTGAGAAGCCATACCCATTGCTTACTGATAATGTTCTGTAAGCGGAATACCCGAGGAGGTTCAACATGCCATTAGTGCCTGCCTACGAGGGAAAAACCGACCCTAGGCAGCATATCATGAGATACAAATGGTTGATGGATTCTACGAGAGCTAACAACGCAACCAAGTGCAGATGCTTTCCCATAACCCCTTTCGGGATAACAACGGTGTAGTTCACGAGACTACCTCCGAGGTTAATTTCGAGATTCGATGAGCTGACAACCATGTTTGTAGAGCAATTTCGAATGCACGCAGTTTGTTCTAAAGACATGATGTCCCTTTCCAGTGTGATCCAGGCCCTAAGGGAATCTTGAAAGATTACTTGGAGGATTTCATACCACCGCCATGGAGGTCAGCAACCTAAATGATCATGCTATACTCTTGGTTGTGGCAAGAGGGATTGATCCGGAATCTGAGTTTGGCGACTGGCTGGTTGGAAAACCACCTGCCACGTTGGAGCGCTTCTATTCAAAGGCAGCATAGTTTTTAAGTAAGGAGGAGGCCAGGACCTCCAGGAAAAAGAACATTACAGGACCGAGTAAAGAAGCAGTACAGAGTAATATTGTAATAAAACAGTCCGATGACAGTTCCGGGAAAGTTCAGGTGAATGTTCAGAATAAGCCGAATCAACAAAAGAAAGATGGAGACAGGAATCGAGAGCGGAAGAGGGATTTTGGGAGACTAAAGCTTAGGAATGTATGAAAATTACATGCCGCTAAACACGCCCCTGGAGAACATTTATCTATCCACTTGCAATACCATGTAGTACAGGAAGCCGCAACCAAAAGAGTCGTCAGAGAGACAGAAGCAGACTGGGAAGTTTTCACGAATGTTATGGGCACAATACGAATGAATGTAGGAACCTCCAGGATGTCATAGAAAAATTGATTCGGAAAAAGAAGTTGCAACAATTTGTGAAAACTCCGTAAGATGGCGGATAGAGGACATCCGACCCCAATCGAGGACAAGCTCTGCGTAAGGCTGAGGAGCCTGCACATACCAGTGGAAGACTGGTGATTAATACGATAGTTAGGGGACCGCACCCTATGGATAGGAGTTGGCAAGAGATGGAGCGTTATGCTAGCGCGATAAGGCATGTAGATTTTGAATGTTGTTTGAATACGGAAGATGGAACTCTGGAAAAACAGTCGTGCACCATGGTAGATGATATTGTATTTAGAAGCAGGGATCAGACAAAGTAGAGGCTCCAACAATTGACCCGATGGTCATTTTAGCTATGATTGGTCCTGCGCTGGTAAGAAGAATTTCGATTGATTGTGGAATTTCAGTGAATATAATCTTGAAAAAGACGTATGATCAGATGAGGAGGAGGCCAAAGATTTGAAAACATCTAAAGCTCGTATTCATGGTTTTAACAGAGTTGCAACTAAGGCTGTAGAATACATGGAATTACCTATCGAATTCGGAGAAGGTGAACAAAGGAGAGTGTGAATCTTACCATTTGTTGTTTTGGACGTTGACTCTCAGTACATTGTTTTTCTAGGCCGACTGGCCCTGGCTGAATTCTAGGCAGCTCTTGCCCCATGGAGTTTAACTCTAAAGTTTCCAACGGATAATGGTGTAAGAATTGCTCATGGCGATCAGGCGACTGGATATGCCTGTTATTTAGCTGAGTTGAGGGAAGCTCGGCATAAGGAGAAGGGATAGGGTGTGGACAAAGCTGTCCGCATCCAAACCACTGAAGGTTGACAACCAGCGCCTGGGCCTTGGCTCGGGCGCCCTCCGAGAGATGATGACGAGAAGCCCAACGAGACCATGATTGCATCGGCTAAGCTGACGATTGATATCACAGTCAGCCACGACGACCCATCATGAGTCCTGAAGATTTGGTCACAGCTCAACCCCCGATGTGAAAGAACTTGCTGGTTTTCTTCGAGCGAATCTAGATGTATTCACTTGGACTCACTCTGACATGTATGGAATCTTACCAGAAATTGTGAGCCATGCATTGAATATTGATCCAAAATATGTTCCAGTGAAGCAAAAAAGACGAGGCATAGATCCGGAGAGATCTGCCGCTCTTAAAGAGGAAGTGGATAAACTAAAAGTTAACGGGTTTACCCACGACGCCCTCTATCCTGAATGGTTATCTAATCCCGTACTTGTGAATAAGGCAAATGGAAAATGGAGAATGTGCATTGATTATTCAGATCTAAACAAAGCATGTCCAAAAGACAGTTTTCCCCTAAGATTAATTAGCTAGTTTATTCAACTGCAGGACACGAATTGTTATCATTTATGGATGCGCATTTGGGATATAACCAAATCCCAATGCATATCCTCGATCAGGAGCACACGTTTGTTATAGATGTTGGGTTGTAATGTTCTGCTATTTGGATTGAAGAATGCCGTAGCAACCTTTTTCAGCGCTTGGTTAACAGTGTGTTTAAGGATTAGATTTGAAAGATAATGGAAGTGTACGTGGATGATATGCTCGTGAAGTCATGATGGTCAAGCGACCATATTAAAGACTTGGCAGAAATGTTTGACATCCTCCGATATTACAAGATGAAAATCAATCCTTTGAAATTCATTCGGTGTTGCATCAGGAAAGTGTCTCGGCTTTATTGTCAATGCTCATGGAATAGAAGCTAACCTAGAGAAGATTCAGGCTATCCGTGATATCCAAGCGCCAAGAACCATTAAACAAGTGCAGAGTCTGAATGTGAAGGTTGCCGCTTTAAGTCGATTTATCTCCAGACCTACTGATAAAAGCATTCCTTTCCTCGATCTAATTAAAAAGGGAAAAAGAAACTTCAAATGGATGCAGGATTGTAAAGACGTGTTCCAAGCTCTGGTGAATCATTTGGAGAGACCCTCTATCTTGTCAAAGCTGATAGACCATGAGGAGTTGTTCATTTATTTGGTTGTATCAGCACACGCTAGAAGTGCCCCTTGGTTCGTGAGGAAAATCGGATCCAAAGGCCGGTGTATTACGTTAGTAAACGATTGACAGGAGCGGAAAGGAATTATCCGAAAATTGAGAAACTGGCATACTGCTTGCTAATTGCATCACAAAAGCTTCATCCGTACATTCAGGCACATCCGATCAATATTTACACCAACCAGCCGTTACGACAGGTCCTACAATGACCTGAGACGTCTGGGAGGTTACTCAAGTAGAACATTGTGCTCAACCAATTCGATTACTTATCTCCTTCGAAGAGCTATCCAGGGACAGGCTTTGGCGGACTTTATAGCAGAGTTTACTGTATAGGACGATCTCCCAAAGGGAGGTGAAATCCTTACTATACGATGGAAGTTATATACTGATGGAGCGTTCAATTACCATTGCTCTGGAGTTGGGATTATGCTTGTTACTCCTGAAAATCGGTCAATCTATTATGCTCTGAATCTTGATTTCCCAGCGACAAACAATGAGGCTGAGTATGAACCTCTGATTGCTGGACTTAAACTCGCTAAAGAACTTGGAGTTAAGACTTTTGGAATCTTTTGTGATTCGCAAATGGTAGTGTATCAAGTTAGAGGAGACTACTAAACAAAGGGACAACGACTTACCTCTTATCTTATCCGAGTTCAGGAGTTGTTAACAGAATTTGAATATTATGACATTTCACATATTCCACGCGATCAAAACAGATAGGCTGTTTCGTTAACAAAGTTCGCTAGTACGGCGATGCACAGCAGATGGGTTTGGTACTGGTCGAAGTATTAGATACTCTAAGTATAAACATGATGGAAATCGATCAAGTATTGGAGGCGGAATCTGAAAGGGAATCGTGGATGACTCCAATTAAAGACTATTTACGGCACGGGTCCTGCATGATAAAAGAAATGAAAAGCGACATGTCCTTCGCAAAGCTTCACGATATATTATGCAAGAAGGTGTCATGTATAGGAGAGGTTTCTTGGTCTCTCTACTCCGGTGTATCGCTCATGATGAGATAAAACATGTTTTGAAAGAAGTTCATGAAGAAGAATGCGGCAATCACACTGGGGGGCAAACTCTGGCAAAGAAGATACTCCGTTATGGGTATTATTGGCCAACCGTAAATCGAGATGCAGCTGATTATGTAAGACGATGTAATAAATGCCAAATACATGCAAAAGTTTCGAGAGCTCCGTCAACAGAAATCATGCAAATGGTCAGCCCACGGCCGCTTGCTATGTGGAGTATAGATATTATCTGTTCATTACTAATCTCTAAAGGTGACGTGAAGTACGCTATTGTGGCAGTTGATTACTTTACCAAATGGGCCGATGCGGAACCTTTAGCCACAATCATGACCAAGAAAGTAATCAACTTTATTATTTGAAACATTATATGTTGCTTTGGTCTTCCAAGGACCATTGTAGTAGATAATATGACTCAATTCAATAGTACTGAGTTTAAAGACTTCTATCGAGGAAACCATATTGAAAAGAGATTTGCGGCGGTCACTCACCCTCAGGCAAATGGACAGGTTGAAGCTGTAAATAAAATCATCAAGTCAATTCTAAAGAAGTATTTGGAGAAGGCTAGAATCAAGTGGGTGGATGAACTCCCTATAGCACTTTGGGCTTAAAGAACCACTCATAAGTCCGCGACTGGCCATACTCCATTTTCCCTCGCTTACGGTTTAGAAGCCGCTATTCCTGTCGAGCTCGAAGTCCCTTCTCATCGAGTGACTTACTGCGATCCCAAAACAAATCGAGATCTCCTATTGGAATCTTTGGACTTTATAGACGAGAAGCGCGAGAAAGCTGACCTGAGGGCAGTCGCACATCGACATCGAGTTGCTCAGTATTACAACACTAAAGTTCGCTCGAGAACCTTCGAAATTGGTGATCTCATCTTGAAATGGGTTTTCCCTACACCGTCATACATGAATCTGGTTTAGAAAGGACCATATGTCATCGAACAGAGGCTCGGAGAAGGAACTTTCAAACTAGCGACTGTCGATGGCATTACACTTCCAAGAACATGGAATTGCGAACATTTACGATGCTATTTCACTTAGCTTATTTCCTTTACATTTCAATTGTATTTATTTTCAGAATTTGCTTTAGCATTTGATTTTCCGAATATGTAATAAGATAGTTTATGTTGTTCCCTTCGATTTAATGAATAAAGTTTAAGGCTTCCTCTGCATTTATGTTTGCTATTGCATTGCATGATAATTACATAACGAAACTGATTGATATCGATGTGTATGAATAGGCTCCTAGAGTTTGGAATCGATTAATCATGCTCACTCACGCTTGGATCAAAAAAGATGATCACAGTCAACTTGTTCGTTTAATAATTCATGCCCGAACTGTGGGACTGAAACAGAAATCAAAGCGACCAAAATTCGACCTATCGCTCGCTAAATCAAAACCCAAAATTCTAGGGGGCAAATTAATCAACTAAAAAAGAGTGCGACCTGACCATTCTTCAAAATAACTCTAAGTCCCCAGAGTGCGGACTGGAGTATAAACATAATTGGGCGGATACCGACTGCCTGCAAAACAACTCTAAGTCTCCAGAGTGTGGACTGGAGTATAAACATAAATTGAGCGGGTACCGGCTGCCCGCAAAATAACTCTAGGTCCCCAGAAAGCGGATTGGAGTATAAACATGAATGAATAGATGAGTGGATTTTGACCATTCTCTATTCCACACTCTATAAATAGATGAGTGGATTTCGACTGTTCTTTATTTCACGAACTCCATGAATAGATGAGTGGATTCCGACTGTTCTCTATTCCACAAACTCTGGCCTGAAATCGACAGGAGGAGTATAAACTCGCTAAGGATGGAATTCGACCATCCAACTTATGGCCTCACCAAATCTTTAACGGGGGAAGAAGCATAGTTATTCATAAAATCATTGAATCCTACAGCGTAACACTAAGGCCCAAGCCTGGTGTTTTATACAACTCGAGGCCACGACCATATGGAGGCCTTGGGATGGAGATGGTGGATTGTTAACAGAATTCACAAGCAATGAATTACAAGTACATTAAATGGAAAATAATCGTTCATATACTTAAATAAAAATTCACAAGAAGCATGGCAGAAAACAAAAGCTTTTATTTACAAAACAGGTGTCGAAAATTTAGTAAAATTATTTCAAAAGATAGGGATCCATACCCGTACAACTATAATTAGTGAAAGAGACGATTATGAAAACTATGCACATTGAGCTGGAGCAGTAACTACTTCTTTGAATTTCTTTCTCTTTTGGATTTCTCAAGGGTAGAGCTGCTTATGCTTCTCTTTCGGGACCCTTTACCGACTTTGGTCAGAGAGCTTGAGGAGGTAGGAGGAATTTCATCAGGGATCGATCCACCCAGTGGAATAATTTGAAATGGGACGAGATGAGGATCATCGACGTCCACCTCGACGGGCTCAATTTTAACCTTTCTTTTCAACAGTTCCACCTTTTCGATTTGCTCCCTCATACCAGTCTTATCAGTGTGTTTCAAGGCACCAAGAATTATCATGTCATCAGATTCATCGACCAGGAGTGGATCCTCGGTCTTATCTTCATTAAGGGCGCCGATGATTTGAGCATTGGGTCCCGGAACATTAGCAGCAACCAGATCTTCAGCCATTTCCTCGTGTTGTTCTGCAACAACGCTACTTATGGGAGTTTGATTGGGACTCGGAAGACCTACAAAATTTGATAAAACAGGGACATAAGCTCGAATATTGCACATGAAGAACGAAAAATTTTCATATACTAAGGAGTAAAGCAAAATACCAGCATCTATTTGACTCTCCATCGTTGCTGGGGTGTCTTCTTTTAAAATGGGAGATAACATTTTGGGTTTGAAGTCGGGCCTGTCCGGATCATAACTGAGATCCTGCTCCATATCAAGAGAGGTTGATGTTCCAGCTACTTGGGATGGAGAAGGACCTTAGGATCAATCTTCAAAGAACCGGCAATATTCTCTCATCCTTCAGTAGGTGCAGAGGCCTTGAAAAATTGAAGTTTTGCGGCAGCTAGATCTGAAGGCTCGTTTCGGCGAAGAATTTCCCTCGCTAATTCTTCCTCATTGAGATCGGCTTCACCCACCTCATTCTTCTTCATTTCGACTATATGCTTCCAAGCTTCAGCGAGCGATTTGAGGTAACCCTCACCGAGAAAGCTTAAGTCGTGATGGATTAGGACTTTGGCATTGTATTCAATAATCAACGGATCGAATAAGTCCTTAATCTCATTCCTTCCGGACTCCATTGCAGCTTTCGCTTGAAAATTAATTTGTTCGGTCATCTTTCTTCGGCCCTCCTCTCGAGCTTCTTTTTTAAGAGCTTTGATTCTGGAAAATTGCTCGTCGAGTTTAACCTTAAACTTCTAGCTTCAACAACTTCCTCGTAGTATTTCTGCGATTCCTCCCGAGCTTCAATTTTTTTCCCCTGTTCTTTCTTTTAAAGTTCTTCAAGTTCCTCAACGCGGCGAGCCAGAGCATCTTTCTCCTTGTGCAGCGAGTCCTTTTCTAAAGCGAGTGTCCCGCTACGATGAAGTGCCGCTTCGAGTTCCTTTTTGTGAGTAGCTTCCAGGCGGCTTACTGCATCTGCCATTTCCTTAGAGTTATTCTCCGCTTCAGCAAGTTGGGTTTAAAATTCTAGCAATTCAGCATCATGATGCTTGATTATATCTTTGTCATGTATAGCTTCCAACTTGAGGCAGTCTATCTCGTGTTGTCGCTCAATAGAAACTTCAGAGACTTTCTCTACCAAGTGTATAAATGATTCATGCTGCACAAATACGTCGTTCACGCACGCGAGAGAACTTTTTTTTGCATGACCTGGGATTATATGAATAGAAGGAATGAACTTAAGGCCATCAAAGCAAATCTTTGGAAAAGTGGTCTTGAGCTCAGCAAACTTCTCAACTATAGAAACGTCAGGAGCAGTGGTCGACAAAGGTGGTTCGAAGGTAACAACAGGATGATTTCCTGACCAGCACTCACGAGATTGTCTGGAGCTTGAAGAGCCAGAATGTGGCTCGTGAGACGCGATGATATGAGGACCATGATAGGAAGGCTGCTCTCTACTTTGGGCAACAAAGTTAGACTGTTCGCCTTGTCAAGATTTTTGGGATTGGGATTTGCGTTTGGAAGAGGAAGAAGATTCCCTTGAATGATAATTCTTATCTCGCCCCTTGTTTTTTTCCCTACGCCGAGTAGACTCTAAACCCTGACTTGATCGGTGGTATGCAGAAGAACTTTTGAGGCGATTGAAGGCTCTTGATTGAGATTTTGCACCTGTAAAGACTGAATGGAAACGTATTAGTAATTGTCACACGAAAGATAAATAGAAGTGTATGGTGAAGTGTGTGTGGTTGTGAGTGTCCTAGTGCCCCCCCCAACAGAATGGTAACGACAACTTTGCTCATCGGCGTTTTCTCTCTTTTGTCCAAAGGATGGATGCCTTCGCCACTTCTGGTGGGAGAGTTGAGTCCTTCTATGTTGATGTTTGGAAAGTTATAGGATATGATGTCATCCGGAATTTGAAGATTAGAAAACCCCTTTAAGAGCTTTCCAAATGCCGAGAGGACGATTTCTCCTTAACCGTAGGAATAACAAACTCTGGGTCCGAGGCGGTTTTTCTTCTGCGAAGCCTGTACGCCAACCTCTTCATTCTCTTTGTAGGTGTTTCAGATTGTCTAGCATGCGACGGTTCAACCATTGACGCTTTTCCAAGGACTGCATCGACATCTCCCGGCTTCTTGGCTTGAGAATCCTTAATCTCTCCCTCCTTAGTATCATCCTGAGTCCCCTCAGTAGGGGGCACGACGGGGTTGACAGTATCCCTATTTTGTTCTGCAACATTCCTTAATAATTCTGCACTCCTAGGAAGTCCAATACTACGGCCATATTCCAATAGCCCGAATAAGGATAGCAGTTCATCAGTTACAAGAAGTTTGATGTCCTTATCCTCAATGGGAGTAGCACGGATAGCAACAATGGCTCTAGAAAAACCAGTGCCTTCAGGATGTGGGCGAACACTTGAGAGGACTTCGAATGTTAATCGATTCAAAGGAAAAGTTATGACTTGGATCAGTGAACTTGAGAGAAAAGTGAAAGTAATACTTACGTCCTTCTAACCATCATCTTACGAACCCAAGAGGGCAATGCACATAGAACAATTCATGTTTAAGTAGTGAGAGTTTGTTCCAAGCACCCATCAGAACTTGACAATTTGGCGAAGGCTCGAGAAAGACGTAAGAGGGGATTCCTTATCGTCATTTGAAGTTATAGATGAATCTTATGTCTTCGGGAGTAGGCGGATGGAATAGAACATTCATGAACAGCAAGAAAGTTCCATAAATAAAAGCATAACTGTTGGGATAAATTTGTGTAGGGGCGATCCCAAGATATCCTAACATCTTTCAGACAAACGAATTGAAGGGTGGCACGCATCCGGCCCAACACATAAACTTGTTGCAAGCTGTATAGCTTGCTGGGGGCAAGTGAGGCCTATCTTGTCTTAAGGGAACCAAGACGTCCCCAAATGGAATTCTATGGATAGAGCATAATCAACAAATAGAAGCTTCGCCAATTCGAGAGGCCTGTGAATCCACCGAATTGTCGAGAAGAATAGCGCCCTCTACAGCATCTGGGGCAGGGCTTATGTCCTCCATTGGAAGGACTGGGACATCGGAGAATAGATCAGCTTGTGGATTAGAGACTTTTGTTTGCTCTGCATGATGGCTTGGAGAAGGCTTGCCGGATACAGTTGCGGAACTTGATTTCGCTTCAGAACCAATGTGTCGTGTCGTCGAATCAAAAGACATATCAACTAAATGCTTCGAGCGTCTGGGATCTATATCAGCTATACTCAATAGATAATTGAGATTAGAAAAATAACTTGTTCCCCCTATGCTATGTATGAACTAGTATAGTGCAGTATGTAATAGACATAAACAGTTTGAAATCAAAAAAACGAAATAAAATGACGAGATTTGGGAGTTTTGTCCAGAGAGACCGTCATCGCTGACCGTCTCGACTGACAAGAAAATTGATCAGCAACGAAAGCTTTGGGATCGACTATCGGCATATTGAATTTTGAAGTATGTTACTTAAGTTCATTAGCAAGTCTGTCGCTTAGTCCATATCGGAAGTTCCGAAAGTTTGGTTAATCAATTTCAGGTTCGACGGTTCAAGTATGCATGTTATATTGTTCATTGTCATCGTATGTTCATGGCCAGCAAAGCAAACTAGCGTTGACTATTCGAACAAGTTGAGTTGGATTAGTTTATAAGGCATATGCCGATCCCTATCATTTAGATATCGATCCCTATCCTAAGAATTCCTATGCTGATCCCTCGATCAAAGGCCACTATACCGAACCTTATACCATAGTAGGGAATGCTGATCCCTATATCACAACCCAATACCGATCCCTTTCTCTAAACCCTCCTCACCGATCTCTCTCCACAACTAAAGCGACCGGTCCCTATAATTTCCATGTCAAAGTCTACCGATCCTTATGTCACTCAACGTCTATCCCTTCCTCTATTGACGCTCTTTGGCGACCCCTCATTTTCTTTATCCTTCTCCGCTCTTAACTCTGGAATCAACTATCGATCCCTCCATCGAGGCTGAACCTTCACCCAGAGTCACCAACACTACCGAATCCTTCATCTCTCTACATCTACCTCTTTTTTCTTCAGGATCCCTTGCCGAACCCTCATTTTGTCTCATCATCTCTTCTTCCTATGCATAATTCAACCTATAAAGCCTTTCTTCAAGCAACCATTAACTACTCCGAGATCGGTCACCACCTTATGCACACTTCAGCAGCTCAGAACTGATAACATAATCATGTAACTAAAAGAAATACCACAAATCCATACCTATATTAAAACGTGGAGCTACGAATTAAGTTGGGGACAAGCGTTCGAGGGTAATTGAATCGAAGGCAAAGGAGATATGTCTTAGTGGAATGGCTGGAATTGTGGTTGGATTTGAGGTCGAAGTTCAAAGAGCCTGGGTTCGAAAGGGAAGTTTTATGCAAAGGCAAGTAGAATGGAAAAGTGAAGAAGGAAAAGGAGAGAGGCTCGTATTTATATGGATGGAAAGGGTTCGGCCACAAGAATGTTGAATGAGTAAATGGGAATAGGGATCAGTATAGGAGCCGATCCCTATTTGCGTAGCTTCAACTATGGATCGACATATTGACTACCGATCTCTATAGATGATATTAAAAAAAATGAATGATGAGTGAAAAATGAATGATGGTAGTGATCATAGAGGTTTGACTGTAAATGCGAACATACAAAATACTATAAAATTGGCAACGACCCGTGAGTGTTCGAACGCGTCTGGGAGCCAACAACGGAAACATGTATATGAATATACATGTGAATGATTTAAAAGTTAAGGTAGCGTTTGGTTTTAAAATGAATTTTGTGTATGTATATCAAATATAAGAAGAATTGAGAGATGAAAGCGGGGATAAAGAAAGACGGATGGAAGGACGAAGGGGATAAAGGAACAATGAAAGAATGGATTGTTTTACGTGCTTGTGCTATTTCCAAAACATGAAAAATAAAAAAAGTTGTTTTCTATTTTGTATGTTAACTTCGTTTTCTAAATTGGTTGTTTTCGGCAATATACATGCGTTGTGTGCATTTTTGTATAGATGAAAGCCCAAAACTAAAAATAACAAACCAAACACTACCTAAACTTTTTCAAATCAACAAAAATTGAAACCAAACCCGAAACCTTCAAGTTCGAGGCTAGACCAGATAATAAAATGTTTATAAGCCTCCTATAACTGGATTTGTATATGCCGACGGAATGTGGCACTAAACTTATATTATTGGAAATTGACCAAGCGTCATGACATTCAATGGAAGATTCAATGCCTTAAAAAATGATTCGACAAAGGAATAACAATCAATCATGAAGCTAAATGGACTTCTCTCCGACAATTCAGATTTGTTTCGATTCAAAGCACATCATGTTACTCACAAGACGTACTTTGGAGGGCAAGTGTTACCCGGTACCTGATACGGCTATATTGAACTGATTGCGTAAGATAGATTCGACTGTTATCAAAGAGGATAACCACGAAGCAATGGCTGTAGGACCCGAAAGTAGAGTTCAGATGGTCATTTGAAGCCAGGATTGAATGGAGTTGGTAGATAGACGATGTAGGATGCTAGAAATATGAAATTGGATAAGCAAGGGATTGGCGTAGCTTGGTAATACCCTTAGGATCAGCATAGTTAGTTGGATGAGGGATCGACATGGATGAAGTAATGGAGGGTTCGGCATAGGTGATGGTGCATGGATCGAAAAGACATGGTGGAACTCCTGGGATCGGTATAGATGGAAATTTATGGTTTGGCATAGTTAGTTGGACAAGGGGTTGGCACAGTTGAAGCAATGGAGAGATTGACATAAATAGGTGTGCATGGATCAACATAAGTAGAAGGGCATGGATCGGCATGATTGGATTAGCAGATGGATCGCCATAGCATGTAAGAGGGATAGGCAGAGTTTGATAGGTAATAGGGATCGGCATACTTGAGTCAGCTATGAGGGATTGGCATAATCCATTTAGAAGGATTCAGCAGAAATAACCACCAAGTGGATCTGAACCAAAGATCAAACAAAAGCACGAGTTCCACTTGTCTAATCAATATGATATATAAAGTACCAACATGCCTAAACATGAAGAAGGCACCATAGGGATCGCTGCCCCAGAATCGACTAATGGAGGGATCGGTGTCGATCCATATTCATTGGGATTTGGGCCTAGTGATCCTTCTTGTGGGACCTTATGGATTAGAACATCCTTTAACCGAAGTTTCAGAGAGATTGGCGGTCGCCTTTACCTACAAATACTGGCCTAGGGGTTCATTCTAAGGATCTTTACACTGCTGGTTACTTTAGTCTTTATTGTAATCAAGTTTTCTTCTATTTCTTGCTGTTTGCTACTGTAATCAAACTATTCGTGAATCAATAAAGAGAATCTTCTAAGTGGATGTAGGCATACAACACCGAACCACTATAAATCCTTGTGTTCTTGATTGTTGCTTTGATTTGCTTGTTAATTTATTCTATTCCTCTATTTTAATTTTACTCTCTTTATTTATTTCACAACATAAATTTATTCTTGGGTGATTGTGATCAATTTGGTTGCAAACAATATGATTGCATAAGCTACATGTTCGTCGACGAAATTCTATCGGTTTAGAAAACCGTCGAACGAATTTAAATTAAAATATAACCGCAAGCACATGACGTACACTTGTAGTACGTGGCGAATATGGGTCGATCCGCAGGGAATTGATGATTTTAAAAATCTATTTAATCAAATTAAACCAAAGTTGAAGAGAAAGTTAAGCTAGATAATAAAAGAATAAACTAACTAACTAAAAGAAAAGAGATGCAAATATAAGAGTTAAATGACAATTTAGAGAATAAATCCACTCTCTAGATCATGTAGTTCAACACATATGAAATCATAATCTCTCTTTCATGGTCATTAGTGCTTTAATTGATGTGCTTATCATAAGTATGGCATATTTGTGCTATTGATTAGCCAACATAAACCATCAAACTATAACACACCCCTTAAACCACTTACTAACTTTCATGAAATTTGACAATGAAAATGAAAACGAAATCTATTTTAAGTATGGCCTATTAACTATTGATTAGAAATATAGACCATTAAATTTTAATTTCAAATCACTTTCTTTTTCCATAATCATATTTTGATGAAGAGGCAATTAGTGTTAGTGATTGTTTAAGCATGGCCTATTTGGTGTCAACAATATAGACTATCAAATTCAAGGCAAAAAAAACAATTAAACCACTTCAATCATTCTTCATTAAGCACAAAAAGAGAGCATGAATTAACAAATAGTTGAAGCTACATAATTAGAGAATTTCATTACTCCTAAATTGAAGGGGTTTAGCCTCTCATATTTGTCATTTGATTAACAAATGTAGCTAACAACATGAAAGCAAAATGAAAGCTTAATGAAAAAAGATCTAGTTAACAAGAATTAAAACTATTCTACTTGGATGGAAAAGAAATCTATACTAACATGAAAGGAAATAAACAAGAGAAGAAAGAGCATGTATTTAAAATTGCATAAAAAGGAAAAGAAAAATTACATGAAATAAAAATGGCTAAGTATCCATGAAAAGAGAAAGAGAACTTGTCTTTATTTTGAGCCTAAACTAAAATAAGAGAGACTAAGGGAGGAGGTTACATGAAGATATGAGGTATTTAAACAAGTTAGAAACCCTAATCCATATTTTTGGGGAATGCCCAAATTGCCCTTGAGGTAGTGTGGTGGCCAAGTAATCATTAGCCTCCCATAATCATCCATTTAAGTGTGCATGAAGATTTGATGGTCATTAGCATGTAGATTAGCTTCTAATTTGTACATGAAGGAAGGTGGGTATGTGGGGTCCTCCATGATCTTCACTTTGAATTATTTCCATCTTCATTTGTTCTCTTCACTCTTGTGCATGCATATATCATCATGAAACCACTTGTATATGAAATTAAATTCCTACAAAATAATATAGAAATTTTCAATTAAATTTTAGAAAATTAATATATGCACAAAAATTACCATTTTGCCCTTGGATAAAGATGAATATGTGACAATTTGAAATAATTTGAATTTTGGTTTAAACAAGTTAAAATACCCGATATGATCATTTATTCAATTTAAATAGATTAAATATGGTGGTAAAAATATGCACATTTACGTACACATCAAATACCCCCACACTTATCTTTTTATTCGTCCTCGAATAAACTAAAACTAAGATAAATCCGTTTTCGTAGGGAGCACGATTGCATTGAGCGTATGCAACAAGCCGTTAAACCTTTGGGTGTCCCCAGTAGGCGAGTGTTGTCTCGTGAGGGTTTTCAGCGGATAATACCCACAAAATCCAAATGCAGGATGAAAATATTTACAAAATGCAAGATTTATTTACAAAGAGATGAATGCGAGTTTTTGAAAATATTTACAATGAAGGATTTACTTTTAAATTAACACAAATAAGTTAAATATAGGTTTGGTTATTATCTTGAAAACTTAAGTCATTTGCTCATCAAAATTTCCAACAGAAATTAAGTTATCATAACAAATAGACTATAGTTTAACTCGTTGTTTCGGTTGATAACAAAGTGCAATTATAAAATGGATCCTTAGTTGATTATCAAAGTTTATCAAAGTGGTATATTCATTTCTTTTCAATAACAAGTCAAATCAAATAAGTTTAAAAATAGTGCTAGGATTTCAATTGCTTACTCTCTCCATTTTTTTTCTTTTGGAAATTTTATTGATATTAACAATATTTATATATGCCTAACTCAGATAAACTGAGGCCAGATATATTACCCATGCACTGCCTTGCGGACTGATGTGAGGGAAATACAGAGCGTGGCGAGTGAACACACAAGTGTGAACACCTATTGACTGTAGGCGTTATTAGTAAAATAATTTTTATATACACACACCTAACTCAGATAAATTGAGGCCAGATATACCAATCGTGCACTTCCTTTCGGGCTTACGTGAGAAGGGTACAGAGCATGGCGAGTGTGAACACACGAGTGTGAACACATGACTCTAGGTGTTAAAAATATATACATATAGACAAGAAATATCTTTTGTATTTTTTATTATTATTATTTTTTGTTGTTTTTTTTCGAAGAGAGAGTTTTGCAAAATCATCTTAGCACCATTTAACTTAGAAGACAAAAAAAATGTTATATCCTTTACTTTAAATTCACCGCTTTTTAAAACAAAGATTTTCAATTAGGATATATTTTATAATTAACACGTATGAATCTTCCTATATACTAGTTAAACCATTGTTATTTGTAATCAACCTTCATTTTTATTTTTGTTAAGACAAATGAATTTTCAAAAATTTCAATTTAATTAACCAAAACCATATATTTATCCTATAGTGTTTCTTTAAAAATAAATCAAAAATGCTTAAAAAAAATTGTTTTTTTTTTCTTTTTGAGATTTTTTTTTAAATTTTGGAAAGAAAAATTAAAAATAAACCATGAAAAATTGAAAAATGATGATGAGTCTCCCTCCCACACTTGATTTTGACTGTGTCCCCACAGTCAACCCAAGTGGAAGGAGAAAAATAAAAACATAACCTTTATGAAAATGAAAAGATGATTATTTACATGACATCAGAAAGTATATCGTTAAAAAGTAAATGAAACGGTCTTCCAAAGATCGATTCATTTGTCTCGTCAAGTATACGAGACACAGCTTAAGCTCGAAAAACCAAACCGTAAAAGATTTCGAAGTTGAACGTTGATTTGGAAAAACGAATGTCGTTTTATTAAAAATCGTACGAGTTGTTTTATTTTCGATGATTTTTGGGGTCGATAAAACAATTGGTTGAAGTTCAAGTTTATTTTCACCAAATTGAAATTCAAGCTCTTTATTGAAAAATTCTTCAGAATTATTGATTTCAAAATCAAAGTGATGATTTAAATCTTCCCCGTTGGAATTTAACAACTCGTCATCGAAAAGTCCAAAAAATTCGTGTTCATTAAATTCGTCTTCCTTTGTTGGATTATCAACAACTTCATTGCATATCTAAAGTTCAAAATCCAAAGTTGTTCTATTCAAATTTTCGAAATCGAGAAAAGGAAGGTCGAATTTTAAATTTGGTTCCACACCCTCAAAAGAATTGAAATCCAACTCAATTACCGTGTTTTCAACAACTTCATTAAGATTATTATTTTCAATTTCAAAAGTTGTTATTTGAAAATCGTCGATTTGGGTAAAAGATGGATTATTACTTAACTCGTCACACGTTGGGATTTGGTTTTGTCGTTCACGTTGTTTCATATAAGTTTCAAACAACGAATCCGTGTGATCATCGTAAATATCGTTCATTTGTTCAACAAAATCCAATTTATAATTATTAGCTTGAGAATTTTGATTTGGATTTGTTGAGAACAAAAAATTTCAATTGTAACGTGGTTAAGATTATTCCTATTGCCAAATTCGTTTGAAAAGTTGTTTCCATTTTCATTTTGAGTTTGAAATTCATTTTGGAGTTCGAAATTGAATTGGCATGGGTTATAATCGAAATCGTTTGAATTTTGAATTGAATTCAAATTTTGAAATCCTTGACTCGAGTTGTTTCACAAATATGAATTACACAAATCATTTATCATTTGATTTTGTTGTGTAGGGATTTCAAGTAGAGATGAAATGCGATTTTCAAGACTTGAGAGTTGGTTCGTTTCGAAAACTTTGTTGTTCAAAATTCGAATTGTTTATAGAATAGTTGTCGTTAAAATATCCATATGAATTTGGAGTGAAATCATATGGATTATATTGATTTTCACAACTATTGTAAAATTCAAGTGAGTGGGGAAACTTGGACATTTTCAAGAATGTTTTTGGTTTTTTTTATATATAAAGGAAAAATATTTACAAATTTATTTTTCAAAAGGGAAATTGATTTTTTTTTGGATTTTAATAATTTTTTTGTTTTTGAAATTTTTTTTTGGATTTTTGATTTTCTAGTTTTTTTTTGGATTTTTGAAATTTCAAAGGAAAATGATTTAAAAATTTCAAAGAAAAAGAAAAGGAATATTTACAATTTTTTTTTAATTTTGAATTTTTTTTTGTTTTTGTTTTTTTATATATGCATGAACTAATGCAACTAAATGAATGCAAGGGTTAATTACAAATGATTTATCCTAAGTTAACCCAAAATTGTATAATCACACTCTGTCTTAGATCAACAAGATAGTTCTCAGCCAGGTAACGGGCAGGGGTTATCGGTGCACCACGAATCACCGTAGCAATGCAGCCGAAGGTTTAAGTACCTTCAGAGGAACAACCACTATAATATTTATGAATCACCGTAATATTTATAAATGGTTATTACTCTGCCGTAGCCTAGACACCAAGAAATTAAATTGTTCAAAGAAGACAAATTGTCAATATATAATTAAAAGTTATCGACGTCTAATCGTTATTATTAATCAAAATCTAGGATGAAATGCAAAGCAGAAATTAAACGTGTATTAACAATGCAATTACGAATGTATTTTTGTTTTTGTTTTTTTGTTTTGGATTTTTAAATTTTTTTTTATATACAAATGCAAATGCAAGCAATCAACATGCAAGGAAAAACAAGAGATGAAAGCACAATAGATAGGGATTTAAAGCAGCAATATTTTTATAAGCAGGCAAGCAGTTATTTTTTTTGGCAGCAATTCTTCTCTTGAATTTCCCCTTCTGCAACCTGAAAGATAAAACAAAGATATATACACAGATTAATTATATATATATATATATATCAAAGAAGAAAGTAAGAAAAATGAAAACAGAAAAGAAATGAACCTATAACAAAACGAATGAAACTGTACAAATGAAAACAAAATTAAATCTAACTTGTTTTTTTTGTTCTTTTTTTAAGGAAAAAGTAAAATAAATTAAAATGAAACAACTTGGGTTTTTTATTATTAAGAAATCAAACAAACGAAACTAAAAAAAAACATTTTTTTTCTTTTTAGGGAGAGACTCTTTGTTTTTTTTGAAAAGGAAACAAAATTTAAAAGTGAAGTTTTACTTAAAAAAAAGAATTTTTTTTTGAATAAAACAAAACAAAATAAAAACAACCCAAATTAAGACAAATTCTCAAGGCAAATTTCAAAACAATATTCACAAAACAACCGAGCCTGGCCCAAACTTAATTCACTCACCAAGCCCGACTTAAATTAAACGAACCTAGTTAACTCACATTTCTTTCCAGTTCTCCCCTTATCTGTTTGATAAACATTCGATTTTCCTTAAAAAAATTGACTTTTCTCTGTTCAATTCGGCAAAGAAGAGGGGATTGTTGCTACAGGTAAGTGGTATTCGTGGGTTTTTGTTACGATGATCGAGAGTCTCAATTGAAGACGAGTTGACGTCGAGTTCGAGTTCGATTGGGGATTCGCGATTGCAATTCAAATGTTGGAGGAACGGAGTTCGATAGTGATTTCGTGGTGGCGAATTGAAGAGTTTGGCGATTGGGTTGCAGTCGAATTTCGTGAACTGTATGGAGTTGTTTGATTTAAGATGTTCGCTGAGGGTTGAGAGCTGCAATTCTATGAATAGGCGATTGGTTGGTCGAGAACGATGGAGTAGTATCAGGTTGTAGACATTTTAATTACTATTCTACTTGCATGGAAAAGAAATCTATACTAACATGAAAGGAAATAAACAAGAGAAGATGTAACGACCCCGAATTTTAATTACATTTAATTGATAATTAAATTAAATTTTGAATTAAAATTTGTAGAATTAAATGATAAGGTAATGCGAGTTTCCCCGATATCCAAGTATAAAAAAATAAAATATGGAAATTCTAGAAATAAATGTTTAAGTTAAATTAGAATTTAATATATAAGTAAAATGAACTACAAACAAAGTATATTTATAAAATATAGATCTATGTATATAGAATGACAATCAACTAAAAGTAAGAATTGTTACATTGTAAAGTAAATAAAACTAGAACAATTTTAACAACATATTAAAATAGAATATCAATTTTATTACAAAGCTATAAGATAAGAAAGTAACCAGACAAAGCAATATAACAAAAGAAAGATATGTATTAGTTATAAAACACTAAAAAAGATAATTCATGTAGACAAAGAAGTAACCATATGTACTTCTTCTCATCATCTCAGCCGAAGTATTAAAGCTTGCAAAAGAAAGAAAACAAAATATATCTTTTGTTCAAGTCATAAATGCAAGTCACTAATATCTTTTTGCAAATGAACAAGGTAAATAAAATACATATAAATGTGAAACCAAAACAAAACAAAGTACATAATATGATACCTATCAGCCGAGTTAAAGCAAGAGTAGGCAAGAAGAAAAGAAAAATAAATATCATAAGGGAACAACAAGTACTCGGGCATTTAATGCCAACATCTCTAGTACAAGCAATGAAATCTTCAGCCCCCATTCGTTTGAAATATCCCTGTATTGTGTTGTACAAAACAAATACAAATATCACTTACATTGTACCAATATTGTCATCACCCTGTACAAATATTATTACCAGTAAACTCCATTTCCATCCATCTCAGTTTTATTCATTCGAGCTGAGAAAATAAAAAGCAAACATCATTTTGAAAACTAAAAGATGATCAACAATTTCAAACTTCAACTTTAAACAACACAAATTGATCAAGACAAGCCAGAGAGTAAGGAGGCAAGTTTTAGCTAGAAATTCAAAGCCTGGTCCAACAGAAAAGTTCTGTTCTTCTTCCTAAACATCAAGGTGAGCAAACTTTAAATTTTAAACTAGTTCTTTGACTCTGATTATCCGTGATGATCAATAGGTGTTTGTGTATGCTTGCTTGTATATGTATTCATAGTAAGAACAGTATGTATGTTTTGTTACAGGCAGATAAGCTAGTTCCAGGTTTACAGAGTAAAACTTTTAAAAGGAAAAATCCTTATCACTTGATCTAGTTTTAGATAGGATCTGATTATCAAACAAATATTGTTTGATTTGACCTAGACTAATGTTTAAATATTTTAGTTAGTCAAGATAAGGCTTGTTGTCTCTGGAAGTATTTAAAACAACTGTGTATGTTGAACAAAGTTAAAACTCAAACTTTTTAATTTATAAATTCAGTATTATAAGTTGAATACATTAACAAAAATAGGATTTTTAAAGATAAAATGATGATTTTAAATTGTGTATGTGATGAGCAGTTCAAAGATGAACTGGAAGTGAGTTTCGACCAATCTCAGGTGATCGGAGGGTTGTCGGTGGCCGGGGTTGCATCTGGTTGTAGAGGAGTGATCAGAGGTTTTGGAAAAAATGCCAGGAAGGTGATCGAGGCACGGTGGCGACGGTGGGAAGTCGAGATTGATTTTAAACCTAATTTTGTCATAACTCAGAGATTTGGTTCATACGTATTCCCTAGTGGATCGAGTGCAACGAAACTCGAGAAGATGGATGCAGGGAGGTAGGCGAAGGATTGGCCGGGGTTTCGACATCTCCGGTGGTCGAAGCGTCGAGAACCAAGCATTGACAGGTTCGAAGGGGTATTTGCGCGTGCGTTTCCAGGTTTTGAGCTTTTCTCGTTTTCGAATTTGAGGCTGATAGCGATGGTTTGATGGTCGAAGCGTGTTGCGGTGATGAAGGGTAAAATGTTGGAGGATGTGGCGAAGATCGGAGGTGGCTCCGGCAGACGTGCACGTGCACGAGTCTGAAGCCTAGCCTAGTGATGTCGTTTGGATAGAAGTGGCGTTCTAGTGGGTTTTACCCGAAGTGGTACTCGAGTAAATCGAGTAAGTGACGCGAAGCAAATTGAGTCTGGGCTCGGGTCAAATGGTTCCAGATTTTCAAGCTGAACCTGTTTTCCAGAAAATTTTAAAACTAAATTTAAAAATTTAAAACCAGGTTTCAGCTGAGTGGTAAATCAAGATTCAAACAAAATTCAAGATGAATTGGAGTTGATTTGAAAATTTATAAAGTTAAAAGTTTAAATTGTTTTGATAACTAAAAGTTAAGTAATTAAGTAAATTTTAAATGAAGGTTGAATTTGTAAAGTAAGAAATCAAACAGAACTTAAATTACATTGTAAACTTGAGTTTTAAATCTAACTTTGAATTCCAGATTTTTGAAGTTAAATAAAGTTGTACAAATTCAAATACCTAAATACTTAAACAAGTTTAAATGTAAAGAATTCGTTGATATGTGAATTCAAAGAGAAATTGATGTTGAACTCTTTTACATTTCCTTTATAACAAAATATTATTTATCGTGTAAATTAAGGTAAATAAGAATTCATTGCAAATCTTAAATTTAAATTAAGATTTAAAATAAAATTTGAAATCAATGCTTTCAAGCATATTGTAAGTAACTATAATTAAATCAGAAATATAAATAAGCTTTACTTTAAGTAATGATGATTTAATGATCTATAATTCATTAATTATTAAGTAGATTTAAATGGATAATTAAAGGAATTATTAGTTGATTAAATAAATGAAGATAATAAATTAAAGTATTAATTAATAATGGTGATTAATTGAGATGTATTTAACAATTAAAGATTTAATGATTCATTAATTTAGAATGATTAGTTAATAATTAAGGGTTAACTAATAAATTTGAAAGGAAGATTTTCAAATATTTTGTAATTAAATTATGATAATTAACCCGGATAAATAAATTGATACATCTGATTTAAATTAATCAGTTGATTAATAAATTCATTTGTGAATGTATGGATTCTATTGAATGATTGAATTACTTGATATCCCTGATATATGATGCTTTGTGATATACCCTGATTTATGTTGTGATCTGTAGTTTCTTTATCTGTGATATTTATACATCTGTGATCTGTGAATGAAAAGATAAGCGTTATAGTTTATATCGCTTATCAAATATATCCTGTATTTTGATCTGTGATGATTGATGTTGCACTATTGTGTGTAAAACCCCTGGACTACACCATACACACACAAATATGGATTTCACATGGAAATCGGTTAAGTCACAGATAATTTAAATCTGATGTTTTTAAAAATTGAAATTTTAATTTCAATTGATTTTGAAATTGGAAATTTTGGGTTTACAATGAAAAGCTTTTGAAACGGGATTTCAAATATAAAAGTTATTCTGAATAACTTAACCGAGTTTTGAAAATTTAAATAATTTGATTTAAATTTGAATTCAAGTTTGAAATTGAATCCTATGATTTGAAACTAGGGATTAAAAATGTTATAAATGTGTTTATATGAAGTTAAACCATTTAAAAGTATATTTTTGAGAATTTGAATTTAACCCAAGAACATTAACTCGTATTAATGAATCAGATTTCCAAAATGAAAACCGTTGTTTTAAAAGGAATAAAAGCTTTCAGATAAGAAATGAAATTCCAGTTTAATTAAAGGAATTTCAAGATTAAATTGGAATTATTTTTCCAAGTTATGAATGAACTGTTTTAAAAAGCTATGAATTAAATCTGTTATCTTAACAGATTTAAAATGATGATTTGTTTAAACCATCCGGAATGGAATTGTTTTGAAAGCTATTAGTTAAATCTTTGATTTAAAGATTTAACGAATTAATTAAACTGAAATGGAAATCGATTTGGAAAATCTGTGAATGAATCTTTGTGAAATTAAGTGAACTTTGTGAATTGAATCTTTTTGTTTAAAAAGATTAAAATGGTAATTTGTTAAACCATTTGAAGAAAGATTTTTGGGTAATAAGTTGTGACTTAATTGAATTTCCAATATCCATATATTTTTAAATATTGCGCTCACTGTTCGGGTTAGCCGGGAAAAGACCTTTGGGTTATATAACCCATTCCGAATAGTGATACGTCGTATATGGATGGCATTTGAAGACCGGTGTTGAAGACCGGATATTTTTCAAAAATGAAAGGACAACCTGTCGAATGTCTCTGCACTGAGTTGCTCCGGTATAGAGATTTATATCACTCTTTTGTGACGGGAAGTCCGGACGTGATTGGAAATTACCCGGAATTGCAAGGGCTTCGTAAGAAGTGCCTTCGGTTCTGTTCGATCCCGGAACAGACTTGTATGGTTACATGTCTGACATTACACTTTGAGATATAAAGCCGATTTCTTTCAAATACATTTCTGTTGGTGGCGGAAAATTTATTCTCTTAGCTTAACACCCTTCTCTGAGACGTACGAGCTCAGAGGTTATGTAGTTGAAATTTATCAGCGATATATCCCAATTTGGTAATGTGACATGCTGAGTGTTGCTGTGTGATGATCAATGTTTGATCATTTGCGATATGATCATTTGTTTGATCTTATATCTTTGTGATCATAGGTTGATCATTTGTTTGACCCAAAGCATGGCTTTGTGACAAAGCGTAGCTTTGTGGACGAGACTTCGTCGAGCCTCACACCCCGGAAATGGTCGAAACAGGAAGGATGCGGCAAGGTTCTAGGGAGTAGCGCCCCTTAGTGTATGTCATTCCTTCTGGATAAAGGTGGTATCATGGTATGGAGCCCAGATACTTAACCTCTGTGGTTACTGCATTATTATTATTATGTGGTTGTTGGAAATCGAGGATCCTCGGGAAGATCGGTGACGATCGGGGGATGGCATACGCGTGTCAGTAGTTACCTATTTTTGCAGAGGTAACCCGGCCTTGTGTTGGCAGAGATCTAACCGTAATGTTAGGTTATTTCTCGGGTCGTCTATTCCAGGGACGTACCCATCGTGGATAGGAAGTTCCTTAGCCTGACCATTTGTTGGAAATCCATCTTCCAATACGAACTTTGTACGGTATTAGTTGTAGAACCTGCCATTTACGTACGGTGGTCACCACTGTTTAGATGGTAGCTATAGTAGGCATACGATACTGGTCGTATGTTGGCTAAGATTAATATTATACTTTCGAAATGTTTTCTACACTATGCACTAATAATAATATCAAATGATTTGCTTTGCGTAGTAAGCATCTTTGACTATCATAAGAAGAAATCTCCTCCAATTCTGCGTTTGCATTGTGTGTGTGGTGGGAGGTCTTATGGTAGTTTCATTTTCCAAAAGCATTGCGGTTTTCAATGTTTAAAATTCTTTTGTGTTATTTAAAGATAAACTGTTTTTGTTGCTCACACCAGTCCCACGACTGATCCGGAGTTTATTGTTCATTTCCTAAACTTTGGGTGCTCATAATTTTCTACACGAGCAGTCTAGAGTTGGGTTTTTCAAATATTCAGGTTTAGTAGATTATCTGGAGCTAGTTCAGTTCTTGGAGTTCATGGACTGACGTTGCTTATCTTGGAGCATTCTATTGGAGACATTTTATTCCGCTGCTGATGTTATCGTTTTCTTTTCCGCTGCTATTTGTTGTATCATATCTCTGATGTATATTGATATTCATTGTATCACTCTGTTGTATCAGATATTGTATATCAATGTATTATTTATTTATTCCGCTGTGTTATTTACTTAACTGTGTTATAAGCTCCCGAGAACCAGATTCGGCATTCGAATCTACGGCATTTTGAGTACAAGTGAAGTACGGGTGCCGATTTTCGAAGGTCGACTTTTGGTCCTTGACAGAAGAAAAGAGCATGTATTTAAAATTGCATTAAAAGGAAAAGAAAAATTACATGAAATAAAAATGGCTAAGTAGCCATGAAAAGAAAAAGAGAACTTGTCTTTATTTTGAGCCTAAACTAAACTAAGAGAGACTAAGGGAGGAGGTTACATGAAGATATGGGGTATTTAAACAAGTTAGAAACCCTAATCTATATTTTTGGGGAATGCCCAAATTGCCCTTGAGGAAGTGTGGTGGCCAAGTAATCATTAGCCTCTCATAATCATCCATTTAAGTGTGCATGAAGATTTGATGGTCATTAGCATGTAGATTAGCTTCTAATTTGTACATGAAGGAAGGTGGGTAGGTGGGGTCCTCCATGATCTTCACTTTGAATTATTTCCATCTTCATTTGTTCTCTTCACTCTTGTGCATGCATATATCATCATGAAACCACTTGTATATGAAATTAAATTCCTACAAAATAATATAGAAATTTTCAATTAAATTTTAGAAAATTAATATATGCACAAAAATGACCATTTTGCCCTTGGATGAAGATGAATATGTGACAATTTGAAATAATTTGAATTTTGGTTTAAACAAGTTAAAATACCCGATATGATCATTTATTCAATTTAAATAGATTAAATATGGTGGTAAAAATATGCACATTTACGTACACATCAAATACCCCCACACTTATCTTTTTATTCGTCCTCGAATAAACTAAAACTAAGATAAATCTGTTTTCGTAGGGAGCACGATTGCATTGAGCGTATGCAACAAGCCGTTAAACCTTTGGGTGTCCCCAGTAGGACGAGTGTTGTCTCGTGAGGGTTTTCAGCGGATAATACCCACAAAATCCAAATGCAGGATGAAAATATTTACAAAATGCAAGATTTATTTACAAAGAGATGAATGCGAGTTTTTGAAAATATTTACAATGAAGGATTTACTTTTAAATTAACACAAATAAGTTAAATATAGGTTTGGTTATTATCTTGAAAACTTAAGTCATTTGCTCGTCAAAATTTCCAACAGAAATTAAGTTATCATAACAAATAGACTATAGTTTAACTCGTTGTTTCGATTGATAACAAACTGTAATTATAAAATGGATCCTTAGTTGATTATCAAATTTATCAAAGTGGTATATTCATTTCTTTTCAATAACAAGTCAAATCAAATAAGTTTAAAAATAGTGCTAGGATTTCAATTGCTTACTCTCTCCATTTTTTTCTTTTGGAAATTTTATTGATATTAACAATATTTATATATGCCTAACTCAGATAAACTGAGGCCAGATATATTACCCATGCACTGCCTTGCGGACTGATGTGAGGGAAATACAGAGCGTGGCGAGTGAACACACAAGTGTGAACACCTATTGACTGTAGGCGTTATTAGTAAAATAATTTTTATATACACACACCTAACTCAGATAAATTGAGGCCAGATATACCGATCGTGCACTTCCTTTCGGGCTTACGTGAGAAGGGTACAGAGCATGGCGAGTGAACACACGAGTGTGAACACATGACTCTAGGTGTTAAAAATATATACATATAGACAAGAAATATCTTTTGTATTTTTTATTATTATTATTTTTTGTTGTTTTTTTTCGAAGAGAGAGTTTTGCAAAATCATCTTAGCACCATTTAACTTAGAAGACAAAAAAAAATGTTATATCCTTTACTTTAAATTCACCGCTTTTTAAAACAAAGATTTTCAATTAGGATATATTTTATAATTAACACGTATGAATCTTCCTATATACTAGTTAAACCATTGTTATTTGTAATCAACCTTCATTTTTATTTTTGTTAAGACAAATGAATTTTCAAAAATTTCAATTTAATTAACCAAAACCATATATTTATCCTATAGTGTTTCTTTAAAAATAAATCAAAAATGCTTAAAAAAAATTGTTTTTTTTTTCTTTTTGAGATTTTTTTTTAAATTTTGGAAAGAAAAATTAAAAATAAACCATGAAAAATTGAAAAATGATGATGAGTCTCCCTCCCACACTTGATTTTGACTGTGTCCCCACAGTCAACCCAAGTGGAAGGAGAAAAATAAAAACATAACCTTTATGAAAATGAAAAGATGATTATTTACATGACATCAGAAAGTATATCGTTAAAAAGTAAATGAAACGGTCTTCCAAAGATCGATTCATTTGTCTCGTCAAGTATACGAGACACAGCTTAAGCTCGAAAAACCAAACCGTAAAAGATTTCGAAGTTGAACGTTGATTTGGAAAAACGAATGTCGTTTTATTAAAAATCGTACGAGTTGTTTTATTTTCGATGATTTTTGGGGTCGATAAAACAATTGGTTGAAGTTCAAGTTTATTTTCACCAAATTGAAATTCAAGCTCTTTATTGAAAAATTCTTCAGAATTATTGATTTCAAAATCAAAGTGATGATTTAAATCTTCCCCGTTGGAATTTAACAACTCGTCATCGAAAAGTCCAAAAAATTCGTGTTCATTAAATTCGTCTTCCTTTGTTGGATTATCAACAACTTCATTGCATATCTAAAGTTCAAAATCCAAAGTTGTTCTATTCAAATTTTCGAAATCGAGAAAAGGAAGGTCGAATTTTAAATTTGGTTCCACACCCTCAAAAGAATTGAAATCCAACTCAATTACCGTGTTTTCAACAACTTCATTAAGATTATTATTTTCAATTTCAAAAGTTGTTATTTGAAAATCGTCGATTTGGGTAAAAGATGGATTATTACTTAACTCGTCACACGTTGGGATTTGGTTTTGTCGTTCACGTTGTTTCATATAAGTTTCAAACAACGAATCCGTGTGATCATCGTAAATATCGTTCATTTGTTCAACAAAATCCAATTTATAATTATTAGCTTGAGAATTTTGATTTGGATTTGTTGAGAACAAAAAATTTCAATTGTAACGTGGTTAAGATTATTCCTATTGCCAAATTCGTTTGAAAAGTTGTTTCCATTTTCATTTTGAGTTTGAAATTCATTTTGGAGTTCGAAATTGAATTGGCATGGGTTATAATCGAAATCGTTTGAATTTTGAATTGAATTCAAATTTTGAAATCCTTGACTCGAGTTGTTTCACAAATATGAATTACACAAATCATTTATCATTTGATTTTGTTGTGTAGGGATTTCAAGTAGAGATGAAATGCGATTTTCAAGACTTGAGAGTTGGTTCGTTTCGAAAACTTTGTTGTTCAAAATTCGAATTGTTTATAGAATAGTTGTCGTTAAAATATCCATATGAATTTGGAGTGAAATCATATGGATTATATTGATTTTCACAACTATTGTAAAATTCAAGTGAGTGGGGAAACTTGGACATTTTCAAGAATGTTTTTGGTTTTTTTTATATATAAAGGAAAAATATTTACAAATTTATTTTTCAAAAGGGAAATTGATTTTTTTTTGGATTTTAATAATTTTTTTGTTTTTGAAATTTTTTTTTGGATTTTTGATTTTCTAGTTTTTTTTTGGATTTTTGAAATTTCAAAGGAAAATGATTTAAAAATTTCAAAGAAAAAGAAAAGGAATATTTACAATTTTTTTTTAGTTTTTAATTTTGAATTTTTTTTTGTTTTTGTTTTTTTATATATGCATGAACTAATGCAACTAAATGAATGCAAGGGTTAATTACAAATGATTTATCCTAAGTTAACCCAAAATTGTATAATCACACTCTGTCTTAGATCAACAAGATAGTTCTCAGCCAGGTAACGGGCAGGGGTTATCGGTGCACCACGAATCACCGTAGCAATGCAGCCGAAGGTTTAAGTACCTTCAGAGGAACAACCACTATAATATTTATGAATCACCGTAATATTTATAAATGGTTATTACTCCGCCGTAGCCTAGACACCAAGAAATTAAATTGTTCAAAGAAGACAAATTGTCAATATATAATTAAAAGTTATCGACGTCTAATCGTTATTATTAATCAAAATCTAGGATGAAATGCAAAGCAGAAATTAAACGTGTATTAACAATGCAATTACGAATGTATTTTTGTTTTTGTTTTTTTGTTTTGGATTTTTAAATTTTTTTTATATACAAATGCAAATGCAAGCAATCAACATGCAAGGAAAAACAAGAGATGAAAGCACAATAGATAGGGATTTAAAGCAGCAATATTTTTATAAGCAGGCAAGCAGTTATTTTTTTTGGCAGCAATTCTTCTCTTGAATTTCCCCTTCTGCAACCTGAAAGATAAAACAAAGATATATACACAGATTAATTATATATATATATATATATCAAAGAAGAAAGTAAGAAAAATGAAAACAGAAAAGAAATGAACCTATAACAAAACGAATGAAACTGTACAAATGAAAACAAAATTAAATCTAACTTGTTTTTTTTGTTCTTTTTTTAAGGAAAAAGTAAAATAAATTAAAATGAAACAACTTGGGTTTTTTATTATTAAGAAATCAAACAAACGAAACTAAAAAAAACATTTTTTTTCTTTTTAGGGAGAGACTCTTTGTTTTTTTTGAAAAGGAAACAAAATTTAAAAGTGAAGTTTTACTTAAAAAAAAGAATTTTTTTTTGAATAAAACAAAACAAAATAAAAACAACCCAAATTAAGACAAATTCTCAAGGCAAATTTCAAAACAATATTCACAAAACAACCGAGCCTGGCCCAAACTTAATTCACTCACCAAGCCCGACTTAAATTAAACGAACCTAGTTAACTCACATTTCTTTCCAGTTCTCCCCTTATCTGTTTGATAAACATTCGATTTTCCTTAAAAAATTGACTTTTCTCTGTTCAATTCGGCAAAGAAGAGGGGATTGTTGCTACAGGTAAGTGGTATTCGTGGGTTTTTGTTACGATGATCGAGAGTCTCAATTGAAGACGAGTTGACGTCGAGTTCGAGTTCGATTGGGGATTCGCGATTGCAATTCAAATGTTGGAGGAACGGAGTTCGATAGTGATTTCGTGGTGGCGAATTGAAGAGTTTGGCGATTGGGTTGCAGTCGAATTTCGTGAACTGTATGGAGTTGTTTGATTTAAGATGTTCGCTGAGGGTTGAGAGCTGCAATTCTATGAATAGACGATTGGTTGGTCGAGAACAATGGAGTAGTATCAGGTTGTAGAGGAGGTCGCAGCAATGGTTCGAAGGGGCAGTAAGGCAAACAGGTTCGGCAGTTCGAGGTAGGTTTCGATTTGGTAGGGGTTTGTACAGGAAGATTTGTATGAATGAAGTAGTGTTATGAATGTTTGTGACAGAAGAGGAGGTATGTATGATTGAAGCAACAAAATGATGGCCGTGGGGTAAAGAGATGGAGGACTTTGGGCTGCCTAAAGTGGTCAGGTTGGTTAATGTGGCAACAATAGGAAAGTGAATGTGAACTGACAGTGAGTTAGGCAGTGGAGCACAGTTGTGCTGTAAGCAGTGGGTTTGTCGATGTGGGAAGCTTGTCGCTGTGGGAAGTTTACAGAGGTGGTTGAAGTTCAGGTGGTTATTTGAAATTGCAGTGATCTGGAAGTGGTTCAAGGAGGAGCAGTGGTGATGGTTGCAGACTAGAAGAGGTAGCAATGGTCTGCTGATAGTGGTATGGTGTTTGATGTGAGTGACAGAGGAAAGCAGTGTTTTGAAGATGAGTGATGGTATGTGGTTTATGTGTTGTTGTGTCCAGGGCTGTTTTCAGAAATGAAACAGTGACACAGAAATGTGAATAGAGAACAGAAAATAAACTAACTGTTGTAATTTTTTTCTTTTTGAAAGTTGTACAAATGAAAATTGTAAATGAAATGGATTTTTTTTTAAATAGAAATGCAAATCAAACTAGAAAACAAGAAACACAATCAAAATGCAATGAAAGATCATACACAAACACACACAAATATTTTTATTATTTTTTTTATTTTTTTTAATGCACATACACACAATAAACATACAAAAATTAAACAAAAATTATTCGAAGAATAGAAAATTAAAATCAAAACAAATTCCCCGACAATGGCCCCAAAAACTTGTTCGTCGACGAAATTCTATCGGTTTAGAAAACCGTCGAACGAATTTAAATTAAAATATTACCGCAAGCACACGGCGTACACTTGTAGTACATGGCAAATACAGGTCGCTCCACAGGGAATTGATGATTTTAAAAATCTATTCAATCAAATTAAACCAAAGTTGAAGAGAAAGTTAAGCTAGAGAGTTAAAGAATCAACTAACTAACTAAAAGAAAAGAGATGTGAATATAAGAGTTAAATGACAATTTAGAGAATAAATCCACTCTCTAGATCATGTAGTTCAACACATATGAAATCATAATCTCTCTTTCATAGTCACTAGTGCTTTAATTGATGTGCTTATCATAAGTATGGCATATTTGTGCTATTGATTAGCCAACATAAGCCATCAAACTATAACACACCCCTTAAACCACTTACTAACTTTTATGAAATTTGACAATGAAAATGAAATCTATTTTAAGTATGGCCTATTAACTACTGATTAGAAATATAGACCATCAAATTTTAATTTCAAATCACCTTCTTTCTCCATAATCATATTTTGATGAAGAGGCAATTAGTGTTAGTGATTGTTTAAGCATAGCCTATTTGGTGTCAACAATATAGACTATCAAATTCAAGGCAAAAACAATAATTAAACCACTTCAATCATTCTTCATTAAGCACAAAAAGAGAGCATGAATTAACAAATAGTTGAAGCTACATAATTAGAGAGCTTCATTACCACTAAATTGAAGGGGTTTAGCCTCTCATATTTGTCATTTGATTAACAAATATAGCTAACAACATGAAAGCAAAATGAAAGGAAAATGAAAGCTTAATGAAAAAAAGAGCTAATTAACAAGTATTAAAACTATTCTACTTGCATGGAAAAGAAATCTATACTAACATGAAAGAAAATAAACAAGAGAAGAAAAGAGCATGTATTTAAAATGCATTAAAAGGAAAATAAAAATTACATGAAATAAAAATGGCTAAGTAGCCATGAAAAGAAAAGGAGAACTTGTCTTTATTTTGAGCCTAAACTAAACTAAGAGAGACTAAGGGAGGAGGTTACATGAAGATATGGGGTATTTAAACAAGTTAGAAACCCTAATCTATATTTTGGGGAATGCCCAAATTGCCCTTGAGGAAGTGTGGTGGCCAAGTAATCATTAGCCTCTCATAATCATCCATTTAAGTGTGCATGAAGATTTGATGCTCATTAGCATGTAGATTAGCTTCTAATTTGTACATGAAGGAAGGTGGGTAGGTGGGGTCCTCCATGATCTTCACTTTGAATTATTTCCATCTTCATTTGTTCTCTTCACTCTTGTGCATGCATATATCATCCTGAAACCACTTGTATATGAATTTAAATTCCTACAAAATAATATAGAAAATTTCAATTAAATTTTATAAAATTAATATATGCACAAAAATGACCATTTTTCCCTTGGATGAAGATGAATATGTGACAATTTGAAATAATTTGAATTTTGGTTTAAACAAGTTAAAATACCCGATATGATCATTTATTCAATTTAAATAGATTAAATATGGTGGTAAAAATATGCACATTTACGTGCACATCACTACCCAGTCAAGAAAACTCTTTTACATGTAATACGCTTAATTTTAAAAAATATATGGTGTCAATGCATCACTGTCAACTTAGGCAAGGAATCAGTTTCAACCAAGGTAAATGCCTCAGTTTCAACTGAGGCACTGCCAGAAACTAATACCATAGTTTATACCGAGCCAATTAACTCGGTGACAACTGAGGGAATGTCTCAATTAAACCCATGCTTCCACTGTTAAAATGAATTTTTTTTGCAATTGATGAAGTATTTTATTTTGGTTCTTAGTCAAATGATATATGATAGACTTTATCAATATACATCGACAATGGTGCTTACTCTGTCGACCTGCATTTAGAAATGTAAATATATTAAATGTGTTATGCATTATTCTCGTTCTAGAATGTTTCATTCAACATACATTAACATGTGGCATCATCTATGTTTAATTCTTTTTAGTTTCAAAGTTATCTATACATATTTTGGTCTGCAACGTCCTATACTTCAATCACTGTTAGCAACTTTGGCTGCAATAATATGCAGAAACAAGCAAACTACAAGGGACTGAATGCAATGTTAAGATCTACTGCTATTTGGGGACGTTTCTCACCTGTTTTTCCCAGCTTCAATGATTGTTATCTAAGTTTGAGCTTATTCTGAACTCCGTTTACATTTGTTTTAAAAAAAAATTCTAAGCTTTGCTGATAATAGGAAAGACAACATTTTTGGCAATAGAATGTGCCATTTATATTGAAAGAATATTAACTGATGTTATTTCTTTTTTTATTCTGTAATACATATTACTCGGTATATATACAGTTTTGGCTAGTACAAAACAAACTATCGAAAATAACCCGGTAACCCTATTACAGCTTGTATAAAAGTATTTTTGCTATTGGACCTATTCTTTATTTTCCCCCGTCAAATGTAACTAGGGTTTCCTCTTTTCTTCTGAAACTTCGGCTGCATTTTCAATTTTTAGATTTGACTTCAATCTCACAAAATTATTCTACGAGAGTGGTTTTGTGAGAATATCTGCTCTCTGATGGCTTGCTAGTAGATGATTTACATCTAAATTTCCTTTAATAACTTGTTCACGGACAAAGAACAAATCTATTTCTATATACTTCGATCATGAATGAAGGATGGGATTAGCAGAGAGAGATACTGTACTTAGGTTGTCGTACCAGATATTGACTTCCTTATGAGATGAACTCCAATTTCGCTGATGAGCGATTCAAGCCACATAACTTCTGCAATTGCACTTGCAATGCTTTAATATTATGCTTCAGTACTTGAGCGAGTTACCATTGATTGCTTCTTAGAGCACTAGGATATTGGACTGTCACCTAAATAAATGCAGTAGCCTGTTGTGGATCTTCGGTCATCAGAATATGATGCCCAATCTGCATATGCGTATCCTTGAATGCTCAAAGTTTTACATGTTTTCAAGCATATTCCTTGATTTATTGTACGTACCTTTCAGGTATCAAAGGATTCGTTTTACTGCTTTCCAATGATCTTCTGATGGTTTTTGCATATATTGACTAACTTTGTTGACGCTGAATGATATATCTGGTCTTGTAATAGTAACATATTGTAATGCACCCGCAATACTTCTATAATGCTTTTCATTTTCGATAGCTTCTCCTCTGTATTTGGATAGATGTAAGTTACTTACCATTGGTGTTGGCATAGGTCTAGCTTCACACATTTTTGCCTTGTTTAGAATATCCAGTATGTATTTTCTTTGACATAACACAGGTTCAGTTTTTGACTTTCTGATGGCTTCAATTCCTAAGAAATAGCTTAGGTCTCACAAGTCTTTGATTGAAAATGCCTTATTTAGATAACTTATGACCCGCTTGATTTCCTCATTATTATTTCCACTAATCATAAAGTCATCTACATAGACCAATATATAGGTTGTGGATTTGCTACTTATTTTAACATAGAGGGAGTTGTTAGACCTGGTTGGTTTGTAATCTAAATTGATTAGAGTAGCTTTAAGTTTCTCATACCAGACCTTGGGTGCTTGTTTGAGCTCATTGATTGCCTTGTGTAGTTTGCAGACCATTTCTTTGTTGTCACCCTGAATGTAGCCTTGGGGTTGATACATATATACCTCCTTTTGAAGTTCACCATTTAGAAAAGCATTATTAACATCTAATTGTCTGATTTTCCACCTATTATGCAGTGCCATAGTAAGTATTACTCTGATGGTTTTTGGTTTTATTAAAGGAGAAACGGTTTCACTAAAATCAAATCCATATTGTTGAGAATATCCCTTTGCAACCAGTCTTGCTTTGTATTTTTCTATTCTACCATCTGAATTTATTTTAAGATTGTATGTCCATTTACAACCTATGATGTTTTTGTTCCGTGGTACTATAACAATACTCTAGGTTTTGTTATTTTATCAAGGCATTGTATTCTTCATCCATAGCTAATTTCCACCTTTTACCTTTTGCCGCCTCTTCATAATTGATTGGTTCATCATGATTTAATATTGAAGTATAGACTTTAGGCTTAAAGATCCCATGTTTGGATCTTGTTATCATATGATGTCCTTCTCTTGCAGGTATTTGAGCTTGACTGGTACTTAACTCACTGACTTGATGTGAACAAGATGATGGTTCTTCAGGATGATATAAGCTTTCATTTGGTTGATTGTTGAGCTCATAGTTATCTGAATTTTAAGTGGTATTCGGACCTGGTCCTCCACTGGGCATAGTGTGTTGGAATCCTAAATTCCCCTGAGTGTCATCTTGAGTTCATTCATGTTGCTCATCTAAGTAAATTGGGATAGGAGGTAGAGATGCTTTAACATTGTAAAGTTTTTGAGTGGTTTTTATTTCAGTGTTGGCAAATGGAAACACATGCTCATTGAACAACATGTCTTGAGATGATCACCTTTCCCTCACTGGTTAGACACTTGTATCCCTTTTAATTTGTTCCATAGCCAATGAAAGTGCATGGTAAGGATCTGAAACTTAACTTGTGAGAATTGTATGGTCTCATGTATGGAAAGCATATACATCCAAATGTTTTAAGTCTAGTATAATCTGGTGATATACTGAATAACATTTCTATTGGTGCCTTGTTTTGCAGAACTTTGGTTGGCATCCTATTGATAAGAAATACTGCTGTGTTAAATGTGTCTGGCCAGAATTTCAATGGCATTGATGCTTATGCTAGGAGAGTAAGCCCTGTGTCAGAAATGTGTCTCTGCTTTCTTTCAACTAAGCCATTCTGTTCAGAAGTATGTAGGCAGGTGATTCTATGTATTAATCTCTTCTTTAAAAAATATATTCCTTCAAAGGTTTGAACTCAGCTACTCCATCTGTTTGAATTATATTTAATTGATGATTTGTTTGCTTTTCTACTTGAGTGATAAATTGAACCATTGCTCTTTTTGTTTCTGATTTTGACTTAAGAAAATATATCCAAGTATATCTAGAAAAAGAGTCTACAAATAAGACATAGTAATTAAAACCATAATCAGTGTTCACTGGAGCAGGATCCCATAAGTCAGCAGCTCAGAAAATGGAAATGTGTACAGGCATGAAAACCATCTTGGGTTCAACTTACATGCATGAAACAGAGGACCAAACGTCATCAGATTGAACTGAAAATTGGTATGCGCATAGTAGAAAACTTCAACTTTCAAATAAAAAAGGAATCAATGAATTCCGACAGGAAATGAAAGTGATACGCTGTCTCAAACATGGACTCCCATCTCTAAAGGTTTTTGTATTTAGTTGTTGATTCAAGAAATGGCAGCTTACGACTTTTTACCATTTGACATGAAGTACATATATTTGGCAATGATATGTTTTCAAATTTAACATTGTTATTCTTCAATACATGTTTTACAACATCTACACTGTGATGACCCAGTGTATAGTGCCACAAATCAAATATCTTTTTACTACCAACACTAGAATTACATTTAGAGTAATTGCACCATTTTCTTCCATTTGTTGGCTTACAGTTCTGCACCAGATTGAAAATGTATAGCCCATTTCGCACATTATCCTATAGTAAGATTTCTCTACTTAGTAAGTCCCTAACTAAGTAGTATTTTGGGTAAAATTCAAAGTAAACTTGATTATCATTGGCAAATTGAGAAACATTTATTAAATTTTTCTTTATTTGTGGTACTCTAAGTAGATTATTGAGGTGTTATCTTTTGCCATTGATTTTGGTATTACCAATATGAGTGATTTTTATTGACTTACCATTACCTATGAAAATAGATTGTGTACCTTTATATTCCTTGTTTCCAAAATTGAGATTATCCAGATTGTTAGTGATGTGATTTGTTGCCCCTGAATCTGGGTACCAGTCTTCATATTGTATCTCATCCAATTTTGTTTGCTGCTCCATTTCAAACTGACTTGAGTTGCCGCCTTGACTTCTTGAGTCTAAATTTGAGTGTGCCAAATTGACATTTGGATCGAAGCCTCTTCGATTGTTATTATTTTGTTGGTTCACTATAAAGTCTTGATCAAATTTGAAGTAGCATTTGGCTGGAGTATGTCCATATTTTCATAAATTTGGCATCTCAGCCTATTTGAGTTATTGAACCTTCCTCTACCTCTACCTTCGCATCTGTAATTCTGGCTACCCCTTTGATTGTTTTGTTGAAATTTGTCATTTGTTAATCTTTCTTGATTCTTGTTTTTAACATTTGATGCATAATTCATTGATAGATATGAATTCAGTGGCTTCTTTTGTTTTATTCTTCCCTCGTGTGCTAGAAGAGTTGAGTAAACATATTGTACATTTGGTAGAGTCTCTTTTGATGATATGATAGCCAAAATCGATTCATATTCATCATCCAGACTGCTTAAAATTGTCAGAATCTGCTATGTTTCTGAAATTTTGTGACCAGCAGTATCAAGTAAATCACAATAAGACTTGACTTTGGCTAAGTACTCTGTCATTGACATGTTGTCTTTCCTTAAGCCTTGAAGCTGTCTCTTGTAATGCATGATTCTTGCTGCTGATTGTGAGTTAGAAATTTGTTCTATTGTTTCCTGTATTTCTAGAGATGTTTTGCAACCAACAATTTAAGATAGAAGACTTACACTGATTGATGACATGAACCAAGAAGCTAATAAACTATCTTGCCTCTGATAGTTTATGTGTTCTTTATTAGTTGTTAACTTGCCTTCACCATTTGCTATCATCTTTGGTGGAATAGCAAGTGTACCATTAATGTGTTCTTCAAGACCATAGTCTTTTATTGCAGTCTCTGTTTGATATTTCCAAAGTAGATAGTTGTTCTCATCAAGTTGAACTGCTAATTGACTTTTGGGTTTTATGATTGACAGTGTGAAAGATTCACTAATTGAGGTAATGGTATTTCTTCTGGTGGGTGATGTAGTGGATGAGTTGTCATCTTCATCTCTGGCCATGATGGCAGGTTTGGATCAGAATAGTGGATTAAAGATGAAGTTCTTGGTGAGGAAAACTAATATATATGCAGCCAATAAAAGAATTGCAAAAAAAAATCTTGGATTTGCCTAATAGCAATTAACGATATGATTCTTGATTATGATTTGAGGGTAAGACTAGTGAAACTGCCTTCTCTAATGAAGATAATATTCTAAGGAGAGGTCAAGTGCAGCCTATCTCATATGATGAGGCTTCTCTGATGAGATATAGGTGAGGCACAATGATCAAAATTAATATATGATGTTTATAAGTGATTCTGATGATTTACCAACAGATACTTATCGGATCTTGGTTAAGAAATGGGTAAAACTCTGATGATGAGGCTGACTCTGAGGAGACTGAAGCACAACTTCCTTCAGATGATGAGACCAATCCGATGAAGTGGTTGTGATGATCTTCTAATGCCGTTTGGCCTCTTGTGGCTCTGATACCATAATAGAATGTGCAGTTTATATTGAAAGAATATTAACAGATGTTATTTCTTTTTTTTTTCTGCAAAACATATTACATAGTATATATACAGTTTTGCTTAATACAAAACAAACTACTGAAAATAACCCTGTAACCCTATTACAGGTTGTATAAAAGTATTTTTGATGTTGGACTCATTCTTTATTTTTTGATTCCTACATTCAGCGGGCTATATTTTGTTTTGATTCATCGCATCTTTATTTCATCAACAAATTTAAACCACTCAATAGTTTGTAATAAATAGGTTATGCGTTGACTGTTTTCTTCTAGTATTATAACATCCCATACTCTGCCTTTAGGGACTGAAAATACTAGCCAGTTGTTTGTTACTTTCACACTTCTATGTTCAGTAAAGGCTAATTTAAAACAAATAGATGTAATTGCTATAAAACATTTGTTTGTTCCAATACTGAAAATAACGTCCTACCTACCGGGTTTGTACAAACTTATTTTCAGTAATTGATGTTATTCAAAAAAGAATTTTACCATTTATTTTCACCTTTTTCAAAGGAGTACTGACCCTGACATTTATATTGGATATTATTATTATGGTAATTTAGATGTATTTATAACTTACAATTTACTACATATCTGTTTATTGATAAATAATGCAATAGTAGTGTTTGTACCAAAAATGGGCAAAACACTCTTCGGAAGTTTTTGAAGAGATAAGAGTGAAGAAAGAAACTTAAAACTGAGGATTATCTAACAAAAACTCCAAATAACAGAAAGTAAATTGCACAGAAGACAGCGATTTAGAGTGGTTCGGCGTTTCGCCTACGTCCACTATGAAAGTTGATGATTTTATTGCTCGATGCTTGAAGATTACAATTTCTTATAACGTAATACAACTGATTTTATAAGCTAAGTCTGAAACTAAAGCAACGGTGGTGATTTGGAGTAAATCTGGCAGAGTCTGGGCGCTCTTTAGCTCTTAGAAATGTCCGACCCCTTTTCTGAATGACCAGGGGCTCTATTTATAGGTGTAGGAGGCTGATATTTCGCCTAAAATTCGGGGAGACCACTTCTGGCACGTGAGGGGGCCCACATACCCGCTTTCAAGAAATCCGGGCCCACTTTGGGATCGATTCGAAGTCCATTCGAATCGATCAAGAAATCATCCAATCGAGCTGAAATTTGGTGTGAACATCCTTCATCATGTGCTTAAGCTTCTGTGAAAATTTCATGGCATTTGGACTTGTAGAACTCGAGTTATGATCGATTCGAGATCATATTTCTAGTTGATATGCTCCCTTTGAATCGATCTCCTTCGAATCGATTAGGTCGAATCGATGGCATCGCGTGCCCAAGTGATGACGTGGTGCGCATTTCCAGGGTCAACCCGCTCTTTGCTCCAAATCGACTGGGTCGACTCCACGTTTTCCGCTGCTTCGACTTGGCGGATTCGAGGGAACGGATTCGAGGCAAGGTGTGTTCGTATCGATCGTGGCCTATATCAGTTGATCGACTCGAAGTCGTCTAAATCGGATGGATTCGAATCCAGGCATAGGATGGATTCGAAGTATAGTGGTTTCATGGACTTGAAGTATTTCCCCTTGATGGATTCGAAGCGAGGCAGTTCTGTGAACTCGAAATACTTCCCCCTGATGGATTCGAAGGTTACCTACCCGAGGGAGACGAAGTGGGGAAACTCGATGGATTCGAACTAGGGCAAACTTGATGGATTCGAACTAAAGCTTGTTCAATGGATTCGAACATAGGGCCTGCTCTGATGGATACGAAGTGGATGGAGTCAATCTTGATGGAGTCGACCTTAGGGCCATTTCCTCCAACTTGTATCAATGATATTTTGAGCGTACGAACTCGGATTGACTCGAAACTTGGAACATTGGTCTGCATGACTCTGCCTGACGTGTCTTATCAATTGCAGCCCGATCCGGACTCGGGTTAAATTCATCGATATCTGTGGATATCCAGTGGTTACTCGATGTCGAGGATGCACAATCCATATTCTCTAGTCAGTTTCTTGATATCTCGGCCTTGCCAAAAGGCGGGATAACTAGTAGTATACATGTATTTTTAATATATCAACCATTGAAATATGAATATATAGACTCTACAGGACTACGACCTTTACATGATTGCACTATAACATTTTTGGTATCATGTCCATGTACGAAGCACAGGTTTTCCCTAATTGTAGATTATAACGTGGTCAGTCATGTAATTAAGTTCAAATGACTATTACTTAGCTATTTTCCAAATATTACACTTTCTCATTTCTCTTGATTTCTTTAGTTCTCTTTTCAATTTGAATTGTACACTATTCATATATAAACATAAAATAAGATCTAGCGCAAAATCAATATTTTTTTTTTTGGAATTTCTCCTTTTTACCCCATGCCAATAGACCCAATCAAACATTAGTTACATTTTTTGTTTTAGTATTACTCATAACAATATCCTGTGATCTGGAATTGTAAATAGCAATTCATGTTACACTTTTACCGTTTAAAATCCTTTTATTTTTATTACATGCTTATGTATTTTCATATCATTTAATGCTATCTTTTTCTGATACTTGGTTTCATTTTCACTTTTTACATATTTGTTGCATGGTTTTCAAATTTTATTGAAATATGTTTTTGATCGAGATAATGTACAGTACTATTTTGTACTTATTACTTGTTTTTGTTAGAAAATTCAAATAATGATACTATATAATATCATTTTGTACCTGCTACATTTTCACTATCAATCGTTACCGACAATGAAGTGGTGTAAGAGGAGGTTAGAAAAGGATCGTGGTGAAGTGAAGAACATAAGCGGATGTAGCAGGTGGTAAGATCACGAGGTGTACTTGGATTCGCAACAATTTAGAATTATTAGGGTTTAAATGGACGCTTGGGACGTCAAATAAATAGTAGTGACGGTTGGTGTACCGACCGCGGAAACGAGTGACAACAAATGGGGATGTTTGTAGGTGGAATGAGGTATGATGGCAGTGGTGATGAGGTGCGAGGGGTTAAACGAATATGAATTTTTGCGATAATCCCCACAAGTTTGTACTTTCAACAAAATTTTACGAATCGAAGAAAATTTAATTTATGATAGTTTTGTGATATTAAATAAAAATACTATGATAAAAATTATAAATATACACAAACAACAAATAAGTACTTTTGTTCAATTATAATTATGTTAAGGGACCCTGGCAAGGAACAAATTCTCTTGCTCTTTTTTTTTGTATTTACAAAACGAAGACACTGATTTAAGAAAACAGTAAAAACGTGCAGCATCCCAAATCTGGTACTCGCCGCTTGGTCATAATGTCGACATTGTAATAACACCAGATTCCCCACCGTACACGTGTCCACCACCACTCTCCCACGATCGTCCGATTCCTCCAGGTGCGCCTCACGTGACTTCCCATCTGTTTGGTTCCCACTACTTCATCATAATGTCAACATTCCTCACTTACATAATAAACCCATTCGTTCTCTCATCTTTTTGAAATTTTCAACATAGAAATGTCCATATTCGAGGTACGAAATTTTTATATTTTTCATCCATAAATTTTTCATTCACTGGTTTAATTTCGTCATTGCAACTATCGGCACTAAAAAGAGCTGAATTTTACAGATATTCGATCTAGCTTCGTTATTAACCAACACTCAATTCGAATCCATGTCGACACGGTCTTGCTCCTCCTCAATCGAAGACGAATGCCGCAACGATGCTGTAGCTTTGAGAATGAAGTTCATCGCGATTGGGTCGATTTTGGTTGCCGGTGCAATCGGAGTGTCAATTCCGTTGATCGGGAAAAAGAGGAGAATTTTTCGAACTGATGGTGGAGTGTTCGTGTTCACGAAAGCGTTTGCGGCTGGAGTGATATTGGCAACTGGATTCATGCATATGCTGCATGATGGTGAGTCTGCTTTGACGAACAGCTGTTTGCCGAAATTTCCATGGAAGAAATTCCCGTTTTCAGGGTTTATCGCTATGGTGGCGGCGCTGCTGACGCTGGTTGTGGATTTTATTAGGACGCAGTTTTACGAGAAGAAGCATAGGGAGGAAGAGATTGGGCTAAAAAGAGAGGCTGCTGAGGTAGTGGTGGCGAATGCTGAGGTGGCAGAGATAGTGCCGGCCGTGGATGGTGACGTTGAGACTGGTGGAAGTGGCGACGGAAAGATGCATATTGTGGGAATGCATGCGCATGCTGCTGCACATAGGCATAGCCACGCTCATGGTGATGCGAGAGCTTGTAAAGGACATGGGAGTGATGAGGATCATGGGCATGGGCATAGGCATATGCACGACGAGGATGGCCACGTGTCATCTCATGTTAGGCACGTTGTTGTTTCTCAGGTATCTGGTTTCATGGCATTTGGACTTGTAGAATTCGAGTTATGATCGATTCGAGATCATGTTTCTAGTTGATATGCTCCCTTCGAATCGATCTCCTTCGAATCGATGGCATCGCGTGCCCAAGTGATGACATGGTGCGCATTTCCAGGGTCAACCTGCTCTTTGCTCCGAATCGACTGGGTCGACTCCACGTTTTCCGCTGCTTCGACTTGGCGGATTTGAGGGAACGGATTCGAGGCAAGGTGTGTTCGTATCGATCGTGGCCTATATCAGTTGATCGACTCGAATTCGTCTAAACCGGATGGATTCGAATCCAGGCATAGGATGGATTCGAAGTATAGTGGTTTCATGGACTCGAAGTATTTCCCCTTGATGGATTCGAAGCGAGGCAGTTCTGTGAACTCGAAATACTTCCCCCTGATGGATTCGAAGGTTACCTACCTAAGGGAGACGAAGTGGGGAAACTCGATGGATTCGAACTAGGGCAAACTTGATGGATTCGAACTAAAGCTTGTTCCATGGATTCGAACATAGGGCCTGCTCTGATGGATACGAAATGGATGGAGTCAATCTTGATGGAGTCGACCTTAGGGCCATTTCCTCCAACTTGTATCAATGATATTTTGAGCGTACGAACTCGAATTGACTCGAAACTTGGAACATTGGTCTGCATGACTCTACTTGACGTGTCTTATCAATTGCAGCCCAATTCGGACTTGGGTTAAATTCATCGATATCCGTGGATATCCAGTGGTTACTCGATGTCGAGGATGCACAATCCATATTCTCTAATCAGTTTCTTGATATCTCGGCCTTGCCAAAAGGCGGCATAACATTTGCCCCCCAAAGGACGTCTTGTGTACACATGACGTGCTTTGTAAAGCCACAGTTCCACATCGTCCAATTATCACATGTTCTGTCGAAAGCGGTATTATGTATTGCTGTAGCTGATTGTCGTTCAGTAGTGGTTAGCTGTTTGTCCTCTTATGCTGCATTTTGTATCGATCCTCTCCTAGACCGATGCGAAACTTGTGTTGTACCGATATCCGTCAGTTGTTCTTTAGGAAGTTCCTTCGTATTGATCCTCTCCTGAACCAACATATAAGGTCGAAGGACCGACATCGTACCGGCGAATTTTTAAGTTAGTGGATACAAAACGCTTGTTCGTATCGATATGCAGCGGATGGAGTCGAATCATGAGCTTCGAATCGATGGAACTCACTACTGATGGATTCGACGGTGTCGCTCGACTCGATGCGATGGACTCGGAGGAATGGATTCGAAGTCGACTTGGAACGGATGTATGTTGGAATTCGAATCGATGGATTCGAATTTTTCCTTCGACTCGAGGGAAACCTTCAATGATCAAGTCGGAGATATTTTTCGAATCGATGGGTTAGACCCGCTATGGCCGGTTGCACTTGACCGGGATGCGAATCGTCTCATTATTCCCTATATATACCGGGGTCCTGTTCATTTTTTACTTTTTCACTTTTCGCTCCGAACTCCTGTGTCTTCAAATCGATCTAGCATTTGTGTGAATCGAAGCCTTCTGCTCTTCTTCGAATCGAACCAACCCCTTCAAATCCTTCTTCATATTTAGGTAGGCAACTCGACTAAGTTTTTGTTCAAGTCTCAGGACCGACGAAACTTCCCTCGTTCGCGTTCGCATCGATCTTGTTGAGATCGAATCCAGGGACGAAAAGAAAAGCGATCCCTTCGCATCGATCTTGAGTGATGGTCATCGAATCAATCCTGGAAAACAAGATTTGCCATGGTGTTCGTATCGATCTAGATATATGATGTGGAGGTGTGTGGATCGAATCGATCATAGGTGATGGGTCAATCGTATCAATTCGTAATGATCGATACAAGGGGTTGTTGTGCTCTCACCTGTGATCGATTCGAAGATCCTATTTCTACGATCGATACGAAGCTATGTTACTCGACTTTTGTGGAATTATTTTTCCAGAGATCAATTCGAAGAATAGGCTAGTGATGGATTCGAAGAGAAAAGCATCCCTATCGTTTCGAAGCATGGGGTATGATCGATTTGAACCGTATCGATTCGATCAGGATCGATTCGAACTATATCGATTCGACTAGGATTGATTCAAAAGCATACCTTTCAGATTGATTCGAAGCTATGCCTTCTTGATCGATTCAAAGCTTCTGATTCCAACTCTGATCGATACGAACGAGCTTCCATGGATTCGAAAATTTCACATAATTATTGGCATGACTCCGACGAGCTTCATCTTTGCATATTTGGACTAAGTTCTTGTTGTGCATATTTGACTGCCCTTTGAAGCTCGTCGATGGAACTGTAACTTTGAAAAATTAGCATGAACTAAGCAATCATGAATTCTGAACAATATGTTTCAAGACGGTCTGCAATAACGGTTATTTTAACCAACTTCGTAATTTCTAAAATTTGCATCCTGCCTTTAGTTTCGCTGAAATTGCTAAGTATTAGCTGCACAGCACTTCACACACTTTACACTGCGGGATACACGGGTCTATTGTTTGTTTTAACATTGATTTCTGATAAGTAGTCAGTTATGGAGTCTTCGAGCTCTCAGCAGCAGGAGGTACAGAGTTCGCCTCCTCCGGTGCTTGAGATTCCCAATATTCCTGCTGACGTAATCGACCCAGCTCCAAACGAATTGCCGGAGGCTATATTTATCGAGGATCCCGTTGATTCTGTCCAGTCTAACATCTCTAAATCCTTATTGGGCCGGATATGCTTGAAACATAACATATCTCTGAACGATGTATTATTACCCAATGCCGATGACAGACCGCATAATCCGCCCGAAGGATATACTGCCTTCTACTGCCATGCTTGCATGGCTGGAACTCTTCCTCCTTTTAACCAATACATCAGGGAAATGTTGTCGTACTTAGGAATTGCTCCTTTGCAACTTCATTCCAACGGACATGCGTTGCTGAATAGTGTCTTCGTCATATTTATGGACTGTCTTTTTCGCCCACCAAGGCCAACCGAGATTAGATACATATTTAATTTCAAGAGTAGGGGCGATAATCCGTCCTTTACATTTTTGGAGGCAGTCAGAAATTGCCAAGTTATTATTGGAGCCTGGACCAGACTTAGCTATTTTAAGAATGAATGGTTTTACGTTCGGTGTCCTCCTAGTTTTGCTAGGCGATGGTTGTCTAGACGTAAGTGTCTTCATATGTCGACGATTTTCCTTGATCAACAGTTTTTTGGCATTGGTATTGACATCTTGTCTCTCTTACAACCATCATCTCTAGACCCGATGGCGGGTATTACAAGGGCATAGTCCAAAGTCTTCAAGAAGTTCCGAGCGAGCTGAGACACATCGGCTCGGTGCTGAATGATAATAACTTAAGAGCTCTAGGCTTGATTGAAATAAATCAGAGCATAGTCATTGAGGGGATGTCAAAGCCTGCCTCAAAGGAGAAAAACAAGAAGAAGGAGAAGAAAAAGGCGAAGAAAACGCTCGGAATCACAATAACCGAAGTGAGCGATGAAGAAAGGACCCATACAGATGTGGAGTCGTTGGCTGATCTTTCGGGCAACTTCGAAGAGCTGGGAGAAAGACGGAAAAGCAAGGCCGTTGTTTCCAAAAAACTCAAGTCTAAGGGGTGGAAATCTGTAGATTTGTCTCCTCCCACTTCCGGAGTCATGATTTCTGAGGCCGCCCCTTCTCATTCGAGAGATACTTTTAAAGGGCTTGACGATATTCCCATCCTGGATTTTATATTGATTTCATGTAATCCCGGGTCGGAGGAATTTCAATATGTTTTAAATATGAGCGAGCCCTTTCCTTTGAGTGCGGTCAACACTTCCGGTTGGTCTGGGGGTTTACACATTTACACACACTTCCACACCACTACATGACTTTCGCATATTAATTATTTTTTTGTAGGATTCTAATCTGTAGCTTCTTCTTATCGCAGGTGAGATGTCAGGCCGCGGATCCACTTTGGATAGGCTCCGTAATGTGCGCCAATCTTCCCCATATTATGATTCCCGTAGAAGAGAATCAGGTAGAGATCACGGGCGAGGCTATATCAATCAAGATCGCTATGATAGAGATCGAGAGCATTGGCGTAGCCATTCTAGCCAAGATCGTACTGACAGAGATAGGGGCTATCAGTACCGACCGCGATCTCGTTCTCCTCCGCCTCCTAGGGCTCCCGTAGATCTTCCTGGGCCTTCACAGCAGCAACAACCTTCCCAATCATCAAGGCCCGAGATTCAGCGGCCTAGAGTTGAACCACCGCCAGCTGCCATCGTTGAGCAGGCTCCGACTGAGTTGACAAGTGAAGGAGCCATTCTGCTTGCTCAAATGAAAAAGGATTTCCTAGAAATCTGTATGGATGCATATGTCTTTCCTCCTCATCTCAAGAGGATTCCTCAGGATGCTGAAAATACTGCGCACAGCTATATTCGCGACTTCTATGTTCAATATAAGGAATGGTATAAGGTAGCCGTGAAGGCTTCTAAGGTAGCTTTTGACCGGGCGAAGATTATTGAAGAGCGCGATGCTGATATTGTTAAGAAAGACCACATCATCCAAGTTCTCCAATCTGAGACGGAGTCGTCCCGAAACTCGGAACTCCAAGCACTCAAAAAGCATGAGGATGCTGTGGCCAAAATGGAGAGGATGCAGCAGGCACATTGTGCCACGGTAGAAGAGATGGGCCACCGCTACACCAACGTCGTAGCTGAGCGAGATGCAGCCGTGAAGGAGTTGAATGAGCTCAAGGCCAAATTTGCTGAAGTGGTGAAAGAGAGAGACGATGCAAACACCACTGCTCAGGATGCATGCGACCAAGTTGTATCCCTTAGAGCCGAACTTGCTGCAGCGGTGGCCAAGACTAAGTCTGCGGAGGCAGAAACCCAGGAAAAAATTATGGTGGAGCGGTCCAGGATGGAAGCCGATTTTGATGATCTCCTGGTCACATATAACGCTAATGTGCTGGAGCACAGAAATTTATCGTGGCTGGGAGATGATTCTATGATTCTGTACAACGCCTGGACTAGGTTGGTGGAGGATAAGAGAGCGGCGCATCCAGATGAAACACTTGATGATTTTGAGCTAGAGATGCGCTTGCTTACTGAGGAAGAGAGGAGAGTTCTTCACGAGGCGGTGATTTCTGTGGCGAAAGAGAGGGTTGTGTTCAACAGATAGAGACGGGCAAGGGCTCGGGGATTGAGCATCACGAAACGAGTGTTGGAGCTGTAATTCCAACATTGCCTGAAACCACCGGTGCGGTCGATCCCCAATCCGTCCCCGCTTATAATCCTGACCAGCCGCAATTGTCTTCCGCTGATACTCCTGCCTCTACTCCTGTCCACGCTCCGGGTCAGGCTAAAGAAGGTACTCGAACGCTTCCCTTTTTTAGTGTGATGATCATGAAGCAATACACTTAGCTAACAATCGTCGTATTTTCACATTTCAGTGACCAAAGTCGTTATCTTTGCACCTTCTGCATCTCAAGCTTCATATCAAGCGCAGGGGGCTATCGTCACCGAGGCCATTATGACATCTGCCGTGGTCGGTGAAGAAGGAGAAGCAAGCATGCTGTCTTTTGACGCTCAGATGATTGAGGAACTTCTCAGTCAACCCAATGATCCCTTCGCCGATCCATCTTATGCCATGAGTGGGGTTGCTCCAGCTGTTAGTTCGCTTATGCCAGCCACTGGCACATCCAGCGCGGCCCAAGCATCTCGTGAGGATGAAGTTTTGGCTGAAATCAGTGCTGAGATGGCAGCAGTGACCGTCGGTATGAATCCATCTGGGCCCGCCCCGCTAATGATGATATCACCGGGCGGCACTGTGGTTATTGAAGATGCTCCTGTCCCACCTCCTGTTGCTGCTTCTATGCCTCTGGCTCCACCCTCCAAAAGAATCTCTGTTTCCTCAAGCTCCGAGGAAGATGTGGACATTATGTCGCCATCGGAGGACAAACCGGAGAAGAGTAAGAGAGTTAGGAGGAAGTCAGGTAGTGGATCCAGTGGGACTACTCCGAAGAAGAAGCTAAGGAAGAAGAAAGATTGAATTCCTTCTTTAGTTTGCTGTAGTGTTTTGTTTTGTTGATTTTTCTATAGCCGTGTATAGATGTGGATTCGGCTCCCACTAGTAGGAATTTTTTGAACCATTTTGTAATCAGATTCTTTTTGTTGATAATGAAAACATGTTCTCTTTTGTCTTCAATTCAATATTTGCCTTGGTTATGCCCCCAGTCTTGGGGATAAGTATAGAGTCGATGTATGTTTATACTCCGTCTCACATTCTTGGAGTATGGAGTTAAGTAAATGTTTATACTCCGTCTCGCATTCTGGGAGTACGGAGTTAAGTAAATGTTTATACTCCGTCTCGCACTCTGGGAGTACGGAGTTAAGTAAATGTTTATACTCCGTCTCGCACTCTGGGAGTACGGAGTTAAGTAAATGTTTATACTCCGTCTCGCACTCTGGGAGTACGGAGTTAAGTAAATGTTTATACTCCGTCTCGCACTCTGGGAGTACGGAGTTAAGTAAATGTTTATACTCCGTCTCGCACTCTGGGAGTACAGAGTTAAGTAGATGTTTATACTCCGTCTCGCACTCTGGGAGTACGGAGTTAAGTAGATGTTTATACTCCGTCTCGCGCTCTGGGAGTACGGAGTTAAGTAGATGTTTATACTCCATCTCGCGCTCTGGGAGTACGGAGTTAAGTAGATGTTTATACTCCGTCTCGCACTCTGGGAGTACGGAGTTAAGTAGATGTTTATACTCCGTCTCGCACTCTGGGAGTATGGAGTTAAGTAGATTTTTATACTCCGTCTCGCACTCTGGGAGTACGGAGTTAAGTAAATGTTTTATACTCTGTCTCGCACTCTGGGAGTACGGAGCCAAGTAAATGTTTATACTCCGTCTCGCACTCTGGGAGTACGGAGTTAAGTAAAGGATTGTCGTGTATCAACCCATTTTTAGCCTGACGTGATGGCTTGCCCCCGAACTTAGGTTTCACTTAGCGAGTGGCCGACCGTATCGCAGCCGCTCCCTACTTGAATAAATTCCACTTGCAGGATGGAATTCAGCTCTTCGTGCATCGTGATGTTGTACATTGTATTTAATGAATCACAGCTCTGGCCCGAAGAAATGACATTTTATTGCTGAAATAAGAAAATATGGCAAAGTCAGTTGCCTTATTACAAATTCTAATTTCGAAATGCAAGAGTGAATTGCTAAAATGGAAAAATGCAATAAAGTAAATAAAGCCTGTCATATATAGTAGCGACGGAGACTCTCGCTGTTCCAAGCCCTTGGCAAATCAAGACCGTCAACGGTCGATAGTTTGAATGTGCCATCTCCGAGTCTTTGAGTAATTACGTACGATCCTTCCCAATTTGTTTTCATGTGTGAAGGAACCGGATAGATTCTCTTGAGAATGAGATCGCCGAGTTCAAAAGTTCGAGGTCGAACTTTGGCATTGTATAATCGGGCGACTCGACTCCGATATGCAGCAGCCCTCAAGTCTGCCTCTTCACGCTTCTCATCCAGTAGATCCAAAGATTCAGCAATCAATATAGCATTTGTTTTCGGATCATACACGCGATGTGAAAACACTTCCGTCTCGACTGGAATAACGGCTTCCGAGCCATAAGATAAGGAAAATGGGGTGTGTCCGGTTGCGGTCTTGTGAGTTGTTCGATAAGCCCATAATTCCATAGGAAGTTCATCGACCCATTTGCCCCTTGCTTTCTCCAGTCGTTTCTTTAGGATGGATTTTATAACTTTATTGACAGCTTCGACCTGACCGTTTGCCTGTGGATGTGCAACTGCCGAGAATTTTTTATGGATACGAAATCATTGACAGAAATTCTTGAATTCTGCACTATCAAATTGGGTCCCATTATCGGTGATGATGGTATGCGGGAGTCCAAATCGACAGATGATGTTGCGAACTACGAAATTTATTACTTTCTTCGTCGTAATGGTTGTGAGAGTTTCGGCTTCAGCCCACTTTGTAAAGTAGTCAACGGCGACAATGGCGTACTTCGCACCAACTTTTGCCAGAGGTAGAGTACCGATGATATCGATACCCCACATAGAGAATGGCCAGGGACTGACCATTTGAGTTATCTCGGTGGGTGGAGCTCTTGGAATTCGGGCATGTTTCTGGCACTTATCACACTTCCTGGCATAGTTTGCTGCGTCTCGGTTCACTGTTGGCCAGTAGTATCCGTATCGGAGTATTTTCTTAGCAAGAGCTTGTCCACCGGTGTGATCGCCACACTCCCCTTCGTGTACGTCATGTAACACTCGCTTGATTTCATCGTGCACGATACACCGGAGGAGAGGAACAGAATAACCTCTTCTATACATAACTCCATCCTGAATGACGAACCGTGAAGCTTTTCGCAGAATTTGCCTTTTCTCATTTCTATGCTCAGGCAATGTCCCATTCTCAATGTAATTTTGATATGGAGTCATCCACGACTCTCTACTGTGAGCGGTTTCAAACACAAAATCTGTCTCAATATGATCGATGCTTGGGGAGGATAAAGTTTCGACGGGGACAAGCCCCATTTGCTGTGCTTCACCTGTGCTGGCTAACTTTGCCAATGAATCAGCTCTTTGATTGCGATCTCGTGGTATATAATAAATGGCATAATAATCAAACTGATTCAGTACTTCCTGAACTTGAGCTAAGTAAGCGGCCAGCCTTCGGTCTCTTGCTTGATACTCTCCCCGTACTTGGCACACAACTAATTGTGAATCACAATAAATTTCCACAGCAATAATTCTCAAATCTCTGGCCAATTTTAACCCAGTTAAGAGGGCTTCATATTCAGCTTCATTATTGGTTGCGTGAAAATCGAATCTTAAGGCATAACATATAGATCGGCCTTCAGGAGTTTCAAGTACAACTCCGGCGCCCGAACACCGATCGTTTGATGCACCGTCAGTATACAGCTTCCAGATGTATTCGGGGGATTCACTGGTTTCGGGCAAGTCCTCTGGAACAGTAAATTAGGCTATGAAATCAGATAGGACTTGTCCTTGAATGGCTCTCCGTGGAGCATAAGTGATATCAAATTGACTTAGTTCAATGTTCCACTTGAGTAACCTACCAGACATCTCAGGCCGCGTGAGGACCTGTCGTAACGGCTGATTGGTATACACAGTAAGAGGATGAGCTTGGAAATAAGGACGAAGCTTTCTTGAGGCAATGACCAGACAATAAGCCAATTTCTCCAATCTTGGGTAATTTCTTTCAGCTCCTGTTAACCGTTTACTAACATAGTAGACCAGGTTTTGCACTCGGTCTTCCTCTCGAACCGAAGCAGCGCTGATTGCATGCTCCGATACTGCTGGATAAAGGTACAACTATTCATGATCAATCGGCTTCGACAGGATCGGTGGTGTGGAAAGATGTTGAACCAGCGATCGGAATGCGCCTTCACACTCCATGGTCCATTCAAAGTTTCGCTTACCCTTTCGAATCAGATCAAAGAAAGGAATGCATTTATCAGTGGATTTTGAAATGAACCTGCTTAATGCCGCTACCTTCCCGTTGAGACTCTAGACTTGCTTTATGGTTCTTGGAGTTTGCAAGTTCCTTATTGCCCAGATCTTTTCGGGATTTGCTTCTATCCCTCGAGCATTAACGATAAATCCGAGGAACTTTCTAGAAGCGACGCCAAAGTGACACTTTAATGGATTGAGCTTCATTCCATATTCTCGAAGAATGTAGAACATTGAATTTAAATCTTTGACATGATCTGTGGAAAATCAGGACTTTACTAGCACGTCGTCTACGTAAACCTCCATGGTCTTCCCGATCTGATCAGCAAACATCCGGTTAACCAGGCGTTGGTATGTTGCTCCGGCATTCTATAAACCAAAAGGCATGACTTTGTAGCAATAGAGCCCCAAATTGGTCACAAAACTGGTATGTTCTTGATCAGGCAAATGCATAGGTATTTGATTATAGCCAGAATAGGCATCCATAAAAGATAATAATTCATGCCCAGCCATTGAATCTACGAGCTGATCGATTCGAGGAAGTGGAAAACTGTCTTTTGGGCAAGCCTTGTTTAAGTCGGAGTAGTCGACGCAAGTTCTCCATTTCCCATTCGGTTTTCGAACCAACACTGGATTTGATAACCATTTTGGGTATAAAGCATCTCGAATGAAACCATTTGATTGTAACTTGTCAATCTCCTCTTTAAGGGCGGCAGATCTCTCTGGATCCATACCACGCCTTTTTTGCTTGATCGGAACATGTCGCGGATCAATATTCAGGGAGTGACTTGCGATGTTTGGTGAGATCCCGCACATATCAGAGTGTGTCCAAGCGAACACATCGAGATTCGCTTGGAGAAATTCAACCAATTCCTGTTGTATTTGTTTTCCCAATTGAGATCCAACTTTTAGTACTTTTGAATCGTCATCTTCACTGACCGGGACGTCCAAAGTCAGTTCGGCTGGGGAAGCTTGATTCTCTTTAGATTCGTCTTTATCTACGTTGTCTCTAGGGTCAAGATCTTTAAGGAATTGGTAGTGGCGCCCGGGCCGGGGCCCAGGCGCTAGTTGTCAATTATCAGCAAAACGGACGCAGAGAGATTCCTCTACGCCCTTTCCTTTCTCCTTTTTCTGCGCCTCACGCAGTTCAGCAACATAACAAGCCCTTCCTGCCGCCTGATCTCCTTGAATGACTCCAATCCCGTGATCAGTGGGGAACTTCAAAGTCAAACACCATGGGGCAATGGCCACCCTGAATTCAGCAAGGGCCGGTCGGCCCAAAAATGCGTTATAAGGCGAATCGATGTCTAAAACAACAAACTGTAACAGCCGGACTCTCCGGCGTTCTCCGACTCCCAATTCCACGGGAAATTCCACTATTCCAGTGGGTATTGTAGCACTTCCATTGAAGCCGTGAACTCGAGATTGGCAAGGTTTCAAGTCCTTTGCTTCCATTTTCATTAAATCATAAGCCCGTTTGAGTAAAATGTTTACAGAGCTCCCACTATCAACCAGGATCCTTTTCATCCAAGCAGGACCAACCTGGGAAGATATGACCAATGGGTCGATTGTTGGGGCTTCGATTTTATCAGCATCACTACTTCTAAATATGATATCGTCAGACATTGTCTTTTGTTGCTTAGCCGGAGTTCCATCTTCGTAATTACTGCAGCATTCGAAGTCCACATGCTTGATAGAGCTAGCATACGACTCCATTTCCCTCCAGCTTCTGTCTGCTGGATGGGGACCACCACTTATCGTGTTTATAACTAGCCTCCCACCTGTTCGAGCGGGCTCTTCTTGTCTTTCTTGATTTTGTGCACGGTTCTGATTTGACGGGCCCGCACCACTAGACTGCGGCGCCCGCACGAACTGATCTAACTTTCTCTCCCTGATCAACTTTTCTATGAGATCCTGCAAATGTCGACACTCATTAGTATTGTGGCCGTAACTTTCGTGAAACCTACAAAACTTCCCTGTCTGAATCTGCCTCTCCGATGACTGCTTCGGAGCGGGCTTCTTGTACTGCACAGTGTTGCAAGTTTGTAGGTATACATTTTCCAATGATGTATTCAATGGTGTGTAGTTATCGAACATTGGAGCCCTACGTGGTGGGCCTCGGTTTGGATCTCTTTTCTTATCCTGACCACTGCTGCCTCGCGGTTGAGTCTGTTTGTTCTGTATATTCAACTGAACTTTTCCGGAACTCTCACCGGACTGTTTAACTGCCACATTACTTTGTATTCCTTCAGTTCTGGGCATCGCATCATCCTGCTTCCTAGACTGTTTCGCGTCCTTTTGCCGTAAGAATTGAGCGGCTTTGGAGTAGAAACGGTTCAACGATGCGGGTGGTTTCCCAGCTAGCCAATTTCCAAACTCAGAATCGGGATCGATCCCTTTGGTTAACGCCATCAAGATTGAGTTATCGTTAGGATTACTAATCTCTACACATGCCGCGTGGAATCTTTCTAAATACCGTCTGAGTGTTTCTCCCTTAGCTTGGGTGACGCTAGATAGGGTGTTAATGTCTTTAGGCCTGGCGACATGCATACGGAACTGTTCGACAAATTTCTTAGCCAGTTGATCAAATGAAGATATAGATCTAGGTGGTAATCGCGTAAACCACATTGTTGCGATTCCTCCCAGAGAGATGGGAAAACTTCGACACTTTACTGCATCATCAGCCCTTGCAGCGCTCATTGACCATTCATATTTCAAAATGTGTTGATTGGGATCGGAATTCCCTTCGTACATAGGGAGAGTTGGCATTCTGAATCGCCGAGGAGGTTCAGCATATAATATCTCATCTGTGAAAGGAGTATGACTACGGGAGATTCTCCAGTCGTCATTAGTAAGCCCTTGGCTTTCACGAATCATATGACGGATCATGGTTGAAATATCGGGCATAGCCACATTCTGTGCATGCTGAGCTAAGGTGTGGTCGGGTTCCACAGTGCGAGTTTGGACCGGACGCTGTCGACGGCCCATGTCTCGCCTCCTTGGCTTCACATCTTCTGGGACGTATGGTTTAGGAGTACGCCCACGTTGTTGATTATTTGGATCTGATAGATCTCGGGTATCAACCCTTGTTTCTACCGTGATGGTTGCAGCGCGATTGTCTGTGGTATGCTGGGGAACAGCACCTCCTCGTGACTAGGGCCCGGCCTGGAAGCTAGTTGACGGTCCGACCCTCAATTGTCCTATAGTCAAGGCAGGTTGATATCCGGTAGCTTGTGTATGACTTGCGTCCAATCAGGGACGTGTAGACCTGCCATGATAGTCAGATGAAGCAGAACTATCAGTAGACGAGTGGGAAGCATCATCCCTCCTGGTCCTCCTACGCCTTCGGCGGTTCAATTGGTTGGTCAATTCAATATTAGCACGCAACTGTTCGACCAACTGTTGCCGACTTTGAGTTAATTCCTGGAGCAACACATGGAATTCTTGTCTTGTGACAGGTCCAGACGGATCCGAGTGAACAGTGTTGTCTTGATTGGATGGCTGCTGTTGTGCAGGATTCTGGCCATCCCTTCCTTCTTGTCAAGCAGCTGTAGAGGTAGTTCTCGTACTAACCATCTTAAGTAGTGGGTTCCTTTCCTAGATTTTATGCAAATCTGAATAGAATGGAAGGATTCTGGATTAGAGATCTGGACCTTCCTCTTGGATTTATGCAATCCGGTATCAATGGTAGATCCAAGGAGCAGGAGAAAAAGCTGGTTTTTCTCAGTGAAAGCACCAAAGTGTTTGTACCAAAAATGGGCACAGCACTCTTCGGAAGTTTTTGAAGAGATAAGAGTGAAGAAAGAAACTTAAAACTGAGGATTATCTAACAAAAACTCCAAATAACAGAAAGTAAATTGCACAGAAGACAGCGATTTAGAGTGGTTCGGCGTTTCGCCTACGTCCACTATGAAAGTTGATGATTTTATTGCTCGATGCTTGAAGATTACAATTTCTTATAACGTAATACAACTGATTTTATAAGCTAAGTCTGAAACTAAAGCAACGGTGGTGATTTGGAGTAAATCTGGTAGAGTCTTGGCGCTCTTTAGCTCTTAGAAATGTCCGACCCCTTTTCTGAATGACCAGGGGCTCTATTTATAGGTGTAGGAGGCTGATATTTCGCCTAAAATTCGGGGAGACCACTTCTGGCACGTGAGGGGGCCCACATACCCGCTTTCAGGAAATCCGGGCCCACTTTGGGATCGATTCGAAGTCCGTTCGAATCGATCAAGAAATCATCCAATCGAGCTGAAATTTGGTGTGAACATCCTTCATCATGTTCTTAAGCTTCTATGAAAATTTCATGGCATTTGGACTTGTAGAACTCGAGTTATGATCGATTCGAGATCATATTTCTAGTTGATATGCTCCCTTCGAATCGATCTCCTTCGAATCGATTAGGTCGAATCGATGGCATTGCGTGCCTAAGTGATGACGTGGTGCGCATTTCCAGGGTCAACCCGCTCTTTGCTCCGAATCGACTGGGTCGACTCCATGTTTTCCGCTGCTTCGACTTAGCGGATTCGAGGGAACGGATTCGAGGCAAGGTGTGTTCGTATCGATCGTGGCCTATATCAGTTGATCGACTCGAAGTCGTCTAAATCGGATGGATTCGAATCTAGGCATAGGATGGATTCGAAGTATAGTGGTTTCATGGACTCGAAGTATTTCCCCTTGATGGATTCGAAGCAAGGCAGTTCTGTGAACTCGAAATACTTCCCCCTGATGGATTCGAAGGTTACCTACCTAAGGGAGACGGAGTGGGGAAACTCGATGGATTCGAACTAGGGCAAACTTGATGGATTCGAACTAAAGCTTGTTCAATGGATTCGAACATAGGGCCTGCTCTGATGGATACGAAGTGGATGGAGTCAATCTTGATGGAGTCGACCTTAGGGCCATTTCCTCCAACTTGTATCAATGATATTTTGAGCGTACGAACTCGGATTGACTCGAAACTTGGAACATTGGTCTGCATGACTCTGCTTGACGTGTCTTATCAATTGCAGCCCGATCCGGACTCGGGTTAAATTCATCGATATCCGTGGATATCCAGTGGTTAATCGATGTCGAGGATGCACAATCCATATTCTCTAGTCAGTTTCTTGATATCTCGGCCTTGCCAAAAGGCGGGATAAATAGTAGTATACATGTCTTTTTAATATATCAACCATTGAAATATGAATATATAGACTCTACAGGACTACGACCTTTACATGATTGCACTATAACATTTTTGGTATCATGTCCATGTACGAAGCACGGGTTTGCCCTAATTGTAGATTATAACGTGGTCAGTCATGTAATTAAGTTCAAATGACTATTACTTAGCTATTTTCCAAATATTACACTTTCTCATTTCTCTTGATTTCTTTAGTTCTCTTTTCAATTTGAATTGTACACTATTCATATATAAACATAAAATAAGATCTAGCGCAAAATCAATAATTTTTTTTTTGGAATTTCTCCTTTTTACCCCATGCCAATAGACCCAATCAAACATTAGTTACATTTTATGTTTTAGTATTACTCATAACAATATCCTGTGATCTGGAATTGTAAATAGCAATTCATGTTACACTTCTACCGTTTAAAATCCTTTTATTTTTATTACATGCTTATGTATTTTCATATCATTTAATGCTATCTTTTTCTGATACTTGGTTTCATTATCACTTTTTACATATTTGTTGCATGGTTTTCAAATTTTATTGAAATATATTTTTGATCGAGATACTGTACAGTACTATTTTGTACTTATTACTTGTTTTTGTCAGAAAATTCAAATAATGATACTATATAATATCATTTTGTACCTGCTACATTTTCACTATCGATCGTTACCGACAATGAAGTGGTGTAAGAGGAGGTTAGAAAAGGATCGTGGTGAAGTGAAGAACATAAGCGGATGTAGCAGGTGGTAAGATCACGAGGTGTTCTTGGATTCGCAACAATTTAGAATTATTAGGGTTTAAATGGACGCTTGGGACGTCAAATAAATAGTAGTGACGGTTGGTGTACCGACCGCGGAAACGAGTGACAACAAATGGGGATGTTTGTAGGTGGAATGAGGTATGATGGCAGTGGTGATGAGGTGCGAGGGGTTAAACGAATATGAATTTTTGCGATAATCCCCACAAGTTTGTACTTTCAACAAAATTTTACGAATCGAAGAAAATTTAATTTATGATAGTTTTGTGATATTAAATAAAAATACTATGATAAAAATTATAAATATACACAAACAACAAATAAGTACTTTTGTTCAATTATAATTATGTTAAGGGACCCTGGGAAGGAACAAATTCTCTTGCTCTTTTTTTTTTGTATTTACAAAACGAAGACACTGATTTAAGGAAAACAGTAAAAACGTGCAGCATCCCAAATCTGGTACTCGCCGCTTGGTCATAATGTCGACATTGTAATAACACCAGATTCCCCACCGTACACGTGTCCACCACCACTCTCCCACGATCGTCCGATTCCTCCAGGTGCGCCTCACGTGACTTCCCATCTGTTTGGTTCCCGCTACTTCATCATAATGTCAACATTCCTCCCTTACATAATAAACCCATTCGTTCTCTCATCTTTTTGAAATTTTCAACATAGAAATGTCCATATTCGAGGTACGAAATTTTTATATTTTTCATCCTTGAATTTTTCATTCACTGATTTAATTTCATCATTGCAACTATCGGCACTAAAAAGAGCTGAATTTTACAGATATTCGATCTAGCTTCGTTATTAACCAACACTCAATTCGAATCCATGTCGACACGGTCTTGCTCCTCCTCAATCGAAGACGAATGCCGCAACGATGCTGTAGCTTTGAGAATGAAGTTCATCGCGATTGGGTCGATTTTGGTCGCCGGTGCAATCGGAGTGTCAATTCCGTTGATCGGGAAAAAGAGGAGAATTTTGCGAACTGATGGTGGAGTGTTCGTGTTCACGAAAGCGTTTGCGGCTGGAGTGATATTGGCAACTGGATTCGTGCATATGCTGCATGATGGTGAGTCTGCTTTGACGAACAGCTGTTTGCCGAAATTTCCATGGAAGAAATTCCCGTTTTCAGGGTTTATCGCTATGGTGGCGGCGCTGCTGACGCTGATTGTGGATTTTGTTGGGACGCAGTTTTACGAGAAGAAGCATAGGGAGGAAGAGATTGGGCTCAAAAGAGAGGCTGCTGAGGTAGTGGCGGCGAATGCTGAGGTGGCAGAGATAGTGCCGGCCGTGGACGGTGACGTTGAGGCTGGTGGAAGTGGCGACGGAAAGATGCATATTGTGGGAATGCATGCGCATGCTGCTGCACATAGGCATAGCCACGCTCATGGTGATGCGAGAGCTTGTAAAGGACATGGGAGTGATGAGGGTCATGGGCATGGGCATGGGCATATGCACGACGAGGATGGCCACGTGTCATCTCATGTTAGGCACGTTGTTGTTTCTCAGGTATCTGGTTTATTGCAGTTGGAATATATGCTTATGATCTGATGTGTTCAGTTGCATTTTTTTTAATTAATTTATGTGCCTTTGCTTACTTTATATTGGTTTGTGTGTATTATGAATAGAAAAAAAACCGAAGGATTAGTTGTCAAAACACAAAAGTCGACCTACAATGACAGGAAATGAAAACTTTTTGTCCTTTACTTGGAGCATTATACGTCAGGTTTTGAAAAATGACATGTCAAACTTGTCAAATTATTTGCAACTAATCGTGGTTCTTTTTTTGTATTAGATTTGTGTTGTTAGGTTTATTCGACAAATCGAAGAACAAAAATACACTTTACAATTTTTTATTAAGCAAGCCTTGAAGGTTGCCTTTTGCTTGTCCAAGAGTGGAGCAAAAATAAAATATTGACAAAAAAGTTGTATGTCATTTGGCAACTACTAAAGCTAGTTGCTTGTTTAAATAGAATTGATGAATTTGGGGTATATCATCGAATATAAGTTTGCGCATAATATGATTAAGGACCCACTATATGTTCATATTCGTATACATTTGATGCATACAGATAATTATTATATCATCTAAAAAAAAGTGACTGGTTGGCCAAGTTGATAGTTTAGAAGTCTAGGGATCAATGCATGTCCTCAACATCAAATTTTATTTTATTGCAATGCTTGTTTCTTGCCGCCTTTTGAAATTTTACTTTTGTTAATATACTTCCTCTTATGCAAACTCATTTACATTCAATTATTTGTGTAGTTTTTGTTTTGTTACGCATTTATGTTTGATCGTTAAGTTCCTTTGATCCCTACAATTCAACAGTACTGAAAAAATATTATGTAGGAAATTTATTGTTGATTATTATGTAGGGAGTTTGTTAACTTGATGCAATAACGCAGTAGAGTGGAAGTGTTTTACAGAAAGAAGTGAGCGGTACATGTGTCTCTTCCTCTCTATTGCAGACATATCTACTGCATTACTTTGGTAGACGTAGCAAGTTTCCTATAACTTTTGAAGACATATCTTTGAAAAAAAAATGGCTGTGACTAGGGATAAATACACCATACTATAGTAAGTATTACATGGAACCATAACCAATGAACAATTACCGCAGCTTACAGAACTAAACAGTTCAATAACAGCTGGATGGTGTTTGTATCTAGGTTCAAGATATGGTTTTTGTTTTTGGTTTTCTGAGATTTTAATTTTTTTTGTCACAGTATCTATTTCAAATTTCAATACTTGTTTTATACAAATAAAATATATACAGCACGAATCGTCGCATACATTTCGATGATTGCAGTGCTAGAAAGTGAAGCACTTATCCTGCGGTTCAAAAAATGGGGATGATGAAGGATAAAATAATTTGATATTCAGTTTTGACAAAATTAATAATTTTGTTTCTCATCTTTTTTGTTTTACTATTCACATACATTACGAACTTATTTGCAAGTTTTGTTGTGTGTTTATTGAATTTTTTTTCCTTACATACACGTATGAAATTTAGCGATTATTCTTCAATCAAAACCAAAAATTTGATTTTTGATTGATACCTTAAACTTTATTTTGTGATATTGGGCATTGTTGCTTGAAATAAAAATTAGCAAATCCTTATGATCTACATAGGTAGCTGTTTTCACATCTCAGTTTTTATTATATACACATGTAGGAATTTGCTAATTTTAGTTGGTGAAAGTATCATTTTTTTGTTGAAACTATAAAAATTGATATTAATTCACTTAATAATGTGCTCTTTTTCTATGATAAACAGATATTGGAGCTTGGAATTGTGTCACATTCAGTGATCATAGGATTATCATTAGGTGTATCGCAGAGCCCGTGCACCATCAGACCCTTAATAGCTGCCCTTTCTTTCCACCAATTCTTTGAAGGATTTGCACTGGGAGGATGCATCTCTCAGGTACATGCTTTGTAATAACTAAATCATGCATATTTGAGATTATTGAAGGGACTTCAATTTTCGTGTTCCTTTAGTATTTTTAATATTAGTATTTCTAATATTTTAAGAGGTACTTAAAATCATACCATGTTATTTTTAGGTAGATTTTTCGACAGGTTCGTGCCATTTTCATTTCAAAATTTTGATGATATGTTGTTACTTAAGTTGCTTACAAAGTGTAAAACAGTAAAGTGTTCTTATTGTGAACTTTCTTTTTTCTTTTTCTTTTTTCCTATTTATTTATTTATTTTGTTAAATGCAGGCCAAGTTCAAAACCCTTTCAGCGGCGCTAATGGCATGCTTTTTCGCGATAACAACCCCAATGGGAATCGCCGTAGGAATAGCAATATCATCGGTGTACAATGCAAACAGTCCAAAAGCGTTGGTAGTAGAAGGCATTCTGGACTCCACATCGGCTGGTATTTTGATATACATGGCTTTGGTCGACCTCATTGCCGCTGATTTTCTTAGTCGCAAAATGAGCTGCAATGTCAGGCTTCAGATCGCTTCTTATTTAGCTCTTTTACTTGGTGCTTTATCCATGTCCTCCCTTGCGATTTGGGCGTAACCAACCAGAAGTTAGAACATACTTTTAAGCTATACATGTCTAGTTAAAGTGCTTCAGCATTTTTTATCTTCAGATGCCTAGTATTCAATCTTATTTGCAATGTAGTTTTCTTGTGTATATTTTTATATTTTCAGTTGATGCTCGATTGTACACAACTTTATTATACAAAGTCTAAAATTATCTTGTTTAATTCCGGAGGAATGTGTGAACAGAAAAAATGTCCTTTCACGATGCATCATTATTAAATTAAATAGCCATGAACCTAACAAGTTTATTTATACACCACAAAATGTTTTGCTACACCGGTGGTGATTTTAAAATTATTTGAAAACAAATTTGTCTTGCATTTTTTCTATTTCTTTTTTATATCTTTGATTAAAATACTAAAAGAACACATAAATAAAATTCAACCAAAATTATCTCCATAGTCGTGCATTATTGAGCTACACAAATTATTGTTCCTTCTTAGTGATTTTGACATTCGAAAATCTGAACTACACAAATTATTGTTCCTTCTTACTGATTAAGACATTCGAAAATCTAAACGTATTGATAAAATTTATTTATGTATTATTAAATCGGTAAAATAAAATTAAAACAAGAATTCTTCTTATTTTAAAATTTAAGAGTTCGACAATTTAGGGATTGTGATTTTTTAATTAGTGGTACTAATATAATACTTTATTAGAAGAATGAGAAATTTCTCTTTATTTTGGTGCCGCTTTAGTAAAAAATGGTGTATGTTGATTTAATATATCTTGCAGTGTAGATTAAGAAATTAGAGGTATACAAATAGAATTATTTATATTATAGTATATTTGGTGTGAATATGCTAAAATTACAAGGGAGTTATTGTTATTTTCTAATTCCATCTTGATTTTATAAATAGAGCTCCTTAGTTTTGTATTTTATACACATAAATCAAAATGAATGAAATTTCATGTTTCTCCTTTAGTATCTATTCTCTTTTAAATTTATATTACACTACGTTGTTAGCACATGTACATTGTCAAATTCTAAATCAATAGGAATTTATCTTATGTACACTGTCAAATTCTAAATCAACATGAATTTGACATAGTTGCATGCTTTTTAGGTTCTGTGAAATGATAAAATTTCAAAGATAAATTGTAACAACGCGCATATTTCACGATTATATATTTAAATGTTTTATTTAAATATAGCATCGTTAATCAGATTAAAGTACGAAATGTTACTTTTTGTAAACAGTCGAATTGGGAATCGAGACCACTTCCATTGAGTTCAAAAAGACGTTTACAACTTTTTTGAATATAAACATCGATATGTTTGGAATTGAGTAAAATTTTGCTATTTTTCTATTTGAGCTTGGGGTTTGGGTTTCAGCCCACTAACCCAACATAATACCCTAACTCCTCTACTCTTCATCCATTCACTCATTTTATTTTCCTAACACTTAAGCTAAAGAAAAATGGGGGAAAGAATGGAAAATAGAAATTCCTAAACCTTAGTTTTGATTAGGAAACTCAAATTCAAGTCCAAAATCAAGGAGAAGCTTAGGTAAGCATCCTCTTCATCTTCTCCATCTCCATCTCTCTTCAATTTCAGAAATTTCTAAACCTTAACTTAGGAAATATTTTCCTATTAGCTTAGATAGGAGCTTCTTGAGTTGAAGTTGAAGAGGAATTGGCCTTTCCTTTGTTTTGGAGCTTCTTGTTTGTTGTTTTTGGGTTCAAAGGTGAGTTCTTTAACTCAAATCTACGTCTATAACTCTCATTGTTGTTAGGTATGAATTTCTAACATCTATTCATGTTCATTTGCTTTTGATTTGAATTGAGTTGGTGAATTTTCCAATTTTTGGCTTGTGAAGTCCAATTTTATGAAAATCCTACTATAGATGTTTGGACATGATATTTGGGGTGTATTGAAGAGCCTATAAGACTGGGTTATCGCTTGGCATAAATCCCTAGTCGTCGTTGCTCGTCCGATCGCTTCCGAAACGTTTTGGCCATCTTGGCCTAGGCTAATTGTTGCCCAGACCAGGTGACCAAACGTTTGGTTATCAAGTCTAGACGTATGGTTATAGACCTGAAGGAAAAAATATACACGACAGAAAAAAATAAAAATGGCAGAGACTAATTCCAAACGTCTGAAATTTAGGTTCAAACATCTGATTAGGGCTCAGACATTTGCTTCGAAATTTCAAACGTTAGGGAGGTTTTTTGAAAATTTCCAAAAAACAAATCCAGACGTTTGGATTCTAAACCAGACGTCTGGAACTGTTCAGTTTTGCCTATTTGCCTATTTTTTTGAGTGAACTTCCACTTTTAATCGATTTTTGTTGATCCGGTTAGTTGTTATCACTTATTATCGACTTTGATGACTTCTTTCTTTGGATTTTTGAGAATATCCATTTGATGGGTTTGATATCGATTTTTATGGATTTAATTCACATTCTCGTATGTAAATTTTTAGTGATGGATTGTTTCTACAATCATATCTGTGGTTTGTCACTTTAAAATACAAAGGTTTCTATACTAGTAGTAGATACTCAAACTCTTTCACAAAAACGATTTCAACACTACTTTTAAATTCAAAGATCGTTTTTAAAACCGATTTCCAAATCTATTAGTATATACAAACCTTTACCTCATTTGTATGAGAAATCTAATTAAACGGCTTAGCAAAACAAGTGGTACGAAACACTTGCGTTTACTTCGTCGGTTAATTCTTAGACTTGTTCGATTGAACTCTTGTGACAATTTTCGAGTGGAAATCTACAATTTGTTCGTAAATATTTAAGTTAAGCTAGTTGTTATGGGACATGAAGCTAAACTCTTATATTTACTAGCTTCGTCTGATTCACACTTCTTATTGACCAATGGTGATCATTTTGTGATTTAGACTAGCGATGTGCGATGTGCGATGTCTCTTTGTTTATGTGAGGACTAAAGACCTCGTTTGTGGAGCTTCGGTTCAAATTGGTGGGGTAGCGACCCATGGTCTTCGGGCCGTTTGTGGAGCTTCGGCTCAAACTTGATGGTTAGCGACCATGGAATAGCGTTTCGTTTGTGACACGCGTATTGGTGAGTTTTCATGCTCCCGTTTGTGATAGGCCTCCCCCTTTGTGTTTTTTGGATTTCTGGTTGTTGATTTCTAGAATTTGTGTTTCACCAATTTTGATGATATGCATTGATAAGCTCTATCAATATTTGTGTTTTGGTGAATAATTTAAAAAATATGACATTCTTTTTAGTGTTTGAGAATATTTGAGATATTGTATGGTTTTTGTTGTTATCTGATGTATACTTGTCACATTATGGCATTATTGTTATCATACGTTTTTTTCATATCTCTTATCCTATCTCATTTTATCTGATATTTATAGCTAGATTGATCTATTTATTATTTTCTTCTTAAATAATACTTAGGTCAGATCGAGGTATTTCAGGTGCTTTTGCTTGACTTCTTATTAGGGTCCGCCACCTGACTTTTGGCTAACTACTTTAGCTTAGTAGTTTTTGTTATTATACATTTGAGATAGAGACTCCTTGATGTATACTTATTCTTTTGCATAGCACTTGTACATATTCTTTTGTGATGTAGTGGATCTTGTATGACCACTACTTTGATGCACACTTCTATGTGTTATATTCATATCTGTTTCCGCCTTTGTGATATGAATATCTGTGACTGATTTGTGTTATGTTTATTTCTATATTTGTTTCTGAAGTCCACATAGCCACTGTGTGGTAGCTTTGAGTTTGTATTTGATATGTCAGATTTCCTCTTGAAATGAAATGTAAGTTATATTATCTGACATATCGGTACTCGCACAAAGCAATTACACAGAAGGTCGCTCCTCAACAGCCTTATTCTTCATGCTAGTCGACGGTATTACCCCGTAGTGTCCTTGGATAGTGTGAGTATAGAGGTGGGGCGTCACAGCTTGGTATCAGAGCTAAACTTTGGAACAATGTAGAATAATCTTGCAAGGATCATTGTCTTGAGTCTTTCTTAGGAGTCGTGCCTTAGGATTTAATTTGAGTCATTGGACCCGTATTATCCTATTTTCTTTTGTGATGCCTTATTTTATCAATCAAGTTTGTTTGATATTCATTCCGAGAATAACCCTTTTCCTCTTCTTTCTTTCTTAAAGAAGGGAAATGGTTAGACCAGGCCATCCCAGCACCGGTCAATCCAGTGCTACTCCTCAGGATGGAGTATTTATGCCTGCCCAACAACTCTTAGATCTTGTGAAGAATGCTTAAGCTGTCGGACCCGTTTCAGAGCCTACTCATCCTAAATCTGAGTTTGCACGCTTGTGCAGTGATTACACCAACTTGGGTGGAAGGCCTTTCAAGGGTTCCAAAAGCGTTATAGAAGTCCAAGATTGGCTTAGAACATGCGATCGCATCTTTTCCCGCATGAATCTCATTGATTTACATCGAGTCCAAGTGGCTTCTAGCATGCCCCAGGAGAGAGCATTAGATTGGTATGAGCTTCTGATCTCGGAAATTATTGAAGTGGATCTTATTTGGGAGCAATTCCGGGAAAGGTTTGAGTTGAAATTTATGCCGGAAGCTGAAAAATTATCTTTAGCTCGACGCTTTATCGACCTTGTTCAAGGTGAATCTTCTGTGACAGACTATGTTGCATATTTTGAATCTCTTTCTAAATATGGGGTCGAGTATATTAATACCCCATTGAAGAAAAATCAGAGGTTTGTCTATGGGTTGAATAAGAACCTCAAGAAGCCATTACTTCTGAAATTTGAAGTTTCTTTCGATCAGCTTGTTGATATCGCTCTTCGACTCGAGGAGGCCGATAAAGAAAGTGATGTTGAAGTTGTGGGGGCCAAACAAAACATCGGTAAGAAGAGGCCTTTTAAGTTCAAGCCTAATCCCAACAAGAAAGGGAAGCAAGCAACTTCGGTATCAAAGATTCCTACCTCTAGTCGTGGAGAATGTTATAATTGTGGTTCTAAGGACCATTATGCAAACTAGTGTCTGAAGCCCCTTACTTGTCGCTATTGCCAAAGTTCGGGTCATACTATATCTTCGTGTCCCAAACTTCAAAGAAAGAAAGAGGGAAAGCTAAATGTTGTGCAAGCCCCTAGTAACACTTCTCTTGGTCAAGGTATTTCTCATTCTATCCTTGATGGCATTATTATATTTCGTGATCTTCCTATTCGAGTTCTTTTTGATACGGGTGCATCTCACTCTTTTATATCAAAAGAACTTGTTGATGCTTTGTTTTAAATGTTATTGGCTTGATGACTTCATTGATAATTGCGAATCCGGTTGGTGGATCCGCAGCACTCAGTTTACTTTGTAAAGATGTCGAAATTATTTTATGTGATTATGCCTTCCGAGCCGATTTGCATGTTATGCGTTACCTAGGTTTTAGAATGATTTTTGGGATGGATTGGCTTAATCGATATGAAGCCCATATCCATGTCCTAAGCGGACTATATATCTTCGACATCCTCAATCTGTTAATCAGATTTCTCTTGTTCTTAAAGATTTGGATTCCAATTCGGGAGCATCCTTGTATTCTCTAAATCCTCATGATGATGATAATGATGATGAGGAAGATGTCATTTCCCTCATTCACATTGTTCGTGAATTTCCCGACATATTTGAGCCCGTTTTTGGATTACCACCTAAGCGAGCAATATAGTTCAGAATTAATCTAATCCCTGGAGCTCTACCTATCACTCGTCCTCCTTATCGTATGTCCAATAAGGAAAATGAGGAGATGCGTAAACAATTATCTGAATTGGAAGGAAAACAGTTTATTCATTCTAGTTCCTCTCCATGGGGAGCTTCGGCTTTTTTTGTGAAGAAATCTGATGATATACTTAGGCTTTGCGTTGACTACCGCAAGCTTAATGATCTCACCATCAAGAACAATTATCCCTTACCTCGGATTGATGATTTATTCGATCAACTTAGTGGTGCTAGAGTCTTTTCACAGTTAGACTTAGCAACCGGTTTTCATCAGCTCCGTATTGCAGAGGATAGCATTCCTTTGACCTCGTTCCGTACTCGCTATGGATCTTATGAATGGCTTGTTATGCCATTTGGTTTAACGAATGCTCCAGCTTATTTCGTTAAACTTATGAATTGAGTTTTCAAAGACTTTCTCGATCGATTTGTTCTCATCTTTATCGATGATATTCTTGTTTATTCTAAAACCGAGGAAGAGCATGAAAAACATCTTCGGATTGTGTTGGGAACTCTTAGGAGCAATCAATTGAAAGCAAAATTTTCCACATGCACTTTTGGCAATCTCGTGTTAAATTTTTGGGGCATATTATTTCTAAATCCGGAATTTCTGTGGATCTTTCAAAGATTGAAGCGATTCAAAATTGGAAGAGACCGGAGAGTGTGATGGAAATCCGTAGTTTTCTTGGATTGACGGGTTATTACCGTCGTTCATAAAAGACTTTTCTAAAATTTCCGTGCCTCTTACTAGTTTGACAAAGAAGGGAGTTACATACATTTGGTCAGTCAAATAAGAAGCTACTTTTCAAAAATTAAAAGAACTCCTTTTTGATGCTCCTACTCTTGTGATTCCCGAAGGGAACCAAGACTTTATTGTTTATACCGATGCTAGTCGTGTTGGTTTGGGAGCCGTTCTTATGCAAAGAGAACGTGTTATCGCTTATGCTTCTAGGCAATTAAAGCCTGCCGAGACTAGATATGCCACTCATGATTTAGAGCTCACAGCTATTGTTTTCGCCCTTAGAATTTGGCGTCATTATCTTTTGGGAGAGAAGTTTGTCCTCTACACCGATCATAAATCTTTGAAATATTTATTTTCTCAAAAGGAACTTAATTTGCATCAACAACGTTGGCTCGAATTCCTTGCATCTTATGATCTTGATATTCTTTATACTCCCGGAAAGGGTAATCGAGTTGCTGATGCCCTTAGTCGTAAGCAACAAGCGGTTGTTTCAATGATGATATCCGAATGGAATGATCTCGAGACTTTGTCCACTGTGAGATTCGAGATCGTGAATCCAATTCATGTTCATCTCTTGTTTTGTGTAGCCTTGAGGCTCATCCTTCTCTTTTGGACCGCATCCTTGAAGCTCAAAAGCATGATCCCGAATTGGTTCTTCTTAGCCAAAGTTGTAGGGATAAAATTGATATTGAAGGTTTGAAAGACATTGATATTGATGCTCGTGGCGGTATTCGAAAATTTGGTAGAATTATCGTGCCAAATATTAGTGATCTTCGAAAAGACATTTTAGAAGATTCTCATCGTTCTAAATTTACCATTCATCCCGGTAGTAGTAAAATGTACGCAGACATGAAGCGACTTTATTATTGGGATGGAATGAAATCTGAAATTGCTAACTTCACTAAGCATTGCATGACTTGCCAACTCGTAAAGGCCGAACATCAAAGACCCGGTGGGTTATTGCAACCTTTGGACATTACAGTTTGGAAGTGGGATCAAATTTCCATGGACTTTATTGATGGGCTTCACCGTTCTCGTTCGGGACATGACAGTTTATGGATGATCGTAGATAGACTTACAAAATCTGCCCATTTTATTCCCATTCGGTCCAATCGGACCGTACCTCTATTGGCTAAACTCTATGTTAAAGAGATTGTTAAATTGCATAGAGTTCCTACTTCTATTGTTAGCGATCGTGATCCATTATTTACTAGTGGATTTTGGAAAGGTCTTCAAAAAGCTTTGGGAACGAAGCTTAATTTTAGCACCGCTTATCACCCTCAGTCCGACAGACAAACCGAGCGTGTGAATTAAACTCTTGAAGATCTTCTTCGTGCATGTGTTCTTGGTTTTGGTGGAAGTTGGGAAGATCATATTTCTCTTGTTGAGTTTTCCTATAATAATAGCTTCCAATCTAGTATTGGTATGGCTCCTTTCGAGACACTCTACAGAAGGCCATGCCGATCTCCTTCGTGTTGGCTTGAAGCCGGTGAGAGGCTGGTTTTAGGTCCAGATTTTAATCATGATGCCACAGAAAAGATTGACCTTATTTGTAATAGGATGAAAGAAGCTCAAAGTAGACAAAAATCATATGCCGATAACCGAAGAAGGAAATTAGAATTTTATGTGGGAGATTTGGTGTTAATTCGTGTTTCACCTATGAAGGGTGTTATGCGTTTCAGTCGACCAGGAAAATTAGCACCTAGATATATTGGTCCATTTCCCATCACCGAACGTATTGGTTCCGTGGCTTATCGCCTTTTGTTACCGGCTCAATTTTCTGCTATCCATGACGTGTTCCATCTCAACTACGAAAATGCCTTAGGGATTCCGATTCTATTCTTGAGCCTGGTGTTATTGAAGAAATTGAAGTTTCACCTAATTTGACTTATGAGCAACATCCTATTCATATCATTGCTACGGAGGTTACGTCTTCGAAATAAAGATGTCCCGCTTGTGAAATTTCAATGGTCCTCAAATCCTAAGGATTGCTCTTGGGAATCCAAAGAATTCATCGAGCGAACACATCCGGACTTACTCTCTCTTGCTCTTTAAGGTGAACTTCTCATTTCAAAATTTCTTCTTTTGTGTTATTATGTCTTAGTATGGTTGTTACTTTTTATTTTCCTCTTAATTATTGCGAGGACACAATTTCTTTAAGGAGGGGAGTCTGTAACAACCCGCATATTTCACGATTATATATTTAAATGTTTTATTTAAATATAGCATCGTTAATCGGATTAAAGTCCGAAATGTTGCTTTTTGCAAACAGTCGAATTGGGACTCGAGACCACTTCCATTGAGTTCAAAATGACATTTACAACTTTTTTGAGTATAAACATCGATATGTTTGGAATTGAGTAGAGTTTTGCTGTTTTTCTATTTGGGCTTTGGGTTTGGGTTTCAGCCCACTAACCCAACATAATACCCTAACTCCTCTACTCTTCATCCATTCACTCATTCTATTTTCCTAACACTCAAGCTAAAGAAAAATGGGGGAAAGAATGGGAAATAGAAATTCCTAAACCCTAGTTTTGATTAGGAAACTCAAATTCAAGTCCAAAATCAAGGAGAAACTTAGGTAAGCATTCTCTTCATCTACTCCATCTCTATCTCTCTTCAATTTCAGAAATTCCTAAACCCTAACTTAGGAAATATTTGCTTATTAGCTTAGATAGGAGCTTCTTGAGTTGAAGTTGAAGAGGAATTGGCCTTTCCTTTGTTTTAGAGCTTCTCGTTCGTTGTTTTTGGGTTTAAAGGTGAGTTCTTTAACTCACATCTACGTCTATAACTCTCATTGTTGTTAGGTATGAATTCCTAACATCTATTCATGTTCATTTGCTTTTGATTTGAATTGATTTGGTGAATTTTCCAATTTTTGGCTTGTGAAGTCCAATTTTATGAAAATCCTGCTATGGATGTTTGGACATGATATTTGGGGTGTATCAAAGAGACTATAAGGCTGGGTTGTCGCTTGGCATAAATCCCTAGTCGTCGTTACTCGTCTGATCGCTTCCAAAACGTTTTGGTCATCTTGGCCTAGGCAAATTGTTGCCCAGACCAGGTGACTAGACGTTTGGTTATCAAGTCCAGACGTCTGATTATAGACCTGGAGGAAAAAATATACACGGCAGAAAAAAATAAAAATGGCAGAGACTAATTCCAAATGTCTGAAATATAGGTTCAGACGTCTGATTAAGGCTTAGACGTCTGCTTTGAAATTTCAGACGTCTTGGAGGTTTTTTGAAAATTTCCAGAAAACAAATCCAGACGTATAGATTCTAAACCAGACGCCTGGAACTGTTCAGTTTTGCCTATTTGCCTATTTTTTGAGTGAACTTTCACTTTTAATCGATTTTTGTTGATCCGGTTAGTTGTTATCACTTATTATCGACTTTGATGACTTCTTTCTTTGGATTTTTGGGAATATCCATTTGATGGGTTTGATATCGATTTTTATGGATTTAATTCACATTCTCGTATGTGAATTTTTGGTGATGGATTGTTTCTACAATCATATCTGTGGTTTGTCACTTTAAAATAAAGGTTTTTATACTAGTAGTAGATACTCAAACTCTTTCACAAAAATGATTTCAACACTACTTTTAAATACAAAGCTCGTTTTTAAAACCGATTTCCTAATCTATTAGTATATACAAACCTTTACCTCATTCGTATGAGAAATCTAATTAAACGGCTTAGCAAAACAAGTGGTATGAAACGCTTGTGTTTACTTCGTCGGTTTATTCTTGGACTTGTTCGATTGAACTCTTGTGACAATTTTTGAGTGGAAATCTACAATTTGTTCGTAAATATTTAAGTTAAGCTAGTGGTTATGGGACATGAAGCTAAACTCTTATATTTACTAGCTTAGTGTGATTCACACTTCTTATTGATCAATGGTGATCATTTTGTGATTTAGACTAGCGATGTGCGATGTCTCTTTGTTTGTGTGGGGACTAAAAACCCCGTTTTGCGGAGCTTCGGTTCAAATTGGTGGGGTAGCGACCCATGGTCTTCGGGCCGTTTGTGGAGCTGCGGTTCAAACTTGATGGTTAGCGACCATGGAATAGCATTCCGTTTGTGACACACGTGTTGGTGAGTTTTCATGCTCTCGTTTGTGATAGGCCTCCCCCTTTGTGTTTTCTGGATTTCTGGTTGTTGATTTCTAGAATTTGTGTTTCACCAATTTTGATGATATGCATTGATAAGATCTATCAATATTTGTGTTTTGGTGAATAATTTAAAGAATATGACATTCTTTTTAGTGTTTGAGAATATTTGAGATATTGTATGATTTTTTGGTTATTTGATGTATACTTATCACAGTATGGCATTATTGTTATCATACGTTTTTGTCATATCTCTTATCCTATCTCATTCTATCTGATATTTATAGCTAGACTGATCCGTTTATTATTTTCTTCTTAAATAATACTCGGGTCAGACCGAGGTATTTCAGGTGCTTCTGCTTGACTTCTTATCAGGGTCTGTCACCTGACTTTTGGCTAACTACTTTAGCTTAGTAGTTTTTGTTATTATACATTTGAGTAGAGACTCCTTGATGTATACTTATTCTTTTGTCTAGCACTTGTACCTATTCTTTTGTGATGTAGTGGATGTTGTATGACCACTACTTTAATGTACACTTCTATGTGTTATATTCATATCTGTTTCCGCCTTTGTGATATGAATATCTGTGACTGATTTGTGTTATGTTTATTTCTATATTTGTTTTCGAAGTCCACATAGCCACTGTGTGGTAGCTTTGATTTTGTATTTGATATGTCAGATTTCCTCTTGAAATGAAATGTAAGTTATATTATCTGACATATCGGTACTCGCACAAAGCAATTACACAGATGGTCGCTCCTCAACAGCCTTATTCTTCGTGCTAGTCGACGGCATTACCCCGTAGTGTCCTTGGCTAGTGTGAGTATAGAGGTGGGGCATCACATAAATATAAAATCATCCAACTGATTTCCTTGTAAAGTTGCGACTTCCAAAACTAAAACCATAGTTGGTCATTCCATTCTTCTATATTTAGTTGGATCATCCAATGCTACACCATCCATGAGGGTGATATTCAAATTTTGTTCCATTGGTTTTTTCTAATTGTGCACCACTGAGTCGTGAATCTTATAAGATATCAATGTAAGTTCAGGGTTGGATCGATTTCCACAGCCAAATAATTTAAACTAATTTGAGAAGTATTGCTAAATCAAAATAAATAATATTAGCTATTAATGAGCTAACTATAATATATGCAACGGTAATAAAGGTAATCATTTGAAAAGGCAGATAAGATTTTATAATGGTTTGGACTTTCGTCCTACATTGGGTGAATGTTCGATCGATTTTGAAGAAAAAAATTCAAATCAAACTTGAATCGAAAAAATCGAAAACCGAACCGAACGGAATTAATTTTGAGTTAATTTGGTTGGTAACCAAACTAAAAGGGTGAATAAGAAAACTTATTAGACGTTATTATTCCAGCATTCAATTTACCCAAAGGGAAATACATAATTTTATTCATAGAGTTTTTATCAACTAATTTTTAGGTTTATTGGAAAAACTAACATATTTTCTATACATCAACTTTGTTATATTATCAACGAACTAATTATATAAATTATCATAACACCATATATTTGGACAATATAATAAAATTTTGGCTAATACGGTTAAACCAATAACCAAATAAAATAATTTTACAAACTGATATAATTTTTTAACCAAACCAAATCGATTGAAATGAATCGGTTCAATCAATTATTCGGTTGTTGCTCACTTGGAATTTCCACTAACTTGCCCTCGCTTAACCCAATTGAATTGGTTTTACACTATCATCTAATCTCCTTGAACATGACTTTACCAACACGCTATGACTCCGCACATGTTTTTTAAACAGTAAAAGATTCTAATGGTTACATGTCTGAAATAATGATTTTTCCTTCGACCCTTTTACAAAGCTCTATAACCACTTAACATGCTTTAAAATTCAATGTGCAAGGATATGAACTTGGTTTGTAAGGATTTTGAGTTGAATGCTTAGGAGATTTGATTAATTTAAGTGATAATTGAAAATAATAGGGAATATAATGCTTCAGAATACAAGATTAGAGAAATCGGAATAGTGAACATACCGATCATTGAAACCGGTATTCATAAATGTGAGGGATGCAGAGGAAATGTTGCAATCTTTCAGAATGAAATAAATGGAGAGGAGCGACTGAATTCAAAGAGAAAGAGGAAGAAACGGTAAAATAATTGAATATTTTCTACTTCTGACACAGAATCAGTCGACTGCTTATACACTAACCAGTCGATTTCTTATACACTAACCAGTCGATCGATTAGTGCATAAACTGTGCATTGATTCTGTTTCAGAATATTTTCAAATTTTATTATTTTTAACTATCCTTCCCAACTCTAAATGATCTAGAACAAAATCTATAAAATTAAGAGTACTATTTTGGAAGGTGTGATGAAGTTTGTAGTAAATTGAATGATATTTGAATGGTTTTTACAATATTATACTTCTGGGACATGACACATACCATAGATTTGTGCACTAGTGCTCTTCAAATAATTTTCAAGTATCACCATGATTGCAAATGACTTATTAACACCACCATGAGTCTTCAAGTGTATATATTTTTACTTTACCGACCCCAAAAGCGATATTCTCCGTATAAGTATCTTTGTTGAGCTCTTATTAGATGCTATCTTATTGCTTCATCCATGCAAGTGCTACATCACCTGAAATCACTTGATAAACTTAATACTAGCATTATTTTACGATAGTTGTCATCAAAAGAGTAGAATCATTTTCCTAACAATCCAATCTATACTTTCTTTGAGCTATGAAAAATCATTTCGTGGATCATGAAAACTCCATAATTAAACAATACTTAAAATTACCAAAATCTTTTATTTGAAAACTTTTAATTTTTTTAAGATGTTCCATTTCTTGAGATTTATAGCCAGTTAGAAGAAAGAAAACCAATTTCCGGATGCATGTTTGAGACAATAAAGTGATTTGTTGAGTCGACATACAAGGTTTGGCCCCTATCAACGAAGGTCGGATGGATGGATGTCACGTGAATTATCTTACTAAGAAGTTTACGTTTTTACATGAAATCCAGAGTTTGAGTGGGTATTTGTTAAATTGAAAGAGTTATTGATGAACAGTCTAGTTCTGACTATTTTTCATGGCACCAAACCTTTCACTATTTACACCGACACTTACGGTATTGGGATTGTTATTTGTAACGTCAGAAAAGTGTTACGAAATTGTTATTTAGTAACGTCAGAAAAGCGTTACTAAACTGCAAACACAAATTGCTAACATCAACATTACAAAAGCGTTACGAAACTATTACAATTATGTTGCAAATTGCAACAACAACAAGCCGTCACAGGTACGTCGTAAAATTGTTACGAGTAGTACTTGTGCAGTTAACAAATAAGCGGTAAAAAGCGTACCGATTAGATTTGTCCGAGTCCAGTGTAAACTGTTACCTTGAAACAGAATTGCTCCCTCAATGGCGCTGAAGGGATGACGAGCAACTGTTTCTCAAGATAAAACAGACCGATCTCTACAATGCTGCGCTGGTAATTGCAGAACAACGATGAACTCAAGAGATTATTTTAAGAACAGAGTTTGGAGAAGAAAGGAATGCAAAAAAAATTCAGTATGTAGTTTCTGTTTTCGTTCTGCTTATATATAGGCATGGGGAGGTGCCTATTCGGTAATAGGTACCTGTTTGAACGGTTGCGACTGTTGGAAAGGTTGCGACCCTTTACCAACTGACGTGACCGTTTGTATTGTTACTGTTCGAAGCGAATTTGAAGAAAGAAAACAAAAAATGTATTTTCGGAACAACCAAGCCAAGCCAACAACCAACTGCAAAGTACTAAGTGCCTCTAATACGCCTCAAACGCCCATTCGCCCATGCCGTAGATGCGGATGCGGGTGCGGGCTTGGGCGCGCGCGTGCGGTGTTGCGTTGCACCACCCGCTAAGATGGCCATGCTCTCTTTTCTTTCTTTGTTTCATAATAACTATAATAGGGACCACATCTTACTATATAAACACATGATGTTTATTATATTTTAAGATGTGGGACTATTCATATCCTAAGGCATTTAATTTCTCACACTTCCCAATGAAAGTGCTCATTCATTTCTAACGATCCCCCATATGAATGAGTAGTTGCTTAATCTATTCTTAAAATTTTGCGAAACATTTATCGTATTGGTTAAAGTAGCACATTGACCTTGAACTTTTCCTAGTGTTTATCCTTCTGACTTACTGGCGAATCAGTAGACTAGGTTGTCTTTGAACTATAAGCCTTTTTTGTGTAAATCCAAAATAGACAACACACAAAAAGTGTTTTTTTATCTTCCTTGGTTCTCTGTTGTTTTCGTTTGCCATGAACACCAGCTTGGTCTCATGAGCGCTTGGAGAATTTGGCCTCACAATTCTCCTTGAAGCGGCGCCTTCGCACTCACGTAGGTGATTCTATAAAAGGTATTCATAATTCCCCACTTGATTCTTTAGTATTACCAAGTACATACATCATTAAAAGTATTAAAACTTATCCTATTCTCCAGCGAGTAATGCACTAACTTATCATAGGAATGGTTTGAGTGTATACCAGTGCCATCAAGTTTATCTTAAACTTAGTTGTCCCTTTGAACCTAGATCTTGGGATCTCCAGTCAACTAGGTAGGGTTTCCATTTTAGAGAAACTTTTATTTTATGGGCCTTAACCCCATTCCCATCGACAAGGTTTGAACTTTCTCTTTAGGAAAGCCTTTTGTTACTGGATCCACAATGTTCTCTTTTGACCTTACATAGTCTATAGTGATAACTCCATTAGAGCGAAGTTGTCTTACGGTTTTATGTATTCTACGATGAATATGCCTAGATTTACCGTTGTATAGTGTACTATTAGCTCTTCTAATATCTGATTGACTATCACAATGTATGCATATTGGAGGCACGAATTCGTTCCAATTCAGAATGACTTCCAAAAAACTTCGAAGCCAGTCTGCTTCTTCAGTGGCTTTATCTAGTGCAATAAATTCTGATTCCATTGTTGACCTTGCTATGCAAGTCTGTTTGGATGATTTCCATGAAATTGCTCCATTTCCTAATGTGAAAACATATCCACTTATGGATTTTGTGTCATTTGGACCGGTTATCCAATTTGCATCACTGTATCCTTCTACTACCGAAGGATAATTAGTATAGTATAATCCATAGTGTATACTTTAGATATCATAAAACTCTGATTATCGTTTTCCAATGATTTTTACTTGGATTGCTGGTATATCTACTCAGCTTACTTACAACATATGCAATATCTGGCCTAGTGCAGTTCATGACATACATGATACTTCCTAGTATACGAGAGTATTCAAGCTGATAGATACCGTCATCAGTGTTTTTTACCCAATTTTGGTTTATATCTACTGGTGATTTTGCTTATGTTGTTTGAACCTTTCAAGTATTTTGGCAATGTAATGTGATTGAGATAATGCATATTCCTGTGAAGTGTTCAAAATTTTGACACCCAAAATTACATCAGCTATTCCTAGGTCTTTCATGTCGAATCTAGAGGATAACATATCCTTTGTTGAATTTGTTATGTCCTTATTATTATCTAGGATCAATAAATCATCAACGTAAAGACAAACAATGACATATCCAATATCTGTATGTTTTATATAAACACATTTATCTCATTCATTTATTTTGAATCCATTTGATAACATAGTTTCATAAAATTTCTCGTGCCATTGTTTTGGAGCTTGTTAAGGCCATAAAGTGATTTTACTAACTTGCATACCCTATTCTCATTTCCTGGGTTAAAAAACCCTTCAGGCTGCTTTATGTACATTTATTCTTCTAGTTCACCATTCAAAAAAGCAGTTTTTACATCCATTTGATGTATTTCCAATAAGTATGGATGTGATTGCAATAAGCATCCTAATTGATGTTATTCTAGTTACTGTTGAGATGTGTCAAAATGATCCAGGTCTTTCTTTTGTCTGAATCCTTGGACTACAAGACGAGCTTTATACTTGTCTATTGGACCATCAGTTTCAAGTTCTTCTTAAATATCCATTTATTACCTAAGGTCTTGCATCCTCGAGGTAAATCAACTAACTCCCATGTATGGTTAGCCATAATAGATTCGATCTCAGAGTTAATAGCCTTCTTCCAGTAAGGGGCATCGATGGAGGACATAACTTGTTTGTTTGTTATTGGATTGTCTTCTATCATAAATGTGTAGAAGTCTGGTCCAAAGGTTCTTAAGGTCCGTGACCTTTTGCTTCTCCTTGGTTCCTTCACTTGTTGATTGGTACTATTTTGCTGAAAATTATCAATATTTTGTTCAGTATCCTCAAGAGAATTAGAGTTTTCAGTTTTCCCTGGTCTCTTTTGAGTATAATTTTCAGTACCCTGTTTTAAAGGGTATACATGTTCGAAAAATGTAGCATTTCTTGACTCAATGATGGTATTTACATGAATATCATCAACTTCAGATTTGTATACCAAAAATCGATAAGCTGCACTATTTTGTGCATATCCAATGAATACACAATCGATTGTTTTTGGTCCAATTTTGACCTTCTTTGGTTTAGGTACCTCTACTTTAGCAAGACACCCCCACACTTTTAAGTATTTGTAGGATGGTGGTCTATTTTACCAAAGTTCGTGGGGAGGTTTAGATGTTTTCTTTTGTGGTATTTTATTTAAAATATGATTTGCAGAAAGAATAGCTTCTCCCTAGAAGTTATCTGGCAAGCCAGAACTAATAAGTAAGGCATTCATCATTTCTTTAAGAGTTCTATTTTTCCGTTCGGCTATACCATTGGATTGAGGTGAATACGAGGTTGTAGTTTGGTGTATAATACCATGCTCAGCCCAGAATTCCTCAATGGGAAATTCATATTCTCCTCCTCTATCACTTCTTAAAGCTTTTATTTTCTTGTTGAGTTGATTTTCAACTTCTGCTTTATACTGTTTAAACATGTCAAATGCCTCGTCCTTGCTCATAAGGAGATACACATAACAGTACCTTGTACAATCATCAATGAAAGTGATGAAGTACCTTTTTCCTCCTCTAGTTTGACACAATTTTAAGTCACGTACATCTGTGTGTATTATGTCTAGAGGTTTGGTTTCTCTTTCAACATGATGAAATGAGGTTCTAGTCAATTTTGCTTCAGCACAAGTTTCACATTTATAACTTGGATCTATTGAAAACTTAGGTATAAAGTCTAAGCTAATCATTTTTCGTAATGTATCAAAATTAACATGGCCCAATCCGGCATGCCATATATTAGAAGATTCAGCGATATAAACAGGAGGATTAACTTTATTATCACAATCCTTTGGTACAACAGTCATTACATTCATTTGAACAAGCCATCACTCACACATCCTTTCCTAACATAAACTCCATTCTTTGATAAAACAAAGTTATCGCATACAAAGACTAACTTGAAGCCATTCTTGCTTAGTAGTGAACCAGAAACCAAATTCTTTCGAATGTTTGGGACGAGTATAACATCATTCAGCGTAAGCTCTTTTCCAGAGGTCATCTTTAGAACAATTCTGCCTTTTCCTTCGACCTTTGATGTGGAGGATTTCCTATAAATAGTTCTTCTTCTTGTGTAATGGGTTTATAGTTCGAGAACATCCACTTATTGGCGTAGATATGTATTGTGGCACCAGTGTCCATAAACCACTCTTTGGAGTTGCCAATTAAGTTGCATTCAGAAATCACCACAAACAAGTTCATTTTAGAAATGTCATCAGAGAGTTTCTCGCATTCGGTGATATTTGCTTGTTCCTTCTTTTTCTTTGGACCTCGGCATTCGCTGGCCTTATGTCCTATAACAACCCGCATATTTGACGATTTTATATTTAAATATCTTATTTAAATATTTTAATCGTTAGTCGGATCTTAGTCCGAAAAGCTACTTTTTGCATACAGTCAAATTAGGACTCGAGACCCCTCCCATTAAGTTCAAAATGACGTTTGCGATCTTTTTAAGTATAAACTTCGATATGTTTGGAGTAAGTGGAATTTTCGTCATGTTTTTCCCGCCTTTGACTTTGGTTGGACTGCACCTTCTTTAGCTCAGCCCAACCCTCTTCCCTTCATAACTTCACTCTTTGCTAAAACACTTCAAGCTTCTTCAAAAATGGTGGAGGGAATGGGAAATTAAAATTCCTAGCTCAAGTCTTCATTGCAAATCCAACATTCAATTCCAAATTCAAGTAGAAGATATTGGATTCAAGCTTTGGATTGCTTCTCCTTGCTTTCAAGCTTCATCTTCATCCATTTTAGTGAAAAGGTGAGATTTTTAATCTCACATCTTGCGTATATCTGTCATTGGACTGTTTGGGATGTATTCCTATCACTTTAGCACGAGTACTTACATTTGGTTTGGATTGGATTGGCGAAAAACTCCAAATTTTAGCGTTTTGGTGAATTTCCTACAGTTAGGTCGTTCTGCCTCGGAACTGGTTCGTCCCACTTAGGTCGTTCGCCCCTAGGTCGTAGGTCGCTCGGCCACACGTTGCTTAGGTCTTTCTGCCTTGAATATTTAGGTCGCGTGTCTTTAGGTGGCGAGCTTTAGGTGGCGAGCTTTAGGTGGCGAGCTTTAGGTCGCGTGTCTTTAGGTCCTGAGTTTTAGGTCGTGTGTCTTTAGGTCGTGAGTTTTAGGTCGCGAGTCCTTAGGTCGTGTATCTTTTTTCCCTAGGTCGTTAGACCTTATTTTCCTTAGGTCGCTAGGCCTCGCTTCACTTAGGTTGTTGGATCTTATATCCATTAGGTCGCTGGACCTCATGTCTCTTAGGTCGCTCGACCTGTTCCACTTAGGTCGCAACCCCTTCTCCTTAGTTCGACCGAGTTAGGTCGTCCATCCCTTAGGTCGCGCCACATAGGTCGTAGACCTTTAGGTCGTAGGTCGCTCGACCTTATTACCTTGTTAGGTCGCGAGTCCCTTAAGTCGCTCGCCTCTCTTAGGTCGCTCGCTTCTGCTAACTCGCGAACACCTCTAGGTCGCAACCACTAGGTCGCTTGTCTTCACTAGGTCGTACCGTTTTGGACGGGGCGCTGCCCCACACCCCCACCTAGGGGGGTTGCCACCCCCCTGGACCCCCCTCCATAGGGGATCTTATCTGAAAAACATTCAACATAACTTCCACTTTGATGCATTTTGAGCTGATTTCCTTGGATTTTATTCACGTCTTCGAATGTGAATTTTTGTGATAGATTGTTTCAACAATCATTTTTGTGATTTTTACTTTAAAAATATAAAGGTTTCAATACTAGTAGTAAATATTAAAACTCTTTCATCAAAGCGATTTCAACTCTATTTTATTACAAAGCTCTTTTTCCTAAACCGTTTTCCAACCTATTAGTATATACAAGCCTTTACTTCACTCGGATGAGAAATCGAATTAAACGACTTAGTAAAACGAGTGGTATGAAACGCTTGCGTTCACTTCGTCGGTTAGCTCTTGGACTTGTTGGATTGAACCCATTTGTGACAATTTTCTAGTGAAGATCTACAGTTTGTTCGTAAATATTTAAGTTAAGTTAGTGGTTATGGGACATGAAGCTAAACTCATATATTTACTGGCTTAGTGTAATTGACACTTCTTTATGATCATGACGATCATTTTTGTGATTTAGACTAGCGATTGAGCGATGTCTCTTTGTCTACGAGGGAGACTAAACCCCGTTTGTGTGATGTTTCACCATCACATATTGGGGTAGCGCCCCATGGTCTTCGGGCCGTTCGTGTGTCAATATTTAATGGATAGCTTCCATGAGATAGCTTCTCGTTCATGTGTTACGCACGTTGGTGAGTTTTCATGCTCCCGTTCTTGTGATAGGCCTCCCCCCCTTTTTTATGTGATTTCTGGATTTCGTGTGTTGATTTCTGGAATTTGTGCTTCACCAATTTCCATGATTTTCATTGATATGTTTATCATTTTTGTGCATTGGTGAATTCGTGTGTCATTGACTTGTTATGAATACAAGTTTAGGGTATGATACCCTATTTTATCTTTGAGAAGATTCTTGTGATATTGATTAATCTCTTATTGATTTTCAATTGCATACTTATAGTAGTATGCTATTATGGTGATTACCTGTTCATGCCATGTCTTTTACTTTATACCATATCATCTGATATTTATAGCTAGACTGATCCGTTTATTATTTTCTTATAAATAATACTCGGGTCAGACCGAGATGTTACAGGTGCTTCTGCTTGACTTCTCTTCTGGGATTATTCTGACTTTTGGCTAACTACTTAAATTAGTAGTTCTTGGATATACACATTTGAGATATAGACTCTGTGTTGTGTACTTATTCTTTTGTATAGCACGTGTTGCTATTCTTTTGTATTATCATGGATCTTTCTGACCGCTACTCTGATGTACACTTTTATGTGTTATATATATATATATTCATATCTTTTTCCGCCTTTGTGATATGGATGTCTGTGACTGATTTATGTTATGTTTACTTCTATGTTTGTTTCCGAAGATTATATATAGCCACTGTGTGATAGTTTTGAGTTTGAATCAGTATGTCGGATTTCCTCCTTAAACGATATGCAATCTATACTATTTGACATATCGGTGCTCGCTCAAAGAAGTTACACGGATGGTCGCTCCTCAACAGCCTTATTCTCCGTGCTAGTCGACAGCATTACACCGTAGTGTTCTTGTCTAGCGTGGGTATAGAGGTGGGGCGTCGTAGCTTGGTATCGGAGCCAAACTTCGGAACAATGTAGAATAACTTAACAAGGATCATTGTCCTAAGTCCAACTTAGGAGTCGTGCCTTAGGATTTAATTCGAGTCTTCGTACCGATTCATCCTATTTCCTTTTATGTATCCTTGTTTTATCTATCAAGACTTGCTTGATATTTATTTGGAGAATAACTTTTCTTCTTTTCTCTTCCTTAAAGAAGAGAATGTCTAAACCAGGTCGTCCCCGAGCTGGACCATCTACTGTTACCCCCCAGGATGGAGTTTTCATGACTGCTCAACAACTTCTTGATTTAGTAAAGAATGCTCAAGCGGCTGGCCCTAATCAGGAACCTACTCATCCTAAGTCTGGATTTGCACGTTTGTGCAACGATTATACCAACTTGGGTGGGAAACCATTCAAAGGTTCCGAAACTATTATCGAGGTCCAGGCTTGGTTAAGAACATGCGATCGAATCTTTTCTCGCATGAATCTTGTCGATCTTCACCGTGTTCAGGTGGCCTCCAGTATGCTCCAAGAGAGAGCATTGGATTGGTACGAACTTCTTATTTCTGAAATTAATGAAGCAGATCTCACCTGGGAGCAATTTCGGGAACGCTTCGAACTAAAATTCGTACCGAAAGCAAAGAAGGTGACATTGGCTCGTCGTTTTTTAGACCTTGTTCAAGGTGAATCCTCTGTGACAGATTATGTCGCATCCTTCGAGTCACTGTCCAAATATGGGGTTGAATACATCAACACTCCATTGAAGAAGAACCAGAGATTCATCTATGGCTTAAACAAGAATCTCAAGAAGCCATTACTTCTAAAGTTAGAAGTTTCTTTCGACCAACTCATTGATATCACTCTTCGTCTTGAAGAGGCTGATAAGGATAGTGATGTTGAAGTGGTGGATGCCAAACCAAACTTCAACAACAAGAAGAGGCCAAACAAATTCAAAGGTCCTTATCCCAACAAAAAGGGTAAACAAGCAACTCCTGCTGCAAAGACACTTTCCCCCAGTGATGGGAATTGTTTCAACTGTGGTGCTAAGGGCCATTTTGCGAACAAGTGTTCAAAGCCCCGTTCTTGTCGCTATTGTAAAAGTCCGGATCATTATATGCATCTATGCCCTAAGCTTCCAAGCAAGAAGGAGGGAAAGTTAAACGTTGCTCAAGCCCCTGGCAACACATCTCGCGGTCAAGGTATGTCTCATTCTGTTCTTGATGGCATTATTTTATTTCATGATCAACCTATTAGAGTTCTCTTTGATACGGGTGCATCCCATTCTTTTATATCAAAGGAACTTGTAGACACTTTTTCTTTAAGTGTTATTGCTTTAATGACTTCTTTAAGAATTGCGAATCTGGTTAGCGGATCCGCAACTCTTAGTTTGCTTTGTAAAGATGTGGAGATTATTTTGTATGATTTTTCTTTCCTAGCCGATTTGCATGTTATGCGTTACTTAGGCTTTGGAATGATTTTGGGTATGGATTGGCTTAACCATTATGAAGCTCATATCCTATGTCCTGAGCGGACTATTTATCTTCGACATCCACTATCTGTTAAGCAGATTTCTATTATTCTTAAAGATTCGGATTCCACTTTGGCTGCATCTTTATATTCTTTAAATCCTCGTGATGATGATAATGATGATGAGGAAGATGTCATTTCTAGTATTCACGTCGTTCGTGAATTTTTCGACATATTTGAGCCCGTTTTAGGATTACCACCTAAGCGAGCAATTGAGTTCAGAATTAATCTTATACCTGGAGCTCAACCTATTACTCGTCCTCCTTATCGCATGTCTAATAAGGAAAATGAAGAGATGCACAAACAGTTATCCGAATTGGAGATGAAGCAATTTATTCGCTCTAGTTCCTCGCCTTGGGGAGCTTCAGCAATTTTCGTGAAGAAATCCGATGGTACACTTAGGCTTTGCATCGACTACCGCAAGCTTAATGATCTTACCATTAAGAATAAATATCATTTACCTCGGATTGATGATCTATTTGATCAGCTTAGTGGTGCTAGAGTCTTTTCACAATTGGACTTGGCTACCGGTTTTCATCAGCTTCGTATTGCAGAGGATAGTATTCCTTTGACTTCGTTCCGTACATGCTATGGATCTTATGAATGGCTGATTATGCCATTTGGGTTAACGAATGCTCCGTCTTATTTCGTTGATCTTATGAATCGAGTTTTCAAAGATTTCCTCGATCGGTTTGTTCTCATCTTTATTGATGATATTCTTGTGTATTCTATAACCGAGGAGGAACATGAAAAGCATCTTCGGATTATATTGGAAACTCTTAGGAGTAATCAATTAAAAGCAAAATTTTCTAAATGCCACTTTTGGCAATCTAATGTGAAGTTTCTCGGTCATATTATTTCCGAATCCGGAATATCAGTGGATCCTTCGAAGATTGAAGCGATTCAAAATTGGAAGAGACCGGAGAGTGTAACGGAAATCCGTAGCTTCCTTGGATTGGCGGGTTATTACCGCCGCTTTATAAAAGACTTTTCTAAAATTGCTGTGCCTCTTACTGGCTTAACAAAGAAAGGTGTTAAATACATTTGGTCGGACAAATGTGAAACTTCTTTTTAGAAATTAAAAGAACTCCTTTCTGATGCTCTTATTCTTGTCATTCCCGAAGGGAATCAAGATTTTGTTGTTTATACCGATGCTAGTCGCGTTGGTTTGGGTGCCGTTCTTATGCAAAAAGAACGTGTTATTGCTTATGCTTCTAGGCAATTGAAGCCGGCTGAGACTAGATATGCCACACATGATTTAGAACTCGCGGCTATCGTTTTCGCCTTTCGGATTTGGCGACATTACCTTTTGGGAGAGAAATTTATACTTTATACTGATCATAAGTCTTTGGAATATTTATTTTCTCAAAAGGAACTTAATTTGCGTCAACAGCGTTGGCTCGAATTTCTTGCATCTTATGATCTTGATATTCTTTATACTCCCGAAAAGGGAAATCGAGTTGCTGATGCTCTTAGTCGTAAGCAACAAGCGGTTGTTTCTATGATGGTATCTGAATGGCATGACCTCGAGGTTTTATCCACTTGTGAGATTAGAGATCGTGTATCCGACTTATGTTCCTCTCTTGTTCTATGTAGCCTTGAGGCTCGTCCTTCTCTTTTAGACCGCATTCTTGAAGCTCAACAGCTAGATCCTGAATTGGCTTTGCTTGGCCAAAATCTTAAGGATAAAACCGATATTGAAGGTTTGAAAGACTTTGATATTGATTTTCGTGGCAGCATTCGAAAATTTGGTAGACATATCGTACCAAATACTGGAGATCTTCGCAAAGATATTCTAGAAGATTCTCATCATTCCATATTCCATTCATCCCGGTAGCAGTAAAATGTACGCAGATATGAAGCGACTTTATTACTGGGAGGGAATGAAATCTGATATCGCTAACTTTGTTAAGTGTTGCATGACTTGCCAACTTGTTAAGGCTGAACATCAAAGGCCTGGTGGGTTATTGCAACCATTGGAAATTCCAGTTTGGAAGTGGGATCAAATTTCCATGGATTTTTATTGATGGCCTTCCCCGTTCTCGTTCGGGTCATGATAGCTTATGGGTGATCGTTGATAGACTTACTAAATCCGCCCATTTTATTCCCGTTCGGTCGAACCGAACCGTTCCTCTTTTGGCCAAACTCTTTATCAAAGAAATTGTTAAATTACATGGAGTTCCTACTTCCATTGTTAGTGATCGGGATCCATTGTTTACTAGTGGATTCTGGAAGAGTCTTCAAAAAGCTTTAGGAACGAAGCTTAATTTTAGCACCGCTTATCACCCCCAGTCCGATGGACAAACTGAGCGTGTGAATCAAACACTTGAAGACCTTCTTCGTGCTTGTGTTCTTGACTTTGGTGGAAGTTGGGAAGATCATATTTCACTTGTTGAATTTTCCTATAATAACAGCTTCCAATCTAGTATTGGTATGGCTCCTTTCGAGACACTCTATGGAAGGCCATGCCGATCTCCTTCTTGTTGGCTTGAGGCCGGTGAGAAGCTGGTTTTAGGTCCAGATTTTATTCGGGATTCCACAGAGAAGATTGACCTTATTCGACATAGGATGAAAGAAGCCCAGAGTAGACAAAAATCCTATGCCAATAATCGAAGAAGGAAATTATAATTTTCTGTGGGAGATCTTGTATTTATTTGTGTTTCACCTATGAAAGGTGTTGTACGTTTCAGTCGATCAAGAAAGTTAGCGCCTCGATATATTGGGCCATTTCCCATCACCGAACGTATTGGTTCCATGGCTTATCGCCTTTCTTTACCGGCTCAGTTTTCTGCCATGCATGACGTGTTTCACGTTTCTCAATTACGGAAGTGCCTTCGGGATTCCGATTCAATTCTTGAGCCCGGTGTTGTGGAAGAGATTGAAGTTTCACCTAATTTAACTTATGAGCAGCATCCTATTCGAATTATTGCTTCGGAGGTCAAACGACTTCGGAATAAAGATGTTCCGTTTGTTAAAGTTCAATGGTCCTCAAATCCTAAGGATTGTTCTTGGGAAACTAGAGAATTCATCGAGCGAACACATCCGGACTTACTTTCTCATGCTCTTTGAGGTAAACTTCTTATTTCCAATTTCTTTTGTGTTAATATGCTTTTATGGTTGTTACTTTTTATTTCCATCTCATATATATTGCGAGGACGCAATTTCTTTAAGGAGGGGAGTCTGTAACAACCCGCATATTTGACGATTTTATATTTAAATATCTTATTTAAATATTTTAATCGTTAGTCGGATCTTAGTCCGAAAAGCTACTTTTTGCATACAGTCAAATTAGGACTCGAGACCCCTCCCATTGAGTTCAAAATGACGTTTGCGATCTTTTTAAGTATAAACTTCGATATGTTTGGAGTAAGTGGAATTTTCGTCTTGTTTTTCCCGCCTTTGACTTTGGTTGGACTGCACCTTCTTTAGCTCAGCCCAACCCTCTTCCCTTCATAACTTCACTCTTTGCTAAAACACTTCAAGCTTCTTCAAAAATGGTGGAGGGAATGGGAAATTAAAATTCCTAGCTCAAGTCTTCATTGCAAATCCAACATTCAATTCCAAATTCAAGTAGAAGATATTGGATTCAAGCTTTGGATTGCTTCTCCTTGCTTTCAAGCTTCATCTTCATCCATTTTAGTGAAAAGGTGAGTTTTTTAATCTCACATCTTGCCTATATCTGTTATTGGACTGTTTGGGATGTATTCCTATCACTTTAGCACGAGTACTTACATTTGGTTTGGATTGGATTGGCGAAAAACTCCAAATTTTAGTGTTTTGGTGAATTTCCTGCAGTTAGGTCGTTCTGCCTCGGAACTGGTTCGTCCCACTTAGGTCGTTCGCCCCTAGGTCGTAGGTCGCTCGGCCACATGTTGCTTAGGTCGTTCTACCTTGAATATTTAGGTCGCATGTCTTTAGGTCGCGTGTCTTTAGGTCGCGAGCTTTAGGTCGCGAGCTTTAGGTCGCGAGTTTTTGGTCGCGTGTCTTTAGGTCGCGAGTTTTAGGTCGCGAGTCCTTAGGTCGCGTATCTCTTTCCCTAGGTCGTTAGACCTTATTTCCTTAGGTCGCTAGGCCTTGCTTCACTTAGGTAGTTGGACCTTATATCCATTAGGTTGCTTGACCTCATGTCTCTTAGGTCGCTCGACCTGTTCCACTTAGGTCGCAACCCCTTCTCCTTAGTTCGACCGAGTTAGGTCGTTCATCCCTTAGGTCGTGCCACATAGGTCGTAGACCCTTAGGTCGTAGGTCGCTCGACCTTATTACCTTGTTAGGTCGCGAGTCCCTTAAGTCACTCGCCTCTCTTAGGTCGTTCGCTTCTGCTAAATCGCGAACACCTCTAGGTCGCAACCACTAGGTCGCTTGTCTTCACTAGGTCGTACCGTTTTGGACGGGGCGCTGTCCCGCACCCCCACCTAGGGGGGTTGCCACCACCCTGGACCCTCCTCCGTAGGGGATCTTATCTGAAAAATATTCAACAGAACTTCCACTTTGATGCATTTTGAGCTGATTTCCTTGGATTTTGTTCACGTCTTCGAATGTGATTTTTTGTGATAGATTGTTTCTACAATCATTTTTGTGATTTGTCACTTTAAAAATATGAAGGTTTCAACACTAGTAGTAAATATCAAAACTCTTTCATCAAAGCGATTTCAACTCTATTTTATTACAAAGCTCTTTTTCCTAAACCATTTTCCAACCTATTAGTATATACAAGCCTTTACTTCACTCGGATGAGAAATCGAAGTAAACGACTTAGTAAAACGAGTGGTATGAAACGCTTGCGTTCACTTCGTCGGTTAGCTCTTGGACTTGTTGGATTGAACCCTTTTGTGACAATTTTCTAGTGAAGATCTACAGTTTGTTCGTAAATATTTAAGTTAAGCTAGTGGTTATGGGACATGAAGCTAAACTCATATATTTACTGGCTTAGTGTAATTGACACTTCTTTATGATCATGACGATCATTTTTGTGATTTAGACTAGCGATTGAGCGATGTCTCTTTGTCTACGAGGGAGACTAAACCCCGTTTGTGTGATGTTTCACCATCACATATTAGGGTAGCGCCCCATGGTCTTCGGGCCGTTCGTGTGTCAAAATTTAATGGATAGCTTCCATGAGATAGCTTCTCGTTCATGTGTTACGCGCGTTGGTGAGTTTTCATGCTCCCGTTCTTGTGATAGGCCTCCCTCCTTTTTTATGTGATTTCTGGATTTCGTGTATTGATTTCTGGAATTTGTGCTTCACCAATTTTCATGTTTTTCATTGATATGTTTATCATTTTTGTGCATTGGTGAATTCATGTGTCATTGACTTGTTATGAATACAAGTTTAGGGTATGATACCCTATTTTATCTTTGAGAAGATTCTTGTGATATTGATTAATCTCTTGTTGATTTTCAATTGCATACTTATAGTAGTATGTTGTTATGGTGATTACCTGTTCATGCCATGTCTTTTACTTTATACCATATCATCTGATATTTATAGCTAGACTGATCCGTTTATTATTTTCTTATAAATAATACTCGGGTCAGACCGAGATGTTACAGGTGCTTCTGCTTGACTTCTCTTCTGGGATTATTCTGACTTTTGGCTAACTACTTAAATTAGTAGTTCTTGGATATACACATTTGAGATATAGACTCTGTGTTGTGTACTTATTCTTTTGTATAGCACGTGTTGCTATTCTTTTGTATTATCGTGGATCTTTCTGACCACTACTCTGATGCACACTTTTATGTGTTATATATATATATATATTCATATCTTTTTCCGCCTTTGTGATATGGATGTCTGTGACTGATTTATGTTATGTTTACTTCTATGTTTGTTTCCGAAGATTATATATAGCCACTGTGTGATAGTTTTGAGTTTGAATCGGTATGTCGGATTTCCTCCTTAAACGATATGCAATCTATACTATCTGACATATCGGTGCTCGCTCAAAGAAGTTACACGGATGGTCGCTCCTCAACAGCCTTATTCTCCGTGCTAGTCGACAGCATTACACCGTAGTGTTCTTGTCTAGCGTGGGTATAGAGGTGGGGCGTCACATGTCCTTTCTTCCCGTAGTTGTGACAATTTCCTTTGAACTTTTTTGGTTTCTTTGTGTTTGGATTGTATTCCCATTTTTGCTTGTTGTTTTTATCAGCCTTGACTACATTTTCCTTTTCCACTATTGTATTGGTCATTTTCTTTTCCGATTTCCTGTTGTTCTCTTCGATTCTAAGTCGAATAACAAGATCTTCCATAGTCATTTCCTTGCGCTTATGTTTTAGATAATTCTTGAAATCTTTCCATGACGGCGGTATCTTTTTTATGGTAGCAGCCACTTGAAATGATTTTCCCAAGGACATCCCTTCATCATGGATTTCATGTATTATTACCTGCAACTCCTGGATTTGATTGATAACAGTTTTGGCATCTATCATTTTGAAATCGAGGAAATTTCGAACAATGAACTTTTTCATTCCAGCATCCTCCCTCTTATACTTTTTATCCAGGGAAGGCCAAAGTTGTTTCGAAGTCTTCACTATGCAATACACATTATAAAGACTGTTATCCAGTCCATCTAATATGTAGTTTTTGCATATGAACTCCGAATTGTTCCATATGTTGAGTGCTTCAACTTTGGTTGCATCAGTCTCCAGTTCGTCCACTTCCAGAGAGCATCCTCAGTGAGAAATTTTGCAAGATTAAGAGTAGTTAAGTAAAATAGCATTTTCTATTGCCAGCATTTGAAATCTACTCCAGCAAATTTTTCTGGCCTCTCGCCATGTGAAAAAGCGACAGTGGTTGTTGGAACCATTGTTCTGTTCTCAGTGGTGGCCACGATCGGTTTGACTGTCGATGTATTGTTGTCTTGAGTCATTGTCTGGAATACAGTGACTCCAATTAGTGTTAAATAAAATACGAAAATTCTGTTTCAAGTTTTTTATCCGTAACGTCAGAAAATTGTTACGAAATTGTTATTTAGTAACGTCAGAAAAGCGTTACTAAACTACATACACAAATTGCTAACAATAACGTTACAAAAGCGTTACGAAACTGTTTCAATTATGTTGCAAATTGCAACAACAACAAACCATCGTAGGTACGTCGCAAAATTGTTACGAGTAGTACTTGTGCAGTTAACAAATAAGCAGCAAAAAGCATACCGATTAAATTTGTCCGAGTTCAGTGTAAACTGTTTCCTTGAAACAGAATTGCTCCCTCAATGGAGCTGAAGGGATGACGAGCAACTGTTTCCCAAGATGAAACAGACCGATCTTTGCAATGTTGCGCTGGAAATTGCAGAGCAACGACGAACTCGAGAGATTATTTTAAGAACAGAGTTTGGAGGAGAAAGTAATGCAGAAAAAATTCAGTATGTAGTTTCTGTTTTCGTCCTGCCTATATATAGGTACGGGGAGGTGCCTATTCGGTAATAGGTACCTATTTGAACGATTGCGACTGTTGGATAGGTTGCGACCCTTTACCAACAGACGTGACCGTTTGTATTATTACTGTTACAAGCGAATTTGAACAAAGAAAACAAAAAAAATGTCTGTTCAGAACAACCAAACCAAGTGCTAAGTGCCTCTAATACACCTCAAACTCTGATTCGCCCATGCCACGGGTGCGCGCACGGGCATAGACATGCGCGAGTGGGGTGGTGCGTTGCACCACCCGCTATGATGGTCATGCTCTCTTTTCTTTCTTTGTTTCATAGTAACTATAATAGGGGCCACATCTTACTATATAAACACATGATGTTTATTATATTTTAAGATGTGGGACTATTCATATCCCAAGGCATTTAATGCCTCACACTTCCCAATGAAAGTGCTCATTCATTTCTAACAGGGCTTGGTGTTGTTCTAATGCAAAAAGGGAGGGTTGCAGCATATGCTAGTAGGCAGCTTAAGACTCACAAGAAGAATTATCTGACACATGATCTTGAGTTAGCTGCCATTGTATTTTCACTTTAGTCTTGTAGACATTATCTGTCAGGGAGAGATTCGAGCTATTTTGTAACATCCTCCATTTCGAGACCAAAAAGTAAACGCCTACGATGCTCTAGTCATCACCATAATTATAATCAAGCGACAAAATAAGAGTAGTTTTATTCAAAAAAATAGTAAACAGAGCAGCTATTTCATTTCCATTTCATAAAATTGTCTTTACAATTTTCATTTCCTAATATTTTACCATGCAAGGTTAAATATAATAATAAAAAAGCTAATAGAGTCGTGCCCCACATGAAGATGCAGATACGAATACTTTTCCACTTACATTACCTGGATTTACCATAACAAAATTCAAAGTAACATTTATATGGTAAGCTCTTGCTTTAATTTGCCTTTAGAGCCTTTTATCCGCCTTCAAGAAAACTTGGTGAAGCCCATAAACTCAATCTGCTCGACGGAGTACCCGCTAGTTTATAGAAAAAACAACAATAAAACACGGGTACAATAAAAATGCGGGTCAGACGTAAAGCCTGGTATCACTACAAGACATACTATGATTAGGGCAGCATTGGAAATGGCCGTCGACCACCCGTCGAATTTTTCCATCAGGTAACCATTTTATTAATTGCTAAATTAAATAATTAATTTATTTAATTTCCATTATGTTTTAAAAAATGTGTAAAAATACTATTTAATTTCTAAATAATAAACAAGATATTTTAGCACAACCGTTCAACGCAATGACTGTTCTGATCGGTTAAATTAATTTTCGACGATCTTTCTTCTCGTAATTCGAATATTTAATGTTATTGAAAATCCAACTCTCACGATTAATCTGTGCAACGTTTAATCAGTCAATTGAGAAACTTTGATAAAGTTAATTTTGTTTAACATTTTTACGGACTAAAACATATTTTAAACCATACGTAATTAATTTTGAATTATTAACTATATTTATCATGATAAAATCATATAAAATAAAATAATCGATATAAAATTAAATTTATTGGATCTTATGTCGATCTAAAGTACATTTGACCTATTTTCAGAAAATAATAAAAAAATAAACAACTGCAGAGTGTCGATTGAATTTTAAATCTATAGCCGTTCATCGAAATTCGGAACAAAAACCCTTCGTTCGAAGGCCAAACGACATTCGAATGAGATAAATTAGAATTGTTGATGCTTGGTAATGTGTTAATCCAATCCGTATGGTTGGATTCACAAAAACTAGACAGAAAAAAAATTTAACCTTGAAATAGGTTATTTCGTCGAGAGTTATATGAAAAAAATAAACAACTATAGGGTGTCGACCTTAAATTTTATATTTATAGCCGCTCGTCGATATTCAGAATAAAAACCCTTTGTTCGAAGGCCAGACGACTTTGAAACGAGACCAAATTTGAACCACCGATGCTTGGTAATGTGTTAATCCAACTCGTACAGTTGGATTCGTAAAAAATGACCAGAAAAAAATTTTAACCCGAAATAGGTCATTTCGTCGGGAGTTATGTAGCACTTATAACAACTCTCGGCGAAATGACATGTTTCGAAGTTAAATTTTTTTCTACACAATTTTTTACGAATCCAATCATACGGATTGGATTTACATATTACCAAGCGTCAACGGTTCGAATTTGGTCTTGTTCCAAGGTCGTTTGGCCTTCGAACATTAAAATTCAAGATCGACACTCTGCAGTTATTTATTTTTTCATTATCTTCTGAAAATAGGTCAAATATACTTCAGATTGACATAAGATCCAATAAATTTAATTTTCTACCGATTATTTTATTTTATATAATTTTATCATTCTAATTACAGTTAAAAATTCATAATTAAGTATCCAACGATTTAATAACATATTTTAATTTGTAAAAATGTTATATAAAATCAACTTTATTAAAGTTGTTTAATGAACCAACTAAAAGTTACATAGATTAGTCGTGAGAGTTAGATTTTCAATAATGTTAAATATTCAAATTACACGAAAATAGATCATCAAAAATACTAATTTAATTGATCTTAATAGTCGTTACATTGAATGGTTATGCTAAAATATCTTGTTTGTATTTTAGAAACTCAATTTGTATTTTTAAACATTTTTTAAAACGTAAAATGAATAAGAAAATATTAAAAAAATACAAAATTAGCATGTCGTTGCTAGCTGATGGCATGTCAAGTATACAGAAAGAAACCACGCAACCTTTTCTCATTCTCCCAGTTTCCCACCATATTTTCACGCATGCAAAAAATAAAAACGAAACTTGACCGCCGTCGTCGCTCCCCCTCGGCCGCCATGGCCTCTCGTCAACTTCATCCTAGGCCGCCATAACTCGTCGGAATCACCAGTCTCTCCAATTTCATCTTAACTTAGGTAAAAATTTAACCCTAATTTTGGATTTAAGGTTAATTAGTACGATTATGTGTTTAAAATTGATGATTATTGCATATTAGTTGGTGATAATTGTGTATTACTTGATTTGGGAATATTAATAAGTGTTGTTATTTTTTAATTTATAATTAAAATCGGTTGATTAAAAATCTGAAAGTTAGCGTATAATTATTGACTAATATGTATGTTGATTAGTTTACGCGATTGTTTGTTATAGTTTAGAATAATTTTAGGGCTACTATGTATGGTTGAATAGTGAATAAGTTATATATAAAGCTTATCGTTAAACATAATTAATATTTTTTAATTAATTAGTGTGTGTTAATTATAAGTGTTAGTGGTAAGGATAAAAGAAAGTTATTTTTAATGATTAATTATTTTTAGTAGTTTATTAATTAGCACGTCTTGTTGCAAACTTCAAATGTTAGTTTACAAATTAGTTAAGTTAAAAATTTAAATAGTTAAATGAACTGTAAAATATGTTTTAAAATTTCATATTTAGTTAATAAGATATATAAGTAGTTGAATGAATTTATAAAATATGGTTTAAAATTGAATTCGTAGTTATTAAAATTGTAATTTGTGTATTTTTTGAGGTAGTTTTAAATAATAAATTTCTTTTGAAACAAATATTATACTAAAATCGATTTGTAAAATTAAAAAATGAATATAATGTTTATTTGAAAATAAGCGTAAGTATTATTTTAATAAACACAACAACAAATTAAAGCCTTTAGTCCCAAAAAGCTTTAATTTATTTTAGAAAATACAAAAACCTACCCTTGGATGTAAAGTTATGCGTACAAAAGAAAGAAGTGAAGTTGTGTCGAAATTAAAGCTTTTAGTCCCAAAAGGCTTTAATTTATTTTCGAAAATACAACAACACACCACTTGGATGCAAAGTAATGCGTACAATAGAAAGAAGTGAAATGCTGTCGAAATTAAAGTCTTTAGTCCCAAAAAGCTTTAATTTCTTTTAAAATGAAGTAAAGTGTTGTCAAACTTTCTAACATATATTTTTAAATTATGAAAAATGTTTGAGTATTTCTCGATCATAGTTGGATGTATGAAGTCAAAAATAGTATAATGGGTTCAGTGAAGGAATATTTCCATAATAATGTACACAAATTTATTAGATTAGCCAAATCTAATAATGGAAATGATGAAGTAATTCATTGCCCTTGTAGTAAGTGCAAACATTTGAAGAATTAAGAACCAGATATAGTTATAGTACATTTGTGTCAAGTTGGTTTTGTGCCAAATTATTACTTGTGAGATCGTCATAGAGAACTTGTTGCACCTACACATAATCCTATAGTGTCAGAGGACGAGATGAATAACATAGCGAATCCAATAGAAGATATGGTGGAAGATGCAGCGCGATCAATGTTCCCTACCATTCAAGTTAACTATGAAGATATAAATGTAGAAGAAGAATTGGCTGTAGGAGCGAAAAGAATGTATGATCTATTGGATGCTGCTAAGAGGCCGTTGTGGGATGGTTTTAAAAGTGAAACCGAATTATTAGTAACTGCTGAATACATTACTATAAAATCAAAATTCAACTTTACAGAGGCTGGATTTAAAAACGCCATATGTTATCTAATAATCTGATGTGCGATAATCATTAAGAAGTAAGAAAACTTATGCCCTCTGTTGCTCTGTCGTACTAAAAGATAAATACATGTATAAACGGTTGCATATTGTACTGGAAATATGATATCAACCTTAGCAAATGCAAAATATGTAATGAGAAAAGATACAAACCAAAAAAAATGAAGTTCCATACCAGAGAATGCATTATTTACCCATCACTCCTAGACTTTGAAGGTTATATGCGTCTTCTGCTATGATATATCATATGCGATGACATGGAGTAAGAACACAGGAAGATGAAACTTTGACACATCCGTCTGATGGAGAAGCATGGAAACATTGTGGTAAGACTTATGCCGTATTTGTTGTAGAGAACCGTAATGTCAGACTTGGTTTATGTAAGGATGGATTTTCACGATTCTCTCAATTTGGTAGTAAATATTCATCTTGGTCTATTATCGTTACGTCTTATAATTTACCTTCGTGGATGTGTATGAAAACTCTATATATGTTTCTCACTATTGTCGTCTCTGGCCCTGATAACCCAACACAAGGAATCATGTTTATTTACAACCATTAACTGAGTTGAAAACACCGTGGCATGAAGGTGTTGGAACATACGACATTTCGAAAAAAATGAATTTTTGTATGTCCGCTTCTTTGTTATGGACTATTGGTGATTTTCTTGCGTATGCAATGCTTTTAGGTTAGAGTACGGCCGGCCGTCCAACTTGTCCTTATTGCATGGAAGAAGCACGAGCATTTTCTTTACCCCATGGGAAGAAAATTTCATGGTTTGAGTGTCATCGGTATTTTCTCCATGTTAATTATCCTTTTAGAAGAGATAAAAAACTTTATAGCTAATAGAGCAGAGACTATGCGACCATAAACGATTTGGTCAAGCGAAGAAATATGTGAACTTGTAAAAGAACATCTAAAGATACATGAAATTGGAGTACATAATGAAATTTCTTGTAAATCGATAATTCATAATTAGTGCAAACAAAATATATTTTGAGAGTTAACTTTACTTCAACATAATATTGACGTGATGCATAATGAGAAAATGTATTTGATAATGTGTTTAATGCAATTTTGAATGTTAAGGTGAAAACTAAAGACAGTTTGAATTCAAGATGTGATATAGAACAACTATGTAAACGTCCCGAATTTCATATGAAGTCCAATGACAGTAACAAAACCCCAAAGCATGCTATGGGCTAGATAACAAGCAAGTAAAACTCGTGTTAAAGTGGGTGGAAGAACTAAGATGTCCTGATGGGATTTCTTCTAATCTCCGTAGATGTGTTGACTTTAAAAATATTAAACCGAGTGAGATGAAAAGTCAAGATTGCCATGCCATGATGGAAAATTTGTTGCACATGGTTTTCAAAGAACCATTGCCCGTAAAAGTATGGAGTGTTATAACAGAATTAAGTTTGTTGTATAAAGAGCTTTGTTCGAATACGTTAAAAGTCGACCATATACATAAACTTGAAAAGGATATCCCTATATTGCTTTGCAAATTAGAGAAAATGTTTCCTCTAGAATTCTTTAATGTAATGGAGCTTTTACCTGTTCATCTTTCATCTAAAGCACTTCTTCGAGGTTCTGTGCAATATGGATGACATATCCATTTGAGAGGAAATATTGAATATATATCAATTTTAATTTAAAATTCAAATTTACATAAGTAAATTTAAATTGAATTAATTTTGTAAAAGTACTTGAATCATCTGAAGAAAAATGTAAGACAAAAAGCATAATTTGAAGGTTCGATTTGCAGATCATATCTTGAAGAAGAAGCTTTATTCTTTTTCTGTTATTATTTCAGTGACCATGTGAACTTATCATTTGTAAGTGTTCCTCGTAATGATGAAGCCGTTGAACAAGATTCTTCTCAAACAATGTTATCTATTTTTAGAAAACATGATCGACTTGTTGGAAAATATGTGGAAACATGGTTAGATGATAAAGGTTACCATACGACACACGCATATGTTAATGTTAATTGTGCTGAAGTTGCACCATTTGTGAGGTAATATTAAATTCATATTTATTTTAATTATACTTACATATTGCAATGGAATATTATATATTTTTGCAGTATTTATGAATCACAACATCCACGTGGCTATCTCAGTAAAAAAATTGCTAATTGGTTTTCGAACTACGTTTATGATCCAAGAAATTGTGTCATTGAAGAAGGATTGAAACATCTTGTGCTAGGACTAAAAAGAAATATCAAGGCTTATCAAATATTCTTCATCAATGGATTTAAATTCAACACCAAGAAATATGGTGCTAAAAAATTAACCTATAACAGTGGTGTATTTGTCAAAGGTAGTGACGATCCAAATAAGCATATAAAAGATTTTTACAGTGTCTTAACACATGATTTAGAATTGACATATTTTATACGACCTATAGAAAATGTTTTTTTTATTCAAATGCATTTTGCCAAGCAATGTTCTTTTCAGGAATCAACGTACACAAAGATAAGCTTATTGAAATAAAGCATACCTCGCATTACTATAAGTATGATCCTTTCGTATTAGTCAAACAAGCATTACAAGTTTATTTTGCTCACTATCCATCCCTAAATGGATATAAAGCGGACTGGTCAGCTATTTTTAAAACAAAGACAAGATTTACATTTGATGGAAATAATATTCCGGATGAAATAGCTTATCAAGCGAGTCTTGAGCCAAATAATGACATAATAATAACTGATGATCATACTAATTTAGGGCCTTTGAACGATGGATCAAATGTTTTAATAAAAGCATTTGAGAGTACAAAGGAAAACGATATAGAGTATGAGTCTGAATCAGAAAACGATGAAGACTGATTATCAGTCACTAATGATATAATGTATATATGATGGATATTTGTAACACTTGTTGTATAATTTATATTTTGAGTTTCCCTGTTATTAACGATGATGACTATGTTGTAAGCTATGTATTTTTCTATTTTATTAATTCTATGTATTTAGGAGATCTTATTCATTTTTGTAGTTTTAGTGGAATTTTTATATGATTATTAATCATAATTATTTTCTAATAATAAAATGATATGTTTTTCATTATATGAAATGATAAGTTTGAAGCAGGTATTATATATATATCTCATAGGAGATCTTCCAGATCTCATGCTTTTACTTTTGCTGCCGCTGGTGAGGGTGCCAGCGGCTAGGCCGATTTACGCCCAAGGGCGACTATGATTCCGAAGAGTGAAGGGTAAGTATCAAATTTATTGCAACGTTACTAATATTTAGTGCATGTATATTATCTAAAATGTATTAAATGTATACATTGAAATTAATATAGGGAATTTGAGCTGGAGCCTTTCCATTTTATCCCGGCTGTCTCTAAGAAGGCAAATATGAGTCCTATCACTTATTGTTGGCCTCATTGGGATGATATTCCACTGCATATTAATAATGCTATACGGGCCAACGTTATGGTAAGTATAAATTTATAATTTATTTGAAAATGACATATTTGATCTTTGAAAATTAATACTATATATAATTTGTTTTAATTTCAATATGTAGGCTGCAGTAGTTGTAGAAGAGGAAGATCAAGATCTGTTTAGGAATCACTGGAACAAGAAGCCGAGGAAAAATTACAGGGATACACTCTCAAGCATTAAAAAAATCTCGATTGGATGAGTGCTAGTATTTGGGAGGAATTTCAGTAGCATTAGGAAACTCCCGCCGTGAAAGTAAGTTTTCTAGTTTCATATTGTTATTATAATTTGTTTAAAGTTCGTATAATAATTGCATTAATTTAGTCAATCATATATTAAAATTTACATGAAATTGCCGAGCAAAAATCGGCAAACAGGAAAAAAAATCCTGTTGTACACCGTGGTGGTTCAAAATCCTTCCAACAATATCGGAAGGAAACGGTAAATTTATAAATTATGACTATAAATAGTTATAACATTATTTAATCATATACAAACTTGTAAATTCATATATAATTTCAGGGTAAGGAGAAGGGCCATGATCCTATATATGCAAAGATCTTCATTCGAACTCATGCCATCGAGCACACCAATGATGATAGCTTAGTTTTGTTTACTTAGATGGTCCCTAAATCTTAAGCCATAATGGTAAACATGCTTAAATTTTTTCCTTATTTCATATTACATAAATTGTAAATTGAATATTTATTGTTGTAAAATTATGTTCCTAATCACAAGAAGGATTTGAAACAGAGCAAGTTCGAGTGCTGCGGTCCACCGACCGAGAGGAGTTGACCGCCGAGGAGGAGGACATGATTTTTGATGCTGTGACCGACAAGTCCATATGAAACAGGGGATAAGGTTCGACAATCAGGAGGTAATGTTTATTGTGTTCAACTACTTCATTAACTATTTATAAATTTTATTTAATATTACATATAAATTATACTAGCTATTAACTAATTTACAGACAAGAATGTCCTATGCCGGTTATAGGAAATCACAGGCCGAAGAGGAGATAGCACAATTTAGAGAGCAGATAGCGGAGTTGAACGATTGGTGGAAAAGAAGAGGATTGACTATGCTGCTAGATGAGCGGATTGCGACATATATGACAGAGCACGGGACATTTCCTTCGCATGGGTCGGAAATGATGATAAGTACATATAGTTGTGTTTCTGATGGATATTTGATTGTTTTGTTTTGTAATTTTTTGACACGTGTTGATGGATTTGAAACTTATTTGTTAGTCATGTTGTTTGTGAATGTTTGATGGATTTGTGGATATCTGATGGTTGTTTTGTTTGATGGACATGATGATTTGCAGGTATGGTTGCGTTGTTTGATGAACATTAATGTAAATATTGATTTTTTTGATATAAACATGGTTATGGGCGATATGTATGAGATATGCGATGTATGTGATGGTTGCACTTATGAAATTGGGTTTATATGTGTTGTGTATGAGGTAGATAGACAGATGAATATATATATATATATATATATATATATCTGTGTGTGTGTGTGGTTGGATGGTTGAAATAACAGTTGTTATATAAAACAGAATGCATAGGTTACCGACAGCTAGCGACAATTTATTGGCACAGGTTACCGATAGCTAGTGACGACCTATTTGCATAGGTTACTGAGGGTTACCGACCCTCCATTACAATATACATGATGCACAGTTTCATGCTACGTGTCCATCGACCTTCATCGGCTAGTGACGGCTTGGCCGTCCCTAACCGTTGAAAAGTTAACGACGAGGCCGTCGCTAAAGCAGCCGTCTTTTCTTTGATCGATGACTTAAAAAGTAACGACTTTTATCATAGCTTAGCAACGACTACCGATGACCATTGATGGCTATCTACCATTGCTTAACCTAGTATGTTCTGTAGTGTTTACATATATACCCCAAACATAAAACATAGCGAGATCATGCCGCCTAGCATGATAGTTTTCTCCTCATCTATTCACCATCATTAATTTCATCATATCAAATAGAGTGAAAATCATAGTGTAGAGACCTATATTTTTAATGATAGGATGTTTAAATAGTTGATTTATGTTGAAACCAAAAATGGGCATCAACACCCAATAGAATCTAGTAGAGATTAAATTAAGAATGAAATTAAAACAGAGCAGAAATTATAAATGAACACACAAATTTTTTATAGTGGTTCGGCAATCTTGGCCTATGTCCACTTCATACTTTTACTGATATTCCACTTGGTTATGATTACAAGAGTGTTTGGATCAGCTAGAATCCATTAATACAAAAGTGAAGAATAATAATGGCAGAGCCTCGACAGAGAAAGCCATCTTCATTTCTAACGCCGTGTCTGCTGTATTTATAGGGGAAGAAGTGCATGGATCAGACCGAAATTTTGGCAGAAGGTTCAGGAGACCAAAACGAGGCAACCCAAAAATTTGCAGGCCCATTAGGGCCCACAATAGGGGTCAGTACCGACACCTATAAATGCATCCAAATGGGATGCGATCCCTATGAGGGATGTCCCATGATGTTAGCTACTTGCTCCCCAAATTTCATGCAATTCCGATGCACTGCTTGTGAGATATCACATTTTCCGTGAAGTAGTGTTGTTTGAATTCTAATTTCTGCTGATCCCTCTAGAGGGATAGGTACCGATCCTTCCAACTTGCTCCAAATGTCATGCAGTCCCTAGGGGGTGTTCCACATGTCCTAATTAGCTTTACTCTAAGTTTCATGTAGACAACACCCGTAGATTTGAGTTATTGACCGATCACCATTGTAATATGTAGTGAAAGCTAAATATGGACGATCCCTTTTATACCGATCCCTTTTTATACCGACCGCTTTTTATACCGACCCCTTTTATACCGATCCCTTTTGATAGGTGAATTAATTTTCCCATAACTTGATCATACGAACTTCATATGACTTGAAACTTGGAATGTAGCCTCATGGGGCCTTCCTTGTCACTTTGTATCGATCTTACCAAGTTTGGGACATTAATTAAGGATATATACCGATCCCCTAAGGAAAGGGATAGACACTGAACCCTCGCCTAGGGGAGGCATTATTCTATACTTAGAATATTCTAAAGAGTCTATCCATTGGCCTCGGTTGATTGTTACTTCATATACCCATGCTTGATCTATGAGCCTAATAATCATCTCTCCAGGTTGTCTTCCTTGATGATCGCCCAGTCTAATTTGCCCAGTCAGTCTGAATATAGCCGGACCAAAAAGTCTGATAACAATTTAAATATTTAACCATTAATTATTTTAAGGCCAAAAATACAATTTTTCGCATATGGTCAATTAGGACCCGAGATCACTTCCACTAAGTTCAGATTGATATTGTGAATAAAAATGAGTAAAAGATTCGCTATATTGGAAGATTGGATGTACTCATGGCAGAAATGATTTTGAAATTAGAAAAATTAGTATCCCGGGGCACGGTCTCAGATAGTGACGAGATTTATACCGTTGGATCTAGAAAAATGAGGTGATGTATGCAATTGCAAACGAGTTTCATTGCGATCAGATGCGTCGTGTGATTATATAGACTCGAAATGTACAACCGTTTATTTGAGAAATCAAATAAACAAATAATTAAATATTAATATAAATAACCCCAAATCACTCTCTCTCATTTCAATTTCGCAGTTATTGTTCCATTTAAAATCTATGGCCACTCCTCCTCTTGATATTCAAAAAATTAAAATCCGTTGATTCAGGCTACTAAAAATCATGATATCAGATTCATCGGACTCGAGGTGAGATAGGCTTCGAATCCGTATAAGCTTTGACATGTGCGGCAACGTTTGGTTGAGATCGACCCATTCTTGCTGAACTAGGGTTTCAGTTTGCCGGATCTTGAGGCGGCGATAGGAGGATTTGAGATTTGCGTTGCGATTCTTGAACGAAATAGCACCTCTCCTCAAATGTTGGCCATGTACAACCGTGTCTAGCCATAGGTGACATTTTGAGGCCGATATCCTGGGTGTTGAGTTGCGATTTGTAAGGTGGATCCGGGTTGGTCGAGCTTGGGGGCAGATCGAAGGGATCGAGAAGATGAACACATTGCATTCGTCAGTTGTTAATTTCGTAGAGCGTAGCTCTGTATCACTGCCAAGACGTGCATGCATGAATGGGTTTGAGGAGTGTTGTGCATGCGTACAGGTGAAGTAAGAAGAAGGATTAGAGTTAAGTAATGTAATTAGTTATTTAATTAGTGAATTTCTTATTTAATTAATCTCGAATCGTGTTTGATCCATATCTTTTTCATACGAGGTCCATTTTGAATGCGGTTTCTTGCGTTGCGCTCGTGATGGAGAGATCTACGTTTTGGCAGTGATTTTGATAGCTGTTATGGAGGTGAGTGTTAGTTTCTCTCACTCTACAATGATTGTTTGTGTAGTATAAGATCGACATTCTAAAATGGTTTTTGGTTTTAAAATGTGATTTTCCTGTACTTAGACAACTACTAGATTTTTATAAAATAAAATAAAATAATTCTAAATGGCTCTATATCGGATATCATATTTTTCTCATCGACGTGACAGTTTTAGGGAATTATTAGATTTGGGATATTTTTTATATAATTTCCCTATTGGTTGGTATGGAAATATTATACATGTTGTATGTATACTGTTTTAGATGTATGTATAGTTATTGGTTGCATGTTTGCATATTTGATTATTTTTAGTTGAAAACACCGATTTAGCGGCGATCGAGTATTAGGAAATATCTTGTGCATTGGGGTTTCATACATACGAAAATCCAACAAATGAGATAAGTTGTAGATGAGGGTTAGGATATGTGCTGACTGATCTGAAGGTGGAAAATGTGGCTTCGGACTTCACGATGGATGCCAGACGTTTCCATTTGATTTGTACTTATTTGTTTTAGTTAAGTACATGACCAAAGTTGTCGATATTGACCATCGTAGAGTGGTCAATGTTCATCACTATTGTTGATTGGTGATTTGGTTGATCTTTGTCATGGACGTTGGGGAGATTTCATGGTGCATAATGTGATGGTTTGTTCATGCGACCGACTTAGAGTTTTGATGTTATTGTTCTACGGATACAAGCGATTTAGATGGTAAGGCGATGATATGATGCTTTGACATGAGAGTTGGTACTTCTAATTATGGCTCGACAGTGTATGGAGTAGGTTCCGTGGTTGATAGTTTTAGGACTTTGTAGATCGTGCTGGAGGTGTTGGCTCGTTCGCGCTATGAGAGGATTGCAATGTAACAACATGATGAAAAGCCTTGTATCTTCGGTCTGTGACTCGTTGTGGGAGTAAGTACCGAAGATTAGACACTCTGTATCTTCGGTTTATGGCTCGAGTAGGGAGTAGGTACCAAAGAGGCTCGTGTTGGGAGTCATGGAGTGGAGGAATGTGTTGGGTTCCGGTTAGGGGAAACTGTATTATGTTGGTAGGGCTCGGATAGATATGCACGTGCTAAGGGATCGTTGATGACTCAGAGTGTTTTCTGTTGTACTTGAAGTAGAGGTATTGTGTAGTGGGGACGCCCATCGATTGATAGTGAAGATCTGTATACCCTAGACCTATGGCTTTGGGTCTAGTGTACAGCTTTGGATTGTGAGACAGTATCCAACATTAGGATGTGAGATAGGAGAGGACAACGAAGAACCAAGATTTCCACTAGTCCTTGGCAGTATGGAGGCCAAACGAGTTATCATATATCTAAAGCACACTGGGTGATAGTGAGTATTGTTTGAAGAATGCTATGTTTGTTATGGTTGCTTCACTAGCCACCAATCACTCTAGGGATGTCACACGAGGGAGGTATTGTACATAGGGATACCTAGACACCTTGACAATTTACTTAGTATGGAGTAGGTATTGTGGATGGAGATACCTAGGCACTCCGACAGTTTATAGAGTATGGAGTACCCCTTTTATGATGTTGTAGAGTAGCATATTATCGATGTTATGTGCTGATGCTTTCGTTGCAAGAACAGATCAGGTATGATTCGTATACCCTCTGTTCCGTATAATATATCAACTTTTATAGTATTTTGAGATTATTTATTGCTCACACCAGAATGTTGTATGATCTGAGGTTTTATGCTTTGCTTCTTATTATCTCGGGTACTCTTAAATGAGTAGATTAGAGATCTGGTGTGGATGACATATGGAGTTCTGGAGATGGACTAGCAGGAAGTAATGTTTGTATATTCTGTGGTATGACACTATGGAGCCTTGACAGTGTTTAACTTACTATTATTAGAGACAGTTATCGGTTGAGTTTATGTACCAGTTGTATAAACTCTATTACTGTGTTGTATAACTCTATGGATCTCATACTCTGATGGTTAGTTCACATTGTTATTATTGTCTTGACTGTTTTATATCTGTATTGACTATTATATTTTATCCGATACGATATGAGATATACAACATGTTATTTAATTATTTGATGTTTCATTTTTCTTCTTTTCCATTCTCTTCTCTTCTATTTCCTCTTCTTTACTTCTTTTATTTCCTTTTACAACTGTTTTGTATCATTGGTGTAGGGCGATCATTGCATTCGGTATCAGAGCAAGGTCACATGATTAACCTGAGTTTATACCATGATGTAGTAGAGATAGGCTAGGATTTATCACCTTAGATTGGATCTAGAGTGTATATATATAGGAGAGAGTTTGTATTTTTTATATATATTTTGGTTTTCAGAACTATATAGTGGTATATAGTATATACTAGCTTTATTGCACACATGAGCACTATTGATGTAGTTTTCTTTATGAGAGACTGATCACCCTTGTTATAGAATAGGAATGATCTGGCATACAAGAAATATTTCTATTGACTCCATCCTTTGAGTAGAGGAGTGTGCAGAATCGGGGTCACTAACCCTGATTGATAGGATATGTTCGTAGAGATGGTGTGAACCATTTTCTAGAATGCCCAAGTTGTTCTGGATGATTATGGTGCTCAAGTGAAAATGCCTAGAGTCGACCGTGCTAAGCTGTATAGAGACTACGAGAGGCAGACCATCACTTAAAATGGAGTTGGCTATTGAAAGGCAAGATTGGATGGTTACTTGCAAGCGGATCTTCGATGACTTGGAATTAGATGTTGCAATGAGGAAGAAGTTGACCTCTAGATGACTCCAGGGATAAACAATGAACTATCGGAGTGTCTCTATAGCTTCTATTCCCAAGATTGATTTACTTGGGATTAGTTCATAGTTGACTTCGAAGAATGGAGAGTTTATCATTAGGTTGAGTGATCATCTTGGGAAGCGATTGATTGGTTGTATTGACGAGAGCTTCGAGAAGATGATCGAGAAGGCTTTATGATGAGAGAGCCTATACCCAGTATAGGAGGATTGTCCTAAACCAGCTGAGTAGGGATAAACCGTGGAAGCATATCTATTGATTGCTATTCTGATTTCGTCGAGTGCTCCATTGAGGAAAGAGAAGAGAAATGACATTACCATTTGGGGTATGGTTTTCACATATGGCGTTTCCATACATATTTTATTTGATGTCGAGGTTTCATATTCCTTCAATTAGTGATTTGATAGATAATTTGGGATTGAGACTTAAGATAGATAACCGACCTTTAACCAAGTCGGGCCTAGTTAGAGGCTTAGCCAGCTCATACATGGTTTGTCGAGACTATGCCTTTTTTGAGTCATAGATGTTTTTTGTTTGCTATTGGTTTGTTTTGGGTTTTGATTAGGTTCAGTATCATAGTTTGGGAATTAACTGGCTGAAGGGGGTACAGAACAGTGGTGAATTATGTGAGGCCGTTGGTGACGATTGGTTTGTGGAGGAGCGAACAATAGTGATTGGCTGCCTACACAGGATGGGGTTATGCTTAGCTTTCTATATTCGCTCGATATTCCACAAGATGAGTTGTCATTTGTGCTTGTATCTAGAGAGTGTCCGGACATATTTGATGAGGTGACCGGACTACCACCATATAGGAAGTGAATTCCGTATCGATCTGATTAGAGGTGCTAGACCAGTAGTTATGCTTTAAGGCATATGACGCCCAAAAAGTAAAAGAAGTTAAAGATGCGAGTGGATGACCTATTGAGATGATAGTTCATTCGTAGGAGCATATTTAGGTAGGATGCACCTATAGAGTTCGCCACTAAGACGAATGGCTCTTTGAGGTTGTTTGTTGATTGTCATAAGCTGAATGAGATGATGAACAAGTATCCACTACTCATTGATGGCTTGTTCGATCAGCTATATAGTACGAGGATGTTCTCTTAGTTGGACCTTGCGATGGGTTTTCACTAACCGAGAGTATTTTGGGAGAGTGTTCTGATTATAGCATTTCATACGCTCCTTTGATTTTTGATTGATTGGTTTTTCCATTCAGGCTAACCGCGTGTCGACATACCTTGTTGATCTCATGGACCGTGTTTCAAGGGATCACTCGAGTAAATCTTTACTTGTGTTCATTGATGATATCATCGTTTACTCATGGACGAAAGAAGAGCACAAGGTACGATTGGTGATTGTATTGGAGGTGTTGAGAAGACACTGATTGATGGTGAGATTTTTGGAGTATCACTTCTGGGAGAGGGAAGAGAGATGCTTGGGTCATGTGGTTTCAGAGTAGGACATTGTTGTGGATCCTGTAGAGGTTACGGCAGTCCAAAATTTAAATAGACCCAAGATAGCAACACTGTTAGCCTATGTGATGAGAGAAGTTCGGACTTTTATATGAGACGCGAGGTGTGGACACACGTTAGAAAGTCTGATAGAGGGGTTGACGAATGCACTGATGTTACTCATTCCGAGTGGAAATGAGGAGTTGATAGTACATACATACCCATGGTAATTGACTGGGTATGATATTGGTATCGAAAGGTTAGGTTGTCGCATGTTAGTTGACAACTAAAACCGCATGAGAGAAAGTATCCGAGTTTTGATTCAGAGTTGATGACTATAGAGTTCGCTTTGGAGAGTTGGAGGCATTAGAGAGGAGTTCGAGATGTTCAGTGATTCCACATCATTGAAGTATCTCTTTTCCGAGAAGGATCACAACCTTCGCCAGTAGCGATGGTCGGCATTATTAGCCTCCAATGGATATGACATTTCCTATGCATCCATAAGGGAAATGTAGTTATTGATGCTTTGAGTGGAAGACATATTAGTTTAGGAGAGATATTCCTAAAGTGGGCATTGCTCGAGTTTATCGCTGGTTATGACTTCAGAACTCGATGAGTTATGGCCAAAGGTGATAGCTACTTTGACCATTAGACCTACTTTGATTTAGTGGATCAGTCCTAGTCAGAGGTGTGAGGCCATACTAGTGGGAACCATGGCTAAGTTAGAAGAATGAGTAGGTCTATAGAGGTGATGTAGTGCGGGCCCGACCAAGATTATTGGTTCCGCAGGGATGAGGGATTTCGTGTTCTTGAGTAGTGGGAACAGATATATATATGCTGCATTGATGGACTGGTGAGGACTGAAGATAGTAGGATAGCATTTGAGTCATAGTCGATTGGTTGACGAATAATGTTAGATTTTTATTCCTTATGTCCAATAAAACGACATCTGAATTTGTCAAGTTATATTTGGGATGGATAGTATGATTCTATTATATGCCAAGAGCATTGTAAGTGGCTAAAACCTGTTGTTCGATAGTGGGTTTTTGGATAACTTCAAGAGGCATATGGAAATTTAGCACTGAATCGACTAGATGATATCGAGACTGAACTAAGAACTTTAAGATCTCGTAGGCCTGTTCGTACTAATAGACGTGATACGAAACAGATTAGGAGCAAGGTGGTGGAGCAGTAAAGGTTTAGTGAAGTAAAAGTGAAGGCGATATGATATGGAAGACCGAGAAGAGCATGGGGACCGCTTATTCAAATCTCTTCACTTGGTGAGATATCATTTCTATTATCGGCTTTCATATTGGATATCATATTCGATGTTTTGTACTACATAGTTTAGTATCCTGCTTGCTAGGATAGGTGTGAATGTTACTTTTTGATATTTTATCTTATGTATGTATGTTTGATATTAGATTGTTAACATTTGAGATGATGGCCTATGCTACATGGTTGTTAGGCATGCGGTATAGTTATGGTTGGATATAACATACTTATTTGAGATGATTGCTATATATGATCTAGCATGTTTAAACACATGATGTTGTTATATTTGTGTTAATCCTCTTTGTTGAGTACATATTCAGGTACATGGAAGTGAAGGTTGGCTGTTTGGATGCTTATTCGCTTATATTTGCATCTAAATGGTATGCTCTAGTTATTGAGGAGGTATGTAACATCTATAGTGTAGATTTGGTGATATATGTTTGGTTGTTCTTACAAAACGAGATGCCTTAGATATGAGATGTATATATCTTTGTTGTATTGAGATTTTCCCCCAACCTGGCCGTGCAAAGGAGGTGCTACCGAATTTTTTCGAAACCTGAGGGGCTTTCGATGGCTTATGGCTGAGAAGGCGTTCTCCTTACTTTGGGATTTCGGGGATGAAATCTTTTAAGAAGGGGAGAATATAACGACCCGTATTTTTAACGATATGATAGTTAAATAATCGATTCAAATATTTAATTGTGAATTATTTTAAGGTCCAAAAATATGATTTTTCGCATACCGCTGAATCAGGACTCGAGACCACTACCATTGAGTTTGGATTGATGTTGTGAATTAAAATGAGTATAAGGATCGGTATATTTGGAAATTGGACGATCAGATAACCAAAATGATCTTGAAATGTGTGAAATTAACATCCCAGGGCACAATCTCAAATAGCAGCGGGTATACTATTAGATACGAAAAAATGAGATGATGTACACATACGAGTTTCGTTGTGATGGAACGCATCGTGTGATCGTATGGAATCGAAATGTACGGTCGTTTACTTGAGAAATCAAATAAACAAATAATTAAATATTAATATAAATAACCTCAAATCACCCTCTCTCTCTCATTTCAATTTCACGGTTACTGTTCCATTGGAAATCCATGGCCGCTCCTCCTCTTAATATTCAAAAAATTAAAATCCGCTGATTCATACCACTGAAAATCTTGAGATCGGATTCGTTGGACTCGGGGTGAGATAGGCTTCAAATCCATTTAGGCTTGACATGTGTGGCGACGTTTGATTGAGATCGACCCATTCTTGCCGAACTAGGGTTTTAGTTTGCCGGAACTTGAGGCAATGATAGGAGGATTTGAGATTGGCATTGCGATTCTTGAACGAAGGAGCACCTCTCCTCAATTTTTGGCTGTGTCCGATGATCGTGTTTGGCCTTAGGCGACATTTTGAGGCCGATAGCCTGGGCAGTGAGTCGTGATTTGCAGGACGGAGCGAGGTTGGTCGAGCTTGGGTGCAGATCGAAGGGATCGAGAAGAGGATCACATTGCATTCATCGGTTGTCGATTTCGTGTAGCCTAGCTCTGTATCACTACCAAAACGTGCACGCATGAATGAGTTTAAAGAGTGTCGTGCACGTGTACAGGTGAAAGAAGAAGAAGGATTAGAGTTAAGTAAGGCAATTAGTTATTTAATTAGGGAATCTCTTATTTAATTAATCTCGAACCATATTTGATCCATATCTTTTCCATACGTGGTTCTTTTGGACGCGGTTTATTGCATTGCGCTCGTGATGGAGAGATATACGTTTTGGTAGTGGTTTGTATAGCTTTTGTAGAGGTGAGTGATATTTTCTCTCACCATGCTATGATTGTTTGTATAGTGTTAGATCAACATTCTAGAATGGTTTTTGGTTTTAAAATGTGATTTTTCTATACTTAGACATCTATTAGATTTTTATAAAAGAACATAATATTATTTTTAATTGGTTTTACATCGGATGTCTTATTTTTCTCATCGACATGCCATTTTTAGGGAATTATCAAATTTGGGCTATTTTTGATATGGTTTCCTCATTGGTTGGTATGAATGTATTATACATGTTGTAAGTATGCTGTTATGAATGCATGTATAGTTGTTGGTTGCATGTTTGCTTGTTTGGTTGTTTTTGGTTGAAAACGCAGATTTAGCGATGATTGAGTGTTAGAGAATATCTTGTGCGTTAGGATTTCGACAGATGAAATACAACAAACGAGATAAATTGTAGAAGAAAGTTAGGATATGTGCTGATTGATCTGTAGGTAGAGACGAGGCTTCGGACTTCAGGATGAATGCCGGACGTTTCCATTTGGTTTGTACTTACCCGTTCTGGTTAAGTATACGACCAAAGCGGTTAATATTGACCATCGTAGAGTGGTCAATGTCCATCATTATTGTTGGTTGGCGATTTGGCCGATCTTTGTCGTGGACGTTGAGGATATTTCATAGTGCGCGATGTGATGGTTAGTTCGTGCAACCAACTTAGAGTCTTGACGTTATTGCTTTATGGGCGAGCGATTTAGATGGTGAGGCGATGATGTGACGCTTCGACATGAGAGTTGGTACTTTGGATTACGACTCGATGGTGTATAGAATAGGTTCTGAGGTAGATAGTTTCAAAACTCTGTAGATCGTGCTGGTGGTGTTGGCTCATTCACATCATGAGAGAATGGCGATGTAACAACATATTAAAAAGCCTTGTATCTTCGGTTTGTGACTCGTGGTGTGAGTAGGTACTAAAGATTAGACACTCCGTATCTTTGGTCTGTGACTCGAGTTGGAAGTAGGTACCGAAGAGGATCGTGTTGGGAGTCGTGGAGTGGTGGGTTCAAGATAGTGGAAATTGTATTGAGCTGATAGGGCTAGGATGGATGTGTAAGTGCTAAGGGATCGTTAATGACTCGGAGTGCTTTCTATTGTACTCGAAGCAGAGGTATTGTATAGTGGGGACGCTCATGGATTGGTAGCGAGGATCCGTATATCCTAGACCTATGGCTTTGGGTCTAGTGTCTAGCTGTAACTTCCCCCTACTTGGAGGCCCAAAAATAACAGCTATAGATGCTGTAGTCATCCATATTAATTAATCCCCGACAACCAAATATGGCGGTGTTAGATACATTAATACATAGATCACAAGAATATGGGAAAATTTTGACAAATTAAAAACACATTTCCACATTCCATTCAAAACATCTCACGTTCATTACATAATCCCATAAACTTTAACCACGTTCAGAAAAATATAATTATTACACATACGCCAAGAGCGACATATGAAGATGCCCCCTTGGTTGATTAGAGTATATAATAAGGCTAATAAGTCTGCCTTTACATCCAAAATACACAGCGGAAAAATAACTCTAAATAACTAACTGCCTCTTGCACGCCTCCGGAAGCTTTATTCGTCTAAGAAGAGAACCTGGAAACCCCAAACCTCAAACTACTCAAAATCAATTGAGTATCTGAGTTTTTAAAGGGAAAAACATAAACTTCGAGTCAGGCATAAAGCCTGGTATGAATAAAATTCAACCACCTCAAATCATTTAGATATCTAGTGAGACCACGCCGCTTAGTGGAATAGTTTCCCCTCACTAGTATCCTAAAACCTTTTATAAAACCATATACAGTGCTCCAGCATCCACAATGGTTAAAACATAATCATTTTAAAATATTATGATGATATGCAAACGTATTAAAACGTACTGGATTCCCCATCCTTTGTTTAATTGACTCCCTGTCATATTTTATAGTTACTAGGTCACTATTAACCTATTAGTTTTCATGGGCTTACTAATAACCTTTATATAATGTACGGACTCCTTGTTCCATTCTATAATTTTCATGGGTGCACTATAAACCTATTGGCCCCCACCAATTAACTTAATTAATTCATGGGTTCCTCTGAATCTATTGGTAAATCCAATAACATCTCTCTTATCCTAGTTTTCATGGGTTGTCTAGGAACCTAGTGACAACTGTCAATAACTCAATCCGGATATAGTTTACATGGGTGCACTACAAACAAATTGGCCCCTGCCAACCACTCTTTATAACATTGTTTTCATGGGATCACTATGAACCCATTGGTAACCCCAATAACTTCCTAGTTATAGTTTTCATGGGATCACTATGAACTTGTCTCCCTGACAACTTCCAAGTTTGGCATCCTAAATTTTGGTCTCCCTGACCTCTTGGATGAAAATCTATTTATCCTGGAGTTCACTTAATTTATATTCACTACTAGGTCCATCTAACTAGTTATTTTGCATTTCCCCAAAATACAGTTATGAGATTCAAAACAATGTGATTATATTCAGAAGAAGTAAACATGATAATTAAAGGGGCATTTCACCAGAAGGACAAACTTTGCAGTCCAATTAGTTTCTAGGACACACATTCAAAGAAATTACTTTCAAGGACAAAGTCAGCAGAATAATTACTTTCAAGGACAAAGTCAGCAGTCCAATTACTTTCAAGGACATAATTTCATAGGTTTTTAGGCCCTGGAAACTAATTATTTTACGTTTTGTCCTTGAAAGTAATTATTTCAGTTGTGTGTCCTAGAAACTAATTCCACTTGCTAAAGAGGCCCTTGTGGCTAATTTCCACATAATTAAAACAATACCACTCCTGTGGGTTTAAGGTAAAGCTTTTTCAAATTTACATACTTGAAATCTTTTCAAAACTCCTTTATTTAGCCATAGGTTTTTCCATTAAATATGAGTTTGGGTTTAAAAAGCCTTTCGATACCTTTGAAACCTTGTTTTCGACTTCTTTGGATAACCTCCTTCGAAAACATTAAATTCTATCTTTAAAAGATTAGGCTTCTGCCTTTTGAATACTTTAAAACATCTCTTTCGAAACCTTTCGACCGTGTTAAAGTATCATCATATAATTATAGAAACATAGCTTCGAAACCATTCAAAAATACCCCTTTAGAACCAAAGAAGGCTACCCTTCGAAACCAATACCTTTCGAAGCCATTAGGTTTATATGTAAAATAACATTTTGGGTCAAAGTGAACATAAGAGAAAGCATCTCTTTCAAAACCATTCTTTATTTCAAAAAGTATCGAGGAAGCTTGATGGTGTCGAAACCATCCTTTCGAAAGGATTAAAACATCCGGGTAAAACCACTGAAGGTTGGCTTCGAAACCCCTTCCGAAACCATTGCTTCGAAACCCCTAACCCCTTTCGAAAGCAGTAGGAAGTGACTTATATTTACAAAACAAAAGGTGCCTTTCGACAGCATTGATGTCTTCAATACCATCGAAAGGCATCAAATCACAGAAGGGTTTCGACTTGGTCGAAACTACCCCTTCCAAAAGCTTCAAATAAAAACTAAGTAACTTCTTCGAAAGCTACTACTTGAAAACAAAAGGCGCCGGCTCTCCTTCAAAAGCTACTTTAGAAATACCCTTTCAAAACCATTAGTCTCGACTACTTCAAAACCATTTTGTAAACAGGCAAGCACTTTTCTTTTAAAACAAACAAAACAAAACAAAGGAACCATCCCCTTCGGAAGCTACGTTTCGACACCCTATGTCCTGCCTTTCACCAATCCACTATGTACCATCTAAATGATACCATGTGTATTGGTTTCGATTAGGATGGAGGCAGAAGCTCTAGGTCGAAAGCTCCTTCTAAAGAAGGCGGAACCCACTTTTCTGAGCTAAAGGCTGTTTTTACTAAATAAAGCAAACTTTTTGTAACTAACTTGTCCACATATAAACACTTGATTGGCTACATTAAACTTTCAAATAATTTAGCTAACATTTGCTGCATTTTTCCCAAATCTATACCAAATAACATTTAACAATTAAGCCCTTCTTATTAACAAAACAATTAAATCATTTAGGTCCTCCTTTCAAAATAATTTAATTTCCATACTAAATCACTTAGTAAAAATCCCCAAAAATTCCATAAATTCACTTTATTCATGTTGCCTAACATATTAAAATTTCAGACCCAAATCTTTAATATAATTTTCGAAATAAATTTATAAATCCAAATAACCATATTTTTCTTTGAAAATTCATAGCTAATTCTCACGGCTTGAAAAATTATAAAAATTAAAACCAAACTCCAAAATCATGTTTTCCAAAACATATAATATTTCCATGGCATTCAAAAATCATTTAATCTCGATTTAACCCTAAAACCATGCATATCTCCTTTTAAACAATCTTGTTAAACTAAATAATTTATAAATTAGGCTTATCATCATCCAACATATCATAAAAACGAATTTACCCTTAAATCCGAAGACATATGATTATAGAAATCAAAATAGAGATGTAGTGATTATTATTCACCTTAGTTTGGATAATGAAATTGGAGATTGATTTCTTCTCGCTTGAATCCTAAGATTTAGATTTGATTTCTCTCTTCTTCTTTCTCCTTAATGGCCAGCTCCTATTGGCTTTCTTATGTTTATAATTTCTTGCTTATGATAATGAATGTGTATTGCCTAGAGGTAATGTATAAGGGTGGGAACGTTGGTTTAATTTACCCAAATACCCTTATTTTTATTTAGTTAACACTCAACCATTTATAAGCTCCTTCATTTTAAATAAGCACGCCACTAAATTTATAAATCAACCTCAATCTCCTTATCAATCTACATTATTCTATTTAATTTATTCTAATTAAATCTCCTGAGTAATGTTATCAAAAATTAGGAGTGTTATAGACTCCCCTCCTTAAAGAATTTCGTCCTCGAAATTCAGTAAGGATTAACTAGCAAACATAGCAATCATTTGTAACGACTCTTAACATCCATACTAGCCTACCCGACTAGTAGTTAATCTATATAAATCTAATATAGACATATATACAAAGTAGATCATGATAAGTATCATGAATCCTGTCCTCTGTCTCCAAGTACAGTCCTTCTTGTTGTCGCTCCACTGAACTTTCACCAACTTGACTATCTTGTTGCTCAATCTTTTCTCATCTCTCGCAACAACCCTAACTGGTTGTCTAACAAAAGTCAAATCTGGCTCTACTACCAAGTCCGCTATCTCTGTCTGAGAATTGGTGCCTCTGGATCATGCACATATTTGAGAAGATGGGAGACATGGAATACATTATGGACACCTGCCAAATTGCTCGGCAACTCTATTCTGTACGCGAGCTTTCCAATCCTTTTTATAATCTGGAATGGACCAACATATCTCAGTGCCAACTTTCCTGATTTCCCGAATTGTACCACGCCCTTCATCGGTGATACCTTTATGAAAACCCTGTCTCCAACTGAGAACTCTAGGTCCTTATGCCTTTTATCGGCGTAGCTCTTCTGTCTGGATTGAGCTTCCTTCATCCGTTCTCGAATCAACTCAATCTTTTCTAATGCCTCCCTAACCAAATCTGGACCTAAGACTAATCTGTCTCCAATCTCCAACCAACATGCAGAGGATTTGCATGGCCTTCCATACAAAGCTTCAAAAGGCGCCCTTGCTATACTAGTCTGGTAACTATTATTATAGAAAAACTCAATCAAATGTAGGTGATCCTCCCAAGGTCCACCAAAATACAACACACAAGCTCTAAACAAATCCTCGAGTACCTTATTAACTCTCTTTGTATGCCCATCCATCTATGGGTGATACGCGGTACTCATCTTGAGCTTAGTGCCTAACACATCCTACAGACTCCTCTAGAATTCGCTAGTGGATAAAGCATCTCTGTCACTGATTATGCTACTAGGAACTCCATGAAGTCTAACTATGTTCTTCATGAACAACTTCGCCAAAACAGGTGCCGTCTTGGTCGACTTTACTGGAATGAAATGGGCACTCTTGGCCAGTCTATCCATAATAACCCATATACTCTCATTTCCTCTCCCTGACCTTGGCAACTCATCTATAAAATCCATGGATATCGAATCCCATTTCCATACTGGAATCTCTAAAGGCTGAAGTAACCCACTCGGCTTCTGATGTTCAGCTTTCACTTATTGACAGTTTACACACTGCCTAACCCACAAGCCAATATCCCTCTTCATGACTTCCCAATAGAAGCTACTCTTCATATCTTGATACATATTGGTCCCCTTAGGATGAATCATAAATTTGGATCGGTGACATTCTTCCAGAACTTCTCTTCTTAAGTTCTCTACATTCGGAACACATAATTGTAGGATCGTTTTCACCCTGGGATTGGGGGTGAATAGGGTGTACTAAAAGTTAATGCAGAAATAAAAATAATAATAGAAAGTAATGCGGTAGAGATCACACACAGATTTACCCAGCTTCGGCAAAAACCTGCCCACATGCTACCCCCAAGGTTTCTACTAGAAATTAGGTAATCAGACGCTTACAAACACACGTAAACTCACGACACCCGCTAACTAGATTAACCTAACTCTAAGCTCAAAATCCTGCCACAACTCAGCCACTGAGTTGCGAATTCTCAAACTACGCCCCGTAGTTTGTACCTAGTTACACAACTAGAAAGTTACACAATTTAAAAGGAAATTACAAATAAAATAAACTAAACTAAATCAAAACCCTATTTATATAACTAAAGTCCAACACAAAAAAAGACACGACCCAATATAATAATTAAAGACTGTCTCCCCTTTTATTTTTCATTTGGTACTTACCACCGTTCCTTTTTGTTGCTCTTCACAAACTAGGGTTTTGGTGAAAATTGAAGACTTTGAAACACTTCGATCGATTGCAGCGATGAATTTCGCTTCGACTTGCCTTGTCAATCGATTCTTTGGCTTTAGAATGCACATGGTCGCTTTAATTTAGTCGAGCTCAAATATTCAGTATGTGATTTTGCCCCTTTACGATTTTGATTATGCTCGACTTGCCTGACTAGAGTTTTGGATATTTTCTGCGATTCGTTCTAAATATGCTCTCTGATTTTGTCTCGAACTCGAATAGTAATTTGCCGATGTTGAGATTGGGTTAAATAGGGATAAAAACCCTATATTTTCGTTCGTATTTTTGATTTGAATTTTTCAAGTATTTTGCTCGGCCATTTGGTTTGTGCTTGCACGATGTGATGAATTCTTGACTTTTTCATCTTTGATACATTTGAATTTGCTCCGTTCTTTGCTCCTACGACTTTAGCATTTGAATTTTTGATAAAATTGACTTGACGAAAAATAATTCAACACAGTTTCGATTGACAATATCTTTTTTTTGAACCGAAACCTTGACTTTCATCGAACTGATACTTCACTGTTTATGCATTTCTTTTGAATCTGCTGCCACTCGGTATATGGTGCACTTGTATTCTCTTTGAAAACTGTCGCTGATGGTTTATGTAAAACTGTAAACTGCTTCACTGTCATATTATGTGTGCATATGTGTGTCATCTCCATGTATATACATACATACATACACACACACACACACACACATATATATATATATATATATATATATATATATATATATATCTGTGTGTGTGTGTGATGGCTCGACATCAATTCTGGTTTCATGTTGGGTGATGTATGGTTTCATTGAAGTATGAATATGTGTATGGTGCACTTTGTCTAATTGCTTCGAGTTCATCCATGTTGAACTACTATTTGAACTGGAATCATTTGTGTTCACCACTGCTCTGCTTTTTCAATTGAGTCAAGTATGCACTGATGTTCTGGTCTGGTTTGAAGCTCTGTGCATTTGTACTGGTTGGAGTCGATTTGCATTCATGTTGATGTCAATGTCTGGGTTCTTTTTGAAGTCTTGTGCACTTTCATTGATCTGGTCTTGTTGATTCTTGACTGGATTGTTCTGGTTGTACAATTGGTTGAGCCTGATTGCTATGTTGTTTTGCTTGAAGTGATTCTGGTCTGATTTATTTTGAAGTCTGGCCTGGTCTGGTTGTCTTGTTCTATTAGCTTGTTGCATTTTGATTGGCTTCGAATTAAACAGCTTTATCCTTCCTTGTGCACATTTTGTGGTCTATTTGCTGTTACATGTTTATATCTGGTTGTAGTGTTATTGTGTTCATGAGCTTGTTTGCTTTGTGCCTCTGGTTGCATATCAACTTTAAGTGCTTTCCATGTACTCTAGTCTGGTGGTCCTTTTTGTATTCATTCTGGTTATCTCTGACCATTGCACCTGAGTTGAATCCAATTTGGGTTTGACCTTGTGCTCACCTGTCCCTGCAATTTTAACAAGCAAGTGCATATCGGTGTGCACGACCTTATGGCATGTACAGTGATACACTGTGCATGTCACAAGTTGTTTGTGTAAGATGAATTAAAAGAAATGACGACGACCAACCCAAATAACTGAGGCAAACAATATTTTCAAAAACACACACTATATTGAGCACTGTAAAATATTTTCTTTTTTAATTTTACCACGTCAGTGTTTATTTTGCAGATAGTTCAGATGCTGGATACATGCTGGAACAGAGTTGAAGATCAAATACGAGTGAGAGTGAATTTGTAGTGAGGTGAAAATTGTAAATTGAAAATTGTATTGTAATTGAAATGTGTAAATGTAGTGAGAGCTCAAATTTTTACTATTTGAATTTGTAATAAAATATTTGTTTGAATAAAATATTTGTTTAATATGAATTCTGAGTTATTTATTTTATTCAATAAATATTTACTTAATTATGTGAAAAATAAAATAGTACAACAACAAATACATTTAAACGAATATATATATATATATATGTTTATTATCATCAAACAAAAATCATAGGCTATTGTATTTTACAATCTCCCTCTTTTGATGATAACAAACATATATTAAGATTTTGACTCTATTAAATGTATTTGGTTTTGATGAATTCTATTAGCTCCTCCTATTTGAATACTCCCCCTACAACAAAGCTCCCCCTTCACATATGCATGAAAAATATGCAAATAAAATAAAAATCAAATGCAATGAGCCTAGATGAGAATATGCTATGCAAATAATAAATATGACTTATTTACCAAAATTTTAACTTCTCTCTCCCCCTTTTGTTATCAGCAAAAGAGTAACAGTGTTAGAAAAGAGTGATAAAGTGATAGACATCAATACAACATTAATACCTAATCGAGTATAAATATTAAATTTCAATAAAAAATCAAACAAAAATCATAAATACTCTGTTAGGTGCATATTCCACTTTAGAGTGATAGGGCTGATGTCTGCATAGAAAACCATATAGTCGTGTCCATTTGTGGTATACTTATGACAGGAATTTGAATACTTACTAACCATGCATAACCGTTAGGGCTTTTAAATGAGATTAGTAGTATTCCCAATTGTTATTAAAAAATGAATCCCAAGTATCTTCTAACCATGCATAACCATGAGGACTTTAAATGGGGTTAGAATCAACTCGCTTATATTTAATAATCAATTTTGATATGTGTTCCACATGTGCATAACCATGAGGACTTTTAAATGAGCATGAAAGCACATAATCAAAGATTCCAAGTAGTTCACCCATGCATAACCACGAGGACTTTTAAATGAGAGTGATTACTTTTGGATCATTTTATTGCTAATTAAAAAAAATGAATAATTTCTTGTTTAAATACCACATTTTGACATACTATATTGGATATTGATGAGTGATTGTCGTAGAAATATGATAGGAATAGAGATGGTCATGGAATTTTTACCAACAAAAGTTATTACAAATTTTGTTTAAATTTTTAAAGAAATTTATTAAATATACTGTCTCAAGTCATAATGTATGATTAATATCAACACTCATCATTTTTTAGTCACTATTTATCTTTTCGATAATCAGTAGGGAGTCAGATTAGTTAACATAGGCATTTAAGATCAAATCCAAAAATATAAAATCAAATTTCTAAAATGGCTAAACTGAGATGAAGTCGACAACAACTATTTTCTGGAAGGGGATTTGTAAAAATGTCTGCCAATTGAAAATCGGTTGAAATGAAATTTATGCAGATATTTTCTTTGGAAATATGACGCAACTAACGAATGTCCCAACATAAAACATGTTCCACTAGTACTTTTTCTATCAACTAGACTACCAGCATAATCTGCATCTGAATACCCCTTTAACTCAAAGTTATCATTAGTTAGATACAATATACCAAACCGTAAGGTGTGCAACAAATACCTTATAATCCTTTTTACAGCTTTTAATTGAGATTCTTTTGGATTTGATTGAAACCGTGCACACAAGCAAACAGAGAACATAATGTCTGGTCTAGAAGCACTAAGACAAAGAAGTGTTCCAATCATACCTCGATATTTCTTTTGATCAACTACCTTACCTTTTTCATCCTTGTTTGATTACCTTTCCTCTTACTGGCTAATTGAAATCAGATTATGGTGCAGATTTTCAACATATAATACATCGTTGTTGCCCATTGTGACTCTGCCACCTCTGTACTTCTCTAGGCTAAGGAACTTTGATTTGTCGCTCGTTTTGTGTCTAGAACAACCAGAATCCAGGTACCACTCTTGCTGTTCCTTAGCCTGCCAACACACCTACACGAGGAAAGATTTTTGTGATCTATCTGTTTTTATAGGTCCATGATTGTTAGTGACAGAAAATTTTGAAAAACAAGTTTGCGTAGAACCAAAATAGTTTATGTTTGTTCCTTTTGGCACCCAGACTTGTTTGATTTAAGGGATTTTACATTCGTGCCTTTAGGAACCCAAATTGGTATGGTTTTCATGGGTTTTGGTCTATACAAACAATTGTTTTGGTTGTGTCCAATTTTTCCACAAATTATGCACTTGAAGTTGACTTGCTTAATTTCTCTTCTACCTTTTTCAAATTGAGTATACCCAAGTCCTTGTCTAATAGTATTAATAGTTTGTTTCCCTAATAGCATAGTTAGTGATCTTTCTCCTTTGGAGAATTTTCTTAAAGTTGTAGACAATTGTTGGACTTGTGTTTTGAGAGATTCATTTTCATTCAATAACAAAGTGCACTTTTTAATAGAATTTTCTCTCCTAGTGTTTTCACTTTCTTTCAAAATCAGAATTTCATTTTCAAGCGATTTAATTCTAGTTTCTGATTTTTTTATTTCCTCTTCAAATGATGGACACTTATCACACTTAGGGTACTTATTTCTATAGTTTTGAACCATTTGATCAAGCTGCATATTTAGTTCTATCAAACTATCCTTTTGTGATTCAATTTTAGCGTACTTCTCCTTAAGTCTTTCAAACAGCCATGTATTTCATGAAAATATATAAGTAATTGAGAGTGAGTAAGTTTTGATATCTCGCTTGACTCGTCATCATCGCTGTCACTTATTTCTCCTCGAAGACACAGATTTTCTCTTTCACTCTCACTGCTAGTGCTTTTATCATCTTCTTCACTTTTATCCCAAGTAGCTGCAAAGCTTCTCCTTTTTGGTTTCTTTCCTTTACTGAATTGATTTTGAGGACAATTTGGCTTGATATGACCAGGTTTATTGCACTTGTGACAAATGATCTCCTGCTCTTCTGAGTTGTCTAGAACTTTGACGATTCTGTTCTTCAGTTGTTGATTTAGGATAGGATTTCCATATTTGCGGTTCCACTTTTTGAATCTCTTTATTATCATTGCCAATTCAGCTACTCCTTCATCATCATCATCATCTTCACTTTCCGTTGTTCCTTTGAGAGCTATTGATTTCTTACGCGTATCTCCTCCTTCACGTTCTTCCTTGAATTTGATTTCTAGGTCATAAGTGGTGAGATTTCCGATGAGTTCATCAACTTTAACCTGTTTCAGATCCTTTGATTCTTGAATGGCAGTCACTTTTGCTTCAAAATTTCGTGGAAGAATTATGAAGAATTTTTGGACTATTTCCAGCTCTGTGTATGGTCTTCCTAGAGATTTTGATTTGTATACGAGATTAGAAAGTCATCCATACATTTTTTTGACACTTTCATCCTTTGCCATTGTGAAGTTCTCGTACTCGCTACTAAGCATGGCAAGGTATGATTCTTTAACCTGGGAGGTTCCTTCATGAGTCACTTCAAGCGTGCGCTAAATTTCCTGCGCAGTTAGACAATGTGAGACACGATTAAATTCAATTTGATCTAATGAACAAATAATAGAATTCATAGCTTTAGCATTAGCATTTCGCAATTTATTTTCAAGATCTGTCAATTGACCCATAGGTTTTTCAACTTCTTGATTATCTACCATTATTGTTGGTATCCTATATCCCGTTTCAACAATATTACATGCATATATGGTTTTTAGAAAAGATTTCGTTCTACTTTTCCAATAAGCATATTCGCCATTAAACATGGGTGGTCTAACTGTGGACTGACCTTCAGCAAAAGCATTATTAAAAGAAGCCATTGAAAAAATCAAATTTTAAAAAAATGGTTTTTACCCAAGAGGATCGTTTTCACCCTAGAGGGGGGGGGGGTGAATACGGTGTACTAAAAATTAATGCAAAAATAAAAATAATAACAGAAAGTAATGCAGAAGAGATCACACACAGATTTACCCAGCTTCGGCAAAAACCTGCCTACGTGCTACCCCCAAGGTTTCTACTAGAAATTAGGTAATCAGACGCTTACAAACACATATAAACTCATGATACTCGCTAACTCGATTAACCTAACTCTAAGCTCAAAACACTGCCACAACTCGGCCACTGAGTTGCGAATTCTCAAACTACGTCCCGTAGTTTGTACCTAGTTACGTGACTAGAAAATTACACAATTTAAAGGAAATTACAAACAAAATCAAAACTCTATTTATATAACTAAAGTCCAACGCAAACAAAAGACATGGCCTAATATAATAATTAAAGACTGTCTCCCCTTTTATTTTTCGTCTGAGTACCTTTTGCCGTTCCTTTTTGTTGCTCTTCACAAACTAGGGTTTTGGTGAAAATTGAAGACGCGGAAACACTTCGATCGATTGCAGCGATGAATTCACTTCGACTTGCCTTGTCAATCGATTCTTTGGCTTTAGAATGCACACGATCGCTTCAATTTAGTTGAGCTCGAATATTCGGTATGTGATTTTGCCCCTTTACGATTTTGATTATGCTCGACTTGCCTGATTAGAGTTTTGGATATTTTCTATTATTTGTTCTAAGTATGCTCTCTGATTTTTTCTTGAACTCGAATAGTAATTTTCCGATGATGAGATTGGGTTAAATAGGGATAAAAACCCTATATTTTCGTTCGTATTTTTGATTTGAATTTTTCAAGTATTTTGCTCGGCCATTCGATTTGTGCTTGAATGATGTGATGAATTCTTGACTTTTTCATCTCTGATACTTTTTAATTTGCTCCGTTCTTTGCTCCTATGACTTTGGCATTTGAATTTTTGATAATATTGACTTGACGAAAAATACTTCAACACAGTTTCGATTGACAACATCTTTTTTTTTTGCACTGTAACCTTGACTTTCATCGAACTGCTACTTCACTGTTTATGCATTTCTTTTGAATCTGCTGCCACTTGATATCTGGTGCACTTGTATTCTTTTTGAAAACTGCTGCTGATAGTTTCTGTAAAACTGTAAACTGCTTCACTGTCATACTATGTCTGCATATGTGTGTCATCTCTATGTATATACATATACATATATATATGTATGTATGTATATATGTGTGTGATGGCTCGGCACCAATTCTGGTTTAATGTTGAGTGAAGTATGGTTTCATTGAAGTATGTATATGTATATGGTGCACTTTGTCTAGTTGCTTCGAGTTCATCCATGTTGAACTGCTATTTGAACTGGATTCATTTGTGTTCACCACTGCTCTACTTTTTCAATTGAGTCAAGTCTGCACTGATGTTCTGGTCTTGTTTGAAGCTCTGTGCATTTGTACTAGTTGGAGTCGATTTGCATTCATGTTGATGTCAATGTCTGGGTTCATTTTGAAGTCTTGTGCACTTTCATTGATATGGTCTTGTTGATTCTTGACTGGACTGTTCTGGTTGTACATTTGGTTGAGCCTGATTGCTGTGTTGTTTTGCTTGAAGTGATTCTAGTCTGATTTATCTTGAAGTCTGGTCTGGTTGTCTTGTTCCACTGGCTTGTTGCATTTTGATTGGCTTCGAGTTAAACAGCTTTATCCTTCCTTGTGCACATTTGGTGGTCTATTTGCTGTTACATGTTTATATCTGGTTGTAGTGTTATTGTGTTCATGATCATGTTTGCTTTGTGCCTCTGGTTGCATATCAACTTCAAGTGCTTTCCATGTACTCTGGTCTGGTGGTCCTTTTTGTATTCGTTCTAGTTATCTCTGACCATTGCACCTGAGTTGAATCTGGTTTGGGTTTGACCTTATGCTCACATGTCCCTGCAATTTTAACAAGCAACTATATATCGATGTGCACGACCTTGTGGCATGTACAGTGATACCTGTGTAGTTAATGCCCCGCTATTACCCCCTATAACCCCGCTATATCTCATAGCGGATTTCTACCGCAACGATATTTCCATATAGCCCCAAAATATAGCCTTTCCGCTTTAAGCCCCGCTATTTCTGCTATATCCCGTTATTCCCGCTATATTCCGCTATTTCCGCTATATCTTCTTTAATAAAATGAACTGAAAAATTGCATTTATACATTATAAAAATTATGAAACTGATTTATTTGATTTAATTTTTAATATATTTTTAGAATGAAAATACTCTAATATTCTACTAAATTCAATTATGTTATATAACAATTTTACGTTTATTTAAAGTATATTCGCACATGTTTTTATTTAAAATTATTTATGTATTAATTATAATTCATTTGAATGATATTTTTTTCATTTAATTACCATATATATATTTGTAAAAACATTAAGTACGAGTTTTATATGCTATTTTAGAGTCATCCGATATATCCCGCTATATCCTCGCTGTATCATCGCCATGACATTTTGCACCTCCACCGCTTTGAATCTGCCGAGCGCTTTAACTGCACAGAGTGATACACTATGCATGTTACAAGTTGTTCGTGTAAGATTAATTAAAAGAAATGACGACAAACAACCCAAATAACTGAGGCAAACAATATTTTCAAAAACACACACTTTATTGAGCATTGCAAAATATTTTCTTTTTCAATTTTACTACGTCAGTGTTTGTTTTGCAGATAGTTCAGATGCTGGATACAGGCTGGAACAGAGTTGAAGACCAAATACGAGTGAGAGTGAATTTGTAGTGAGGTGAAAATTGTAAATTGAAAATTGTATTGTAATTGAAAATGTGTAAATGTAGTGAGAGCTCAAATTTGTAACATTTGAAGTTGTAATAAAATATTTGTTTGAATAAACTATTTGTTTAATATGAATTCTGATTTATTTATTTTATTCAACAAATATTTATTTAATTATGTGAAATATAAAATAGTACAACAACAAATACATTTAAACGAATATATATATATATATATCTGTGTGTGTGTGTGTGTGTTTATTATCATCAAACAAAAATCATAGGCTATTGTATTCTACAATAATTGTCCCTTCTTTCTCAATCATCCCCTCTGGTTAAGATAAAAATCTTTCAAATCATCGACCTTAGTTCCAACCTCAAGCCTTCTGATCCTCTTGGCTAATAATGGATCCTCCTTTTGTTTAGAAGCAATTCTCTTGATCAACACTAGTCGAACTTCTAAAAAGGATAACATGGCAGTACTCTGATTAGAACTAGCAGTCGATCTTAACTGCACACCATAACTGGCCAAAACTTCAAGATCCTTCCATTTTGCAAACATAGCTAACACCACATTCTGATGTTTTCTACTAAGAGCATCTACTACCTTATTTCCTTTCTCAAGAGTATACTCTATACCGAAGTCATAAGCAGCCAAAAACTCCAGCCAACTTTGCTGCCTCATATTCAACTCCTTCTGAGAGAATAAATATCTTAAAGTCTTATGATCGGTATACAACTCAAATCTCCCCCCTAAGAGATAATGTCTCCAAATTTTCAAGGCAAAAATCACCGTAGCCAACTCTAAGTCATGAGTAGGATATCTTACTTCATGCGGTCTAAGCTGCCTAGATGCATAAGCAATGACTTTGCCTCTTTGCATAAATACTACTCCCAATCCAGTCCCACATGCATCAATGTATACTACCATCCCTTGGTTTCCATCTGGAACTACCAACACTGGAGCATTGGTCAACAAATGCCTGAACTTAAGGAATGCTTCCTCACATCTGTCAGACTAAACAAACTTTACTTCTTTCCTGGTAAGCTTAGTCAAAGGCGCTGCTATCCGCGAGAAATCCTTAATAAATCTCTGGAAATAGCCAACAAGTCCAAGAAAACTTCTGATCTCGGTCACCGTCTTTGGTCTCTTCCAATTGTTCACAGCTTCGATCTTATCTGGATCGACTGAAAACCCCTTCTCTGAAACCACATGACCAAGAAACTTAACCTTTTTCTTCAGAAAATGACACTTGGAAAATTTCACCTTTAGCTGATTCTGCCTTAGCGTCTCAAGCATAACTCTAAGATGATCTTCGTGCTCTCTTTCATCCTTAGAGTATACCAAAATGTCATCTATAAACACCAATACGAATCTATCTAAATACTCCCGGAAGACTCGGTTCATCAAATCCACAAAGTAAGCAGGTGCATTCGTCAATCCAAATAGCATTACCAACCACTCATACGAACCATTCCATAATTCGAAATGCAGTCAAAGGAATACTGTCCTTTGCCACTCTTAACTGATGGAACCGCGTCGCCAAATCCAACTCGGAAACACTCTGGCTCCACTCAACTGATCGAACAGATCATCAATTCTCAACATAGGATACTTATTCTTTATCCTCCTTTCATTTAGCTTACGATAGTCGATGCACATTCTTAATGACCCATTGGTTTCTTCACGAATACCGTGGCCGCTCCCCAAAGCAAACTGCTTGGTCTAATAAAATTTCTTCCCTCAAGATCCACTAGCTGCACCTACAATTCCTTTATCTCCGTCGGTGTCATCCTACTAGGTGGTCTACTAACATGTTTAGAACTGGCACAAGATCTATCTGAAACTCAATAGCTCGTTTCAGTGGTAGTCCTGTGACTGGCTTAAACACATCTACAAACTCTCTTGCAATTCGAACCTGACTTAGCTGTTCTCCCACTTCCATAGCACTCAAAATAGCACAAACACTCCCGCTGGAGTTTTCCATTGAGAAGATATGATTCGGTTATGTCTATCTGGGTGTCTCAATGATATTTCCCTATCCTAGCAAAATATCCTAACCTCATACTTACCCAACCAATCCATACCAAAAATGATCCTGAAATCTACGAAATCAAAAATATACAAACTGCATGCAAACTTATGACCTAACAAATCAAGTTCTAACTAGTCATATCTCATCCCTAGAGTTGAATACCCTCTTATTGGTTCGCAACCCTTAAGGAAGTAACAAGGTATATAGGTTCTATGAATAATCTATCAACCAAATACTGTGATATAAATGAGTGTGATGCACCAGTATCAAATAGTATCCTAACCGGTATACTCTGAATCAAAAACGTACCTTCCGTCACAGTTTTCCCTTTCTATATTGCAGTAGGTCAATGGTGGTCCAGTAGCAAAAACCTTCCCTCGGTCCGCCCTGACTGGCTCTAGACACTGGTTTTTGTAATGCCCAACTTGGCCGCAGTTGAAGTATTTCACATTCTTCTTCTTTGCAGGCTTCTTCCTTTTTCCTGTTCTGCACTCGTGAGCATAATGATCCTTCTAATCCTACTTGAAGTACACTAATTCAGCCTTTGCCTTCTTGGTCGCATCCCCTTTCTGGGCTCCTTTATTCTTAAAGAACTTCATTTTCTTTCCCTAGAGACCTTGGATTTCGACTGACTTTTCACTAGCAGAACCAGCCAACATCTCTTCATGGTGAATGACCATCTCCACCACTACATTACAAGGATCATGGATGTGGGTCATGGTCATTCTGGCAAATTCCGGTCTCAGTCCTCGAATGAACCTCTCATTTCTTCTGATGTCAGTGTCTATAGTGGCATATCCATATCGAGATAGCTCATCAAACTAGGCAGCGTACTCGATTACCGACATATTACCCTGGACTAAATCCATAAACTTCCTCATCAACGCCGACTTGGCAGCCTCAGATAAAAACTTTTGCTCAAACCTCATTCTGAATTAGCCCATATCAACTCTTCCTTTCGTACTCCGACGGTCACACCATTCCACCAATAAGGCGCTGCTCTTTGCAACTGCCTAGAGGCTAGCCTTCTCTTTTCCCCATCATCCAAGCCCAGATAAGTAAAGATCCTCTCATAGATCAATAGCCAATTATCAACCTCAACATCATCCTCCGTTCGGCAAATAGCTTTCCACCCAGATTGGTATAGTCTCTACTCAGCCTAGCATAATAATATCTAGCTGGAGCTACAAGATTAGCTCCTCCAACATTAATAGCAGCTCTGGCTTGCAAAATATTGGTCAGCAACTGATACATCATCCCCGCATCTACTGGCAGATTTCTAGCACCTACATTGGCTTCAGCATTTGGATTAGCATTAGCCTGTCGACCTTGGTTCCTCCTGGTATTAGGTCGAGCATTTCCGTTGGTTATGGTGCTTCCTCCACTTAGATTTCCTCTTCTGTTTCCTGCTTCCATATTTTCTTTCTCATAAATTTGCATACGAGCCTTAGTAAGATACAGAAGAATGGTCTAAGAGAGAGGGGAACACATACTTATATATATAATACAAATACGTTACTTTAGCGTTAACCCAAACCCCGATCATATTTCCAATTGATTGGATCATGTTTGGAAAAAAACTTTTAGGTTTAACTTTCCTTTAAAGTTTCATAAACCTATGCTCTGATACCAACTTGTAACATCCCCCTACTTGGAGGCCCAAAACTAACGGCTACGGATGCTGCAGTCATCCATAATTATTAATCCTCGACGATCAAATACAACGGTGTTAGATACATTGATACACAGATCACAAGAATATGGGAAAATTTTAACAAATTAGAAACACATTTCCACATTCCATTCAAAAAATTTCATGTTCGTTACATAATCTCATAAATGTTAATCACGTTCAGAAAAATATAATTATTACCCATACGCCAAGAGCGACATATGAAGGTGCCCCATTTGTTGATTAGAGTATATAATAAGACTAATAAGTCTGCCTTTACATCCAAAATACACAAAGAAAAAATAACTCTAAATAACTAACTACCTCCTGCATAGCCTCCGGAAGCTTTATTCGTCTAAGAAGAGAACCTGGAAACCCTAAACCTTAAACTACTCAAAATCAATCGAGTACCCGAGTGTTTAAGGGGAAAAACATAAACTTCGAGTCAGACATAAAGCCTAGTATGAATAATAATCTACCATCTTAAATAATTTAGATATCTAGTGAGACCACGCCGCTTAGCGGAACGGGTTTCCCCTTACTAGTATCCTAAAACCTTTTATAAAACCATATACCGTGCTCCTGCATCCATAATAGTTAAAACATAACCATTTTAAAATATTATGATGATATGCAAACATATTAAAACGTACTGGATTCCCCATCCTCTGTTTAATTGACTCCCTGTCATATTTTATAGTTACTAGGGTCACTATTAACCTATTAGTTTTCATTGGCTTACTAATAACCTTTATATAATGTATGGAATCCTTGTTCCATTCTATAGTTTTCATGGATGCACTATAAACCTATTGCCCCCCCGCCAATTAACTTAATTAATTCATGGGTTCCCCTGAACCTATTGGTAACTCCAATAACTTCTCCCTTATCCTAGTTTTCATGGGTTGTCTAGGAACCTAGTGACAACTGTCAATAACCCAATCCGGATATAGTTTTCATGGATGCACTATAAACCAATTGGCCCCTTGCCAACTACTCTTTTTAACATAGTTTTCACGGGATCACTATGAACCTGTTGGTAACCCCAATAACTTCCTAGTTATAGTTTTCATGGGATCACTATAAACCTGTCTTCCTGACAACTTCCAAGTTTGGCATCCTAAATTTTGGTCTCCCTGACCTCTTGATGCAAATCTATTCATCCAGGAGTTCACTTAATTTATATTCACTATTGGATCAACCTAACTGGTTATTTTGCCATTCCTTAAAATACAGTTATGGGATTCAAAACAATGTGAATATATTTAGAAGAAGTAAACATGATAATTAAAATAATACCACTTCTGTGGGTTTAAGGTAAAGCTTCTTCCAATTTACATACTTGAAATCTTTTCAAAACTCCTTTATTTAGCCATAGGTTTTTCCATTAAATATGAGTTTGGGTTTAAAAAGCCTTTCGACACCTTCGAAACCTTGCTTTCGACTTCATTGGATAACCTCCTTTGAAAGCATTAAATCCTATCTTTAAAACATTAGGCTTCAGCCTTTTGAGTACTTTAAAACATCTCTTTCGAAACCTTTCGACCGTGTTAAATTATTATCATATAAGTATAGAAGCATAGCTTCGAAATCAGTCAAAAATACTCCTTTCGAAACCATAGAAGTTTACCCTTCGAAACCAATACCTTTCGAAGCCATTGAGTTTATTTTTAAAATAAGTTTTGGGTCAAAGTGAACATAAGTGAAAGCATCTCTTTCGAAACCATTCTTTATTTCATAAAGTATTGGTGAAGCTTGATGATGTCGAAACCATCCTTTCGAAAGCATTAAAATATCCAGGTAAAACCATTAAAGGTTGGCTTCGAAACCCCTTTCGAAACCATTGCCTTCTAAACCCCTAACCCCTTTCGAAAGTAGTAGGAAGTGGCTTATATTTATAAAACAACGGCGCCTTTCGACAGCGTTGATGTCTTTAATACCATCGAAAGGCATCAAATCACAGAAGGGTTTCGACTTGATCGAAACTACCCCTTCCGAAAGCTTCAAATAAAAACTAAGCAACTTTTTCGGTAGCTACTACTTAAAAAAAAGGCGGCAACTCTCCTTCGAAAGCTTCTTTAGAAATACACTTTGGAAACCATTGGTTTCGACTACTTCGAAACCTTTTTGTAAACAGGCAAGCGCTTTTCTTTTGAAACAAAACAAAACAAAGAAACCATCCTCTTCGAAAGCTATGTTTCGATACCCTGCCTCCCGCCTTTCTTTAATCCACTACATACCATCTAAATGATACCATTTATATTGGTTTACTGGTTTCGACCTAGAAGGCTTCTACTAGGATGGAGGCAGAAGCTCTGGGTCGAAAGCTCCTTCCAAAGGAGGAGGAACCCACTTTTTTTAGCTAAAGGCCGTTTTTACTAAATAAAGCAAACTTTTTGTAACTAACTTACCGACATGTAAACACTTGATTGGCTACATTAAACTTTCAAATAATTTAGCTAATATTTGCCGCATTTTTCTCAGATCTAAACCAAATAACATTTAACAATTAAGCCCTTCCTATTAACAAAATAATTAAATCATTTAGGTCCTTCTAATAAAATAATTTAATTTCCATACTAAATCACTTAGTAAAAATCCCCAAAAAATCAAGAAATTCACTTTAATCATATTGCCTAACATATTAAAATTTCAGATCCAAATCCTTAATATAATTTCCAAAATAAATTTATAAACCCAAATAACCATATTTTCCTTTGAAAATTCATAACTAATTCGCCATGACTTGGAAAATTATAAAAGTTAAAACCCAATTCCAAAATCATATTTTCCAAAACATATAATTTTTCCATGGCATTTAAAAATCATTTAATCTCGGTTTAACCATAAAACCATGCATATCTCCTTTTAAACAATCTTGTTTAAACTAAATAATTTATAAATCAAGCATATCATCATATAACATATCATAAAAGCAAATTTCCCTTAAATCCGAAGACATATGATTATAGAATCAAAATGGAGATGTAGTGATTATTATTCATCTTAGTTTAGATAAGGAAATTGGAGATTGATTTCTTCTAGCTTGAATCCTAACCTTTAGATTTGGTTTTTCTCTTCTTCTTTCTCCTTAATGGTCGGCTTCTATTGGCTTTCTTACGTTTATAATTTCTTGCTTATGATAATGAACATGTATTGCCTAGATGTAATGGTATAAGGGTGAGAACGTGGGCGGCAATTTACTCTAATACCCTTATTTTTATTTAGTTAACACTCAACCATTTATAAGCTCCTTCATTTTAAATAAGCACGGCTACTAAATTTATTAATCAACCTCAATCTCCTTATCACCTCTACATTATTCTATCTAATTTATTCAAATTAAATCTCCTGAATAATGTTATCAAAAATTAGGGGTGTTACACTAGCTTTGGGCTGTGAGACACATATCCAGCTTTGGGCTGCGAGATACGAGAGTATAATGGAGAACCAGGATTTTCACTAGTCCTTGGCACTATGGAGGCCGCACGAGTTTTTATATATCTAGAGCATACTGGTTGATAGTTTGTATTGTTTGATGGATGCTATATTTGTTATGATTGCTTCACTAGCCACCTGCCACCCTAGGGATGTCACACGGGGTAGGTATTGTGGATAGGGATACCTAGACATCTATATAGTTTATGTAGTATGGAGTAGGTATTGTGGATGGAGATACCTAGGCACCTCGACAATTTACTGAGTATGTAGTACCTCATTTATAATGTTGTAGAGTAGCATATTATCGATGTTATGTGCTGACTTTTTGGTTGCAAGGACATGTCAAGTATGATTCGTATACCCTTTCTTTCGTATACGATATTGATTTTTATAGTATTTTGATATTGTTATCGCTCACACCAGACTATTGTCTGATCCGAGGTTTTATACTTTGCTTCTTATTATCTCGGGTATTCTTAAATGGGTGGATTAGAGAGCGGGTGTGGATGACATATGAAGTTCTGCAGTTGGACTAGCAGGAGGTGACGTTTACTCATGCTTTTATTTGAGTTGTTATCGTATATTTCGTTGTATGACACTGTGGAGCCTTGATAGTGTTTGACTTACTATTTTCAGAGACAATCATTAGTTTTTTATGTATCGGTTGTATAATCTCTATTACCGTGTTGTATAACTCTGTGGATCTTATACTCTAATGATTAGTTCACATTGTTATTACTGTCTTGACTGTTTTATATCTGTGTTGATTATTATAGTTTATCCGATGCGATTTGAGATATACGACATATTATTTCATTATTTGATGTTTTATTTTTCTTCTTTTCCATTCTCTTATCTTATATTTCCTCTTCTTTACTTCTTTTCTTTCTTTTGACAACCGTTCTACATCATAGGTGTAGGGCGGTCGTTACACGTAGCATGAGTAATGATTCTAAAATATCATTTCAAAGTGTCATACACTTAATATCAGTTAGGTTTTATAGTCATTTTTTAGGTTGTCACTCAAGCCTTAAATCATCACTCCTAACTAATGCTCCTTTTGACATTTTGGTCGCATTCAGGCCTTACACCTTCGTTCTTGAATATTGTTTGTGTTTAAACAATTGGTTAACACTCATGCCTTGTTATATCGTGCTCGCATATTGTCGTGTTTAAGCATTAGTTTGGCACTATGATCTTGCACCAGCGTTCTCATATAATTTGATGTTCAGACATTTTGTTGCCATTTAGGCCTTACATTACCATTCCCATATGATGTCGTGTTCAGACATTTGATTGCTACAAAGGCCTTACACCTTGGTTCTCGTATGGTATTGTGTTCAGACATTTGGTTGCACTAAGGCCTTACCCTCCGTTCTCGTATAATGTCATGTTGCGACATTTTGTTGCGACTAAGGCCTTGCCCAGAAATTTGGTTGCCCCCAAGGCATTACACCATTGTTTCTAAAATGTTGCTTTTAATGCTAACATTGCCACTTGGTCCTTGCATCTTTTCCCCTTCTTAATGTGGTATTTTTAACCTTAATAGTTGCTACATTGGCCTTACACCACTGTCTACTTTTAATGTTAGGTTTTAACATTTTATAATAAATTTTTGTTGCTCCATGCTTTCAAGTCTTAGAATCAACTTCACAAAGCTTGCTATTGCATGTCTAACAATTTGCTGTAGCATATCTAACTCAATAGCCATTGCTGTTTAATTTAATAGCCATCGCATCTCTAACTCCATAGCTACCACATGTCTCAGTTCATTAGCTATTGCATCTTTACACACGTCGTTTGCTCATTAGTTACTTTTATTTTGTGACAATCTTTGATGATAGCTGTAATTTATGTGCTATGCTTTGGTTTTTGTGTGTATTATAGTTGGAAAAATTAGTACGTCAGAAGGTTTAGTTGTCAAAACTCGAAAGTGAGTCCTACAGCGACAGGAAAGAAAAACTTGTTGGTTTTCTACTTGGAGCATTATACGTAAAGTCTTGAAAAATGACATGTCAAACTCGTCAAACTATTTGCAACTAATATGGTTCATTTCTTTTTTGTATTAGATTTGGTTTGCTAGGTTTATTGGACAAATTGAAGAACACAAACATACTCTACAATTTATTTATTAAGCAAGCCTCGAAGGATTGTTTTGCTTGTCCAAGCAGTGGAACAAAAATAAAATATTGACAAAAAAGTTGTATGTAATTTGGCAACTACAAAAGCTAGTTGCTTGTTTAAATGGAATTGATGAATTTGGGGTATATAATTGAATACAATTAAGTTTGCACGTAATATGATTAAGGACCCACTATATATACATATTTATATTCACGTGATGAATATAGATAATATTATATCATATTATAAAAAAGTGACTAGCTGGCTAAGTTGATAGTTTAGAATTCTAGGGATCAATGCATGTCTTCCACATCATTTTTTCTATTGCAATGCTTGTTTCTTGCTGCCTTTTGAAATTTTACTTCTGTTAACATGCTCAACTCATTTACATTTCAATATCTGTTGGCGGTCCATTCTGTAGGAAATTACCTGCCTTTATATATTAAGTATTACATGGAACCATAATCAGTGAACAATTGCCGCAACTTACAGAACTAACATGCAATAAAAGTGTCTGTATCCAAGTTTAAGTTCTGGATTCTCTCGTTTCAGTTTTGATTTTCTAAGATTTTAAAAAGTTTGGCTTCAGTTTTGATTTCAAATTTAAATATTTGTTTTATAGAAAAACACATTACAAATTGTTGTATTTACTAAAATAAAATATATTTCTATTTACTAATTACAACCTTATTATTTATTTTTAAATAAAACCGAAGATTTAATTGAACAATATTTATTAACTATAAATGTTAATAACACAAATCATAACACAGTATACGTGTTTGTTTCCCAAAGTGTTGCATTGATTTATTATGATGGTTACAGTGTTAGAAAGTGAAGCACTTATCCTAGGCGTTCGAAAATAAGGATGGCGAGGGATAAAATATTTTGCTTTCAGATTTAATAAAAATAATATTTGTTTTTCAACTTTTTCTATATCACTGTTTGTTTACTTTATAAATTTATCTGTTTTCAAGTTCTGCTATGCAAAGCACTTATCCTGGGGGGTCGAAAAATGGGGATGATAGAAGGATAAATTACCTTGATTTCAGAGTTGATAAAAATAATAATAATTTGTTTTTCAGCCTTTTAATTGTACTATTCATATACGTTATAAACTCGTTTGCTATTGAGTTTGTTGTGTGTTTATTGAAATTTTTTTCTATAGACATGAAACTTATTTGTTAATTCTTTTACTGAATTTTTTTTCCTTTTGGACATGAAATTTGTTTGTTTATTCTTTGATCAAAATAGAAATTCTGAATTTTGATTGTTTTCAAGTCACAATATAGTAGCTACTACCAGGATATAGTCTTAGCAGTCACGCACGCAGATCATAACCTCATCTTACACAAACACATTGCATTCAAATTAAATTGTTGTCGAGTATCATCATGCGTGTTTTTTAGTTATATGGTTGCACATAATTATTTTTCTCTATGCTATTAACAGGTCATAATGCTTGTGTTCTTATGTTATTGCTATACATATTACTTGTATGGAACATTAACTTGTATAATTCGTCGAATTTGAACAAAACTGTTATACGTCTAGTATACCAAAACAGAGAATAATCAATTATAAACTCGTCTCACAAGTTTATCAATCAGATTTCCACTATTCTGGAAGTCTGTATTAGCTAATTTAAGCAATAGGTATGTCGTAGTTAAATTACAACAACAACGTTATACTATCGTAAAAATAGCACAACGTAGAAACCGGAAAGATAAAAGAATGATGTATAAGAATATACAAATAGACTAGAGCCTAACTGGTTAACTAAGGAAATTCCGTCCGAGGCTTGTCGAAACAATTTCCTTAAGAATTTTTATTCAAATTCTCCCAAGATACAACAGACATAATCTGCACGAGACTGTAATGAGTATGTCAACTCTGTGATTTATTGTATAGAGCGGTAGAGAAGAAGAGGTAGAAGAAAAAGAATTGAAATCGAATGTGATCAGTATTCTCTCATATTTATAATTTCGTCTGCATCCCTTCAAACAGTCGCGTCCGTTGCCTTTTTAACTGCTACTGTTTGTTAACGGGTCGCACCCGCCTGCTACTCGCATCCGCTCGCGTTGCACCTGCATCTGTTCGCCTGCGCATCTTTAGTCGGGTCGCACCCAAACCCGAACCCGAGCCCGAGCCCGGCCCGGTTCGGTCGGACGGACCCGCGTGTGTGGTGGCGATGCATGATCTCCCTTCTCACAACGAAGCAAACATTTAGGTGCCCCAAGGCCCCAACCCCTTCATTGCAAAGCTATTAATATACTAGAATAGTTTTGCAATTTTTGGCGATGTGGGACTATGTTATTTTCATTCAATTTAGTATTAGAAATTCCAACAATCCCAACATGAATGATAATATACATATCCCCCACACAAAGCGAAATATCACAAAGTACATATGGAATAATGCTTTATCGTGAATAAGTAGATATTTCACTTTGAACTTTCCCTAGTTAAAACTTATCGGATCTACTTGGCTAATCGGTGAATTATTTCATCTTGAACCGTCGGCCTTTATTGTATATCCAGACAATAAGCTTTACGAAGCATTGATTCCCTTCTCATCCAATCTCTTGGTTGTGTTCATTTTGGTCCTGAGCACATTTTGGTTCTGCGAGTGTTATAGAGAATTTAAGCCTTTAATATTCTCATAGAGCCGACCCAGCTCACACTAACATAGGTGGTCGTAACCATTAAGAGTATCCTACATATACCCCACTTGTTATTTCCAAGATATGGTCATCATTAAAAAACATAGTTTTAACCTTTAACTACTTTTGTAGGCATGCATTATATTTTGCACCATAGGAATGGAGTAGGACTAAGTCCAAACAAATGCATTGCTTCTTGAGTTACTCATAACTGGTTTGCCTATTGATCCTAGTCCGTGGGATCTCCAGTTGCTAGAATAGGTTTCCGTATAAGGTAACTCTTGTTGGTTTAGGCTTTTAAACCCATTTCCCTCGATGCGCAGTCAATTATTTCTCTTGATAAACCTTTAGTAAATGGATCCGCTAGGATATCATTTGTTCTCACATAATCAATGGAAATAGTTCCATTAGAGAGTAACTGCCTCACTGTGTTATGGCGACGACGAATGTGTCATGATTTGCCATTATATACAAAGTTTTTCGCTCTACTTAGCACTGCTTGATTATCGCAGTGAATACATATGGTCGTTACAGGTTTAGACCAAAATGGAATATCTTCTAAGAATTGACGAAGCCATTCTACTTCTCCGCCTACTTTATCTAATGCGATCAACTCAGATTCCATAGTGGATTGAGCTATGCATGTTTGTTTAGTAGATTTCCATGACACTGCTGCTCCTGCAAGGGTAAAGACATAACCACTTGTGGATTTTGATTCCTTTGAATCTGCGATCCAGTTTGCATCACTATATCCTTCTAAGACCGTAGGATATTTTCCATAATGTAAAGAAAAATTAGTGGTATTCTTTAAATATCCTAACACTCTCATTAGTGCTTTTCAGTGTTCCTTCCCTGGGTTACTTGTATATCTGCTTAGTCGACTTACCGCGTAAGCGATATCTGGTCTAGTGCAATTCATGAGATACATTAAGCATCCTATTACACGAGAGTATTCCAGTTGCATTACACTCTCATTAGTGTTTTTATGCAGTACTTCTGATCGATTATCACTCCTTTAATTCCATAGTCTTGGAATTTTTCAATCACTTTGTCTACATAGTGTGACTAAGATAATTCAATTCCAGTAGGTGTTCTTATTATTTTGATTCCCAAAATAACGTCTGCAACTCCTAAGTCTTTCATATCGAAATTGTTGATTAACATCTTCTTTATGGTCTCTATTACTTTAGTGTTAGGACCAAAGATTAGCATATCATCTACATATAATCAAATCATAACGTATGATTGTCCAACTTGTTTGTAATAAACACATTTATCACATTCATTTCTACGAAAACCATTTTTCATCATGACACTATCGAATTTTTCGTGCCATTGTTTTGGAGCTTGTTTGAGTCCGTATAGTGGATTTACTAACCGACATACTTTGTTTTCATTTCCTTTGGAAATAAACCACTTAGGTTACTCCATGTAAATCTCCTCATCGAGATCTCCATTTAAGAATGCTGTTTTTACATCCATTTGATGAATCTCTAGATTATATATGGATGCAATTGCTATTAACATTCTTATAGAGGTTATTCATGTAACCGGTGAATAGGTATCAAAGAAATCTATACTGTAACAACCCGCATATTTTACGAATTTAATATTTAAATATTTCATTTAAATATCGAATCGTTAATCGGATTAAGGTACAAAAAGCTACTTTTTGCAAACAGTCAAATTAGGACTTGAGACCACCTCCATTGAGTTCAAAATGACGTTTGCAACCTTTTTAAGTATAAACATCGATATGTTTGGAGTTAGTGGAATTTTGCTACTTTTTCACTTTGGGCTTTGGCTTGGGTTTCAGCCCTATATCCTAACTCAAGCCCTTAGCTCCACCCCCACTTACCATCATTCACTTCATTTTCCTAACACTTTCAAGCTCTAGATAAAAATAGTGGAGGAGAAAAAGAATTAGAATTCCTAAGCCCTAGTTCCATTTGCAAATCAAGTTCTAGCTTCAAATTCAAAGAAGAAGCTTTGGTAAGCCTTCTCTTCATCTTCTCCAACTCGTTCTCTTTTCAATCTCAGAAATTCTTAAACCTAACTTAGGAAATGTTTCTCTTTTAAGCTTAGATTCAAGCTTGTTGAGTTGGAATTGAGGAGTGATTGTCCTGGCCATTGCTCTATAGCTTCTTCTTCCTTGTTTTGTGTAAAAAGATGAGATTTTTATCTCACATCTATGTCTATAACTATCCTTGATTTCTTGGTATGAATTCCTAACACTAATTCATGTTCATTTGCTTTCGATTTGGATTGAATTGGTGAATTGTTAAATTTTTGGGTTTTGAATCCAATTTGCTAAAAATCCAACCTTTGATGTTTGAACACGTTAGTGGAGCGTTTTGGAGGGCCATACAAGGCTGGGTTGTCGAAAGGCGTAAATCCTCAGTTGGAGTTGCTCAAATTAATCGCTTTCGTCGTGTGTCGAACTCGCCCCAAAAGGGGGCTAGACTGGCCCAGAACGTGAAAAACGTTCTTCACCAGACGTCTGCAGGTAAGCTCAGACGTCTGGAGTCTGCTTCAGGAAACTTCCTGAGACTTACTGCAGACGTCTGAGCTTATACTCCAGACGTCTGGAGTATGATATTTTGCCTTTTGTGTTGAGTTTCCAAATTTTTATCGATTCTTGTTTCTCCAAATTGTTGTTATCACCTTTGTTGACTTCGATAACTTCTTTTTCGGGATTTTTTGGAATATCCATTTTGATGGATTCGGTATTGATTTCTTTGGATTTGATTCACGTCTTCGTATGTGAATTTTGGTGATTGATTGTTTCTATAATCATTTCTGTGATTTGTCACTTTACAATATAAAGGTTTTCTATACTAGTAGTAAATATTCAAACTCTTTTACAAAGATGATTTCAACTCTATTTTAAATATAAAGTTTGTTTTCAAAACCATTTTCTAATCTATTAGTTTACACCAACCTTTACCTCACTCGTATGAGAAAATATAATTAAACGGCTTAGCAAAACAAGTGGTATGAAACGCTTGCGTTTACTTCGTCGGTTAATTTTTGGACTTGTTCGATTGAAAATCTTGTGACAATTTTCGAGTGGAAATCTACAATTTGTTCGTAAATATTTAAGTTAAGCTAGTGGTTATGGGACATGAAGCTAAACTCTTATATTTACTGGCTTAATGAATCGACACTTTTCATTGATCGATGATGATCATTTTGTGATTTAGACTAGCGATGTGCGATGTCTATTTGTCTGCGAGGGAGACTAAACCCCGTTTCTGTGGAACTTCGGTTCAATTTGGCGGGGTAGCGACCCGGGGTCTTCGGACCGTTTATGGAGCTTCAGCTCAATTTTTATGGTTAGCGACCATGGAATAGCGTTCCATTTGTGACACATGTGTTGGTGAGTTTTCATGCTCCCATTTGTTATAGGCCTCCCCTTTTTGTGATTTCTGGATTTCTAATTGATGACTTCTAGAATTTGTGTTTCACCAACTTTTTCGATTGGCATTAATATGTTTTTCAATATTTGTAGTTTGGTGAATAAAATAAAGAATATGATATTCTTTTTGGTGCTTTGAGATTTATGAGATGTTGTATGATTTTGTCGTTGTTTATATCATATTTGTTCTAGTGTGACCTTATCGTTATCATACGTCCTTATTGTATCTCTGCTTTTATCTCATTCCTTTATCTGATATTTATAGCTAGACTGATCCGTTTATTATTTTCTTATTAAGTAATACTCGAGTCAGACCGAGATGTTACAGGTGCTTCTGCTTGACTCCTTATCTGGGATCACCTTCTAACTTTTGACTAACTACAGAATATTTGTAGTTTTTGTTGTTATACATTCGAGATATAGACTCCATGATGTATACATATTCTTTTGTCTCACACTTGTATCTATTCTTTTGTGATATTGTGGATCTTTTATGACCACTGCTCTGATGTTCACTCTTATGTGATATATTCATATCTTATTCCGCCTTTGTGATATGAATGCCTGTGACTAATTTATGTTATGTTTATTTCTATATTTGTTTCCGAGGCCCACTTAGCCACCGTGTGGTAGCTTTGAGTTTGCATCGGTATGTCGGATTTCCTCTTGAAATGAAATGCATGGTTTACTATCTGACATATCGGTACTCGCATAAGGCAATTGCACGGATGGTCGCTCCTCAACAACCTTATTCTTCGTGCTAGTCGACAGCATTACCCAGTAGTGTTCTTGGCTAGCGTGAGTATAGAGGTGGGGGGTCACAGCTTGGTATCAGAGCCAAAATTTGGAACAATGTAGAATAATCTAGCAAGGATCATTGTCCTAAGTCTTTCTTAGGAATCGTGCCATAGGATTTAATTCGAGTCTTCGTACCATTCTATCCTATTTTCTTTTGTGATTCCTTGTTTTATCAATCAAGTTTGTTTGATATTCATTCTGAGATTAACCTTTTTTCTCTTTTCTTTCTTTCTTAAAGAAAAAAAATGGTTAGACTTAGCCGTCCCAGCGCCGGTCAATCTAGTGCTACTCCCCAGGATGGAGTATTTATGTCTGCTCAGGAACTTCTTGATCTTGTAAGAAATGCTCAAGCTGTCGGACCTATTCCTGAACCCGCACATCCTAAGTCTGGGTTTGCACGCTTGTGCAGTGACTACACTAATTTGGGTGGAAAGCCATTCAAAGGATCCGAGAGCGTTATAGAAGTCCAGGCTTGGCTTCGAGCATGCGACCGCTTCTTTTCTCGCACGAACCTTATTGATCTTCATCGAGTGCAAGTGGCTTCTAGTATGCTCCAAGAAAGAGCATTAGACTGGTACGAGCTTCTTATCTCCGAAATTATTGAAGCGGACCTTACTTGAGAGCAATTCCGGGAAAAGTTCGAGGTGAAATTCGTGCCAGAAGCTGAAAAAGTATCTCTATCTCGACGCTTCATAGACCTTGTTCAAGGTGAATCTTCTATGACTGACTACGTCGCATCTTTCGAATCTCTATCAAAATATGGGGTCGAGTATATTAATACCCCATTGAAGAAAAATCAGAGATTTGTGTATGGCTTGAACAAGAGCCTCAAAAAGCCATTACTTCTGAAATTAGAAGTTTCTTTTGACCAACTTGTTGATATTGCTCTTCGGCTCGAAGAGGCTGATAAAGATAGTGATGCGGAGGTCAAACCAAACATCAACAAGAAGAGACCTTTTAAATTCAAGCCTAATCCCAATAAGAAGGGAAAATAAACAACTTCGGTAGCAAATACTCCCAACTCTCGTCATGGAGAATGTTAAAATTGTGGTTCTAAGGACCACTATGCAAACAAGTGCCCGAAGCCTCTTTTCTGCCGCTATTGCAAGAGTTCAGGCCATACTTTATCTTTGTGTCCCAAACTTCAAGGCAAGAAGGAGGGCAAGCTAAATGTTGTCCAAGCCCCTTCTAACACTTCTCGTGATCAAGGTATTTCTCATTCTATCCTTGATGGTATTATTATATTTCATGATCTTTCTATTCGAGTTCTTTTTGATACGGGTGCATCTCACTCTTTTATATCAAAAGAACTCGTTGATGCTTTGTCTTTGGATGTTATTGGCTTGATGACTTCTTTGAGAATTGCGAATCCGGTCGGCGGATCCGCAACACTCAGTTTATTGTGTAAAGATGTCGAAATTATTTTATGTGATTACTCTTTCCGTGCCGATTTGCATGTTATGCGTTATTTAGGTTTCAGGATGATTTTGGGAATGGATTGGCTTAACCGTTATGAAGCCTATATTCTATGTCCTGAACGGACTATATATCTTCGGCATCCTCAATATGTTAAGTAGATTTCTCTCGTTCTGAAAAATTCAGATTCTAATTCGAAAGCATCCTTGTACTCTCTAAATCCTCATGATGACGATAATGATGATGAGGAAGATGTCATTTCTCTCATTCACATTGTTCGTGAATTTCCTGACGTATTTGAGCCCGTTCTAGGATTACCACCTAAGCGAGCAATTGAGTTTCGAATCAATCTAATCCCTGGAGCTCTACCTATTACTCGTCCTCCTTATTGTATGTCCAATAAAGAAAATGAGGAGATGCACAAACAATTATCCGAATTGGAAGCGAAGCAATTTATTCAATCTAGTTCCTCTCCATGGGGAGCTTCGGCTATTTTTGTAAAGAAGTCTGATGGTACACTTAGGCTTTGCGTTGATTACCGCAAGCTTAACGATCTCACCATCAAGAATAAATACCCCTTGCCTCGGATTGATGATTTATTCGATCAACTTAGTGGTACTAAAGTCTTTTCACAGTTAGACTTAGCAACCGGTTTTCATCAGCTTCATATTGCAGAGGATAGCATTCCTTTGACATCGTTCCGTACTCGTTATGGATCTTATGAATGGCTTGTTATGCCATTTGGTTTGACGAACGCTCCAGCTTATTTCGTCGACCTTATGAATCGAGTTTTTAAAGACTTCCTCGATCGATTTGTTCTCATCTTTATAGATGACATTCTTATTTATTCTAAAACCGAAGAGGAGCATGAAAGTCATCTTCGTATTGTATTGGAAACTCTTCGGAGCAACCAATTGAAAGCAAAATTTTCTAAATGCCACTTTTGGCAATCTCGTGTGAAATTTTTGGGACATATCATTTCTGAATCCGGAATATCCGTGGATCCTTCAAAGATTGAAGCGATTCAAAATTGGAAGAGACCGGAGAGTGTGACGGAAATTCGTAGCTTTCTCGGATTGGCGGGCTATTACCGTCGGTTCATAAAAGACTTTTCCAAGATTTCCGTACCTCTTACTAGTTTGACAAAAAAGGGAGTTAAATACATTTGGTCAGACAAATGTGAAGCTTCATTTCAAAAATTAAAAGAACTTCTTTCTGATGCTCCTATTCTTGTGATTCCCGATGGGAACCAAGATTTTATTGTTTATACCGATGCTAGTCGCGTTGGTTTGGGAGCCGTTCTTATGAAAAGGGAACGTGTTATCGCTTATGCTTCTAGACAATTAAAGCCTGCCGAGACAAGATATGCCACTCATGATTTAGAGCTCGCGGCTATTGTTTTCGCCCTCAGAATTTGGCGTCATTATCTTTTGGGAGAGAAATTTATTCTCTACACCGATCATAAATCTTTGAAGTATTTATTTTCACAAAAGGAACTTAATTTGCGTCAACAACGTTGGCTCGAGTTCCTTGCATCTTATGATCTTGATATTCTTTATACTCCTGGAAAGGGAAATCTTGTTGCCGATGCCCTTAGTCGTAAGCAACAAGCGATTGTTTCTTTGATGATATCCGAGTGGAATGATCTCGCAACTTTATCCACTTGTGAGATTCGAAATCGTGAATCCGATTTATGTTCATCTCTTGTATTATGTAGCCTCGAGGCTCATCCTTCTCCTTTAGACCGCATTCTTGAAGCTCAAACGCAGGATCCCGAATTGGTTCTTCTTAGCCAGAGTTGTAGGGATAAAATTGATATTGAAGGTTTGAAAGACTTTAATATTGATTGTCGTGGCGGTATTCGAAAATTTGGTAGACTTATTGTACCAAACATTATTGATCTGCGTAAAGATATTTTAGAAGATTCTCATCGTTCTAAATTTTTCATTCATCCCGGTAGTAGTAAAATGTACACGGATATGAAACGACTTTATTATTGGGAGGGAATGAAATCCGATATTGCTAACTTTGTTAAGCATTGCATGAATTGCCAGCTAGTAAAGGCCGAGCATCAAAGGCCCGGTGGGTTATTGCAACCATTGGAAATTCCAATATGGAAGTGAGATCAAATTTCCATGGATTTTATTGACAGTCTTCCCCGTTCTCGTTCGGGCCATGATAGCTTATGGGTGATACTAGATAGACTTACAAAATCCGCCCATTTTATTCCCGTTCGGTCCAATCGGACCGTACCTATTTTGGCTAAACTCTTTGTCAAGGAAATTGTTAAATTGCATGGAGTTCCAACTTCTATTGTTAGCGACGGGATCCATTATTTACTAGTGGTTTCTGGATGGGTCTTCAAAAAGCTTTGGGAACGAAGCTTAATTTTAGCACCGCTTATCATCCTCAGTCCGATGGACAAACCGAGCGTGTGAATCAAACTCTTGAAGATCTTCTTCGTGCATGTGTTCTTGATTTTGGTGGAAGTTGGGAAGATCATATTTCTCTTGTTGAATTTTCCTATAATAATAGCTTCCAATCTAGTATTGGTATGGCACCTTTCGAGGCACTATACGGAAGGCCGTGCCGATCTCCTTCGTGTTGGCTTGAAGCCGGTGAGAAGCTGGTCTTAGGTCCAGATTTTATTCGTGATGCCACAGAAAAGATCGATCTTATTCGTCATAGGATGAAAGAAGCTCAAAGTAGACAAAAATCCTATGCCGATAATTGAAGAAGGAAATTAGAATTTTCTATGGGAGATTTTGTGTTTATTCGTGTTTCACCTATGAAGGGTGTTGTGCGTTTCAATCGATCGAGAAAATTAGCACCTCGATATATTGGCCCATTTCCCATCACCGAACGCATTGGTTCCGTGGCTTATTGCCTTTCATTACCGGCTCAGTTTTCTGCTATTCATGACGTATTCCATGTTTCTCAACTACGGAAATGCCTTCGGGATTCCGATTCTATTCTTGAACCCGGTGTTATTGAAGAAATTGAAGTCTCGCCTAATTTGACTTATGAGCAACAACCTATCAGTATCATTGCTTCGGAGATTAAATGCCTCCGAAATAAAGATATTCCTCTTGTGAAAGTTCAATGGTCCTCAAATCCTAAGGATTGCTCTTGGGAATCCAGAGAATTCATCTAGCGAACACATCCAGACTTGCTCTCTTGTGCTCATTGAGGTGAACTTTTTATTTCAAATTTCTTCTTTTAGTGTTAATATGCTTTTGTTGTTGTTACTTCTTATTTATTTCTTGGAGATTGCGAGGACGCAATTTCTTTAAGGAGGGGAGTCTGTAACAACCGCATATTTTACGAATTTAATATTTAAATATTTCATTTAAATATTGAATCGTTAATCGGATTAAGGTCCAAAAAGCTACTTTTTGCAAACAGTCAAATTAGGACTCGAGACCACCTCCATTGAGTTCAAAATGACGTTTGTGACCTTTTTGAGTATAAACATAGATATGTTTGGAGTTAGTGGAATTTTGCTACTTTTTCACTTTGGGCTTTGGTTTGGGTTTCAGCCCTATATCCTAACTCAAGCCCTTAGCTCCACCCCCACTTACCTTCATTCACTTCATTTTCCTAACACTTTCAAGCTCTAGATAAAAATGGTGGAGGAGAAAAAGAATTAGAATTCCTAAGCCCTAGTTCCATTTGCAAATCAAGTTCTAGCTCCAAATTCAAAGAAGAAGGTTTGGTAAGCCTTCTCTTCATCTTCTCCAACTCGTTCTCTTTTCAATCTCAGAAATTCCTAAACCTAACTTAGGAAATGTTTCTCTTTTAAGCTTAGATTCAAGCTTGTTGAGTTGGAATTGAGGAGTGATTGTCCTTGCCATTGCTCTATAGCTTCTTCTTCTTTGTTTTGTGTAAAAAGGTGAGATTTTTATCTCACATCTATGTCTATAACTATCCTTGATTTCTTGGTATGAATTCCTAACACTAATTCATGTTCATTTGCTTTCGATTTGGATTGAATTGGTGAATTGTTAAATTTTTGGGTTTTGAATCCAATTTGCTAAAAATCCAACCTTTGATGTTTGAACACGTTAGTGGAACGTTTTGGAGGGCCATACAAGGCTGGGTTGTCGAAAGGCGTAAATCCTCAGTCGGAGTTGCTCAAATTAGTCGCTTCCTTCGTGTGTCGAACTCGCCCCAAAAGGGGGCTAGACTGGCCCAGAACGTGAAAAACGTTCTTCACCAGACGTCTGCAGGTAAGCTCAGACGTCTGGAGTCTACTTCAGGAAACTTCCTAAGACTTACTGCAGACGTCTGAGCTTATACTCCAGACGTCTGGAGTATGATATTTTGCCTTTTGTGTTGAGTTTCCAAATTTTTATCGATTCTTGTTTCTCCAAATTGTTGTTATCACCTTTGTTGACTTCGATAACTTCTTTTTCAGGATTTTGTGGAATATCCATTTTAATGGATTCGGTATCGATTTCTTTGGATTTGATTCACGTCTTCGTATGTGAATTTTGGTGATTGATTGTTTCTACAATCATTTCTGTGATTTGTCACTTTACAATATAAAGGTTTTCTATACTAGTAGTAAATATTCAAACTCTTTTACAAAGATGATTTCAACTCTATTTTAAATATAAAGCTTGTTTTCAAAACCATTTTCTAATCTATTAGTATACACCAACCTTTACCTCACTCGTATGAGAAAATATAATTAAACGGCTTAGCAAAACAAGTGGTATGAAACGCTTGCGTTTACTTCGTCGGTTAATTTTTGGACTTGTTCGATTGAAAATCTCCAATTTTCGAGTGGAAATCTACAATTTGTTCGTAAATATTTAAGTTAAGCTAGTGGTTATGGGACATGAAGCTAAACTCTTATATTTACTGGCTTAATGAATCGACACTTTTCATTGATCGATGATGATCATTTTGTGATTTAGACTAGCGATGTGCGATGTCTATTTGTCTGCGAGGGAGACTAAACCTCGTTTCTGTGGAACTTCGGTTCAATTTGGCGGGGTAGCGACCCGTGGTCTTCGAACCGTTTATGGAGCTTCGGCTCAATTTTTATGGTTAGCGACCATGGAATAGCGTTCCATTTGTGACACACGTGTCGGTGAGTTTTCATGCTCCCGTTTGTGATAGGCCTCCCCCCCTTTGTGATTTCTGGATTTCTAATTGATGACTTCTAGAATTTGTGTTTCACCAACTTTTTCGATTGGCATTAATATGTTTGTCAATATTTGTAGTTTGGTGAATAAAATAAAGAATATGATATTCTTTTTGGTGCTTTGAGATTTATGAGATGTTGTATGATTTTGTCGTTGTTTATATCATATTTGTTCTAGTGTGACCTTATCGTTATCATACGTCCTTATTGTATCTCTGCTTTTATCTCATTTCTTTATCTGATATTTATAGCTAGACTGATCCGTTTATTATTTTCTTATTAAATAATACTCGGGTCAGATCGAGATGTTACAGGTGCTTCTGCTTGACTCCTTATCTGGGATCACCTTCTGACTTTTGACTAACTACAGAATATTTGTAGTTTTTGTTGTTATACATTCGAGTGTTAGACTCTATGATGTATACATATTCTTTTGTCTCGCACTTGTATCTATTCTTTTGTGATATTGTGGATCTTTTATGACCACTACTCTGATGTTCACTCTTATGTGATATATTCATATCTGATTCCGCCTTTGTGATATGAATGCCTGTGACTGATTTATGTTATGTTTATTTCTATATTTGTTTCCAAGGTCCACTTAGCCACCGTGTGGTAGCTTTGAGTTTGCATCGGTATGTCGGATTTCCTCTTGAAATGAAATGCATGGTTTACTATCTGACATATCGGTACTCGCACAAGGCAATTGCACGGATGGTCGCTCCTCAACAGCCTTATTCTTCGTGCTAATCGATAGCATTACCCAGTAGTGTTCTTGGCTAGCGTGAGTATAGAGGTGGGGCGTCACATACACCTTCGTTTTGATGATATCCTTTGGCTACTAATCTGGCTTTATATTTATCAATAGAGCCATCTGGTTTCATTTTCTTCTTAAAAATCCATTTGCAGCCAATTAGTTTTATTCCAGGTGGAATATCAACTATTTCCCAAGTTTTATTACTTAGAATTGAATCAATCTCACTTTGGATTGCTTCTTTCCAACATGAAGATTCCAAGATGACGTTGCTTCCTTGTACGTTTGAGGTTCGTGTTCTAACATATAAGTTAAAAAATCTGAACCAAATATCTTGGAAGTTCTTGCCCTTACGCTTCTTCTTGGTTCAACTTCATCTTTGTCCTGATGAGTTTCATCTTCATATGTCTCATCTCTGTTATAGCTTGTCCTTTTTGGGACAAGGTTTCCATCGTTTATTTTATGTGGGAATACATCTTCAAAGAACGAGGCATCTCTTGATTCCATGATTGTATTTTCATGAACATCAGCTATATCAGACTTGAATACCAAAAATCTGCAGGCACTACTATTTTGGACTGGCCCTAGATAGCAACAATCTACTGTTTTTGGTCCAAGTTTGACTTTCTTGGGAGGCGGAACTGGAACTTTTGCCAAGCACCCCCACACTTTGAGGTATTTAAAACTTGATTTGTGTCCTTTCCATAACTCATATGGAATTGTTCCTGTTTTATTGTGAGGGACTTTGTTTAATATGTGATTAGACATATTTAAGGTTTCCCCCCACAAGTTTGTCGGTAGACCAGAGGTTAAAAGCATGACATTAATCATGTCTTTGAATATTCTGTTCTTCCTCTCGGCTATACCATTTTGTTGTGGTGAATATGGAGCTGTTGTTTGATGAATTATACCATTTTCGGCACAGAATTGTTCAAATGGTGATTCATATTCTCCACCTCGATCAGATCTCAATATCTTGATCTTTTTATTTAACTGATTTTCTACCTCAGCCTTGTACTTTAAAATGATGTAATTGCTTCATCTTTACTATTTAAAAGATAGACATAGCAATATCGCATATAATCGTCAATAAACGTGATAAAGTACGTTTTCCCACCTCTTGTAGGTAACGATTTAAAATCACATAAATCTTTATGAACCAAACCTAGTGGTTCGGTGCTTCTATCAACAGATTGAAATGGTTTTTTAACCATTTTTGCTTCTACACATGTCTCACATTTGTAGTTCTTATCTACTTGGAATTTCGGAATTAATCCCAAGTTTGATAATGTTTCATTTTTCGGAAATTTATGTGTCCCAATCTATCATGCCATAGTAAAATTTCGTGCTCAAGCAAGTAAGAAACTTCAATTTTATTAATAACAGAATCAGAATACATAGTTTTATTGCCGATAACGGCTACATTTGCCTTAGATAGGCCATCACATAAATATCCCCTACCGATATACATTTCAGCTTTGGACAGAACCATCTTGTCCGACTCGAACACCATTTTGAATCCTTTCTTTGATAGTACTGAGCCAGAGATCAAATTCTTGCGTATGTCTGGAACGTGGAGCACGTCATTCAACTTGACAGTTTTTCCAGAAGTAAACTTGATTATTACTGTGCCATTGCCTTCGATCATGGAAACAGCAGAATTACCCATGTAGAGTTTTTCTTTCTGATCGAATTTCTGATATGTAGAAAACATGGATTTATCAAAGCAGACATGACGAGTAGCTCCTGTGTCCACCCACCATTGGTTAGGATTCTGAACCAAATTGCATTCAGATATAACTGCTGAAAAATTGGACTCGTCCACTTCCATGTTGTCAACTATATTTGCCTCTGAGTTGCGTTCCTTCTTGTGTCTGCAATCTCTAGCAGCGTGTCCCATTTTGCCACAAACCCAACATTCGCCATTAAACTTCTTGGTTTTATTATCTTTGGGTTTGTTTTCAAGAGCTTTTCTCTTCTTTGAGAAGTTCTTCTTTTTGTTGAAGTGGCCTTTATTCTTGTTCTTTAACCCTTCTGTTACCAACGCCTCCTCGCTTTGTTAGGTAATTCCGCGGTTATCTGCCTCAATCTTTAATCGTACGATGAGGTCCTGCAAAGAAATCTCTTTCTTTTTATGCTTTAGATAGTTGCGGTAGTCTCTCCATGATGGCGGCAGTTTTCCCATGATGGCTTCAACCAAAAACGATTCTCCAACCTTATGACCTTTCGCTTCGAGCTCATGAATGATGATTTGTAGTTCATGCAATTGAGCAGTCACCGGTTTGGAGTCAACCATCTTGTAGTCCATGAATTTGTCTACAATGAATTTCTTAAGACTGATATTCTACGTCTTGTACTTCGTGGAAAGTGCATTCCAGAGTGCTTTTGCTGTCTTTAGAGGTTGATATACTTTGTATAGCACCTTGTCGAGACAATTCAGAATATAGTTTCTGCATAGAAAATTGGAATGCTTCCACGTATCAACATCTGATTCCTTGCCTAGTGCAAGGATCGGTTCCTCCTCGTCGAGATACCGTTGCAGACCGAGTGTGGTGAGATAAAACAATATCTGATTCTGCCATGTTAGAAAGTCGTCACCATCTCCTTTAAAAGGATTGGGCCTGTTGTGTGTAGTAGCCTTTGTTGAGAGCTCTACTGTTTCCATCTCTGTTTTAGTGAAAACAGAAAAAATTCTTAAGATGTTATACGTCTAGTATACCAAAACAGAGAATAATCAATTATAAACTCGTCTCACAAGGTTATCAATCAGATTTCCACTACTCTGGAAGTTTGTATTAGCTAATTTAAGCAATAGGTATGTCGTAGTTAAATTACAACAACAACGTTATACTATCGTAAAAATAGCACAACGTAGAAACCGGAAAGATAAAAGAATGATGTATAAGAATATACAAATAGACTAGAACCTGACTGGTTAACTAAGGAAATTCCATCTGAGGCTTTTCGAAACAATTTCCTTAAGAATTATTATTCAAATTCTCTCAAGATACAACAGATGTAATCTGCACGAGACTGTAATGAGTATGTCAACTCTATGATTTATTCTATAGAGCAGTAGAGAAGAAGAGGCAGAAGAAAATGAATTGAAATCGAATGAGAATGTGATCAGTATTCTCTCCTATTTATAATTTCGTCCGCATCCCTTCAAACAGTCGCGTCCGCTTGACGGGTCGCACCCGTTGCCTTTTTAACTACTACTGTTTGTTAACGGGTCGCACCCGCCTGCTACTCGCATTCGCTCCGTCGCACCTGCATCTGTTCACCTGTGCATCTTCAGTCGGGTCGCACCCGCCTGCTACTCGCATCGGTTCGCCCGTGCCTCTTCAGTCAATCCGCGTCCGCTTCCGAACAGATCCGCACCTGTTCGTATACCCTGCAACCGTCTGAAAACCCAGCCCAGTTTTGCAGTAAAAATAGGATCATATTAGACCCAAACCCAAACCCGGTTCGGTTCGGTTTGAAGGACGGCGGCGCGCGCGCGTAGTGGTGATGCATGATCTCCCTTCTCACAACGAAGCAAACATTTGGGTGCCCCAAGGCCCCAACCCCTTCATTGCAAAACTGTTAATATACTAGAATAGGTTTGCAATTTTTGGCAATGTGGGACCATGTTATTTTCATTCAATTTAGTATTAGGAATTCCAACAAAAAACTTCAAGTTTACTATGTAGAAGGTGGATGAATGAATACTATTCATTTGCTACCACCAAGTCAGATAATAATATGCGGTTTTTCTATGATAACCAGATGTTGGAGCTTGGAATCGGATCACATTCAGTGATGATAGGATTATCACTTGTATTGCAGAGCCCATGCACCATCAGACCCTTAATAGCTACCCTTTCTTTGCACCAATTCTTTGAAGGATTTGCACTGGGAGGATGCATCTCTCACGAACATGCTTCTTCAATCACTTTGTAATAACTAATCATGCATATGTGAGATTATAGAAGGGACTTCAATTTTAGATAAATGTGGTCATTCTTTTAGTATTTTTAGTATTTTTAAGGGGTACATAAAAACGCAGTCTTCCCATCTTAAGGATAATTTTTTAATTTAGCCCAATTTTAACAACTAATTACAAATTTAGGTCAGTTTTAAAACTTATTACAAAAATAGTCCAGTTTCTGTCAAATCAGCGCTATGTGTACTGGCAGCATCTCAAATGCCGCCGTTACATTTTAGAAAGAAAAAAATAGTTTGCGGTATTTCAAATGCCGCAAACTATTTTGTAAAAATAATAATTCTGGGAGGCATTTGAAATGCCACACACTGGAGGCATTTGAAATGCCGCATAGAATTTAAAAAGAACAAACGTACTGGCGGCATTTGAAATGCCGCTAGTACGCGTGGTGCTGATGTGGTGTAAAATGGTCTATTTTTGTAATAAGTTATAAAACTGGTCTAAATTTGTAATTAGTTTTTAAAATTGGCTTAAATTAACAAATTATCCAAAAAAAATCCACAAACCCCTAGTGTTATATTGATGATAGCATGCTATTTTTATAATTTGCCTAAGAAGTGTAAAATAGTAAAGCGCTCGTGTTGTGAACATTTTCTATTTATTTTGTTAAATGCGGGCCAAGTTCACTGTAGGAATAACAATCGTTAGAATTCGAAGTAATTTAAAGAGGAAAGAGATGTGAGATTTTTTTTATAAACCATCCTTTTTATTTCATCCTTAGTGCTTCTTACAGCAAAACAAAATCTGAGCACATTTATAAAGTTCTAAACAACACTTGTGCACAGAAATATAAACAGTAAGTTAATTATGACCCTTGGTTACTAAGAGACATATCAAATAGACTCCTCATTCTACTAGAATTGCTCCTTCAACTTCTCATTTGTTCATGCCTAAAAATTAGACTTTTTTTGGATCACATTCAACGCACCATCTTAATCCAAAGTCCAGCACATTCATCATGTCACGACACCAGCTGAACTTCTCTCGAGTAAGTGACTTTGTCAACACATCTGCAAGTTGTTGGTTCATGTTCACATACTGTAATTCAATCACCCTTTGCTCAATCGGGTCTAGTATGAAGTGGAGTCGGGTGTCTATGTGCTTTGTCTTGTTGTGATGCACCGGGTTGTTGGCAATTGCAATTGTTGATTGATTATCACAACAGAGAATTGTTGCATCTTTCTGCTCATAATTTAACTCCTCTAACAGGCACCTTAACCATACTCCTTGGCATGCAGCTGCTGTTACTGCGTTATACTCGGCTTCTACATTTGATAATGCAACTGTTGATTGTTTCTTCGAGCTCCAACCGATTACATTATTGCTATAGAAAAATACTCGACCTATTGTGCTCTTTTGATCATCTATGATGCTTTCCTAGTCACTATCATTATAACCTTTCAAACAAGGTTCATCAACTGCACTGTACCATAGACCATAACATGTTGTTCCTGCAATGTATCGGAGAATTCTCTTTGCTGCTCCCATATGATGTTTAGTCGGGTTTTGCATATACCTTGCAACAATTCCTACTACATGTGTGATGTCTGGTCTTATATGTGTCAAATAGATCAGACCACCTACCAAACTTCTAAACCAAGTTGCATCTGCTGCTCCGGATCCATCAATTTCTGTCAACTTCTCATTTGTATTCATCGGGGTTTGTATGGGATTGCAACTCTTTAACATGAACTTTTCTATCAAATATTTTGCATATTTACATTGGGATACAAAATAATTTCCCTTCTCTTGTTCAACCTTCAGACCTAGGAAGTAATGCATCTCTCCTAAATCTATCATCTCAAACATATTCATCATTTGCTCCTTGAACTCCTTCACTATTGCATCATTCATGCCAAAATAAATCATATCATCAACATAAAGACTCACAGCTATTAAGTTCCCTTTTCCTTTGCATTTGACATAGAGATTAGGCTCATTCTTGCTTCTCTCAAATCCCAATTTCTGAAAATGTGCATCAATCTTGCTGTACCATGCACGAGGGGCCTACTTCACACCATATAGTGCCTTGAACAGACGGTACACCCAATGCTCTTTTCCTTTCACTTCAAAACCATCAGGCTGCTCAACATAAAATTCTTCTTTTAGTTCACCATTGAGGAATGCTGATTTCACATCAAATTGATGGATAGGCTGTCTCAACTGGGCTGCAATTGCCATTAGCAATCGAACTGTCTCAAATCTAGCCACCGGAGAAAACGTCTCCTCGTAATATGTAACGACCCGTAAATTTCAACCGTTTTAATAACGTAATTAGTTGAAATTTTGTGAAATTTTAAACGATAAAATTTTGAAATATAAATTTGATATTTGGAATGCGGTTAGTTAAACATAGCAACTGGTAAATTTTCGTCCGAAAATACGGAAGTTTATTTCGCGCGTAAATTCACTTCAATTTAATCAGTTAAAAAGCAATGAAAATAAAATGTTTCCGAAACCTAAATATTTTTACATAGAAAAATTCTAAAACATCTTCTGAGCAAGATGTCAGTTTGTCGTTTTTTCAAATTCGGACATCTTTGGCTCCGTCGATCTTATTTTTCTGCGTTTTTCTTGCATTTTCCACTAGTAGAAAATTTGAATTTTTATAATTAAATCGTACTGGTAATATTTATATACTGTTTTGATCGTCTCGTCATACTAATCTCTACGACATATTTATTCGGGTACTTTGGAGTTCGAGACATGATGGAGTCGGTGAACCGATCAGTCAAACGATTCCGCTTTTAAGCCTTTTTAGCTCTCTTTTGCCTTTCCATTTTTCCACCACAAAACTAACAGCCATTTCCTTTATTTAACTCTGAAATAAATATATGGCTTTTCAATATTTTATATTTTTTTTTACCATTTCAATATTAGTTGCTTCGGATTCCACGTCAATTCTCCGTTCTAGTTATGTGCCTTGTTTATAGGAAAAGACCATTCATATTTATGGTACCTATATACCATACGAAAGGCCAGTTTCCTTCTTGCGAATTAGCTGAAGCATATTCTTCTTCTTCCAACTAATAATTCACGTAGCTTTTGCAATTGAGAAATGAAGCATGCTCCATCCAATTTGCCGACACCCTCCGCACCTTCGCCCTTCGCCGCCACTCACACGAGCTCCGCATCTTCCCGTGCACGTGCAGCCCAAAATCCGTGCCCACCCGCACGCTAGCTCTGCACTCGATCCGCCACTATGCCCCACCATCTTCTCCGCCTGGCAAACCCTATGCCGCGCTCAAACTCCAACGGCCTATCTTCCTTTGCCTAATCCGCTGCTATCTTCCTCCACCTCACCTTTTTCCCATGGCAGCCTTGCCGAGCCAAGCACACATTAGCCGAGCATCTCCACTACTTCACCTTCGACGTAGCCCACGTGAGTAGCTCTCAACAATTTTTGCTGGCGATTCCTCCATCCCCGAGTTCTAAACCTCCAGCCTCGGCAACATCACCCTTCGCCTTCAATGCACCGCAACCACCACGTTGCCATCGAACTCAGCAGGCCTCCCCATCACTCCGCGTCAACAGTGCAGCCTCTGCGTTTGGTCGCTGCCACTTCCTCCTTGCGCATAGCCTAGCTCTTCGATTGGCCATAGCCTTCAACTACGCACCTCAGCTCGTCTTCCTCTTCCTCTGTTTTCTTCTGGTTGTATACAGGTAGCGTATTTGTATATATGTGTTATATAATAGTTGTATGATATTGTTATATATGTTAACTATATATATATATATTGCCGTTATTGTGTATATGTTTGGTTATTTCTAAAACTGTACGAGTATAAAAAGTATCTGCCTACATATATATAGGTTTTGTTTAGAATTTTCATACGTGTCTTTGATTTTGAAAGTGAATACAGGGATATGCATATAAACCTAATACATATGTCAGTTAATATATAGATAGGGATATTATGTTGCATAAAAGTTCATTTCGGTTTCAAAACAAGTTTTGGGTCTACATGCATAATTGGTTTTAACGTATAATTATAATATAGCTATGTATTTGAAGGTTTGCAATTCTGTCTTCCTACAGCTCGGATTATAAAAAAAAGAAGAGAAAAAAAGCACACACATATATATATATATATGAGTTTATGTGACGCTGTTACAATTAGTATATATATAGGTTAGATTTGTTAGAAGTTGGTATATATTAGTACTCCTAAAGTAAGTCTAATTGTGTTCTTTGAGGTTACGTGCATTTATGGGTGAAGTTATAGCCTATAAAGGCTAAAAGATGCAGCACTCCTATTCTAGCATATAAGTATAATATATGTTACTGTATAGTTATAGGTAGGTACAAGTTATGTATGTGTTTATTTTATTATATATAAATGTTGTCTCAAGTACGGCCTGCATACAAGTTTTATTTTATTCATATGGATGGTCTACAAGGACGACCTGCATACTTACATTCAGTTGTATATTGTATATATACAGAGTTTAACTATTAATTTGAATGCAATTGTTAGTTTCAAATTTATATATATATTGAGACTTTGTCTATGTGTTTGGATTTAAATGTTAATTTTGAGATATGTTTGAATTTATTATTTAGTATATATATATAGATATTTTCAAATTAAATACATTATATAGGTAGGTATTTTTGCATTTTTAGAGTATATATATATACGTATTTACTTCAAATTATATTATGTAGATATGTTGTTTTATTTACGTGTTTATTTAAAACAATAGATTTTGAAATTCATATATATATATATATTAATATATTTTTGAATTTAGATTATATATATATAGATATATATAGTTATATGATCACTGATACCAATTCTCTTCATCGATCTCGTTCTGATGTATTCAATCGATTTCTGTTATCAGCCTTGATCGCTGTACTCGTGCCGATTTGCTTTGCTTGGACTCGTAACTCAATTTCCACGCCCGTATCAGTGTGCGTATCTGTGCCATCTTCTCGTGAATCTCTAGCCTCGAAAGGTGAGCACTCACTCACGATTAACGTTCTTTTATTTATTAAATTTGATTTCAATTGAAACGACAATTGAAATATGCTGCTGTTAGATATTTACACTGTTATTACCTGTATCAGTTCACCTGTGACATCTGACACCATTATCTGTTATATATGCAATGATAATCCAGTTTGGTTGTTAAATGATTAATTGTTTGATGTTTACAATTGGACGTTAAAATTGAAATGTTTAAAGTGATAAATATTATGCAAGTAAATTTGACGTAGGATAATTGAAATTTAAATCGACTTATATGTTGAATTTGATTACTTGAATATGACCCCTTTTTAATTGTTAAATTAATTGACATGTAGAATAGTGATAATTACACTTTGAACCGTTGAACGAATATTGGATTAATTATTGTAGTGTAAAAATTGAAATTGAATGACAAGTGAAAACCGAAATGTGATAAACTTTAATCTACGTGAAATGATAGTGTAGATTCTAGAGATAATTATATTAATTCGTACAAATAACAATGCGAATTAATACGGTTATTTCGGGATTATTTGAATTGATTATTGGATTGTTATTGTTTGTTGTTATTGCTTGTTTATTTACTTTGACACCATCCCAGTTATCACACTGCAAGTTCCCTTTGCTATGTTCTGATTTTGAATTAAATTGGAATCGGGTTGAAATGATAAATACCCAAAATTGAACTTTGACCTAGGATAGAGAATTAAATAAAACCCGATTGGTCAATAATTTGATTTAAAAATAAAATGAAGATTTTGTTTGAATAAATAATCTGGTTGTGAAATGAAGTTGAAATTTGAATTTTAATGAAAGGAAAATGTTAATGTTTAATAATCTGAAACAAAATATTAACAATGTAATTGATGAAAGAATGTGTTTAATTGAGAAATGATTGAATTAAGTTTGAAATTATAATTAAGTTTGAAATTATTAAACTTTGAAATGATTTAATAATTAAGTTTGAAATTATAATTAAGTTTGAAATTATTAAACTTTGAAATTATTTAATAATTAAGTTTTGAATTATCTAATAATTAAATAAGATTGAATTATTTAATGATTAAATTGAATTGAAATTTTTAAATAGTAAAATTGAACTTTTGAAATAAGTGAATTTTACTTCGTAAATAATTGAAATTGAGTTTTCTTTATTAATTAAGTTCTTGGAAAATTATTTACGTAAGTAAATAAGTGAAATTGAATTTCTTTAACAAGAAATAAAGTGTGATTTATTGAAATTAATGTAAGACTTGAAATTTAAAGAATTTGATTTGATGAATTTAATTTAATTCAAAATTGTAAGTTTTGTTTTAATGAAGTTGAACTTAAGAAATTGATTTAATGAATTGGAAATTTAATAGAAATTGTTTTGAATGATAAAGTAACTTAACGAATATTGAATGAAATCGGTAAATGAGTTTAAATTGATTTGAATGTTAAATTAAATTAATTTAAATGATTTCAGAATGAAACTTATATACGGACTTGAATCAATATTTGAATTGTTTTGAATAAAATTTGAAATCGAATTATTGGATTTTGAAATGAATTTGGAAGTTGAAACGTAAATCTTGGAAATTGGTTTTGAAAGAGAAATGAAATGTTGGTTTACAAATTCTAATTGAAATTGTAATTGATTTGGTTTTGAAATATATAAACGACCAATTGGTGTAATAATTACGAAAGTTATTAAAGAGACCGGAATCGGTTATGGATATACTCTCTATCTAAATCGAAAACCACTTTAATAACTATATGCGGAGTGATGATCCAGAATGAAGTGGTTGGATGATGTACGTGATGACTGAAGAAAGAGAATGATGATGGATAGCCTTGACACTTGTGTCAAATTGAAAATGACTAAAACAGGAGCCGTGCCGGGCCAATGGAGGATTAGCTACCTCAAGTGGACACACTTCTTCGAACTACTCATTACTTGTTGTCGATTGGTGCACCCTTGATTTTGGGAGTGTTGTTTCACGGTGTTGCGGGCGCTGCGGCGTTGCGTTCTCACCAGTCCGGATCAGGCAAACGGTAGTATCACTACCTTGGGTATTGCCTCATGTGCCTTGTCATACTTGTATCCCTTTATTCGCGACCACTACGAATTTGTTTTGTACCTTTAGTATATGGATTGCCCTCTGGTGACTTCTGGTTTTGGGGAAACTACGGTCTTGTATATGCTTTTGGGAATAAAAATGTGTTAAGGGTGGAATGGGCCATGACTTAACACTATTTTGATACTTTTATATTACTGATAGACATTATCTACTTATCGTACACTATTACATAGTAGATAGTTTAACGGATCCTTAAAGGATGGTTATTCCAAACATCCTTTGAGTTATTTGTATTTCAATTGCTATTTCACTTGAGTTGGAATTATTAATATAAGAATGTTAATCCTGACTCGAGTGTCTTGTGTTTTTGCTTTACGCTCGGGTCAGACTGAGTGTACCAGTATTCGAGACTCGCCTTTGGAGTTGGAGCTTTGCTTGAAGATCCAGCCATCCATTCTGCTTTCAGTATTCGATGATTCCAGTGATGTATCCTGATTTGTGTCTGATGTATCGTGTTACTCTTCCGTTGTATCTGGTTAACTCTGATGTATCGTATTACTCTTCTGTTGTAAACTCTGATGTATTTTATATATTCATATAGTAGCTTCATGAACTACTATCTCTTTTATTTCTGCTGCAACTTATTACTCCGTGTCTGTGATTATTTATTTACTATATATGTTCAGTTTTTCCAAATTTAAATTAACAACGCGGTATTTTGAGCAATTCAACTCCGGCATGAGTGTCTACCTATACACTTATAATGGATGCGAATGGTCCAAAATATCGGGTCGTTACATAATATGTGCCTTGCTTTTATGCTTATCCTTTCGCTACTAACCATGCTAATACACTATCGTCTGCCCCAAATTTAGTCTTGTAAACCCATTTAACTCCAATTGCAGTGCGCTTTTTAAGTAATTCCACTAGCTTTCAAGTTTGATTCTGTTCGATTACACTCATCTCTTCTTTCATTGCTTGCACCCATTCCTTCTTTTCTGCTGCTTCTTCAAAAGGCACTGGGTCTACTACATACAAAACTTGAGTTGCTTCATACAGTTCTCGTAAAGACTGTACCTTCCTTACTTGGTGTATTAGAATCGACCATCTGATTTGTTGTGCCACTTGCGCTTGGGGTAGCCTGTGGTTTTTCACTACCGCCTTCTTCCTCTTCCACTTCTACTTCTACTATTGATGTGTTGTCTCCCTCCGTGGACCAGTTCCAACTAGCATTCTCATCAAATATGATGCTTCTACCAACTGTAACCTTATTTGTAACTGGATTATACAATCTATAGTCTTTAGATTGTATGCAATACCCAGTGAACACACACTTATCTGATTTAGAATCCAACTTCCTATGGTTTTATGTACTTATGAGGGTGTATGCAATGCACCCAAACACACATAAATTGCCCATACCGGGCTTCCTTTCGAACCATGCCTCAAATGGCTTCTTGTTCATCACCGCCATAGTTGGTGACATATTTAGAATGTATACAGTTGTTGCCAACGCCTCAGCCCAAAACTCATTCGGCATACCTTTAGATTTCAACATGGCTTCTTGCTAGTACCACCGCAATGTGGTTTTTGCGTTCAACCACACCATTTTTCTCAGGTGTGTATGGGGTAGTTAATGTTGTAGCACTCCTTCTTTCTCACAAAACTGCTTGAATTTTTTGATTGAAACTCACCACCACGGTCTGACCTTAAAGCTTTTAGCTTAGCCCCTATTTGTGTTTCTGCCATGGCTTTGAACTTTTTAAACAGTCCAAATGCTTCACTTTTGTAACTGGGAAATTACACCCAGGTCATCCTGTTGTAATCTTCAATGAACAACATAAAATACTTGCTTCCTCCCATTGACTCAACCTCCATTGGTCCGCACAAATCAGTATGCACCAACTCGAGTACTTTGGTTGCACGCATCGATCGATGTTTTGGAAATGGCAGTTTCGATTGCTTGCCAAAAATACATCCTTCACATATCCCAATATTATCAATGTATGGTAACGCAATCACCATTTTCTTTTGATTAAGAAATCTTAAACCATTCATGTTCATGCCATAATTTGCTGGAACTACTCTCCTTCACTATAAGTGCCTTGTTTTTTTTTCACCATCGCTGTCTCCAAGGGGAACAAGTTATTTTGTGTCTTCTTAATTGTTTCCATTGTCTAATCAGTGGCTGCATTTATAATTCTATAATTGTCACCTTCAAACTTGATGGTATACCTGATGTCTATCATTTAACCAAAGCTAAGTAGGTTCTGGGATAGTTAAGGGATGTAGTACACATTATGTAGCATCCGTGTGTTGCGACTATTAGACTGCATGCCTACTCTCCCTTTTCCTTCAACATGAATCTCTTTGTCATCACCAAGTTTCACTATTTTTTATGTGACTCATCCAATTCATCAAACAAATGCTTAAAACCTGTCATGTGGTTTGAACACCCGCTATCCAAAAACCAGATTTGACTCACATCTGATTCTTCTTCGGTTTTGGCCATAAACAACTATGTTTGATTGATTTTCTCTTCAACAAAACTTGCCTATCTTTCTTCTCTTTTCTTCTTGTAACAGTCTACTTGTACATGACCAAACTTATGACAGTAATAACACTCCAAATCTTGACCTTCTTCTTTTTGTTTCTTGTATCAGTCGGCTTGCATATGCCCTTTCTTGTGATAGTAGTAACATTCAACATCTTTCATCGATTGATTAGAGTACTGTCGGTTGTCACTTGGCTTGCTTCTACCTCTGCTGCCAGGACTACCTCGACCTCTTCCATTTCCTTGGCCTCTACCTTGCTGCTGTCTACTTAAGGACTCGCCCTTGGTATAAAAAGCTTTGGTGTCATCATTTACTTTTGATCGATTGAGACGAACTTCATGGACCTACAGCGATCCCATCAACTCATCAAACGTGTAAGTGAAAAGGTCTTTGGACTCTTCAATCGCTACCACCACATGATCAAATTTGGTTTCAAACTACGCAACACCTTCAACAAGACTATTTTCTCAAAAAGATCTTCCCCACAACTTGGATTTGGTTGACTATTGTTGTGACTCGTGTGAGAAATGATTGAATTGACTCGTCTTGGTTCATGTTCATTATCTCAAACATCTATCTCAAGCCCTGTAACTTGATAGCTACTACCTTGGAACTTCCTTGAAATGCTATTTTCAAAATAATCCATGCTTATTGTTGCTGCTGCAATCTTTGCAAACACCGATTCATGTATGGCTTACTGAATGAAGAAGAATGCCTTTGCATCTCGCTTGACTGTTTCAATTGGTGTCGGATCAGGATTCAGTGCTCCTGTTTCTACCAGTTGCCATAAGCCATGAGATTTCAACATCGTTTGTATCTTGATGCTCTAGAACTCATAATTCTTGCCCTTAAACAGAGGTGTCGTCTATTTAGACAAGATGATGGTGGCGTTTCTTCCTGCGTCGACCATGGCTCTGATACCAATTTGTTAGAATTCAAAGTAATTTGAAGAGGAGAGAGATGAGAATTCTCAGACTTTTTAAAATAATTTTCCTTTTTATTTCATTCTTAGTGCTTCTTATAGCAAAACAAAATCTAAGCATATTTATAGAGTTCTAAACAACACTTAAGCACATAAATCTAAACAGCAAGTTAATTATGAGCCTAAGTTACTGAGAGACATAACAAATAGACTCCTCATTCAAATAGAATTGCTCCTTCAACTTCTCATTTAATAATGCCTTAAAATTAGACTGTTTTTGGATTACTTTCAATAGCAATATCATCGGTGTACAATGCAGACAGTCCAAAAGCGTAAAATGAGCGGGTTCGGTAAATTTTCATTTTCAGGTTTTATCGCGATGGCGGCGGCGCTGATTGTGGATTTTGTTGGGACGTGGTTCTATGAGAAGAAGCATAGGGAGGAGGAGATTAGGATCAAAGGGAGGCTTCTGAGGTGGTGGCGGCGAATGTTGAGGTGGCAGATGCCGGCCGTGGACGGTGACGTTGAGGCTAGTGGAAGTGGCAACAGAAAGATGCATATTGTGAGAAGGTATGCGCATGCTGCTACACATAGGCATAGCCACGCTCATAGTGATGCGAGAGCTTGTAAAGGACATGGGAGTGATGAGGGTCATGGACATGGGCATGGGCATATGCATGACGAGGATGGCCATGTGTCATCTCATGTTAGGCACATTGTTGTTTCTTATGTATCTGGTTTATTGAAGTTGGAATGTATGTCTATGATTTGATGTGTTCAGCTGCATTTTTTAACTAATTTACGTGCCTTGCTTACTTTATATTGGTTTTGTGTATTAATGAGAAGTATCTGAAGTTTACAAATATATAACACGAGAGCAACATTTCAACCGTCCATTGTAACTATGAATACATCAGATCCGTTCAAACAAATAGAAGAATATAACGGGTCTGTGGGCTGATCAGCTAAAGCCCAATAACCTGATACTTCAATATAAAAGAAACTTGTACACAGTGCAGTTTTGTAACATATCAATTCTTCTCTGTATTTCAAATTTCTGTATATCAATAAAATTCTCATTTCATTCTTTCATCAAACTGCAATTTATCAATATATCATTACTTCCAAAATCTTATATGGTATCGGAGCCTAAAGTCATTGCTTAATAGTAAAATATCATCAGAAAAAGATTCATCATCTGAGTTTATCCCTCATCAGAGATTCAAATCTCATCATATGAGAGATTGATTCAACAACAGAATCCAGTGCCCTGCTAGTATCAAGAAGTATGGCTGCAACAAGATTCATTGTTGAATCTTGAATGAAAGCAAACAAAATCATAGAAAATCAGATCAAGAAATAAGAGAATCAACACAAGAATCAGGAAAGTGCCATCCAGAAAAACTTATCAGATAAAAATCATCATTTAAGCTTTGGTTGCAACAAACCTATCTAGTGTCTCACTCTGAATTCTTGAACTCAAATATTGATTGAAACTGCCACATTCCATCATCAGTGCTCATAGTTCTTTGATTCTGAATCATCATATCTAAAGAAGGAAATCCAACAACTTCATTTAATGCAAATAGTTCACAACAGGCTGATGCTGCAGAGAATCTGGTCAAAACTGTAATCAGTCCATAGAGTTAACTGGTTACAGTCCATTTGAATGAAGACAACTATCTTCTATGGAAGCTTCAAGTTGAAACTGCAATACAAGAATATGGACTTGAAAGCTACATTCTTGGAACCATTCAGATTCCACCAAAATGCATCACTGACAAAGAAAACAAGATAATTAGCAATGAAGAATATGTGGAATATCATAGGCAAGACAGACTCATATGTTCTTGGCTACAATCATCAATAAGTGTAAATCTTCTATCACATGTGAAAGGATGTAAAACTACCAATGAAATCTGGACAATAATTGATAAAGTTTTCAATACCCAATCAGCAGCCAAAGTTATGTTTTACAAAAGACGGTTGCACAATATCACGAAAGGCAATCATAATATAAGAGAATATCTCTCCAAAATTAAGATAACTTGTGATTTACTTGAGGCAGCAGGTCATAAGATCTCACACTCAGAGCAGATAATGACTATATTAAATGGATTAAGTATGAATATGAAGCGCTGATGGTAGTTATATCATCACAAAAGATCCTACCATATATAGATGATGTTCATTCAGTTCTACTTGCACATGGGGCAGGAATTGATAACTAGAAAACTCAAGAATTAGATTTCTCTTTTAACTATGTTGTAAATTACAAAAGTAAAGGTCAAAATAGCAATAGAACAGATCAGTCAATACAAAGAGGTGGATATTCAAACAGATTCAGGGAAAGAGGCAGATGGAACAACAACAATAGACCAAAATGTCAAATATGCGAGAAATTAGGACATACTGCTGTAAAGTGTTATTTCAGACTGAATCTAAACTATGTTCCAGGTCAAGGTTAAAGCAATCAAAGAAGTTCAAATTTTAGTGCAAACATGGCACAAGTACTACATGAATCAAACAATCAATCAGACAACAGAAATCATCAGCAAACTGAAGTTGCAAAATATGATCATATACAAGATGAGGACTGGTACCCAGATTTAGGAGCAACAAATCACATCACTAGCAATCTAGGCAAACTAAATCTTGGAAACAAGGATTACAAAGGTATGAACTCTATACACATGGGAAATGGAAAGTCTATTGCAATTACACATACTGGTAGTTCATATATAATGGAAAAAAGACAATTATATTTGAATAATATACTTAGAGTGCCACTAATTAGAAAGAACTTACTAAGTGTGTCACGATTTGCAAAAGACAACAATGTCTACTTTGAATTTTACCTACATCACTGTCTAGTTAAGGACATCCTAACTAGAGAAATTCTCTTGCAGGGTAAAGAATGTAAAAGACTATATAACTTTAGTGTGGCTAATTCAAGAAAATCAGAAACTGAAAGAAATTGGTGTAATAATTCTGAATTCAAACAGGAAAAAAATTGTAAGATTTTTGATATGTAGCATGGTAAATTGGGACACCAAAATGCTACAATTGTAAAGCATGTATTGAATAATAATAATATTTCCTTTAATTATATTTTAATGCCATATTTTTGTACCTATTGTCAAATGGGAAAAAAATCATAAATTACCATTTTTAGACTCTAAAACACATTACAGTAAGCCACTTGAACTAATTTCTACTGAACTAAGGGGGCCTGCACCAATATACAATGATTATGGGTACAAATACTACATATCATTTATTGATGCATTTTCCAGATATGTTTGGATATACTTTCTAAAATCAAAGGATGAAACTTACAGTGTAGTATTACAATTTATAGCATAGGCAGAAAAACAAACAAACTGTCAAGTTAAAGTGATACAATCTGATGGTGGAACAGAGTATATTCCACTAAAGTATTACTTCCAAAAGAGAGGGATTGTTCATAGAACAACTTGTCCCTACACTTCTGAACAAAATGGGCTTGTTGAAAGAAGACACAGGCAAATTGTTGAAACTGGGCTTACATTGTTAGCTCAAGCATCTATGTCACTAAAATTTTGGCCTGATGCTTTTGCTACTACAGGTTTCTTAATCAATAGACTACCGACAAAGGTTTTGAAATTCAAAAGCCCAATGGAAATATTATTCAATGTCAAGCTTGACTATCAAAACTTAAGAGTATTTAGATGTTTGTGTTTTCCTTATCTTAGACCATATAATACTCACAAACTAAATTTCTGGTCAACTCCATGTACATTCCTAGGTTATGCTGCTAATCAAAAGGGATATAAGTGTTTATATTGTAATGGTAGAGTTTTTATCTCTAGACATGTAATGTTCAATGAAAGAGGTTTTCCTTTAAAAGAATCAGAAATTAGAACATCAAAAAAGGTATATAATCCAAAAGAATCACTACCTCCAATACCTTCATTACTTGAGGAGGTGATTCAGGTCCACAAAGAGCCAACTCAGAACAATGTCAATCCTCAAATAGGCAGCTCAAACTCACAACACACAATGTCCAGACTTGGACCAAGTCATGAGCTAGTTGAACTATCAGATGTACCTGATCAAACATCTCAACAAAGAATAAGTATGCAATCTACTTCTCATCAGACATCAGAAGAATCACAATCTCACAATGAACAATAGCAACAAGAAATTGAGGATACTTGTCAACAACAGACTGCAAAGACCAGTCATCACATGATGACAAGGTCAAAAAGGGGCATACTAAAACCAAAAATCTACAGTGCAACTTTGGATATAGAAGAACCAAGTACTCATTATCAAGTTATGGAAAATGAGAATTGGAGATCAGCTATGACTAAAGAGTACAATCACTAATAAGAAACAAGATATGGGATCTTGTTCCTATACCCAAGAATAAAAATATTATGGGCTGCAAATGGACTTTTAGAATAAAAAGAAATGCTGATGATTCAATTTCTAAGTACAAGGCAAGATTAGCAGCTAAGGGTTATTCACAACAGAGTGGCTTTGATTTTAATGAGACTTTTTCACCTGTTGTGAAGCCCACTACTATCAGAGTTGTTATCACTATTGCCTTGCATAGAAATTGAAACATCAAACAATTAGATGTGAATAATGCCTTTTTAAATGGTGTTTTGCAGGAAGAGGTGTATATGGAGCAACCACATGGATTCAAACAGAAAGGGAAAGAAAATCTAGTATGCAGACTAAATAAAGCAATCTATGTACTAAAACAAGCTCCAAGAGTGTGGTTTGAAAAGCTAAAAGCAACTCTCATTGGACTGGGCTACAATCCAACAAAATTTGACAACTCGTTATTTACAAAATTTAGCAAAAACATAATAATTTATGTACGAATATATGTTGATGATTTTATCATTACAGACAACAGTGAGGAGGAAATCAGCAATCTCATAAAGCACTTAAATCGGGAATTTTCTGTCAAAGATTTTGGTGATTTAAACTATTTTCTTGACATTGAAGTTAAAAGACTACCAAGTTCATCAATTCAGTTAAATCGGAGGAAGTATATAGTAGAAATTTTAAATAAAGCCAAGATGAATCAAGCCAACTCAATCTCCACTCCTATGGTTAGCAATATACATGTATCTAAGTTTAAGGGTGAAGCAATATCCAATGACAAACAGTATAGGAGTATAGTAGGTGCACTTCAATATGCAACTATTACAGGGCCAGAAATTGCTTACAGTGTAAACCAAGTAAGTCAATTTATGCAAAGACCAATAGATGAGCACTGGAAAATGATGAAAAGAATACTAAGATATCTCAAAGGAACTATGAACTTTGGACTGACTTTGGAATTATGCAAACATATTAATGTCACTGGGTATGCATATGCTGATCGGGCTACTGATCAGATGACAGGAGATCCACAACTGGTTATTGCATATTTTTAGGCAAAATCCTATATCATGGTGTTTGAAAAACAACCCACAGTGTCAAGATCTAGTACAGAGGCGGAGTACAAGAGTGTAGCAAATGCTACATCAGAGGTGATGTGGATAGAATCACTACTTGATGAATTACAAATTAAACCAGACTGTAAAACTACTCTATGGTGTAACAACTTAAGCACTGTTCAACTTACAGCAAATCCAGTGTTACATTCAAGAACGAAACACATGGAATGAGATCTTTACTTCGTCCGTGAACAAGTAACAAAAGAAAAGTTAAATATAAATCACATACCTTCAACTTACCAAGTCGCAGACATTCTAACAAAGCATCTGTCTAAAACGACTTCGTTCGTTTTAGAGACAAGCTGAAGGTCAACAACATCAATAGCTCACAGAGCAAAAAGATCTCAACTAGCTCATGACTAATAAGCAACTCATCGATAAGAGAATCATCTTCGAATCTCATTTTAGAGGCAAGTTGAAGGTCAACAACATCAACAACTCTCATAGCAGCAAGATCTTAACTGGTTCGTGACTAATAAGCAACTTGCCGACAAGAGAATCATTTTCGAATCAAGCTGCAGTTGAAATTGGTAATCTTTAATCAATTTAAAGACCAAAGAGATGATATACTGAAGAATTCAAACCATTCTTTCATCAATTTCGATCGATTTTGAGATCGAATCGAATTGAAGTAAATTTGGGGACGATTTTCTCAAACCCTAGTTAGCCACAGAAGGGTTTGCGGGGGAGTAAAGAGAAGTATTTGAAGTTTACAAATATATAACACGAGAGCAACATTTCAACCGTCCATTGCAACTGTGAATACATCATAGCCGTTCAAACAAATAGAAGAATATAACGGATTTGTGGGCTGATCAGCTAAAGCCCAACAACCTGATACTTCAATATAAAAGCAACTTGTACAGAGAGCAGTTTTGTAACATATCAATTCTCCTCTGTAATTCAAATTTCAGTATATCAATAAAATTCTTATTTCATTCTTTCATCAAACTGCAATTTTCAATTTCTCAAAATATCATTACTTTCAAAATCTTATATGTATATTATAAATTGAAAAAATTGAAGATTTAGCTGTCAAAGCTCAAAAGTTGAGCTACAATGACAGGATGAAAACTTTTTGGTCCACTACTTGGAGCATTATACGTCAGGTTTTGAAAAATGACATGTCGAACTTGTCAAATTATTTGCAACTTACTGTGGTTCATTTTTTGTATTAGATTTGGGTTGTTAGGTTTATGGGACAAATTGAAGAACAAAAATACACTCTACAATTTATTTATTAAGCAAGCTTGAAGGTTGATTTTGCTTGTCCAAGCAATGGAGCAAAAATAAAATATTGACAAAAAAGTTGTATGTCATTTGGCAACTACAAAAGCTAGTTGCTTGTTTAAATGGAATTGATGAATTTGGGGTATAAGTTTGGGCATAATATGATAAAGGACCCACTATATATTCATATTCGTATTCATGTCATATGATGCATATAGATACTTATAATATATCATATTATAAAAATGCGACTAGTTGGCCAAGTTGGTAGTTTAGAAGTCTAGGGATCGATGCATGTCCTCAACATCAATTTTTATTTTATTGCCATGCTTGTTTCTTCCCGCCTTTTGAAATTTTACCTCTGTTAATATACTTCTTGTTGTGCAAAAATGGTAGCGCTTTGCGGAAGCTTATATCAACGGATCTTTGTCACCCAAATCACAAAGAGATAACTTGGATTGAAAATAAGACGGAATTGAAATTAAAAGCAATAAGACAAGATATTCCACCCAACCACCCACTTTATTGATTCACCAAAATTTTTGTTTACAATTAATAGAACAAAGCTAAAATAAACAAAATACCATTGAATCAATAACCAAATTGAGAAAGGGAGCAAATATCTATATGGCTAAAATTATTGGAGAAGAAGAACAAAAATGAAGAAGAGAAAATTATCAAATAGATTTTCCACCATATGTTTATCCTCTCCTCTAGTCTCTATTTATATAATCAATTTACTTAATGCCCAAGTTAACATTAGAGGCAAAAAATAATTTGATTAGCAAATTAGAGAAAGAAATAAACATACTTAAATATGCCTATTTAATCAGAGGAAACAAAATCTTCTCTTTCTTTCTTTTGCATATTTCTTTCCCTCTATGTGTGATTTTGTATCACCAAAATTTAACACTCCACCTTGATGCAAAATCACATATCTCCAACATATCAAACATGCCATATCTAGATCTATCACAACTCCCTATATCTCAATCATACCAAATTACAAACCTCTACCACCGTCCGCAAGTGATGCATCTCCCACATGAGGTGCACCACACAAATCCGGTCTCAAAAACGTTTGTAATACCACAAAGATCTCCGTCTTGTCTTTGTGGATTTGGCAACTCGACACCCGTCTATCACTCGATCTGAGCTCATTACCTGATCACTATCGATCCCCCGAGCATCATCAACATGAAGACCCCTGTCTAAAATATGATCCTCAATGCTAGAATCATAAGCAGTGACCACATTAACCTCTCCACCTTGATGTGGACTAGGTTCTTCAACCGTCACTCGCTTTCCATAGTCGACTACAGAACCAACCAAGCTATAAAGGTTTCCTTCTTCCAATACTCCTCTCATCCTTACACGACCACCTTTCTTCACTCTCAAAACTCCACCTTGAGTCTCATAAGTGCAACCACGGCGATCCAACTGACCGAGAGAAATAAGATTATGCGAAGAAGTGGGTACATGTCTGACTCCAGAGACTTCTCTAACCACACCATCATGCATACGAAACTGGATAGATCCAATACCACAAATCGGTAGCTCTTCTCCATTGGCTGTCCTAATCATGCCGACACTCTTCTCATAAGAAGAAAAATAATTCACATCTCTACATATGTGAAAACTAGCTCCCGAATCCATCTTCCAAGGCTTATTTTCACTAAAGAGGACATCATAAGAAGCATCACTATCGATACCTTCAGCAAAACCTGCATGTGCATCACTACTAGTATCACCATGCGCAGCCTTTTTCTGATCTCTTTTATAAGCATAACACTTGCTACGTATGTGACCTTTCTTATTACAATAATGACAAGTGATAACACTTTTACCATTAGCATCCTTCTTCTTCCAAATTGTATCTTTCTTCGAGTCCCTTGCCACCATAGCCTCACTTTGAATTGATTTCATACCCGACCCTTTTCTTCTAAGCTCCTCATTCAAAAGACTACTTCGAACAGTTTCCAAAGAGATAGTTCCATTAGCATTGGAATTACTCAATGAAACAACCAAAGTTTTCCAACTTTCTGAAAGCGAACTCATCAATAAAAGAGCTTGTAACTCATCATCAAAATTGACCTTCATATTTGCCAATTGATTTATTACATCCTGAAATTCATTCAAATACTCTGCAACAGACTTCTCTTCATCTAATCTCAGTTGTACCAACTTTCGAACCAGAAAAGCCTTACTAGTAGCACTCTTTGACTCATACAAAGATACCAACTTGTCCCACAAAGCCTTCGCGGATTCACAACTAGCCACATGATGGAAAACTGAATCATCAAGATACTGGCGAATCAAAGCAATCGCCTTCTTATCCATCTTCTTCCATTTTCCCTCATCTACATCAGAGGGCTTCTTTCCATCTCCATCAATCGGATCATGAAGATCATTGAGGTACAGAACATCCTCCATCTTAGGCTTCCAAATACCCCAATTTTTTCCATCCAAAATAGCCATCTTCGAAAATGAAATCATATCCGACATCAATAATTTTTCAATCCAAAATTACTCTAAGCTTTGCGATGATCTGGCTCCGATACCAAACTGTTGTGCAAAAATGGTAGCGCTTTGCGGAAGCTTATATCAACGGATCTTTGTCACCCAAATCACAAAGAGATAACTTGGATTGAAAATAAGACGGAATTGAAATTAAAAGCAATAAGACAAGATATTCCACCCAACCACCCACTTTATTGATTCACCAAAATTTTTGTTTACAATTAATAGAACAAAGCTAAAATAAACAAAATACCATTGAATCAATAACCAAATTGAGAAAGGGAGCAAATATCTATATGGCTAAAATTATTGGAGAAGAAGAACAAAAATGAAGAAGAGAAAATTATCAAATAGATTTTCCACCATATGTTTATCCTCTCCTCTAGTCTCTATTTATATAATCAATTTACTTAATGCCCAAGTTAACATTAGAGGCAAAAAATAATTTGATTAGCAAATTAGAGAAAGAAATAAACATACTTAAATATGCCTATTTAATCAGAGGAAACAAAATCTTCTCTTTCTTTCTTTTGCATATTTCTTTCCCTCTATGTGTGATTTTGTATCACCAAAATTTAACACTTCTTCCTATGCAAACTCATTTGCATTTCAATTATTTGTGTAGTTTTTAATTTGTTACATTGGTTTAGTCAATTTTATATTTGATAGTTAAGTTCCTTTGATCCCTGAAGTTAAACAGTACTAAAAAAAAATTATGTAGGAATTTATTGTATATTATTATGTAGGAAATTTGTTAACTTGATGCAATAACGCAGTAGAGTGGAAGTGTTTTACCAGAGAAAGACATGAGTGTTCCATGTGTCTCTTCCGCTTTATTGCAGACATATCTACTGCATTACTCTGGTAGACGTAGCAAGATTCCATAACTTTTGAAAATATGTATTTGCAAAAAAAACCAAGGCTCCGACTACAGATAGATACACCATACTATATTAAGTATTACATGGAACCAGCTTACAGAACTAAACAGTGCAAATATGGTTTTTGTTTTTGGTTTTCTAAGGTTTTAAAAAGTGTGGTCTCAGGCTCTATTTCAAATTTCAATACTTGTTTTGTACAAATATACAGTACAAATCGTTGCAAAGATCGAATTTGCAACCGTTAATTTCGTAGTCTAAACTACCAACCAACCGATCCAACCTTGTTAGTAATAAAATGTATTTATTTTTTCTAAAATGACCTTTGCAATGTATTTTTGAATTAAAAAAGAAGATTTAAATGAACAATGTTGATATTAATTATAAATGTTTATAACACAAATAGAAACAGTATATAGATGTTTGTTTTCCAGAAGGGTTGCATTGATGTATTATGATAATCACAATGTTAGAAAGTGAAGCACTTATCCTGCGGTTCAAAAAATGGGGATGATGAAGGAAAAAAGAATTTGATATTCAGTTTTGACAAAATTAATAATTTGTTTCTCATCTTTTTTGTTTTACTATTCCCGTACATTACGAACTAATTTGCAAGTTTTGTTGTGTGTTTATTGAATTTTTTTTCCATACATACACGTATGAAATTTAGCGATTATTCTTCAATTAAAACCAAAAATTTGATTTTTGATTGATACCTTAAACTTTATTTTGTGATATTGGGCATTGTTGCTTGAAATAAAAATTAGCAAATCCTTATGATCTACATAGGTAGCTGTTTTCACATCTCAGTTTTTATTATATACACATGTAGGAATTTGCTAATTTCAGTCCGTAAAAGTAGCGTTTTTTTTGGTTGAGACTATAAAAATTGATATTAATTCACTTAATAATATGTGCTTTTTCTGCGATAACAGATATTGGAGCTTGGAATAGTTTCACATTCAGTGATAATAGGATTATCTTTAGGTGTATCTCAGAGCCCGTGCACCATCAGACCTTTGATAGCTGCCCTTTCTTTCCACCAATTCTTTGAAGGATTTGCACTGGGAGGATGCATCTCGCAGGTACGTACATGCTTCTTCAATCACTTTGAAATAGCTAAATCATGCATGTATGAGATTATTGAAGGGACTTAATTTTGGGTAAATGTGGTCATTTTTTTAGTACTTTTAATATTTTTAAGGGGTACTTAAAAATGCAGTCTTCCCATAAAAAAATAAATACAATTACATAACTAGTCTCTTGCTATCGGCATGTAAAATTTATACGATAGATCCATACTGTAGTACTATATCGGTGGAACCATGCTGCTTTTATGATATGTTACTGAATTTGCTTAACAAGTGTAAAATGGTAAAGTGTTTGTGTCGTGAACATTGTTTTTTTATTTTGTTAAATGCAGGCCAAGTTCAAAACCCTTTCGGCAGCACTAATGGCATGCTTTTTCGCCATCACAACCCCAATGGGGATCGCCGTAGGAATAGCGATATCATCGGTGTACAATGCAAACAGTCCGAAAGCGTTGGTAGTAGAAGGCATTTTGGACTCCACATCGGCTGGTATTTTGATATACATGGCTTTGGTCGACCTCATTGCCGCTGATTTTCTAAGTCGCAAAATGAGCTGCAATGTCCGGCTTCAGATCGCTTCTTATTTAGCTCTTTTTCTTGGTGCTTTATCCATGTCCTCCCTTGCAATTTGGGCGTAACCAAGTAAAAGTTGGAGCATACTTTTAAGTTATGCATGTCTAGTTAAAGCGCCTCGGCATTTTTTATCTTCAGATATGTAGTATTCGATCTTATATTCGTCGTAGTTTTCCTGTGTATATTTTGATATTTTTAGTTGGTGCTTGATTATATACAACTTTATAAAGCAAAAGTCCAAAATTATGTTGTTTAACTCCGAATGAACGTGTGAACGGAAAAATTGTCCCTTCAATCAGAGTTTCGCTGAAGGATTGCTGAAAAATAATGCAAAATTGTATTGAATGATAAAATTGTAAATGTGATGGACTGAGTGAAATGATACAGCCCACAAACCTACAATGCATAACTGCAATTTATAATAAAACATATACAGAAACGAGGATTACGGTTTGCGATTTTATTTTCAAATTCTGCTTATCTTCCCATTTTCAATCTTCATGCTTTAATTCTTCAAAAATCATGCGTGAGATTGAAATAAGGAAGAATATCGTCTCTAAATCTTCTGCTTAAAGTCGATTTAGGTTCTGAGATTGCTTTCAAGTTGCCGACTTTGATCGATAAGCTTGCAAAATTCTGCTTTAAGCATTGTTTTGTGAGAGAGTTTGTTCTCCAAGAAGAGGATGAGACTCTACTTATTGTTGAGCTGTTATCGATGTCTCTGATCTTCAGCTCTTGCTTTAATCTGATGAAGTTTTGTTTGGATAGTGGCTTTGTTAGAATATCATCTCTTTGGTAAGTAGCATGTATATGATTTACTATAAGCCTTCCCTTTACAACCTGTTCTCTTACAAAATATAGATCTAGCTTTATATGCTTAGTTTTGGAATGTAAAACCGAATTTGCTGTAAGTGAAACTGCACTCATATTGTCACACCAAATTGTTGCTTTGTTGCTAGTTTCGATATGCAGTTCACTTAATAAGGATTCTATCCACATAATTTTAGTTGTAGCACTAGCAACACTCCTATACTCTGCTTCAGTACTAGATCTTGACATAGTTGATTGCTTTCTTTTAGCACCATGACATTGGATTTTTTCCTAAGTATATGCAGTAGCATGGAGTTGATTTTCTGTCATTATAGTATGCAGCCCAATTTGCATCAGCATAGCCATTGATAGTCAATGTTTTCCCTAAGTCAAGTAGTAGATCTTGATTTATGGTTCCTTTGAGATATCTTAATATTCTCTTTACAGTTTTCCCGTGTTCAGCCCTTGGTTGTTGCATGAATTGACTCACCTTGTTAACAATGAATGTAATTTCTGTTCTTGTTATTGTAGCATATTGTAGTGCTTCAACAATACTTCTATACAGTTTGTCATTTGTAATCAGTTCACCCTTGTCTTTTGATAAGTGTGGATTGCTTTTCATTGGGGTAGGCAGTGGATTTACTTGATCCATTTTGGCTCTTGATAAAATTTCTGAAATGTATTTTTTTTGACTTAAGTACATTTCATTGTTTGACACTCTCTACACTTCAATGTCAAGAAAATAGCTTATGTTTCCCAAGTCTTTGATAGAGAATTCTTGATTCAGATGTTTTATGAGATTGCTTATTTCTGGATCACTGTTACCTGTAATTATAAAGTCATCAACATAAATTAGTACATAAGTAACAGTATTATTGGCAAATTTTGTGAACAGTGAGTTGTGTGATTTTGATGAATTATAGCCAAACTTAGTTAAAGTTGACTTTAATTTATCAAATCAGACTCTTGGTGCTTGTTAGAGCCCATAAATGATTTTATTTAGTTTGCACACAAGATTTTCACTGCCTTTTTGTTCAAAACCATATGGTTGTTCCATGCAGATCTCCTGCAAAACATCATTTAGAAAAACATTATTAACATCTAATTGCTTGATGCTTCAATTTTTATACAAGGCAATTGTTAGAATAATTCTGATAAAAGATGGTTTCACAACAGATAAAAATGTCTCATTAAAATCAAATCCATGCTATTGTGAATATCTTTTGGCTACTAATCTTGCGTTGTATTTACAAGTTGAACCATTAGCATTTTTCTTTAGTCTATAAGTCCACTTGCATCCCACGATACTTTTATGATTTGGTAAGAGAACAAGATCCCATGTCTTGTTCCTCATTAGAGCATTATATTCATCTTTCATGACTGCTCTCCATTTTTCGTTTTGTACAGCTTGATGATAAATGTTTGGTTCATCCACTTGAAAGGTTGTGTTGTATAACTTTAGCTTGAATATTCCACTCTTTGCTCTGTCATATGATGTCCATTTTTGATTACTACCGACTGATTTCCAGTGATTCTTTTTGAGTATTGGCTGGTATTGCATTATCTAATATTTGACAAGGATCAACGGATTACTAATGCTTTGCTATAGTGAGTGAATTGAATTTTTAGGTGCTTCATTTTGTTCATGACCTAGTCCATAACTGGATACTGTGTGTTGTGGACTGTGATTGCCTTTAGTTGGAGTATGTGAATGATGATTGCCCATGGTTGCTGCACTATGGTCTGACACTACTGCCTTCTGACTAGATATGTTTATATCTAATTGCAAAGGTGTGCTTGGTAAGGACACTCTTGAATTATATATGTGATGACCCGTAATTTTGATAATTAAAAATATTAAATTTAATAAGATTTTGAAATTAATATTGTGAGAAATTTAAAATTTATGATTTATTAATGAGAAAAATAATTAGAATATAATTTAATAATGTTGTTTGAATGTTATTGACAACTATTTTAATATAATTTCAATCAATTAAAATAATTGTAAGGTTAATTTGGTTAAAATTGTAAATATGGAATAAATTAAATGTTGGACTTAATGTTGAAATTATATGTAATTAACTGAAATCGATTACTATAGAATATAAAATCAGTAATGTACTAATAGTTATAATCTTTGTTTATAAAAAATAAATTTATAAATGTGATTAAATTACTTAAAAGTAACAATTGTTTATTTATCATCTCATTATTTAATCCGTTGAAATAATCTGGAAATCAATGTTAATTTAATATAATCAAATATTGTAGTTAATATGAGTTAAAATAATAACTGTAGAATATGAATGTAATAAAATGTAAACTTATGTTAATAAAATTCATAGGGTATTGTTGATTGAATAATAAGAATGTAAAACAAAATAAATGAATTTATGACAGTTGTAATTGAATGTTGAAATTAGTGCAATATATAAATAGTGGATTTAACATGGAAATTTATTGCAATAGATTAGTAATTTCTATATAATCAAGAACGATAAAATGGTTAACTTTTAAAATTTGAATTTAAAGGTGATTAAATCAAATTAATAATAATTTATTTAATTAATGTGAAAATTAGCCATTTTGGCCACTGTCTCGGATTTCGATGAAACCAGTTTCATTAGATCCTTAATAGTGAATTATTGTAGGATTTCTAGTTTCGTACCGATCAAACTTATTGTTTGACCGTGCGAGCTCGAAACGCGTAGAAATTAATTTAATAGATTCAATTAAAATAATTTGATTTTAAAAGCTAACTTATGTATACAATGGAATTTGGGTTTGAAACTAGTTCCATTATGTTTAAAATTATCGAAAACATATATTTCGATACATTGGATGACCTACTTTCGTTACGGAAACGGAATGGGTTTTTCGGGTCGTTGTTATCGTTTCGAACCAATTCAATATGTCCATTCATTCTTATCTATCTCTATATATAAATAAATTTCTTTTATAAAACCCTAGCAGCCTTTCTTACTTCTATACATATTATTATTTCTATCCGCCCCTTCCTTCCCAATGTTAGATAATCCCAAACCCTAAATCCACAATTCAAAAATCAAATCGATAAATTTAAACTTCTCAAACTAGTTCATATTTTATATCGTTGGAAATCTCTCGACGAACGTAACCCATATCTACAATTCATTTTTGCAATCAAATCATAGTTTATCCAGAAATTGGCGATCTTTCTTAGCCGTCCATTACTAGGGTTTTCGATCCAACGGTGGATCTTCATCCAATTGACGATCGGGGAGTTACGTCTGGAAGAGGAGGTCGAGTAGGTCTTAGGGGTAATCTCCGTTCATCCTAAGGTCACGCGAGTTCATCGAAATTCGTGTTCAAAGGTGCGGCGGTGTTGTGCGCCTGGCGGCATGGTGGATGACCGCGCGTGACAGAGGTGGGCGGCCGGAGATGGGCTTTGCAGCGGCAGGCTCGAATCTTGGCGAAGTTGAACCGAGTGGCGGCAAAAATTGGCTTGAAGGTGGTGGTTTCGTGCGATGCATAGGTGGATCGATATTGTGAGCAAATGCGGCAGTTAGGGTTGTTGTAGGTATATTTATAAATATGCCCTTTATTCTATTTTAAATTTAAATCTCAATTGCTCTAACATTAATAACTTTTTCATACGAGCTCGGATTCACGTGCGGTTTTCTCTATTGCGATCGTATCGAAATTTTGGACAACGTGGAACTAGTGTGGTTGAATTCTGAGACTGTTGGATATTTGGGCTTTATTTGGATTTTAAATCGACGACAAATCAAAGGTGAGTGATTTAACCCACTCACAAATACAAAATCATCTTATGATAGTTAAATTAAATTTATGATGTGATGAGAAATTTATTGATTGCCGTTTGATATTTTAAATTGTCATTTAAATTTAATTTGAATTTACATTGAATTAAATTGCCAATTAAATTTATATTGAATATTTAAATTGTTAGTTATATACCTAATAATGACAACCAGTCAATTGTTATGATTTATTGGTTGATTTGAATGATGATTGTGATAGATGCTTAATTGTTGACATTTTGGATGATTTGATGTTATGTTTATGTTATATGTTGTTATCACACTGCAAGTTCCCTTAGTTATTGTTAGAAAAATCATTATGGGTTAAAATGATACATACCCGAACGATATTATAGATTAGGAAAAAAATCATTATGGATTGAAATGACAAACCCGAGCGATTTAATGGATTTGGAAAATTATGATTCGGTATACGGGTTGAAATGATATATATCCGAAAATTTAAATTTATTGCGGGTTGAAATGATATATATCCGTATCACTTGACCATATGGTAGAAAATTATATACGGACACTGGATTGGTTAAATTAAATAATTTTAAATCCTTAATTTTTGAATCCAATTAAATGATATTATTTTAAATGAAATAAAATTAGAATTATATGAACTGAATTATTTTCAAAATCCAAGCTTTTAAAATGTTGAAATGGAAATTGGTTTAAATGAATTGTATAAAGAATTTAAATTGAAATCTTAAAGTTGAATTTGAAATATAATTGAAATTTATCAAAATTGAGTTATTTTAAACGTTTGAATATTTAAACTTGGAAACCTATTTAATTTGAAGTGATTTAAATTTGTAGTTCAAACATGGATTTGAAATCGATATAAATTGAAATGGTTTTTAATGAGAAATTGAATTTAAACCTTTAGCCTTTTTAAATTGAAATCGTTGAATGATTTGTGAAATTGGAAGAAACAATTCTATTTTGAAACTATTTTCGATATGAACTCTTCTAATATACAAACTCTTTTAACATATAAACTATTTTTCTCATATAAACCATTTTAATATATTAATAATTTTTGATACACTAAGTATTATTAATATATAACCTATTTTAATATATAAACTATTTTTAATATATAAACTATTTTAATTTATAACCTATTTTTAATATATAAACTATTTAATATATATATTATTTGAAATTTATAAAAAACTTTTAATATATATATTTTAATGTATAAACTATTTTTATTGGATAAATATTCCAATATATAAACTAATTTCAATATTCAAACTGTTTAAAGTTGGAACTGTTATGATTTAAATTCACTTGATTTAAATGCGAATATTTTGATATGATGTTTTAACCTATTTCTGTGGTTATGATTTTGGAAACGAATATGATTTAAAGTGAATAATGATTTTGAAAGTGAATATGATTTGAAATGATTATGATTTGGAAGTGAATATGATTTTGAAGTAAATAATGATTTCGAAAGTGACATGATTTTGAAGTGAATAAAATATCATATGAAGTATGAACTATTTGAAATGTAAAAGAACCATCCGGTGTGCAAAATATAACGATTTATTAAAGAGACCGGGGTCAGATATTGTCATACTCTCTGCCAATTCCGAAACCACTTTAACAACTGTGCACATGGTGGAGAATCCAAAATGAAGTAGGATGGTTAGGCGAACGCTTCTGGTATGAGGTAAGAATGTAGCCTTGACCCCCTCGGGTCAGCTTGAGACGACTAAAACAGGAGCGATTGACGGGCCAAGTGAGGTCACTCCTCCAATCGGACACACTTCTTCGATACCATATCTGTTACTTTGTGATTGATTTGGTGGCCACCCTTGATTTGATTATAGGAGTGTTGTTTCGAGGTGGGCAGTAGCTGTGGCTATGCGTTACCACTAGCCCGGAAGTGCAAATGGTAGAATCCTACCCTGGCATTGCCTCGTTGTGCCTTGTCATCTGCCTTATCGAGCCCACTACGGTTTTGGTTTGTGTTGTACCTATGAGTGCTCCCTGATAGCCCACTAATTTACAGTGGAGTTTATAGTACTGTATAGACTACAACATTACATAAAATGTGCTAAGGGGATATGGGTAACGCCTTAACGCTATTTTAATACTTTACTTTACTGTAGATATATTATAATAGCGTATTGTATTATATATGTAGATAGTTTAACGGATCCTTAGGAGATGGAATCTCGAACATCTCTTAAGTTATTGCATTCACGTTAGATACTGGATAGGAGATGTAAAATCCCGTAAACATCTCTGAAGCCGTTACACTCATATTTACTTATTTAGATTTAACTTACATAAGATCTTTTAGTTCTGACTTAAGTGTTTTGTCTTTTTATTACGCTCGGGTCAGCCTGAGCTTTTTAGTGTTGAATTCATTATTCTGGAGGATGAAGATAGAGTTTAGTATTATATTATTATTTATCCCACTGTATCATGTTGTTCCGCTGCATTATCTTATTGTTCCTGCTATATGTATAACTCTGATATATTGTAAAAGTGTAATCAAATGTTATTTGTAAAACAGCTTCATGAACTGTTTATTTGATTATTATATTTTGTCATTCCGCTGTGAGATTCTGTGTTTTGTTTTTCTTTCTTTTCTCTTATTTACCCCATTAATAATCCTCCCTTTTGAATGGTTTGAGTTTGACACGTGTGGTTAATTGTCGATTTAAACCGTCCAAAAAGGTGGGTCGTTACAGTTGGTATCAGAAATTTGGTTTAGCGATAACCTTGGCTTTGTGGGGTTTGACTTATTAGAGATAGGGTAGTATTACCCTAGAATGAGTTGTTTGAGCGTGTGTGTGTGTGTGTGTATGAGAGACCGTACTTGTAATGTTATAAAAATGTTTTTATATTTTTTTTAATTTGTTCTGTTGAATATTTATAAATTCTGGTCGGAACATGGGACGCCATGACATCGATAGGGATTTCTAAACACTTAATAGGGCAAACCGACACAATATTGTTTTGAAATATAGGTAAATGAAATAATTTTACCGAATATTATATTTTGTATATGAAAGAAAATATTTTTATAAGTGGATATAATTGTATGCGATATGTTTGGTTGTTAGAAAGTGAAATTTTATAAATATTAGTTGCAAAATAGGATTTACAAATAAAGTAAATATAAATTGGAAATTTGAGAACTTAAGTTCCGGGGTTTTGAAATTGGTTTTTAAAAGATTTTAGAATATAACATTAGTATTATTTGGAAGTATTTTCAGATAGAGATATTTTCAATGTGATTTGAAAGAAATGTTTTAAAGGAATTTTAAAAGGAATAAAGTTCTGTACTCCCCTCTCCTGTCGCCGGAAAATAATTTTGGTGATGATCGCGACATCATCGACGTTCATTTTCTAGTTTCAAAATGGGAAGACCACCATAGTAGCTTTACAACACATTTGTCTTGATAAAAAAATTTTAATTTTATTTTCTTAAGTATGATTTGATATATATAAAAGGTATGAATATACATTATTTCAAAATGATTTGAAATAAAACCCGATATTTAGTTCTTAAAATTTTATGATAATTAGTGGTTTTCAGTTATTGTAATAGAATGTAATCTTGACTATTTTAATAAGATTGGAAACATCCAAATTGAAATATAAATTAAGAGATGATTGTTTAACAAAAATATAAAGAGAATTGGAGATTTGTAACTTGTAAATTTAAAGATAATGAAAATTAAGAATATATAAACTATTGAACATTTTGCTAAATAAAATGAATAAAATAAATTTGTATAGCATTCAGTTACATTCTAAAAACATATATATAACTTATCAAAAATATTTAAAAGTTGAAATGTTAATATGAATATGTAATAGAATATTATACAAGTAAAATCTTAATAACAAAAATGCTTCAAAATGTACATATGTTTATAAATAAAAGAATTTAGAGTACAAGAAATATTATAAACTTAAGCTATGCGTTGAAATGGTTGGTAGTTGTATTGAATAGTAAAAGCGAATAATATTTATGTAAAGGATTATAAAGTTAAGTAATAGAAGAAATGATTCACTAATGAATATTAATATTAAATGGAAATCAAATTATATAAGTAAATAATAACTGTGAATTAAATTTGCAAAGAAACTTATATAATATTTTAAGAATTGATTTATTGATGATCTAAATAATTGAATGGAAAATAACATATGTAAGTAAATGAATGTAAATAAATGGAAAAATGATATTGTATAAATGAATGAAAATAAATGGAAAGTAAATAATGTGTAAAAAAGGGAAACCAATTAAATAAACTTAAATAACATTTAAATTATGTATTGTTTGGCTAATGGGATGTTTGGGAAATGATACTTTAATTTGTTTAAGGTTGTATGAATAATCTATTAAGTAATTATCTAAGGTCGTTGAGCGTAGGGTACACTTGGTAGTTTATATGTCACCCTTGTACGATGAAAAGTTTCTAAACCTGAACAAACCATTTGTTTTGGTTGCTATGGATGTATGATTGATTCCTTTGTCGCATATGATGGTCGTATTGTTTTGTTTGCATATGCTTTGTGTTGATTTGTTTTTGTTACTAATTGAAACAACTAAATATTTCTCTTGTACATAATTCTCATTCTTTTGGATTATATAAGTGAGATACCGGTTTATGGAAGCAATAACTACTGCTTTTGGTTTCACAAATTAAGGTGTTTGCTTGACAAATAGGTATGTTTTCAGATTACGGTTTTTGAACGATATTTTATTGTTTTTCCCGTGTTTTGGAATGTTTTATTATTGAAATATGATATATGTATTGAAATTATTGATATTATTAGTTTTCCGGACCTAACCGCTCAAAGGAGACTTTGCCGAATTTTTTTGTAAATTTAAGACTTAGAAAATTTTGTGAAAGTGAAATATTTTTCAAACTGTTATTAAACTTGAATATGAAAGTTAATTGTTTATAAATTGATATATTTATTTAAAATACTTTATTATGTAAGTTTAAAGTGTTTATAAATTGAGTAATTTGAATAAAATTATATCAAGTTTCTTAATCCGTTCTTTTTCCTTTTCGAGGACGAAAATTTTGAGTGGGAGAGAGTGTAACGACCCGTAATTTTGATAATTAAAAATATTAAATTTAATAAGATTTCGAAATTAACATTGTGAGAAATTTAAAATTTATGATTTATCATTGAGAAAAATAATTAGAATATGATTTAATAATATTGTTTGAATGTTATTGACAACTATTTTAATGTAATTTCAATCAATTGAAATAATTGTAAGGTTAATTTGGTTAAAATTGTAAATATGGAATAAATTAAATGTTGTATTTAATTTGAAATTATATGTAATTAATTGAAATTGGTTATTATAGAATATGAAATCAGTGATGTGGTAATTAGTTATATCTTTGTTTGTAAATAATAAATTTATAAATGTGATTAAATTACTTAAAAGTAATAATTGTTTATTTATCATCTCATTATTTAATCTGTTGAAATAATCTGGAAAACAATGTGAATTTAATATAACTAAATATTGCAGTTAATATGAGTTAAGATGATAACTGTAGAATATGAATGTAATAAAATGTAAACATATGTTAATAAAATTCATAGGGTATTCTTGATTGAATAATAAGAATGTAAATTAAAATAAATAAATTTATTGGAATTTAAATTATAATTAATGAATTTATGACAGTTGTAATTGAATGTTGAAATTAGTGCAATATTTAAATGGTGGATTTAGCATGGAAATTTATTGCAATAAATGATCAATTTCTATATAATCAAGAATGATAAAATGGTTAACTTTTAAAATTTGAATTTAAAGGTGATTAAATCAAATTAACAACAATTTATTTAATTAACGTGAAAATTAGCCATTTTGGCCACTGTCTTGGATTTTGACAAAACTAGTTTCATCGGATCTGTAACAGTGAATTATTGTAGGATTTCAAGTTTCATAGCGATTGGACTTATCGTTTGATCGTGCGAGCTCGAAACGCGTAGAATCAATTTAATGGATTCAATTAAAATAATTTGACTTTAGAAGCTAACTGCTGTATACAGTGGAATTTGGATTTGAAAATAGTTCCATTGAGTTTAAAATTATCGAAAACATATATTTCGATATATTGGATGACCTACTTTCATTTCGGAAATGGAACGAGCTTTTGTGGTCGTTGTTATCGTTTCGAACCAATTCAATATGTCCATTCGTTTATATATATATATATATATATATATATATATATATATATTTTGAAACCCTAGCAGCCTTTCTTATTTATGTACATAATATTAGTTCTATCTGCTCCTTCCTTCCTTCCCAATGTCAGATAATCCCAAACCCTAAATCCCCAATTCAAAAATCAAATCGAAAAATTTAAAATCCCCAAACTATGTCATATTTTATATCATTGGAAAGCTCTAAAAGAACATAACACATATCTACAATTCGTTTTTGCAATCGAATCACTGTTTATCCAGAAATTGGCGATCTTTCTCAGGTGTCTGTTGCTAGGGTTTTCGATCCAACGGTGGATCTTCATCCAATTGACAATCAGGGAGTTGTGTCTGGAAGAGGAGGTCGAGTAGGTCTTAGAGGTAGTCTTTGTTCATCCTAAGGTCATGCGAGTTCGCCGGAATTCATGCTCAAAGGTCGCGGTGCGCCTGGAGGCATGGTGGATGGCCGCGAGTGGCAGAGGTGGGCGGCCGGAGATGGGCTTTGCTGCTGCAGGCTAGGATCTTGGTGAAGTTGAACTGAGCGGCGTCAAAAATTGGCTTGAAGATGGCGGCTTCGTGCGAAGCATGGTTGGATCGAGATTGTGAGAGAACGCGGCAGTTAGGGTTGCTGTGGTATATTTACAAATATGCCCTTTATTCTATTTTAAATTTAAATTTCAATTGTTCTAATGTTAATAACTTTTTCATACGAGCTCGGATTCACGCGCAGTTTTCTCCATTGCGATCGAATCAAAATTTTAGACAACATGGAACTAGTTTGGTTAAATTCTGAGACAATTAGATTTTTGGGAATTTTAAACGACGACAAATCAAAGGTGGTTGATTTAACCCACTCACGAATACTAAATCATCTTATGATAGTTAAATTAAATTTATGAGGCGATTAGAAATTTATTGATTGATGTTTGGTATTTTAAATTGTCATTTAAATTTAATTTGAATTTATATCGAATTAAATTGCCATTTAAATTTATATTGAATATTTAAATTGTTAGTTAAATGCCTGATAATGATAACCGGTTAATTGTTGTGATTTATTGGTTGATTTGAAAGATGATTGTGATGGATGCTTAATTGTTGACAGTTTGGATGATTTGATGTTATGTTTATTTTATATGTTCTTATCACACTATAAGTTCCCTTAGTTATTGTTAGGAAAATCACTATAGGTTGAAATGATATATTCCCGAACGATCTTAGATTAGAGAAATATCGTTATGAATTGAAATGATAAACCCGGGTGATTTAATGGATTTGGAAAATTGTGATTTGGGATATGGGTTGAAATGATATATATCCGGAAATTTAAATTTATTGCGGGTTGAAATGATATATATCTGTATCACTTGACCATAGGTAAAAAATTATCTATGGACACTAGATTGATTAAATTAAATAATTTTAAATCCTTAATTTTTGAATCCAGTTAAATGATATTATTTTGAATGAAATAAAATTAGATTTATATGAACTGAATCATTTTCAAAATCCAAGCTTTTAAAATGTTGAAATGGAAATTGGTTTAAATTAATTGTTCGAAGAATTTAAATTGAAATCTTAAAGTTGAATTAGAAATATAATTGAAATTTATCAAAATTGAGTTATTTTAAACATTTAAATATTTAAACCTGGAAACCTATTTAATTTGGAATGGCTTAAATTTGTAGTTCAAACATGGATTTGAAATCGATATAAATTGAAATGGTTTTTAATGAGAATTTGAATTGAAACCTTTAGCCTTTTTAAATTGAAATCATTGTACTGAGATTGATTTAAATTGAATTTTTGAACTAAAATTGATTTGAATTAATTTGTGAAATTAGAAGAAACATTTCTAATTTGAAACTATTTTCGATATGAACTCTTTCAATATACAAACTCTTTTGACATATAAACTATTTTGCTCATATAAACTATTTTAATATATTAATAATTTTTAATACACTAACTATTTTTAATATATAACCTATTTTAATATATAAACTATTTTTAATATATAAATTATTTTAATCTATAACCTATTTTTAATATATAAACAATTTTAATATATATATTATTTTAAATTTATAAACAACTTTAAATATATATTTTTTAATGTATAAACTATTTTTAATGGATAACAATTCCAATATATAAACTAATTTCAATATTCAAACTGTTTAAAGTTTGAACTGTTATGATTTAGATTCACTTGATTTAAATGTGAATATTTTGATATGATGGTTTAACCTATTTTTGTGGTTATGATTTTGAAAATGAATATGATTTAAAGTGAATAATGATTCCGAAAGTGAATATGATTTTTAAATGATTATGATTTGGAAGTGAATATGATTTTGAAGTAAATAATGATTTCGAAAGTGACATGATTTTGAAGTGAATATGACATTTTGATATGAAGTATGAACTGTTTGAAATGTAAAAGAACCATCCGGTGTGTAAAATATAACGATTTGTTGTTAAAGAGACCGGGGTCGGATATTGTCATACTCTCTGCCAATTCTGAAACCACTTTAACAACTGTGCACGTGGTGGAGAATCCAGAATGAAGTAGGATGGTTTGGCGAACGCTTCTGGTATGAGGTAAGAACGTAGCCCTGACCCCCTCGGGTCAGCTTGAGATGACTAAAACAGGAGCAATTGACGGGCCAAGTGAGGTTGCTCCTCCGATTAGACACACTTCTTCGATACCATATCTGTTACTTTATGATTGATTTGGTGGCCACCCTCGATTTGATCATGGGAGTGTTGTTTCGAGGTGGGCAGTAGCTGCGGCTATGCGTTACCATTGGCCCGGAAGTGAAAATGGTAGAATCATACCCTAGCATTGCCTCGTTGTGCCTTGTCATCTGCCTTATCGAGCCCACTATGATTTTGGTTTATGTTGTACCTATGGAGTGCTCCCTGATAGCCCACTAATTTACGGTGGAGTTTACAGTACTGTATAGACTACAACATTATATAAAATGTGTTAAGGGGGATATGGGTAACGCCTTAACGCTATTTTAATACTTTACTTTACTGTAGACATATTATAATAGCGTATTGTATTATATATGTAGATAGTTTAACAGATCCTTAGGAGATGGAGTCCCGAACATCTCTTAAGTTATTGCATGCACGTTAGACACTGGATAGGAGATGTAAAATCCCGTAAACATCTCTGAAGTTGTTACACTCATATTTACTTATTTTGATTTAACTTACATAAGGTCTTTTAGTTCTGACTCGAGTGTTTTGTCTTTTCATTACGCTCGGGTCAGCCTGAGCTTTTCAGGGTTGAAGACATTATCGTAGAGGATGAAGACGGAGTTTAGTATTATATTATTATTTTATCCCACTGTATCATGTTGTTCCGCTGCATTATCTTATTATTCTTGCTATATGTATAACTCTGATATATTGTAAAAGTGTAATCAAATATTATTTGTAAAACAGCTTCATGAACTGTTTATTTTATTATTATATTTTATCATTCCTCCGTGAGATTCTATGTTTTGTTTTTCTTTCTTTTCTTATTTTCTTATTTACTCCATTAATAATCCTCCCTTTTGAATGGTTTGAGTTTGACATATGTGGTTTATTGTCAATTTAAACCGTTCAAAAAGGTGGGTTGTTACAATATATTTTTTAAATGATTTTGATTTCTTATTTGTTGAATGGGAATACTTGTTCATTAAAAATTACATGTTTAGATATATATATTCTTCCTTTGCTATCTAGACATTTATAACCTTTCTGGTTTGTTGGATAACCTAGCAAAGTTCATGGTGATGACGTGAAATTCAATTTGTTAGCATTATATGGTCTTAAGTAGGGAAAACATAAACACCCAAACACTTTTAGGCTTTGGTAGTCTTGTTTGATTTTGCACAATACTTCTAGGGGAGTTTTGGACTCCAAAACTTTTGTGGGAAGTCTATTTATTAAATACACAGCTGTAGAAAAAGAATCAGGCCAAAATTTTAATGCTAAAGAAGCATGAGTAAGAAGAGTAAGACCTGTCTCCACAATGTGTCTATGCTTTCTTTCAACAAGTCCATTTTGTTCTGAAGTATATGGAAAATTGTTCTTTGAGTAATTCCTCTTTTCTGAAAATATTCTTTTAGTGGTAGAATTCTGATCCACCATTAGTTTGTATGATTTTTACTTGACATTCAGTTTTTTTTCAACATTAGCAATAAATTGTAACACTGTATGATGAGTTTTAGACTTTGATTTTAGAAAATAAATCCACTTGTATTTAGAAGAGGCATCAACAAATGATATGTAGTACTTGATCCCATAATCAGAATTTATTGGTGCAGGTCCCCATAAATCAGTAGTAATTAACTCTAGAGGTTTACTATATTTGGTTTCAGAATCATTGAAAGGAATTTTGTGACTCTTACCCATTTGACAGTATGTACAAATGTAAGGTAGAGAGACATTATCAATAGAAATATTGTTTTTATTCAACACTTGCCTTACAATCTTTACATTGAGATGGCCCAGTTTATAATGCCAAATATCAAATTTCTTACAGTTTTCAGCATGTTTGAATTCAATCATATTACACCAATTTCTTTTACATCCATGATTTCTTAAGTTAGCAACATTGAATTGGTATAGTCATTTAGCTTCTCTACCCTATAAGAGAATTTCTTTGGTTAGACTATCTTTGACCAAGCAGTATTTAGGGTAGAATTTGAAAAATACATCATTGTCTTTGGCAAACTGAGACACGCTTACTAAATTTTTTCTATGTAATGGAACTCTAAGTATGTTATTAAGATAAAAAACTTTCTTGCCTTTGAAGCAAGCGTTGCTAGTACGAGTAATTTCAATAGGCTTACCATTACCCATATGTAAAGATTGTTTACCTCTGTACTCTTTGTTCCCAAGATTCAAGTTGCGTAAAATGTTGGTCACATGATTGGTTGCTCCAGAATCTACATACCAGCTTTCATCTTGTATATCTTCTAACTTTGCCTGATTTGCATTTGATTTGTCATTTTGATAATTTGTATCTGATTGAATATTCACTATATTAGCACTTGGGTTAAAGTTTCTTGAATTGTTGTTGTTATTTTGTTGTAATGGAGCATAGTTGGCATCAAATCTGAAATAGCATCTATTTGCAGTGTGACCAAACTTCTCATAAATCTGACATCTCGGCCTATTATTATGGTTATTGTTGTTCCACCTGCCGCCTCTTTCACTACCTCTGTATAATTTTCCACCTCTTTGATTGTTGCCAATTTGATTTCTGCCATAATTATTTCTTTATTGATTTTTTCTTTTGTTGTTACTGTTGAAATTTGCTGAGAAATCCGATACGGATGGTTTCTTTTGCTCAATTCTACCTTCGTGAGCAATAAGTATGGAGTGGACATATTGAATGGTTGGAGTTGATTCCTTTGATGAAATAATGGCCATAATAGTTTCATATTCATCATTAAGTCTGCTTAGTATGGACAAGGTTTGCTCATTATCAGGTGTAACGACCCGTATTTTTACGGATCAAAACATTGTAAGACAGTTGTCATTAGATTGTAGTATTGATAAGTTGTCTAGAGCTTAGGTCGTATAGAAGATAAGTCGTTCAGAGCTTAGGTCGTGAAGTAACCTAAGTCGTGTAGAAGTCTGGGCCAGTTGAGCGACTTAGTGAAGTGGAGCGACTTAAGGATTGAAGCGACCTAAGAAGTTAGGTCGTATGATAGTTTAGGTCGGTCGAACGACCTAAGGAATAGGCGACCTAAGGAAGAACGGCGACCTAAGAGTTAGCAACCTTCAAGAATTGGCGACCTAAGGAATAGGCGACCTAAGGAAGCGGCGACTTAATAGTTTGGTATAGGAAATTGGGCGAGTTAGCGACCTAGTAGACAGTGCGAGTTAACGACCTATAGTAGTTAGGTCGGTGGAGCGACTTATAGGAGTTGGCGACTTAAGGAGTTGTTGTTGTAGTTAGGTCATGAGCGACCTATGGAGATTGTGCTTAGTTAGGTCGTGAGCGACCTAAGTAGCAGTTATGAGTAGTTAGGTCGATTAGACGACCTAAGGTGTTAAGTCTTTAGGTCAGAACTTCTGTTAAGTCTTAGGTCGGAGGCAGTTAAGTCGTAGATGACTTAGGAGTTAGGTCGCTAAGCATTAGGTCGAGAGGTGTTAGGTCGTAACCCAGTTAAGTCGCGTAGTAGCGTTGAGTCTTAGGTCGTGGTGTTTTTAGGTCGCAGAAGCGCGCAAGTGTTAGGTCGCGTATCTGTTAGGTCGCGCGCATAGTTAGGTCGCGCAGTGTTAGGTCGTGGGGCTTTAGGTCGTAGGTCGCGAGAGTTAGGTCGTGGACGACCTAAGGGGGGCAGACGACCTATGAAAACAGCCTATAAATAGGTGGGTTCTTCTTCATTTTTGGGATCCGGATTTCGAAGCGACGAAGTGCTGCCATTTTCAGAGCTCGAGTTCTACACTTCTTCACTTCTTTTCTCCACTCTAATCTTGTGATTCCTTCCATCCAAATCGAAGATCCAAGAGCTTAGATTGAAGATCTACATTCTTTGAAGAGTCGTCGTTTGAAGCAGAATTTTGATAGATCGAGTTAGATCCTTCGCTGTCCAGATCTGAAGTGTGTTGCTTTTGAAGTGTTTAGGTGTTTCGGTGAGTGGTGATTATCTCTCACACGGATCCAAAGGAGTATATCAGATTGATGGCTTGATTTTGGGTTAAAATAGTGATTTCCATGCATTTTCTTACACTTAAGTATAGATCCATTGTTCATGATGATTTCACATCCATTTTACTACATGTTAATCTATGCAAGTTCATTCATCAAGTTATAGAGATATTTCTCATGATTCATGCTTGTTAGATTTGGACTCTTTATTTACGAAATTGCCATTATTGTTATAATTGTTTATTAGATCATGTTTGAATGCTTGATTACTTGGATTAATGATTTACTTGATTGATTGTTATAAATTAGTTGATTAATGATTTGATTTGGACAAGATGGTCAAGGATGATTCAAAGGCTAAGGGAAAGGCTCTTGAATTGGGAAAGCTGCTCGTGGCATATATGGCGGATGATGAAGCTCATATGGATAGATTTGATGATGTTGATGTTGAGATGAGGCTTTGCTATGATGAGATGAGGCGAGGCATGATATGAGATAGCCTTGGTTTAATCCAGACGGGATCACTCCAAGCATGTTGATAACTCGGTGAAATGGTTCGAGTTGAGGATAATGGGAGCTCGAGAGGCGCTTGAGCTAGTATGAGAATAGTCATCGAGGAGGATGACTAGAAGGCTGAGATTTCATCGTTGTTGAAGGTTCTAGCATGCTCAAAGCAAGAGTACGTTGGGCAGATTCGATAGTCCCTAAAGACTATGATTGTAGTTGAGTACTCTAGGCAGATTCGATAGTCCTAGGCACGGGCTGCGACGACGTGCAGAGTTATGTCTAAAACCGGGGTTTCCATTAGCCCTTGACGAACGGCTGAAAGAATGTGCCGGTCATTCAACTAACGGTGGTATTGAAGCAATGATAACAGTGATAGCCAGAGTCATGGATGTTTGGTTGTATCGTCATTCGGTCTCAAGAGCGATATTTTCTAAGTGCTTATCTGATCTTGGTTTAGGCCTTGGGGGTTTGTGCTTGGAAAACATTGCCCTTGACTCGAGTGATAATTACTTTATTTAAATGTCTGCTTTGCTATGTTTATTTCCGCTTAGTGTGTCTGGGGGCTATCATTGTAGAAAGAGGTGGAGTGGGAGGGTTGGATTCCTATTCCTTTTACCTTTATGCTCTTTTGGTATGTTGTTAGTTAATTTACCGCTCACTAAGACTGTTGTCTGACTCAAGGCTTTATGTTTAACTCTTATTGCCTTGGGCTGTTCATCCGCTTTGGGATGGGCAGACTAGGTAGCAGGTGACAGGTGTTGTTCTTGCTTCCGACGATGTTGATGACGAAGATGAGCTGGAGGCTTGCATATTACTTTCTTACTATATGTACTGGATGTTCCGCTGCTTTGTATATTCTCTGAGTGATATGTAGTGAGGCTTGATGTATTGACTGTTCAGATGTTTGTATTCAACTATTATGAGGTTTAATGGAGATTCTGTTCTGTAAAGCTTCACTATATATATTTTCTATTGTATTTTATCCATGCGCTGTGAGTTATACGATAGATTCTACTGTTTTAACTTAACCTTGACAACCGTCCATGGATGCCTGGCACACCTTTCAGCGCACTATTTTCCTTGTTCAGTGCAGGGGTCCTGGGCGGTCATCACATTTGGTATCAGAGCTTTGGTTAATCGATTTTACCCAACGCTCGCTGACATAACTACGTATGAGAGACATAATTGTATTTTGATGGATGATTACTATATATAATATAATAGCTTAGAAGGATTTGAATTCCTTATGCAGTTGTTTCTCAAGGTGTATTAATCATTTCTTTTTATAGATATTAAGAATGAGTCGAAGAGGGAGACCAGCTGCTAGGGAAGGCCGTGCTACGGAAGGGGCTGCTGATTATGCTGCTATGTTCGAGGCTATGATGACTTCAATCGTGAGAAGGATGCCAGCTCCAGGGCCAGTAGTAGATGTTGGAGTTCAAGTTCAAACTCCAAAACCGGTGGATTTTGCTAAGCTGTGTAAAGGCCATACTGCTCTTGGAGGAAAGGTTTTCTTGGGGACGGAGTCAACTATTGAAGTCCAGAGATGGATAGATGCTTGTAGAAGGATCTTTGGTGATTTGGGAATCGAGGATGCAACTAAAAGGAAGCTTGCATCAAGACAGCTTCAAGGAAGAGCTTCTGATTGGTGGAACTCTATCACCATTGATACTCCGGAGGAAGAAATTACTTGGGAGCAATTCCAAGCTAGATTTGAAGCTAAGTTCATTTCTACAGCTCAGAAGTCTGTCTTGTTCAAGAAGTTTATGGAGCTCAAGCAAGGTGGGAGATCAGTTCTTGAGTATGTTTCTGAGTTTGAAGCTTTGTCCAAGTATGCCCGGTCGTATATTGAATCTCCCTATCAGAAGAACGAGAAGTTTGTGACAGGCTTGGACAGTTATCTTGGGAGTCAGTTGGTGGATCATCTGGACGATCCATTTGAGAAGCTTGTGGAGAAAGCTCTTAGGCATGAGAATCTATTTCCTAAAGAAGGTTCTGTTGTTGCTGTGACCAAGGAGGAGTCTAAACCACAGCAGGGTGGAAACAAGAAGAGGAAGCAGCAGCAGCAGAAGGGTAAGGATGGCCAGAAGAAGCCGAAGGGCGAAGTGACCTGCTACAACTGTCAGCAGAAGGGCCATTTCTCCAGAGATTGTAAGAATCCGAAGGTGCCTATGAAGTGCCACAACTGTGACAAGCCGGGGCATATTAGGAAGAATTGTCCAGAACCGTGGAAGGACAAGCAGATTGTGCAGGCTTATGCTTTGGGGGCTGTTCCATCATCTTCGAAAGCTCCTACCGCTGAAGAGAAAGGGAAGAGTGTGGTGGTTCAAGGTACTCTTTCCATTTGTGGTGTTCCAGTTAGAGTGTTGTTCGATACTGGAGCGTCGCATTCTTTTATTTGTAATGAACTTGTAGGCTGGTTGGGTTTAGAACCGGATATTGTTGATAGGCCATTGGTTGTGACTAATCCAGTTGGGGGTTCGTCTTGTTTGTGTATGCTATGCCGTGGTCTGATTGTATCGAGTCATGATTGCTCTTTTGTTTGTGATTGTTTTGTTCTGAACTTTGCGGGGTTCGGAATTATTTTGGGTATGGACTGGCTTAGGAAGTATGCGGCAAAGGTTGATTGTGAAAGGTTGGAGGTGACAGTCGAGAATGTGGAGGGGCGAAAGGTTGTGATACGATGTAAGCATGAGGAAGGCGTCTTCATGAGCTTCATGTATTCGCTGGTTGTTCCACGGGATGGACTGTCATCAGTGCCAATCGCTAATGGATTTGAGGATGTCTTTGATGAGGTCAAAGGATTACCGCCGCATAGAGAGATCGAGTTTCGTATAGATCTAGTTGAAGGAGCCAGACCTGTTGTGATGCCTCTTAGGCGGATGGCGCCTAGAGAACAGCAAGAGTTGAGGGTGCAAGTTGATGATCTTTTACAGAAAGGATTAATTCGGCGTAGTGTGTCCGAATGGGGTGCACCAGTTGTGTTTGTAACCAAAGCGGATGGATCATTAAGGTTGTGTGTGGATTATCGTGAGCTGAATAAAGTGACTAAGAAGAACAAGTATCCATTGCCGAGAATAGACGACTTGTTTGATCAGCTCCACGAAGCTAAGGTGTTTTCTCAGATGGATTTGGCAACGGGATTTCACCAGTTAAGAGTGGCTAAGGATAGTGTGCCGAAGACTGCTTTCAGGACACCATCCGGTTTCTTTGAGTGGCTGGTAATGCCGTTTGGATTGACGAATGCACCAGCATATTTTGTGGATCTTATGAATAGAGTGTTCAGAGATCAGTTGAGCAAGTTCGTACTAGTGTTCGTGGATGATATTTTGATTTATTCCAGAACTGAAGAAGAGCACAAGACGCACTTGCGCATTGTTTTGGAAATCTTACGGAAACATCAGTTGAAGGCTAAGTTTTCGAAGTGTCACTTCTGGAAGAGTGAAGTGAGGTTCTTAGGCCATATTATCTCTGGAAATGGAGTAGCGGTTGATCCCGCTAAGGTGGCAGCAATCCAGGATTGGGGTAGACCTAAGAATGCATCTGATGTGAGAAGTTTTCTTGGATTAGCAGGATACTACCGTCGATTTATCAAGGACTTTTCCAAGATAGCTGCACCATTAACAAGATTGACGAAAAAGAATCAAGTATTCAAATGGGATGCTAAGTGTGAGCAAGCTTTCAAAATCCTGAAAGAGCGATTGACGAGTGCTCCTGTCTTGACTATTCCAAGTGGGAATGATGAGATGGTGGTTTACACCGACGCATGTGGTACTGGACTTGGAGCAGTGCTGATGCAGAAGGATAAAGTTGTTGCGTATGCAAGTCGACAACTAAAGCCGCATGAAAAGAATTATCCGACTCATGATTTGGAGTTAGCGGCAATTGTTTTTGCCCTGAAGATGTGGAGACAATACCTATTGGGAGTTCGATTCGAGTTGTTTACAGATCATAAGTCATTGAAGTATCTTTTCTCCCAAAAGGATTTGAATCTTCGGCAGCAACGATGGCTAGAGTTTTTGGCATCATATGACTTTGATATAGCCTATACTCCGGGAAAGGGTAACGCAGTGGCAGATGTGTTAAGTCGAAGACATGCAGGATTGGGAGCCATGTTTTCAGAATGGAAGAGTCTCGAGTATTTGGCTGGATTTGACTTCAGGCCCAGATGTGAATTGGAACCTGAGATGTTGGCAAACTTATCGATAAAACCTACTCTTGTGGAAAGAATTGGCGAGAGCCAAAAGCGAGACGATAAGCTTGTCAAGATTATCCGTGATTTGGAATCTGGATTGGACCCAGAAAAGGATAAAGGATTCGAGGTCGATCGAGAGGGTTGGCTTCGGAAGCAAGGACGACTAGTTGTTCCCGATATAGATGGATTGAGAGATGAAGTTCTGAGGGAAAGTCATCACTCGAAGTTGACAATTCATCCAGGAGGAAATAAGATGTATCGGGATATGAAGAGAACCTATTACTGGGAAGGTATGAAGAAGGATGTTGGAAATTTTATTTCCAAGTGCATGAACTTCCAGTTGGTAAAAGCTGAACAGAAGAAGCCCGTGGATTGCTTCAGCCATTAGAAGTTCCTACATGGAAGTGGGAGCAAGTGTCGATGGATTTTATCGATGGACTACCTAGGACCAGAGCGGGGAATGAAGGGATTTGGGTCATCGTAGATCGACTGACTAAGAGTGCAAGATTCATTCCTGTTCAGTCAACTAGGACTGCATCGAAGTTGGCTGAGTTGTACGTTAAGTGGATAGTTCGATTCCATGGTATTCCGAAGAGTATAGTGAGCGATCGAGACCCATTGTTCACTAGTGGATTTTGGAAGAGCTTCCAGGAAGTTTTGGGAATCGAGTTGTGTTTGAGTACAGCTTATCATCCTTAAACAGATGGTCAGACCGAGAGAGTCAACCGAGTTTTGGAAGATCTCCTTAGAGCTTGTGTTTTAGATTTCGGAGGATCATGGGAAGATCACCTTCATTTGGTGGAATTTTCGTATAATAATAGTTACCAGTCAAGCATTGGTATGGCACCATATGAAGCATTGTATGGAAGACCGTGTAACTCTCCGACATGTTGGTTAGAAACTGGAGAAAAGCTGATACTTGGGCCAGAAATGATTCGACAGACTTCGAATTGCATAGAGATCATTCGGCAACGAATGAAGGCAGCCCAAGACCGACAAAAAAGTTATGCCGATAAGCGTCGTACGGATTTGGAATTCGAAGTAGGTGATATGGTTTTTGTGAAGATTTCTCCACTGAAGAATGTTATTCGATTCAGGAAGAATGGAAAATTGACTCCGAGATTTGTTGGACCATTCCCGATCATCAAGCGAATTGGAAAGCTCGCCTATAAATTGGAGTTACCAGAAAAGATGTCGAGTGTGCACAATGTTTTTCATGTATCGTATCTACGGAAGTATGTGCACGACTCGAATACAGTGGTTTCTGCTGATAGCTGTGAAGATTTTGAGATTGATCCAGTCGATAAGAGACCTCGTAAGCCGCTTCGTGTTGTGGAGACTGACACGAAATAGCTTAGGAGGAAGGTAGTTAGGTTGCTCAAGATACAATGGAGTGATGATGTTAACGACTGTACGTGGGAGGAGGAAGAGAGGATGAAGGCAGCTCATCCTGAACTCTTCAAGGTATGGCCATAAGGTGTCGTGTCATCTCACGACATTGTAACTTGTTCTAGTTTTAGAATTCTGCATGCTAGGCTAGAATTGGATGCATGGTTTGTTGATTGCTATGGATGATATGCATGCGCAATAGTTTTGATTGCTTCGTTTGTTTGGAATTTTGGGGGCGAAATTCCTAAGGGGGAGAGAATGTAACGACCCGTATTTTTACGGATCAAAACATTGTAAGACAGTTGTCATTAGATTGTAGTATTGATAAGTTGTCTAGAGCTTAGGTCGTATAGAAGATAAGTCGTTCAGAGCTTAGGTCGTGAAGTAACCTAAGTCGTGTAGAAGTCTGGGCCAGTTGAGCGACTTAATGAAGTGGAGCGACTTAAGGATTGAAGCGACCTAAGAAGTTAGGTCGTATGATAGTTTAGGTCGGTCGAGCGACCTAAGGAAATAGGCGACCTAAGGAATAGGCGACCTAAGGAAGAACGGCGACCTAAGAGTTAGCAACCTTCAGGAATTGGCGACCTAAGGAATAGGAGACCTAAGGAATAGGCGACCTAAGGAAGCGGCGACTTAAGAGTTTGGTATAGGAAATTGGGCGAGTTAGCGACCTAGTAGACAGTGCGAGTTAACGACCTATAGTAGTTAGGTCGGTGGAGCGACTTATAGGAGTTGGCGACTTAAGGAGTTGTTGTTGTAGTTAGGTCGTGAGCGACCTATGGAGATTGTGCTTAGTTAGGTCGTGAGCGATCTAAGTAGCAGTTATGAGTAGTTAGGTCGATTAGACGACCTAAGGTGTTAAGTCGTTAGGTCAGAACTTCTGTTAAGTCTTAGGTCGGAGGCAGTTAAGTCATAGACGACTTAGGAGTTAGGTCGCTAAGCATTAGGTCGAGAGGTGTTAGGTCGTAACCCAGTTAAGTCGCGTAGTAGTGTTGAGTCTTAGGTCGTGGTTTGTTGGATAACCTTTCTGGTTTGTTTAGATATATATATTCTTCCTTTGCTATCTAGACATTTATAACCTTTCTGGTTTGTTGGATAACCTAGAAAAGTTCATGGTGATGACGTGAAATTCAATTTGTTAGCATTATTTGGTCTTAAGTAGGGAAAACATAAACACCCAAACACTTTTAGGCTTTGGTAGTCTTGTTTGATTTTGCACAATACTTCTAGGGGAGTTTTGGACTCCAAAACTTTTGTGGGAAGTCTATTTATTAAATACACAGCTGTAGAAAAAGAATCAGGCCAAAATTTTAATGCTAAAGAAGCATGAGTAAGAAGAGTAAGACCTGTCTCCACAATGTGTCTGTGCTTTCTTTCAACAAGTCCATTTTGTTCTGAAGTATATGGAAAATTGTTCTTTGAGTAATTCCTCTTTTCTGAAAATATTCTTTTAGTGGTAGAATTCTGATCCACCATTAGTTTGTATGATTTTTACTTGACATTCAGTTTTTTTTCAACATTAGCAATAAATTGTAACACTGTATGATGAGTTTTAGACTTTGATTTTAGAAAATAAATCCACTTGTATTTAGAAGAGGCATCAACAAATGATATGTAGTACTTGATCCCATAATCAGAATTTATTGGTGCAGGTCCCCATAAATCAGTAGTAATTAACTCTAGAGGTTTACTATATTTGGTTTCAGAATCATTGAAAGGAATTTTGTGACTCTTACCCATTTGACAGTATGTACAAATGTAAGGTAGAGAGACATTATCAATAGAAATATTGTTTTTATTCAACACTTGCCTTACAATCTTTACATTGAGATGGCCCAGTTTATAATGCCAAATATCAAATTTCTTACAGTTTTCAGCATGTTTGAATTCAATCATATTACACCAATTTCTTTTACATCCATGATTTCTTAAGTTAGCAACATTGAATTGGTATAGTCATTTAGCTTCTCTACCCTATAAGAGAATTTCTTTGGTTAGACTATCTTTGACCAAGCAGTATTTAGGGTAGAATTTGAAAAATACATCATTGTCTTTGGCAAACTGAGACACGCTTACTAAATTTTTTCTATGTAATGGAACTCTAAGTATGTTATTAAGATAAAAAACTTTCTTGCCTTTGAAGCAAGCGTTGCTAGTACGAGTAATTTCAATAGGCTTACCATTACCCATATGTAAAGATTGTTTACCTCTGTACTCTTTGTTCCCAAGATTCAAGTTGCGTAAAATGTTGGTCACATGATTGGTTGCTCCAGAATCTACATACCAGCTTTCATCTTGTATATCTTCTAACTTTGCCTGATTTGCATTTGATTTGTCATTTTGATAATTTGTATCTGATTGAATATTCACTATATTAGCACTTGGGTTAAAGTTTCTTGAATTGTTGTTGTTATTTTGTTGTAATGGAGCATAGTTGGCATCAAATCTGAAATAGCATCTATTTGCAGTGTGACCAAACTTCTCATAAATCTGACATCTCGGCCTATTATTATGGTTATTGTTGTTCCACCTGCCGCCTCTTTCACTACCTCTGTATAATTTTCCACCTCTTTGATTGTTGCCAATTTGATTTCTGCCATAATTATTTCTTTATTGATTTTTTCTTTTGTTGTTACTGTTGAAATTTGCTGAGAAATCCGATACGGATGGTTTCTTTTGCTCAATTCTACCTTCGTGAGCAATAAGTATGGAGTGGACATATTGAATGGTTGGAGTTGATTCCTTTGATGAAATAATGGCCATAATAGTTTCATATTCATCATTAAGTCTGCTTAGTATGGACAAGGTTTGCTCATTATCAGGTGTAACGACCCGTATTTTTACGGATCAAAACATTGTAAGACAGTTGTCATTAGATTGTAGTATTGATAAGTTGTCTAGAGCTTAGGTCGTATAGAAGATAAGTCGTTCAGAGCTTAGGTCGTGAAGTAACCTAAGTCGTGTAGAAGTCTGGGCCAGTTGAGCGACTTAGTGAAGTGGAGCGACTTAAGGATTGAAGCGACCTAAGAAGTTAGGTCGTATGATAGTTTAGGTCGGTCGAGCGACCTAAGGAAATAGGCGACCTAAGGAATAGGCGACCTAAGGAAGAACGGCGACCTAAGAGTTAGCAACCTTCAAGAATTGGCGACCTAAGGAATAGGCGACCTAAGGAAGCGGCGACTTAATAGTTTGGTATAGGAAATTGGGCGAGTTAGCGACCTAGTAGACAGTGCGAGTTAACGACCTATAGTAGTTAGGTCGGTGGAGCGACTTATAGGAGTTGGCGACTTAAGGAGTTGTTGTTGTAGTTAGGTCATGAGCGACCTATGGAGATTGTGCTTAGTTAGGTCGTGAGCGACCTAAGTAGCAGTTATGAGTAGTTAGGTCGATTAGACGACCTAAGGTGTTAAGTCTTTAGGTCAGAACTTCTGTTAAGTCTTAGGTCGGAGGCAGTTAAGTCGTAGACGACTTAGGAGTTAGGTCGCTAAGCATTAGGTCGAGAGGTGTTAGGTCGTAACCCAGTTAAGTCGCGTAGTAGCGTTGAGTCTTAGGTCGTGGTGTTTTTAGGTCGCAGAAGCGCGCAAGTGTTAGGTCGCGTATCTGTTAGGTCGCGCACATAGTTAGGTCACGCAGTGTTAGGTCGTGGGGCTTTAGGTCGTAGGTCGCGAGAGTTAGGTCGTGGACGACCTAAGGGGGGCAGACGACCTATGAAAACAGCCTATAAATAGGTGGGTTCTTCTTCATTTTTGGGATCCGGATTTCGAAGCGACGAAGTGCTGCCATTTTCAGAGCTCGAGTTCTACACTTCTTCACTTCTTTTCTCCACTCTAATCTTGTGATTCCTTCCATCCAAATCGAAGATCCAAGAGCTTAGATTGAAGATCTACATTCTTTGAAGAGTCATCGTTTGAAGCAGAATTTTGATAGATCGAGTTAGATCCTTCGCTGTCCAGATCTGAAGTGTGTTGCTTTTGAAGTGTTTAGGTGTTTCGGTGAGTGGTGATTATCTCTCACACGGATCCAAAGGAGTATATCAGATTGATGGCTTGATTTTGGGTTAAAATAGTGATTTCCATGCATTTTCTTACACTTAAGTATAGATCCATTGTTCATGATGATTTCACATCCATTTTACTACATGTTAATCTATGCAAGTTCATTCATCAAGTTATAGAGATATTTCTCATGATTCATGCTTGTTAGATTTGGACTCTTTATTTACGAAATTGCCATTATTGTTATAATTGTTTATTAGATCATGTTTGAATGCTTGATTACTTGGATTAATGATTTACTTGATTGATTGTTATAAATTAGTTGATTAATGATTTGATTTGGACAAGATGGTCAAGGATGATTCAAAGGCTAAGGGAAAGGCTCTTGAATTGGGAAAGCTGCTCGTGGCATATGTGGCGGATGATGAAGCTCATATGGATAGATTTGATGATGTTGATGTTGAGATGAGGCTTTGCTATGATGAGATGAGGCGAGGCATGATATGAGATAGCCTTGGTTTAATCCAGATGGGATCACTCCAAGCATGTTGATAACTCGGTGAAATGGTTCGAGTTGAGGATAATGGGAGCTCGAGAGGCGCTTGAGCTAGTATGAGAATAGTCGTCGAGGAGGATGACTAGAAGGCTGAGATTTCATCGTTGTTGAAGGTTCTAGCATGCTCAAAGCAAGAGTACGTTGGGCAGATTCGATAGTCCCTAAAGAGTATGATTGTAGTTGAGTACTCTGGGCAGATTCGATAGTCCTAGGCACGGGCTGCGACGACGTGCGGAGTTATGTCTAGAATCGGGGTTTCCATTAGCCCTTGACAGATGGCTGAAAGAATGTGCCGGTCATTCAACTAACGGTGGTATTGAAGCAATGATAACAGTGATAGCCAGAGTCATGGATGTTTGGTTGTATCGTCATTCGGTCTCAAGAGCGATATTTTCTGAGTGCTTATCTGATCTTGGTTTAGGCCTTGGGGGTTTGTGCTTGGAAAACATTGCCCTTGACTCGAGTGATAATTACTTTATTTAAATGTCTGCTTTGCTATGTTTATTTCTGCTTAGTATGTCTGGGGGCTATCACTGTAGAAAGAGGTGGAGTGGGAGGGTTGGATTCCTATTCCTTTTACTTTTATGCTCTTTTGGTATGTTGTTAGTTAATTTACCGCTCACTAAGACTGTTGTCTGACTCAAGGCTTTATGTTTAACTCTTATTGCCTTGGGCTGTTCATCCGCTTTGGGATGGGCAGACTAGGTAGCAGGTGACAGGTGCTGTTCTTGCTTCCGACGATGCTGATGACGAAGACGAGCTGGAGGCTTGCATATTACTTTCTTACTATATGTACTGGATGTTCCACTGCTTTGTATATTCTCTGAGTGATATGTAGTGAGGCTTGATGTATTGACTGTTCAGATGTTTGTATTCAACTATTATGAGGTTTAATGGAGATTCTGTTCTGTAAAGCTTCACTATATATATTTTCTATTGTATTTTATCCATGCGCTGTGAGTTATACGATAGATTCTACTGTTTTAACTTAACCTTGACAACCGTCCATGGATGCCTGGCACACCTTTCAGCGCACTATTCTCCTTGTTCAGTGCAGGGGTCATGGGCGGTCATCACATCAGGTGTTTTATGACCAACTGAAGCAAGTTGATCATACAATGTCTTGACTTTGGTGAGATGTTCTCTCATTGACATGTTTTCCTTTTTTGGATTCTACAGCTGTTTCTTGTAATAAATTACCTTTGCTACACATTGAATATTGAATATTCGCTCAATTGTTGTCCATATTTCATGGGCAGTCTTACATCCCACCAATTGAGGAAGTAAATTTGCATTTATCGTAGACAACAACCAAGAACTGATTAGGCTATTCGTCTTTGATGAATCATAAATTCTTGATTGATTACTAATTTCCCTTCATTATCTATGATGTATTTTGCTGGAGTGATTAAAGTGCCAAGAACATGGTCTTCCAGACCATAGCCTCTGATTGATGTTTCAATTTGAAATTTCCAAAGGAGGAAATTTGATTCATCAATTGAATGTTGATGAGTTGAGTTTGTGGCTTGATTATGGATTTGATAAGTTCTTGAGTGCCATTTTGTTGAGAGGAGGTGGTTCTTGCATTTGAAGAGACATAATTATCGATATTGCCTTCAGCCATTTGACAAAAGAGTGAATAAATGTGGGTATGATGAATACAAGGATACTAGGTGTGCAACCTTAGCTATGAAATAATGAGTATTTTTTTATTATGGTCTAAAAGGCGAGACACCTAGTAGTTTCAAATGATGAGTATATACTAAATTCATATCAAGAAATCAAGATTCTTTGAATAGAATCAAGATTTGATGGGAAAAGTAAAACTGAGAGTGGGTATTCAGGAAAAGACGAGGCTAAATGAAGAGAAATATGATTATCTAATAGCAGCTGGAGTGCAGTCGATCTTTAGATGATGACTTCACCTTTGATGAGGATCCTAACACGGCACTTTACTACAGTTAAGTAGTTATTCTAGCTCTGATACCAAATCAGAGTTTCGTTGAAGGATTACTGAAAGATAATGCAAACTTGTATTGACGATAAAATTGTAGTAGTATAATACATAGCTAATATGCGGGTATTTATAATATACAAGTTGGTATAATGTAATGGATTGAGTGAAATGATACAGCCCATATACCCGCAATGCATAACTGCAATGTATAATAAAACATATACAACTTGACTTGTTCTCTTATCTAATACTTTCATCATGCATCATAATTAAATTAAATAGCTAATTAACCTAACAAGTTTATTTATAGACCACAAAATGTTTTGCTGCACCAGTGGTGATTTTAAAATTATTTTGAGAACGAAATTGTTCTTTGTTAATGTAGTGGTTGCAGGATTTTTTCTTATCTCCGATTAAAATACTAAAAGAATGCGTAAATAAAATTCAACCAACATTATATCATCATAGTCGATCATTATTGAACTATACAATTCATCATCCGTTCCTTTTATTGATGTAGACATTCCAAGCTCTAGATATATTGGTAAAATTGTATGAAATATGAATAAATTAATGTGTATCATTAGAAAATGCAATTAATCTGAATAAATCTAAATAAATTAATTTATAAGATAAAATTTAAACAAGATTTCATCTTATTTCAAAACCCAAGCATTTAACCATTTAGGGAATGTGATTTCGAATTAATGGTTCCAATATAAAATTTATTAAAAGAATGAGAAATTTCTCTTTATTTTGGTGTAGCTTTAGGACAAAATTGGTGTATGTTAATTTAATATATTTTATGGTGTAGATTACATAATTAGTGATGAATAAAAAGAATTTTTTGTGTTATAATATAAATAATGTTGGATGTGAATATGTTAAAATTACAAGGGAATTATTATTATTTTCTAATTCAATTTTGATTTTATATATAGAGCTCCTTAGTGTATTTTAGACAGAGAAATAAGAATGAATAAAACTTCATGTTTCTCCTTTTGTTTTTCTTCTCTTTTAAATTTACATTACAACACGTTATTAGCATTGTATACTCAATCATGTAGTATGTACATTGTCAAATTCTAAATCAACTAGTGCGAACCCGTGCTACGCGCATGGAAATCGTCAAATAATTTATTTAATAGTGCATTTTAAGATTTATTTTGTTATATGAATATGGCAACATATGCGCATTTCAACATTTATTTTGTATTATGAATAAGAAAATATATATTAATGCATAGTAATTTTTGTAGATTGGTTTACTATTGAATGTCATTGATAAACATTTGTTGATAAATCTGCTTTGGTAATCTTGAAGTGCACAAAGTAGAACTTTATATTTTTATAGCAAAATGATTTTATAGAAAAAGGTAACATCAACTTTTCTTTATTTCTAACTTTGTAAGAAATATATTACTAAGCATGCCCATTAATTTTCAAATGTAAACGACATAAGTTGAATATGAATTTACTATATGTTTAACGCTTAAATTTAAATATGCATCTAATTAAAATAAACAAACATGGATATAAATATTATAAAATATATATGTAAAATGTTTTATAAGCATGTACAAGCCTATAATTGTAAAGTATTTATAATCATGTACAAGCTTACAATTGTTTTTGAATTTTTTTAATTGTTTGTAATTAGTTTCCTCAAAAATTAATTATATTAAAAAATTAAAATTATTGTTTTAATTAAAACATTTCTAAACTTAAAAAAATTATTATCATATACATTTTATATGGCCATGCGCGTTTAACCATGTTTTATAATTATTGAATATATATTTATATATGTTTTTATATAGTAATTATAAATATTATTTTAGTATGAATAAAAATTAAAAAACTTATTTTTGAAATGTGCGTGTGTGCATGCGTGTGGGTAAAATTTTAAAACTAATATATCAATTTGAATTTTAAAAACATTAGATATTTTATGTTACTTTAGATTTGAAATTTCAAATTGAATTTCAAATTTGAATTTGAATTTATAATTATTTTGCTTTATACACACACACACATTTGTATAAACATTTACATTATATATATAATTTTATAATATATTAAATCATACATATATGTATATATATTTATATTTATATATACATATATACCGGACATCAATCATGTATATAAAGGGGTTAATATGTCCATTATGATGTAAATTCTAGCATTTATACAGGAGCATGCTAAACCATGTACATCATTTAATGTTGCATGTACACGTAACACTTATGTGTGTATGATACACAGATTATATTATATAATATATTCTTGACAATTAATAATACATTATCTATAAATAAAATAAAATATTGATTATATTTAAAACATATTTAGATAAGGTATAAATAAACTTAGACTTCATAGGCCCTAGAAGATCCAAATGGAAGATTTTTTTTTTGAAATTTACCCACTTACTCCACTGCTGCAGGCTTGCCCAATTCAACCAATTTGAACTTTATATTCAGCGGTTTGATTGCTTTAAGTATCATTTTACATTAGTGACCTTCCATTCTAATTTGTGAAAGATGAACCATGAGACAATCATGTTGGCTTGAAATCTGATATGGGTGGATATATGGGAGAATATATTTTAATAATAGAGAAGTTATGCATAAATACACTCATTATTATATGCATGATATTGTTGCAGTAAAGCAATATATTATGTCTATTTTATTGTATAAGTTCAAATTTTGACCATTGTTATTCTTATTGGGAATTGTTAAATGAATAAAATAGTGAAAATGTATTTCTTTTGTTAAACAATTTTTCTAAGGAAAAAGTGATTTTAAAGGGTGAAAAATGCATTTCTTTAATTAAATCACTGGATTAACTTTGCATAATTATATTCCTTTTCTCATCTTTCGCATACCTTTTATACTCCTTTAAAACTTTTCATCCTTAAATCCTTAAACTATAATTCCCTAATCGAGGGAATTAGTTTAAAGGAAAAAACCTAAGACTAATTTTTTTTGAAGGACATAAATTTTAATATTTAGTCTAAAGGACAATAAATGCTATATTATTATAGAATTAGATGAAAAAAATACTATATTAAACTAGCATCAGATAAATGAAATGTTAAATTAAACTACCATTGGATGAACTGCAATAGATGAACTAAAATAACATTCATTTTCAAAGTTGAACAAATGCCAAATTAACATATCATTATACATATATAATGCTAAGCTCATATAGCATTACATATATATAATGCTAAGTTCATATATCATTTCATATCATTTGTTTTATTTGATGCTATATTAATATAACATTCAGTGCCCTTCAAATTTAATTTTAAAATTCATGTCTTTCATTCAAAGATGTGGCTGAAGATTTTCCTTCTTCCTATTTTCCCAACTCTAATTTAATAAATGCTAAAAACTAAAATTATGGAGGAGTACACACTTAATTTCAATCTCCATTACCTCAATCTTCATATAAATCTTCACCTCCTTCCATTACTTCTATTAATAATATTGTTTTATTCAATGAGGTTTGGGCAAAAGGTTATCATGATAATTGATATTTGAGTCATATTTACAATGTGAATTTATTATCATATTTTATTCCAAATTAAAATAGAGAATCGATTGCACATTGATTCTTAGATCAATTCAATTTAATGCTAATTAAAAGAATTAATTATTGTTTATTTGAAAATTCAATTATAATTAATTAGTTGGAAATAATATGATAATATTCATTCCTCATTGAATATTAGCCTGAAATTATTAGTAATACCAATAATCAATTAAACTAAAAGATAAACATGAACATTTCAAATTAACTAAAATACACATATTTATTAATAAATATAGAATTTTCAAAATGAAAATAAGTTTACTTATAGTAGTTTACAATTGAATGAAGTTGAATATAAGAGTTTTAGAAACATAAAACATAGAATGAACTAAACATAACCTTATTCTTAAAAGTGAAAGCATAGATAAGTCATGTTTCCCCAATTGGAATTCTCACGTTAGAAGCTAACATACAATATATGTTTACAGATCTTGTAATAAATTTAGTTCGCACCGCGATTATAAAAAAAGATTCATTTTAGTTTTGTAGACAAAAAATATATTATATAAAAGCTTTTTATACAAATAAATATAAAAATAGGATCACAAACATACGTTTATTGTTATATGCAATTAAACTTGGAAGTAAGCTATGATAAATATATTCAGTAATTAAACGTTTGGCCAAAAAGTGGCACAGACCCTAAACCAAATTAAAAGTGAAGATATCTAGCTATAAATGATAAAATAAAGCAAGAGATAGTGGTTCAGCAAATCCGAGACCTACATCCACTTTAGTCTTATTATAGAGGTTTAGTTATCAAAAGAACAAGGGATTCAATGATCTAACAGCCCAGAACAGCAAAAATTAACTTCCTTTATGACAAAATCATGTAGAGAGAGAGAGAGTGAAGAAGATGAAGTGCCATAAAGTCCTTTTTGAGATGCCATATGCTTGCTATTTCTAGAGAAATCGTCCAACAAAATCACCGGATCTTGAACCAAGTCTAACTTCAAATCTGAGAATGTTGGAGGTGAGATGAAGCTCCTGACTAATAAAATCATCTTAGTACCGATCAAGAGTGATCATTACTAGTATGATTTCATAATGGCAGATCTACCATCTTCCTCACTTGGTCAACTATCTTCGATCCATAAAGTTCCAAGCACTTTTGTCCTAGAAATCAAGTCATTGCCGATGGATTCTGACTCCTTCTATAGTTGTCCTTCTCTTCAGTACTCTTTGGGGTTGTTCATCAAATCCTTCAGAAATGGGCTCCAAGACGATCACTCTAGCTAGCAATCCATAAGCTATAGCTCTAGAGTCCCATACGATGCTTAAAAACAGATCGCTACCGACCTGAAAGAGGTCGGCACCAAGATGTTTCCTTTTCTTATTTCCTTCCAAGCATGCTCCCTGGTCTCCATACCTTTTCATCTTTAACCTGACATCCAGATTCATTTAGGTATGTCAAACGGGTTAGGTTGGGTCAAAATGGGTTGGGTCGAATTTGACCCAACTCATTTATGGCCCATTCTTTTTTATCCATTTATGACCCAATCCATTTATGAACCAACCCGCTTAATAAGCGGGTTACCAATTTAACCCATTTAAAGATTTAAATTTAATTTGACTAATAAAAACAAATAAATATAAAATAATTCTAATTTTTATGTTTTGAGTTCAAAATTTAAAATTTTAATTCTAATTTTCATCAAAATTCAAATATGGGGATGCGGTAACTTATTATTTTCTAAGTACAACTGTCAGTCCCCTTGGAGAACTACAGTGTGCGTTCACACGATAAAGTATCCGAGTGTTCCATACTGTCTGTAATTTAGGTGGGAGTTAATTGGTCGAAGTCCCGCTTGATTTTGAGTTAGAACGAAGGAGTTATTGCAGTCTGAACAAAAAAAAATAGCGGCTTCTGCACTAGGCGGAGTTCATATATATGGATGTGGTAGCATGTTATTTTCTAAGTACAACTGTCAGTCCCCTTGGAGAAATACAGTGTGCATTCACATCCATACTATCCGTAATTTAAGTGGGAGTTAATCGGCTGAAGTCTCGCCTGATTCCGATTTAGAACGAAGGAGTTAGTGCAGTCAGAACAAAAAAAATAGCGGCTTCAGCACTTGGCAGAGTTCAAATATGGGGATGTGGTAGCCTGTTATTTTCTAAGTACAGCTGTCAGTCCCCTAGGAGAACTACAGTGTGCATTCACACGATGAAGTATCCGAGTGTTCCAAACTGTCCATAATTTAGGTGGGAGTTCATCGATCGAAGTTTCGCCTGATTCCAAGTTAGAATGAAGGAGTTATTACAGTCCAAACAAAAAAAATAGCGGCTTCTGCACTAGGCAGAGTTCAAATACGAAGATGTGATAGCCTGTTATTTTCTAAGTACAATTGTCAGTCCACTTGGAGAACTACAGTGTGCGTTCTCACGATGAAGTATCCGAGTGTTCCATACTGTCCGTAATTTAGGTGGGACTTCATCGGTCAAAGTCTCGCTTGATTCCGAGTTACAACGAAGGAGTTATTGCAGTTCGAACAAAAAAAATAGCGGCTTCTGCACTAGGCGGAGTTCAAATATAGGGATGCGGTAGCATATTATTTTCTAAGTACAACTGTATGTCTCCATAAAAAGCTACAATGTATGTTCAAAATTCTTATTTTTCAAATTTCTATTAAAATTTAATGTTTTTAATAAATGGATAAATGGGTTACCCATTTATAACCCTTTTAAAAATGGGTCAACCCAACCCATAACCCATTTATTAATATTCATAAATGGGTTGATCCAACCCATTTAGAAGTACGGTAAATGGGTTGGGTCATATTTTGACAGGTCTAGATTAATTTGAAAGCCATTTGGTCTAAAAGTCGGATAACACATGCCCTCCAAAGTACACTTCTGTTGGAAGTAAAGCATTCTTTGGAACAAGACAAGCATATACCATTATCCATACAAATTTGTGGGTTATCCAAGAGGTTCTTTAAGGTGTCATCTCTATTCCAAGGAAATTCGTTCCATTGCTTTAAATAGCAGTAGTATTACTTTCTGTATTATGGTCTAGATCAACACTCTAGAGATCGTTCCATGCCTCAGCCAGGAACATGCTACCTTCATTTTCCCTTTCTTCTCCTTTTCTTTTCATATTGAGCCAAAATTTCATATTGGTACTGACCTGATTAGGCCAGTATAGACCGCTTTTGCTGAGTCACCTAAGTTAGAAAATTTGCTTAAGTGATAAGTATTTAGCATATTCTTCGTCTATGCCTTTATTTGCCTCTTTCTTTGGATCTATCCTGAATTCATGTAACCTATTTCTTATTGCCCAATCGCTCACCGCCGATCAACCTAAACCTCCACGACTACCTCCATGTTGCTGCCACTTTCAGATCACCTCCTCGACTGCCGCTGCACCACCCAGAGATCTCAACCCGACCTCAATGCCTAGGTCTAGATACAAAATTTTAAAGGTAGGCTATCAAAGTCCCTGGCCATGGTTGCTACTGTTAGGTCATCGTTGACCGCCTTGGGGCTAACCATGGTCTATTGACAATGAAGGCCTAAAATTTTTGATTTGGCCAAGCTCATTCCCTTGACCATTGCTAAAGTGGAAAATATCCTATGGAGTTCCTAGGCTTAGCCCAAAGCAAGCACAACATCTCCTTGGGCAACGTTAGCCCATATCATTCCCCCATCAGCTCATGCTTTCCTTATACTGCTTTGCGTTGCCTTTCACAACGCCCAGGGCTCCTTCACCTGTAAGGGTCCCAAGCACCAACTAAACTAAGGAAAGCATGAGTAGACCTCACTTGAGCTTGGTCACGTCGAGACGGTTTTCTTTCAAAGAACGGTCGAGTTGAACACACTCCAACATTCAAACTATTCCATTACAAAACATTTCCATTCACTATACTTCCTATGTTCCTACAAAGAACGCTCCACATTGCTTCAGACAGTATTTTCATTATAGACTATCCAAAGATAATGGGTAAGGTCCGATGCACGGTTCCATCGTGCAATGAGGCTCTTTTTCCAGCACGAGTGGGTTACCTACACAGAATAGTCCATTTGTCATGCATAGTTCGTCATGCATAGTTCGTCATGCATAGGGCACAAGACTCATACCATATAAATTGACACTTCTGATTGCCCCGGTCGATGTTTGGAATCAGATTGGTCGACACATGTTGACATCCATTAGATTTGCGCGTCGGTCACACGTGTTCACAAAATAGAATTATAAAATAAAACATACCTAACCATATTCAATATAGAGTTTTTCTATCCAGAATGACATATTATTCTCCTTAATTCAACGTTGGCATTGGGCCATCAACCCTCCTGAAGTCGGGTCTACCATAGCTTAGGTTTCAACCTATATGCCTTTCCGCAAGCATTCAATCACCACAGAGCTGTAGGAGATGATAGTTCTATCAGCTCTAATTCAGGACCAACCTCATCCTATTAATATATAAGTGTGTTTAAGAGATAGATGGTCCTCTTGAATAAATGTCGATGATTCTAACTGCAATGTCACTCTATACTATATGTCGACAATATGGAATACCATAAGGTGATGTCTTACTCCCAACAACTAACTAATGTGCGAATAATCCTCCAATGGGCTATACAGCTTGCAAAATGTACATGTACCACCCTTCAATCTATCTCTCTGAATGTTCCTCCAAGAGCTTGGGCTTGCTACTACTCAAATCCATCCCAATGACTATGCCCTACTGAGTGTTTTGTACTTCTATTCATGAAACAATTCCAGTGGCCTCTAACATTTAAGGAACTAACGCATAACCCGAGCTTCAAACAACGAAGTGAGTCGCCTTCCCTCATGATCATCGAAGCCTAGTGTCGGTGTAAGGTCATCAAAGCTCTCCAACAAGGGTTTATACTTTAAGAATAAGTATTTCTTCATTCAATGTACATACGAATTTAACAGGCCCTAGCCTTTCGGAAGTAAGACTTCTTCTTTTTCATTCTTCCCCATATTTAGATTCTCACCGTTCAAGTGATAAACTCATTTTTCACCCTCTTCATAGATATCTCTACTCGAGACATGAGTAAAGAGTAATATGTGACTCTACGAACTCTCAAGAGAGTCAACATTCGATTCTGCATCACCGCTACTTGTTGACGAATGAGAATCTTCATCAATGCGGCCTTCGACATTCTGAACGCTTCGCCATTCCTGTCGATTCACCAAGAGGTTCCAAGGTGTTAACCAGGTCCTTTGCCCTCATTATTAGCTCTACAAAGACATCTAAGGGGGTATCGAAGGCTCGTCCAAAACGATGAACGTCGATGAATCCATCAATAGTGTAGTGGATGTAAACATTGCCGGTGAAGTACATGTGGAAAGGAAAGAAAGGGTTGAAATGCATAGGATGCATGAAGGAGAAGGAGAAGAGAGAGATGGAGAAAAGGAAGACAAAAACGAAGGAGAGGATGATGATGCGGACCTCTTCGAATATGAATGTGAATCGTACAGAGAAACGTCTTCGAAGGGTACTGAGGTTCCGATCCCTTCACCTCCAAGGCAAATAATAGTCAAGTCTTCTCAGCAAACTGTAGAACGGAGCATAATACCAACAACCAAGATAACTCCTTTGGTCGGTTACTCAAAAAACATCTTTAACTAGTTGAGTGATCTCAACATTCCTATCGGTGATCTTCTTAAGGTGTGTTCTCCTAGATTCAGCTTCCCATCTAAGGGCGTACTAGCTGAAGGAGGCTCGGCTCCATCTTTACTACCTTCCGATCATGGTCCGTAGAGTACCTAGGGTAACACCAACACTCCACACACTTCTAGGATCATGAAAATACACACCTATAGTCCAATTTTTTGAAATTGGTACAATCATTTCTTTCATTTCAGGTACGATGGTAAGAGACCGATTTAGCTATCTTCACTCCAACATCCTCGAATAGAGGAGATTGACTCCTGAAGGCATATCCTCCTCACTCCATCTCTTATAGAGAAAAGGAAACATACAAGGAAAGAGCATAGAGGAAAGATAGAGAGCGCCAAGTGAAAATAGACTGTTGGGCAAAATAAGAAAGGAAGAAGAGGCATGTAGGGAAGAAGAAAACCTATAATCAAGGAAAAAAGCATAAGGACTTGCATGATTGGCACGGTTCCTCTTCCGGTCTTCCTCTACCTCAATCTCAACCATATCTTTCCTCCTAACAATAGCCTCCTACATTGATTTCTTTAACCACCATAGTTCCTTTACCCTACCAATCCAAAGGGGTTTGTATTCATCCAAATCCACCTCTAGCCCTTTCAAGCCGAATGCAAGCTGCCTTCCTAAACCTTTGCCCGACTGGGGTTCGTATTCGATCGTGACCTCAGAGGCATCTCTAGGGAAGAAGCAAACTGTAGGGTTGGAGGAATCCAAGAATCGGTGGACTAAGGGTTTGAATGGAAGAAACTTACCTTTGCTCTCTCCGACGTCAATAGAATTCATCAAACCGATATCCAATCATTTGATTCAGAAGAAGAGCTATGATAGAATCATAGAGGAATACAAGAAGGAACTAGACAATGGTATAGAAAAATGTGACATGGCTCAGACATCGGAGAAGAGGACCAAAGACTTGGTCGAAGAGATGAAAAAAGATTATAATTAGGCTGAGATTGTGATGAAAAACCTAGTAAAAACTGCTCATGAAGAGAATACCACTGTCAAGAAGTAGCTCGCAAACAAGGACTTAGCCCTCCTCGAAAACAATTAGGCTCTTGGGGATAAGGAAGCCAACATCCAGAAATTCCATACTGATAATGAGAATATTGAATCCATCTTACTCCTGTATAAAGTAGAGAAACGGGAGTTTAAAGTTGACCATGCTGTAATAATGAACAAGCTAATCGACTAAATGAGAAGATGGCCAAGGTAAAAGAAGAATTGAATTCTACCCTTCAATAATTCTTCGTCAATGTTATCCAGTACAAGAACTTGAACTAGCTAGGAAGCACTTATTTCATCACTCTTGCCGATGCCTAAAAAGAGGTAACACGTCTTGCGGCTGCATCCGGTGAGGGTCTCACCAAAGACGAACTATAAAAACTATAAAAAGGAAAAGCTATCCTGGTTGTAGAGGATGCCGCTAGTGCTGAAGCCTCCACTGGAGCTCCTACTGGCCCAAATGCATCAGGCTATATAGAATCATCATTTCCAAAAATCTAACAACTTGTAGTGAAGATTCCAACATCCAAGGGGGCAAGCTCTGAGGCCTCCCAAAATATTATTCCATCTTCTGCAGCAATCACCTCTAATGAACCTGACATTCCTTTTTCCATCTCTCAACCCATCCTTTCGGCTACAGAAGAGGGTGAATTCATTGTATTTCCTGCTAAGGAGACTCTAACTAGTGAAGGCATATCCCTTGTCTCTCTATTGTTCGAAATCCTTCAGTTCTCGTCCGAAACTGTTACTAACATTAACTTCACCGTTTGTGAATTCACAGGTCACTCATCGCTTCCTCTTCCTCCTTCGAAAATCAGACAAGGCTTGGGTCCTTTTCTATTACTTTCGAGCCAACCTCCATTACCGTCAGACTGGTCGTTCCAAGCCTTCCCTCTAGCTCTATTCCTAGTCCCAACTCGGAGAAAATCAAAGCTCTAGAGAGATTGGACGATACCTCGCAGTCCCTGGGGGAAGATATTATCATCACCAGTGCTTCGGGCCCAAGGGGTCATATTTCTATAGCAAAGAGGATGAAGACCGATGTTTCAAAGTTGAAAATAAAAATCAAACTCGGACTTGAAAAATCTTCTTGCATTGAAGAACCAAGCCATTCTCAAAGAATCCTTTATATACCCATCAGGCCTCTTAGGGGGCAAGAGCATCGGCACTTCCATAGAGACATCTGATCCCCTTGTCGACCGGCAAAAAGACCCTACCATCACTATCAACAAAGGAGGACACCACTTCCTCTGAAGGTAGCACATCCAAGAGTGAGAAGCGCTAGAAGAAACCTTGCGATAGTTTAGGTAGCAAAGGTGGCAAGAAGAAGAAGACACATAAGAAGTAGGCTCTCCAGTTAGCTTTTAGTGATGATGAGATAGTTTGATTTTGTCTCTTTTTGGTTGCATCTTTGGTTTTCCATTTGTAAATAGGTCGTTCCTGTATGAGCTGACCCTCGCATCCATTGTATATAAAAATTGAATGTGATGAAATATTGTTTTTTCTGTTTCAATCCCTGTCTCGTTTACATTTCCGCATTTATTTTATCATTCATGCCTATATACGTCTTCCTACACATATAATATAACTACTTGTACTGCAATTCATCCATATTATACATGCATGTGTTTGTGCACTGCTTTTACTTATTGCAACTCTATACGTATAAGTAAAATTCCTGCTATTTCTTTAGTTATATTCTGTTATTCAGTTATATTTACTTTTGCCAAAGTGTTTCCATTTAGCTAAACAAAACTAATATTGAACCAACTATGTGGTTATTCCAGTTTATTTCTAGTCAAGTCTACTCTGACCATTAATAAGTTATAAATAGGCCGAGTTCCTTTCTATTTCCTATCTTCGGGAAATAGCGATTTAGACGCTCATATTCCGATGTCTCCGATCTTGCCAATAATTGGGCGTGATCGATATTTTCTTTCGATTTCCACCAATAAGCCTCGACCAAGCATGATCGCACCTTTTATTATTTCCAGCATCCTGTCTTGGGGACTTAGGGTTCCAAATGCTAGAATCCGGGCATCACCCTTCAACCTTGTCTATTTCAAGGCGTTGATTGAAAGTCCACAGCATGAGACAAATTATCCAATTGCCCCTAATCCGATTATACTCTCCTAATCTTGATCCTCCGATCGTATCTATTTTTAGGTACTCGATTTTGATTTTACCTGTCTTTGGGTGTTGATTGAAAGCATTTAACAACCATCCTTGCTTATTCTTGACTGAGCATATCCTGTTGGGCCGCAAATGCAGTCATAGAAATCCTGGTCGTATACTAGTTCCTATATCCAAGAACTGGTGCTTCAGAAGCCTATCTATAGGCATCCATTCTCAATCTTATCTATCCCTGGGTGTCGACCGTAAGCACCTTTTGACCATCCTTGCTTATCCTCGACTTGACATGTCATGCTAGGCCACAAGCATTGTTATTAAGATTGTTTTAACCACGTACCAGTTTTCTATCTTCAAAACTGGTGCTCAAGTTGCCTTATTCCAACTATTCCTCATTGATCTTGCCTATCTTCGGGAAATAGTCAATACCTAAAGGATAGGGTCAAAATATTTAATCGACCCTTGTGATTATACTCTTCTGTCCCGATCCCGGACTAAAGAAGTAGGTACCTATCTCTAGATACCCGACTGTACTGTTAATCATGAAGCACAAAGTTTTGCTTATAAGAATACGGTTCAATTGGTTCAAGAAGTTAACTTTGTTTACAAATGAAAGACATGCCAAGTCCTGCCTTATTATATTGCCCCAAATTCACTAGGGTGGCTTATTTGCACAAAAATACACTAATTAAGACCAAGCAAAATAGCATCGCAACAGGTTGCTATTCTATGCTTGTAGAATCAGGATTCCACCAATGGTAGCTAACTAGAAAGTTCCCTCTCCAAGCTTATGTTTAATAGCATAAAGACCTCCCAATTCGGACCAAGTACCCTCGTACCTAGGAGAACTCATTTCAAAATGAAGTCCCCTACCTCGAAGGTTTGGCTCTAGACCTTGCTGTTAAAATGCTATGCTACTCTTTTCTGGCAAGCAGCCACGCTTAATTCAGCATCTTCTCGCTTTTCATCAATCAAGTCGAGGGATTTAAAGAAAGAGTTTCTCGTTGACCTTTAGGTTGAAGTGCTTTTTTGTAGTGAGATGGGACTTCTAGTTCAATTGGAATCATGACCTCCAATCCGTATGCCAAAGCGAATGGTGTATGCCTAGTTGTGGACTTGTGGGTCGTCCTACAAGCCTATAGTGCAAGTGAAAGCTCATCAACCCAGTTGCACTTAGCTTTAGTTAACTGTTTCTTTTTGATGGATTTGATGATTTTCCTCACTGCCTCCACCTGTCCATTCGCCTTTGGGTGTGCTACTATTGAAAACCTCTTCTCAGTCTTGTACTAGTTTTAGAAATCCTTAAAATCAGCACTTTCAAACTGAGTTCCATTATCCGTTATAATTTTATAGGGCACTCCAAATCTATAGATAATATTCTTCATCATAAAGTTGATCAGTTTCTTCATTGTGATCGTCGCAAGCGATTCTTCATTAGCCCACTTTGTGAAGTAATCCACCACAATTATAACAGACTTAGCTCCTCCTTTCGACATCGGTAGCACACTGATTATTTCAATTTCCCAAACCATAAAAAACTACAGACTAACCATTTGTGTGAGATCTGTGGACGGGTTTCTTGGTACTTTTGCAAACTTCTGACATCGATCGCATCGTTTGGTATAATTAGCAGTGTCGTGGTTTTTGTCAGCCAGATGTATCCGTAGCAAAGTATCTTCTTTGCTAATGTTTTCCCCTGGTGTAGTCAACACAACTACCCTTATGGATTTCTATGAGGATTTTACTAGCCTTATCCTTAGTTATGCATCAAAGCATGGGGGTGTAGAAACCTCTCCTATATGACACTCCTTCTTGCATCACAAACTATGACACTTTGTGAAGGAGTTTCTTTCCCTCATTCCTTCCTTTTATGGGAGTTCTCTTAAGCAGATTGTTCTTGATTGGAGTCATTCATGGCTCCTTTTCTACTTCGATCTCCAAAATCCAGTCAATGTTCGTCTAGTCGATGCTGGGAGCTGATAAAACCTCCACTAGAACCAATCCCAACAGTTGCGCATCTTCAGTGCTAGCCAACTTGGTCAGTGAATCCACCTTTGCATTCTCCTCTCTGGGGTTGTGTGTAATCGTTTAATGTTCTATATCGTTCAAAAGTCCAATGTCTTCATCAAGCAAAGGGAATGTTTCACACCATTAGCCTAGAATTTCTTCTTCACCTGACAAACTAGCAACTGGAAGTCATTGAATATATGCAGCGTTCTTACCCCTAGTTCACTCTCTATCCCAAGTTTCGTTATCAATGCCTCATACTCAGCCTCATTGTTTGTTATGGGAAACTCCAACATCAATGCTTAGCAAACCCATCATCCTTCTAGAGTTACAAGTACCACTCTTGCCCTAGAGCTACAGTCATTTGAAGCTGCATCTACAAAAATTTCTATTGAGAAGGCATGACCATATCATCTTCCTCTTCACTATCCCGTGTGGTAAATTCAATGATGAAATCCACCAATGCTTGTTCTCTTATCACCCTCCTTGGATAGTAAGTGATGACATACTACCTTGGTTCGATGTTCCACTTCAATAATGTTTCTGTAGTCTTGGGTGGATGCAATATTTGCTTCAAGGGATGATCCATCAGCACCTTTATCAAATGATCCTAGTAGTATGGTCGCAACTTCCTCGATGCAATTAGCAAGAAATACGAAAAAATTTCCAACCTTGGGTATTTTTTTAGCTTCGGTAAATCGCTTGCCGATATAATATACTGGCCTCTACACCTTTGCCTCCTCATGTACTAAAGCCGTACTCAGTGAATAAGCAGACACCACTAAATAAATGAATAAATTCTCTCCATCTAAAGGCTTGGAAAGGATTAGTGGCCTTTTCATATGCCTTAGTAACTCCTCGAAAGATTCCTGGCATTCCTTTGTCCAGAAAAATTTTCCTCTTTCCTTTTTCAAGGCATTGAAGAATGGTATACACTTATTGGTCGCATTTTAGATGAATTGACTCAATGCAACAAATTTCCAGTTCAAGTTTTGCATTTCCCTTCTTGTGATTAGGGCAGCTACGTTCCTCAAGGCATCAATCTACTACAGATCGACCACAGTATCCCCCGAATTCATGGTAATTCCTATGAACCTGCCCGATGCAACTCTAAAAGAACACTTCAATGGATTTAACTTCATTCCATACATTCGCAACACTTCAAACATCTTCGAAAGGTCACATATGGTTCCTTGATAACCGTGACTTCACAAGAAAAACATGGACATACACTTCCGTCTTCCATCCAATCTGATTCCTAAACATGGAGTTCACCAACTCTGGTAAGTGGCTTCGATGTTCTTTTGACCAAACGACATTACTTGGTACAATCCCAAATTTGTTATAAAACTCATGTGCTTCTGTTATGGCACGTGCATCGGTTTCTGATTATAGCCAGAATAGGCATCCAAGAAAGAGAGTAACTCATGTCCAACCATCCCGTCCACCGGACGGTCGATCCTAGGCAAAGGGAAGTTATCCGTCGAGCATGCTTTATTCATGTCCAAATAATCAATGCATTTCCACCACTTCCTGTTTACATTCTTGACTCATACAGGGTCCGATACTGATTCACAGTACAAAGCATCGTGGATAAAGCCTTTTGACTTTGGTTTATCCACTTCCTCCTTTAACGTAGCAGATCACTTCGGACCCAAACTGCATCTCTTCTGTTTCACAGGTGGATATTTTGGGTCCAAATTCAATGTATGGCATGCTATCTTCGGCGGTATCCCGCATATATCCGAATGAGTCTAGGAAAATAAATCCAAGTTTGCTTGGCGAAAACGACCAATTCTCTCCTTATTCTTGCACCAAGTCAAGACCTGATCATAATGATTGAGTAGGATCATCCATATCGATTGGAATGTTAAACATCAACTTGGCTAGTGTTTCCACACTTCCTATGACTTCTTCCTAGAATCCATAGAACCTACAATTGTTACCGAGCCAAGGCTTGGGCATTAATTGCTATGCTTTTGAGCTCTTGATGCAAAGAGCTCTCTCCATATTCTTTCCTTTTTCTCATCACTTTGCCTCTTTAAGCTTTGTGAAACCTTCTCGACCAGTGATTTTGTCACCTCTAATCGATCCAGCCTCATTTTCCATGGGGAACTTCATCATCAAGTACCAAGGCACTAGTGCTATCCTGAAATTAGCAAGGGCTAGTCAGCCCAAAAAGGCATTATAAGTCGAATACTCATCCATTATTATGAACTTCTGAACCCACATAATCTTGCGATCTCCATCTCCTAATTCCACTGAAAAATTAATAGTCCCAATTGGCTACTTCGCCTCCTTGGTAAATCCTTAGATCATGGACTTATAAGGCTTAACATCCATCATACTTATCCTCATCCGATCAAACGATCTATTGAACAGAATATTCATTGAGCTTCCGCTTTCCACCAAGACTAGGTGCACCATAGCTGGGCCTACAGTGGCTATTATTACCGTGGGATCAAAAGTCAGTGCTTTAATCCTTTTAAAATCCATATTCTGAAACACGATATCATTAGCCATCAACCTTTGCTGCTTAGCTGAAGCTTCATCCTCAATGGCGAAGCAGCTCTCCTAGGGTGCATACCTCCACGTATTCGCATACTGCACCATCACATTCTTTTTTTTCCACTGGTTAAGATCCTCTACTTATCATGTTTATAACAATCCTTTCATCTGGCCACCTGATCCCTTCCCATTGGGTTCAGACTGGTTCTTTTGGGCCTTCGGGTCTAGCATTCTATCCGCCATCCCATGGCTCTCTAATGTACTATTGTAATATCTTTTCCTTATCAACTCCTTAATGAAATCTCTAAGATGCCTATACTCGTTCATATTATGCCCATGAGTTTAATTGAATCGAAAAATCTTTCCATAGTGCTTTTCTGCCTCAGTCGCCTCTTTCATAGGCAGCTCCTTATACCTTTTTATTTCTTGTGTGGCAAGATATATGTTTTCAAGTGCATCATTTAGAGGCATATACTGGCCTTTATTCCTTAGATGCTTTTGGCATCATTCCTTCTACCACCAGTTCCCTGATTTCTTTTCCTTTGATTACTAGAATTGCCAACATTCACATCCACATTACCGGCGCTCTCGCCAGTTTTTTGATAGCTGCATTTCTTTGAATCACTTGACTGTCTACCACCTGTCTTCCTAGCAACCTGACTTGCTTCTTCCAACCATAAGAATTAGTTTGTGGTGGAACCCCTCCATAGTTGTTGGCTGCTTTATTCATAGCCATTCCCCAAATTCCTTGTCGGTTGTATGCCCTGGACCAACATCATCAACACTATACTCTCATTTAGATTGTTAACTTCAGTAAGCGCAATATTGAACTTATTCAAGAGCCCCGTCAGTGACCCCTCATGTCTTTGAGAAAGTCTCGACAAGGACATCACATCCATACGAGTGGCTTGGAGCCTTAACTACTCTATGAACTTCTTAGCTAACTCGTTAAAAGTTAAGCTGGATTTCAACATAAGCTAAGTGAACCATAACGACACAACCCTATCTAAAAAGATAGGAAAACACCTACATCAAACCACATTAATCGCCTTAGCACCATCCATGTGCCACTTATACTTAAACAAATGTTGCCTGAGGTCAGCATCCTATTATACGATGATATGGTAGGCATTGTAAGCTTCCTGGGATGCTCTTCCCTTAATATGTTTTCCATGAATAGTTCTTCTAAGTGCAAAACCCCAATCTTCATTCTTTCTCCATTTATTTTCCTCTACCAACCTCTTGATCATATCCGCAATATTCCCTTCACTAGCCTGGTACTTTGAAGGACGACTGTCGGGAGTTGCGTTGAGTGTTTGACTCTCCAAATAGTCTCGGTTTCCTCATTGACGCCTACGTTTTTCAACTTTTTAGAGAACTACTTCTTCAATTCTTCTTTGACATCTGATTGTCTCCGTAGCGGCTATTTGAACGCTAACATACTGAACTTCAACATCCAGTCCATTCTTGTCACTAGCATGCTGCAAATCATCCTTTGAACCGAATTGATGGCCTCGGCTCCTTGCTCCTCTAGGGGCCTTAAATTCAGGTCGGTACTGACCTGATTTTGGTTGGCACCTAAATTCCCTTAGCTGGGATCCTTTCAATCTCTCCAACGTTCCTCCCTACTTCTCAAGTAGACTGTTCCTTCTACTTTTGCATTTCATCTCTTTTGTTCTGACCAGAAATAGATGAGTTCTCTTCTTCAGATCCAATAGGTGATGCTTCTCTCTAACTCATCCTAATCCTTTGTGACTGCTGGTGCAATAAGGCTATGCTAGCATCCATTTTTTCTAGGAGAGCCTTCTAACTATCCTCCCTCTTTTGATTCACCTCCATTATCATCTTATAGAATTCCATTCTTGTGACCATCTCCTTAGGGGCAGATGGTCCTAGCAACACTACTGCCAATTGGTTAGTCACTCATCCTGGTGGGAGGCTCCTTCTTCTCAACCTACAATCGCTTTAGATCTATCGGATTTCCTTGTTAGTGCTATTGATTCTACTATGAATTTTTTTCAAATTTAATCCACAGTAGATAGCTAGGTCTACACCTTAGAAACGCCTTTCTTGGTGAAAGCACCAAAAATGTTGGATCAAAAAGTAGCACAACACCCCCAAAACAAATTGAAAGTTAAGAGATCTAGATATAAATGATAAAATAAAGCAAGAGACATAAGAATTTTTATAGTGGTTCGGTAAATCTAAGACCTACATCCACTTTAATCTTACTATAGAATTTTTTGTCACAAGTATAAGGGATTCACTGATCTAATAATCTAGAACAACAAAAAATTGCTTCTTTTGTGATAAGATCGTGTAGAGAGAAGTGAAGAAAATGAAGTGCCAAAAAGTCCTTTCAAAGTTGCCATATGCTTGCTATTTACACAGAAATCGCCCAACGAAATGATCGGATCTTGAAAATACTAAATCTAACTTTAGATCTAAGAATTTAAGAGGGGAAACGAACTCCCTCGGCTAATAAGATCATCTCAGTACTGATAGAAGTGATCGGTACTGATCTGATTTTATGATGGTAGATCATGCCATATCCTTTCATTTGGTCTTCTACCCTCGATCCCTAAAGTTCCAAGCACTTTTGTCCTAGAAAATAAGTCATTACCGAGAGATTCATACTCCTTCTATACTTGTCATTCTCTTCAGAGCTCTTTGGAGTTGTTCACCTACTCCTTCAGAAATGGACTCTAAGATGATCACTCTAACCAGCAATATATAAGCTACAGCTCCAAAGTCCCATACCGTGCTTAAAAAAGATCGGTATTGACCTGAAAGTGGTCGGTATCGAGATGTTTCCTGCCTATTTTGAGCACTCTAACCCTTTGGGGCTTATCCCAATGTCCTTCCAAGCATGCTCCCGGGCCTCTATATCATTTTGTCTTTATCTTGACACCCAGATTCTTTTGAAAGCCGCTTACTCTAAAAGCTGGATAACATTTCATGTTAGAAGTCGTTTGGTTCGTGTAAGGTGGTAAAGTACGGTGTTGGATGTTTCTTGCCTTATAGGGATGTGCATGGATGGAGATGTTTGGTTCCGTAGTGTTGGTTGTTTTTGGAGAAACTAAAAAAGATGTGATGGAAATAGTGATGTATGATTCTATCGGGTATAGTTGGAAGACTAAGAAATGTAGAATTCAGTGATGCATTATGATTTGTTTGAAGTGCGTCATTATGGTTTGTAGTCTGTGCTAAAGTGTTCTGGGTAGGTTGATTGCAATTATTGTATGTCCATTTGAGGTGTCTACGGATTAATGCATAGTTGAGGAAATGAAGTGTTATTAGGCTTGGAGACTATAGACGAGGAAAGTGGAAATGTAATGTAATACCCTGTAAATTTTAATGACTACTTTAAAGTGGCTTTTTTGTAATTTTATTTAATGGGGATAAATTTGGTAATTTTATAAATGATAGAATTAGATAGCGGGAATTTCATTAATGCGTAGATCGAATTTTTATGATCAATTTTGACTATATGAGTATCAGAATCAGAGTTAGTATGAAGAAGCATAGAAGTTTGAATTGACATCTCGCGCCTCAAATTTAAATCAAAGAAGAACATATGTATTTATCTCATTTTCAAATTTCTTTCTTCTTCTTACCCTTCCCTCTTCCTATAGTAGGTTCCAAATCTCTTTTTTCTCTCATTTCTTCAATGAATCACGCAAATTTTATACCAAAACAACGGGCAAGACCAAGGCAATGGATGGATACCAATATCCATTCTAACTGAGAAGATTATGGGTTCTTCCACTTCAGCCCAGCAGAGAAAATTGGTGAATTCTTGTTTGATTAGAGGCTTAAATCAATTTCACGTGAGTGAAATGTGCTTACATATAATGCAATTACACTTCTATAATATGTTTTTTTAATTTAAGCCTAGAGATAATTATGAATTAATTAATGATAAATTACTGTATAAATGATATTTAGTAAATGATTAGTGAATGAATGTATAAAAATGGGATATTTGAAGCACAATGCAAATTGGTGGGTTTGGCGATTGAAATAATGATATTTGAATTTATATAAAAGAATTAGCACATAAATAAAAGTATGATGTATATGGAGTATTAATTATGGTAATTTAAGAGATTAAATAATGATTTATATAGTAATAAAGAATGGTAATATCAAATATATCGATTAATGACATTAAACTAATATATATACAATATTTGGTAATATGAATAATTTTGCAACATAAAATGATGTTAAAATGAGTATATAGTGATTTGATAACATGAAGTAGTGAAGTATAAAATATTAAAATAGAAAAAAATTAAGACACAAAGAAATCACAAAAAGAATTAAAACACCATCTAATGTGTTTTTTAAAAACGCACAGCCAGTGGTCAAGTGCAGGGTTCATAAGAAGTCGACCATTAAGTACAAATTGGGCCAATATGAACCTGGACCCAACCAGGGCGAATTCAAACAAGGTAAGCATATTAGGATCAAGTTCGTATGTTTACTTTGGTCCATATCATAGATGAATTTACTTTGTATGATAAGAAGAGTATGATATGAGATGTATGAGTGTTCCTTGCATATGCAATAATCATACTATGACTCCATGACGTTAGTTTCTCCTATGTCATTACCATGGCATCACAAGCCGTACATATCTACGTGGATAATGAGAGATGAAGATGTTCATATACAAGCTTATACAACCTTTAGTAGATGTACCTATGAATAATGTCCATTGGCTGAACAAATAATGTGTGTAGCACACATTGTTATTTATCTTATAGTTGAATGTGACATGACCTTAATTAAGTAGGCAACCATAGATTTTATGTTAATCCGACTCTATAGCCATAGGTGACACAAGTTAAGGTATGTTTGCATACGTGTTAGACTAAAACGATGTTATATGATTATATTTGTATTATATGTCTAGCAAATTTGCTTTACTCATCAGATGTATGTGATGGTGTAAGTGATTTTAAAAGTGCAAATGATGAAGATGTTACTTATATATATATATTGACATCTAACATTAAGTGTTATAGTCTATGAATGGTTGAGATTCGTATTGTACAAACATATGACTATGGTCTGGTTTAAATGTATGGATATTTGATATTATATATTGTTCCTTCCATTGTGAAATTTAAAGAACAGTTATAATATTACTCTTGTACTATTATTATAACCCAATGATCCGTCGTTTATGGCTTTAGTGGTTTGAATGTCTATACGAGCATTAAATCAAAGAGTTGAAAATTGTGAGTTGTTACATTTGGTATCAGAGCAAAAACTTACCCTAGATTAAGGACTAGAACGTATTGAGAGAGCATATTTGTAATTTTGCAAATATATGTGTGTAAATAAATATATAAATTAAGTACATGTGTACACACCATTTACATTTCTAGTTATGTTAACTATCTATTGGGGTATTTCTAATGAATCTCATTTATAGATAGCCAGGAATGGGTAACTCAATGAAAAGAGAAACTAGAATAAAGACTAATACCGGTGGAGATAAAACTAAGATTGGGAGTGACACTAGAGTCGATACCGTGGATATTCTTGGAGTGAGTATTCAAATTTGGTTTTGCTGATATCTACAAGCAATAAGCCAAACCAAAGTTAATATCGCGATACCTACACCTTCTACATAAGGAGTGGTTTCTATTTGACCACCCCTTGTTGTGAATTTCTCAAAGTTATGTAGGGATTTTTTTTCCAGTTTGGGTGCTAAGCCTTGCGTTAGAACCAAGCCTTATGTGGAAATGCAGACATGACTAAGCACTCTTGAAAAAGAACTATAATTTATTAAGCTTTAGTGATATTGCAAGAAGGTAACTGGGCCTCGCATTTGTAGAGCGAAGAAATAAATTGGTGGGAGATTGTTACTTCTAAGGTCAATGAGGAGGATATTACATGGCCAAAGTTCAAAAGGAAGTTTGAGATTAAGTTTGTCTTGGATGTTGAGAAAGGATTTATATTGAAAAGTTTATTCATCTCAAGCAAGAAGAGTTGTCTATTAGAGAGTATGTGAATCAATCCATTGAACTTGCAAGTTTTTGGGTTTGAATTGATTGCTACCTCAAACAAGAAGGAGATGAAGTTTGCAAAAGAATTGATCTCCCCACTTAAGGATTTGGCATTCAATCCAAGTCGTTAAAGCTTATGCATTGGATGCTATTCCAAGAGCTAGTATTATGTCACCATTTTCTCCATAGAAGTGGAAGCAGATCATGATAGAAGGTTTCTTGTTATAATTTATTCACTTATTCACAATTTATTTGATACGGGTGCATCTTATTCATTAATTTCAAGTATACTAGTTGATATTAAGACCTTAGACCTCACATAGTGCATGAATCTATTATCATATTGAATCCCATTGAGGGGATCAACCCATCTATCTATTATTTCCCATGATTTGAAATTAGTCATAAGTGGAGTGGAGGTCCTTTGTGACATATATGTAGTAAGTTTCTCTGGGTATGAATTTATTTTGGGAGTGGACTAAATGACACATTATAGGGTGATAATGGATTATGATAGGAGAGTAGTTCGGATGAGAAGTAGTGCAGGGCATGATCTTGTTGTTTGTTGTATGTGCATATTTATATGATGAAGATTTATTTGTATTAACTAGATCTATCACAAGATAAGTTTTTATTTATCCCCATAGCATGAGAATTTCCAAATACCTTTGCTAAAGTTTTCAATCTTCCTCCTCGAAGAGAGATTGAACTTAAAAATTACCTAGAGAAAAGACACTAGGCATATGACTCTGAAAGAGAGAAGGGAGTTAGATAAACAAGCTTCTAAGTTGTTGCAGAAGGGTTTCATTGGAAGGAGTATTTTAGAACAGGGAGAGCCTGTCGTTTTCGCTACTAGATTTCACTTAGGTTGTGTGTTGACTATCGGGAACTGAACAAACTAATAAGGAAAAACCATTATCATTTGCCTCGCATTAATAACCTCTATAACTAACTCACTGGAGAAATTTTTTCTCTCGTCTTGAATTAGCCACTGGATTTCGTTAGTTAAGAGTGGTAGAAGACAACATTCTGAAGACTGCATTACACCTGATGGATTATTTGAGTGGATAGTCATGCTGTTCAGCTTGACTAATGCTCCAACTAATTTATTGACTTGACGAGTTGGTTTTTTAGGAGTAGTTAAATTGATAGGTTTTGGGGTATGCCCTAGGGAAAATCCTATAATTTATTGTAAATTATTAACTCTAAAACAAAATCTTGTTCAAAATAAAAGGTGTTTTTCTTTCTATTATATATTTCTCATACCGTGTTATGTTAATTATTTAATTTAAGTGTATTTAGTAGAAAATTGTTAAATGGTATGTTATGTGATAGTAATTAAAAAGTGTTGTAATCACGACAAATTTATCACATTAAAAATAACATATAATTTTAAATATTCCTAGCCAAGATGTTTTGAGAGAGGATATCAATACATCCATTGAGACTGTAGTATGTAATGCACTCTAGATGTTGGGCAGTGTATTACACATAACCACTAGGGGAACCAAGGGGTTATGTACTGATAACTATTGGATAACTATGGAATGACTCACTTGAGAGTTTTCTATTGGTTCATATAACTAAGGTCATCTAGAAATGACAATATTACATTATTTCTCGACTTGAGAAATACTGTTGAACTTCAATGTGGATACTCCACTTTAATTATAGTTAAATCATGGCCCAACATCCATCAAAAGACTATAGTTATGTATGATTCGAAGCATTAGGAGTGAAATATTGTTCAATAGAGAATTCGTCTCCTCAGGCATACGAGGTTAGTGTCACAATCAACTATAATCAACTTAAAGTCAAAACATCTAGCCATATTAATGCAGTTAATAGTAATTATTATTATTAAACCAAGGATGTTGTGTTAGGATTAACTAAGTTGAATGTGGACGATATTGGATTTTGGCCAAAACCAAATTCCACAAGTCCTAAATTGATATAGTTCTGTAGAAGAGAATTGGTGTAAATAATCATTACTACAGGGTATCGCTTAAATAGTAAAATTGGATTTTATCGAAAATGTGTTAGCGATAAACTCGGCTAAGCTATCACACCACTAAATAAGGTGATGTGTGAACCTTAATATTCGAATTGTTTGATATTGTTTGCTGACTGAATTTACACCTTCGAGTAACACAACCGTAATGATGAATACTCCAAATTATCACATGATTTAAGTAGTTGTTATGTTTTAAATTAATGAAACCAACTAATATTCATTAAATATTAGTTATTAAATTTTATTTGATTTGTTTTAATGCCATTAGTATTTAATAAAGTACGTATATAAAAGATATGTGTGTGTGTGTGCACGCGTGCACAGGCGTGTGTGTCGATATATGATATCAATAAATATTTAAATTAGATTTAAATTAATTTTTAAGTAGGTTTGGAATTTGTCAAAGGCCCATATAGCTTCATGTAATTTCCAACCATAGGAGCTTAGGGAAGGTGGTGTAAATGATCAAATATTGATTTGAATTGGCAAACAAAGATCGAGTAAAGAAATTAGAAAATATCTCCACTTTTTTCTCTACGTGGATGCCTATTTAAACACTGCATCCCCATTCATTGGGTGATCCCCTCTCTACCCTATACTATCCACAAGCAACACTACATTTATCCTTTCATTTCCAAAAAATTAAATAAAAAATCAATTAAAACCAAAATTGGTGTTCATCTCTATATTATTACGATCCCTAGAGGTGGTTTGATCAGATCTAGGAGTTAATTATTTAATCAAGGTGCATTTCAAGGATACATCTTATTGTAACCATTTCAATTTTATTGTCAATTATACACACATATATATATATATATATATATATCAATTTTTTTGATAAAAAAGATCCGTGGATCATATAGCCGTGCGATATATACACACACACACACACACACACACACATATATATATATATATGAAATAAAGGTATATGAGTCCCAAGTAAAAGGCCCATAGCATAGAATAAAACAGCCAACATGTCTGGCTAGTGGCAAAAAATATGGTAAAAGGACCAAGGCAAACAATCCAGGCCAATATCACCAACTAAAAGCAATGAAACAACTACATCAACAATGAAATGTAATCAAAGTAACAACTACATCCCTAATGTAGCATCCTCCACTTGGAGGCCCAAAACTAATGGCTACAAATGTTGCAGTCATCCAGAGTAATTAATCCTCGACGACCAAATACAGCGATGTTAGATACATTGATATAACAGAAATACATGGATATCAAAAAATTAAAATCATTAAACAACTTTCTCATTCCATTTCAAATCATTTCAGATTCATTACATAATCCCAGATTCGAGAACCACATTTAGAGAAAAATAACTATTATAAAATATGCCAAGAGCAACATATGAAGATGCCCTTTGGATGATCAGAATCTAAACATAGACAAATAAACAACTTTGCCTTTACAACAAAACATAGTGGAATCAAAATAGAAAAGAACTCCTATTAGCTAGCTTGCTTCTTGCATGTCTCCGAAAGCTTATTTGTTTAAAGAGGTATCTGAAAACATCAACTCTCAAACTACTCAAAGTTAATTGAGCAGCCAAGAGTTTAGGAGGAAAACATAAACTTTGAGTCAGACATAAAGCCTGGTATGAATAATAACCTACCATCTCAAACCATTTAGATATCTAATGAGGCCACGCTGCTTAGCGGAATGGGTTTTCCCCTCACTAGTATCTTATCAAAGACTTATAATAACCATATACTATGCTCATGCATCCACAATGGTTAAAAACATAGCAATTTGAAATATTATGATGATATAAAAACAAGTAAATCATGTTGTATTTCCCATCCCCATTCATATGACTATTTGTCTCAGTTATAGTTTCCAGGGTCACTATTAACCTATTAGTTTTCATAGGTTGACTAATAACATGTTTGAAGTTTATGGACTACCTGTCCGGTTTCATAGTTTTCATGGGATCACTAAGAACCTATTGGACCCTGCCAATAACTTCATTCAACTATTTCATGGGTTCTCCCTGAACCTATTGGTATCTTCAATAACTCCCCTTATATCATAGTTTTCATGGGTTGATTATGAACCTATTGATTTCTTTCAATAACTTAATCTGGATATAGTTTTCATGGGTTCATTACAAACCTGTTGGCCCCTACCAATAACTCTCTTTAATCATAGTTTTCATGGGTTCACTATGAACTTGTGTAAACTGGAAACTTCTTAATTAGTCTTTGGGCATCCTATATTCTGGTCTACCTGATCTCCTGGATGCAACTCTAATCATTTAGGAGTTACTTAATTTATATTCACTACAGGGTCAATTTACTTGGTAATCCTGCCCTTACTCCCTAAAATATAGTTATGGGTCCACTATTTAAAGAATATATTCATAGAAGAAGCATATACAAAAATAATATCAATATCTATAGTTTAATATCCTTGAAATCATTTCCACTTGAAAACTTGGTTGATCCCTTTAACCTATTATTTTATCACGACAAGCTTCTTCAAAAACTCCAAGTTTAAAGCATTTAAAAGCTCTTTTATAATGCTAGGGGTTTTACCTTTAAAAATTAAGATTAGATTCCTTATTTTGAAAACCGAGGCTTTCGAAACCTTAGACCTTTACTTTCAAAACCATTGGAAAGCCTCCTTCGAAAGCATTCAAATATTCTTTTCAAAACACTATGTATATGCCTTTCAAAACACTTTAAAACATTTCTTTCGAAACCATCAAAACATACCTTTCGAAAGTATTAAAGCATTACTTATTAACTCAAAAAAGTATAGCTCTAAAACCATTTGAAAGTACCTCTTTCGAAACCATTGGGTTTATCCTTAAAAATATCTTTTGGGTCAAAGTGAATATAAAAAAAAGTACCCCTTTCAAAACAATTAACCTTTAAGTAAAAGTGATTGGGGAAAACTGATGGCTTCGGAACCATCCTTTTGAAAGCATTAATCATTTAAGTAAAACATTTAAAAGGATAGCTTCGAAACCCCTTTCGAAGCCATTGCCTTCGAAACCCTTATGTGGCTACTGGAGCCCTTTCGAAAGCTTTGGAAAGTGGCTTATTATATTTATATAACAAAAGCTACCTTTCGAATTAGTTGATGGCTTCAATTCATTCGAAAGGTATAAGGTCGGCGGCATGGTTTCGACTGGGTTCAAACTACCCTTTTGAAAGCATTGATTTAAAAACAGGGTAACTCATTTGAAAGCTACACTTTAACAAAAAGGCGGCAACCTCATCGAAAGCTATTATTAAACTCTTTCGAAAGCATTCTTTTGAAAACAAGGCAAGTGACATTTTCGAAAGATTATTTAAACAGGTGTCGACCTTTTCGAAAGCATGGTTTCGACTCCATACCTGCCGCCATTCTCCAATCCACTACGTACAAATGCATTGATACCTTGTGTATTGATTTCGACTTAGTTGAGATGGAAATATAGGGTCGAAAGGTACTACTGGAAGTGGCAAAACCATACTTCTATACAAAAACTGTTTTATTGCCTTTTCAAGTAATTGCTTTTTAACTAACCTGCCTATTTGTAAAATTTAATTGGTTGCCCTAAACTTTTCAAATTCTTTTCTAAAAAGTACCGCATTCATTTCAGATCTAAATAAAGGTAATTAGCAAAAAAGCCCTTCCCTTAAGCAAAATAATTAAAACATTTAAATCCCCCTAATAAATTAATTTAATTTCCATAGTAAATTACTTAGGAAAAATCCCCAAAAATCATAGAAATTCACATTTAATATGTTATCTAACATATAAAAATTTATGACCCAAATTCCTTCATTTAACAACCAAAATCAAATTTAAACCAAAATATTCATTTCTTTCTCTAAAAATTCATAATAAATTTTTCAAAGCTTGGAAAATTATAAAAATTAAACCCATCTCCAAAGTAATGTTTTACATAACATATTAAATCCTCATGGCATTTGAAATCCAATATAAATGATTTTAGCCTTAAAATCGAATAAAACATATATCATACAAACTTGTTTGAATATTCAAAGATATCATGAAATCCAACCATATCATCATCAAAAATCATCATAATGGATTTAAACTTAAATCTAAAATCAAATGCTCTTAAAAATGAAAATAGAGATGATTTTGATTATTATTCACATTGGTTAGGATAAGGAACTTGAGATTTGATCTTTGATTAATTCCCCTTGCTTGATTCCTTAGCTTTAATTGATTTTTCCCCTTTTTCCTTCCCTAGGTTATGACCGACTTGCTCTTCTTTGATTTATGTTTTTGAGTTTTGAAAATGAATGTGCAAAGAAATGAAAAGGAGATTTTAAGGGTAATGGGATTATGGGTAAGGCTATTACCCATAATGCCCTTGTTTTATTCTCTTATTAATTATCTAATAAACCATTTCCATAAACTCATTCTTTATGTTTATTTAAGCACGACCTCTAAATAAATTTTCAAATCTTAATTCCCTTATCACACTAATATTTACATTATTCTATTTAATTTATCTAATTAAATCTCTTGAATAATGTTATTAAAAATTAAGGGTGTTACTGGTTCCCCTCCTTAAAAGAATTTCGTCCATGAAATTCGGTAAGGACTAAATACTAAACATAGCAATTATTTGTAACGGTTCCTAACTACCATACTAGCCTACCTGACTAGCAACAGTCTATATAAAGCAAATATAGAACATACCCTCACAACAGATCCGGTTAAGTATCTCTAATCCTGTTTTCTGTCTCCCAAGTACAGTTCTTCTCGCGGTCGCTCCATTGAACTTTCACCAACTTGACTGTCTTGTTCCTTAACCTCTTCTCATCTCTTACCAAAACCCGAACTGGTTGTCTAACAAAAGTCAAATTCGATCCTACTATCAAATCTTCCAACCCCGTCGAAGGAATAATAGTCTCTGGATCATCCACATACTTACGAAGATGAGACACATGAAACACATTATGGACGCCTGCCATACTGCTTGGTAACTCTACTTTGTATGCAAGCTTTCTGATCCTCTCTATAACTTGGAATGGACCAACATATCTCGGTGCTAGTTTCCCTAACTTTCCAAATTGTATCACACCCTTCCTCGGTGATACCTTAATGAAAACCCTATCTCCAACTGAGAATTCTAGGTCTATATGCCTCTTATCTGCGTAACTCTTCTATCTAGACTGAGCTTCCTTTATCCTTTCTTGGACTAACTCAATCTTCTATGTTGCCTCTCTAACCAGATTGAACCCAAGACTAATCTGTCTCCGGTCTCCAACCAATATGCTGGTGATTTGCATGGCCTTTCATTAAAAGCTTCAATGGGCATCATTCCTATACTAGTATGATAACTGTTATTATAGAAGAATTCCACTAAGTGTAGGTGATCTTCCTAAGATCCACCAAAGTCTAGCACACAAGCTCTTAATAAACCCTCGAGTGCTTTATTGACTCTTTCTGTCTGCCTATCCGTTTGAGGGTGATATACAGTACTCATCTTAAGCTTGATACCTAAAACATCCTATAGACTCTTCCAGAATTCACTAGTAAACAAAGCATCTTTGTCACTGACTATACTATTAGGAATTCCATGTAGTCTAACTATATTCTTTATGAAAAACTTAGCCAAAACAGGTGTCGTTCTGGTAGACTGAACTAGAATGAAATGGGCATTCTTGGTCAACCTATCCACTATGACCCATATACTTTCATTTCCTCTATTCGAACTTGGCAACCTATCTATAAAATTCATGGATATCGAATCCCATTTCCAAACTGGTAACTCCAAAGGTTGAAGCAATCCACTCGGCTTCTGATGTTCGGCCTTCACTTGTTGATAGTTTTCACACTGCCAAAATCACAAGCAAACATCTCTCTTCATACCTTCCTAATAGAATCTCCTCTTCATGTCTTGATACATCTTGATTCCTCCAGGATGAATTGTAAATTTAGATCGATGACATTCCTTAAGAACTTCTTTCCTTAAATCTTCAACATTCGGAACACACAACCGTCCTTTCTTTCTCAACCATCCCCTTTGGTCAAGACTAAAATCCTTTAGATAATCGATCTCAGTTCCAACCTCAAGCCATCTATTCCTCTCGACTAATACTGGATCCTCCCTCTATTTAAAACCAATCCTTTTGATTGACACTAGTCGAACTTCTAAATAGGACAACGTAACGGTACTCTGACTAGAACAAACAGTCGATCTTAACTGCATACCACAAGTAGTCAAAGATTCTAAATCTTTCCATTCTACCAACATAGATAACACCACATTCTGATGTCTTCTGCTAAGAGCATCCACTACTTTATTTCCTTTCCATGGTGTATACTCTATACCAAAATCATATGCTGCTAAAAACTCCAACCACCTCTGTTGTCTTATATTCAACTCCTTCTGAGAGAATAAATACCTTAAGGATTTATGATCTGTATATAGCTCAAATCTCCCCTCTAAGAGTAATGTCTCCAAATCTTCAATGCGAAGATCACTGCAGCCAATTCCAAATCATGAGTATGATATCTTACTTCATGCGGTCTAAGATGTCATGAAGCATATGCAATAACTTTACCCTTCTGCATCAACACAACTCCTAATCTAGTTCCACATGCATCGATATACACTACCAACCCTTGGTTTCCGTCTGGAACTACTAACACAGGTGCGTTGGTCAACAAGTGCTTTAACTTAAGGAGTGCTTCCTCACATTTGTCGAGCCAGAAAAACTTCAAGTCCTTCCTGGTTAACTTAGTTAAAGGTGCTACTACCCGCGAGAAATCCTTAATGAATTTTCGGTAATAGCCAGCAAGCCAAGAAAACTTCTAATCTTAGTCACCGTCTCTGGTCTCTTCCAATTATTAACAGCTTCGATCTTATCTGGATCGACTGACAAGCCTTTCTCTAAAACCACGTGACCAAGAAACTTATCCTCTTTCTTTCAAAACTGAAACTTGGAAAACTTCGCTTTCAGCTGATACTGCCTCGGCATCTCAAGCACTACTCTAAGATGATCTTCATGCTCTCTTTCATCCTTAGAGTATACTAAAATTGTAACATCCTAAAATTTTCAACCATTCGCATCCATACATGTCGGACTTGAATTGCTCAAAATATCAGATTGTTAATTTAAATTTGGCAAAACTCAACATATACAGTAAATAAATAATCACATAATCACAAACACAGAGTAATATAATAATAATGCAGTGGAAACAAAAGAATAATAGTTCATGAAGCTACTATATATATATTTGTATATATATATAACAGAGTTAAACAAGATACAACAGAATCACGAATACATAGATGTCTCAATACAATAGCGAAATACAAGATCTGAATACATCACTGGAATCAACTGAAAAACTGAAAGCTGGATAGATAGCTGGATCTCCAAGCGAAGCTCCAACTCTAAAGGTGAGTCTCAAATGCTGTATTACTCAGTCTGACCCGAGCGTAAAGCAAAACACAAACACTCGAGTCAGGATTAACACCCTTATATCAATAAATCCAACTCAAGTGAAATATCAACTGAAATACAGTAACTTAAAGGATGTTTGGAATAACCATCCTCTAAGGATCAGTTAAACTATCTACTATGTAGTAATATACGCTATTATAATAATGTCTAAAGTAAAGTAAACTATCAAAATAGCGTTAAGGCGTTACCCATATCCCCCTTAACACATTTTATATATTCCCATAGTCTATACAGTACCGTAATCTCCCCCGTAATGGGCGTCGTCAGAGGGCACTCCATAGGTATGGTACAAAACAAACTCGTAAAAGGCGCGCTAGGGTAGGTGACACAGCACAAATAGGCAATGCTATGGTAGATATACCAATTACACTTCCGGGTCGGTGGTAACGCAGAGCCGCAGCAATCTCCCACCTCGAGCCACACTCTCGAATCAAGCGTGCGCACCAAATCAATCACAAAGTAATAGAATGGCATACGATGGAGTGTGTCCGATCAGAGGTGCTACATCATTAGCCCGTCAATTGCTCCTGTTTTAGCCACCTTATGCCAACTCACGGGAGCTGGGTCCACGTAAATACCTCATAAAGGATCGTCGCCACCATCCTACTTCATTCTGGAATCACCACCGCGTACACAGTTGTTAAAGTGGTTTTCGGTATCGATAGAGAGTATGCCCATATCCGATCCCGGACTCTTTAACAACCAAACGTTACTACAACACCGCGGTCATTTCAAATTAGTTTATACTTAAAAACCAAAATATCATTTCCATTTCAAAACCATATCAAAATGATATCATTTCTATTTCAAATATATTCACTTCCAAAATCATAGTACTTTCAAAGTTATACCACTTTCGAAACCAAACACTTAAAATCATAATACTTTCGAAAACCATAACACTTCCCTTTAAACAGTTTACATATTAATAATAGTATATAAATAAAATAGTTTATAAAAGAAAATAGCTTAAGATAAAAATAGTTTTTATATTAAAATAATTAGTGTATTAAATTAGTTGATATTAAAAATGGTTTATAACAAAATAGTTTACAATAACATAATTTATAAAGAAAAATATATAAATAGTTTTAAATATAATTTGAAAATACTTTATATAATAAAATAGTTTCCTCAAATTTTACAAATCAATTCAAATTATCACAAGTACCAAAATTCCAATTTAATTCAATCTCAATTCATCCATTTCAATTCAATTCAGTTTCTTAACAAACCATTTCGAATTAAATCAATTTCAAATACAGATTTGAATCACAAAATAAACCATTTGAATTTCAATATATTTCAAAACATTAAATATTCAACATTTCAAAAACTAAATCAGTTAATTTCATTTATATCTCAAATTCATTTTACTATTATTTAGTTTTGAAATATTTACTTAATCATTCCAATAACATTTAAATAACTTTAATTACACATTTAAATAAACTACATATCTCATTTCAATTTATGCGAATTGGAAAATATTTACTCAAATCACTTTTAATCAAAATCAAGTTATAAAATCATATCTTTAAAATTTAAACTTTAATAAATTCCAAATCAACTTATTTAAGTATAATTCTTAAATAAATATAAATTCAAATCAATCTCAAATTTATCTTTCCAGCTTAATCATTCCAATAACATTTAAATAAATATACATTTCAATATTATTATTATTATTTTAAATTAAAACACATATAGTAAAAATCAATTATATATACACATAATATTTTGAAATAATTTCTTAGGTAGATATACAAATATATATATCACTTTCTTTTATAATATGTACAACAACAAACATTATCACTGTAACATATGTTAAATTTAAAATAACATCCTTACAGACTAATATGAATACATACAATTATACAAAGACTTACCCAGACATATATATAGGTTTAAAATCAACTGACAAACTGATTTATATATGTATATGGCCAATTTAGATAAACAACTTTATACTATACATATAATCTTTTCTAAAGAATAATATACTGTAAGCTTATAACTGCACCTGCATATAATATATGCCTTCACTATATATATACATATATTTAACTTTGAATTATGTACAGCTTACATATAATGCATTTAGAACAATATATAACAGAAAGTCAATGTTAACATACTGATTAACTATATGTATATATATATGCTAAGATGTACTAACATTTATAAATATACAAAACACAAAATATACCTTTCTAGTAAAATATGCAGCAAACATATATATACTAACAATATAAACAACTCGTTACATCTATATACTCCGAATATAACTAAACTGTTTTATAAATAAATACACACACACACACTCAATATAAACATCTGTTATATATAGACACAGTTATATGTAGGCTTAAACTCATATATAACCTATATATATAACTAAATGAGCCGGCTATATATATAAACTAAAATATATATAAACATTACACGTATATGCTAGAATCAAATATATATACAGTTATATAAGTACAACTTTATTATATATATACTTATAGTACAACGAGTAGAACTAATAATATATATACTAACTTAGGAATATTACTAAACCCATAACATATATAACCAATATATATATATATATAAGAAATATATTTATACGCATATACCTATGAAATAAGAGGGGCTCGAAGTAGACAGTGGCCGAGCATGGAGATGATCAAGGGGAGTCGCTGCTTTGGAGGGACGTGGGGTAGAGGCAAGGTTTGAGTGGCAGAGGGGACACATGGCGGAGGTCAGGTTGTGGGTGAACCGAAGCGTAGCTGGACAGTGACTCGGTTGGGGGTGGCGTTTTGGGTGAGTTAGCGGTTGATTTGTGGCAGCGGTGGTCAGTCGGGATGCTTGTGCTCGATGGTGGATGAGGCGGAGAGGGTCTGCCGTGGTGGTTGATGCATAGGCGGTTGCCATGGGAGTGGGGCTGCGTGCTGTCATAGGCTACAATGGAGTTTGGGTCGTGCGTGGGAAGTGGAACAGCTGTGGGACGAGGAGGTGATTGGTCGGAGGGAAAACTGCTTGGTGGCAAAATCGATGGGAATGGAGACTGTTGGATCGCATGCTGTGTCGTAGCAAGGTGGATGGGGGTAATAAAATGTGATCATAGGGAGGAAAAAGGCTATCTGGCACAAGAAGGGAGATTAGCAAGCTACAGATAAAATGTTATTTAATATTACTTCCTTCAGATCCAATAAAGAAGAGAAAACGTTAGAAAATGAAATGAATTGAAATGGAACCAACCAAAAATTATATTGAATATTGGGAATAGTAAAGGTAAGGGATTAAATTTCTGGGAATACGAAAGGCTGGTGGCCATTGGTTTGCGGCTGGGCAATTGAAAGGGCACAAGGAAAACCAAAAGATATAAAACAGGTACCGATACGATTAATTGTTCCGCCGGTTCCATCCTGTACCGGATGCTGAAACACATAAATGAATATACCACGAAGATCAGCACGACGAGACGATCAAAACGGTATACAAAAATCAGTGGCACGATCATCCTATCAAAAGTCGATAATCGGTACCGAAAATGTTGCTAAACATCGGAATTAAGATAAACGGAGCAATAGCAGTCCAAATTTGAAGAAACGAAATATGACGTCTCACTCGGAAGATGATTTACAAATTTTCTATATAAAAGTATTCAGGTTTGGAAAACCTTTTATTATCATCAATTATTAACTGATTTAAATTGAAATAGAATTACACAATGAAATAAACATCCATATTATCTGATGAAAATTTACCCGTTGCTATGTTAAAATAGACGTATTCCAAATATCAAATTTTTATTTCTTAATTCAAACATTTAAAATTTCACAAAATTCAATTAATTATATAAATAAAACAAATAAAATTTATTAAAAATTTACGGGTCATTACACTCTCCCCCGCTCAAAACTTTTCATCCCCGAAAAGGAACGAGGTAGGAGAATAGAAACAACCAAAAGAAAATAGATTTGAAAAACAAAATAAAACAATTAATTTAAACCACGCAATTTCAAATTAAACTAATTAATATTCAACATTTTGGTTTTATCCATTTGAGTTCACTTAAGTTAAATCAATCCATCTATTTCTAAATTCATTATCTTATTGTCTAGTCATCCTCAATTAACAATTTCTAAATCTTCAATTTGTATAATCATTTATTATACTCATATTTCATTCAACAAATTTAATTCTTTTATTCCAAATTATTATTAACTTTATTCCACTTAATATATCTTATCACATATATTTAAACCATATAAATTTCAATTTAAATTAATTTATATTCAATAATTGATTTTAAATTCAAGGTATTTCCATAAGTTAATCTAATTTCAATTTATTAATTCCTTCAAAACAAATTTATTTGTCTCATCTATTATTCAATTAACTTATTATTCTATTTATCTCTATTAACATCTTTATAATAAACTTCTAGTGTATAACATTTATTATAACACTCAAATCTTTCCTTATGTAGTTATTTTAAATTGTATATTATCCAATTACATTTTTAACTTCTGAATAATTTAGGTAAGTTATATTAGAATGAAATTGGGTATTATACAAGGAAATTTTCCCAACTAAATTATTTCAAGTTTTAAATATATATCAATTTTTTTGGATTTATTTATAATTAAATCATCCTTTAACATAAATTTAAGAATTAAATTTCTGATTTTCTTCAAACCATTTCATAGATAAATATATATACCAAATCAAATCTAAAATCATATATATATATATATATTGTAATTCAAATCATACTTTACGAAATTCAAATCAAATTTAACTTCCAAAACAAAGGTGTAGCAATGCTACAGGATGGTCTCTCCACTCTGAAACTCGAAAATGGACGTCGATGATGCTGCAGCCATCACCGAAATTATTTTCCAGTGACAAAAGAGGAGAGCACTGATTTAAACATTTAAAATACCGATTTCTATTTGAAAATACTTTAAATAATATACACTTTAAAACTTTAAAACCAAAGTTTGAAATCACCGAAAATTTAAATTCTCAAATCCTTAATTTAAATTCATTTCAATTCCAAATAAGTTTATAACCATGTTTTATAAATTCATTTATAGAACAATAAATGATAATCAAATATTATCATTTCAAACAACCAATTTGGTTAACTTATTAAATTCTAGAAAATTATACCTGTATATATAATATACAAAAAATTTATTTCATTTACCATTTGAAATTAATATTGTGTCAGTTTGTTCTGTTCAAGTGTTTTGGAATTTCTATCGATAGCGTTGATCAGACGAACCGATCGTAAACCCAAATCAACATCAACAACTAAAACAACACAATATATAAAACATTTTTATATTAATTACAAATACAAAATACACTCCCTCACTCGATGATACCAGAATGGATTCCATAACAAGGATAGAGATCTAAATATAGAGAGATCCTAACCAAAAGAATTCAACTAGAAGATAGGCTCGGTAGGAAGATCGATATAAATATAGAGAAAAGAATGGATAGGCTTATATAAATCGTGGGCAACCTTAACCGGTTCAACCGTGACTTCAAGAATACGATCGATGTAGAATTCTGGGGAAAATCGACATTCGATCGCCAGAGAAAGAATTCGGGTATAGCAAAAGATAGCAGCATCGTAAACCGAGGATACAAAAATCTTCGGTGAATCAATGCTTGTTGTAAAGGAGTTTCACCCCTTTACAAATCATTCTAAGATTGGCGGAACCGCCGATTATTATAAAAATCAATCGAAGTGGAGTTATGGGATGCTCCAGAATCAAAAGAACTCGAATAGGAAGAAACAAAATGAATTTCAAGACGAATGGGAGAGGAAGGAATTGATTTTGGAACCGAAGGGAACGTTCCAAAGTTCAAAGGAAACCCGAGCCGAAGAGGAAGAGATTCAAGCTCGAACGAAAGTGATTCTGTAATCAAATTCACTACATATGTTAAGTTTTGCCTAAAACCAAACCTTTGATACCACATGTAACATCCTGAAATTTTCAACCATTCCCATCCATACATGTCGGACTTGAATTTCTCAAAATATCAGATTGTTAATTTAAATTTGGCAAAACTCAGCATATACAATAAATAAATAATCACATAATCACAAACACAGAGTAATATAACAATAATGCAGCGGAAACAAAAGAATAGTAGTTCATGAAGCTACTATATATATATAACAGAGTTAAACAAGATACAACAGAAGTCACGAATACATAGATGTCTCAATACAATAGCCAAATACAAGATCTGAATACATCACTGGAATCAACTGAATAACTGAAAGCTGGATAGATAGCTGGATCTCCAAGCGAAGCTCCAACTCCAAAGGTGAGTCTCAAATGTTGTATCACTCAGTCTGACCCGAGCGTAAAGCAAAACACAAAACACTCGAGTCAGGATTAACATCCTTATATCAATAAATCCAACTTAAGTGAAATATCAACTGAAATACAGTAACTTAAAGGATGTTTGGGATAACCATCCTCTAAGGATCCGTTAAACTATCTACTATGTAGTAATATACGCTATTATAATAATGTCTAAAGTAAAGTAAACTATCAAAATAGCGTTAAGGCGTTACCCATATCCCCCTTAACACATTTTATATATTCTCATAGTCTATACAGTACCGTAATCTCTCCCGTAATGGGCGTCGTCAGAGGGCACTCCATAGGTATGGTACAAAGCAAACTCGTAAAAGGCGCGCTAGGGTAGGTGACACGGCACAACTAGGCAATGCCAGGGTAGATATACCAATTACACTTCTGGACCGGTGGTAATGCAGAGCCGCAGCAATCGCCCATCTCGAGCCGCACTCTTGAATCAAGGGTGCGCACCAAATCAATCACAAAGTAATAGAATGGCATACGATGGAGTGTGTCCGATCAGAGGTGCTACCTCATTAGCCCGTCAATTGCTCTTGTTTTAGCCACCTTATGCCAACTCACGGGAGCTGGGTCCACGTAAATACCTCATAAAGGATTGTCGCCACCATCCTACTTCATTCTGGAATCACCGCCGCGTACACAATTGTTAAAGTGGTTTTCGGTATCGACAGAGAGTATGCACATATCTGATCATGGTCTCTTTAACAACCAAACGTTATTATAACACCATGGTCATTTCAAATTAGTTTATACTTCAAAACCAAATTATCATTTCCATTTCAAAACCATATCAAAATGATATCATTTCAATTTCAAATATATTCACTTCCAAAATCATAGTACTTTCAAAGTTATACCACTTTCGAAACCAAACACTTAAAATCATAATACTTTGGAAAACCATAACACTTCCCTTTAAACAGTTTAAATATTAATAATAGTATATAAATAAAATAGTTTATAAAAGAAAATAGCTTAATTTAAAAATAGTTTTTATATTAAAATAATTAGTGTATTAAAATAGTTTATAATAAAATAGTTTATATTAAAAATGGTTTATAACAAAATAGTTTACAATAAAATAATTTATAAAGAAAAATATATAAATAGTTCTAAATATAATTTAAAAATACTTTATATAATAAAATAGTTTCCTCAAATTTTACAAATCAATTCAAATTATCATGTGTTCCAAAATTCCAATTTAATTCAATCTCAATTCATCCATTTCAATTCAATTCAGTTTCATAACAAACCATTTCAAATTAAATCAATTTCAAATACAGATTTGAATCACAAAATAAACCATTTGAATTTCAATATATTTCAAAACTTTAAATATTCAACATTTCAAAACTAAATCAGTTAATTTCATTTATATCTCAAATTAATTTTACTATTATTTAGTTTTGAAATATTTACTTAATCATTCCAATAACGTTTAAATAACTTCAATTACACATTTAAATAAACTACATATCCCATTTCAATTTATGCGAATTGGAAAATATTTACTCAAATCACTTTTAATCAAAATCAAGTTATAAAATCATATCTTTAAAATTTAAACTTTAATAAATTTCAAATCAACTTATTTAAGTATAATTTTTAAATAAATATAAATTCAAATCAATCTCAAATTTTTCTTTCCAACTTAATCATTATAAACTCTATATTTAAATTTTATATTTTTAAATAAATACTTAAACATATTATATATCAACTTTATTAAATCAACTTTAATAAACCTTTAAAAATCAATATTTATTTTAAAACCCTATATTTCTTTAAAAACCATAGAAATCATTTTCAAAATATTTATATATAGACCAACGGTGTCTGTATATAATTTTCTACCCTATGGTCAAGTGATACAGATATTTATCATTTCAATCCGCAATTTAAATTATATACGGGTATATATCTTTTCAACCCGTAATCCCAAATTCAATTCAATGAAAATCGCTTGGGTTTATCATTTCAACCCATAAAGATTTTCTCCTATTTTATAGATCGTTCGGGTATGTATCATTTCAACCCATAGTGAGTTCTATACTAATAGGGAACTTGGAGAGTGATAACAGATATGATAATAATATAACAATCAGTAGCGGCATATATCATCAATGATAAATAACAGAAAATGGTGTCAAATGTCATAGGTGAACAGATACAAAAATGTCATATATATAGCAATGTAAATAACTATCAGCAGCATATTTCAATTGTCATTTCAATTGAAATTATATTTAATAAATATAAGAACGTTAATCGTGAGTGATTGCTCACCTTTCAAGGCTAGAGATAAACAGAACAAGCACACGGAATAACTCGCGAATTCGAAAGTCGACCAAATTCAAACGATAAGTGTGAAAGCGAAGCAGTTGGGCATGGATTGATAGACGAGGTTGAAACAGGAATTGATGTAAACAAATCAGAACTGAATCAATGAAGATAATTGATATATGTGAACATATATATAACTATATAACTATTTACATATATAAACATATCCTAAATTCAAACACAATTTAAATAAATAAATAAATATACATTTCAATATTATTATTATTTTTTAATTAAAACATGTATAATAAAAATCAATTATATATCTACATAATATTTTGAAATAATAACTTAGGTAGATATACAAATATATATCACTTTCTTGTATAATATGTACAACAACAAACATTATCACTGTAACATATGTTAAATTTAAAATAACATCCTTACAGACTAATATGCATACATACAATTATATAAAGACTTACCCAGACATATATATAGGTTTAAAATCAACTGACAAACTGATTTATATATGTATATGGCCAATTTAGATAAACAACTTTATACTATAACATATAATCTTTTCTAAAGAATAATATACTGTAAGCTTATAACTGCACCTGCATATAATATATGCCTTCACTATATATATACATATATTTAACTTTGAATTATGTACAGCTTACATATAATGCATTTAGAACAATATATAACAGAAAGTCAATGTTAACATACTGATTAACTATATGTGTATATATATATATATATATATGCTTAGATGTACTAACATTTATATATATACAAAACACAAAATATACATTTCTAGTAAAATATGTAGCAAACATATATATACTAACAATATAAACAACTCGTTACATCTATATACTCAGAATATAACTAAACTGTTTTATAAATATATATATACTCTCAATATAAACAAACTACTATATATAAACATAGTGATATATAGGCTTAAACTCGTATATAACCTATATATATAACTAAATGAGTCGGCTATATATATAAACTAAAATATATATAAACATTACACATCTATGCTAGAATCAAATACATATACAGTTATATAAGTACAACTTTATTCTATATATATACTTATAGTACAACGAGTAGAACTAATAATATATATACTAACATAGGCATATTACTAAACCCATAACATATATAACCAATATATATATATAAGACATATATTTATACGCATATACCTATGAAATAAGAGGGGCTCGGAGTAGACAGTGGCCGAGCATGGAGATGATCAAGGGGAGTTGCTGCTCTGGAGGGACGTGGGGCAGAGGCAAGGTCTGGGTGGCAGAGGGGACGCACAGCGAAGGTCAGGTTGTAGGTGAACCAAAGCGTAGCTAGACGGTGACTCGGCTGGGCGGGTGGCGTTTTGGGTGAGTTAGCGGTTGATTTGTGGCAGCGGTGGTCGGTCGAGATGCTTATGCTCGGTGGTGGATGGGGCAGAGAGGGTCTGCCATGGTGGTTGATGCGTAGGTGGTTGCCATGGGAGTGGGGCTGCGTGCTGTCAGAGGCTACAATGGAGTTTGGGTTGTGCGTGGGAAGTGGAACAGCTGTGGGACGAGGAGGCGATTGGTCGGAGGAAAATCTACTTGGTGGAAAAGTCCAGGGGAATGGAGGCTGTTGGTTCGCATGCTGTGTCGTCGCAAGGTGGATGGGGGTAATAAAACATGATCGTAGGGAGGAAAAAGGCTATCTGGCACAAGAAGGGAGATAAGCAAGCTACAGATAAAATTTTATTTAATATTACTTCCTTCAGATCCAACAAAGAAGAGAAAACGTTAGAAAATGGAATGAATTGAAATGGAACCAACCAAAAATTATATTGAATATTGGGAGTAGTAAAGGTAAGGGATTAAATTTCTGGGAATACGAAAGGCTGGTGGCCATTGGTTTGCGGCTGGGAAATTGAAAGGGCACAAGTAAAACCAAAAGATATAAAACAGGTATCGATACGATTAATTGTTCCACTGGTTCCATCCTGTACCGGATGCCGAAACACATAAATGAATATACCACGGATATCAGCACGATGAGACGATCAAAACAGTATACAAATATCAGTGGCACGATCATCCTATCAAAAGTCGATAATCGGTGCCGAAAATGTTGCTAAAACACCGGAATTAAGATAAACGGAGCAATAGCAGTCCAAATTTGAAGAAACGAAATATGACGTCTCACTCAGAAGATGATTTAAAATTTTCTGTATAAAAGTATTCAGGTTTAGAAAACATTTTATTATTGTCAATTATTAACTGATTTAAATTGAAATAGAATTACACAATAAAATAAACTTCCATATTATCTGATGAAAATTTACCAGTTGCTATGTTAAAATAGACGTATTCCAAATATCAAATTTTTATTTCCTAATTCAAACATTTAAAATTTCACAAAATTCAATTAATTATATAAATAAAACAAATAAAATTATTAAAAATTTATGGGTCGTTACAAAATTGTCATCTATAAACACCAACACAAACCTATCCAAGCACTCTCGGAAAACCCGGTTCATCAAATCCACGAAGAAAGCTGGTGCATTCGTTAACCCGAATGGCATTACTAACCACTCATATGAACCGTACCTAATTCGAAACGTTGTCAATGGAATACTGTCCTCTGCCACTCCTAACTGATGGAAGCATGTCCGCAAATCCAATTGGGAAAATACTTTAGCTCTACACAACTAATCAAATAGACGTCTATTCTCGGCAAAGGATACTTATTCTGAATCGTCTCATTCAAATTACGATAGTCGATACACATTCTCAACGACCCATCTGGTTTCTTCACGAACACCGCGGCCGCTCCCTAAGGCGAACTGCTTGGTCTATAAAATTTCTCCATTCTAGATCCACTAGCTGCACCTTCAATTCCTTCATCTCGGTCGGTGTCATTCTACTAGGTGGTAACTGACAGGTGCAGCTCCTGGCACAAGATCTATCCGAAACTCAACAGGTCATTTCGGTGGTAGTCCTGTAACCGGCTCAAATACACCTGCAAACTCTCTGGCTACTCGAACATTACTTAACTCTTCTTCCACTTCAATAGCTCCCAATAAAGCACAAGCACTTTGATCAGAATACTCCACTAAGAATATAATTCAATTATGACTATCACGGTGTCTTAGCGATATTCCCCTATCCTGGCAAATATCCTAGTCTCATATTTACCCAACAAATCCATACCCAAAATTATTCTGAAATCTACGAAATCAAAAACATGCAGACTACATGTAAACTTATGACCTAACAAATCATGTTCTAACTGGTCACATCTCATCCCCAGAGTTGCATACCTTCCTATCGGATTTGCAACCCTTAAGGAAGTAACAAGGTAGATGGGTCTAAACATAACCTATCAAGCAGACATTGAGATATAAATGAATGTGATGCACCGGTATCAAAAAGTAACCTAACTGGTATACTCTGAATCAAAAGCATACCTTCCATCATAGCCTTTCCTTTCTCAGCAGTAGTTACTGATGATGGTCCAACAGCAAAGACTTTTCCCTTGTCCACCCCGACTAGTTTTGGACACTGATTCTTGTAATACCCAACCTAGTCGCAGTTGAAACATTTCACACTCTTCTTGGCTGCGGCCTTCTTCACCTTGCAAGTTCTGCGTTCTTGAGCATAAAGACCTTTCTTATCACACTTGAAACAAACTAGATCAGCCTTTGCCTTCTTAGAAGCCTCTCCCTTCTTCGTTCCCTTCTTCTTAAAGTACTTCCTCTAAGAACCCTGGGTATCAACTGGCTTTTCCTTCCCACAAATAGCAATCATTTCCTTATGTCGGATTTTCATCTCCACAACAACATTACAAGGATCACGGAGATGTAGCAGCGTGGCCTTAGCAATCTTGGACCTCAATCCCCGAATAAACTTCTCATTCCTCTTGATGACGGTGTCAATAGTAGTATACCCCTATCTGGACAGCTCGCCAAACTTAGTAGCATACTCAATTACCGACATCTCTCCGTGCACAAAATCCATGAACTTTATTAACAATGCCGACCTAGCTACTTCCGACAAAAACCTCTGGTCGAATCTCCTTTGGAATTCTGCCCTAGTCAACTCTTCCTCAGGAACTCCGGCAGTAACACTATTTCACCAATTAAGCGCTGCTCCCTGCAACTGCCTAGAGGCTAGTCTCCTTTTCTGCTTATCATTCAATCCCAAGTCAGCGAAGATTCTCTCACAATGCAACAACCAATTGTCAGCTTCTATGGCATCCTCCGTTCCCACAAATGGCTTTCTACCAAGACTGGTATAATCCCTGCTCAACTTAGCATAGTTGTTTCTAATTGGAGCCATGGGATTAGCTCCTCTAACATTCCCAGCCACTCCTGCAGCTGCTCTAGCTTGCATCAGATGACGAAGAACTGATACATCATCCCCATATCCACTGGCGGATTTCTAGCACCTACATTGGGATCCGCATTTTGATTAGCATTAGCATGTCGACCTAGGTTCCTCCAGTTATTAGGTCGAACATTTCCATTTGTTGTGGTGCTTCCTCCACCGAGATTTCCTCTTCCGTTTCCTGCCTCCATATCTTCCTTTCTCATAAATCTGCATACGAGCCTCAGTAAGATACAGAAGAATGGTCTAAGAGAGAGGGGAATACGTATTTATATATATACACACATATATATCAATTACAAGTATGTTACTATAGCATTAGCCCAAACCCCAATTTTATTTTCTGATTCATTGGATTATGTTTTGACAAATCTTTTAGGCTTAAAGTTCTCTTAAGTTTTCATAAATCTGTACTCTGATACCAACTTGTAACATCCCCTACTTTGAGGCCTAAAACTAACGGCTACGAATGTTGCAGTCATCCATAGTTATTAATCCTCGGCGACCAAATATAGTAATGTTAGATACATTGATATAACAGAAACACTTGGATATGGAATTTTTTTAAAATCATTGAACAACTTTCTCATTCCATTTCAAATTATTTCAAATTCATTACATAATCTCATATTCGAGAACCACGTTCAGAGAAAATATAACTATTACAAAATACACCAAGAGTGACATATGAAGATGCCCTCTTGGATAAAAAGAGTCTAAACATAGGCAAATAAAAAATTTTGCCTTTACAATAAAAAATAACGGAATCAAAATAGAAAAGAACTCCTACTAGCTAGCTTGCCTCCTGCACATCTCCAGGAGCTTATTCATTTATAGAGGTACCTGAAAATCTCAACTCTCAAACTACTCAAAGTTAATAGAGCACTTAAGAGTTTAAGGGGAAAACATAAACTTCGAGTCAGACAAAAAGCCTGGTATGAATAATAAGCTACCATCTTATACCATTTGGATATCTAGTGAGACCATACCGCTTAGCGGAACGGTTTTTCCCCTCACTAGTACTTATCAAAAACTCATAATAACATATAGTATGCTCCAACATCCACAATGGTTTAAAACATAGAAATTTAAAATATTTTGATGATACGCAAACAAGTAAATCATTTTGGATTTCCCATCCCCATTCATTTGACTATCTGTCTCAGTTACAGTTTCAAGGGTCACTATTAACCTATTAGTTTTCATAGGCTAACTAATTACCTGCTTAAAGCTTATGGACTACCTGTCCGGTTTCATAGTTTTCATGGGATCACTAAGAACCTATTGGCCACTTCCAATAACTTCATTCAACTATTTCATGGGTTCTCTCTGAACCTATTGGTATCTACCATAACTCCCCTTATATCATAGTTTTCATGGGTTGACTATGAACCTATTGACTTTTGTCAATAACTTAACCCAGATATAGTTTCCATGGGTTTACTACAAACCTGTTGACTGCTGCCAATAACTCTCTTTAATCATAGTTTTCATGGGTTCACTATAAACCTATCTAAACTGATAAATTCTTAATTAGTCTTTGGGCATCCTATATTCTGGTCTACCTGACCTCCTGGATGCAAATCTAGTCATTCAGGAATTACTTAATTTATATTCACTACTGGGTCAACCTACTTGGTTATCCTGCCCTTACTTCCCAAAATACTGTTATGGGTCCATTATTTAGTGAACATATTCATAGAATAAGCATATACGAAAATAATACCAATATTCGTGGTTTAATATCCTTGAAGTCATTTCCACCTGAAAATTTTGTTAATCCGTTTAACCTATTATTTTTATCAAGGCAAGCTTCTTCAAAAACTCCAAGTTTAAAGCATTTAAAAGCTCTTTTATAATGCCATGGGTTTTGCCTTTAGAAATTGGGATTAGGTTCCATTTTATGAAAAATAAGGCTTTCGAAACCTTAGACCTTTACTTTTGAAACCATTGGAAAACCTCCTTTGGAAGCATTTAAATCTGCTTTTCAAAACACTACGCATATGCCTTTTGAAACACTTTAAAACGTTTCTTTTGAAACCATCAAAACATACCTTTTAAAAGTATTAAAGCACTTATTAACTCATAGAAGCATAGCTTTGTAACCATTTGAAAGTACCCCTTTCGAAACCATTGGGTTTATCCTTAAAAATATATTTTGGGTCAAAGTGAATATAAACAAAAGTACACCTTTCGAAACCATTAACCTTTAAGTATAAGTAATTGGGGAAAACCGATGGCTTCGGAACCATCCTTTCGAAAGCATTAATCATTTAAGTAAAACATTGGAAGGATAGCTTTGAAACCTCTTTCGAAGCCATTGCCTTCGAAACCTTTATGTGGCTACTGGAGCCCTTTCGAAGGCTTTGGAAAGTGGCTTATTATATTTATAAAACAAAAGCTACCTTTCGAACTAGTTGATGACTTTAATTCATTTAAAAGGTATAAAGTCGGCAACATGGTTTCGATTGGATTCAAACTACCCTTTTGAAAGCATTGGTTTAAAAACAGGGTAACTCGTTCGAAAGCTACACATTAATAAAATGGAGGCAACCTCATCGAAAGCTATTTAAACTCTTTCTAAAGCATTCTTTTGAAAACAAGGCAAGTGGCGTCTTCGATAGCTTATTTAAATGGGTTTCGGCCCCTTCAAAAGCATGGTTACGACTTCATACCTACCGCCGTTCTTCAATCCACTACGTACCAATACATAGATACCTTGTGTATTTGTTTTGACTTGGTTAAGGTGGAAATATAGGGTCGAAAGGTACTACTAGAAATGGGGAAACCATACTTCTGTACAAAAACTGTTTTATTGCCTTTTTTAAGTAATTGCTTTTTAACTAACCTGCCTATTTGTAAAAATTTAATTAGTTGCCATAAACTTTTCAAATTCTTTTCTAAAAGCTGCCGCATTCATTTCAGATCTAAATAAAGGTAATCATCATAGAAGCCCTTCCCTTAAGCAAAACAATTAAAATATTTAAGTCCTCCAAATAAATTAATTTAATTTCCATAGTAAATTACTTAGGAAAAATCCACAAAAATCATAGAGATGGTTTCGATTATTATTCACCTTGCTTAGGATAAGGAACTTGAGATTTGAACTTTGATTAATTACCCTTGCTTGATTCCTTAGCTTTAATTGATTTTTCCCCGTTTTCCTTTCCTAGGTTATGGCCGGCTTGCTCTTCTTTGATTTACATTTTTGAGTTTTGAAAATGAACGTGCAAAGGAATGGAAATGAGATTTTAAGGGTAATGGGATTATGGGTACGGCTACTACCCATAATGCCCTTGTTTTATTCTTAATTATATGATAAACCATTTCCATAAACTCGTTCTTTATGTTTATTTAAGCATGGCCTCTAAATAAATTTTCAAATCCCAATCCATTTATCACACTAATATTTACATTATTCTATTTAATTTATCTAATTAAATCTCCTGAATAATGTTATTGAAAATTAAGGGTGTTACACCTAAGCACCTACGAAACCAGCTAATAAGCTCGGGGAAAAAACTAGGAGTTCATGGAGAGAAAACATATTTCTGATACCAATCGGGAGCAGCCAAAATTTCCTCATTATTGACACCATATTCACCGTCATTTTAGAGGATAAGCTTATCATCTATAAGTCTATAGTAGAGTTCCCGCTCATCTTTTTCATCTTCTGAAATCCATTTTGAGAATACCATCCATCTTGAGTAATAACAAAAACCACTTTCTTTATGGGTACAAATTGCGACCTTACTACACCATGACAGCTGGGTTCCTTTGGCGAATTCATTAAAGAGCTCTTGTGCAATACCCTCAGCGCTATAAGGATCAAAGTGAAGAGCAGCTACTAATTTCTTCTTAAGGCAAGAGATAAGAGAATCAGTAGGTGGTAGAACGGGAGGGTCAAAGGAAGGGGGTATTTAATTGGGCGGGTCAGGAGGCGACATGCAACATGAGGGGATGGGGACGATGCATGGGAGGGAGCATCCCTTGGAAGGATAGAGGTAGATGAAGGAGGGATGGGTGGCTCGACAGAGGGATTAAGGGTGGTAGGGAACCTTGATCTTCCAAGATCTGGTTGGAGGTTTTGGAAGGGGATTCTTGGAGGGGAGGTTATCTGGCTCGATCTCGGAGTGTGGTCAAGAAGAAATTACATGGCCCAAGGAATGACAAAGGTCATATATAGGTGGCTTCCATTGGTATGAGACATCGACTAGGAAACTTTAACCTTGGCACGGGAGATGAGAATACGAGTCAGTAACTGCCTAGATAGGGAAAATTACATCAGCGCCTTAGCAAAATGTAGGAGATGTCTACGTTTAGAAGAGATACCAAAATAAATAAACTGACCAATATGGTTGGCAATCCAATTAACCCCCAACAGTGATTGGAAAATGGAAGAGATATTGGAGATACGCGCCCAAACGAGGATAGATGAAACTTGTTCATGGGCAATGTCAACAGAAGGGCTCCATTTGGTAATGATAAACACTTTGCCTTCAATAATAATGGGATCTGATTCTAAGGTACAGGTTCTTTCTTGAGGGTACGAAAATTTGAAAAAGTACATCGAGTTATCACATCTAACAATGACAGATCCATTGTAAACGCCAAACCCCTAAGATATAATTCTTCACTACAAAACACAGGGAGCTTCATCCAAAAATAAAACGACATGGTAATCTTTTCGAAATGAAATATTTGCCTCGATAATTTCTTTTGAAGGAAGGATATGTTTATCGGCAAAATCGACAACATACTGCCTGAGGGAAAATGAGCCACCATTTCTTGGTTTCTTCTTAAACAAAGAGGACCAACCACTACCCAATTTGAGATTCTCAACAACGTTCCCAGAATAAAGGTTATTTCCAACACAGATCGAATTTGACTTAGTAGAAGCAGGCAAAAATGTGGGTTTAGAAAGTCCCTTTGAGTGCAGCGCTTCGGAGGCTTGCTAGCTAGAACTAGAATGCAAACCAAGAGCTCCCTGCAAAGCCATGGCAATAGGAATTGTAGTACAAGGGATGACTTCATCACGTCGAACCAAGTCAAAACCCAAATTAGCCTAAGTACGCAGAGCTATAGGCAAGGCGCTAGAAGAAAGGGGAGGGAACTCGTCAATCGCATCTAGCGAAGGAGGCGGGTCTGCCATCAGATGACTACAAAGGGAATGACAAGTGGAAGGTCAAGATAGAAGGGTGAATCATAGAGGGAAGACTAAAGCGGAGATGGGAGTCGCGATAATTGGAAGAATGAAGGCAAAGGTGGAAGCAAAAAGAGGAAGCGGATCTGGAATCGCGAGTTTTTAATTTTTAAAATCTTATTTAATATCAATACGAGCTATATTAAAGAAATATCAAATACTATTGCACTACAATGCTTTTAGCATGAACATGAGAGCTTGAAAAAGTTATTATGGTGGAAACAAATAACCCATATATACATCAATTAACTATATAGATTAGATCTTATTCACACACTTGCTATAGCAAATTTATATATACATGTGTTGTCTATATTAATTTGGATATACAATTGTTTAAACAACAAAAACAAACACATTAAAAATCATTATATCACTTCTATTATTTTCGGCCATATTTAAAATATTTAAATATAATTTTTGAAATTTAAAATTAATTATAAATAGATTTTATGAATTTATAATATAATGAATGTAATTATATACATATAAATATACATATTATATATATTGAATTATTTAAAACTAATTGATAATTTTTCTTGGATTTATAAAAAATTCTCTATAACAATAATTAATGTGTGTGTGTGTATATTCCTTTTAAAAATATTAATGTGTGGTTTATATTTACAATAATATTTTTAAAATAAAATCCACATGGATTTGCACTAACGAAGCCACAGTCATTGCACTAATATCACGACCTTGATAATATCATGTTGTATCAATATTTTTGCTTGCATATTACTCGATGGATAGCTACATTAATGAAATAATAATGATTTTAAGAATCTAATATCTATCTGGCCCTTAATTGTTCTAATTCAAGACCAGCCTAAATAATAATCCACTTAAGTTATTTGATTAGCAGCATGAACAACATAATTGTCTTAATGTAAGGCAGAACACAATAATAAGGAAAACACAAAGCATTCCAATCAGATTAAACCCAACCTATAAGAAATGGAGAACAAAATGACAATAATTTCTAAAGCATAACCCAAATTTTACCATACGAATGGCTAATGCCTGCATGAGATTTCGAGTAAAAGTAACACTTTTACTAGTTTTACTCAACTTATCTGAGATAACACCTACAACATACCTTAAAACTTCCAACATAGCTATGGAAGTGCACTAAACCAATCTGCATCTCTTTGGTCCACGTGATATATTTGTTTAGGGCCACAAAAAGTAAATTCTTTAGTCAATAAATATTCATAAGCTCTTACTTGTATCACACATGTTTAAGAATACATATTAGGTTGATGTACATGGGCATCGATGAAAGTATCAAAGAATCCCTGTAAATCGATAAAAATTAAGTGCATTTTTGAAACTAATAAACATTACATCGAGTTCAAATAAGTGGTGTATCACCTAGATGTGAGCTAGATAAGTAATTTCTTAAAAAGAGGTATGGTTGTACAGTGTTCAATACATCCAGTGAACCATATCGAAACCCCATCATTGGTGATTGATCATGTTTTTCACCAATTATGGTAGCAACTTCTACAACTCACTTCACAGTTCATACCACCAAACCATCTTCATTCGACTGCTCGAATGATTCCACACCCTTTTGTACCCATGACTCCCTTCCAATTGCACTAGCTAAACACTAAAATCATTTCCTCCTAAGGGAAAAAATCTTTTTACTCTAAGTATATGAGGTAGTACTCTATCTTTTACTTGTGGACTCTTACAATACTTTTATCGGAGAAACAATTTGAATAGTGAATAAAGTTAGAGGATTCCATCTTTCTTCATTGGGATTGAATTTCTAAATTAATTTGATGCTTTTTAGTTGAAATGGAATACGCTTTTTCCTAGATTTCCACCATTACAATGTTGTTACCTATATAATAATTTTTAGAGCATGTCGGCCGTCTTACAAATTTCTTATCTTCTTTATATAAACAACCTAGTTGTTAACAAATCAACAAACTTGAATTTTATTTACTATGGTATCCCACTTACCAACAAGGTCAAAAAATTTAATTTCTTTATTATGATAACACAACTATTAACATGATCAAAAATCAAAAATCTAAAAGGATTAAAACTAATGAAGTCCAAACTAGGAAGGCTGAAAGTTAGCAAATACTTTATTATGATAACTCTATCAGGTGAACATGTACAAACAAATTATTAGATCCTATACCGACATGATTTTATAGCGATTACTATAGGCATATAATTATAGCCAAACCATTTATCAGTAAAATGCGCACAATATATTTTATCCTTGATATGGAACACATGATTACAAAGCATATGGTTAGCCTTACCTATAACTAACTAGTCTGTAGTAAACCTCTACTCTTAATATCCTATGAAATCTTATGGGTAGCGTACATGTTCATCATATCTTATGTTTCTCCAATCTGTAACAAATGAGCCTTGTATAAATTTCAACGTTTATATTTTCTCATCAGCTTGAAAGTCGTGATAAAAACAAAGATATAAAGGGAAATCCAAATAGATTTTATTGTGTACTTCATTTTTTGTTACCTAAAGTTATCCTTTTATTACTTGCATTATTCTACATATATCTTGGTTTAGTAGGTGGTTGATCCAAAATTGGAGTCTGGAGAAAATAATAATTTAAATATGTATTAAATATTAATGAATGAGATAAACAAGCCAAACTAAACCATCAAAACATGGTATATGGTGAAAACTACAATATATGCCACCACTACAATACGATAAAGTATAGACTTTTACATGACATATATATATAATGTATGGGAAAGTGTATGTTTATGTGTATGTGAAAAAAAGCAGTATACTTCTATCCATTATTCTTTCATTCTAAAGGTGTATAATAAACCAAGATCCACAAACACACTTGCATAACTTTGCTATTATGAGCCCGACTCTTTGAAAATTTGTTTCTCCCATTTTCCATATTATCCGCATTTTTAATTAAAATAAATTGATTACATTTTTCATTTTTCTACTTTTAACATGAAGTTTTAACAATCATATGTACTTTGGTTTGAATTGTCAAATAAAAATATTCTTTTAATATCAAATTTTATATTAATATTTTTCCTGAAGTCCTAAGTGGTTTCTTTTGATTCCAATTCTAATTTCATTTGAATTCTCATTGAAGTTTATTCTTAAATCAAATTTCTTTTAAATTCCCATTGGTGTTAATTATTAATTCATAATCTCTTAAAAATATCCAAGCTCAAATGTATTTTCTTACTTAATTACTCTTGATCCTATAAGCAAAAAAAAATATCTCTATACACATAAACTAGTCACAAGAGCTAACATATATGAATACCAATAGTAAGTGAGACACATAGAGAATTGTTTGTAGCAATACAATTCCTTTCCATTTACTAATGCCCTCATTATCTCAACCAACTATGAGCAGTAATAAGATCAAAGATCAAACAAAGTAATTGAAGAAAAAACATAGTAGAAGGAATTAAAACTGTCTATTAAAAATTATTAGTAGTGTGATTATTGATTCATCATCCAGATTTTAATAGTTGAAGAATCAAACTTTATTGGAGGGTATATACATATTACCTTAGGTTTTTGGATTAGATCTATGAATAATCGTCAGATGAAAGAAGGCTATGCCTGATGATGGGAGCTCGGCTAAATGATGCATGCTTGATATTGATGAAGGAATTTGAAGAGGAAACCTTATTTGATCTAGGGAACTCATCAACTAGGGCTTGGGAATGGAAAAAGGTTTAATTGTATTATTTACAGCTATATGAAAGTTTATAGAACGGTACTGGACTGGACATATTATATTAGTGCGTGGCATTGAATTCTATTATGCTTGCAATAGAAAAGTATTTTTGAAGAAAAATAAAATAAGACAGAAACACCTAAAAACACATAGAAACACTTTAAATGTGCATTAAGGCTAGCAACATTACATTAGTGTTTCGAATCAAGAAAACCGTGTATTTCTAATTTAACATTTTGGTATAGTAAAGGCTATGAGCAGAAAAAGCTCACCTATGCTCTCTCGAAGGTTAACCATACCAATTATACGAACATCTAGTCCTTTGTGTCTAAGAAAAAGACATATGACAGTCTCATTGAGGGGTATAAGGGAGACTTGGAGAAGACGAAGGCGGAGAGAGTGCGGCTCTAGGCTCCAAGGCTAAGGCCGATAACTTAATGGAAGAGTGAAGAAGGCGCAAACTGACGCTGCAATTGTACCGAGGAACCCACTCAAAACTGCCTATAAGGAGGGTGCCACTCGGAAAACTCAGATTACTGAGAAGGACCTGACCCTTACTGCAAAAGATGAAATCATTCGGGCTAGGGATAAGACCATTGAAGAGCAGACGACCAAGATCTAAAAGCTCTGCATGGAAAAGAAGAAACTCACCAATATGCTACTAGTTAAGATCGAGAAACTGGATAGTGAAATCGAATATATGGTCGTTGTGCAATAGCTAAGAGAGCTTAAAGAGGAAAGGGCCAAGGAGAAAGAAGAGTTGAATTATGCTCTTCAACACTTCTTTGCGAACATGATTCAATACAGGAATTTTAAGTGCCTGTGGAGCACATACGTTGAGACTCTCGTCGACGCCTGGGAAGAGGTGATGCGTTGCTCGGAGGCTGCCAGTGAAAGCCTCACCGAGGAAGAAATAATAGCCAAGTACCTCGACACAGAAGGCTTTACAAAAGTTGAAGAGGAAAAGATCATTCTGGCTAAGGAAGAGGCTATGGCCGCTGTTGTCGTTGTCGCGGCTTCCGCTGGCCCAAGTACATCGGGTCCAGCAGAATCATCCATTCCTAAATCCAAGGAGCCTATGATAGACATTCTTAAGATTGAGGGAGCTAACTCCAAGGCCACCCAGACCATTCTAGAATTCGCAACTGTTACCTCTATCGAAGCTTATGTTTCCCTGATAATCGATCCGCCTGTTGAGCATTCACTCGAGAAGGGTGAATTTTCTTAATCTCCAACCTTATAATCAACTCTTGGTGAAGGTATACCTATTGTTTTATCGATTTTCAAGGAACTCTAGTTCTTGGGAGAATTCGTCACTAACCTTCACTACTTTGTTTGCCAACTTGTAGGTCGTCCACATCTTCTACAGAACTCATCACTCTAGTTGCTCCTTCTAGTTCTGGTACAGGGTCTGACTCTAAGAAAATAGCAGCTTTGGAGAACCTGGAGGACATATCCTTGTCCCTGGAGGAAGATGTTGCCTTGCCAAGTGCCACAGACCTGACCGATCATGTTTCTATGGTGAGAGACTGAAGATAACCTTTCCAAAGTCAGGATTAAAAAGGAGACTGAAATTGGATGGTCTGGCAGCTCCATGCCTACAAGCCTCTCTACTAAGCTACCCCTGCTCATGTTGAAGTCCCTTAAAATCAAATCCTTTGATGCCCTTACCGAGAAAGCTGATGCGCTCCATTCTACAACCGTGGGTGAGACCACCCAATCTAAGGGCAACACTCCTGAAGGAAGGAAACCCAACAGTGGAGCGAAGCAACCCGACAGCTCCGGCCATAAGAGCAGCTAGAGAGGGAAGAATAAGTAGAATAATTTGGAACTCGTGGGCGTTGTAGCTTGTATTTTGTTGTACCGTTTGTATCTCCTTTTTGTTATAAACAAGTTGTTCTTGAAAGGGAACGTCCCCCGCGGTTTTGTACATAAAAGTTTAAGTAATGAAAGTATTACATGTGTTTCATTTTCTATCCTGCACTCTTATATACTGTTCCCATTTATGTATAGCTACTTGCATATATAACGTAACTGCCTGTGCTACAATTTACCTACGTACATATTTCAGCTTCTGTGCAGTGTACTTATTTACTACAATTCTGTACATATAAATAAAATTCCTGTAAATGCTTTGGTTATATTCCATTGTTTTTCCCTATTTATAGTTGCCAAAGCATTTTGTTTGGCAAAATAAAACCATGATTTAACCAACTCCATAGTTATACCTGTTCACGCACGGTCGAGTTTCCTTTCACTGGTTATTAATCGTAAACAATCCAAGTTCCGTGTTGCTCCTTATCATCGAGGAACATTAACTGGAATTTTTATTTCCTTTTTATATATTTCCAACATGAACCAAATCCTATTCATAGGAATTTCTATTTAAAATGCCAGAATACGAGGGTTAGTTTGAGATAAACATTATGAGGCAGATTAACTAATTGCCCCCCATCCGATCGCGCTTTTTCAATCTTGACCTAGATTGTAAAAGTCCAATAACACTTGCCTTGAAATTTAATCGACTATCCTCGCTTATTATTGGCCAAACATGTTCTTCTAGCCGCTAGCTCAGTCATCAAATTCCAATTTATATAACAACTCCTATCTCCAAGAACTGGCAGTTTGAATGCCTATCTCTAGGCATTGGCCTTCAGCTACGCCAATTTCCTGGCATTGGTTGAGAGTGTCCGTCAACCTTTCTTGCCTACACTCAACCTAGCGTCTCTTGCATAACCGGAAGCATGACCTTTATAAGTCTAACATTGCACCAATTCCTGTCCCTCGAAGCTGGTTCTCTTATCGTCCGATAATAATTATTTGTCCTTTCCGTTGCCTAAATCTAGCAATGGCAGATACCGGCAAGTCGTTGCTAAGTTATTCGATCGACTCCTGCATGGTGTTTCCTTGTTAACATTGCCAAACTCTAGAAAATGAAAAATATCTAAAACTCAAGGTCGAATTATCTGATCGACCCTTATATGGCCTTCCTTCTTGATGTTGCCTAACTCCGGGCAACAACAATTCCTAAACGTCAGGGGTCAAGTTATCCAATCGACTCCTATATGGTCTTTCCTTCTTGACGCTGCCTATCTCCAAGCAATGGTAAATACCTGAAGGTTTGGGTTGAATTATCTGATCGACCCCTATGTTTACTCTCCCCGTTCTTGATTGTAGACAGAAGGAGCTGGTCTTTTGGGGTTGAATTATCCGATCGACCCCTAAAATTATACATCTCGGCCCTGATCCTGGGCCAGAGTGGTTATTACTGCGCTTGGGTTTTGGAATAACAGGGTTGAATTATTTGATCGCCCTTGTAATTTCCTTCCCCGATCTAAAACTTGGTCCGAAAGAGTTTATGCCTGGTTGTATCGCTAATCGTACAATGTAAAACATCTTGCTTACATGAACACCGTTCCGTTGGTTCGAGAAGTGAATTGCATTTATAAAAAAAATACGGCAAGTCTTGCCTTTTTATACTGCCCCTAAAATCCTTTGTTGGCTCATTCACGAAAGTAAACTAAACAAAATGAAGTATAATAATGCATCAGCAAGTCGCTATTCCATGCCCGTGGAATTGAGATTTCATCAACTACAGCCAATTTGAACGTTCCATCTCCAAGATTTCGCTCGATCGCATAAGGACCTTCCCAGTTCAGACTAAATACCCTCGTACCCAGGAGAACTCATTTCAAAACAAAATCGCCTACATCGAATGTATGGTTTTGAAATTTTGTGTGGAAGTTCCATACTATTCTTTTCTGGTGAGTAGCTACCCTCAACTCCACTTCTTCCTTTTTCCCATCAACCAAACCGAGGGACTCAAGAAAGAGTTCCTCGTTAACCTTTGCATCGTAAAAACTTTTACGATGAGAATGGACTTCCAATTCTATCAGGATCATGTCTTTCAATCCGTAAGCCAAAGAAAATGGTGTATGTCTAGTCACAAACTTGTAGGTCGTCCTATAAGCCCATAATGTAAGCGGAAGTTCATCAACCCAATTGCCTTTGGTTTTAATTAACCATTTCTTCAAGGTGGACTTGATGATTTTATTCACCGCGTCTACTTGGCTGTTCGCCTACAGATATGCTACCGCTAAGAAGCGCTTCTTGATCCTATATCAGTTGCAGAAATCCTTGAACTTGGTACTTTCAAAATAAGTTCTATTATCCATGATGATCTTCTAGGGTACTCCAAACATGCAATGATGTTCTTCATCATGAAGTTGATCACCTTTTTGTTGTGATCGAGGTTAGTGGTATCGCTTCAGCCTACTTTGTGAAATAATCCACTGTAACTATTACATACTTATCTCCTCCTTTTGCTATGGGTAGCACACCGATAATGTTAATTCCCTAAACCACAAATAGCCACGGGCTAACTATTTTCAATAAGCCTTGTTGATGGGGCTTTCGGAATCTGTACAAATATATCGCAACTGTAGTACCATTTGGTGTAATCAGAAGCATTCCTATTTATAGTTAGCCAGAAATATCAGTAGCAAAGTATTTTCATTGCTACAGTCTACCCCTTGGTATAGTCGCTATAGCTACTTTAATGGATCTCAATGAGGATTTTCCTAGCCTCACCCTTTGTTGCACACCTAAGCAAGGGGATAGAAAATCCCCTTCTATACAATACTCCTTTTTGCATCATGAACCGCAACACCTCACGAAGGAGTTCCTTTCATTCGTTTCTATCTCTCAGGAGAGTTCCTCAAAGCAATTAGCCTTTGATTGGTGTCATCTATGACTCCACTTCCTCTATGGTCTCTAGAATCCACTCGACATCCATTTGGTCGATAATCGAAGCTATCAAAACCTCTATGGGTACCAGACCCATCATCTACGCTTCACTACAACTAGCCAACTTAGCCAATGAATCAAATTATACATTCTCATCTCTAGGGATAAGCGTAAAGGTATAATGCTCGATGTCTTCTAATAGTTCCAATGCTTTCGTTAGATAAGGAGCAAGTCCAACACCCTTAGCTTAATTTTCCTTCCTTATTTAGCATACCACCTACAGGGAATCATCAAATATCTATAGTTCCCTGGTTCTTTTGTAATCCTTAGTCCCACTTTCAATGCTTCATATTTAGCCTCATTGTTAGTTGTGGGAAATTCTGACTTCAACGCATAACAAATTGACCATCCTTTTGAAGATTCAAGCACACTCCTACACCCGAGCTATATTCATTTTAAGCTCCATGCTCAAATAGTTTCCAATGGGAAGGGACGTCCATATCATCATTTTCTTCTTCCCCATCTTGCATGGTAAACTCAATGATGAAATATGCCAATACCTTCTCTTTTATCGCTTTCCTTGAATCGTAGGTAACATCATATTGACTCAACACTATGTTCCTCTTTAGTAGCCTTCTTAGAGTCTTGGGTCAGTATTAAACTGGCTTCAAGGGCCGATCCATCGGCACTTTGAACAAATGAGCCTAGAAATATAGTCGTAGCTTCCTTGATTCAATCAGCAAGCAGTACTGTAACGACCCGACATTTTGGACCATTCGCATCCACTATAAGTGTATAGGTAGACACTCATGCCGGAGTTGAATTTCTCAAAATACCGCGTTGTTAATTTAAATTTGGCAAAACTGAACATATACAGTAAATAAATATCACAGATCACAGACACAGAGTAATAAGTGCAGCGGAGATAAAAGAGATAGTAGTTCATGAAGCTACTATATAAATATATAAGTTACATCAGAGTTAAACCAGATACAACGGAAGAGTAATATGATACATCAGATACAAAGCAGAATACATCACTGGAATCATCGAATATCTGAAAGCTGGATAGATAGCTGGATCTCCAAGCGAAGCTCCAACTCCAAAGGTGAGTCTCGAATACTGGATCACTCAGTCTGACCCGAGCGTAAAGCAAAAACACAAGACACTTGAGTCAGGATTAATATTCTTATATCAATAAATCCAACTCAAGTGAAATAGCAATTGAAATACAAGTAACTCAAAGGATGTTTGGAATAACCATCCATTAAGGATCCGTTAAACTATCTACTATGTAGTAGTGTACGATAAGTAGATAATGTCTATCAGTAATATAAAGATATCAAAATAGCGTTAAGTCATGGCCCATTCCACCCTTAACACATTTTTATTCCCAAAAGCATATACAAGACCGTAGTTTCCCCAAAACCGGAAGTCACCAGAGGGCAATCCATATACTAAAGGTACAAATCAAAATCGTAGTGGTCGCGCATAAATGGAATACAAGTATGACAAGGCACATGAGGCAATACCCAAGGTAGTGATACTACCGTTCGCCTGATCCGGACTGGTGAGAACGCAACGCCGCAGCGCCCGCAACACCGTGAAACAACACTCCCAAAATCAAGGGTGCACCAATCGACAACAAGTATAAGTAGTTCGAAGAAGTGTGTCCACTTGAGGTAGCTAATCCTCCATTGGCCCGGCACAGCTCCTGTTTTAGTCATTTCCAATTTGACACAAGTGTCAAGGCTATCCATCATCGTTCTCTTTCTTCAGTCAACACGTACATCATTCCAACCACTTCATTCTGGATCATCACTCCGCGTATAGTTATTAAAGTGGTTTCGGTTCAGATAGAGAGTATATCCATTACCGATCCCGGTCTCTTTAATAACTTTCGTAATTATTACACCGATTGGTCATTTAATATATTTCAAAACCAAATCAATTTCAATTCAATTAGAATTCGTAAATCAACATTTCATTTGTCTTTCTAAACCAATTTCCAAAATTTACGTTTCAAAACTTCCAAATTACCATTTCAAAAGCTTATAATTCAATTTCGATTTCTATTTAAAACAATTCAAATATTGATTCAAATTCGTATATAAATTCCATTCCTAAATCATTTAAATAAATTTTATTTAACATTCAAATCAATTTAAACTCATTTATCGATTTCATTCAATATTCGTTAAGTTACTTTATCATTCAAACAATTCCTATTAAATTTCCAATTCATTAAATCAATTCTTAAGTTCAACTTCATTAAATCAAAACTTACAATTTTGAATTAAATTAAATTCGTCAAATCAAATTCTTTAACATTTCAAGCCTTACATTAATTCCAAAAATATCACATTTTCATTTCTTGTTTAAAGAAATTCAATTTCACTTATTTACTTACTTTAATAATTTTCCAAAACTTACTTAATAAAGAAACTCAATTTCAATTATTTACGAAGTAAAATTCACTTATTCAAAAGTTCAATTTTCTTATTAAAGAATTCAATTCAATCTAATCATTAAATAATTCAATCTTATTTAATTAATAAATAATTCAAAATTTATTTATTAAATAATTTCAAAGTTTAATAATTTCAAACTTAATTATGATTTCAAACTTAATTATATTTCAAACTTAATTCAATAATTTCTCAAATTAAACAACATTCTTTCATCAATTACATTGTTAACATTTTGTTTCAGATTATTAAATATTAACATTTTCCTTTCATTAAAATTCAAATTTCAACTTCATTTCAAAACCATATTATTTATCCAAATAAAATCTTCGTTTATTTTTAAATCAAATTATTGACCAATCGGGTTTTATTTAATTTCCTATCCTAGGTCAAAGTTCATTTGGGTATTTATCATTTCAACCCGATTCCAATTCAATTCAAAAATCAAAGCATAACAAAGGGAACTTGCAGTGTGATAACTGGGATGGTATCAAAGTAAATAAACAAGCAATAACAACAACCAATATCAATCCAATAATCAATTCAAATAAATCCCGAAATAACCGTATTAATTCGCATTGTTATTTGTACGAATTAATATAATTATTTCTAGAATCTACACTATCATTTCATGATGATTAAAGATTATTACATTACGGTTTTCACTTGTCATTCAATTTCAATTTTTACACTACAACAATTAATCCAATATACATTCAAGGTTCAAAGTGTAATTTATCAAATTCTATGTGTCAACTAGTTTAACATTTAAAGGAGGTCATATTATACAAATTTCACTAATCAAATTCAACATATAGATTCAATTTAAATCGTTAACTATCATATATCAATTCAATTGCATATTATTTAGCACTTTAACACTAACAATTTAATGTCCAATATAAACATCTAAAATCAATCATTTAACAACCAAACTGGATTATCATTGCATATATAACAGATAATGGTGTCAGATGTCAGAGGTGAACTGATACAGGTAATAACAGTGTAAATATCAAACAACAGCATATTTCAATTGTCGTTTTAATTGAAATCAAATTTAATAAATAAAAATGTTAATCGTGAGTGAGTGCTCACCTTTCGAGGCTAGAGGCGAACGAGAAAGCGATGAGTTACGAATCCAGGTACGAATTCCAAAGTAAAGCTAGATTTGCACGAATTCGATGATCAAAGCTGATTTGCACGAATGGATGGAAACGGATCAGATCATAACTGGAACGATGAAAATAAATGGTATAAGCGAACTTATAGAACCTCATATAGCTATATATATACATATGAAATTTATATTCTAAATTCAAACACAATAAATTTAATATATATGCATTTCAAATAATAAAAAAATCAAACTTAGATTTATTAAAATCAAACATACACTTAAAATAATATATATTTGTTTTAAATTAAATAGTTAATCCCTAAACGTACTATATCGATATAAATTTTGAACCAAGTTCTCACATATGTAAACCAAATATATTGCTAAAATATCAAATGTTTCATATTATAACAACACTTTGAACAACAATGAAATCTTTATATTTTCATAAACAGTTATAACTTCATACATATATTACGTTGTAACTTTATAAACACTGTATTTATCAAGCTTGTGTATGAAATATATATATTTAAAATACTGAAGCCCTAAAAAAATACACCAGATTCATATAACTATCCTATACTTTAAATACTAACCTATGTGTAGACTACAAAACAACAAAGACGACCATCCAGTATAGTACCTGATATGTACACTCAAGCTTCAATATGGGTACAGCTAACTACCGCCTATATTAGTAATATATACCTACCTACAGCTACATATATAACTTCTTTATAAAATATATATAAACACATTTTCTATTATAAACCGTTATATACATAAACAGTTATACACAAATAGTATATAGTTATGTATACATTATATAAAGCAACAGACTCATTTCAAATAAATTATAAAAATCAAAAATGTAAACAACATATAAATATAACATGGTTCATGTACAAAGCAACAAATATATAGACTCTGTTATATAAGTATATACTTGAAATTAAATAATGGTTTATATTAACTTTTATAACTTTTAAAATAATATATATAATACAGTTCAAAATCAATATTCACGCAACATATACTCATATACAGCAACCAATACTTCATATATATGGATTAATATATGCTTACCAAAAAAGATGCATTTGGCGAGGTGGTGAGGACTGGGATGTGGGGCCTTGGCAAATGGATGAGTATCAAGTGGCTTGGAGGGAAGAGATGCGGAGGAGGAGGTTACGGGGTGGTGTGGTTGCTTGATGTTCTCGGGTGGGAGGAGACGATGGTGATTGTTCGATACTTGCAGGCGGTTGCTAGGCTATGCGGAAGTGTGCCTGGGCATGTGGCACGTTTGTATAGTGGAGGGGGATGAAGGTGGAACGGTGAGATGGTTGTTTGGCACTGCTGGGTGGCGGAGGAAATGGTACAGGCGTGAAAGAGAGAGGATGCAGTAAAGGAGAAGGCGTTGGGAAAGAGGTGGGGATGCGTTTCAAAGAGGGGAAGAAAAATGCAGAGAAGGAGGAGATACAAAACAACTATTCACGTTTCTATTTTGTTTTTGTAAAGTGCAACCGGCAATCAATGAATGCAACCCAAAATGAATGCAACCGGTGGCATTGGAAAAGTTAAGTACAAAAATCTAGGGATATGAAAGGTTAGTAGTGACTATTTGTTTTAACGTTACGAAGATGAAGGGTCAATGAACCCGAGAGTTTAAAATGCGTACCGGTACGATAAATCGTTTCACAGATTTCATCGCGTACCGGATTTTCGAAGTACACAAATGAATACACTGTTGCAATCAGTCCGACGAGACGATCAAAACGGTATACCGATATCAGTGGTACGATCGAATTATAAAAATTCGAATTTTCTAATAGCGGAAAATGCAAGAAAAACGCTGAAGAATAAGATCGACGGAGCCAAAGATATCCGAATTTGGAAAAGCGACCAACTGACATCTTGCTCAGAAGATGGTTTAGAATTTTTCTATGTAAAAATATTTAGGTTTCGGAAACATTTTATTTTCAACGCTTTTTAACTGATTAAATTGAAGTGAATTTACGCGCGAAATAAACTTTCATATTTTCGGACAAAAATTTACCAGTTGCTATGTTTAACTAGACGCATTCCAAATATCCAATTTATATTTAAAAATTTTATCGTTTAAAATTTCACAAAATTTCAACTAATTACGTTATTAAAACAATTGAAATTTTACGGGTCGTTACACTCTCCCCCACTCAAAACTTTTCGTCCCCGAAAAGGAACGAGGTAGGAGAATAGAAACAACCAGAAGGAAAATAGATTTTAATACAAAATAACAATTAATTTAAACCATATAAATTCAAATTTAAATTAATTGATATTCAATAATTGATTTAATCCATTTGATTTCACTAAAATCAATCTCAACTATTTCTAAATTCATTATCTTATTATCCAATTATCCTCAATTTACAATTTCTAAAACCATAAATTTGAATAATCTTTTAATATAATCATATTTTTTTTCAGCAATTTACATTCTTCTTTATTCCAAATTATTGTTAAATTTATTCTACTTAATATATCTAATCACATATATTTCTCATATAAATTAATTTAAACCATAAAAGTTTCGATTTAAATTAATTTACATCTATTAATTTCTTTTAAATTCGAGGTATTTTCATGTGTTGATCAAATTTCAATTTATTAATTCTTTCAAATCAAATTTTATTAATTTTTCAAAACAATTTATTTCATTATTAACTGAGTTTTCTTATTATCCTATCTAACTCTATTAACATCTTTATAATCAAAATTTAGTGTATAACATTTATTATAAACACTCAAATTTTATTTATAAATTCAATTTATCTTATATATTATCCAATTACATATTCAACTTCTGAATGATTTAGGTAAGTTGTATTAGAATGCAGTTGAACAATATACAAATAAAATTTTCCCAATTCAATTATTCAAGTTTAAATATTTATTCCAAATTTGGTTTTATTTATAATTAAAATCATCCTTTAACAAAACTTAAGAATTAGATTTCCGATTAACTTTAAACAATTTAGAGATATATATAATATATTTATATCAAATCAAATTAAATTTTAAAATAAGATACCAATATATATGTAAATCAAGTTGTACTGAAGAAATTCAAATCAAAATATTTTTCAAAACAAACAGTAGCAAAGCTACAGAATAGTATCTCCACTTCGAAACTCGAAAATAAATGTCGATGATGCGGCCGCCATCACCGAAATTATTTTCCAGCGACAAAGAGAAGAGCACTGATTTCAATATTTTAAAATTCTTTGAAAACGGTTTCTATTCGAAAATACTTTCAATAATATATACTTTGAAATTTTAAAAACCAAAGTTCGAAATCACCGGAAACTAATAAATCCTCAAATTTCTGAATTAAATTCATTTCAAATTCCAAATCAATTTATAAACCGTATTTATAAATTTATTTAGAACAATAAATGATAACCAAATATTATCATTTCAAACAATTTAATTTACCTATTAAATTCCAGAAATTTTTTTTACTTATATTTTCACAATATAATCAAACAAATTTTATTTCATTTTCCAAATTTGAAAATAATATTTTTAAAATTAATTTACAATACACTTCCTCTCTTAACGATACAATAATGGATTTCAAAGCAAGGATAGGGATTCAAATTTTGATGGACCTAAATCAAAGAGAATTCTGATTCGAAGACAAATTCGAAAGAAAAGATAAGATGATTCAATAACAGAATCGGGAGATGGGTAAGTTTATTAAATTTACGGACAACCTTAACCGGTCGTCCGTAACTTCAAGAATAGGATCGATGCAGAATTCCGAGGTAAATTGACATTCCATCTCGAGAAATAGAATTCAGGTATAGCGGGAAATAGATAGCATCGTGAACCGAGGATATAGAAATCTCCGGTAAATCAATGCCTATTGTAAAGGAGTTTTGCTCCTTTACAAATCATTCGAAGATTGGCGAGACCGCCGATCTATTATAGATAACATTCATAATGGAGTTATGGGGTGCTCCAGAATTGAAAGAAGACGAATAGTGAAGGACACGAATGAATTTCGGAACCGAGGGAACGTTCCAAAATTTAAAAGAATCGAGTCGGAAGGAAGAGATTGAAACTCGAATGAGAGTGATTCTGTAAATACATTTACCCTATATGTTAAGTTTTGCCTAGAGCTACCAAAGCTCTGATACCAACTGTAACGACCCGACATTTTGGACCATTCGCATCCACTATAAGTGTATAGGTAGACACTCATGCCGGAGTTGAATTGCTCAAAATACCGCGTTGTTAATTTAAATTTGGCAAAACTGAACATATACAGTAAATAAATATCACAGATCACAGACATAGAGTAATAAGTGCAGCGGAGATAAAAGAGATAGTAGTTCATGAAGCTACTATATAAATATATAAGTTACATCAGAGTTAAACCAGATACAACGGAAGAGTAATATGATACATCAGATACAAAGCAGAATACATCACTGGAATCATCGAATATCTGAAAGCTGGATAGATAGTTGGATCTCCAAGCGAAGCTCCAACTCCAAAGGTGAGTCTTGAATACTGGATCACTCAGTCTGACCCGAGCGTAAAGCAAAAACACAAGACACTTGAGTCAGGATTAATATTCTTATATCAATAAATCCAACTCAAGTGAAATAGCAATTGAAATACAAGTAACTCAAAGGATGTTTGGAATAACCATCCATTAAGGATCCGTTAAACTATCTACTATGTAGTAGTGTACGAAAAGTAGATAATGTCTATCAGTAATATAAAGATATCAAAATAGCGTTAAGTCATGGCCCATTCCACCCTTAACACATTTTTATTCCCAAAAGCATATACAAGACCGTAGTTTCCCCAAAACCGGAAGTCACCAGAGGGCAATCCGTATACTAAAGGTACAAATCAAAATCGTAGTGGTCGCGCATAAATGGAATACAAGTATGACAAGGCACATGAGGCAATACCCAAGGTAGTGATACTACCGTTCGCCTGATCCGGACTGGTGAGAACGCAACGCCGCAGCGCCCGCAACACCGTGAAACAACACTCCCAAAATCAAGGGTGCACCAATCGACAACAAGTATAAGTAGTTCGAAGAAGTGTGTCCACTTGAGGTAGCTAATCCTCCATTGGCCCGGCACAGCTCCTGTTTTAGTCATTTCCAATTTGACACAAGTGTCAAGGCTATCCATCATCGTTCTCTTTCTTCAGTCAACACGTACATCATTCCAACCACTTCATTCTGGATCATCACTCCGCGTATAGTTATTAAAGTGTTTTCGGTTCAGATAGAGAGTATATCCATTACCGATCCCGGTCTCTTTAATAACTTTCGTAATTATTACACCGATTGGTCATTTAATATATTTCAAAACCAAATCAATTTCAATTCAATTAGAATTCGTAAATCAACATTTCATTTGTCTTTCTAAACCAATTTCCAAAATTTACGTTTCAAAACTTCCAAATTACCATTTCAAAAGCTTATAATTCAATTTCGATTTCTATTTAAAACAATTCAAATATTGATTCAAATTCGTATATAAATTCCATTCCGAAATCATTTAAATAAATTTTATTTAACATTCAAATCAATTTAAACTCATTTATCGATTTCATTCAATATTCGTTAAGTTACTTTATCATTCAAACAATTCCTATTAAATTTCCAATTCATTAAATCAATTCTTAAGTTCAACTTCATTAAATCAAAACTTACAATTTTGAATTAAATTAAATTCGTCAAATCAAATTCTTTAACATTTCAAGCCTTACATTAATTCCAAAAATATCACATTTTCATTTCTTGTTTAAAGAAATTCAATTTCACTTATTTACTTACTTTAATAATTTTCCAAAACTTACTTAATAAAGAAACTCAATTTCAATTATTTACGAAGTAAAATTCACTTATTCAAAAGTTCAATTTTCTTATTAAAGAATTCAATTCAATCTAATCATTAAATAATTCAATCTTATTTAATTAATAAATAATTCAAAATTTATTTATTAAATAATTTCAAAGTTTAATAATTTCAAACTTAATTATGATTTCAAACTTAATTATATTTCAAACTTAATTCAATAATTTCTCAAATTAAACAACATTCTTTCATCAATTACATTGTTAACATTTTGTTTCAGATTATTAAATATTAACATTTTCCTTTCATTAAAATTCAAATTTCAACTTCATTTCAAAACCATATTATTTATCCAAATAAAATCTTCGTTTATTTTTAAATCAAATTATTGACCAATCGGGTTTTATTTAATTTCCTATCCTAGGTCAAAGTTCATTTGGGTATTTATCATTTCAACCCGATTCCAATTCAATTCAAAAATCAAAGCATAACAAAGGGAACTTGCAGTGTGATAACTGGGATGGTATCAAAGTAAATAAACAAGCAATAACAACAACCAATATCAATCCAATAATCAATTCAAATAAATCCCGAAATAACCGTATTAATTCGCATTGTTATTTGTACGAATTAATATAATTATTTCTAGAATCTACACTATCATTTCATGATGATTAAAGATTATTACATTACGGTTTTCACTTGTCATTCAATTTCAATTTTTACACTACAACAATTAATCCAATATACATTCAAGGTTCAAAGTGTAATTTATCAAATTCTATGTGTCAACTAGTTTAACATTTAAAGGAGGTCATATTATACAAATTTCACTAATCAAATTCAACATATAGATTCAATTTAAATCGTTAACTATCATATATCAATTCAATTGCATATTATTTAGCACTTTAACACTAACAATTTAATGTCCAATATAAACATCTAAAATCAATCATTTAACAACCAAACTGGATTATCATTGCATATATAACAGATAATGGTGTCAGATGTCAGAGGTGAACTGATACAGGTAATAACAGTGTAAATATCAAACAACAGCATATTTCAATTGTCGTTTTAATTGAAATCAAATTTAATAAATAAAAATGTTAATCGTGAGTGAGTGCTCACCTTTCGAGGCTAGAGGCGAACGAGAAAGCGATGAGTTACGAATCCAGGTACGAATTCCAAAGTAAAGCTAGATTTGCACGAATTCGATGATCAAAGCTGATTTGCACAAATGGATGGAAACGGATCAGATCAGAACTGGAACGATGAAAATAAACGGTATAAGCGAACTTATAGAACCTCATATAGCTATATATATACATATGAAATTTATATTCTAAATTCAAACACAATAAATTTAATATATATGCATTTCAAATAATAAAAAAATCAAACTTAGATTTATTAAAATCAAACATACACTTAAAATAATATATATTTGTTTTAAATTAAATAGTTAATCCCTAAACGTACTATATCGATATAAATTTTGAACCAAGTTCTCACATATGTAAACCAAATATATTGCTAAAATATCAAATGTTTCATATTATAACAACACTTTGAACAACAATGAAATCTTTATATTTTCATAAACAGTTATAACTTCATACATATATTACGTTGTAACTTTATAAACACTGTATTTATCAAGCTTGTGTATGAAATATATATATTTAAAATACTGAAGCCCTAAAAAAATACACCAGATTCATATAACTATCCTATACTTTAAATACTAACCTATGTGTAGACTACAAAACAACAAAGACGACCATCCAGTATAGTACCTGATATGTACACTCAAGCTTCAATATGGGTACAGCTAACTACCGCCTATATTAGTAATATATACCTACCTACAGCTACATATATAACTTCTTTATAAAATATATATAAACACATTTTCTATTATAAACCGTTATATACATAAACAGTTATACACAAATAGTATATAGTTATGTATACATTATATAAAGCAACAGACTCATTTCAAATAAATTATAAAAATCAAAAATGTAAACAACATATAAATATAACATGGTTCATGTACAAAGCAACAAATATATAGACTCTGTTATATAAGTATATACTTGAAATTAAATAATGGTTTATATTAACTTTTATAACTTTTAAAATAATATATATATAATACAGTTCAAAATCAATATTCACGCAACATATACTCATATACAGCAACCAATACTTCATATATATGGATTAATATATGCTTACCAAAAAAGATGCATTTGGCGAGGTGGTGAGGACTGGGATGTGGGGCCTTGGCAAATGGATGAGTATCAAGTGGCTTGGAGGGAAGAGATGCGGAGGAGGAGGTTACGGGGTGGTGTGGTTGCTTGATGTTCTCGGGTGGGAGGAGACGATGGTGATTGTTCGATACTTGCAGGCGGTTGCTAGGCTATGCGGAAGTGTGCCTGGGCATGTGGCACGTTTGTATAGTGGAGGGGGATGAAGGTGGAACGGTGAGATGGTTGTTTGGCACTGCTGGGTGGCGGAGGAAATGGTACAGGCGTGAAAGAGAGAGGATGCAGTAAAGGAGAAGGCGTTGGGAAAGAGGTGGGGATGCGTTTCAAAGAGGGGAAGAAAAATGCAGAGAAGGAGGAGATACAAAACAACTATTCACGTTTCTATTTTGTTTTTGTAAAGTGCAACCGGCAATCAATGAATGCAACCCAAAATGAATGCAACCGGTGGCATTGGAAAAGTTAAGTACAAAAATCTAGGGATATGAAAGGTTAGTAGTGACTATTTGTTTTAACGTTACGAAGATGAAGGGTCAATGAACCCGAGAGTTTAAAATGCGTACCGGTACGATAAATCGTTTCACAGATTTCATCGCGTACCGGATTTTCGAAGTACACAAATGAATACACTGTTGCAATCAGTCCGACGAGACGATCAAAACGGTATACCGATATCAGTGGTACGATCGAATTATAAAAATTCGAATTTTCTAATAGCGGAAAATGCAAGAAAAACGCTGAAGAATAAGATCGACGGAGCCAAAGATATCCGAATTTGGAAAAGCGACCAACTGACATCTTGCTCAGAAGATGGTTTAGAATTTTTCTATGTAAAAATATTTAGGTTTCGGAAACATTTTATTTTCAACGCTTTTTAACTGATTAAATTGAAGTGAATTTACGCGCGAAATAAACTTTCATATTTTCGGACAAAAATTTACCAGTTGCTATGTTTAACTAGACGCATTCCAAATATCCAATTTATATTTAAAAATTTTATCGTTTAAAATTTCACAAAATTTCAACTAATTACGTTATTAAAACAATTGAAATTTTACGGGTCGTTACAAGTACACAAGCTTTTCCAACTTCAGGCAGTTATTTTCAGCTATTGTTAACCACTTGCTGATACAGTAGACCGACCTTTGAATGCTTTCCTCCTTATGTACTAGCGCAGCACTTAATGTGTGAGTAGATACTGCCAGATAAACAAATAATTTTTCTCCATCTAAAAGTTTGGATAGAATCGGTGGTGTCTCAATGTGCCTCAACAACTCCTTGAAGATATTCTGATAGTCACGATTCCATTAAAAATTCTTCTTACCCTTCTTAAGAGCATCGAAGAAGGGTACGCACTTATCCTTTGCCCTTGGGATGAACGGACTCAAGGTAGTAATTTTCCCATTCAAGCTTTATGATTCCTTAGGTAGGTGGCCCTTAGGATCTTGCATTTTGACCGCCATCTTATGATTCTCTGACATATTGTTAAAGCTTTCTCTTTCCTACTAACATTAAATAAAAACCCTCAAATGTCGGCACTCATTCGTGTTGTGTCCATGGGTCTCGTGGAAACATCAGTACTTTCCTAAATGCCCTTTCCTCCTTGGTCGCCTCCCTTTTAAGCAGCCTTTTATACCGTTCTCTTCCCTGCGTAGCATGGTATATGTTCTTCGGTGTATCATTCAAAGGTGTATATTCATCAAGTCATTGGATAGCAACCATTTCATTCTTTGAATACTCACTTATCAAAATACTTATTATTTTTTATTATTATCAAAATAGTTATTTTATTTTTGAAAATAATTTTTTACAAATATTTTATAGAAGTATGATACATATTAAGTATTTAGAAACTATGTTTAAATAATTTTACAAGAGTTCAGAATCTTTAAAACATTTTAAAGGTACTTCTATTTTTTCAAAACATGTAAATGTATGTTGACATATACCACATAGGTATGTTGACATATGGATCGTTGAGGAGATGATTTTTAAATTTTGAACAATTATGGTTTTTGCTCATATCTCTTCATGAATAAACACATCCTTTTAAACACTATTTAACCAGTGAAAAGATGCCTTATTGAATTTTAAAAGGTTGTGATTGTTTATTACATCTTTTCATGAATAGATACATCTTTTCAAAAAGTAGATAAAGGGTTAGAAAACAAATTTTTAACTCACTTTTCGTTCTTCTTATTACTCCGAATTCTCATTATATATTCTCTTAAATTAAAACTCTACTTTTCTCTCTACAAACTTGTAGCATCCCCCTACTTGGAGGCCCAAAACTAACGGCTACGGATGCTGCAGTCATCCATAGTTATTTATCCTCGACGACCAAATACGGCGATATTAAATACATTAACACACAGAAACACAAGAACATGAAAAAATTTAAACAGCAAACAAATTCCATATTCCATTTCAAAATATCTCAAATTAATTACATAATCCTAGTTCGCAGACCACGTTCAGATAACATATAATTATTATAAAATATGCCAAGAGCGACATATGAAGGTGCCCCCTTGGTTGATAGAGTATATAATAAGGCACTAAAATAGTTTGCCTTTACAATTAAACACACAGTGGAAATAAAAGAACTCTAATAACAAGCTTGCCTCTTGCACGTCCTCGGAAGCTTTATTCATCTAAAAGAACACCTGGTGTAACGACCCGGCATTTTCGATCTCGAAAATTCCAGATAGTTAGGAAAGAAGAAAGAGATAGAAGAAGAAGAAACAGAACCACCATAGATTCTCACATTCGCAGCGGATCAAAATATAATATCAGATAATAATAGTTTACAAAAGAATACTGCATCAGTTGATTACATTTTTATACATCAGAATTACACACATACTCAAACACTGGACAGATACAATCAACATGTCCCAGACAAACTACAATATATCATAGCGGAATACACTCTATACGTTCCTGCCATCCAGCTCGTCTCCTGAGCTCCAGAACGTCCTTACCTGAAAATCTGTAATACTCGGTCTGACCCGAGCATTACATCCAAGTAACACCCGGGTTAGGCTGGAAACCAGCGTGAGTAGACTCATTTAATATGGAATACAAAAGCATCCAACTTATATAAACCCGGGTAACTTGTATCAATTTACAACTTCACAAGTTGTTATAGACATCACTTATTTCACATATCAATTTCTAAGTACCAAACTTAGATTAAATGGTCCAATTCACTTAAATCATTCCATTTCAACCTATTGATTCCACATATCAAATCTGTATAGAATTATTATAGATTATAAATCGAAGTGGTTTCGGTTATTTACAAATACCCGACTCCGGTCTCTTCGAATTCAATGCCATTTTAACCCACTCTATTCAAGTGAGACACAGTTCAACCTTTAATCACAAGATGTCATTCTTTTACACAACAATTCATCATCGACAGAAAATCACATAATCACTATATCTTAAATATTCCATAACAGAAATATCAACCAATCATTTATAAGCAAGATTAGTTAGTCACCCATTCCTAATTAAATCAAATCAATTTCTTAAATCACTTTTAATCTTGCTTATTTAACAATAATTAATCACAAACCAATTAATTAATCATCATCTTAATTAATCACCCTAGATTAATTATCCTTAAATTACATTAAGTAATTAACCCTTAATTAATTACACAAATTAATTATTCTTAACCATTCACAGTAAATTAACCTCTAATGGCCTTCATTGATTAATTATTCTTCTAATTACATTTAATAATTAATCTTTAACTTAATTCCATTCATTAGGCAACTTTGATTTATCACCTTAGTAATTAACTTCCTTTAATTACTTATATTAATTAAATCAACCCCTTAATTAATTTTATTAATTAATCTTTTAATTACACCGAGTAATCACCACTTAATTACTTCCCTCAAGTAATTATCCTTTAATTAATACCTATCAAGTAATTTCCCTTAATTAATTACATCCAGTAATTTCATTAATTACTTCACTACGTCATTACACTCCATTAGTTACATTAGGTAATTATACTTAATCTTATCATTAAGTAATCCTCTTTAACTAATTAAACTTAATTAAGTAATTAAAATTAATCCCATTTACTTAATTAATTACACCAAGTAATTAATCCCTTAAATTTCTTCATTAACTAATTACTCTTACTTAATTCATAAGTGGTTATCTTTAATTAATCACTAATTAATTACTTAGTTAATTATTAACTCATCATTTAAGATCAATTAAATAATTTCTTAACTACTTATACTTAAAAGATTCTAAATTAAGAAAAAAAATTATCTTAAATTAATCAAAAACTCTTAATCACTTAAAGATTGAAAATTCCCTTTGTAACTTCACATTTTGATAAACTTGAAACCAGATTGTTTAACAACAATCAATCAGAGACAACAGCAGCTTCCTGAGTCCTACCCGATAGACAGTGCGAGCCAGTCGTAAAAATTACTCGAGTCTAATCCTTCTTCTACCCGAGTCAAATCGAGACAAAACCCATTACCACAACCCAAACTCAAATGCACAGAAAATCTGGTGCACGTGCACCCATTCACGGCAGTGCTTCGGCCACCCCTCACACCTCCAGCAAGTCACCGTTGATCACCCCGATCCACTCATGTACCCAGATCCCCTCGAACTACCCAGGAATCAAATTTGATAGGACCGGTCATCACTGGGAAAAACCCAGTCACAAGAATTCCCTGCTCCGCCCCTCTTTCGACCACCGAAGGACCCACACTTCCGTCCAGACCTTCCTTTTCTCACCACTTACTTTTCCCCCACAACCGGCTTTCCTCGATGCTCCGACGATGGAGCAGTGACCATCTTTTCAATCACGACCAAAAACTACAACAAACCCTAATTCGATCAATCCCTGACGCCAAGAGGCACTAGAATTGACTCGACTATTTTTGCCGACCTTCTCGACCTCCCTTCCTGCTTCAGCCATAATCCCGATCACAAACAATCCAACGATCACTAGAAAAGGCAAGAAACCCAAATTCCGATCATCCATCAATATCTCTCGAAATACCCAATTAAAAATCCTAGTTTTAATTTCTAAAAATCCTAGATTTTGTTGACGATTCAGGATATATATATAAAACATTAAATTGTGGAAATCAAAATTTTGATAAATTCTAAGTTTACTGTACAATTTCAAATTCCAGAAATGTTCAAACTTATTTAACTTGAAATAAGTTTTTAAACTTTAGCTTATGTCATAACTAACATAACTTGTTTTAAATACCTCACCCTGACAGAGACTAGATTAAGAGTACTGGAATTTTGATCAAAAATTTTAAAACCTGTAAATGATTAACAAGTAGATGTTCTGTTGTTCAAACATGCACTCTTTTTTTTTCTTCTTTAACATACATATATATTCTTTCATTTTCAAACAAACCTGCAAGCATAGTTTTACTCATACAAACAATTATCACAATGCCTATTCCATATATACATCAGAGGCAACAAATTTAAAACAGGAGATCGGGTTGTTCACTCACCTGTATAAATGTTGAACAGAGATATAGTTGATTTATAATCAAACTAGATACCCTGATGCCAGAATTTCTATCATGCTTTGAGTTTTACCTATATCCTCTAATTTCCAGAGCATGTTTGACTAATTCTACTTAAAATAATTTCTAAACTTGACTCATGTTAATCATAACATATTTTTTTAAACACTGTAATGCTAGAACAGAGCAACTGATTCTTGTTTTATCATTTTCACATATATACATATACATGCAAGCAATTTTTATCCAACTAAGTAATCATTTCATACAGATCAAGATACAGGTGGGTTTTAAAATGTTTTAAGTGCAGGTTACTCACAGATTAACAAAAACCGAGTTATAAAGTAGAATTTAAATTTAAGAAGATAGATGTACTCACCTGGAAAATAACTTGAACAAAGAATAACTTCTTGGAGATTGAAAACTATCAGCCTGGATTATTTTTTTCTTTCTTCTTTGTTGATGTAGTAGTTGGTGATGTAGTGCTGGGTTTAGTTTACAAGTTGTAGAATTTACTCTTTTTTTATACCCAGTTTTGATGAATCGAAATGGATTAAGAAGATGATATATATAAAAAGAAAATGTGTACAGGCTGAAGTGTACTGGTATAAACATTTGACAGAGATATTTTTCTTTTGGAGGCTGAGATGATATAATTTGTGCTGCCATTTATTATACTTGTCTTGTTTCATATTCTATACTTATCTCATTCTGATTCTATGTACAAACTTGATTTTTTTATGAGTACATTCATATATATATATATATATATAGCTCTGTCTTGTTGTCTCATTTCATTTCATACTACATGTAATCCCAGTAAGTATCTATATATAATTTTCTAGAATTATCTTATGTTTATATATCTACATTTATGTTAATATCATATATTTGTTTTGTACTTATCCTTTTTAAAGTTAACTATCAACATTTTATTTCTCATTTCTTATTTATTTTTATACTTATGTTAATTTCATAGTTTCTTGTGTTTATATATATATATATTTATTTATTTATTTTTATACTTATAACCATATATTTTGTTTTACACTTATATTTAAATATTGATAAGACTATATTTCAATGATTAGTTCAGTTAATTACCAATTAACAACAGTTTAAAAATTCGGGTTGTCACATTCCTCCCCCCTTTAGAACTTTTCGTCCTCGAAAAGGAACGAAGCCAGAATTTATGTAAATGCTTAAAACAGATAAAGTTCCTTTGATCATTTTTCATTTTTTTTAAAATACTTTAATATTGGTATAATATTATTCCAAAGTAGTTTTTACAAAAATACCTTTATAACTCGATGTTTCAACAAGTCCATCCTCGTTCCCATAGAGATTCGGTCATACGTTGATCAGGGGTAGGGCTGAAGATCTATAAGTACTTGTTAAACCCGTTTTCAACACCCAGTGAAAATACTTGGAAAAATATTGGAAATATAGAAAACAGTTTTCGAAAATAGAGAAAATATCTTTGGTGAAAATGCTCTGGAAATCATCACCCCTATCCATGGTCGCAGTTAACCCGATGGTTACGTTGTCGTCCCGGCAAAATCCATAGATAACTGTAGGTCTCCGCGCCCCTCGATTACGCCATGGAACCCGCTACAGATCGCAGTTATACCTGGGCTTTACGTTGCTATCACAGCAAAAACTCATATAACTGTAGGCATCAGCACCACCGAATTTCATTGCCAAAAGAATGAAACTCCTCCACTTGACCAAAGATCGCAGTCTACCGATGTTACGTTGCCATCCCGGCAAAATCAAGTGTAGACTGTTGGCACTCATCCTCCACACGATTTTCGCTATGGCCCACACACAGTAGATCGCAGCGACATCGAGTTACACTGTCGTCACAGCATAACCCAAATGCCTCTGTAGGCATCAGCTGTCACGTACCGAAATTTTCGACTTTCGAAAATTCGACATCGATACTCACTTTATCGACTGCCGAGAAATCGAGTGCCGGAAACTCCAATAGTGAGGGTTTTAGAAAGAAGAAAAAGGTAGAAGAAGAAGAAAAGAAGGAACAGAAAGAAAAAAGAATAACATCACGGAAGAACAACAGAACAGAAAACAATATCAGAATCTTACACATCGCAGTGGAATAACATATAATAGATAATCAATAGTCTTTTAAAACAAAGAACTATATCAGTTTATACATAACATCAATCAGAGTCAATATACAACAATGGACAGTTTTATAAACTTGTCCTCATACAGAATACACAGCGGAATAAATACTATCAGATACAAATACTACGTCTCGCCATCCAGCTTATCTCCAAAGCTCCAGAATATCCAGACTATCCTGATAACATAACTCTAGGCTGCCCGTGTGGAAATTAGTGGGCACCCAGAGTTTAGAAGGGAACAATAAACTCCGAGTCAGTCATGGTGACTGGTGTGAGATCGTAAAACAGTTATTTTTCACAAAGAAAATAAAACAAATTCGCAATGCTTTTGGAAAATGAAACTACCATAAGACCTCCCACCACACACACAATGCAAACGCAGAATTGGAGGAGATTTCTTCTTATGATAGTCAAAGATGCTTGATACGCAAAATCAAATCATTTTTGATATTATTATTAGTGCATAGTGTAGAAAACATTTCGAAAGTATAATATTAATCTTAGCCAGCATAGGCATTCCGCATTGCCGCATCCTTCCTGTTTCGACCATTTCCGGGGTGTGAGGCTCGATGAAGTCTCGTCCACAAAGCTACGCTTTCTACAAAGCCCTGCTTCGGGTCAAACAAATGATCAACCTATGATCACAAAGATATAAGATCAAACAAATGATCATATCACAAATGATCAAACACTGATCATTTCACAGCAACACTCAGTATGCCATGTTACCAAATTGGGAGTATATCGCTGATGAATTTCAACTACATAACCTCTGAGCTCGTACGTCTCAGAGAAGGGTGTTAAGCTAAGAGAATAAATTCTCCGCCACCAACATAAATGTATTTGAAAGAAATCAGCTTTATATCTCAAAGTGTAACGTCAGACACACAATCCATACAAGTCTGTTCCGGGATCGAACAGAACCGAAGGCACTTCTCACGAAGCCCTTGCATTTCCGGATAATTTCTAATCACGTCCGGACTTCCCGTCACTAAGGGTGATAAAACCTCTAAATCGGAGATCAGCCGATGTAGAGTAACTCAACGGTAATCCTTCCGTTTTCAAAAATATCCGGTCTTCAACACCGGTCTTCAAATGCAATTCATATCGACGTATCACATATTCGGAATGGGTTATACGACCCCATGGTCCTTTCCCGGCTAACCCGAATAGTGAGCGTTTATTCAAAAATAAGTGTGGCATTCAAATTCATCCAATTCACAACAAATACCATATTCAAGGTAATTATTGATAGTCGGTTATTTAACTATCAATAACGATGCGCAACATCATCAGATTCCAAATAATTTTCCAAATTATTTCATCTTCAAAAATATCTTTACTAGATATAAAATTTCCACACTTCAAAAATAAATCAATATTTATTTTTAAACAACTTCCCTTTCCTTTATAAATTCCATATTGAATTTATATTTCAAAATATCTACTGATATACGATCTTCAAGTCGATTTCAATATTCACTTTCAATTTATCTTAAAGAAGATAAATTCTCAAAACGTTTCATTTCATATTGGAAAAGCAATTCCATACTTATTTTAAAAATAAGTGTTTCCCAAATCTATTTATTTTCAACACTTGAAAAATATTCGATATACTTAAATCAATATTAAGTATATATTTCATTCTTTAAGGAAATCATTTATTTTAACAACATCTATTTGAGTCAAAACGAATGTTACGTAAAACATCGTTACGACGACTCAAAATCACTAGTATAGGGATTCAGATTTAGATAGATATATAAATCCCAATACTACATTAAAAACATTTCCTTTCGGAAATCATTTACTATAACAACAGTGTTATAGTCCACCATTTCCTTATATTTCTCGAAAACGTCTATTTCAACAACAAGTGTGGAAATCTATGCTTTCGATTCATAATACATTTTAAAACATCTTTAAAATGTTTAACTTCATTTTTAATATCATTTCTTCAAAAATAAATCCATTTCATTCAATAATATATTCACTGTCCAAAATCGTGAATATAATTCACTAATTACTTTCCACTATTTTCTACACATTTTATTTCAATAATAATTCGCTATCCAAAATCGCGAATATATCTCCTTTAACAATCTTCTATATTTAATTTATCAAATTCAATTGATTTCGAATTTATAAAAAACAACGTTTATAAATTCTAATTTTATTTTATAACAACTTTGATTTAAAATCTTCCTTTATTAACTTCTATACTTTACTTATCAAAATAAGTGATTTCGGATTTATAACCAACTTTTATAAATTCCAATTCTATTTATAAAAACTTCAATACCAAATCAATTTCAATATTGATTTAAAAATTTATTTATCACTACTAAGTAAATTCCTCATTTTTTCTCAAATTATTCAATATTCTGTTTTAAAATGGATTCTTCAAATTGAAATCATTTTACATTGATTTCCCAATTTATTTCAATTTACCAATTAAATTTCTAGTTGGATTTCCAGCTTATCTTCTTTTAATAAATTCCTTTTTAAGGAAATAAATTTCAATCGTTTCTTTCAATCTATTTAAAAATCCAAATTTAAATTAAATTCTTCAATTTCAAAAATTGATTCATTTAGAAAATTTTCTACTTGAATTTAAAAAATTCAATTTCGTTTATCTTTGGAATCCAATGATGTCAAACATCCATTCAGCTAAATTTTAGCTTTCAAACAATTTCCAGATATCAATATGATTAATAGCATCACTATAATCATTCACAGATTCATATCACAATAGAAATGAATTCAATCAATGTGAGGGGTCCAGTTGGATCCCTCCAACCTGTTTCCCTGCATCCAAAGACGTTAGCACAATTCCAATTCCGCTCCAGTACGGAATTATCGTGGTATATGGGTTTTATAAAAATCCGCTTACTAACGGCGCAATAGGGTCTCATCCGCTATACGAGGCGGGAAATCATCAATCCAATATATACATATGCCAATATGTATATATTGCTATATATAGATATATATCCTACTATATCTAATATCACATCCAATAGCAATCAAATCAATCAATAAATAACTGAAAATTCCACTTTCATTTTGAGTGAGAAAAACCTCACCTTAGCTTTTATTTGCAATCCAATTTTCCATTCCAGTTTTGTTTTCTCGATTTTAACCTGGTATAAACAATTTATACATTTCGTAAATATTCGAACAATCGAATAATTATTTATTGTTTAAATAAATTTATGCTAATCTAATAATTTATTTTTAGCAAATAAATTTTATTTTAAATTAATTCCCCCTTTATAAAAATCCATTAGTGATTAAAATGCTTAAATAAGCTAATTAAACAAATCAATCACTTAAGTAAATTACCTTTTAAAATGAATTAATAATATTTGAAATAAATCGAACCATCCGTTTCCATTTAGTAAAATTTTATTTTATCTAATCAATTCAATTTCAAACAAATTTCCATTTAAATAATTTTAATCATTCATTTAACTAAGATTTTGTTTTAGACTATAATTTAATTTAACATCTTTAAACTAATAGTTTCCTATAACACATTATTTCCTGTATATACATTAAAATTTTTAAACTGCTTATATATATATTTTCAACCGCGTATATATATTATTCTTAACTTATCTATATATAAATTAAATTGTATAAATAAGATTTTATACCTTCACTGCTTGATTTCACTGCCAGAAACCACTTCGAGGTGGTCGACACTGCTTGGCGATCGAACGAGCACGCGAAACCCCGTATCTCAAAATGTCGTACGCGAACCCAGTTTCGATTCGCCTCCGCCATCCCATGTGAGCGTCACTCGAGCCCTTCCTCTTCGTAGGCGATGCCCAGCCAAGACCACGTTGCCCTGGCCTCAATCATCTACTCGCGACCGACCATCAAGGTCGCGATTCCCTTCCGATTTGAAACGATCGAACCCCAAAATCCCCCAGTCGCGATGCTTCCAACGATTCGCCATAACCCTAGCTACCGCCGCCGTTGTTGCCTACCCATGTCGCGACTAATCGCCGCCACTAACCAGCTCGCGAAACCCAACTTAGTCGAAGGCTGCTCCTTCGAAATTCACATGATTCGAACACGAGCCACCCCATTTGACCGCACGCGATTTTGATTATCAGAGAGGAGGGAAGATTCGCAATTTCTAAAGGATTTCTTTTTCTTTTTTGAACTCAGCACCATTTTAAACGAGAGTATGGAGTAGAAGTATCAGCCATTGTTCTTTGATTTTTGTGAACGAGAGTTTTAACTTTAAACGAAATGATTTCCTTTCGCGTATCTTAACAGAGAAGGAAGGGGAGACAAGGGTACGCGATTTACAGAGAAAGGTCGGCATTGAAATGAAATGGAGCCAGGAATCTCTGCTGCGTTGACAAAGTTTAAATTTTAAATTTAAATTGAATTTGATTTATTTTTAATGCGTTTATTCACCGTACGGTTACATAACAACTCCAAATGCTTCGAAATTTGAAATCCAGTAATAATTCAATATTACGGACCCAATGGAACTGGTTTCGTCGAATTCCGAGACTGCGCCTCGGACGGCTATTTTTAAATATCGATTCGAACGATTTAATTTCAGAACTGAACAAATAAATGTAAACTTCAATTCTGAAGCTTCTATTATCTTCAGTATTATCAATATGAATTTTAAAAGCTTTCGAAATATTTTTCTTCAGCTTAAAATTGAATATTCAAATTTTTATTCAACATTCAATAGATTAAATTTTAAAGTTTAATCGCAAAATTCAGAGTTATATCGGGGATTCAAATTAAATTATCGTTCAAATATTTAAAATTAATTAAATATTCTCAATTTAATTTGTTCAAAATTCAGGGTCGTTACATCAGCGCCCTCGACTTTCGCTACCAAATAATCCTCAGGAACTAGTTTGTCCGGACTCCTCACAGGATCAACTTTAGAACCTCCCCCTTTGAGGCTCAAGGCAGTGCCACCCTGTGGCACTCTTGAGAAGTTCATTTCAAGGGAGCGCCTTTTTCCCTAGAGCCACTTCAAAACACTTTCTACTATACACATATAGTATTTTTCAAATCATACACCAAGTATGAATCTCATATAAATCTCCTTTACAAAATCGATTCCCAAAATCGATAATTCATAAACTAGGCTTTCCAAATTCAAATTTTATTTTCCACAAAATCAAAAGCCTTTCCCAATCCAAAGGTTCCCAAAACCTTTTCTCAAAATCATTTCCATAAAATCCTTTTTATCTATTCATATATATATATATATATATATATATATTTTGGAAAATCCTTGAATCAATTTATACTTGTATAAATTCACTTTCATACTTCAAATACTTTCAAAAATCTTTTTTTCTTCTGGAATAGATTCAACAAGGGGAGTTTTATCTTATATAACAAAGATATATAACTTTGTTTATTCAAAATCAAATATCCAAATTTGATTACTCTTTTATAAAGTTATTTACCACTTACTTCCATAAAGCAAATTTTTTTTTACCATAGAAATTTCCAATTTCCCCTTTACTTCACCATATATTTCACAAAATATACTCTTCATTTCAAAGACCATTTTACAGTTCTTATCCATAAATTTCCAGTTTCAATTTCATTCAACTCGTACGATGTACATAAATCATCTGTATGCTATATTAATCTGATCGCTCACTCGATCACACAATTTCACTTCCGAACTAATATTGTCCACCCGACTTCCTAGAGCGTACTCAGATTTGGTGTCTTGATCAAAAACCGTCATTCTCCTTGCATAGTTCACAACTATGATAGAGAATACCCAGAACCAATAAAAAATCCATATCCAGGTTCGCCGTCGAAAATCGAGTGAAAAATTCCAACTCGGATCGATAATACTATCTCAAAATTCTATGCTCGAATCTGGATCAAATTACTATGCGAATAGAATAATATACGTACATCCTACGTATTTTCTTCATTGATTATCAGTTAAATCAATTCCCTTTTTATTCATCCTCACTTTGATTTTATTCACTTATTCATATTTGCCTTAATCCCCATTTGGATTATCACTTCAACAGTTTGAACTCCGACCAGTTTATATTTAGGAAAATAGCTTGAAAAAATTAAAATAGATAAGTAGTTGAAAAATAATTATTAGTTTGTAAAATAGCTGCAAAATAGTTAAGTATTTGTAAAATAGTTGAAAAATAGTAAAATAATTGCAAAATAATTATAAAATAGTAATTAGGTATAAAGTAGTTGAAAAGATAGTAATTAGTTTATAAAACAGTTGAAAATTTGTTAAATGGTCACAAATATATTTATAAATAAGTATAAGATGGTTTGGGCTTTAAAAAAAGAAAGATTGTATATATACATAACTTGGAAAAATAGGTTTATATTAAAACAATTCATTTTGAAAATAGTCCAGAGCCAAACTGTTCAACTTCCCAATCTCCAATTCCAATTAATTGCCAATTTCCAATTAACTTTCAATTTCATTTTACTTTAAATCATCTCGAATTATACAAATTCGTGTTATTATTCCAAAGGTTGATTTAATCCCATAAATCAATTTAACCTTTACTTTTAATTTAACCATTTAATTCTGAGTTCAAAATTCCATTTTAATTTACCTTTACTTCACTTATTTCAAAGTTCAAATAAAAGTTCAAAACAATTTTAATTTACAAATTCAATTATTCAAATAGTTCAGTTCAAAGTAATTCTTTATCCTTAATTTCAAATTAAAGTTTAATTTCCTATTATCACAATAGTGGATATATTACCACACTTCATTCCTTATTCATTTAAACAAATTCAATTCACAATTTAAAGATTATTAATAACAATAGGATGACATCATCCAATTTATTCTAAAATGTCCATCAATTTCCAATTTACGGATCTCAAACCCATTTTAAGATCACACAAACTTCCCATTCAAATCAACTATTTAACTTTCCAAGTTAAATCTCAAATTTCATCTTGAAATTTCGAAATCTGGTTGTTCATTCCACACGTATTTAACTTCTTCTAAGTTAAATTCAATTTAATCCCATTAACCTTACTCAATTTGAATTCCCATTCCAAATTTTAAACTTTATATTAATAATCTTCCCACTTATAAGCTCAAAAACTTATCACTTTGGATTTTCTTATCACATTCCAAGGAAAATTTAAAACTCAACACTTAGTGTTTATTTCAAATCATCTTTGATATTATGTATATCCTCATTTATACATATTTATTTCCTTTACACACCAAGCTATACCTTAAATTTTTAAACCACCTTTGGTTTTAATTCAAAACAAATTTCTTTAAAACAATTTCAAGTTTTCTGGATTTAGATTTAAAATTTCACAATTTTAAATTATCTTCAATTCCAATTTATAAGTCATACTCACCTAAAAGTTTACTTCCCTAAAACATTTCATTTTGCTTAATCATTAACAACATTTCATTATTAAACACAACAACCATTTATGATAAAATCCAAGATTATCATATCTGGAAACCAATTCATTATTATCTTTATTCTGATAACACTTCTACAAATTCAAGATTTTAATTTCAGTTTGGATCCATTTCAAACTTATCTTCATTTAATTTCAATTTGGTTGTATTTCTATTACCACTTAATTTAATTCCATTAATTTAACAACCAATTACCTTAAAATATTATTAGAAAGAAATATTGCTGTATATATCAAAATATAATCTTATATAAGAATCATTTACCTTTGAAACCATTTTAAACCTTTATATAGGAAAATAACAAGTACGCTCTCTTATATAGATATACACTCAACTCATTCTAGGGTATCATTGACCCTATCCTTAATGAGTAATCCCACCAGAGCCAAGGTTATCACTTAACCTTTTAGCTCTGATACCAAGTGTAACGACCCGGCATTTTCAATCCCGAAAATTCCAGATAGTTAGGAAAGAAGAAAGAGATAGAAGAAGAAGAAACAGAACCACCAAAAATTCTCACATTCGCAGCGGATCAAAATATAATATCAGATAATAATAGTTTACAAAAGAATACTACATCGGTTGATTACATTTTTATACATCAGAATTACACACATACTCAAACACTGGACATATACAATCAACATGTCCCAAACAAACTACAATATATCATAGCGGAATACACTCTATACTTTCCTGCCATCCAGCTCGTCTTCTGAGCTCCAAAACGTCCTTAATTGAAAATCTGTAATACTCGGTTTGACCCGAGCATTACATCCAAGTAACACCCGGGTCAGGCTGGAAACCAGCGTGAGTAGACTCATTTAATATGGAATACAAAAGCATCCAACTTATATAAACCCGGGTAACTTGTATCAATTTACAACTTCACAAGTTGTTATAGACATCACTTATTTCACATATCAATTTCTAAGTACCAAACTTAGATTAAATGGTCCAATTCACTTAAATCATTCCATTTCAACCTATTGATTCCACATATCAAATCTGTACAGAATTATTATAGATTATAAATCGAAGTGGTTTCGGTTATTTACAAATACCCGACTCCGGTCTCTTCGAATTCAATGCCATTTTAACCCACTCTATTCAAGTGAACACAGTTCAACCTTTAATCATAAGATGTCATTCTTTTACACAACAATTCATCATCGACAGATAATCACATAATCACTATATCTTAAATATTCCATAACAGAAATATCAACCAATCATTTATAAGCAAGATTAGTTAGTCACCCATTCCTAATTAAATCAAATCAATTTCTTAAATCACTTTTAATCTTGCTTATTTAACAATAATTAATCACAAACCAATTAATTAATCATCATCTTAATTAATCACCCTAGATTAATTATCCTTAAATTACATTAAGTAATTAACCCTTAATTAATTACACAAATTAATTATTCTTAACCATTCACAGTAAATTAACCTCTAATGGCCTTCATTGATTAATTATTCTTCTAATTACATTTAATAATTAATCTTTAACTTAATTCCATTCATTAGTCAACTTTGATTTATCACCTTAGTAATTAACTTCCTTTAATTACTTATATTAATTAAATCAACCCCTTAATTAATTTTATTAATTAATCCTTTAATTACACCGAGTAATCACCACTTAATTACTTCCCTCAAGTAATTATCCTTTAATTAATACCTATCAAGTAATTTCCCTTAATTAATTACATCCAGTAATTTCATTAATTACTTCACTACGTCATTACACTCCATTAGTTACATTAGGTAATTATACTTAATCTTATCATCAAGTAATCCTCTTTAACTAATTAAACTTAATTAATTAATTAAAATTAATCCCATTTACTTAATTAATTACACTAAGTAATTAATCCCTTAAATTTCTTCATTAACTAATTACTCTTACTTAATTCATAAGTGGTTATCTTTAATAATTTCTTAACTACTTATACTTAAAAGATTCTAAATTAAGAAAACAAAATTATCTTAAATTAATCAAAAACTCTTAATCACTTAAAGATTGAAAATTCCCTTTGTAACTTCACATTTTGATAAACTAGAAACCTGATTGTTTAACAACAATCAATCAGAGACAACACCAGCTTCTTGAGTCCTACCCAATAGACAGTGCGAGCCAGTCATAAAAATTACTCGAGTCTAATCCTTCTTCTACTCGAGTCAAATCGAGACAAAACCCATTACCACAACCCAAACTCAAATGCACAGAAAATCTGGTGCACGTGCACCCATTCACGGCGGTGCTTCAGCCACCCCTCACACCTCCGGCAAGTCACTGTTGATCACCCCGATCCACTCAGGTACCCAGATAAACTACCCAGGAATCAAATTTGATAGGACCGGTCATCACTGGGAAAAACCCAGTCACAAGAATTCCCTGCTCCGCCCCTCTTCCGACCACCGGAGGACCCACACTTCCGTCCAGACCTTCCTTTTCTCACCACTTACTTTTCCCCCACAACTGACTTTCCTCGATGCTCCGACGATGGAGCAGTGACCATCTTTTCAATCACGACCAAAAACTACAACAAACCCTAATTCGATCAATCCCAGACGCCAAGAGGCACTAGAATTGACTCGACTATTTTTGCCGACCTTCTCGACCTCCCTTCCTGCTTCAGGCACAATCCCGATCACAAACAATCCAACGATCACCAGAAAAGGCAAGAAACCCAAATTCCGATCGTCCATCAATATCTCTCGAAATACCCAATTAAAAATCCAGGTTTTAATTTTTAAAAATCCTAGATTTTGTTGACGATTCAGGATATATATATAAAACATTAAATTGTGGAAATCAAAATTTTGATAAATTCTAAGTTTACTGTACAATTTCAAATTCCAGAAATGTTCAAACTTATTTAACTTGAAATAAGTTTTTAAACTTTAGCTTATGTCATAACTAACATAACTTGTTTTAAATACCTCACCCTGACAGAGACTAGATTAAGAGTACTGGAATTTTGATAAAAAATTTGAAACCTGTAAATGATTAACAAGTAGATGTTCTGTTGTTCAAACATGCACTCTTTTTTCTTCTTCTTTAGCATACATATATATTCTTTCATTTTCAAACAAACCTGCAAGCATAGTTTTACTCATACAAACAATTATCACAATGCCTATTCCATATTTACATCAGAGGAAACAAATTTAAAACAGGAGATGGGGTTGTTCACTCACCTGTATAAATGTTGAACAGAGATATAGTTGATTTATAATCAAACAAGATACCCTGATGCCAGAATTTCTATCATGCTTTGAGTTTTACCTATATCCTCTAATTTCCAGAGCATGTTTGACTAATTCTACTTAAAATAATTTCTAAACTTGACTCATGTTAATCATAACATATTTGTTTAAACACTGTAATGCTAGAACAGAGCAACTGATTCTTGTTTTCTCATTTTCACATATATACATATACATGCAAGCAATTTTTATCCAACTTAAGTAATCATTTCATACAGATCAAGATACAGGTGGGTTTTAAAATGTTTTAAGTGCAGGTTACTCACAGATTAACAAAAACCGAGTTATAAAGTAGAATTTAAATTTAAGAAGATAGAAGTACTCACCTGGAAAATAACTTGAACAAAGAATAACTTCTTGGAGATTGAAAACTATCAGCCTGGATTATTTTTTACTTTCTTCTTTGTTGATGTAGTAGTTGGTGATGTAGTGCTGGGTTTAGTTTACAGGTTGTAGAATTTACTCTTTTTTTTATACCCAGTTTTGATGAATCGAAATGGATTAAGAAGATGATATATATAAAAAGAAAATGTGTACAGGCTGAAGTGTACTGGTACAAACATTTGACAGAGATATTTTTCTTTTGGAGGGTGAGATGATATAATTTGTGCTGCCATTTATTATACTTGTCTTGTTTCTTATTCCATACTTATCTCATTCTGATTCTATGTACAAACTTGATTTTTTTATGAGTACATTCATATATATATATATAGCTCTGTCTTGTTGTCTCATTTCATTTCATACTACATGTAATCCCAGTAAGTATCTATATATAATTTTCTAGAATTATCTTATGTTTATATATCTACATTTATGTTAATATCATATATTTGTTTTGTACTTATCCTTTTTAAAGTTAACTATCAACATTTTATTTCTCATTTCTTATTTATTTTTATATTGATGTTAATTTCATAGCTTCTTGTGTTTATATATATATTTATTTTTATACTTATAACCATATATTTTGCTCTACACTTATATTTAAATATTGATAAGACTATATTTCAATGATTAGTTCAGTTAATTACCAATTTACAACAGTTTAAAAATTCGGCTTGTCACACCTGGAAACCTTAACTCTCAACCTACTCAAAATCAATTGAGCACCCGAGAGTTTAAAGGGAAAATAAAAATTTCGAGTCAGACATAAAGCCTGGTATAAATAATAATTTACAATCTCAAACCATTTAGATATCCACTGAGACCACGCCGCTTAGCGGAACGGGTTTTCCCCTCGCTAGTATCCTAAAACATTTATAAACCATATAATGTTCTTGTAACGATCCCGAATTTTATATAAATTTAAATTTATAATTAAATTAGTTTTTGAATAAAATTTGTGAAATAATTCGATAAGGTGATGCGAGTTTCCCCGATATCCAAGTATATTTGTATAAATCGTTTTGATTAATTTAAAAATATTGTATATATGAGAATATATATCTGTATTTGAACATATCTGACTAAATTTGAAATAATAATATATATTTTGACTTGAATTTAAATTGTTAATAAGTGGTTTAAAAATAAAAATAAAAATAATAGTAAATGAATGTAATATTGGATAGTTAAGTTTAAAATAAAATAACGAAAGTAAATTATATATTGATAGTTTAAGTTTGAATAACATAAGCAAAATAAAAAGTGTGCAGGCTGAAAGTTATCAAAGAGATTAAAAATATACATAAGTTAAACAACTAAAATACAAAGGACTAAAACAAAATTATGTTTTCATTAACTCTTAAACAAATGTATATACAAGCATAGTACAAACAATTGTATATAGTAAACAATTATAAAAGGATTCAGGCTGAAATTTTTAAGAAAATAAAATATACAAATAGTGTACAAAGCAATATTTTTATAAACAGGAATTGTACAAGCATTTAATGAAGCCACCCAATATTTCTTCTCAGCCGAAATGCAAGGCAAAGCAAATATATTCAAGTATTCAACAAGTAAAATAAAATAGATAAGTATGCAAACATGAAAACAAGTAAACAAAAGCTTGTAAAGGAAGACATCAAGATATATTCATATTGTACAGCCGAAGAGATAAGCATGAAGACATAAAGGACTAAAATAATAAATGCTTTCATCTGCTCAATACAACAAAGCTGCAGCCACCAAAAACATATTGCCTCGGCCAGCAAAGATTAAAATATCCCGGCCAAACTATTGTACAAATATATTACTTTGTATTGTACAAATATCATCATCAACCTGTAATCTTCTTTATACATCAAGCTTCCTCATTTCATTTCGTTCCAAACCAAACTTAGAAAGCCTGAAAGCAAACTGTGAAAGCAAATATAGCAAACCAGAGAAAAAGAAATAAACAAAGTACATATGTACATACTTATATAAAACAAAGTATAAGCAAAAGCTTACAAAAGAAACACAAAGTACTTGGCAATTAATGCCATCATCTCTTTAGCCCCCAAACCAGACATCAGTAGACAAAGCAAGAACAAATCCCTGATTTCTTTTGTACAAAACATATTATAACTCTGTACAAAACCAAATGCATACCTGTCTACTTCATTTCTTATATACATTATCTTAGCTCGTTTCTTCAAGTAAGATGTTATTCAAACTGAAACAAAAGTAAGCCTCAGTTCAAATTTAAACAAACTTAAACAAACAACAACTCAAGGCAACCAGAGATCAAAGAAGAGATCTCAGCAAGCAAGTTTAAGAGCTGTTTGAAAACAAAAGTGCTCTGTTCCTCTTTATCCGGTGAGTAAACTTACTGTTTTCAAATTTAAACTTGTATATTTAACTTACAAATGGTATGTGCTTTGATGTTTTTTTTTACAAGTAGTTCTGAGTATTTTCTGTTGTTCTGGGAATTTATATGGTCGTTCTTCAGTATTTCAAGTTTCTGAACACACAAAAGCAGAGAAAATTTTAAATACTTCTTCATATAAATATTTTAAAACTTAGGTGTTGATGCTAATTTAAGTTGTTTACCCAAAAATCAAGTTCTGGAAAACTTGATTGAAGTTTAACAGTATGATATATATACTGTTTTTTTTCAAGTTACAGTAAAATGAAATCAAAAAGGTTAAAATTCGAATGTGTTAATTTGAAAATTTGATCACATATCTTGAATTAACATACAAAGTTAGGATTTTTAGAATGAAAACAATGATTTTTAATTCAATATGGAAGGTGCAGTTTGGAAATAAACAAAAGTTATATTTTTGTCAATATCTGTTGAGTGGGTTAATTTTAATTGCTGAAATTTATTATGAAGCAAGATTGAAGACGTATTGTCACAAGAAAAATGCTAGAATAATTTTCGAATGCATAGATTTTGGGTTCGAGATCGAAGTAGGGTTTTGGGTTCGAATATTTGGTGGTCTGTATGTTCGACGATTTCGTCACCGTGGGTCGACCGAGTTGCACGCAACTCCAGGTGGTGGAAGAGGGTAGGTAGTCGAAGTCTTCACTGGAGTTTTAGTGGTAGCGGTGGCCGGTGGCGCGTGAACGAGGCGTTTGCAGGTGATGGTGTTCCCAGTTTTACGTGTTCCAGGTTTTGGGTCGATCATCTCGAATTTGATTTCGAGAGGTCTGGGTAGTTCAGGTGATTGGAAATGGAGGGGAAGATGAATGTCGACTTGTTCGACGAGGTGGGGTAGGCTGGAGATGAACGGCGACGATGTACACGTGAACGTGCACGTTTTGTGTGCATCTGGAATTTTGTTTTGAGAAGACGAGCTCGACTCGGAGTTGTACTCGCGTAGTTTGGTATGCGACTCGAAGCAGGTGAGTTCGGCAGATGACTCGAGGCTGGCTCGAGTTTTTAGTGTGTTTGACTCGGGTCTGGAAAGTTTAGTTGAAAACTTAGTTTGTGAATAAACCAGGTTTTAAATTTTATATTGTTTTAGTAACCAAAAGTATTCGAGTAATTAAGTGGATTTTTAAAAGTACTTAAATTTAAAATGGAATTTGAATTTGTAAAGGAAGAATGTAAACAAATTCCAGATTTGAAATAAAATAGAGTTTTATAAATTTAGATGTTAAATAAGTTTAAAGGATGTGATGTAATGGCTTTAAGTAATTAAATAAGTAAAGGTTAATTAAATAAAGATTTGAGAATGATAATTAATTTATAATTAAAGGTTAATTGATTTATTATAAAAAGTTAATTTATAAATGATTAAAGATTAATTAATTAAAATGGTTTATAATTAATTAATGATTAATTAACCAAGATTTGTAGTTTATTCATAAGTAATTAATCTGGTATAAATTAATTTTTATCAGACAATTAAATTGATCTTACTTATGAATGTTTGGATTCTATTGAATGTGAATTGTTGATATCCTTGATATATGATCATTTGTGATATACCCTGATTTATGTTGTGATCTGTAATTTACTTATCTGCGATATATATAGCTGTGATTTCTATTTCTGTGATATATTACTATGTGAATATGAAAACCCTTGACTCGTAAACGACATTTGAATTTCGATGCGACAGGGAGTCGGATTCCAGTTGGTTATCCGAAACCCACATCGAATTGTAATGATGAATCTTTATGACCGATAAATTTATTTTATCTATGAATCTGTAAATGAAGATAAGCGTTGTGGATTATACCTCTTATCGATATATCTGTGATGATTAATGTTGTGCACTATTGTGTGAAACCCCTGGACTACACTTTACACACACAAATATGGATTTCACGTGGAAATCGGTTAAGTCACAGATAATTTAAATTTGATATTTTTGAAATTGAAATTTTAATTTCAATTGATTTTGAAATTGGAAATTTGGGTTTAAAGTGAAAAGCTTTTGAAATGGAATTTCAAAGATAAAAGTTATTTCGAATAACTTAATCGAGTTTCGAAAATTTAAATAATTTGATTTAAATTTGAATTCAAGTTTGAAATTGAATTCTACGATTTGAAGCTAAGGATTAAGATGTTGTACAAGTTATATATGGGTTAGACCATTTTAAATGTATTGATTTGGGAATTTGAATTTAATTCAAGGGTTTTAACTCGTGTAAATATAACTGGATTTTTCTGAAACCAAACTATTTGTTTTCAAATAGTAAAAGCTTTCACATAAGTAATGAACTTCCAATTTATGTTGAAAGAATTTCAAGTTTGAAATAGAATTGAAATGTTTTGAAAACTATGAAATGAGTCTTTGATTCAAAGACCGAACGAGTTAATCCAACTTGAAATGGAATTGTTTTAAAAGCTATAAGTTAAATCTTGATTTAAAGATTTAACGAGTTAATCCAATTGAAATGGAAATTATCTTGAAATCTATGAATGAATCTTTGTGAATGGGGTTAACTTTGTGAATTGAATCTTTTTGTTTAAAGATTAAAAGTATGGAAATTGTTTAAACCCTTGAAGGTTTTTGAATTGAATCTTTTGTTTAAAAGATCGGAAATGGTAATTTGTTTTAACCATTCGAATGAAAAGTTTTGGGCTTTAAGCTGTGATTTAACTGAGACTCCAGTATCCATATGATTTTTTTTATTGCGCTCGTTATTCGGTTTAGCCGGGAGAGGACCTTTGTGTCGTATAACCCATTCCGAATAATGATACGACGTATATGGATAGCATTTGAAGACCGGTGGTGAAGACCGGATATTTTTGAAAACGGAAGGATTACCGTCGAGTTACTCTGCATCGGCTGATCCCCGATATAGAGGTTTTATCACCCTTAGTGACGGGAAGTCCGGACGTGATTGGAAATTATCCGGATTTGCAAGGGCTTCGTGAGAAGTGCCTTCGGTTCTGTTCGAACCCGGAACAGACTTGTATGGATGTGTGTCTGACGTTACACTTTGAGATGTAAAGCTGGTTTCTATCAAATACATTTCTGTTGGTGGCGGAGAATTTATTCTCTTAGCTTAACACCCTTCTCTGAGACGTACGAGCTCAGAGGTTATGTAGTTGATGGTTACTAGTGATACATTCCCAATTTGGTAATGTGGCATACGAAGTGTTGCTGATCAATTGTTGATCGAAGCGTGGCTTTGTGAAAAAGCGTGGCTTTGTGAAAAAGCGTAGCTTTTTGGACGAGACTTCGTCGAGCCTCACAACCCGGTAATGGTCGAAACAGGAATGTTGCGACAAAGGTTTGTAGGGGTAGCGCCCCTAGGGTATGTCATTTCCTTCTGGATAAAGGGTGGTATCATGGTATGGAGCCCAGATACTTAACTCGTGTGGACACGGTAATTTATTACTGTATGATGTTGCTTTGTTGGTTTTCGGGATCCCGGATAAAGGTCGGTAACGACCGGGGGATGGCATGACTCGTGTGTTAGTTACCTAGTTACAGCTGTACAACGTGAGGTAGCGTCGGCCTTTTGTTTGCGGAGATCCGGTTAGGATCCGGGGCGTCTTTCCAGAGGCGTTTCTATTTCGGTAAGGAAGTTCCTTAGCCTGATCATTTGTTGGAAATCCAAAGAAACAATACGAACCCTGTACGGTTTTAGTTGTATTACCTGCTATGGAATGTGGCGGTAACCTGCCATTGAACATAGTAGCTATAGTAGGCATACAATAATGGTTGTATGCTGGCTAAGATTGATATTATACTTTCGAAATGTTTTTCTACACTATGCACTAATGATAATATCCAATGATTTGCGTAGTAAGCATTTTTGACTATCATAAGGAGAAATCTCCTCCAATTCTGCGATTGCATTGTGTGTGTGGCGGGAGGCCTTATGGTAGTTTCATTTTCCAAAAGCATTGCGGATTTCAATGTTAAAAGCCTTTTGTGTTTGTGTAAAGATAAACTGTTTTTGTTGCTCACACCAGTCCCATGACTGATCCGGAGTTTATTGTTCCTTTCCTAAACTCTGGGTGCCCACAATTTTCCACACGGGCAGTCTAGAGTTGGGTTTTTCAGATATTCAGGTTTAGTGGATTATCTGGGGCTAGTTCAGTTCTTGGAGTTCATGGACTGACGTTGCTTATCTTGGAGCATTCTATTGGAGACATTCTATCCGCTGCCAGTGTTATCTATTTCTTTCCGCTGCTATTTCTTGTATCATATCTCTGATGTATATAGATATTCATTGTATCATCATTGTATCTGGATATTGTATCAGATGTTGTATATCTATATTCTTTTTCTTTTCCGCTGTGTTGTTATACTTATTGTGTTATGAGCTCCGGCGAATCGGATTTGAACGGTCGAATCTGCGGCATTCTAGTACAATGTGAAGTACGGATGTTGATTTTCGAACGCGAAAAATCCGAGTCGTTACATTTGGTATCAGAGCTAAGGTTGAACTTTAGCTCAGGAGTATAACACGTTAAGTAGCTCATTAGAGATAGAGTGAAGTAAACTCTAGAATGAGTAATCTCTAAGATATCCGTCTGAACGTCTCAGTAAATTCTCTTGCTATCCACTGATAGTAAGTATGAGTGTAAGAAGAGGATGAGATAGGGGACAGGGAAATACGACTGTAAATGATCAATACTCTGTAACAACGAGGAAGTAATCTTTTCTATATCAATCTCTTTTGTTCAGCATCTTTTCTCAATTCTTCCATGATTTCTGGTCGATCCAGAAAAGAAAAATTCGATATATTAATATGGGACATAAACTCCAGATATGCCAAATTGTTTGTTTGGATGAATTGATTGCTTTGATTGCTATGGTTGATAGGTATAATTTGTTTTCTAAACTGAAAGCTTTGAAATTGTATCCATATATCTATCTATTTCTTTGGGTCCCGATATGTTCTACGAATGGTTAGTTATTTCTTCGAACTAACCGATGTCACTGTATATTTCGTAGATCTGGATAAACCCGAGTATCTTGTGAAGTGTCAAACAGATTCGTTCTTGTATCTATTATTGATATTCTGATTTGGTAAGCCAAATGTAGAATCAATGTTCAGTTTGATTAAATGAAACATTCTTCATCTATCTTTTTGTCTCCTTGGTAATTTCGAGGACGAAATTCTTTTAAGGGGGGAAGTCTGTAACGATCCCGAATTTTATATAAATTTAAATTTATAATTAAATTAGTTTTTGAATAAAATTTGTGAAATAATTCGATAAGGTGATGCGAGTTTCCCCGATATCCAAGTATATTTGTATAAATCGTTTTGATTAATTTAAAAATATTGTATATATGAGAATATATATCTGTATTTGAACATATCTGACTAAATTTGAAATAATAATATATATTTTGACTTGAATTTAAATTGTTAATAAGTGGTTTAAAAATAAAAATAAAAATAATAGTAAATGAATGTAATATTGGATAGTTAAGTTTAAAATAAAATAACGAAAGTAAATTATATATTGATAGTTTAAGTTTGAATAACATAAGCAAAATAAAAAGTGTGCAGGCTGAAAGTTATCAAAGAGATTAAAAATATACATAAGTTAAACAACTAAAATACAAAGGACTAAAACAAAATTATGTTTTCATTAACTCTTAAACAAATGTATATACAAGCATAGTACAAACAATTGTATATAGTAAACAATTATAAAAGGATTCAGGCTGAAATTTTTAAGAAAATAAAATATACAAATAGTGTACAAAGCAATATTTTTATAAACAGGAATTGTACAAGCATTTAATGAAGCCACCCAATATTTCTTCTCAGCCGAAATGCAAGGCAAAGCAAATATATTCAAGTATTCAACAAGTAAAATAAAATAGATAAGTATGCAAACATGAAAACAAGTAAACAAAAGCTTGTAAAGGAAGACATCAAGATATATTCATATTGTACAGCCGAAGAGATAAGCATGAAGACATAAAGGACTAAAATAATAAATGCTTTCATCTGCTCAATACAACAAAGCTGCAGCCACCAAAAACATATTGCCTCGGCCAGCAAAGATTAAAATATCCCTGCCAAACTATTGTACAAATATATTACTTTGTATTGTACAAATATCATCATCAACCTGTAATCTTCTTTATACATCAAGCTTCCTCATTTCATTTCGTTCCAAACCAAACTTAGAAAGCCTGAAAGCAAACTGTGAAAGCAAATATAGCAAACCAGAGAAAAAGAAATAAACAAAGTACATATGTACATACTTATATAAAACAAAGTATAAGCAAAAGCTTACAAAAGAAACACAAAGTACTTGGCAATTAATGCCATCATCTCTTTAGCCCCCAAACCAGACATCAGTAGACAAAGCAAGAACAAATCCCTGATTTCTTTTGTACAAAACATATTATAACTCTGTACAAAACCAAATGCATACCTGTCTACTTCATTTCTTATATACATTATCTTAGCTCGTTTCTTCAAGTAAGATGTTATTCAAACTGAAACAAAAGTAAGCCTCAGTTCAAATTTAAACAAACTTAAACAAACAACAACTCAAGGCAACCAGAGATCAAAGAAGAGATCTCAACAAGCAAGTTTAAGAGCTGTTTGAAAACAAAAGTGCTCTGTTCCTCTTTATCCGGTGAGTAAACTTACTGTTTTCAAATTTAAACTTGTATATTTAACTTACAAATGGTATGTGCTTTGATGTTTTTTTTTTACAAGTAGTTCTGAGTATTTTCTGTTGTTCTGGGAATTTATATGGTCGTTCTTCAGTATTTCAAGTTTCTGAACACACAAAAGCAGAGAAAATTTTAAATACTTCTTCATATAAATATTTTAAAACTTAGGTGTTGATGCTAATTTAAGTTGTTTACCCAAAAATCAAGTTCTGGAAAACTTGATTGAAGTTTAACAGTATGATATATATACTGTTTTTTTTCAAGTTACAGTAAAATGAAATCAAAAAGGTTAAAATTCGAATGTGTTAATTTGAAAATTTGATCACATATCTTGAATTAGCATACAAAGTTAGGATTTTTAGAATGAAAACAATGATTTTTAATTCAATATGGAAGGTGCAGTTTGGAAATAAACAAAAGTTATATTTTTGTCAATATCTGTTGAGTGGGTTAATTTTAATTGCTGAAATTTATTATGAAGCAAGATTGAAGACGTATTGTCACAAGAAAAATGCTAGAATAATTTTCGAATGCATAGATTTTGGGTTCGAGATCGAAGTAGGGTTTTGGGTTCGAATATTTGGTGGTCTGTATGTTCGACGATTTCATCACCGTGGGTCGACCGAGTTGCACGCAACTCCAGGTGGTGGAAGAGGGTAGGTAGTCGAAGTCTTCACTGGAGTTTTAGTGGTAGCGGTGGCCGGTGGCGCGTGAACGAGGCGTTTGCAGGTGATGGTGTTCCCAGTTTTACGTGTTCCAGGTTTTGGGTCGATCATCTCGAATTTGATTTCGAGAGGTCTGGGTAGTTCAGGTGATTGGAAATGGAGGGGAAGATGAATGTCGACTTGTTCGACGAGGTGGGGTAGGCTGGAGATGAACGGCGACGATGTACACGTGAACGTGCACGTTTTGTGTGCATCTGGAATTTTGTTTTGAGAAGACGAGCTCGACTCGGAGTTGTACTCGCGTAGTTTGGTATGCGACTCGAAGCAGGTGAGTTCGGCAGATGACTCGAGGCTGGCTCGAGTTTTTAGTGTGTTTGACTCGGGTCTGGAAAGTTTAGTTGAAAACTTAGTTTGTGAATAAACCAGGTTTTAAATTTTATATTGTTTTAGTAACCAAAAGTATTCGAGTAATTAAGTGGATTTTTAAAAGTACTTAAATTTAAAATGGAATTTGAATTTGTAAAGGAAGAATGTAAACAAATTCCAGATTTGAAATAAAATAGAGTTTTATAAATTTAGATGTTAAATAAGTTTAAAGGATGTGATGTAATGGCTTTAAGTAATTAAATAAGTAAAGGTTAATTAAATAAAGATTTGAGAATGATAATTAATTTATAATTAAAGGTTAATTGATTTATTATAAAAAGTTAATTTATAAATGATTAAAGATTAATTAATTAAAATGGTTTATAATTAATTAATGATTAATTAACCAAGATTTGTAGTTTATTCATAAGTAATTAATCTGGTATAAATTAATTTTTATCAGACAATTAAATTGATCTTACTTATGAATGTTTGGATTCTATTGAATGTGAATTGTTGATATCCTTGATATATGATCATTTGTGATATACCCTGATTTATGTTGTGATCTGTAATTTACTTATCTGCGATATATATAGCTGTGATTTCTATTTCTGTGATATATTACTATGTGAATATGAAAACCCTTGACTCGTAAACGACATTTGAATTTCGATGCGACAGGGAGTCGGATTCCAGTTGGTTATCCGAAACCCACATCGAATTGTAATGATGAATCTTTGTGACCGATAAATTGAAATTTATTGAAATTGAAAACCTATTGAAATTATCTGTGTTTGGAAACCTATTGAAATTGAAAATTTAGAATATGACTTCAAAATGTGGTTTGGGTTTAAGATGATTTAAAAGAATATTTCAAGTTATCTAAATTTAAGAAAGATTAGTGATTCTAAATTTAGAATTATCTGTGAATATATGGATTGGAAACCTATTGAAATTGAAAATTTAGAATATGACTTCAAAATGTGGTTTGGGTTTAAGATGATTTAAAAGAATATTTCAAGTTATCTAAATTTAAGAAAGATTAGTGATTGGAAATTTGGTTTTATTTAAATAATATATTATTAAATTGTTTTGGAAATGGAAATGATATATTATTGAATTGGGTTTTGAAATGGAAATAATACATTGATAATTTGGGTTTCAAATAGCAATAATATTTTGGTTTTAAAGTATATACTATTTTGAAGTAAAGGATATGTTTTGAAATGGCAATAATATTTTGGTTTTTGAAGTATATACTATTTTGAAGTAAAGAATATGGTTTTGAAATGGCAATAATATTTTGGTTTTGAAGTATATACTATTTTGAAATAAAGAATATGTTTTGAAAGAGCAATGATTGTGTATTTAAAAGTATATATATTTTTAAATGACCACGGTGTTATAATAATGTTTGGTTGTTAAAGAGACCGGGATCAGATATGGACATACTCTCTGTCGATACCGAAAACCACTTTTACAACTGTGTACGCGGTGGAGTTTCCAGAATGAAGTAGGATGGTGGCGACGATCCTAAGGTATATACGTGGACCCAACTCCCGTGAGTTGGCATAAGGTGGCTAAAACAGGAGCGATCGACGGGCCAAGGAGGTAGCACCTTTGATCGGACACACTTCTTCGATACCATTCTATTACTTGTAATTGATTTAGTGGCCACTCTTGATTTGGGAGTGTTGTTCGAGGTGGGCGGTAGTGGCTGCTATGCGTCACCACCGGTCCGGATGCGTAATTGGTATATCTACCCTGGCATTGCCTTGTGTGCCGTGTCACCTACCATATCGAGCTTTACTACGATTTGTGATTTCTCCCGTAGCCTGTGGAGTATCGAGGGTAGCCCCCATTTTGGGAGTATGCTGATACTGGATAGACTACTGGGACTATTACGTGTTAAGGGGAATATTGGGTCACTCCTTAATGCTATTTAAAAGTATGTTTATTTTATATTAGACATTATTATAATAGCGAATATTACTACATAGTAAATAGTTTAACGGATCCTTAGGGGATGTGAATCCCGAGCATCTCTTAAGTTACTGCACTCATGTTAGACACTGGATAGGAGATGTCAAATCCCGTAAACATCTCTGACGCCGTTCCACTCATATATTTATCATTGATTTCACTTACATAAGATCTTTTAGTTCTGACTTGAGTGTTTTGTCTTTTCAATTCGCTCGGGTCAGCCTGAGCATTTCAGGATTTGAAGGCCCTATTTCTGAAGGACGAAGACAAAGATTTTATTATTACTATTTGTTATATATTCCACTACACCATTGTATTCCGTTGCATTTATTATCATTCTCTGGTATGTGTAACTCTGATATGTATTGTATAAGTATAATCAAATGTTTTGTAAAACAGCTTCATGAACTGTTATTTGATTATTATATATTATCGTTCCGCTGCAAGATTCTATTTGTTTCTTTTATTTCTCCACTTTTTCTTATTTACCCCATAACAATCCGCCCTTCTGTATGGATTAAGTTGGCACGTGTGTCTGCTTAAGCGTACAAAAAGGTGGGGCGTTACATGATCAGTGTATATAACAAGGCACTAAAATAGTTTGCCTTTATAATCAAACACACAGCGAAAATAAAAAACTCTAATAATAAGCTTGCCTCCTGCACGTCCTTGGAAGCTTTATTCGTCTAAAACACCTGGAAACCTTAACTCTCAACCTGTCACATCCTGGAATTTTCGACTTCCGAAAATTCGACATCGATACTCACTTTATCGACTGCCGAGCAATCGAGTGCCGGAAACTCCAATAGTGAGGGTTTTAAGAAAACGAAAAAGTAGAAGAAGAAGAAAAAGAAGAAAGAAGAACAACAGAACACATCAGAACAGAAAACAATATCAGAATCTTACACATCGCAGCGGAACAATATATAATAGATAAATGAATATCTTTTAAAAACAAAAGAATTATATATGTTATTACATTACATCACATCATATCATCAGAGTCAATAAACAACAATGGACAGTTCTATAAACTTGTCCTCATACAGAATACACAGCGGAATAAATACTATCAGATACAAATACTACGTCTCGCCATCCAGCTTATCTCCAAAGCTCCAGAATATCCAGGATATCCTGATAATATAACTCTAGGCTGCCCGTGTGGAAATTGGTGGGCACCCAGAGTTTAGAAGGGAACAATAAACTCCGAGTCAGTCATGGTGACTGGTGTGAGATCGTAAAACAGTTATTCTTTAAAATATACAACAGGATAATTTTAAAGTAAATTTCGCAATGCTTTTTGAAAATGAAACTACCATAAGACCTCCCGCCACACACACAATGCAAACGCAGAATTGGAGGAGATTTCTTCTTATGATAGTCAAAGATGCTTACTACGCAAAATCAAATTCTTTTTGATATTATTATTAGTGCATAGTGTAGAAAACATTTCAAAAGTAGAATATAAATCTTAGCCAGCATAGGTACCATTATAGTATGCTTGCTATAGCTACCATATTAAATGGCAGGTTCTACAACTAAAACCGTACAAGGCTCATATTGTTTCTTTGGATTTCCAACAAATGGTCAGGCTAAAGAACTTCCTATCCACGATGGGTACGTCCCTGGAATAGACGACCCGAGAACCTAACCGGATCTCTGCCAACACAAGGCCGGGTTACCTCTGCAAAAATAGGTAACTACTGACACGCGTATGCCATCCCCCGATCGTCACCGATCTTCCCGAGGATCCCCGATTCGCAACAACCACAAAGAAATAAATTTTTTAGCAACCACAGAGGTTAAGTATCTGGGCTCCATACCATGATACCACCTTTATCCAGAAGGAATGACATACACTAAGGGGCGCTACTCCCTAGAACCTTGCTGCATTCGTCCTGTTTCGACCATTTTCGGGGTGTGAGGCTCGACGAAGTCTCGTCCACAAAGCTACGCTTTCTACAAAAAGCCCTGCTTCGGTTCAAACAAAATGATCAACCTATGATCACAAAGATATAAGATCAAACAAATGATCATATCACAAATGATCAAACACTGATCATTTCACAGCAACACTCAGTATGCCACGTTACCAAATTGGGATATATCGCTGATAAATTTCAACTACATAACCTCTGAGCTCGTACGTCTCAGAGAAGGGTGTTAAGCTAAGAGAATAAATTCTCCGCCACCAACAGAAATGTATTTGAAAGAAATCAGCTTTATATCTCAAATTGTAACGTCAGACACACAATCCATACAAGTCTGTTCCGGGATCGAACAGAACCGAAGGCACTTCTCACGAAGCCCTTGCATATCCGGATAATTTTCAATCACGTCAGGACTTCCCGTCACTAAGGGTGATAAAACCTCTAAATCGAAGATCAGTCGATGTAGAGTAACTCGACGGTAATCCTTCCGTTTTCAAAAATATCCGGTCTTCAACACCGGTCTTCAAATGCGATTCATAACGACGTATCACATATTCGGAATGGGTTATACGACCCCATGGTCCTTTCCCGGCTAACCCGAATAGTGAGCGCTTATTTAAAAATAAATGTGGCATTCAAATCCATCCAATTCACAACAAATACCTATCTAGAGGTAATTATTGATAGTCGGTTATTTAACTATCAATAAAGATGCGCAACATCATCAGATTCCAAATAATTTTCCAAAATTATTTCATTTTCAAAAATATCTTTACTAGATATAAAATTTCCACACTTAATCATTTGAAAACAATTTCAAATCAATTTCCACATTTCATTTTATCTTTGACGATAAAATCTCAAAACAGTTCATTCATATTGGAAAAGCATTTCCATACTTATTTAAAAATAAGTATTTCACAAATCATTTATTTTCAACATTTGAAAATATTCGATATACTTAAATCAATATTAAGTATAAATTTCAATCTTTAAGGAAATCATTCTCTATAACAACATCAATTTGAGTCAAAACGAATGTTGCGTAAAACATCGTTACGACGACTCGAAATCACTAGTATAGGGATTCAGAATTTAGATAGATATATAATCCCAATACTATATCAAAACATTTCCTTTCGGAAATCATTTACTATAACAACAGTGTTATAGTCCATCATTTCCTTATTTTCTCGAAAACGTCTATTTCAACAATAAATGTTGAAACCCATGTTTTCGATATTTAACACGTTTTAAAACATCTTTTAAAACAACTTCATTTAACAATATTCCTTTTCCCAAATATATTGATTTTATTCAATAATATATATTTACTATCCAAATTCGTGAATATAATCACTATCCAAATCTTAACAATTTCTACACATTTAACCTAAAGGATAATTCGCTGTCCAAAATCACGAACATATCTCCTTTAATAACTTCAATGTTAAATTTATCAAATTCTATTGATTTTGAATTTATAAAACAATGTTTATAAATCCCATTTCTATTTATAAAACTTCGATTTCTAAATTATCCAATTCAACTTATATAACTCAATTATATACCGGAAGTTTATATTATAAGTTAAGAACTTATAATCCATTTATTTACAACATCTATTCATTTCTCATCTAAATGTCAAAATCCGATTTATAAGATAATTGCTTATGAATCTTTTTGTTTTACAAAATCTATCCATTTGATAACTTCACAATTTATGAATCTATAAATTTCAATTCACTTATGGAATCCATTTTTATTTGACTTTAACACTTAATAAAACTCATTTCAAAATTCCAATATTTTTAATTTATAAAAATATCAATTTTTTTATAAATCTTTTTATATGAATTGTTTAAAATACTTCAACAATTCCAATTTAAACTATTTCATAATCTTTATCAATTGTTTTTTTCAAAAATAACATTTTCGTCGTATTTCACAAAAATCACAATTTTACTAACATTAAAATTTTAACATTTATTTATTTAAAATAAACCAATTCAAAAATTTCAATAAAACGTATATTTCTGCAAATCACTTTACAATCCTTTTAAAATCCAAAAATCGTTATTTTTAGACTTTAAAATTTTGAATCCGATGATGCAACGCATCAAATAGTCAATCATGGCATTCAAAAACATCATATATCAATATGATAATCAACAAATATCACAATATCTGTAAATAATAAATACAGTTGAGGAATCCTGTTGGATCCCTCCAACCTGTTTCCCTGCATCCACAGACGTTAGCACAATACCAATTCCGCTCCAGTACGGAATTATCGCGGTATATAGGTTTTTATAAATCCGCTTACTAACGGCGCAATAGGGTCTCATCCGCTATACGAGGCGGGAAAATCATCAATCCAATATATACATATGCCAATATGTATATATTGCTATATATATAGATATATCCTATCATATCTAATAGCACATCCACTAACAATCATCAATCAATAATAACTGTAAATTCAAATTTCCTTCGAGTGAGAAAATCTCACCTTAGCTTTTTATTGGCAATCCATTTATATCCCAGACTTGTTTTCCCGATTTATTTACCTTGCATAATTATTATACAAATAAATTAACACTCGAACCAATTAAATAAATCGATTTCCATTTTGATAGTTTTAATTAACCAATTTCTCCTTTAATAATTTATTTAACGAAACATTAAATTGAAAAACTACATTTCCTTTAATAAATTTAATTTTCTAACCCTTTGATAAAAATAATTAAATAAGTTTTATTAAACAAAACTACCTTTATCATATATCTATTATCTATTTTATTTTCACAAAAATATACATATGTATATTCACTGTTTTAGTAAAAATAAAAACTGGATTTAAATTCCTGTACATAAAATTCTACATATATATATCACTGTAACATATCTTCCTTTTATGATTTCATATATACATAAAAAAAAAAATCATCTGTTCAAACACATATATATCTGTAAACAGAAACTATTATATATGTATAATTTATATAACTCTTTACTTTGATTATTATATATATATATATAATTCCAAATTTAAACTAAATATGTTTACCTTACTGAACAACCTCGAATCGAGATGCCTCGAACCCTTATCGCGACTTTATCATCTCGTCGCTGACTTTGAGAAATTGCCTGGAAACGTTCTCGAGTTCCAGAAATCAAACCCCTCGTCCATGTCGTGCCCTTCCCTACGTGAACTCGATCACCACGAATTCCATTACTGTCGCCAAATCATGATTGCCTAAACTGCTTCTCCTCCACGCGAGAGCTTGAATCGCGAGTCCCCTCATCACCATTTCTCGAAGCCCTAGGCTAGCGCGACCTATCTCGCCTGCCGCCATCTACCTACCACCCAGTCGCGACGAACTCGCGAACCCCAAATGAAACCGCCTGCAACTGCTTCGCGACCTCGCGAACGAAGCCCATCGCCTAGATCGTCGCCTCCAGCCTTGCCTCGTCGCCGCACCTCCTTCCCGGAATCAATCGCGACTCCACACCGCCCCTGTGTTCGACCCTCTTGATCGACTCATGGAAGAAACACGCAGTGATTCAATTGAACGAGAAGTGTTTTAATTTCTTATACGAACGAATTCGTTTTTAGGTAGATCTCGATTCGGTTTTAAACAAAGGAAGTGGCCATTTTATTTTTACTGAACGAGATTGTGGGGAACGAGATGTTTTAAAATCGAACGAAGTATGGGTTACGTGATGGGTTGCACGACTTCTCCCCGTGATTCCCTGCGTGGTTGAAGGAACGAACGTGTGATGTTTACAAATTTAAATTTTAAATTTAAATTGAATCCCATTTTAAATCCCAACGCGTTAAATTTCCATGTTCTCACATATCAACTCAGAAAATTACGAAAATTGAAATCCGGCAATAATACAACATTCCGGACCCAATGGAACTGGTTTCGTCGAATTCCGAGACTGTTTGAAAATTGACTATTTTATAAATATCGATACGAACGATATAAATTCAAAACTGAACAATTCACTTTGAAATACAATTCTGAAGCTTCTATTATCTTCAGTGTTATCAATACGAATTTTAAAAGCTTTCGAAATAATTTTCTTCAACTTTAAATTGAAGATTCAAATTTTTATCCAGTTCAATAGATTAAATTTTTATAATTTAATTGCCCGTTTTCAAAATTATAGTCGGGATACAAATTAAATCATCGTTCAAATATTTAAAATTAATTAAATATTCTCAATTTAATTCGTTCAAAATTCTGGGTCGTTACAGACTTCCCCCCTTAAAAGAATTTCGTCCTCGAAATTACAAGTTAGAGAAAAAGGTCCTTAACTCGTCTATTATTTTTCACAATCTAATGGTTTTATCAATTCATCAAGACAAATCTTTCTACTAAAGACTTGTTATCATTTCAACTAACATTTCCAACTTCAATTATAGGTTTCAACAGCATTGTTTTACTTCAAAACTCAAATTTAAATTCAAATTCAAATTTAAACTTTCAAAATTTCTCAAAAATTTTCTAACACTCGGAATTTTCGAAAAATTTCGCCAGCGTCTCCTTTGCGCGGCTAATACGGTACGACTACAAAACGTCCCTACGGACTCTCAGATTTCAAAAAGAAAAAGAAAAAGCCAAGCGGCTAGAGAAATAAGTCATCAAATCTCATATTCAAATTTAAACACATACCTTTTTCGAGCAATTCAAATTATCTTCGAAATCAAAATTCCAATCCCTTTATAACACCTGTATATCCTACTAGCCATAATATCTAGTTACATATCCAAACCATTTTGCAAATTCTATTACAAAATTTTTCAATTCAACTGCTTATACATTTTTACTTCACTATTGAAGTTGCAAATTCAATTTCGTTCAATCCTTACATTTCAATTTCATTTGAATTCAATTCACCATATCTTAATTCAATTTGGATTCTATTCAACTTCTGAATATTGAATTTATCAATCAACTTTCATTTACAACTGCTTATTATTTTTAAATTAGTTTCAATTACTAATTCATTTCAAATTCTAATCTACTAACAAATTCAGATTTGCTTTCAACATTCAATTTCAGTTCCAGTTTTATTCACTTTTGTTCATTTCCAAAATTTGTTTTCAATTTACCCTTCGGTTAATTCTACTGTTATTTAAACTGGATTTCCAATTCGAATTCAATTTACTTTTCTTTTATAATCATTGAATTTAATTCGTTCAATACCTTATCCATTTGGTCAATATTCAATTAGCTTCACTTACTCACTTTCAGTTTAATACTTCATTTATCAAATTCGATTCCAGTTCTATTTACTTTCAAATTCAAAATGAATTTTAACATTCAATTTCATTTTCTGGCACTTGCAATCGCAATTTATTCATTCATTCACTAATTCATTCGTTTTTCAATTTGAACTTCATTCTAATCAAATTTCAATATTCTATAAGTTATCAACTTATTAATATTTCGTAAGTATTTTAAATAGGATTCCAGAGTCCTTTCAACATCAAAGCCATTTTGAAAACAATTCAAATTATCCTTTGAATTTTCCTAAACAAAATCCAAATTTTTCAAACTCTTCCATTTAAAACAATTTAGCAGCAATTCCTCTTCTGGAAACCCGAAAATGAACATCAGTAATGCTGCAGTCATTACCGAAGTTATTTTCCAGCGACCGAAAAGAGTTTAGAGCTTTCATCTCTCTAAAATACTTTTTCAAACCTTTGAAATTTATTTTCAAATCAAAAAGGAATTTAAACTTTCCAAATCTCCAAAATTTTCAAATTCTTTTCAAAACCTTTCCAAAAACTTCTCTGGAATTCCGTTTTAAATTACAATTCACATTTATAATTTACATTCTTTAATTTCATTTGTATGTGAATTTATTTCTTAACTTTTTGGTTATTACTTTATTTCTTATTCAATTTCAATAACAATGATAATGTTTCAATGTTATTACTTCCTAACAACCATGCAACCATATACTGTAATAATTTACAGAAAAATCATTTCTTTTATATACAAAAATAGTTTTGGGTAAAATTATTTCATTTACCCTATTTAAAACAATACTGTGCCGAATTGTTCTATTCAAGTGTTTAGAAACCCCTTCGATCCAGTTTTGCAAGACTGTGCCGACGAAGGTTCATATACCACTCAATAAACCAATCATCACAATACAAAAAAAATTTTATATTCAATAACAAATACGCGCTCATATCTATTATTACACTCAACTCATTCTAGAGTACTACTGACTCTATCTCTAATGAGTAACACCCAACAGAGCAGGGTTGTCGCTTAACCATATGCTCTGATACCACTTTGTCACATCCTGGAATTTTCGACTTCCGAAAATTCGACATCGATACTCACTTTATCGACTGCCGAGCAATCGAGTGCCGGAAACTCCAATAGTGAGGGTTTTAAGAAAAAGAAAAAGTAGAAGAAGAAGAAAAAGAAGAAAGAAGAACAACAGAACACATCAGAACAGAAAACAATATCAGAATCTTACACATCGCAGCGGAACAATATATAATAGATAAATGAATATCTTTTAAAAACAAAAGAATTATATATGTTATTACATTACATCACATCATATCATCAGAGTCAATAAACAACAATGGACAGTTCTATAAACTTGTCCTCATACAGAATACACAGCGGAATAAATACTATCAGATACAAATACTACGTCTCGCCATCCAGCTTATCTCCAAAGCTCCAGAATATCCAGGATATCCTGATAATATAACTCTAGGCTGCCCGTGTGGAAATTGGTGGGCACCCAGAGTTTAGAAGGGAACAATAAACTCCGAGTCAGTCATGGTGACTGGTGTGAGATCGTAAAACAGTTATTCTTTAAAATATACAACAGGATAATTTTAAAGTAAATTTCGCAATGCTTTTTGAAAATGAAACTACCATAAGACCTCCCGCCACACACACAATGCAAACGCAGAATTGGAGGAGATTTCTTCTTATGATAGTCAAAGATGCTTACTACGCAAAATCAAATTCTTTTTGATATTATTATTAGTGCATAGTGTAGAAAACATTTCGAAAGTAGAATATAAATCTTAGCCAGCATAGGTACCATTATAGTATGCTTGCTATAGCTACCATATTAAATGCAGGTTCTACAACTAAAACCGTACAAGGCTCGTATTGTTTCTTTGGATTTCCAACAAATGGTCAGGCTAAGGAACTTCCTATCCACGATGGGTACGTCCCTGGAATAGACGACCCGAGAACCTAACCGGATCTCTGCCAACACAAGGCCGGGTTACCTCTGCAAAAATAGGTAACTACTGACACGCGTATGCCATCCCCCGATCGTCACCGATCTTCTCGAGGATCCCCGATTCGCAACAACCACAAAGAAATAAATTTTGCAGCAACCACAGAGGTTAAGTATCTGGGCTCCATACCATGATACCACCTTTATCCAGAAGGAATGACATACACTAAGGGGCGCTACTCCCTAGAACCTTGCTGCATTCGTCCTGTTTCGACCATTTCCGGGGTGTGAGGCTCGACGAAGTCTCGTCCACAAAGCTACGCTTTCTACAAAAAGCCCTGCTTCGGGTCAAACAAAATGATCAACCTATGATCACAAAGATATAAGATCAAACAAATGATCATATCACAAATGATCAAACACTGATCATTTCACAGCAACACTCAGTATGCCACGTTACCAAATTGGGATATATCGCTGATAAATTTCAACTACATAACCTCTGAGCTCGTACGTCTCAGAGAAGGGTGTTAAGCTAAGAGAATAAATTCTCCGCCACCAACAGAAATGTATTTGAAAGAAATCAGCTTTATATCTCAAATTGTAACGTCAGACACACAATCCATACAAGTCTGTTCCGGGATCGAACAGAACCGAAGGCACTTCTCACGAAGCCCTTGCATATCCGGATAATTTTCAATCACGTCAGGACTTCCCGTCACTAAGGGTGATAAAACCTCTAAATCGAAGATCAGTCGATGTAGAGTAACTCGACGGTAATCCTTCCGTTTTCAAAAATATCCGGTCTTCAACACCGGTCTTCAAATGCGATTCATAACGACGTATCACATATTCGGAATGGGTTATACGACCCCATGGTCCTTTCCCGGCTAACCCGAATAGTGAGCGCTTATTTAAAAATAAATGTGGCATTCAAATCCATCCAATTCACAACAAATACCTATCTAGAGGTAATTATTGATAGTCGGTTATTTAACTATCAATAAAGATGCGCAACATCATCAGATTCCAAATAATTTTCCAAAATTATTTCATTTTCAAAAATATCTTTACTAGATATAAAATTTCCACACTTAATCATTTGAAAACAATTTCAAATCAATTTCCACATTTCATTTTATCTTTGAAGATAAAATCTCAAAACAGTTCATTCATATTGGAAAAGCATTTCCATACTTATTTAAAAATAAGTATTTCACAAATCATTTATTTTCAACATTTGAAAATATTCGATATACTTAAATCAATATTAAGTATAAATTTCAATCTTTAAGGAAATCATTCTCTATAACAACATCAATTTGAGTCAAAACGAATGTTGCGTAAAACATCGTTACGACGACTCGAAATCACTAGTATAGGGATTCAGAATTTAGATAGATATATAATCCCAATACTATATCAAAACATTTCCTTTCGGAAATCATTTACTATAACAACAGTGTTATAGTCCATCATTTCCTTATTTTCTCGAAAACGTCTATTTCAACAATAAATGTTGAAACCCATGTTTTCGATATTTAACACGTTTTAAAACATCTTTTAAAACAACTTCATTTAACAATATTCCTTTTCCCAAATATATTGATTTTATTCAATAATATATATTTACTGTCCAAATTCGTGAATATAATCACTATCCAAATCTTAACAATTTCTACACATTTAACCTAAAGGATAATTCGCTGTCCAAAATCACGAACATATCTCCTTTAATAACTTCAATGTTAAATTTATCAAATTCTATTGATTTTGAATTTATAAAACAATGTTTATAAATCCCATTTCTATTTATAAAACTTCGATTTCTAAATTATCCAATTCAACTTATATAACTCAATTATATACCGGAAGTTTATATTATAAGTTAAGAACTTATAATCCATTTATTTACAACATCTATTCATTTCTCATCTAAATGTCAAAATCCGATTTATAAGATAATTGCTTATGAATCTTTTTGTTTTACAAAATCTATCCATTTGATAACTTCACAATTTATGAATCTATAAATTTCAATTCACTTATGGAATCCATTTTTATTTGACTTTAACACTTAATAAAACTCATTTCAAAATTCCAATATTTTTAATTTATAAAAATATCAATTTTTTTATAAATCTTTTTATATGAATTGTTTAAAATACTTCAACAATTCCAATTTAAACTATTTCATAATCTTTATCAATTGTTTTTTTCAAAAATAACATTTTCGTCGTATTTCACAAAAATCACAATTTTACTAACATTAAAATTTTAACATTTATTTATTTAAAATAAACCAATTCAAAAATTTCAATAAAACGTATATTTCTGCAAATCACTTTACAATCCTTTTAAAATCCAAAAATCGTTATTTTTAGACTTTAAAATTTTGAATCCGATGATGCAACGCATCAAATAGTCAATCATGGCATTCAAAAACATCATATATCAATATGATAATCAACAAATATCACAATATCTGTAAATAATAAATACAGTTGAGGAATCCTGTTGGATCCCTCCAACCTGTTTCCCTGCATCCACAGACGTTAGCACAATACCAATTCCGCTCCAGTACGGAATTATCGCGGTATATAGGTTTTTATAAATCCGCTTACTAATGGCGCAATAGGGTCTCATCCGCTATACGAGGCGGGAAAATCATCAATCCAATATATACATATGCCAATATGTATATATTGCTATATATATAGATATATCCTATCATATCTAATAGCACATCCACTAACAATCATCAATCAATAATAACTGTAAATTCAAATTTCCTTCGACTGAGAAAATCTCACCTTAGCTTTTTATTGGCAATCCATTTATATCCCAGACTTGTTTTCCCGATTTATTTACCTTGCATAAATATTATACAAATAAATTAACACTCGAACCAATTAAATAAATCGATTTCCGTTTTGATAGTTTTAATTAACCAATTTCTCCTTTAATAATTTATTTAACGAAACATTAAATTGAAAAACTACATTTCCTTTAATAAATTTAATTTTCTAACCCTTTGATAAAAATAATTAAATAAGTTTTATTAAACAAAACTACCTTTATCATATATCTATTATCTATTTTATTTTCACAAAAATATACATATGTATATTCACTGTTTTAGTAAAAATAAAAACTGGATTTAAATTCCTGTACATAAAATTCTACATATATATATCACTGTAACATATCTTCCTTTTATGATTTCATATATACATAAAAAAAAAATCATCTGTTCAAACACATATATATCTGTAAACAGAAACTATTATATATGTATAATTTATATAACTCTTTACTTTGATTATTATATATATATATATATAAAATTCCAAATTTAAACTAAATATGTTTACCTTACTGAACAACCTCGAATCGAGATGCCTCGAACCCTTATCGCGACTTTATCATCTCGTCGCTGACTTTGAGAAATTGCCTGGAAACGTTCTCGAGTTCCAGAAATCAAACCCCTCGTCCATGTCGTGGCCTTCCCTACGTGAACTCGATCACCACGAATTCCATTACTGTCGCCAAATCATGATTGCCTAAACTGCTTCTCCTCCACGCGAGAGCTTGAATCGCGAGTCCCCTCATCACCATTTCTCGAAGCCCTAGGCTAGCGCGACCTATCTCGCCTGCCGCCATCTACCTACCACCCAGTCGCGACGAACTCGCGAACCCCAAATGAAACCGCCTGCAACTGCTTCGCGACCTCGCGAACGAAGCCCATCGCCTAGATCGTCGCCTCCAGCCTTGCCTCGTCGCCGCACCTCCTTCCCGGAATCAATCGCGACTCCACACCGCCCCTGTGTTCGACCCTCTTGATCGACTCATGGAAGAAACACGCAGTGATTCAATTGAACGAGAAGTGTTTTAATTTCTTATACGAACGAATTCGTTTTTAGGTAGATCTCGATTCGGTTTTAAACAAAGGAAGTGGCCATTTTATTTTTACTGAACGAGATTGTGGGGAACGAGATGTTTTAAAATCGAACGAAGTATGGGTTACGTGATGGGTTGCACGACTTCTCCCCGTGATTCCCTGTGTGGTTGAAGGAACGAACGTGTGATGTTTACAAATTTAAATTTTAAATTTAAATTGAATCCCATTTTAAATCCCAACGCGTTAAATTTCCGTGTTCTCACATATCAACTCAGAAAATTACGAAAATTGAAATCCGGCAATAATACAACATTCCGGACCCAATGGAACTGGTTTCGTCGAATTCCGAGACTGTTTGAAAATTGACTATTTTATAAATATCGATACGAACGATATAAATTCAAAACTGAACAATTCACTTTGAAATACAATTCTGAAGCTTCTATTATCTTCAGTGTTATCAATACGAATTTTAAAAGCTTTCGAAATAATTTTCTTCAACTTTAAATTGAAGATTCAAATTTTTATCCAGTTCAATAGATTAAATTTTTATAATTTAATTGCCCGTTTTCAAAATTATAGTCGGGATACAAATTAAATCATCGTTCAAATATTTAAAATTAATTAAATATTCTCAATTTAATTCGTTCAAAATTCTGGGTCGTTACAGACTTCCCCCCTTAAAAGAATTTCGTCCTCGAAATTACAAGTTAGAGAAAAAGGTCCTTAACTCGTCTATTATTTTTCACAATCTAATGGTTTTATCAATTCATCAAGACAAATCTTTCTACTAAAGACTTGTTATCATTTCAACTAACATTTCCAACTTCAATTATAGGTTTCAACAGCATTGTTTTACTTCAAAACTCAAATTTAAATTCAAATTCAAATTTAAACTTTCAAAATTTCTCAAAAATTTTCTAACACTCGGAATTTTCGAAAAATTTCGCCAGCGTCTCCTTTGCGCGGCTAATACGGTACGACTACAAAACGTCCCTACGGACTCTCAGATTTCAAAAAGAAAAAGAAAAAGCCAAGCGGCTAGAGAAATAAGTCATCAAATCTCATATTCAAATTTAAACACATACCTTTTTCGAGCAATTCAAATTATCTTCGAAATCAAAATTCCAATCCCTTTATAACACCTGTATATCCTACTAGCCATAATATCTAGTTACATATCCAAACCATTTTGCAAATTCTATTACAAAATTTTTCAATTCAACTGCTTATACATTTTTACTTCACTATTGAAGTTGCAAATTCAATTTCGTTCAATCCTTACATTTCAATTTCATTTGAATTCAATTCACCATATCTTAATTCAATTTGGATTCTATTCAACTTCTGAATATTGAATTTATCAATCAACTTTCATTTACAACTGCTTATTATTTTTAAATTAGTTTCAATTACTAATTCATTTCAAATTCTAATCTACTAACAAATTCAGATTTGCTTTCAACATTCAATTTCAGTTCCAGTTTTATTCACTTTTGTTCATTTCCAAAATTTGTTTTCAATTTACCCTTCGGTTAATTCTACTGTTATTTAAACTGGATTTCCAATTCGAATTCAATTTACTTTTCTTTTATAATCATTGAATTTAATTCGTTCAATACCTTATCCATTTGGTCAATATTCAATTAGCTTCACTTACTCACTTTCAGTTTAATACTTCATTTATCAAATTCGATTCCAGTTCTATTTACTTTCAAATTCAAAATGAATTTTAACATTCAATTTCATTTTCTGGCACTTGCAATCGCAATTTATTCATTCATTCACTAATTCATTCGTTTTTCAATTTGAACTTCATTCTAATCAAATTTCAATATTCTATAAGTTATCAACTTATTAATATTTCGTAAGTATTTTAAATAGGATTCCAGAGTCCTTTCAACATCAAAGCCATTTTGAAAACAATTCAAATTATCCTTTGAATTTTCCTAAACAAAATCCAAATTTTTCAAACTCTTCCATTTAAAACAATTTAGCAGCAATTCCTCTTCTGGAAACCCGAAAATGAACATCAGTAATGCTGCAGTCATTACCGAAGTTATTTTCCAGCGACCGAAAAGAGTTTAGAGCTTTCATCTCTCTAAAATACTTTTTCAAACCTTTGAAATTTATTTTCAAATCAAAAAGGAATTTAAACTTTCCAAATCTCCAAAATTTTCAAATTCTTTTCAAAACCTTTCCAAAAACTTCTCTGGAATTCCGTTTTAAATTACAATTCACATTTATAATTTACATTCTTTAATTTCATTTGTATGTGAATTTATTTCTTAACTTTTTGGTTATTACTTTATTTCTTATTCAATTTCAATAACAATGATAATGTTTCAATGTTATTACTTCCTAACAACCATGCAACCATATACTGTAATAATTTACAGAAAAATCATTTCTTTTATATACAAAAATAGTTTTGGGTAAAATTATTTCATTTACCCTATTTAAAACAATACTGCGCCGAATTGTTCTATTCAAGTGTTTAGAAACCCCTTCGATCCAGTTTTGCAAGACTGTGCCGACGAAGGTTCATATACCACTCAATAAACCAATCATCACAATACAAAAAAATTTTATATTCAATAACAAATACGCGCTCATATCTATTATTACACTCAACTCATTCTAGAGTACTACTGACTCTATCTCTAATGAGTAACACCCAACAGAGCAGGGTTGTCGCTTAACCATATGCTCTGATACCACTTTGTCACATCCTGGAATTTTCGACTTCCGAAAATTCGACATCGATACTCACTTTATCGACTGCCGAGCAATCGAGTGCCGGAAACTCCAATAGTGAGGGTTTTAAGAAAAAGAAAAAGTAGAAGAAGAAGAAAAAGAAGAAAGAAGAACAACAGAACACATCAGAACAGAAAACAATATCAGAATCTTACACATCGCAGCGGAACAATATATAATAGATAAATGAATATCTTTTAAAAACAAAAGAATTATATATGTTATTACATTACATCACATCATATCATCAGAGTCAATAAACAACAATGGACAGTTCTATAAACTTGTCCTCATACAGAATACACAGCGGAATAAATACTATCAGATACAAATACTACGTCTCGCCATCCAGCTTATCTCCAAAGCTCCAGAATATCCAGGATATCCTGATAATATAACTCTAGGCTGCCCGTGTGGAAATTGGTGGGCACCCAGAGTTTAGAAGGGAACAATAAACTCCGAGTCAGTCATGGTGACTGGTGTGAGATCGTAAAACAGTTATTCTTTAAAATATACAACAGGATAATTTTAAAGTAAATTTCGCAATGCTTTTTGAAAATGAAACTACCATAAGACCTCCCGCCACACACACAATGCAAACGCAGAATTGGAGGAGATTTCTTCTTATGATAGTCAAAGATGCTTACTACGCAAAATCAAATTCTTTTTGATATTATTATTAGTGCATAGTGTAGAAAACATTTCGAAAGTAGAATATAAATCTTAGCCAGCATAGGTACCATTATAGTATGCTTGCTATAGCTACCATATTAAATGGCAGGTTCTACAACTAAAACCGTACAAGGCTCGTATTGTTTCTTTGGATTTCCAACAAATGGTCAGGCTAAGGAACTTCCTATCCACGATGGGTACGTCCCTGGAATAGACGACCCGAGAACCTAACCGGATCTCTGCCAACACAAGGCCGGGTTACCTCTGCAAAAATAGGTAACTACTGACACGCGTATGCCATCCCCCGATCGTCACCGATCTTCCCGAGGATCCCCGATTCGCAACAACCACAAAGAAATAAATTTTGCAGCAACCACAGAGGTTAAGTATCTGGGCTCCATACCATGATACCACCTTTATCCAGAAGGAATGACATACACTAAGGGGCGCTACTCCCTAGAACCTTGCTGCATTCGTCCTGTTTCGACCATTTCCGGGGTGTGAGGCTCGACGAAGTCTCGTCCACAAAGCTACGCTTTCTACAAAAAGCCCTGCTTCGGGTCAAACAAAATGATCAACCTATGATCACAAAGATATAAGATCAAACAAATGATCATATCACAAATGATCAAACACTGATCATTTCACAGCAACACTCAGTATGCCACGTTACCAAATTGGGATATATCGCTGATAAATTTCAACTACATAACCTCTGAGCTCGTACGTCTCAGAGAAGGGTGTTAAGCTAAGAGAATAAATTCTCCGCCACCAACAGAAATGTATTTGAAAGAAATCAGCTTTATATCTCAAATTGTAACGTCAGACACACAATCCATACAAGTCTGTTCCGGGATCGAACAGAACCGAAGGCACTTCTCACGAAGCCCTTGCATATCCGGATAATTTTCAATCACGTCAGGACTTCCCGTCACTAAGGGTGATAAAACCTCTAAATCGAAGATCAGTCGATGTAGAGTAACTCGACGGTAATCCTTCCGTTTTCAAAAATATCCGGTCTTCAACACCGGTCTTCAAATGCGATTCATAACGACGTATCACATATTCGGAATGGGTTATACGACCCCATGGTCCTTTCCCGGCTAACCCGAATAGTGAGCGCTTATTTAAAAATAAATGTGGCATTCAAATCCATCCAATTCACAACAAATACCTATCTAGAGGTAATTATTGATAGTCGGTTATTTAACTATCAATAAAGATGCGCAACATCATCAGATTCCAAATAATTTTCCAAAATTATTTCATTTTCAAAAATATCTTTACTAGATATAAAATTTCCACACTTAATCATTTGAAAACAATTTCAAATCAATTTCCACATTTCATTTTATCTTTGAAGATAAAATCTCAAAACAGTTCATTCATATTGGAAAAGCATTTCCATACTTATTTAAAAATAAGTATTTCACAAATCATTTATTTTCAACATTTGAAAATATTCGATATACTTAAATCAATATTAAGTATAAATTTCAATCTTTAAGGAAATCATTCTCTATAACAACATCAATTTGAGTCAAAACGAATGTTGCGTAAAACATCGTTACGACGACTCGAAATCACTAGTATAGGGATTCAGAATTTAGATAGATATATAATCCCAATACTATATCAAAACATTTCCTTTCGGAAATCATTTACTATAACAACAGTGTTATAGTCCATCATTTCCTTATTTTCTCGAAAACGTCTATTTCAACAATAAATGTTGAAACCCATGTTTTCGATATTTAACACGTTTTAAAACATCTTTTAAAACAACTTCATTTAACAATATTCCTTTTCCCAAATATATTGATTTTATTCAATAATATATATTTACTGTCCAAATTCGTGAATATAATCACTATCCAAATCTTAACAATTTCTACACATTTAACCTAAAGGATAATTCGCTGTCCAAAATCACGAACATATCTCCTTTAATAACTTCAATGTTAAATTTATCAAATTCTATTGATTTTGAATTTATAAAACAATGTTTATAAATCCCATTTCTATTTATAAAACTTCGATTTCTAAATTATCCAATTCAACTTATATAACTCAATTATATACCGGAAGTTTATATTATAAGTTAAGAACTTATAATCCATTTATTTACAACATCTATTCATTTCTCATCTAAATGTCAAAATCCGATTTATAAGATAATTGCTTATGAATCTTTTTGTTTTACAAAATCTATCCATTTGATAACTTCACAATTTATGAATCTATAAATTTCAATTCACTTATGGAATCCATTTTTATTTGACTTTAACACTTAATAAAACTCATTTCAAAATTCCAATATTTTTAATTTATAAAAATATCAATTTTTTTATAAATCTTTTTATATGAATTGTTTAAAATACTTCAACAATTCCAATTTAAACTATTTCATAATCTTTATCAATTGTTTTTTTCAAAAATAACATTTTCGTCGTATTTCACAAAAATCACAATTTTACTAACATTAAAATTTTAACATTTATTTATTTAAAATAAACCAATTCAAAAATTTCAATAAAACGTATATTTCTGCAAATCACTTTACAATCCTTTTAAAATCCAAAAATCGTTATTTTTAGACTTTAAAATTTTGAATCCGATGATGCAATGCATCAAATAGTCAATCATGGCATTCAAAAACATCATATATCAATATGATAATCAACAAATATCACAATATCTGTAAATAATAAATACAGTTGAGGAATCCTGTTGGATCCCTCCAACCTGTTTCCCTGCATCCACAGACGTTAGCACAATACCAATTCCGCTCCAGTACGGAATTATCGCGGTATATAGGTTTTTATAAATCCGCTTACTAACGGCACAATAGGGTCTCATCCGCTATACGAGGCGGGAAAATCATCAATCCAATATATACATATGCCAATATGTATATATTGCTATATATATAGATATATCCTATCATATCTAATAGCACATCCACTAACAATCATCAATCAATAATAACTGTAAATTCAAATTTCCTTCGAGTGAGAAAATCTCACCTTAGCTTTTTATTGGCAATCCATTTATATCCCAGACTTGTTTTCCCGATTTATTTACCTTGCATAAATATTATACAAATAAATTAACACTCGAACCAATTAAATAAATCGATTTCCGTTTTGATAGTTTTAATTAACCAATTTCTCCTTTAATAATTTATTTAACGAAACATTAAATTGAAAAACTACATTTCCTTTAATAAATTTAATTTTCTAACCCTTTGATAAAAATAATTAAATAAGTTTTATTAAACAAAACTACCTTTATCATATATCTATTATCTATTTTATTTTCACAAAAATATACATATGTATATTCACTGTTTTAGTAAAAATAAAAACTGGATTTAAATTCCTGTACATAAAATTCTACATATATATATCACTGTAACATATCTTCCTTTTATGATTTCATATATACATAAAAAAAATCATCTGTTCAAACACATATATATCTGTAAACAGAAACTATTATATATGTATAATTTATATAACTCTTTACTGTGATTATTATATATATATATAAAATTCCAAATTTAAACTAAATATGTTTACCTTACTGAACAACCTCGAATCGAGATGCCTCGAACCCTTATCGCGACTTTATCATCTCGTCGCTGACTTTGAGAAATTGCCTGGAAACGTTCTCGAGTTCCAGAAATCAAACCCCTCGTCCATGTCGTGGCCTTCCCTACGTGAACTCGATCACCACGAATTCCATTACTGTCGCCAAATCATGATTGCCTAAACTGCTTCTCCTCCACGCGAGAGCTTGAATCGCGAGTCCCCTCATCACCATTTCTCGAAGCCCTAGGCTAGCGCGACCTATCTCGCCTGCCGCCATCTACCTACCACCCAGTCGCGACGAACTCGCGAACCCCAAATGAAACCGCCTGCAACTGCTTCGCGACCTCGCGAACGAAGCCCATCGCCTAGATCGTCGCCTCCAGCCTTGCCTCGTCGCCGCACCTCCTTCCCGGAATCAATCGCGACTCCACACCGCCCCTGTGTTCGACCCTCTTGATCGACTCATGGAAGAAACACGCAGTGATTCAATTGAACGAGAAGTGTTTTAATTTCTTATACGAACGAATTCGTTTTTAGGTAGATCTCGATTCGGTTTTAAACAAAGGAAGTGGCCATTTTATTTTTACTGAACGAGATTGTGGGGAACGAGATGTTTTAAAATCGAACGAAGTATGGGTTACGTGATGGGTTGCACGACTTCTCCCCGTGATTCCCTGCGTGGTTGAAGGAACGAACGTGTGATGTTTACAAATTTAAATTTTAAATTTAAATTGAATCCCATTTTAAATCCCAACGCGTTAAATTTCCGTGTTCTCACATATCAACTCAGAAAATTACGAAAATTGAAATCCGGCCATAATACAATATTCCGGACCCAATGGAACTGGTTTCGTCGAATTCCGAGACTGTTTGAAAATTGACTATTTTATAAATATCGATACGAACGATATAAATTCAAAACTGAACAATTCACTTTGAAATACAATTCTGAAGCTTCTATTATCTTCAGTGTTATCAATACGAATTTTAAAAGCTTTCGAAATAATTTTCTTCAACTTTAAATTGAAGATTCAAATTTTTATCCAGTTCAATAGATTAAATTTTTATAATTTAATTGCCCGTTTTCAAAATTATAGTCGGGATACAAATTAAATCATCGTTCAAATATTTAAAATTAATTAAATATTCTCAATTTAATTCGTTCAAAATTCTGGGTCGTTACACAACCTACTCAAAATCAATTGAGTACCCGATAGTTTAAGGGGAAAAAACTTCGAGTCAGACATAATGCCTGGTATGAATAATAATTTACCATCTCAAACCATTTAGATTTCTAATAAGACCATGCCGCTTAGCAGAATGGGTTTTCCCCTCAATAGTATCCTAAAACATTTATAAAACCATATACTGTGTTCCTGCATCCACAATAGTTAAAATATAGAATTTAAAAACATTATAACGATATGTAAAACAAGTAAATCAAATATGGATTATCCATCCCCATTCATTCTGACTATCTGTCTCAATTACAGTTTCTAGGATTACTATTAACCTGTTAAATGTTTATTGACTATCTGTCCAATATCATAGTTTTCATGGGATCACTAAGAGCCTATTGGTAACTCCAATATCTTATCTCTTATTCTAGTTTTCATGGGCTAACTAGGAACTAATTGACTAACTGTATATATCTTAATCTGGATATAGTTTTCATAGGCTAACAGTAAACCTACTGACTCCTGCCAGTAGCAAATTATGGTTTTCATGGGCTGATTATGAACCTATTGGCCCCTGGCAATATCTTTTGTTATACACAGTTTTCATGGGCTTACTGCGAACCTATTGGCCCCTGCCAATATCTTTAACTAAGATTTTAACATTGCTTAAGTTATATTCACTACTTGGTCAACCTAACTGGTTATTCTGCCCTTCCCCAAATTACTGCTATGGTTTAGTTACAATGCGAATAAGTATATGAAGAAGTAATACTTCTAAAATCTTTAGTTATGCCATGGTATTTCCTTTTTAAAAGTGAGAGTGGGTTATTTGTTTTGAAACTTTGAAACATCACCTTCGAAACCTCTGGATGACCTCCTCTGAAAGCATAAGCTTCTTTTCAAAACATAAAACATACCTTATGAAGTCCTTGTTAAATATTCACTTTCAAACCCAACGGTACCTTTCGATGGTATCAAAATATTCTTTAAAACATAGCTTAGAAACAAATAAAAATACCCTTTCGAAAGCATTGGGTTTACACTTAAACATTCTTTGAGTCAAAATGATTATATACGAAAGTATCTCTTTCAAAACCAATTATAAAGTTGTTTTGGGGAAAAATTGATGGTGTCGGAACCATTTAGTCGAAAACAACAACCTTTTAAATTAAAACATTGAAGGGTAGAGTCGAAACCCCCTTTCGACTCCATTGCCTTCGAAACCCCAACCCCTTCGAAAGCATTCAGGAAAAGGCTTAGTTTAAGTTAAAACAGAGGTAACCCTTCGACAGCATAGATGGCTTCAATACAGTCGAAAGGAGAGATTAGCGGTTGGGTTTCGACTTGGTCGAAACCAACCTTTAGAAAGCTCTTATTTAGGGAGAAAGGTACCCCTTTGAAAGCTAATACTTCAACATAATAAAGCAACCTTCCCCAAAAACCTTTTTGAAAGCATATGTTTTGACTGTGTTGAAAGCTTTTAATAAAACCAAGCAAGAACTTAGCTTTTGAAACCGAATATGGTTTCGACCCCAACGAAAGCATTGCTTTCGACACCCTACCTTCCGCTACCCACCAATTCACTTCATACCAATACCATTGATACTATATGCATTGGTTCCGACTATGTGGGTTTCAACTGAGATGGTTTCGACTGAGATGGTGCAGTGGTAAAGGAGTCGAAAGGTACTACTATTTGAGGCGAAACCTACTTTTATGGATTAAAGGCTGAAATGTAGCAAGTTTTAGTAATTACTTTATAACCACTTGCTTATTTGTAAACCTTTGATTGGTTACTGTATAACTTTTCAAATACTTCAGAATTATAACCGCCGCATTTTACCAGATCTAAATCAAACGAATCATAACATTTAGGCCCTTCCATTAACAAAACCAGTATTTGCAAATAAGTCCTTCTCTTGAAATAATTTATTCTTCATAGTAAATAAATTGGGAAAAATCCCCAAAAATCATAGAAATTCAATTTTATCATGTAATCAAACATATTAAAATTTCAGACCCAATTTCTTCCTGAAATAAAATTTTAAACCCAATTATATCATATTTTCCTTTAGAAATTCATAATAAATTTTCTATAGCTCATAAAATTCTAAAAATTAAAACTCATCTCCAAAATCATGTTTTACTTAACATAAATTTTTTCCATGGCATTCTAAAATATTAAACTCTCTGTATTTTCATCAAAACCGTGCAAATTCATACGTGAATGAATTAAAATAAATCAAACACAATATTGTTCAAGCATATCATCATCCATATCATTATAAAATGAATTTAATCCTAAATTCAAAAACATATATAACCATAAAATAAAATCGAGATGATATAAACCATCATTCACCTTAGATATGATAAAGAATTTGAAATTTGTTGTTGATTAATCCTTCATAGCTTTAGATAAATTTTCCTCCTTTCTTCCTTGGTAATAACCGGCTCTTAGTTTTTAGATTTTGCGTTTGTGAAAATGAGAAATGAAACATGAATGGACAATTACAAATGTGTATATCCGTGTAAGATAAAATGTCTATTTACTAACATGCCCATGTGTAAACTAATTAACCTTTAAACCAATTTAAAGCCCATTTATTTTATTATTAAGCATGACCTTTTATATAATTTATTCAAATCTCAATCCCTTATCGTCAATATTCTATTTAATTTATCTAATTAAGTTTTTTGAATAATGTTATCAAAATTAGGGATGTTACAAAACTACTCACTTATCTACACATACTCTATCATCCATTTAAAGATCAAAGTGCTATCAAAATGGTTATTGGATATCTTGTATCAAAGAATAACTATTTGTATTTAGAAATCAACAACTCTCTATTATTATTTATTTTGGTGTGCTTGTTGCTCGTTCAAATCAAGTGAGTGCTTTTGTTGCCCGCTCAAATCAAGTGGGCAAGCTCTAGCCCGTTTAAATTAGGTGGGTGATCTTGTTACCCGATTATATCAAGAAAGTCTACCCTCAACTCGAAAATCAAGAGGGTGTATCTCATTGCCTTGAAATCGAGACTATATTCTGGTTTGCTTACTACCATCAAAGTAAGAAATTGAAAAGAAATCGGTACAAGAAATTGTATGGGACTGGATGAAGGAGAAATATGAACAATATAAAATCCTTGGTGTCATCTCCCTAACTCATTGCTTTACTTTTACTGCACTTATTTACATTTATGATTGCCTATTAGTATATATATCTGTGATTGATTGTCTTTGTGTGATTCAAATCTTGAAATAAGTTAAAAAGTTTCATTAAAGTATAAAGCACTATTCATCCTCCTCTATGTTAAAGTAGCCTTAAAGTTTATTCACATTAGTACTACACCGTTGTCGATAGTCGGTTGTTTTATCTTCAACCACTTTCCAAAGTTTGTGAATGGATGTATTTCCCGGATCAACTCCATAAATACCAAATCTTATTTTGGATTACTTACCTCCGTAACAACAATGTTAAATCGATTCAAGAACCCCTTTAACGGCTCCTTAGGTCCTTGAAATAGATTTGACAAGGACATGACATCTTTAGGCCCAGCAGCATGGAGCCGGAATTGCTCCAACGATTTCCTAGCCAACTCATCAAAAGTCGATTTAGATCTTGGTGAGATCCTAGCGAACCACATCAACATAATGCCTTTCGAGAAAATAGAAAAACATCTACACTATACAACGTCAGCCGCCCTGGCACCATCCATGTGCCATGCATACTTGAGTAAGTGCTGCCGAGGATCGGTAGTCCAGTTATACGATGGTATTATCAGCATCACAAACTTTCTAGGATACTCTTCCCTTGGAATGTTTTTCGTGAACGGGGTTCTACTAGGCACAGAACCCCAATCTCATTCTTTCTACCTTTACTTTCCTCGACCAACCATTTAACAATATATGCTATGTATTCCTCATTGGCATGGTAATTCGAAGGTTGACCATCAGGGGTTGCACTAAGCATTTGGCTCTATAAACGATCTTGGTTTTCCCACCGATGTCTATGTTCTATAGTCTCTAGGAGAACCACTCCTTTGGTTTTCCATTGATGCTTGGTTGGTTCCATTGCAATTGTTTGAATCCACCACCAATAACTCTAGCGTTCAGGTCGTAATCATTACCATCATGCTGCAAATCATCCTTCACGTCAAATAGTCCACAGCCTCGGCTTCCTGTTCACCTAGTCCTCCAAAATCCTCTTGGTACCATCTTGATTCCGATCAGCACTAAGTTGATTCCTTCTGGGGGAGCGCTCCGACTTCCTCCTGCAACTCCTTCTGCTGCTCCAACAACTCCTTTCTTCTATTTTTGTCTTTCATATTTTGCATATTCTAACCAAAAATAAACGAATTCTCTTCTTCAAATCCAGGAGGAGAAAATTCCCTCTTACTCCTTCTAGTCCTCTATGGTTGTTGGGTCAACAGTGCTATGCTAGCATCCATCTTTTCCATCAAAGCCTTCTGACTGTCAACCAACTTATGATTCAGCTCCTACATCATCTTATCAAATTCAACCCTAGTAACCATCTTCTATTTATTAGATGATCTTGGTACTACATGTTGGTTACTAACTTCCATTTGATAAGAATTTCCTTCATCACCACCAGTTGCTGCTCCTTCTATACCAACAACTACCCAAGTTGACCTTCCATGTTTCCTAGGTGCCATTGATTCCTATCAACAAGTTGCCAAATTCCTTAAAGCAAATCTTTTGGATCTAACCACTGAATATCTCAAAACCCAAAATAATAAGCTAGATCTAATCCTGAGAATAAAGCTTTCAGTGAAAGCACCAAATTGTTAATACCAAAAATGGATCAACACCTAAAGAAGATTGAAATAAAATGAGATCTTTTAAAAAATATAATAAAGTAAAGAGAACACCAGAATTTTATAGTGTTTCGGCAACCTTTGGCCTATATTCACTGTGAATTTTTATTAATTATATATTTACGAGTCACTAGTACAAGGGATTTACTGATTTTAAGCCTAGAATAGTAAATAATAGCTTCCTTAGTGACTTTAATGGAAAAGAGATAGAGGGTGAAGAAGATAATAAGCCAAAAAAGGCCACTTTCAGTATTTATAGAGTTTGTATTTATAAGGAAATCGACTAGCAGAACCAGGGGCCCATAAAATACCAAGTTTAGATCTAAGTCTAGTATACAAAAGTGAGAAACAAGGCCCAATTGGCAAAAAACACCACTTAGTACCGAGTGGTTCAACTCGGTACCGATTGATTTTTACGAGTGGGAATCTCCCCTCCTTCTTCCATTTAGCCTTTTACCTTAGATCTATTGTGTTTTGAGCACTTTTCCTTTGAGATTGAGCTATCTCTAAGAAGTTCTGATACCACTTATCTTTGCCTACTTTCAGTCAGAAAATTCTAAGAGTTGTTTTTCTATTCTTTATGAAAAGCACCCATGATGATCACTCAGGCTATAGCTTCACGTACTATGATTTTGCAGGTCCTGCGTGTAACAAAAAGTGGTCGGTACCGAGTGGTTGGGCTCAGTACTGAGTGGTCTTTGTTGTTCCAAACTCTTTGAAATTTCTTGAGTATGTTCCTATTGCCCTTCTAAGCATGTTCCTAAGTTCATGAATTGTTTCGTTGCTTAGATTTCACTAAACAATATATATATATATATATAGTTGTGTGTGTGCTAATAACCAGCACTATATACAAAGGCATATATATTTGGTATTTAATATAAATGCATATTACAAAGGCGTATATATAAGTACAAACATGTACACAAACATATAAACCAATACATTAATTCATATATATATATATACATACATACATATATATATATATATATATCAGCCTCAATATAATTTATATATAGATATTAAATGATATGAAAACCTTAAATCCAAATGATAGTTACACAATTAATTATTAGTACACAAAATGACTAAAGGCCATTAATATACTACCATAACCAACACATTTAATGCATTTTATAATTAATATGTGTTAAATAAAATAGTTTCTTTTTTATACAAATATGCAAATTAATTTAATTATAACTATATATACACTATAATATATATCTACCCACACACACACACACACACATATATATATATATATATGTATGTATAACATGTATATGTATCTATAAATATTCTACATGTGAAAATATCTACTTAGATATTATTAGATATAAAATAGGTCATCTAAAGACATTTATTCGATTATAATAACTAATTAAATATATGGTCAAATTAGAGCATATTATTTACAATCCCCTTTTAAATTTAAACAAATATATATATATATATATATCTGTGTGTGTACGAAAATCAATGTTAAATAAATATTTGAATCAATGTTTAAATGAAATCAATTAATCAATGTTCGAACATCAATGTATTAAACAATTATATAGCGTACAAATATATTAAATAATTATATACATAGGAAAATCGATATTAGAATCAATGTAAAAAAACCAATAAAATAATGCTTTAAATTTAATATAAGTACATTAAACGATTACACACACACACATACATAGATATGTGTGTGCGCACGCGCGGACGCGTGTGTATGAAAATCATTTTTACTTTCATTTTAGTGGACGAACATAAATATATAATAAACAGTTTAGATAAAATATTTAAATCATAAGGAATTACCATGATAAAATTTCCTAATTCATACATGTCTGAATTTGTGGACTGACCTTCGAAAACTCCATTTTGATTCTAGTTATGGTTTGCAAGGTCTAGCTTGAAGTGCTCTAATGGAGGAGATGAAGAGGATATGGAGAAGAGAACTTTTTCTCTTTTTAGAGGAGAGGAAGAAGAGGATATGCCCCTATATGGCCAGCCAATATATGTAAAAAAAATACAAATTTTGTATGTATTTAACTCGGTCATTAATGTATACCATATCTATGAGACCTACATTTATTTTCCACTTGGACCAAACACATTTGGTTCCTCCTTTTCCTCATATAAGGTCGGTCAAAATTAGTTAATCAATCCGTATTAGTTAATTAATTCATGACTTAGAATTATTATATATATATATATATTATTCCATTTAATAAATCAATTACACATTTAAATTAAATTAAATATATACAAAACAACTATACATTTTTAAACCATTTAAGTTTGGTAGCTTAAAAAATTAAGTTATTTGCATATATAAAATTTCTCACTATCTCAACCATACATATATAAAATAAAATGGCGTCTCTCTCAATCCTTATTTCTTTAAAAATTATTATAATCTCGCTCATCAATACGTTTTGAATTCTTTCACAAATTTTGTTGATCCAATTCCTTTCAAAGTGCATTATTCCGATGCCAAGTTGTGAAGGATCCATCGAGCATGTTATGTCAAGTTTATATTCCCATCAAGAATTGGAAATTGATACAAGAAAAAGAAGCTATTTTGTTTCAATATGGATATTATTTTCATCTTGCTAAAGATTGTAGCGAGCTAACTAAATGTTTCAGTTATGGATTTTTTGGGCATAAAAAGAACAGATGTGGGAGGAAATTCAAACCAATCTCAGGCACAAAGAAAAATCTGTCAGTCACTGATCATGGATTTTTCTTTATCTTAAAATGAATGAAACTGTGAGGAATTTTATTGGATCATTGTGGTTGAAAAGGATGGAAGGCTTCGAGCTTTGGAGGAATTGTTTAAGCATTTCGAAGTGATCAATGAAGTGAATATAGGTCATAATTTTAAAGAAAAACTTGGTGATTCAAACATGTTTTTGGAAGAGGTTGATAATGCAGATGATTGTCCTTCGAAGTCAGATGTACTTGGTGTTGACTGGAATGGAGTTTCAGATGTTGTTGGTCTTGTTGATGTTAATTTCGATAGTCGAAGGAGAAGTTGTTCTCTAATCCATTATCATTGGACCCTGATATTATTCAATGCACTTCGAATTACTTTGTTCAAGATACTGTTAATTTATGTGTTTCAGGGAGTGACAACCATTTACAAGAGGCAATTTTTGTTAGTGAATAACAGAAAACATATAACCAAATCTTGAAGATCAAGGAATACAAGATTGCTACTTCAAATTGGTTTGGTGTCTTAGAGGATTTAGATAAACTCGGATTTTTGGAAGGAGTTTTTGTTGAATGTAAGGGCAATGTTAGGTGCTTGTATTATAATATGAAGGTTTTAAAGGGGTATGGATGTAACGACCCGCCAATCCGCATAGTCCGAGTTGATAATAAACCACACATATCCAACCCAAATCGAACGAAAGGCGAATATTTAGGGGAAAGAAATAGGAAAGAAGAGGAGAAGAGAAGAAGAAGAAACTAAAAACAATACAGAATCTCACAATCACAACAGAACAATATAAAATATAATATCAATGATCTTTACAATAAAGAAACTTTTATATAAATACATCCATCAGAGTACAACAACGAATCATAATCCTCAACTTGGACAGTTATAATAACATGCCCTCACAAATGCTGACGATTTCAACAATAAAGCAGTGGAAATAAAGATATACGTGAATACGACTTGAAGACCTCCAATTCGTCTCCTGAGGTCCAATGCATCCAAAGTCATCTTTAAATATGCTCGTCTGACCCGAGCATTACAATAAAATAACATTCGAGTCAGTCTGGAAAACCAGTGTGAGAAAACACACCTAACTTAATTTTAAAGTTATAAAATGTAACGACCCGTATTTTACGGATCGGAACATCGTAAAACAGTTGACAATTGGTTACATTGTTGATAAGTCATTCAGAATTTTTCTAAGTCCTAAGTCGGTTTGGACGAGTTAAGAGAAGTCTGGGTCGAGTTGCCGACTTAAGAGATTAACTGGGTTAAAGTGGTGACATATGAGTTTTAGGCAAAAATATGGCTAAGTCCTAAGTCGTTCACGACTTAGTATAAGTCGTAAGTCGTATACGACTTAGGGGATAGGAGCTACCCAGGGAAATGGCGGGTTAAGAGATTGGAGATAGGTCATTTGGACGACTTAAGAGGTAGGCGCGACTTAAGGATAGTGGCGAGTTAAATTGTTACCGAGTTAAGTGTTTAAGTCGTTGCCAAGTTAAGTCGACTGGGTGAGTTAACGACCTAAGGGATAGACAACCTAAGGAAGTGACCGAGTTAAGAAACATCGAGTTAGCAAGTTAAGTAATAGTGCGACTTAAGTGAGTTAGCGACTTAAGGAGGGTACGACCTATGGGAGTTAAGTCGTGGACGAGTTAAGGTGTTAAGTCGTAAGCGACTTATGTATGGGTTGTTAGGTCGCAGGGTATAGCTTAAGTGTTAGGTCGCGTGATTTCTAAGTCGTAAGTCGCGCACTTGTTAAGTCGTAGGTCGCGCGAGTTGCTAGGTCGCTGGGCTTTGGCTTAGTAGTTAGGTCGCAGTCCAGTTGTTTGCGACTTATGTTAGGTCGCGTGGTAGCTTAAGGAGTTAGGTCGTAATGTTGTTAGGTTGCTTCTCAATTGAGTCGTAGGCGCGCATGCTATAAGTCGTGACCGACTTAGGAGATAGCTGTTATGCCATGAGTCATAGACAGGTAAGTGTTAGGTCGTAGGAGTTGGGGCGCGCGTGCATATCTGTTAGGTCGGAGAGGCTTAGGTCGGAAACGACCTATGGAGATAGCCGAGTTACGACTTAAGGAAATTTCTGCTATAAATAGGAAGGGTTTTTCTCACTTTTTGGGATCCGGATTTTGAAGCGATGAAGTGCTGCCATTTTGAGAGCTCGACTTCTACACTTCTTCATTTCTTTTCTCTACTCTAATCTAGTGATTCCTTCCATCCATATCGAAGATCAAGATTGAAGATTCAAGAGCTTAGATTGAAGATCTTCATCTTTTCAAGAGAGATTTCTTCGTTTGAAGCGGATTCGTGATAGATCAAGATTGATCCTTCGCTGTCCAGATCTGAAGCGTGTTGACTTGGGGTTGTTTAGGTGATTTGGTGAGTGGTGATTATCTCTCACACGGATCCAAAGGAGTATATCGGGTTGTTGGCTCGATTTGGTGTTAAAATAGTGATTTCCATGCATTTTCTTCATCCTAAGTGTAGATCCATGTAGATCCATTGTTCATGATGATTTGACAACCATTTTACTAAGTGTTAACCTATGCAAGTTCATTCATCAAGATTGTAGAGATATTTCTTATGATTTCATGCATGTTAGACTTTCAACTCTTTAATTACGAAAATGCCATTATTGTTATAATTATCTACTTAGATCATATTTGAATGCTTGATTGCTTGGATTAATGTTTGGTTTGATTGATTGTTATGAATTAGATGATTGATGGTTTGATTTAGACCGAAGATGATTCAAAAGCTAGGAGAAAGGCTCTTGAATTAGGTAAGCTGCTTGTGGCATATGTAGCGGGATGATGAAGCTCTTATGCGTAGATTTGATGATGTGATGTTGAGATGAGGCTTTGCGAGGATGTGATGAAGCGAGGCAATCATGTGATGAAGACTTGGTCTAATCCAGACGGGATCATTCCAAGCATGTTGATAACTCGGTGATATGATTCGAGTTGAGGATAATGAATGGATATGAGAATAGTCGTCGAGGAGGATGACTAGGAGGCTTGGATAGCATCGTTGTTGAAGGTTCTAGCATGCTCTAAGCAAGAGTACGTTTGGGCAGATTCGATAGTCCCAACGGCCAACTGTTGATGGTCGAGTACTCTAGGCAGATTCGATAGTCCTAGGCACGGGCTGCGACGACGTGCGGGAGTTATGTCTAGAACCGGGGTTTCCATTAGCCCTTGACGGACGGCTGAAAGAATGTGTCGGTCATTCAATTAACGGTGATATCGAAACAGTGATAACAGTGATAGCCAGAGTCATGGATGTTTGGTTGTATCGTCGTTCGGACTCAAGAGCGGTATTTTCTGGGTGCTTATCTGATTTAGGCCTTGGTACTTGGAAAACATCGCCCTTGACTCGAATGATTATTACTTTACTTTAAATGGTATGCTCTGCTATATTGCTTCTGCTTAGTGTGTGTCTGGAGGCTATCACTGTAGAAAGAGGTGGAGTGGGAGGGTTGTATTCCTATTCCTTTTCCTTTATGCTCTTTTGGTATGTTGTTAGTTAATTTACTGCTCACTAAGACTGTTGTCTGACTCAAGGCTTTATGTTTTAATTCTTATTGCCTTGGGCTGTTCGTCCATTTTTGGGACGGGCAGACTAGGTAGCAGGTGACAGGTGCTGTTCTCTTCTCACGATGCTGATATCGAAGACGAGCTGGAGGGTTGCATATTATCTTCTTATTATATGTACTGGATGTTCCGCTGTTTTGTATTCTCTGAGTGTTATGTAGTGAGGCTTGTTGTATTGGCTATTTGGATGCTTGTATTCAACTATTATGAAGTTTTATATGATGGCATTTATTATGTAAAGCTTCACTATATATATGTTCTATTGTATTTTGTCCATGCGCTGTGAGTAATACGATAGATTCTGTTGTTTTAATCTACCCTGACAATCGTCCATGGTCGCCTGGCACACTTTACAGCGCACTATCACTAGATTCGGTGCAGGGGTCATGGGCGGTCGTCACATAATAACCTTTGAAAATCAAAATTATGTTGTAAGACCATGCACACGGACGAGTTTTTACCTTATGATAACCAAAACATTTCATATGAAATTCTCTGATATTATAGTGTTTAAGATACAAATACTTATTAATCTTAGCTAAAATTGTTACATTAATTAAACTCTAGTATAATAGGTATACAGTTAAAACCGTAAAGGCAGGTATTCGAAAATGGATTCCATAGAATGATTGGGCTACTGGGGTACCACCCGCCATGGTGCATCTCTAGATAAAATAACACCGAGGACCTCGCAAGGATCCCCTGTCAACACACTACCACTTGACTAGTAGTACCGAATATGATCACCCTTCGTTAATGGGCCCCAAAGCATATAAATGAGAGATAATATCGACTCTGAATAGGGATGATCATACCCTACTTAGGAGTGACCCACTTAGCCCTGCTGTATCTCCCATGTTTTAGTCATTCCCATTTGATGGTGCTTGAGGATACGTTTTACCTTTCTATCTAGCACTTCCCACTTGGAATGCTAATACTACGCTCCAGGCATCAATGTAGTACCAGCATTCATCCATACAAGTTCATTCGGGGACTGGACGAAACACTTGACAGCTCCATCTTCAATTCCATCATCTTCAAGATGTCTTCACTTCGCATGCTTGAGTTGGATCGAAGTGGTTTTCAAATAACCTATCTAATCCTGGTCTCTTCGAAAATAACATTCGATAACTTTTGGCAAACTCAACCACGGTTCTTTAGGAAATAAACAGTCAAAGATAAGAGCGGAGATCACCTGCTAATCGTTAGTGAACGGATTTCCTTACCATTTGTCCTTGGAGAATGAAACAAGATTTATACGTAGAGTATAGCATCATCGAAGATGACTATGTCATATAACGAGATTTATACGCAGAGTATAGCATCATCGAAGATGACTGTGTCATATAACTCACGTGTTTCTCCTAGATATTTCCAAAGTTATGTTTTTGTCCAATTACGATAGTCGGTTATTTAACTATCAAATAACAAACATTAATTCAGGGATTTAATTACATAAGGAAAACCAACATTGGTTAAGCACATAAGCAATCACTAGCCTCTTTTAAAAATTCTTTCCATTTATTAGTTTCATTCTGTAAATACTGTAGCAAAATTCCTTTTTACAAATATATATATATATATATATATCAACAATTCCCTATATTTCAATACTTGAAAAAATATTTATATATTTACCTCAATGTTATAAGTATATTCACCAAACACTGAAGAAGATTTCCTTTTTATGTAATTCTAAATCATTTGTAAATTCCGTTATAAATTTCTAAAACCATTTATAAACTATTTTATAAATCTCAAGAACCATTTATAAAACTCTTATATACATCCCAATAATCATTTCTGACTCAAAGTTTATGTTTTCCCTTTAAACTCTCTGGTGGTCAATTGATTTTGAGTAGTTTAAGAGTTAAGACTTCACATTCTCCATTAGACGAATAAGCTTCTTGAGACGTGCAGGAGCCAAGCTAGCTATTAAGAGTTCTTTATGTTTGATTCCACTGTGTTAATTGATGCAATGGAAAAGTTGTTTAGTGCCTGTATTTGGACTCTGATTAACCAATGGGGCATATTCATATGTCGCTCTTGGCGTATTTTGTAGTAAATTGTAATTTATTTGAACGTGGCTTACGTATGGGATTATGTATACAACGATTGGGCTACTGGGGTACCACCCGCCATGGTGCATCTCTAGATAAAATAACACCGAGGACATCGCAAGGATCCCCTGCCAACACACTACCACTTGACTAGTAGTACCGAATATGATCATCTTTTGTTAATGGGTCCCGAAGCATACAAATGAGAGATAATATCGACTCTAAATAGGGATGATCATACCCTACTTAGGAGCGACCCACTTAGCCCTGCTGTATCTCCCATGTTTTAGTCATTCCCATTTGATGATGCTTGAGGCTACGTTTTACCTTTCTATATAGCACTTCCAACTTGGAATGCTAATACTGCGCTCTAGGCATCAATGCAGTACCAGCATTCATCCATACAAGTTCATTCGGGGACTGGACGAAACACTTGACAGCTCCATCTTCAATTCCATCATCTTCAAGATGTCTTCACTTCGCACGCTTGAGTTGGATCGAAGTGGTTTTCGAATAACCTATCTAATCCTAGTCTCTTCGAAAATAACATTCGATAACTTCTGGCAAACTCAACCACGGTTCTTTAGGAAATAAACAGTCAAAGATAAGAGCGGAGATCACCTGCTAATCGTTAGTGAACGGATTTCCTTATCATTTGTCCTTGGATAATGAAACGAGATTTATACGCACAGTATAGCATCATCGAAGATGACTGTGTCATATAACTCACATGTTTCTCCTAGATATTTCCAAAGTTACGTTTTTGTCCAATTACTATAGTCGGTTATTTAACTATCAAATAACAAACATTAATTCAGGGATTTAATTACATAAGGAAAACCAACATTGGTTAAGCACATAAGCAATCACTAGCCTCTTTTAAAAAATCTTTCCATTTATTAATTTCATTATGTAAATACTGTAGCAAAATTCCTTTTTACAAATATATATATATATATATATCAACAATTCCCTATATTTCAATACTTGAAAAAATATTTATATACTTACCTCAATGTTATAAGTATATTCACCAAATACTGAAGAAGATTTCCTTTTTATGTAATTCTAAATCATTTGTAAATTTAAACTATTTTATAAATCTCAAGAACCATTTATTAAACTCCCATATACATCCCATTAATTTTTTACGACCCCTTTATAAGTCCATAAAACCTTTTATAAACTCCTTTTGTAAATCCATAAACTCATTCCTAAATTCTTTTATAAATAACCATTTATAAAGCTCTATTACCCTTTAACTAATCTCCCTTTGTGTTTTCCAAATCATTTATAAGATCCCTCTTATAAAAACCACATATGTCTATAAACTCTATTTATAAATCTCGAAAACAATTATAAATAAATTCAAATCATTTACTTTAAAACATAATTATATGATAATAAACATTATAAATAAATAATAATAATTTTCAAAACAATTTAAAAACAATAATTAATAATTTCAAACGTTCTTAATAAAACAATAATAATTTATTTTAACGTTATTATAAATAATAATAATTTCCAAAACTTTATTGATAAATAATTATATTTAATTTCAAACTATTTTAATAACTTAAACAATTAACCTTTCAAAATATTAAAATACTTATAACAATTTTAAAACAATATTAATATAAATAACAACTTGTAAAACATAAATATATTTTTATCCTTGATAAAAATCCATACGTAATATAATCATTTCCATATTTATAAACTGTATTTATAAATCTCTTTCTATTTTATAAAACTTCCTTTTTATAAAATCCCTTTATTCATAAAGCCCCATTTATAACTCTATCCTCTTACAAATCTCACTTTCAACTTTCAAAATAGAATCAACTATTTTTCTAAAACAACATTACACATATTACTATAAATCCATAATTTGTGATTTCCTTTATAACGACTCGAATTTTATCACCATTTGATTTTGAATATTTAAATGGTTTTAAATATTGGGTTTGGAATATAAATTGATTTTTGAATATGAAGATTTTGATTGAAATTGTAGAATGAATTTAAATTTCAAATATAGTTATTTATCGTAATACGGAAATGGTGAATAATTGAAATTTGAGTTGAAAATGAATCGAAATGAAATCTAATGTTGATATGAATTCTATTTGAATTAGAATTGAGTTAGTAAATTTTTAAAACTGGAATTTCAAGTGATTTTGCCAAATTTTGAAATCGTCGTTTTTATTGACGCGTTAAAATAACAATCCGGGGCACAGTCTCAGAATTTGATGAAACTAGTTCTATTGGATCTGTAATAGTGCATTATTATCGGATTTCAATTTTTGTAGCGTTTGGAGTTACCGTTTGGTCGTATGGGATAGAAACAAGTTGAAATTAATATCGGAAATTTAATATTATAGTTGAATTCAAAAGCTATTTTCTCTATACGGTCGAATTAGTTCTTGAAACTTGTTCCATTATGTTCGGAATAGGGGTATAACATTAGGAATGCTAGGCGGCACGCCTCGATCGGGGTTCGAAATTAAATATCTAAATATTTTGAAAATTTAAATAATATATTCTAATTCGATTTAACTACATAGCCCCTTCCTTCACGTCAGTCACCCTATACACCTACTTCCATCTTTCCCACTTTGTTTATTGAAACGCAGCTGTACTGAAAAAAGAAAAAAAATGATGAACTTCAAAAAATTTGTAATTCAAACTTTACTAAACAAAAAAAATTCGATTCTTGTTTCTATGGGTTCGTGGCAACAATGACTTCGAACGATGGAAACTTGGTGGTGTTCGATCACTGTTGGGGAGAGGTAGATGTTGATAGTCGAACTAGGGTTCAGCCTAGAGGAAGCTAGAGACGTCGAATTGGAAATCGGGAAGTGCCATGGTGTTCGTAGCATCGAAGAGCACTTGGGGTAGACGTACGGCAAGACGGGGTGGTGTGATGGTCATCGCGACCTGTTCATGTGCGAGAAGGGTATGGGCATGTCGCAATTTGTTTGGCGTGGTCGTTCATGGATTTCCGAGTATGGATGCATGGAGATCGGAGAGGGAGGAGCAATGGCAAAGTTGGTTCGTCAATCGGACGATTGGAGCTCTGTGTCAATGTTGGTGATGCACGGCCTTGTCCTTCGTTCGTGTACAGGGAGAGATTTGGGGAAGATGGAGTTGGATTATGTGGGGTAATTAATTTTTGAGTGTAATTAAGTAATGATTAATATTATTTAATTTAGAATTCTTCTAATATCCATAACCTTCTCATACGAGGTTCGATCAAAACAAAACAAGCGGCAACGGATTCGTACCGACGAGTGCTACGCAACAAAATTGTTTGGAGATTTTTTGAGTCAACTGGGAATTTAGATTAAATTGAATGTAGTTCAATTTAATTTAAAATTTGAGACGATTTGCAAATTAAAATCAAGGTGAGTAAATCTCACCCATTTGAATTACTGGTTTTAATACAAATGTTAAAAAATTATTTGTTGTTTGATTGGATGGATTGATAAATAATTATCAGTTGGATGTCATATTATTATATATATAATAGTATATATATTTGTAGTTGGATATATTTCCCTCCGATTGGAGCGGATGAGACACTATGCACCCCGCATAATAGCGGATGACCCTTTTTATTGCGATATCCTACCTCGAAGCGGGATTATTATTTTATGTTATACAACATTTGTGGATACAGGGAAACGGGTTGGATATATTGATTGTTTTTCATATATAGTGATATATGATGTGATTGAATAATCTGTTATGGATTATTATGTGATTTGATATATTGGATGCTATAGTAGCATTGGTCCCTAATTTTGGTATTTTAAATACCATTAATAATGTTCTTGAATTTAAAAAGGAAATTCAAAGGCGATTTTGGAATTGATAATTTTTATATTGAATTTTGGATTATTTAAAAAGTATTTGATTTGGATAAAATAAATAATTTGATTTTGGAATTTGTACTTATCTATTTCAGAAGATATTTTAAACAGAGATTTTAAAATAATTTTATAAGGAAATTTGAACAATGGATTTAAAGTGGTATTTTTGAAATATGGAAAAGGAGTCGGAATTGATATTTAAATTAGATTTAAAAAATAAATGGGATTATAAAGTGATAGGTTTAAAAATGAAGTTTTTAAATGGGAATGGTTTATAAACAAGTGAAACCCGAATGAGTTTAAAAATTAATAAACGATGTTTACAAATAAAGTGAAATGATTTTCATTTGATAAATTGGAAATATAAATTCACAGTGAGAATTTATAATGAGATATAGAAATCGGTTTAGAAAGAAATAGTGAATTCTACTTTTTTTGAATTTGGAAATAGTTATGAAATTGGAGATGCAAGTCGATTTGTGATAAATCGTGAAAGATTTATAAATGTAAAATGGTTATGATTGAATTTTAAAATAATTTTTTATCGAGAAGTTAAGTTTGTTTTAATAAAAGAGATTTTATTTATATATTAAACTGTGTAGTTTAAAAACTGTTTTTGGTATTGAAATATTTTGTGAAGTTGATTATTCAAATATTTAATCTTAATTGAAATAAACTCTAATTTTAAAATAAGCTTGTAACTCGATTAGTTTTATTTATAAATTGGAAATTTGTTATCGTTGTCTATTTAAAAGTGTTTGATACTTTAATAATCACTTAAATGGTTAGAAATTTTGTTACTATTCTTTAAAAATACTTATTGTATAATATAGAGTTTTGGAAATCGATTGAAGTTATTTATAAATACTCTCGAGATTTGTAAACCGGGTTTTATTTAATTGATGTGATTTTATAAGAGAAAATCTTATAATGGAATTTTGGAAACTTGAGAAAATATCCAAAATGTTTAGATATGAGAATTTCGGAAATGAATCTGAATTAATAAAAGAAGTAAAAATTGTTATTTAGGATTATAAATAAGAATAATCGGTTTTGGAAATAGTAAAAAGGAATTTATTAATAATTCCAGAGATTTATGAGATAAGTTATGAAATATTTCCTAAGTTTGATATTAAAATGATTTTGGAAAATCTGCCTACAAATATTCTCTTAAGTATTGAAAGAGGGTTTCAGAAAATATTTTAAATGTGAAATGAATCATATAGAAATATTTTTTTTAAGTGTTAAAAATTTAATTCGAAAATATTTATAAGTGTTGAATGGTTTAAAAATATCCTGTTATGAATAAGTATTTGAAATTGTTTTCAAATGTTGGAATGCTGGAAGAGAGTTGAATACATATATCTTTGTAAAGCTATTTTGGAATGAATGTTTTAAAAGGTTTATAAAATTGGGCCTAGTGACTACTTATGTGTGTAATTTGATAATTAAATAACCGACTATCAAATTTGGCCAATTTCGTTAATCGTTCGAAGAGACCGGGATCAGATTTTATTATCCGAAAACCACTTTGATCTGATTTGTGTGCTACGAATTGTGATGTGATGAAGATAATAAAGATGGTGATTATGGAATTCGGTTTTGTTCAAACCCAGAACAACTTGTATGGATGAATGCTATCATTGCATTGTTGCTTGGAAGGCGATGTTAGCATTCCTGTACATGAATGCTAAAACTAAGGTAATACGTAGCCTCAAGCCTCATCAACTGTGAATGATTAAAACAGGGGAGATGCGGTAGGGCTAAGTGGGTCGCACCCAAGTAGAGTATGTTATCACTTTTTTAGATAACCTCAGATATATTATAATTATGGATATGGTTGTGCATGGAAAAGAGAGCGCTCGATAGGGTGGGAACACCCGGGGTGATAACATATTCACTACTATCCAGTAAGAGTAGGCCGTCCTGTGTTGGCAGGGATCGTTAGGTACGAGCTCGGTACATTTTTCTAGAGGTATACTGTGCTGGGCGGTACCCCAGTAGCCCCGTCATTGTATGGAAGCCAAAATCCACTATGAGCCTGTACGGTTTTAGATGTGCCCAACTATGCTGAAACGTGAGATGCAAGCATTTCAGCTATTTTATAGTTTATTTTCTATAGACACTATTATAATATCAGATGATTTTGATATAAAACGTTTTGGATATTGTAAGGTAAAAACCTATCATGTTTATGTGTGACGTGGTCTTACGAGATAACTTTGTTTTCAAAGGATTTTGATAACAGTAATAATTCAAATTGAGTGTGTTTTCTCACGCTGGTTTTCTAGACTGACTCGGGTGTTATTTTATTATAATGCTCGGGTCAGACCGAGTATTATAGATTCAGGTTAGGATGCTATGGAGCACAGAGGACGTGCTAGAGGATTCTCAGGCGTATTCCACATACTTGATTATATTCCGCTGTGTGTGTAGGCTGTATATTCAACACTTGTGAGGACTAGTTATTATAACTATCCAGGTTGCTTTGTTGAGTGTTGTACTCTGATGATGGTATGTATAATAACAGATATAGTTATTTTTTTTGAAAATCAATAGGCTAAGGGAGCCTTGCTCTTTTATTATTCCAAATGTCATTACAATCAGCATAAAACTTTCAGAATATACAATTGCTTAAGAATGATAGAAAAGCCTTTATACACTTAGCATTAAAAACAGACATAAAATACATTGAATACCCCTTCCGCTGCGATTATCTATTATATATTGTTCCGCTGCGATTTGTGAGATTCTGTGTTATTGTTTCTGTTTCTGTTTCTTTTATTTCTTCTTTCTTTCTTCTCACCCTCACTCTTCTTTTCCATGACCTTCCATCATTCTATACTTTTTGGGTCGGATATGTGTGGTTTATTGTTGATTCAAGGGGTACGGATTTACGGGTCGCTACATCCTTTCCAATTTATCCAATAATAAAGTTTTCCTTTATTTATAACCACCATTTATAAATTTATCCTTTTATTAATAATACGATTTTACAAATCTTCACTTTGTTTTATAAAATATCACCTATATACATTTTCACATTTATAAACTTCCACATTTATAAATGAATCTCCATATATATATGTATGTATGTACGTACGTATGTATGTATGTACATCACTTTATATAAATGGTTAATGAATAATTTTATTTAAATTGTTTCTATCTTCTTTTAAAACCGAATTCCTTCATTATAAAAGACAGACTTATTTTTAAGATTTTAAAAACCTTTACCCACAGTTCAAAAATCTCTATTTTTAACATTTTATAAAACTATTAATTTATAATCTCCAAAAATCGTACCTTTAATTTTGTTTAAATTAAATTCATTCTCTTAGTAATTTAAGAATAATTATAATATAAACATACATATATATATATATATATTTGTAATCACTTAAATCCTTTTTTATACTAAATCTTCATTTTATAATATTTCAAACTACTAAAATATGGCCCAAGGTTACTATAGCACTAAACAGGGTCGTGTCATCAATTATGGAATTCAACAGATCATATATCAATTTATATAAAAAAATCAACAGTGTGAGGAATCATGTTGGATCCTTCCATCATGTCTCCCTACATCACATATAGTATATAATCAATAGTATAAGTCAGCCGCTTCGAGGCGGGATCGTATATAAAGGGCCATCCGCTTATACATGGGAACGTAATAGGGTCTCATCCGCTCCAAGGGTAGGAATATATCCAAACCAACAACATAAATTAGTAAATTATCCAAATAGTCAATAACAATCAACAATAAACTATCCACGCCTCCAATAAATAATTTTTATTGACTATATAATATTCTAGTTAACCAAAAAGGTAAGATTAACTCACATTAATTCTGGTTTCATCAAAATGCTCCGGTTTGAATTAAAATAGAATGGACGTTCAATTTCAACCTAAATGTATAATAGCTCTGAATCCATCCAATCCAACTCCACATCGATACGACCGAAATGCAACCGTCGCTTTCAATTTGGACCTCGTATGAGTTTAATATGAATCAATGAACATTTTGAAATAATTAAATAAAATTAACTTTTAAATAATAAAAACTTTAAACTTAAACTTACTTCCCTCCATCCTTCTCTCTCACACATGCTTCAGGTAACCTAAAACTTGACCGCCTTTGACCATCCACCGCACCACCCCAGTCCCATTATCACCTGATCTGACATTGCCACCATTCCGCCCCTTCCCTCCTCCACCCATGGCCAAAACAAGCCCCTTTCGATCGCTAGAAATCGTGCCATCGAGCCAAACGTCAGCCATGAACAGAGCAAAATTTTGGCTCTAATCGTCAATGATTCAACGATCCAACCGTTCATTACATAGAGCTCATTGAGCTCTATGACTTTCCATCTTGCGCCGCTACCTTTCGTTAATTGGATGATGAGAAACTAAGGGAGGAAGAAGGAATAGTTTGGGCTATTAAATAGAAACAGCATCTGAAGAAGAACAAGGGGTTTTTAGTTTTACAAAATGAAAATGTTTAGGTCCTTATATAGAAAATGTCATAGCACTATTTATAAGTTAAATTTTCGAACTTCAAACGAGATGTGCCGCCTGGCGTTCTATACACTATACCCATATTCCGAACACAATAAAACTAGTATCGGAATCCAATTCCATCATATACAGAAGATCGCTTTTCAAATCAAATTATATTAATTTAAATTCTTTTAATTAATTTCTACGCATTTGGAGCTCGCATGACCAAACAATACGTCTGATCGTCATGAAATTCGACTACATACTATAATTCAGTATTACGAATCCAATGAAACTGATTTCATCGAAATCCGAGACAGTGCTTCGGAAGGCTATTTTCACTCATTAATTAAAACAAATTATTATAAAAACTAGTTTATTCACTTTTAATTCAAATTTAAAAGTTTACTGTCTTCATTTTTTATCAAAATTGAATTTAAATTAACTTTCAAAATCATTTTCATTCATTTCAAATTCAAGATTCAATTACTTTTAATATTTCCAAATATTTATCAACAATTTAATTATCAAATAAATCGCTATATTTGAAATCCAAGTTAACTTATAAAATTAACCTTTCAATATTAAAAATCAATTTAATATTCCAAATTCGGATGACTGTAATTTTGGATCGTTACATTTTCCCTCCTTAAAAAAATTTCGTCCCCGAAAATAGCAAGTAAGAAAATGCCCAAGACATTTAACTTTTCAAAACCAATTAGTTGAATAGATTCTAAAATTTCTAAGTCTTTTATATTCACCCACCTATACCAACTAATTTCCTTCCATTCATTCATTTCAAGTTATAACTCAAATCAAACTTTAGTTATCAAAAAATTTCCAAAATTCTCAAAACATTTCTTACACCTTACATTTTCAGAAAATTTTACCAGCGCCTCCTTTGCGCGGCTCGATCAGAAAAATTTACAATATTTATATCACAAATATACATCTCATCTTCAAGGATGACCCATCCCATAGGAAAAAATATAAAAATACGAAATGTAATTTGAGATGTGTATCTTATTTTAGTATTAGCAAGCATATACAACCAATATAACGCGAAAGCGAGCTTCAAATGCGAAGCATACACCATCCACACATACTAATCACTTAACAACCAGTGAGAACATATATATAGAAAGTAATTTCAGTATATAACATAGACTATACAATAACCATATGATATGTAGCAAATGTAACGAGAGAAACCACCTAATAAATAATATCCATCCAATTTATTTATCATCATATCAATTTGCACTTCCCGATGTCAACATTTAATTTATTAAAGCCCGTACAATGTACACCATATGTATGCAAAACCATACCTGATCGCTTGCTTGATCATACAATTTCACTTCCAAACTAGTATCGTTCACACGACCACTCTAATGCGGACCCAGATTCGGTTTCTTGATTTGAAACCGCCATTCTCCTTGCATAGCCATATACTATGATAGAGAATATCAGAATCAATCAAAAATCCATATCTAGAATTTGCTGCCAGGAATCGAGTGAAATATTCTAACTCATACCAATATAAATCATCTCGAAGTCGTATATTCGAATCTGGATCAAACAGTTATGCGAATAAAATAATATACGTCCAACTTACACGTTTATTTCATTTGGTTTCTTAACTATACCAAATTCTTTTTATTCACATTCATTCCATTCTCATGTATTTTATTTAGATTTAATCATTCACATCCAATTGATTTACATTCAATTATTTCGTAGTATATATCTTCAATACTAATATTATTTATGAACCATTCCATACAACAATTACTTAAGTTTTTTATAAACATTTTATACAACACATTAGTGTTAATTTTCACTTCAAAACTTAAGTTCATATCCACTCATTAATTTATTCTATTAGTTCATTATAAATCAAATTCAATTTCATTTAATTCATTTCATTAACTTAATTTATTTAACTTTAATTTGTTTCAAATTTTCTTTTCTTATCTATACCATTTTTAAATTATAATTTCAAAAGCTTATTTTTATATATTTATCAAATCATACTTCAGATTTTAAAATCAAAACTTGCTTTACCTAAACATAACTACAATGGAAACTCACTAAGGTACCAATTCAACACTTAGAAACTCTAAAATGAAAGTCGATGATGCTGCAGTCATCACTAGAATTATTTTCCAGCGATCGAAGTGAGTTCAGTGCTTTATATTACCTTTAAATCCCATTTTAAAATATGTCTAACCAAAATATTTTCAAGACAATACTATTATTATTTTTCCAAACCTTTGAAAAACAATTTCCAAATTAATAGGACTTAAATTCTCAAATTCCTTGTTTTAAATCCATTTCCGTTTACAAATCATATCTATACATATCCTTATACAATTTTCATTTCCTTTCCATTTATAAATCATATTTATATAATCTCACTTCTTAATTAATATCATTTCACAAATGTTGATTATTTTAATTATAATTAATATCTTATAAATCATATTTATAATTTCACTTTCTTATATAACTTATTTCAAACGTTTATCTTTGTTTAGATCATAATAATAACAACTTTTATTAGAAAACCAAACACTAAAAAAAATGATAATAATAAAATATTATCATTCTCTATTTAACCAAACACATCGTGTATAACTATAATAATTTTTGAAAAATTATTCTTTTATATATATACTATAATTTAGATAAAATTATTTCATTTACCAATTCTCAAAACAATACCGTGTTGATTTGTCTTGTTTAAGTGTTTTGAAACTCCTATTGATATCATGGCGTCCCACATACCGACTAGAATTCATAGGTCACCCAACAAATAAATTACACAATATAAATCATTTTTACACCACTAACAAATACGCGCTCATACACACACACACACTCAAACTTATAATAAGGCATTCCGTTACCTTATCTCTTAATGAGTTGCCCTACCAAAGCCAAGGTTCTCGCTTAAACTTGCGCTTTGATACCAGCCGTAACGACCAGCCAATCCGCACAATCCGAGTTGACAATAAACCACACATGTCCGACCCAAATCGAATGGAAAGACGGATAGTTATAGGAAAGAAAGAGGAAAGAAGAAGAGAAGAGAAGAAGAAGAGGAAGAAACTAAAAACAACACAGAATCTCACAATCACAGTGGAACAGTATAAAATATAATATCAATGATCTTGACAAAAGAGAAATTGTTATATACATACATCCATCAAAGTACAACAATAAATCGTAATCATTAACCTGGACAGTTATAATAACTTGTTCTCATAAATGCTGATGATTTCAACAATAAAGCAGCGAAAATAAACATATATGTGAATACGACTTGAAGACCTCTAACTCGTCTCCTGAGCTCTAATGCATCCAAAGTAATCTGTAAATATGCTCGATCTGACCTGAGCATTATAATAAAATAACATCCGAGTTAGGCTAGAAAACTAGCATGAGAAAGAACACCCAACTAGATTTTAAAGTTATAAAAACCTTTGAAAATCAAAAGTATCTCGTAAGGCCACGCCACACATAAACACGAACGGGTTTTTACCTTACGATAACCAAAATATTTCAAATGAAATTCTCTGATATTGTAATAGTGTCTAAGATACAAATACTTATTAACCTTAGTCAAAATTGTTACATTAATTAAATTCAAGCATAATAGGTATACAACTAAAACTGTAAGGCACATACTGGAAAATGGATTCCATACAATGACTAGGCTATTGGGGTACCACCCGTCATGGTGCATCTCTAGATAAATTAACACCGAGGACCTCACCAGGATCCTCAGCCAACACAGAACCGGCCTACTACTTGACTAGTAGTATCGAATACGATCACCCCTTCGTTAGTGGCCCTGAAGCATACAAATAAGAGATAATATCGATCTAGATAGGGATGATCATACCCTACTTGGGAGCAACCCACTTAGCCCTGCTGCATCTCCCGTGTTTTAGTCATTCCCGGTTGATGAGGCTTGAGGCTACGTTTTACCTTTTTATATAGCACTTCCCACTTGGAATGCTAACACTGCCCTCCAGGCATCAATGCAGTACTAGCATTCATCCATACAAGTTCGTTCGGGGACCGAACGAAACATTTGACAACTCTGTCTTCAATTCATCATCTTCAAGATGTCTTCACTCTCAACGCTTGTACTGGGTCAAAGTGGTTTTTGGATAACCTATCCAATCCTGGTCCCTTCGAAAACAACATTCAATAGCTTCCGGTAATCTCAACACCTGTTCTTTAGGAAATAAACAGTCAAAGATAAAAGCAGAGATCACTTCTAACCGTTAGTAGACAGATTTCCTTATCATTTATCCTAAGAGAACGAAATGAGATTTATACGCATAGTATAGCTTCATCGGAGATGACTGTGCCACATAAATCACGTGTTTCTCCTAGATATTTCCAAAGTTACGCTTTGGGTCCAATTTCGATGGTCGGTTATTTAACTATAAAATAATAAACAGTCAATCAAGAGTTTAATTCCATAAGGAAAACCAACATTGGTTAAGCACATAAGAAATCACTAGCCTCTTTTAATAAATCTTTTCATTTATTAGTTTCATTCTGTAAATATTGTAGCAAAATACCATTTTACAAAGATGTATGTATATATATATCCACAATTCCTATATTTTAATACTTGGAAAAATATTTATATACTTACCTCAAAGGCATAAGTATATTCACCAAACACTGTGGAAGATTTCCTTTTTATATATTTCTAAATCATTTATGAACTCTGTTATAAATGTCTAAAACCATTTATAAACTATTTTATAAATCACAGGATCCATTTATAAAACTCTATATATATCCCAAAAATCATTTATGACCCCTTTTATAAGTACATAAAACTTTTTATAAACTCCTTTTATAAATCCATTCCTAAAATTCTTTTATAAATATCTAATCATTTATAAAGCTCTTTGACCTTTAATTAATCTTCCTTTAGGTTTTCCAAATCATGTTATAAGATTACTCTTATGAAAACCACACCTGTTTATAAACTCTGTTTGTAAATCTCGAAAACAATTATAAATAAATTCAAATCATTTACTTTAAAACACAATTATATGATAATAAACATTATAAATAAATAATAATATTTTTCAAAACAATTTCAAAACAATAATTAATAAGTTCAAAACGTCTTAATAAAACAATAATAATTTATCTTCAGCATTATTATAAATAAAAATAAGTAATTTCTGAAACTTTATTGACAAATAATTATATTTAATTTTAAACTTATTAATAATTTAAACAATTAACCTTTCAAAATATTAAAATATTTATAACAACTTTAAAACAATATTAACATAAATAACAACTTTTAAAACATAAATATATTTTTTTACTTGATAAAAATCCATACTTAAATCTCATTATAATCATTTCCATATTAATAAACTACATCCATAAATCTCTTTCTATTTTATAAAACTTTCTTTTTATAAAATTCCTTTATTTTTAAAGCCCCATTTATAACTCTATCCTCTTATAAATCAAATTTTCAACTTTCAAAATAGAATCAACTATTTTTCTAAAACAACATTCCACGTATTACTATAAATCCACAGTTTGTGATCCTCTCTAATTTATCCATTAATAAAGTTTTCCTTTGTTATAACCACCGTTTATAAATTTATCCTTTGATTAATAATACGAATTTACAAATCTTCACTTTGTTTTGTAAAATGTCACCTGTATACATTTTCCCATTTATAAATCTTCCACATTTATAAATGAATCTTTATATATACGTATATATATACATCACTTTTGTAACAACTCAGAATTTTGGTTATTTGAAATTGGAATATTTAATTTATTTTAAATATTTAAAAGTTAATTTTTTGAACTTGAATTCCAAATATAACTATTTGTTGGATAATTTAATTATTGAATTTAATAATTGAAAATGGGTTAAAATATTGAATCTTGAGTTTTAAGCTTGTTAAAAATAATTTAAAGGCTTATAAAAGTTATATTAATAAAAATGAAGCAATAAAACTTTTTAAAACGAATTTAAAAGTGATTTGTTCAGTTTTAAAAATATATCGTTTGAATTAACGTATATAAATAGCCTTCCGGGGCACAGTCTTGGAATTTGACGAAACTAGTTCCATTGGATCCGTAATAGTGTATTATTATCATATTTTAAATTTCGTATCGTGTAGAGTTACCATTTGGTCGCATATGATAGAAATACGTTGAAAACTTATATTGAAATTTTTTTAATATTATAATTGGGTTTAAAAAAGCTATCTTCTCCATACGATCGAATTGAGACTCAAAACTTGTTCCATTACGTTCGGAAGAGGGGTATAAAATTAGGAACAGTTAGTGGCACGCTCTATCCTATCTTCAACCTTCTTGAACACGCTCCTCTTTTATTCTATTTAAAACATAGCTTATAGTAGAAAAAAATAGAAAGTTGAAAAATAAAAATCCCTAGATATTGAAAATGAAAAATACCCAAATCAATTTTAAAAATCTTGTCATAGCATAACCTTCGACCTGATATGCTTTTCGAGAGGAGTAGCTATTGTTTTAGGGCGCTCGATAGTTGAGTTGCATGGCAGTTCAAACTAGAGTTCGACCTAGTTTTGGATTGAAGACGAATTTCATGCAGTTGAGGTTAGTTTCGAGTTTGTCATCAATAATTATAGCTGTAGCAAAAATTTGGTGAAGTCCGATCATTGTTTGAGATTCGCGACTGTAGCTTGGTCGAACGTTCACGATTAGGTCGCGATTTACTCTGAGGCATCGGAGGTGAAATTTTTAGTACATATGGATGGAGATTTTGAAGAGAAGCATATCGACATTGATAGATTTTGGTTTCAAGCGTCGGAGCACCGTATCACCATAAACGTGCACGGTTGTTTGAGTTCGCGCATGCACAGTGGGATAAAATGGAGGAAGAAGGCGAGAACTGTTTATTTTGGGCCGGGTTGCACAGTAAGGGTGAGTTGGGTTGTTTATAAATTAAATTATTCATTGTAATTTAAAAATCGATTAACTTATAAATTTAATAGCCTTCTCATACGAGGTCGGGGTTGGACAAAATAGGCAGCATTGGAATCGTGGTGACGAGTACTGCGTGCTAAAATTGATTTGGAGTCGATCGGAGCTAGCTAAAATTTTAGGTTAAATCGAACGTTGTTTAGTTTAATTTACAATTGGAACGTTGGCAAATTGAAACTCAAGGTGAGTTAATCTCACTCAATTTTGGATTACTGCAATTAATTTTAAATAGTTAAAATTAATTATTGATTGATTGGTTAAATTGATAAAATTATTATCAGTTGAATGTAATGTTATATATATAGTAGTATATATATTAGGAATTGGAGTTATTATTCCTGCATATTTTAACAGAAGAGACCCTATGCGCCCCGCATAATAGCGGATGACCCTATACGCCGTGATATCCCACCTCGAAGCGGAATTGGCATTTTTATATTATGCTAACATCTGTGGATGCAGGGAAACAGGTTGGAGGGATCCTACTGGATTCCTCAAAAATATTGAATTAAATTTCATATTTATTGATATATGATTTGTCTGGATAATTTGTGGTAGATTATAGTGTGATTGGATGTTATGGTAGTTTTGGCCTAGAATTTGGTATTTTAAAAAAAATACCATAAATATATGTTTGAATTTGAAAAGAAATTAAAAGAGATTTTTGAAGTAAAATATTCTATCGAATTTTGGGATAGTAAAAGAAAAGTGATTTGGAAATAATGGTTTGATTTTAAATTGTATTTAACTATTCTGAAATACTCAAGTAAAGATTTTGGAATATATATATATATATGACAAAGTTTATAAAACAATAATTCCCAAGTAATACTTGTTTTAAATATAAGGTTTTTAAATCAATATTTTAAATAGATTGGAGAAATAGAAGTGAATTTGGAAACAAATGAAATGGGTTATACAGGATCTTAAATAAGATTTCTAAATGATGAAATGGATGTAGAATCGGGATTTGGGTTGTTGTGGAATATAGTTGGGTTGTTAAGTATTTTTTTTAAAATGAAACTTAAATTAGAAACCGAATTAAAATGGATTTAAGTGGTGTGAAAACGTTGTGGATTGGAAATGAGACTATGGGGTTTATAAATAAAGTAAAGTGATTATTAGTGGATAAATCGAAGTTATAAATTCACGGTGAGGATTTATAAGGAGATGGGTAAATCGTTTAAAAAAATAAATGGTAGATTTATTTTTAGAAACGTGAAAAGGGGATTTATGAAATTGGGATGTAAATCAAATTGGTGATAAATCGAGAGGGATTTATAAATATTAGACTGGCTATATTGGAATTGAAAATTATATTTTTCTGGGAAGTTAAGTTTGATTTAGAAAGGGAATTTTTAATTATTAAACTAGGTAATTTAAAAATGTTTTAGCAAAAGAGTAATTCTAGAAAGTTAGTTATTAAATATTTTTAAATTATCAAAATAAACTATAAGTTTATAAACGAGTCTTAAAAATTGATTAGAAGCTTATTAATAAATCTAAATTTATTATTGTTTCAAAATTATGTAATTATTTTAAATTGTTTTAAAAGTGTAATTAATTATTAATTGGGTTAGCTATAACAAGTTGATATTAAGTTAATTGTTATTTAAGAATTAATTAGTATTATTATTTTAAAGGGATAAATTATTCAATATTAATATTATTTTTATATAATAACTTTTATAAAAGAGTATTTGCCTAAAATAAACTTGGAAATTTATATAGGAATTTTTTAAGTATTATTTTGAAAAATTATTTAATAAAGTTTTCGGAAAGTAATGGTATACTTTCATGACGTAATCAGAGGCAGTGATTGTCTGCAATTAAGTTTTGGATTTCTCTGCGATAGAGACGTAACCATTGAGCTGTGAATCCACGGCTGATACCGCAGTGGTACTTTCCGTATTATTTTTAAAAGGTTTTCAAATATCTTTGAAAAGAATAGTTCGTGAATATACTAAATTCGGTAAGAAAAGTATATATTTTGGATAAAGAGATTTAAGTGATTGAAATTTAAATTGAATAAGACTTAGTGTTTTTCAATGGAAAATGGAATCTTTGATTGTATGATTGTTATTTGATAGTTAAACAACCGACTATCAAATCTGGACCCAAAATATAACTTTGGGAATATTTGGAAGAAACACGGGAATTATGTGGTATAGTTGTCGTTCAAGGTGCTATACTGTACGTATAAACTCATTTCGTTCTTATAGGACGATTATAAGGAAATCTGTCCACTAACGGTTAGGAGGTGATCTTCGATCTTATTTTCATCTGTTTATTTCCTAAAGAACCGGGGTTGAGTTTACCGAAAATATCGAACGTTGTTTCGAAGAGACCGGGATCGGATAAGTTATATGAAAACCACTTCGATCCAACGAGTACGTTTTTGAAGTGAAAACAAGAGCATGGAATCGGAGATGGAGAAGTGAAGTGCAAGGGATAATCGCTACTAATCTTGAGGATGATTCCAAAATGGATGTAGTAGAAATAGTGCCTTCGGTTCCGTTCGGACCCAGAATGGACTTGTATGGATGAATGCTATCGATACATTGTCATTAGAGAATAATGAGCATTCTATGTGAAAATTCCTTAAAAAGGTAATCGTAGCCTCTAGCCTCATCAATCGGGAATGACTGAAAATCCGGGGAGATGCAGCAAGGCTAAGTGAGTCGCACCCAATTAGGGTATGTTTATCACATTTCTAGATACCCTCGGGTATTATTACTATGGTGCGTGGAAGAGCTTAGGAAGGGTGGGAACACCAGGGGTTATAGCATATTCGGTCTATCCAGGTTAGGGGTAGTCCGGTCTTGTGTTGTAGGGGATCCCGGCGTGGTCCTCGGTACATTTTTCTAGACGTGTACTGTGATAGGTGGTACCCCAGTGCCTAGTCATTCATATGGAATCCATTCTCCAATATGTGCCTCTACGGTTTTGGTTGTAGAGCCTAGTATGTTGGAATTTAATTAATGTAACAATTTCAGCTATTTGAATAAGTATTTGTACTTAGACACTATAATAATATCAGATGATTTTGATACAAAATGTTTTGGTTATCGTAAGGTAAAAACCCGTCGTGTTTATTTGTGGCGTGGTCTTTCGAGATACCTTTGTTTTTCAAAGGATTTTGATAACTTTAACAAATTCAAATTGAGTGTGTTTTCTCACGCTGGTTTTCCAGACTTACTCGGGTGTTATTTTATTATAATGCCTGGGTCAGACCGAGTATTATAGATTCAGGATAGGATGCTATGGAGCTCAGGAGGCGAGCTGGATGGTGAAGACGTATTACACGCATCTGATTTATATTCCGCTTTGTATTGTAGCCTGTATATTCAGCACTTGTGAGGACAAGTTATTATAATTGTCCAGTATTGTGTTATTTATGTGTTGTACTCTGATGATGTAATGTATAAATAACAGTTATAGTTCTTTTTGTATAAAGACCAGTTGTTATCTATTATATATTATTTTCGCTGTGATTGTGAGATTCTGTGTTGTTATTTCTATTTTCTTCTTCTACCTCTTTCTTCTTTTCTCTAACGATCTGGTATTTTTGATACTCGATTGATCGGCATGTAATACAGTAGACGTATTGATGTCGATTTCGAAGGTCGAAAATTCTGGGCCGTCATACTTGGTATCAAAGCTGAAGGTTAAGTGGGAACCTTGGCTTTGATGGGCTAACTCATTAGAGATAGGATCAGTAGCACCCTAGAATGAGTTTGAGTGTATTAATAGTTATGAGCGCATATTTGATAGTGAATATAAAATTATTTTGTATTGTGTTGATTGATCTATTGAGTGGCTTATGGATTCTGGTCAATACGAGTAATTAACGTTATTGATAGGGATCTCTAAACACTTGAATAGAGCAGTTCGACATGATATTGTTTTGAAATAGGGTAAATGAAATAATATAACCCAATTTATTTTTATATATAAAAGAAATAATTTTTCAGAAATTATTATAGTTATATATGGTTTGCTTGGTTGTTAGAAATATGATAATATTAAACCATTATCATTTGTTGTTATGGTGATTGAAAAAAAGTTGATATTATAACCAAAGGTTAAGAAAGTAATTCATATAACAAAATGGAATTTGTAAATATGGTTTTGTAAATGTGATTTATAATGAAATGAAATTCCAGGGGAATATTTAAATATAATATGGCTTATAAAAACGATTTATAAAGGATTTAAACGTTGGAAATTTAGGAATTTAAATCCCGTTAGTTTTGAAAGTGTTTTTCAAAGTTGTGAAAATAATAATGGTATTATTTGGATAATATTCTTGGGTGGAAATATTTAAAATGGAATTTTAAAGGAATAAAAACACTGAACTCACTTTGGTCACTGGGAAATAATGTCATGATGACCGCAGCATCATTGACGTTCATTTTTGAGTTTCCATGGGAGGAATTGCTACCTCAATGGTTTGAATTGGAGTTTGTTTGCTAAACTGGTTTTGGTTTTGAAATTCAAAGAAATAATTTGATATACCAAGGGATTTTGGGTATATATGATTTCAAAAATGATTTGAAACAGTTAGAACAAAATTGTTTAAACTCTAGAGTTTTGATTTAAAATGTTTTATGGAAAATAAATAAGTTTGAAAACTTATAAAAATTGAAATTTGATTTTGTGGAGTGAAATTTAACTTAAAGTAAGTTAAATAAGAGTGAGTTTTGAGAAAATTAAGCCTAAGTAGGCTAAATGGTATAGTTATTGGAATAGAATTTATTAAGTTGGAAATAAATTAGTGGATGAACTAATTAATTTAATTAGTAAGTAAATGAAATTGAAATTGAATATTGGAATGATATTTAACTTGAATCATGTTAAATAAAGTGAAATTGAAAATTTAGTTTGAGTTCGACTAAATAAAATAAATTTTGGAAATATAATTGGTTGAGTTAAAGTGGATATGGACATAAGTGGAAGGTGGTAATAAGCATAAGAACGTTTGTATAAAAAGTTTATAATTGAATTAAGAAATTTAAAGAGGAAGTTCTTAAGTGGAATTGGTATTTAAGATATATACTAAGTAAATCAATGAATGTGAAGTTTAAATGGGTATGTTAATTGTGAATAATTGAATGGAAAGAGTAAATGTGAATAAAAAGAATTAGATATAGCTAAGAATCAATTAAATAAATACGCAAGTTGTACGTATACTATTTTATTCTCATAACGATTTGATCTAGATTCGAGCGTAGAATTTCGAGATAGTCTATATCAATCCGAGTTAGGATTTTTCACGCGATTTTTGACGACGAACCCTGGATATGGATTTTTGATTGATTCTGGAATTCTCTATCATAGTATATGGTTATGCAAAGAGAATGACGGTTTCTAATTAAGGAACCAGATCTGAGTCCGCACTAGAGAGTCGTGTGAACGATACTAGTTCAGAAGTGAAATTGTGTGATCGAGTGAGCGATCAGATTTGATTTTGCGTACGGATGACATATGTACATCGTACGGGTTTTTAGTGAAATAAATATTGGATATTGAATATGCTGAATAAAATGATTTTGAATTGTATGATTGGATATTATTGGTAAGTAAGGTGCAGGTATTTAAAAAGCAAAAGCTAAGTTGATGTCTTCGATTTCAAGAGTAAAATTTGATTGCTCGACAAAAAGGTACTTATTTAAATTGTGTTTGAATTTGATGATTTTGTGATTGAGCCACTTGGCTTTTGTTTTCTATTGATGATTTGAGCCCGTAGAGGTATTTTATAGTTTTTCGGATATAGCCGTACAAAGGAGACGTTGGCGAAATTTTTTGAAAATTTAAGGAGTTAGAGAATTTTGAAGAAAATTTTTGATAACTAAAATTTAATTTTGGATTATAAAGTGAAATGGTGGAGTAAATAATATTAGTTGGAATCTATGGAGGAGTTTGAAAATTAGTAAAAGTGATAGTGTTTTCAGTAAAGTTGTTTAAAACTGTGTGATTTGGAAAGTTGTTTAAACTGATTAGTTTGAAATAGTTAATGGGGTTTTGGACAATTCTTCTAACCTTGGCAATTTTGGGGACGAAATTCTTTTAAGGGGGGACGTATGGAACGACTCAGAATTTTGGTTATTTGAAATTGGAATATTTAACAATATTTAAAAGTTAATTTTTTTAACTTGAATTTCAAATATAACTATTTTGTTGGATAATTTAGTTATTGAATTTAATAATTGAAAATGGGTAAAAATATTGAATCTTAAGTTTTAAGCTTGTTAAAAATAATTTAACGGCTTATAAAATTTATATTAATAATAGTGAAGATAATAAAACTTTTTAAAATGAATTTAAAAATGATTTGTTCAGTTTTAAAAATAAATGTTTGAATTAACATATATAAATAGCCTTTCGGGGCACAGTCTCGGAATTCGACGAAACCTGTTCCATTGGATCTGTAATAGTGTATTATTATTGGATTTTAAATTTCATAGCGTTTGGAGTTACCGTTTGGTCGCACGGGATAGAAACGCGTTGAGAATTTATATTGAAAAAAATTTAATATTATAATTGGGTTAAAAAGCTATCTTCTCCATACGATCGAATTAGGACTCGAAACTTGTTCCATTGCGTTCGGAATAGGGGTATAACATTAGGAACGCCTGGCGGCATGCCTCGATAAGGGTTCGGAATAAATATCTAGATATTTTGGAATTATATATACATATATATATTTCAATGTCATGTCAGCTGCAATTTTATTCTTTTGGTCAAACTCTATCCTATCTTCAGCCTTCCTGAATATAAGTCTACCAAAACTCTGTATGCTTCAGGTTACCAAAACTCAACCGCCTCTAGCTATCCACCGTGCCGTGCATGTCCCACTATCACCTGATCTGATATCACCAAAATTCCGCCCCTTCCCTCCTCCACCAATGGCCAAAATGCACCCCCCCCCTTCGATCGCCAAAAACCGCGCCGTCGAGCCCAACATCGGCCACGAATGTAGCAAAATTGCGTGTAATGACCCATATTTTTAGCAATTTAAATTTTTAAATTTAATGTAATTATTGAGTAAAAATGGTTAGAAATAAAAATTTATTAATGTATTAATGTAATTTATTGAATATGAACTTTAATAAGATTTTAAAATAACCAGTTTCGAAAATTTTAGAAATAACAAGTATTGAAATGAATTCTATGTATCGACTGTGTTTATAATCAATAGTTGAGATTAAATAATGAACATTGAATTGCTGTAAAATGAGAGTAGTTGTTTTATTATTTGAATTCGTTTTAAAATTAAATTTTTTAAGTTAAATAGCTTATATTGAAATATGGTGATTCATTGGATAATTAAATTATTTAAAATTTAATACTGGAATTATTTAAATAATTGAATCTTGAATTAATATGAATGAAAAGATATCAAAAATTGATGTAAATTTTATTTAAATATGAATGAAGATTGTTAACATTTAAAATTGGTTTAAAAGTGAATAATTAGAAATTAGAAATTTTATATTATAGTATACGAGTAAAAATAGCCATTTTGGCCACTGTCTTGGATTTCGATGAAACCAGTTTCATCGGATCCGTAATATTGAGTTATTATAGGATTTCAAGTTTCGTAGCGATCGGACTTGTCGTTTGGCCATGCGAGTTTGAAACTCGTAGAAATTAATTTAAGGAATTCGATTAAAATTAATTGAATATCAAAAGCTATCTTCTGAATATAATCGAATTGGGTCTCGAAACTAGTTCCATTGTGTTCGGAATGGGGTAAAATATATAGAACGCCAAGCGACACGCTTCGTTTGAAGTTCGGAATTGTGTGGGTCGATCGGGCGAGATATTTTCTAATATAATAATATATTTACTTTCATATCTATCAACACTCATACATCCCTTTCTCTCCCCTCTTTCTTACTTTTCAAAATAGCGTATCAGTGAAGAAAAAAAGAAAGAAAAAAACCGATCGAAGATGTGATGCCCCACCTCTATACCCATGCTAACCAAGAACACTACGATGTAGTGCTGTCAATTAGCACGGAGAATAAGGCTGTGGAGGAGCGACCATCCATGTAACTTCTTTGTGCGAGCACCGATATGTCAGATAAAATAAAATGCATATCATTTAAGGAGGAAATCCGACATACCGATACAAACTCAAAGCTATCACACGGTGGCTATATATAACCTTCGGAAACAAACATAGAAATAATCATAACATAAATCAGTCACAGTCATCCATATCACAAAGGCGGAAGAAGATATGAATATATATATATAATACAAAAAAGTGTACATCAGAGTAGTGGTCGGAAAGATCCACGATAATACAAAAGAATAGCAACACGTGCTATACAAAAGAATAAGTACACAACATAGGGTCTATATCTCAAATGTGTACATCCAAAAACTACTAATCTATGTAGTTAGCCAAAAGTCAGAATAATCCTGAAGAGAAGTCAAGCAGAAGCACCTGTAACATCTCGGTCTGACCCGAGTATTATATATAAGAAAATAATAAATGGATCAGTCTAGCTATAAATATCAGCTGATATGGTATAAAGTAAAAGACATGGCATGAACATGTAATAACCATCGTAGCATACTACTATAAGTATGTAATTGAAAATCAACAAGAGATAAATCAATATCACAAGAATCTTCTCAAAGATAAAATAGGGTATCATACCCTAAACTTGTATTCACAACAAGTCAATAACACATGAATTCACCAATGCACAAAAATTGATACCATATCAATGAAAATCACGAAAATTGGTGAAGCACGAAATTCCAGAAATCATCACAAGAAATCCAGAAAACACATAAAAAGGGGGAAGGCCTAACACATGAACGGGAGCATGAAAACTCACCAACGCGTATAACACATGAACGAGAAGCTATCTCATGGAAGCTATCCATTAAATTTTAACACATGAACGGCCCGAAGACCATGGGGTGCTATCCCATATATGTGATGGCGAAACATCACAAAAGCGTGGTCTAGTCTCCCTCGCAGACAAAGAGACATCGCTCAATCGCTAGTCTAAATCACAAAAATGATCATCATGATCATATAGAAGTGTCAATCACACCAAGCTAGTAAATATATGAGTTTAGCTTCATGTCCCATAACCACTTGCTTAACTTAAATATTTACGAACAAGTTGTTGGTCTTCACTAGAAAATTGTCACAAAAGGGTTCAATCGAACAAGTCCAAGAGCTAACCGACGAAGTGAACGCGAGCGTTTCATACCACTCGTTTTACTAAGTCGTTTAATTCGATTTCTCATCCGAGTGAAGTAAAGGCTTGTATATACTAATAGATTGGAAAATGGTTTAGGAAAAAAGAGCTTTGTAATAAAATAGAGTTGAAATCGTCTTGATGAAAGAGTTTTGATATTTACTACTAGTATTGAAACCTTCATATTTTTAAAGTGACAAAACACAAAAATGATTGTAGAACAATCAATCACAGAAATTCACATACGAAGACGTGAATAAAAATCCAAGGAAATCAGCTCAAAATACATCAAAGTGGAAGTTCTGTTGAATGTTTTTCAGATAAGATCCCCTACGGAGAGGGGTCCGCGGGGGTGGAAACCCCCTAGGTGGGGGTGCGGGGGCAACCTAGTGAAGACAAGCGACCTAGTGAAGCCAAACGACCTAAGGGGCCATACGACCTAATGGGTCATGCGACCTACGACCTAAGTGGAAGACAGGTCGAGTGACCTAAGGGATACGAGGTCCAGCGAACTAATGGATATAAGGTCCAACGACCTAAGTGAAGCAAGGCCTAGTGACCTAAGGAAAATAAGGTATAACGACCTAAGGAAAAGAGACTCGCGACCTAAGGACTCGCGACCTAAAACTCGCGACCTAAGGACACGCGACCTAAAACTCGCGACCTAAAGCTCGCGACCTAAAGACACGCGACCTAAAACTCGCGACCTAAAGATACAACAAAGAGGCACGCGACCTAACTGGGTACGCGACCTAAAGGGGTACGCGACCTAAAGGGTTTCGCGACCTAACTGGGTACGCGACCTAAAAGGTTTCGCGACCTAAAGGAGGCACGACCTAACTCAAACAAGTCGGGCGATATAAGGTCAGAGACGACCTACGACTTAACTCTGAGCGACCTAAGGCCAGAAGCAATAGCGAGCGACCTACGACCTAACTCCGAGCGACCTAAGTCCAGAACGAAAATCTGCAGGCAGTGACTTCTAGACAGAGCGACCTAAGGCCCAGAATTTGCCAAAAATGCTGAAAAATTGAGTTTCTCACCAATTCAATCCAAACCAAATGCAAACATTCATGCTAAAGTGATAGGAAGTCATTCCCAACAATCCAATGACAGTTATAGGCAAGATGTGAGATAAAAATCTCACCTTTTCACTAAAATGGATGAAGATGAAGCTTGAAAGCAAGGAGAAGCAATCCAAGGCTTGAATCCAACATCTTCTACTTGAATTTGGAGTTGAATGTTGGATTTGCAATTGAATTTGAGTTTGGAGTTTTAATTTCCCATTCCCTCCTCCATTTTTGACAAAGCTTGAAGTGTTTGATAAAGTGAGGAAGAGGAGGTGGGTTGAGGCTGAGTTAAAGAAGATGCAGTCCAACCAAAGTCAAAGGCGGGAAAAAGTGACGAAAATACCACTTACTCCAAACACATCGAAGTTTACACTCAAAAAGACCGCAAACGTTATTTTGAACTCAACGGAGGTGGTCTCGAGTCCTAATTTGACCGTATGCAAAAAGTAGCTTTTCGGACTAACATCCGACTAACGATAAAATATTTAAATAAAACATTTAAATATAAAATCGATAAATATGCGGGTTGTTACAGAAGAGAAAAATAAAAAATAAATGAGCGAACAAGTTGCGACCTGGAGGACGTGCAGTGCGTTGAGGCTGGGCTTGCGGCGAGGTCGACAATCACGTTTAGGGTTTTGGATTCGTCATCGTTTTGTGCGCGGCTTGGTGGCGAGGTAGGAGCATTTGTGGCGATGTCTGGTGGAAGTTCGGCAATCTATGGTGGTGCGTCTCGAGGTGCGTAGAAGGTAGGTCGGCGGTGGAGCTGTTGGTCGTTCTGGCATTCGTTCATTGCTAAAAAAATAAAAAAAAAGGAGGAATCATGATCTAGAATAGGCGGCGGCCTCGCACTGTAGCGAGCATTGTTGGAGCGATTATGTTTGCTAATTCCTTTTATTAAGTTAATTTGTATATTAATTATAATCGTTATATTAATAAATCTATAACTTTCGCATACGAGGTCTGTTTTAGGTAAAATGAGGCGTAGTGCGGTCGTGTCGACGAAGGCTTTAGCGTGGAATCGAAGTGGAATTTATTTAAAGCTGGAATTTTTTCAATTTTAAATAAAAGGTGAGTGTTTTATAAGCTCACGAAGTACTAGAATATTTTTATGTTAGTCAAATGTGAAATTTTGAAGTGATTTGAATTTAATGATTGTTGTTCGGTAAATTTAACTGACATGTAAATTGATATCTGAATTAACTGATAGAAATTTAAATTGACGGTTAAAGAATTGGAATTAAATTATTAGTAAACTTTGGATTTTTGATATCCAGTTAATTGTTGTGACATTTGAATGTTTGGATGATTGATTGTGATGGATGCCAATTGGTTGATATTTGGATGATTGGATGTTTATATATATATATATATATATATATCTTGTTATCATCTTGTATATTATTTACAGTATATAAAACTGTAAATCGAATTATTTCGAATAAATTAAGAAATAAGTTGAAATGATATATACCTATGACATTTATTTTGAATTGAAATGATATATATCCATTCCTGAAATTAAATTGAAATAACTGATCACTTGGCCATAGGATAGAAAATTATCTACAAACACCAGATTGGTTAAATTAAATGATTTTAAAAATTTTGATTTGAAATTATTTAAAAGATTTGATTTAAAGAAGTAAAAATTGAATTTATGGAAATCGAATTATTTTCGAACTTGAGCTCCAAATGTTGAAATTTAAATTTGGTAACAAGGATTGTTTAAATGATGGAAGGTGAGATTTTGAAGTTATAATCGAAATATGGTTTAAATTTTGGAAATTGATTTGTTTTAAAAGATTGAACTTTTATTCGAACTTTGAATATTGCTAAGTAAAAGTAATTTAAATTGATGTTTCAAAAGTTGAGCTCGGAATTGAATTATTTTAAAGATTTGGACATTGATTGAACATCGAAGTTAAACTTGATTTAAATCGATACTTCGAAAATCAAGCTCGAAATTGATAAAAATTGAAATGGTTTAAAATTGAGAATTGAGTTGAAATTTAACCATTGAATCAAATAGTTGAAGTTGAAATTGAAATCGATTTGGAATTGAAACTGAAATTAATTTGGAATTGAAATTGATTTGACTTGAAATTGGAATCGAATTTAATTCAAATTGAAATTGGAATGGAATTGATTAAATTGAAATGGAAATTGAATTGTTTGAATTGGAAAATTTGGAATTGGATCAGTTTGACTTGGAAACTATTATCAAAATAAATTATTTTATTATATAAGCTGTTTAAAAATCTATCTTTTTAAATATTCAAATTATTTTGATTTTCCAAACTATTTTACTATGTAAACCATTTCCAATACTCAAACTATTTTATATTAAACTATTTTAACTTTTAAACTATTTAAGATTTTTCAGACGATTTTTAAAAAATTCAAACTAGTCATAGTGGGAATGTTTATATTTAAATCATGGATTTAAATGCGAAATGGGGTTAAAATGAAGTTATAACCTAAAATGTAATTCAAATCGAATTTTGAAGTGAAAATGACTTTCATGTTGAAAATGACATATATAGGGTAAATATGATATTTCGAAATGAAATTGATTTGAAGCGAATATGATATTTTGATATCAAGTATGAATCATTTCAAAATGTAAAAGTACCAACCGGTGTGTAAATCGACGTTTGGTTGTTAAAGAGACCGGGGCCTCTTACTGGCATACTTTCTGTCAATATTGGAACCACTTTAACAACTGTGTACACAGAGGAGACTCCAGAACGAAGTGGTTGGATTTGGCATCGTTTGCTGAATTTGAAGAAAGAGAATGATGATGGATAGCCTTTACTTTTGTGTCATAATTAAAATGACTAAAACAGGAGCTATACCGGGCCAAGTGGGGTCGCTCCCCCTATCGAACACGCTTCTTCAAAATCATATCGCTTACTTTGTGATTGATTGGCGGCCACCCTTGATTATGGGAGTGTTGTTTCGAGGTGGGCGATAGCTGCAGTTGTGCGTTACCACCAATCCGGGAGGGCAAAACGGTAGAATCCTACCCAGGGTATTGCCTCGCGTGCCTTGTCATATTCATCCTGATCAAGCCCACTATGACTTTGGTTTGTGTTGTACCTATGGAGTGCTCCCTGATAGCCCACCAGTTTACGTTGGAGTTTACGGTACTGTATAGATTACAATGCTTATATAAAAATGTGTTAAGGGGGATAATGGTAACGCCTTAACGCTATTTTCAATATTTATTTTACTGATTAGACATTACATATGTAGCGTATTCTACTATATATAAATATTTTGATGGATCCTTAAGAGATGGAAAATCCTATAACATCTCTTGAGTTATTGCACGCACGTTATACACTAGATAGGAGATGTGAAATCCCGTAAACATCTCCGACGCTATTACACTCATGTTATATGTGATACTTATTTGACTCACATAAGGATATTTTAGTCCTGACTCGAGTGTTTTGTCTTTTCATTATGCTCGGGTCAGTCCTGAGTATTTCACTGCATTGAAGATCATTTTATGGAGGACGAAGACGAAGATTTGGTATATTATTACTATTTTAATTCCGTGCATCATGTTGTTCTATTGCATTATTTTTATTTGACCCTGTTGTATATATATAACTTTGATAAATGTTGTATAAATTATAATCAAATGTATAATATAAATAGCTTCATGAACTGTTTATTTGATTATTATATTTTGTCATTCCGCTGCGAGATTCTGTGTTTGTTTTCTTCTTCTTTTCTTATTTTTATTAATTAACCTCAATGATTATCTATGTTTCGGATTGTTTGAGTTAGATATGTGTGGATTATTTTCAATTTAAAACTTCCGCGATGTGGGTCGTCACATTGCGGCTCCAATTGTCGACGATTCAACCGTTCATTATGTAGAGCTCGTCGAGCTTTATGACTTTCCTTCTCGCACCCGACCTTTCGTTCAGTGGATGATGAGAAATTGAGGGAGGAAGAAGGAATGATTTCAGCCATTAAATAGAAATGGCGGTTGAAGAAGAACTAGGGATTTTATTTTTGCAAAATAAAAATGTTTAGGTCCTTATATAGAAAATTTTGCGGCACTATTCATACGTTGAATTTTCGAACTTCAAATGAGGTGTGCCATCTGACGTTATGTTATACCCATATTCTGAACACAATGAAACCAGTATTGGGACCTAATTCCATCATATACAGAAGGTAGCTTTTCAATATACAATTATATTAATTTAAATTCCTTTAATTAATTTCTACATGTTTCGAGCTCGCACGACCAAACAATACATTCGATGGCCACGGAATTCGACGGCATACTATAATTCACTGTTACGGATCTAATGAAATTAGCTTCATTGAAATCCGAGATAGTGCCCTGAAAGGCTATTTTCATTCGTTAATTAAAACGAATTATTATAAAAACTAGTTTATTCACTTTTTATTCAAATTTAAAAGTTTACTATCTTCATTTATATCAAAATAGAATTTAAATTAACTTTCAAAATCATTTTCATTCATTTTAAATTCAACATTTAATTATTTTGAATATTCCCAAATATTTAAATCCAACAATTTAATTGTCAAATAAATCGGTATATTTGAAATCCAAGTTATTAACTTATAAAATTAACTTTCAATATTAAAAATCAATTTAATATGCCAAATTCGAATGACTAAAATTCTAGGTCGTTACAGTGGACATGTTGTTTTACTTGAAGAGGTTGTTGATATGGAGTACTGGGATGATGTCAATGTATGCAGGGTTAATCTTGATAGGGTTAGCACTTGTGTTGATTCTAACATGAATATGGCTATGGCAAAGAAATATGAGGATGATAGGGCAGTTTTGTCTTGTTGTTTGGATGGGAAAATAATGCTTTGTGATGTTAGACACATTGGGCCTCTTAGTTTCAAATATGCACAAGAATATCAGTTCTAATATCATGGCTGACACTATTTTGGCTAAATGTGTGGATGAGGTAAAGGTGGATAGAGTTGTTAGCAGACTAGATGGTTTTTGTGGTGTTGAGTTTGGTGATAGATATGTTTCTTGTGCAAGCATAAATAATGTGCATAACCATGTCACTCCAGTCATGGTTCGGAGGGGTTTGGAAGAAATTGCTCATTGTATCTCATAAGGTTTGGCTACTAAGATGGGTATGATTGATAATGGGTTGTAGGTTAAATTTTGTGAACGTGGATCTGTTAATGATTTTGTAAATGAAAACGTAGATACTTAGTGGAGATAAAATGAGGACTGGAATAACAAACAATTAATTGCTTTTACTGGCATGAAGGAGTGGTTGGAGAGTATTTTTTTCACGTGTAGAAACTTTATCAACAGTGGTAAATGAAAAGCAGGAAAAGGTAAATTTGGTGGATATGCTTAATTCACTTAGCGTGGGTAGTGGCGTTTGTGATAATATAGCTATTTATTTTTATATTGAGCCTTTAATATTTATCTTGTACTACTACATCGCATCTTTAAGAAGTTCTACACCTCCTCCTGTTCGTGCTTGTGAATTTACTCATACTTCCAAATCTGGTAAAACAAGGTAGGAGTAAATCAACAGCAAATATTAGAAGAAGTCCTAGATTGAAAATTAAAGCTTCTAGGTCCTATGCAGGAGGGCTGATGGTAATATGGGGGAGATAATATGGAGATTGTTATAATGGAGGCTGCATGCGGCTTGAGTAGATGTAGTGTGAGTTTTGAGGCTTTGTCAGATGTTGATGTTGATGAGGTTGTGGGAGATGATATAAAAGAATGCACATTTCATGGCGATGTTTCAGATATAGGATACTTGTTCGAGTTGATAGATAAGGGAGAGTCCATAGTTACATAGGTTTTTAGGAGGGCTTTTTTTATGGGGTGTTTTGTTACCTGCCAGGCTTGTTTGCAGCTCCTTTTTAAATGTAAAATAAAATTATATGAGTGCTCTCCTCCTTGTGAGGATCACTTATGTTCCTTAAAAAATATTATTCACATATATATTCAAATAACGATAATATATATAAACCAACTCCATAATAATGTATAACAATTACAAATTATTCTATTATAGCGTGCATCCCAATGCAACAATTATCTGTTGTTTGAATAATAGGTGTGATGTCGATCCTCGGTTAATATTTAAAGTATTTAAAAATCAAAGCTTGTGTGGACTCTATTGAAGCACAGTAAAGGTCACAAAGTCATATGCTTATTGGTCATCCAAATGAAGTTTCACATCATAATTGTTTTAAAATAGCACCCTTATGCAATGATATTTATGCACGTTTGTCTCTTTGTTAATACGATCACTTAGAGATCTAGCGTTAGGTTATTGCTCAAAATCCTAATAGTGTCCTTAATTAATTGAGAAGCCGAGCCTAAAAGTTACTTAAATAAACTGATAACAATTATCGATTAACCATATTTACTATGACCAAAGGTCGCTAACTTATGGTACCACTGACTTTTTATATCGAAGGAGATGAATTCTCTCCTGAGTAGTATTTCACTTCGAGAATATAATCTCATACCAAACTATGGTCTTAACATGATATCATATCATGTGACTAACCATCATCGAAGTGTGATTTCGATATCCAATGTTATTAGTGCATGAATAATATTGTCATAAATAATAGTTATAATGTAGATTTGTTTAATAGCAAGTGTTTCATGATACTCTCCCACTGATTCAATTGCTAAGATAGCACCATTAGTAGTGTAAAAATTCCAAAACCTTTTAGTATGCTTATTATTCTACTATAAAGTTTCAGTAACAACTAGAGAAGAGAGTTCAAGATCTAGTACCTAAAACTCAAGGAGTAGAACCAATAGAATGACAATCTTTTATAAGAAAAATATTTTGAGAAGGGAGTTCACATTTCTTCTTCTTAGTAAACGTCTTAAAATAATTCGAACAATTCCTCTTCCTTTATCTCTTCTTTGAGCAATGGTGATAATCACCATTCTCTTCTTTTTCAATTATGTACTTCTTATTATATGGTAAAATCTTTTGAAGAAGATAACTAGTAGATCACATTTATTTCACAAAAGTGCCTTTAGATCGTCTTTAACATTTTAATAGGATCAAAACTGTACCTGAGCAAGTTCATCATTATGAACGGATCATACTAAGTATGTTGTGATTCAAGAATAATATTTATCTATTGGTTGTGGTCTAGAGTCATGTTCAACTCAGAAAGATTTTAAGTGTACTCAATCATATTAAGCATAAGACCTTGCACTGCTCTTCCCTACCCATGTTCGAAGAACAATTTTTCTAACTCTCATACCTTGTGAAATGATACATTTCATCATACATTTATGTGATCAAACATGGAACGAATATCCATATTCTTGTATTGTCTCATAGTAGTCAACCCATGGTATTGGTAAAGTTTGTAGTCGAGTAATTAAGACTCGAAAGTTTTAATCTTATCGATAGTGGTCTTACTATTCGATTCTTGTATAGGAATTAAGGCAACAACATGCTAAAGTTTTATAGGAGAGTACTCTACATACATTTCTTAGTTTATCTTTCATGGTTTAGATTAATTAGTTTGTCATTTTCAAGAAACAATTTTTGCAAATTTATATATATTAGATAATAATAGCAAATATTCTTATACTTCGTTTAACATATTATTCAAATAAGCTTTCCACTAGATTTTCCACAAGTTCCCAAACCTTAAGCAAAATGAAAAAATTCTTAAAATTCCTCTATCGGTGTAAAGATCAATATATCATGTATCCACAACATTGAGTGTGCTCAACAAATCTTGGTATCCATAAATGGTGAATAACACATTATTGCTTATACCATATATAAGCCCTAACAATCATTACACATAATCATCACAATGACTTTAAGTGTGATCAACGAATCATAGAGTATATTAGACACTCATGATCTATCATTTTGTGATGTGTAAGTATGATTATTTGATCCTTGAGTGTCCTCAATAAAGTCACATAGTTTGTCTTACTTATGAAGGAGCGCACAAGGCTTCCCTAGAGAGTATGGGTAGCTTGAGTATCCTCAATAACCATCCATATATCTTAATGCATTGATTGGTGTGCAAATGATGTTGAGCAACCTTTATCTGTAAATTTACAGTTTATACAAACAAATTTGAGTGTTGTAGATAATAAGAGATGACAATTACGAAGCATACAGTGATATGTCACAACTCGATATAACATACACATCCTTTATATCTTATTGAGTTCATTACTTTGTAATATTTAATATAATTTTACTCATTAAAATTATTTCTTTAATTGATTAAGTTATAACTTTTATAACTCATATGTTATTTTAAGCAATTTTGAAATTACATTTGTAACATTTATAGCTTGTTTTAAATTCAAAACATTTTTAAATTTATTTTAATTTAATTATAACAATTTATAATTAATTTATTTTTAACATTAATCCACTTAAATTTCTATTTCAAATTCAAAAAATTAAAATTTAATAATTATAACATATATAGTTTAATTTAAATTTAAGCAATTTTCAATCTATAATTAATTTAAATTTAAAACAATTTTGAATTTATATTAATAACTTTTATAAATATTAATTTAAACTTAAAAGTATCTAAAATTCAAACTTATAATATTGAAAAATTTAAGGTTAAAAAATTTCAAATTTGATTTGTATTTGATTCAAATTTGAACTTTTATCAACCTTATAGACAAACCACCTTAACGAGCTAGGTAAGTGCTGGAATATGGAGGTTTTCCACTAGTAAGAACGTTCCTAAATTAGAGTAGCATTCTCCTTAGTTAAACACGTCTTTCTAGACACCCACCCATCTTAGTGGAATTCTATACCTTATGCATTGGTCAATTTACTCATAATAATACGCAATGGCTCTGATACCATTATTGGACCTGGAGGGTCACACGGTGGAGTAAATCTCCCATTAAAATCCATTAGCATATGCATTAATCAACTATTAATCCATGCACACATCATTTTAGTTCTACACATCCCATCCACTTTTTCTTTGGTCGACCATGCATGCATATGTCGTGTTTTAGGGTCACCAATCAATGAGCTATTTATTTTATTTAATAAGAGCACAGTTAAACTGGATATTTGTATATAACAATTTATATATTTAATTTCAAACCCATAATCAATTAGGTAAATTTACTCATAACCATTACATGTTTCTTCCTCTATTTATTTTTTAAAATAAGAGTGGTTCTTTATTTAAGCTAAACACTCACATTGATGTCTTTGGAGATCGAACCCAAGACCTCCAGAACCTCAATCTAGAGTGCCTTACCACTATCCACCGAGCTTGTGGTCCTTGACATATCTTCCTCCATTTTAATTTATAACAAATGTAAATTGTTTTATTAAATTAATTTTAGTTGAAATATAAGAATCGCAGTTGGCTGACTCGTAGTTGTGATCATCCCTTTGTAATATATTTTCATAACAAGAATAAAATATTCAACATTTGGTAATATTTAGACATTTTAAATATCAAAGATGATATGTATTTTAGTAAAGTATAGTAATGGGAAAGAGCTTAATCACTTTTAGATTATCTTTATAAAGTCCTATGTTTAATCACTTTAAAGTGGCACCTTTAATCTACAATAAGTTGTGTACGTTATGTCTATTTGGCATCCCTATATAATTTAGAAATCTAGAGCTGGATTTAAAATCAGAACTATAATAATATCTATATTTAATTGTGAAGTTCAACTTTCAAAATCGTTGGTTCAATCCGTTAACGATTAATCGAATCACTCTACCAAGAGACTTTGACTTTTAGTTGATTTCGCGTTATGGTGACACTAACCTTCTGTATCAAAGGAGATAAATCTCTTTTGAGTATTGTTTCACTTCATATGTCTCATCACATACCCAATTATGGTCATAACATGAAACAATATCACATGATTAAACATAATCATTAGTAACGTTTTCACATATAAGATTCATAATACTCCCAAGTTGAAATACTATTGTACTTCGTTGCATGAGATCTTCTATTTGACATAGCTATATTAACCTATATAAGCCTCTCATGAGTCATTTTCCATCGCATGGATAGCACCACACATAGTAGTCTTGCCAGTAATCGGTATCCCATTCTCAAGTTACCAAATAACTGGAAACATTTAAGGACAATTGATATTTATTTTGACCTAATAGTCATGGTTATGAATTGTTTGGTAACTACGGTAGCTTAAACACTTTATCCTAAGGTTATTTGTTTGTATGTAATAATGTACCATTTACATTATGTATATTTATGTATAAAAGAAAGAAAGCCAAAAGTTTTACTTTTATTTCAAACAAGATTTCTTATAAGGTTTAAGTTACGTAATCAAGTTACATAATTTACCATAAGGCATACCCTTAACTCCATCAAGTTCTACTCAAACATCATTAGGTAATACGTCTTCCATATGAAAATTAACATGTGGATTAATCAGATGATAATAAGAATCACATAAGTATGCAATTTTGAAGTATAACTCTATATATTAAAAGCTTGCATAAAACAGAAAAACCAAACAAATAATAAATAATAATACATTAATATTGTAATCTAGTAAAACAAACAATATGGAAAATATGTGTTAGGCCAATATTTAACTCAACCTACCATACACTAATAAGAGTTTCACTACAAATTACTTCTAAATATAGAAAAATTTCAACTAAATAACAATAAAATTAAGAAATTAATGTTAAATATTAACTAAAAATAATCATCAAATAAACTCCATAGAACATTGATTAATCATACGGAGATTTGAAGACATATTTATAAATTATTTAGAATGACTTCAATATAGACATAAGCACCTTGGGCATTGAAATATCAAGCATGAGAGGATGATATTATTTGAATCATAGTGGTGATTCTTTAACCTAGGTAACAAGGCACGTCTTCGACAAGGCTTTCCAAACATCAACATGCAAAATGGCAACACAAACTATTTTAGGCATCAATTCTCCACTCCAACATATCCATGAAAGTGAGTGATCAGAGACAAATCTTCATATATGTTCATCTTGTAAACAACATTGGACATGAAATTCATAATCAAATCAGAGCAGTGTCTATAATCTCCAAATGGCGAGCCTCTTATTAATATCTAAGAACAAAAAAGTTTCTATCTCCAAAATCTATTTGCATTTAGAAATAATGATTAAGTGACAATAATAAATTTAGGACTTGTGATTCCTCTTTGTTGATGTATATGGTATTTTTTGGAGAAGGGAAGAAAATTGAATTTTAATTTTTAATATAATTATGTGTTAAGATAAGGGTACTTTTCAAATGACAAAAGTGGACTATACGTTACATGGATGGTAGAAATACTAAAATAATCACAGAAATTCAGGTAGTATTTGATAAAGAATTTTGTGTTTTATTATTTTGATACGTATCTCAAATGGCAGAAACAAGAAAATATCATCTTCGATGTTATAAATTAAAACCATTTCCTAATTGATTGTTTTCCACCCCTTTCTCTTATTCCATGCATTTTTAAACCAAACATTACATTAGAATTTCCAAAATAAAAATGTGAGCACCTAATTACCAATTCTTGCACAATTGTATATGAATTACCAAAAAAATGATAAAAACATAAATTATGCCACACGATAAAAGATATATTGAAAGAGTTAGGTGCATGCACCAAGGGAAATTATTAATTTTTTACATATATGTAACTCTATAACCAGCCTTGTTCATAATAAAAGTATTTGATTTCTATTATATAATTTATTATATTATGATATAATTAAGTAATCAATTTAAAGTATATAATTAGAGAGTCCTTAAATAATATATTATTGAATAATTGTTACAAAGAGTTATAAGTATGAGAAAATTATCACTATATAAAATAACTTATTATTTAAAATATTCCTTGTCAAGATGTTTCAAGAAAGGATATGATAAATCTGTTGAGACCGGAGTACAGAACGCTTTCCAAATTTTAGGCAGTGTATTACTCATGGTTGGTGAAGACATTAATGGGTTACATACTGATAGTTATTGGATAACTGTGGAATGACTCACTTGAGAGTTTCCTATTGATTAATAATAGCTAAGATCAAATAGGAAACCTTGAACTGACGATATTATACGGTTTTCCTAACAGAAGAATACTGTTAAATTTTAATATGAATACTCCACTTTGATTATTGTTAAATCACGGCATGGCATCTAGTGAATGACTATAGTTAGGTCGACTTGAAGCATTGGAAGTGAAACATTATTCAATAGAGAAATCATCTCCTTGGTTAAATGAAGTTAGTATCACAATCAACTAGTCAACTCAAAGTCAAAGTCTTTGCCAAAGCAGTACGACTACTAGTAAATGTTATAATTTAACCAAGAACTTTGTTTGGGGACTAACAGAGTTGAAGTGGATAATATTGGAAGACCAAAACCAAATTCCATAAGTCCTAAAGTGGTATAGTACTGAAGAAGAGAATCTACGTAAATAATTATTACTAAAATGTACTATTTCAATTATAAAATTGGATTTTACGATAAAGTGTAAGCGATAAATTCAACCACTATCACTTTGCTAGCTAAGATGATGAGTGAACATTAATATTCTAATAATTCGATAATAATTGTTGACTAAATTTACACCTACGAGTCGCACAACCGTATCTAATCAGTCTTTGAAACATGCTTGATTTAATTGATTTATGATAGTTATTAATTAATTAATATTTATAAAATACAAATTATTATTGTACTTATTTTATGAGGCGTGGCTATTAAAATCGGTTAGCCTCTAGAATTTTTTAGGGTGCTATTAGAAATTTATTGCGTAAGTATATAAAAGTTATATACACACATATCAATATACAATACCATTAAGGGTTTAAATTATATTTAAATTAAATAAATACTGAGGGGTTTTATGGAATTTTTGCCCATGTTTGAATGGGTATATGGTTGATCTATGATGGGAAGGGAGAGGTGGTCTTGGTGTTTGAATTTGTAAGAGAGAAACATACATATATTTATCTCTAACTCACACTATAAACTCAAGCCCTACCCTCCACTTGGTTTGCACTACTTTTGGGGCCTCTCTCTCCATCCATAGCCGCAAATCCCATCAGCCCCACCACCATTTTTTCAACTCCATCACATCCAATTTACTAAAATTATGAAGCATAGAGCTTGAAACAGTAATGTTACTTCAGAATCTAGAAGACCGATTGATCAAGGTTAGTTCTTAGACAATATCTTATAAGGTAATCTTATTCCTACATATGTATATGTCATTAATACAATTATATATGATAATTATCTTTCATAAATTTAATGCGTTAAATTAAATTTAAATAATTAATCTATAGGATTTTGATGTTTAAAATTCAACGAAATTTTAAAATAAAATATGTGTAAATCAATTTTTGACCATAGATATTTATACATTCATACAGTATTTTCCTAAATATCATAGATATTTTTTAATATTTTTAAATGTATATGTACTATTTTTAAACCATAAAATACTTTAATTATATATATATATATATATTAAATCATTAAATATCTTTCGGCAAGTTAAAAAATTAATTTTCCGACCGAAAGGAATTTTCAATACATATATTATATATATTAATAATCGTTTAATACAATGTGTCATTTAATATTATTAAACATTATATAATATAATTAATTAAATTTAATAAAATTAGCTGTTGAAATTGTTTTGACCATTGTATGTTTCTAATTATTATATATTTACATATATCAATTTATTATTTAATATATTGTTTTTGTTAAAATATTACTTACACATATATATCCAATTTATAAATTTAGTTTTGAATTTAATAAAAAAATTATTCTTTTTTTGTCTAAACACATTTTACATATACTTTATGAATTTTAGAATTCATTTTATTATATATGACTACATCCATAAGTTCTTTTACATGTTAAATTACTTTATGTTTTAAAAATAAAAATTATATATATATATATTAAAAGAATTAATTTCAACTACCCATTTATTTTAATATTATATATTTAAATTAATAAAGATATTTAAATAATAAACTTAAGATTTAAATTTGAATTTGAAACATTTTACCAAGTCTTAATTATAAATTTTAAATGTAAATTTGAATTTAAAATTTAATTACGTCAAAATCAGATAGATATTTTATATTTTATTTTGTATAAATAATTTTAAATTTTAAATTAAATTTATTTATTTTATGAATATACTAAATATTATTTACCATATATATAAACGGCAAATGTATATGTTATAGGCACAAATCTCAACATCTATATACGTAAGCAATGCCTATGTAGACTTTATCGCGTTGCGCTTACACATTAAACACATATGAGTAAATATTGATATACTCATTAATTATATTGATAATTAATATATTAAATTCGATGATTAATTAAATAAAAAATTAAATAAAATATGATTTTATTTAAATTTCTTAGATAGATCTAATGCAAGGCCTAATATGATCCAAAATAGGGATTTTTTTAAATATATCTATTCCGCCCTTTTTCGACTGGTCAAGTTCCAGCAAATTAGTCACTTGCATTGTTAACAAAAATATGGCCAATTTTGTTATAAATGCAAGTTAATAAATAATGCAAACAACAAATATACATCATATCTAGATATTTCTTAACTAAAAAAATGATATAGACTGCAGAGTAGGGAACATCCAACATATGTTTAATTAGTAGATTATCAGAAAATACTGCAAAATAAGTCGATTGGTTGGATAAATTACAAAATAAGGTGTTTGCATGCAAGTCCCTCTTGGTAATATTAATACATAAAAATTCTCTATCATACTGCAAATTTTGTCCCATGTCATGTTTTCCCTTCACAGCCTGCCGTTATTTTTAACATTTATACTAATAATTCACACCTTATTTTGATTTTAGTTTCAATATTCAAAATGCAATCGCATTTTGTAAAAACACAAGATTGACATGCCATTTCTTCCATTAAATCATAAACTTTATCCTCTTTCAAATGATAGACATTATGCATACGTAAAAATAATTCATTTTTTCAAAAATTTTATAATATTTGATATAATGTCATATTGATGATCCATCTTCATTATACATACATATAAATCGATATATTTATAACTACTAACAATTATGTTTTAAAAATGAATTAAACTATCAAAAAATATAACTGCATAATATGGTCATATTTTAATGCATGAAACTTATGATTGTATAATGTTATGTACTTAAATATATCATGTAGTAAAAATATGACTCCGTAGCAGTTATGTAGTAATATATTTTTCATAATAATATGAAATCATATTTTTAATGCATAAAATATGTACACCTTAAATTTTTAACACTTATAATTAAAGTCAAACTTCGATAAAATATAAACTCGAATCTTAGATGCTAAAAACTATAGGTTGTTAGGTGAATAATTTGAATATGTTGTTTCAATTACACTTAATTATTTCATAGTGGAATTAAAAAATAATATATTACTTCAATAATATAACATATACAAGAATATGACAAATAGAATATTACCAATTAACTTTGTATATAATTACACTAATCATCACTGGATTTATAAGCAACACAAATATGTTAAAACAAAAATGTGTTATATGGTCAACATGTAGATGGCCCCTACAATTAGGCTCCTTTCCTCCCTCTACCTCTTTCACCTGCAACTTAAGAATATATAGACATATAAAAGTAAAAAAGAAAAATTGTGCTAACTAGCTGGATTGAGTCATAACTTCGCATATCCTGGCCTAACTTAAAGGATACATAGGCTATTATGTAGAAAAAGACTACCTATGTACCCTTTTGGATCAAGCGCACATAATTCTATTTTCTTTCCTGAACCTGCTCTTCTCCTACAGTCACAAAATATTAGCACATGATAACATGCCATTAACATTTCGACATAACCATGAAGTAATATCTGTCGTATCATACATGACTTTAGTACAAAATATGTAATAACACCTTAACATTCATACACATACAAAGGTCATCAAATCCATATTTTTTCCAATGCCATTCAAAGTGTCATCCAAATAATAGTATCCAATCATACAAATGATTATACCAATCCACAAATATTAATAAGAATGGTTGCATATTAAACAATAATAACAACCATCAGTGATACCAACAATCATACATGCTAACAAATGCTAAATTCTAATAACCATATATACCACCATTAGGTAACTTCCAACAAATAGTGATTACCCATCCAAATACCAACACTAACTCGCACAACCAGTGATCAACAATTAGTGGTATCACTTTACTTCCAATACAGTAAATCATTCTATTATAATTTATAAGTTCTTCTTAAGTATATTATTACTAGCCTCATAAAAGTAGTAATAACGATAATAATATTTTATGTTATAAATTAAAGATTATGTTATTATTAATTTCTTCCCAAATTCCATTAGCATTTGAAATAAATATACTATTTATTTCCTTATACGGTCCTTTTTAATTATTATTTTAGTATTTGGCTTTAAACAACTTTTAGTGTCGAAAATCAATTTATACACTATATTAATTTAATATTATTATTTATGAATTTCTCCAAAAATCCATTGATAATAATATTACAAAAACTTACCCTTTAAAGTAATCTTATTGTAAGTGTTATTTATAAATAATTACCTGCAGTTTTGTTTTGAGATAGTTTAACGTGTAGATTCAAATGATTTACAACCTATAATTATTTTCCTTGATATTGCAAGTAATCAATCATTATAGAGTATGTGTTATACCTTAGACTATTCAACTATACCCCATCAAAACTATCACATTTTGAGCATGTGATTTGTTTAATATGTAAAAAAATCCATCCAACCAATATATATTAAATAATTAAGTAATCAAATATACAATCCAAACCATTCATATTGATCGAAAAAATATTAAAATATGCAAACAATCATCAAATAAACATAATTACATATCAATAGAATATATATGTTACTACTATCACCATCGTCGAAGATGTTCAAAGAAAAAGTGCCGAAGAATAGCGACGTCACATAAAACACATTAGTGTCGATAAAGCCTAGAATAATGAAGCGTGAACGTCGTCTTCCTTGAATCATGACGACAACCGAATAATACTATGATTGACGTCGAGATTCATGATTTCCAAAGTAATGCTAAATGAAGTCATATCCTATCAATGTCGACGTTGCCAAAGTCAACCATTCTTAATGCTATTTGTGACCAGAGTTATTAAGTACTAATAATGTTCTCCATCCCAATGTCACTGCTCATCGAAACTGCGTTATAAAGGGAAATACAAGTTAAGTTAATATCACATTTTTGCAAGCTACTAAATACCGACATCGGGATCATCAATGTCGTCGTTGTTCAATATGTCCAACCATCAATCAAAGAAGTTCTTAAAATATGAAGTCATCGTTGCTGATATTCATTAGCCATGGCGAGAACTGTCAATACCCCAAAAAGGGTCATCAAAGCCGCTTTTACTAATGTCGTCTTTCATTAATGTTAATGTGTGGTGGTAATGAAAGTTGATCAATGGAGAATAGATTATCAATGCCGAGTTTAAAGATCCCGAGTATCAACCCTATTGAACCAATGCCGAAGTTTAGCTATGCGAATACAAGAATGGTGGCCTTGGTGTTCGACGACACTGCTAATGTTAAAGCGATAAGGTATCAACCTTGGTGAATGACGACGCTGCTAATGCCAAGCCAATGGATGCTAAAGCCTGCCACTTGCCAAACCCTATAAATATGGACCTAAGAGCTTCGTGGAAAGAGATGAATTCTCTCTCCTCGTTTCTTACTTTTTAAACTTTGTAAACCCTAGATGAATTGGGGGTTTTGCCTATTATAACACTTAAATAATTGTACACATAAGGATTAGGAAATCAAACAAGGACATAGCCTTTTGACTTGATTTGGACTATGGCTTGCACATTCGTTTGACTTTGTATATTGATTGACTCAAACTTGTGACTTACATAGCATATTGAACTTCCTAGAACTTGTGATTTAACTTTTTCCATGCAAATTGACTTGAACATCGACCTTCATATTGGCTTATATTCTGCATATTGCCTCCAGCCCTTAATGATGACGATGATTAAACTTAGAGTCAATATGGATATATATTCCAATTTGATTACTTCAATTGGCCTTGATAAGGCCTCACTTTGAAGTTGTTATGTTTTCCATACACTTTTGGGCTTAGCGAATTTATTCCTTAACATTTGGCGCTAGAAGGAGGCTCGAACCTCCGACTTCGTTAAATCCTAAGTAGAATTTACTTAACCTGCATATTTAGGGAATAAAAAACATTCCTAACCAAGAACATCCCATTCCCAGATAACCAACCTTAATCCTCAACGCCATTCCATTTAATCGAGTCAAGATGTCTGAACAAGGGTCTTTTGAAACTCGGATTATTAGGCCCACCTATTAAGTTACTAGTGACCTTCAACTTCATGAGGAACAAGTATTGAGATTAAAAGCCTTGCAATTATAAATGAGAAGAAGCAGGCAGCCCTTTATGATCCGGACAACTGGAGTGTAAATCCATTCCATATAGGCCCGACTCCATTTTTTGCCTTAGGAAGAGAGAGCTCGAAGAAGGATAATTTGTTCTAAAAGATAAGGAGGGCCATCCAGTTCAAGCTAAGGGAACCATACATTAGAAAGAGATAAAAATGACTTTGATGCGTTCGCTCAAAAATGGCATAAGGTCATTAGTCATTCATTGACCGCGAATAAATTTCAAAGGACGTCAAAGAGGAAACTAATCATATAAGATGAAATACCAATAGCAAGGAGAAAAAAGGTTAAGTATCAACCAAGAGCGATAGCCTCAAAATCATGGCTTTCAAAAGATTGTGTCACCACTTCTCTTGAGAACGTCTATTATCTGACTAAGGTTGAGCTTGACTATTGGCCTTCGCAAAAAAGGAGACCCAAGTTTGAAAGGAATCCTGGAGAGTTATATTGTCACTATCATCTTTCAATTGGACATGATGCCAATCAATGCCCGAGCTTAGAAGGAATTATCATTAATTTTCTAAGCAAGGAAATCTTAATCGATTTGTACAAAAATGTTAAGCCAATCATCAATAAAGGTCTTCTGAATAAAATAAGTGTATCTACATAGCGATCAAAGGCTCATGACTAAAAGAGGACCTAGCCATCAAAGGCCCCAACTATCAAAGGCTCGTGACCACAAGAGGCCCCGACCATCAAAGGCTTGATCACAAGAGGTCCCGACCATCAAAGGCCTTAAGCCTACAGTGCCTGCCATCAAAGACCTCACTGAAGCACCTTCTATAGAATGGTCGGGTAAGCCATTAGTGCCTGCCATCATATGGCCTCACTAAAGCACCGGGAAAGCCTTCAGCACCATCATCAAAGGCCTCGCTGAAGCACCTTCTAGTGCCATTAGTAAAGGCCTCCCTAAAGCATCGGGAAATCCTTTAACCCCTACCTATTTGGCCTGATCAAAGCGCCTCCTAGAGGCAAGATGGAGTATGCCTTTAGTGCCTGCCATCAAAAGCCTAATTAAAGCACTGAAATCTTTAAAAGGAAGATCAATCAAAATCAAGAGCCAAGTAACACTCCTAAGTTAATCAAGATTAGGGCCAAGTAGTGCTCTAAAGTCGATCAAAATCCAAGTCAAGTAGCACTTCAGATTAAATCAAATTTTCTGAAGGAAGGTCCATCAGATATGGGTTGTTTATGTCTCCCAATAAATGCAATTCTTAGCCACCAGACAAGAGATTTTGGTCTTCTATTATTTCCAGATATGGACTTCTGGACTTCTATTATTATTATTGCCAAATATGAATTTCTGGTCTTCTTTCAGATATGGATTTCTAGTCTGCTATTATTATTACCAAGTTTGGGATTTTAGTCTTCTTCAATTTCTGGATTAAGTTTCAAGGCTTCTTTATGTCGATTTTCAACTCAAATTCATTTAACGAGAATCTCCGTTACTAAAGCAAAATATCGTATTTTTAAATCAAGCTCAATCAGTAAGGTTCTTGATTCTTGAGCAAGCGGAAAGTTAATCTACACATTGGAAAGCTCAAATATGGAAAAATGAAATGCTAGTCGCCAAGAAATTTCAGATCAAAATCGGAATTTAATTCATGATTATATACCCTCTATTTGAGGTAGCATTCATTCAACTATAAATTTATTTATAATCTAATACATTACGTACAAAGTGGCAGGTACAAAAGTCATATGGAAAAAAGCTAGTTTAAAGCAAATTATCACTAAGGTTCAAGATTTTGTGCAGTCTCCTCTAAATCCCAAGCAATTATGGGATCAACAGCATGGCGAATAGCAGCATCAAGGAGTTCTTTGAATTTCTTTTCCTTTTTCCAAACCATATTTGCATCGTCAATTAAAGCGATCTAGACATTTAGAGCGTGCTGGAGATTCTTATTGGCTCCTCGTAAATTTTTGAATGTCTTGTTCAACTCTTTGATCTTTTTTTTTGAGAGTATATCTCTCACGCTCAATCTTTTTAACTTTTCTCTAATATTCGCTTATACGTTGAGAAACTTTCCATCCCATTTCTTACCAAAATGTTCTATGACCTCAAATTTGACCTTTTTGCTCCATGACGAGATTGTTTCATTACATAAGCCTGGTGGTGGGTTTAGCAAAGTAGGGAGGCTCGTCGAAGAATGAGATCTAGTAATTCTTCCAGGAGTAGGGGTAGGAAGGTCGGCTTCGCCCTCACTCATAATAAGCTCTAGTGATTGACAGTGAACTTTACTCTTTATTAAGTCTACTTCAAGATCGTTTATTCTTTGATAGTTATCACGGTGTTAGCTTTGATTGAAAGACCGAACTCGCAAATTAAGTTAGTTCTCTCTTTTAACGCCTAAAGCTCTTTTTCCCTTTCTTAAAGCTATTCCTCAATACAAGCAGTCATTTCCTTATAAGTCCTAAATATCGATTTCAATATAAAGTAGTTCACATGCTACTCTTGCGCTATATGATTATTCGATAATCGCAGAGATGAGTCATCTTGAGATGATCATTTTTCTTCTACCTAAGCGAGCAATCTTTCCTTAATTTTAATAATTCATGAAGCATCTAGAGAATCAGATGCACACACGAATTGAGTCTCCTATTAAGTATAAAGAAGACGAGAATTAATATATGAAAAACAAAATTTTCTATTGATGATAAGCAGAGTTCACAAGTAATACAAAAATTAAGGTAACATCGTAATTCTGTTTTCATGAACATTTAATTAGCATTCAGAGTTTCGAGCCTACGGTTTTAGCCTTTTCAAACGACTAGCAGTCAGTGTAAGTACAGAATCGAAGGAGGCCTTAATTCCTTCTGGGGTATAAATAGGAGGAAACCGATGCTAATCTCATTCCCCAATTGGAGGACTATCACGACCGCATATAATCTTGGTGTGATAAGATCGGATTTCACTGAGAAACTTGTCCTTTTAATCACCAAGAAAGTTAAAACAAAATGAGGGTGACGCATGTAGACTTCTTGTGAATCTCTAAGGAAGCAATGGCTTGCCAATTATGATATTTTAAGAATCGAAGATTTTTCCTTAAAAGTTTTTGCTTAACTTGACAAATTTATTCAAGAGATCCCTAGAGACCGAACTACTTGAGAGAACTTTATTCTATACAATGCGTTAACATTAAACTAAAAATAAGAAAACCAAAACGATGAAAATTATAAGTGAAATAAGAAGCGTATCACTACAGAATAATTATTCAAGTTCATACAAAATCGATTTCTTATACATTTCAAAAATAAATTGCTTCCTATTGTACTTAAGTTTTTCAGGGGAAAGAGAGCTAGAAGAAAGTAGGACATATGCCACTCTGGGAAGGTTCCAACATGCCCCGGGGTGGGGATCGGACCCATACTCATCAAAATAAATGTGATGGAAGCGTCGGAGCAAACCCCCACAGTTATCGCCTAAATATGAGAAGTCAACAAATTTACTCCTACAATAAGCTTTGTACAAAAACTCCATCAGGGCGTATATATCATCAATTAGCATCCAAAAAAGAATTATTAGTTCGGAATTCTCCTTCATGAGCATTTCCTGGTGATGAAGGGCTTTCTTCATCCGAGGGACAATTTTTCTTTCTTTGAAGAATCTTAACTTCCATGCACTTTTAGCAGATTTTTTATATTTTTCGGACAGCTCATTATAATCTTTCATTTGCTTGTCCAATTCTCTATTTAATCGATCAATTTCTATTTGTTTCTTTTCAAGTATAGTTTCATAGCAGTTTTCGATATTCTTTTAACTAAAATAATCAATGTGTTAACTAAAAATTATTTCATAACTTAACACATTTGAATAGAATGACCTATACCTGAGAAAGAAAAACCGACGACGAAGAGATTTTCCCTTTGTACTTGGGTCCTTGATCTCGAGAAGCGTTGCATGTCTTAGGAAAATCATTTCTTGGAATATCTGACAAGTCGGTAGCTTCGGCATCCTGAGCAGTTGAGTCCAAATTAGCTTCACCAAATCCACCCTTGTCACCTTGCCCCCCATAAAATCCTACTCCATCACCTCCACCATTTTCATCGCTAGCATCCCTGTCATCCCAATCATCATGATCATCATAGTCATCGTCATCATTATCTTCCTCTTCATCAAGTTTTGGCTCTTCATCAATGGGAGCATCGTTATAAGATAGCCACTTTCTAGGATCAATTTCTTTCTCGGTAGGGAACTCCGCATCGAGAGCATTCTTGTCTTTCTTTATTCTAAGACTGAATTTCCTCTTGAATATTTCATTCAAGGCGGGAAGAGATGGGAAATCCAGATCTGGCATTTCTTGATGTGGTTAGCATATGCCACATACAGAGCGTCTTCATAACATTTCTCAATGATCTTAGGAAAAGTGACGTCAAGAAAGGAAGGGACCTTTTTCTTAACATCACTGATGATGTTATTTGAATAATCTAGGAGATTAGATTTTCTTTGAAGTTGATCTTCTAATGATGTGTTCTTCTTGGCTAGTTCTAAGTTTTCTTTGGCAAGCCCGAAGTATTCTTTGGTCATCTTCTCCATATCTGCTTTGAGTCTGTTGAATGACTCGAGATCAGCTTACAATTTTTTTGCTTTCTCTTCTAGTAGTTGCCTGGCTTTCCTTTCATTCTCAAGAGAAGAAGTGAGTTTGCCTTTTTTTAAGATCGCCTCATCTCTTGTTATGGCAATGTCGATCATATCATTTTAAAGTGAAGGAATTTTCCCGTTAAGCTCAACTACTTCATTTGAAAGTCCCTGAGAAGCACTTCATTGGAGGAACATATGCTTTCCCACCTAAAAAGTGTAATCCGTATAGGTAAAACAGAATCTATAAAATTAAAGCTAACCGAGTGAGTAGGAAAATATATCGATATGAGCTGTTTGAGAATAAGAAAAAGATGGTCATCGGAGTAAATCAGAGGTTGTGATGCTCCGAAAGAAGAAAGGAAGGAGATTGAATAGCCAACTATGCAAGATCTTCAAAATTTATTGATGAAGTTCGAGTTTGAGTCCTCGAAAGAAGAGGATTGTTTGGAGAGAGAATAAGACCGAGTTCAATGCACATGCAACTGATAGACGTTGGAGAAGTAGGGAATGTAATATTAAGAAGGGGGTTGGGGTATGGAGCCTCATTGGATATCTCAATTTGAACCTCGGTGGACTTTTCTGGAGCTTTACCTAAATAAGTTGCTTCGGGACTTGGATCAATAGTTACATGCTTCGTCTCATTTATAATAATGGTAGTGAAGTCACCCAAACATTTGGATCCCTTATCTTAGGAGAAAAGGAAGCATCAATGGAAACATCATCACTTGTTTCATCTTCATCTAATTTTTCAATGGCTTAAGTGATGGAATCTTGAAAGGAGACGGTCTTAGTTGGTTGGGACAAAGCCAGAACTTCATCTTTACTTTTTCTCCTTTTTAAAACAATTTCTTTGACTTTTACTTCATTGGGAGCGATAACATGAGCATATGAACCTAAATGAAAACGATGTTTATAAGCTGATAACGTTAGAAATTCCATTTTTAAGCATATTAAAACTTACCAGCAGCATCGGGCTGAATTGGAGAGTTAGAGGTGAAGGATTCTGATTTTCCATCTCCAATGGGCATCCTCCTCTAGAATTGAGTTTGACATTCGAGGGCTCTCCTGAAACCTTATAACAATCCAAATGATGGAATACTTAAGAGGTTAGCCGAAGTCAGTAATCTGAGCATGTTCCCTATACTTTCTACTGCTTTAGTTAAGCACAACACGATCTTCTAATCTTCAGGTTTTAGTTGTTTAGGAGCAAAATCTGGAAAGAAGCGTCCATTAGAAAAAATACTAAGTGGGCATGATGTAAAAAAACTACAACACAATAGCAGCAACAACTTACTGGGAGTGGAAAATGTCCTTCTAATGTTAGAAAAACATTAGATGAAAAAGTATTGAGTTCCCCATTCCCTTGCTTTATTAACACCTTTAGAGATCATGCTTTTAGGGTAAGGACGAATGTAGTATAGTTGACGATCCGGTCAGTCACCAACTTTAGTAGGGATTGCTGTAGGATGGAGGATTTCAGCACCGAGGGAAGGAAACCCAGCCTCCTAAGCTAGAACCTCTAAGTAGGTCAAATATGTGTATGAATTGGGTAGGAATTAGATGGGAGCAATGCCTAAGTGCTCCAGATATTTTTAAAGAAACCTGAGAATAGAAGATAGCCAGTATGCCAAATATGTAATACGATAAAGGCAAAGTATCCCTCGGGTGGATTGGTAATACTATCTAAAGGACTTACAGGACTGGCTTCTATTCCAGTAATGCCAAATTGCCTAAGAATAGAATCCACTTCTTCTTGGATCATTATATATGATGGATTCAAAAGATTATCGTCTTTCTTGCCAATTGAGGGTGAAGATTTGGACCCCTTGCTAGACTTCTTAGTAAGCTTCATGTTGATTTGTTTTCCTTCCATTAACCTCTCAGGTGGTATTATTCTAAACTTGAGAAATGATCCTGTTCAGGCTATAGGAGAATTTAATACGTTGTTGTCTAAATAATCCATCATTATCTAAATAACAAAGTTTCAACTAGCTATAACGAAACAATCCATAAATGGTATATGGAGAATTTGTTAGTAAATCTAAGTTTTAATCTTAATAAGAGAGCCTTATGAGAGAACAATACCGAAATTGAGTGGGAATGAACATGTAATAAGCTCACGATTTAAAATGATAATATGTTTTCAACTATAATTAACAATAAACCGGTGAATGTTGCTGACATCAATGAGTAAACGACAACGTGGATTATCCGCAAGCTAGCGCTTAAATTGCTAATATTGTGTTAAAGAAGATAGTTTGTAGATAATGGTGTTGAATGAAACCTAACTCATGACATGAAAAGTACTCACGAAAGAATAATGATAAACAAAGAACTCGTCGACATTAAATTATGGCATTACGAGTTAATGTCAAAAGCAAATGGCGTCGACTATGGTTGAATGCCATCGCCTCTAACTAGTATACACTTTCTCTTAACAATAGAAAGTTATCATATTTCACATTAATCGTTAACATTAAAATATGGTAAGTTATCAAAATAATGTGTAAACAAAGGGTATTATTGATGTAGTGAGACATGCTAGTGCCACAACGTTGATTTTAATAAATATAAAAATGATTGATGACTCATTTTAATAATGACACATTCATAATACTATGCGGATCATCAACATGAATAAGTAACGAAGATAAGATCTAATTGTAGTTAGGCGATGTTAATAAACCTAAGTCAAAATTTATCACAATGACAAGTATCATAAAGCATTAATGAACACTGCTACTGTAAAGAAAGTTGAAATGATAAAAATCGTCGACATCAATGAATGACGACGACGAGAGGTAACGTCTATAAAAAATGGCGACAATATGAGTTGATACGTATCAGTAAGTGGAAATGTCAGCTGTAATCAAAACAACTCTATAACTAATGCACTATCTTTGGTAAGAAAATTTATCGCATCACATCTTGATCAATAGTAGGCCTATGAAGAGTCTTGTCAATGCCGAGGGTCATGCTAGTATAATAATATCGACGTTAACTAAAACCAAAATGGTTAATGTTGCATCTGATCGATTTAAGTATACTAATTTTGGAAAGATTACTTACAATATAAAAGCTTTGAATAAAAAACGTCAGCTGATAAAATAATAAGGAAATTTAGTCTTTGTTAATTTTAAGCGTAAAGACAACATTGACGAGCATTATATTGACATCATTAACGACGTCGTGAATGAATATAGTGAAAATTGATATTGAGTCTTAGATCTAGGATGTCACTTTCGTCAGTAAATAAACTTAGGACATATCAGTTTTCATACCGACATCGACTAGTATCAAGGCCTATTTGTGTAGCGTAGAAACATTACGCCAATGGATTAACAATTACTAGGTTTACTAACCTACTTCGAGTTTATGGCACCATAAACGAAGACATCAACATGAGTCTAAGTAGTAGCGGGTCTGAGTTGGACATACTACCCTTCTCATCGTAAAACATAAAATGCCCAAATCCTCAAACCAATACCACTAAGCAACTAATCCAATATTATGGAAGGTTGATAATAACAATTCACAACAAAATTTGGGTTATTAGGACTAGATAATCGAACTCGATCGCTGATTACAAAAGTAATAGAAATCCAAGCAAAACCCTAGTTACGATTTCAAAATAAAACTCATGAAAAAACTAGTTTATGTGTTAATTAAGACAAGTGTCGTACTTGAGTATAGAAAATTACTACCAAGGAGCTTGGGCTTGCAGCTAATTTTGAGAATTTAATTGTTTGTTCAAGATTTTGAAATTGCAAGTAAATGAGAAAAGGAAGAGGGTCTTACTTATTTATAATAAGAACTAAGCAAATGGATGTCGTTGGATTTGATTTGATTGAATGGATAGATTAGCACAAGAAGAGCAAAAGGCGGGAAAAGGATGACGTCGAGAATTGACTTGAAATGTAAATAGTTTCTTACACTAGGGGGCAAATGTTACTACTATCACCATCGTCGAAGATGTTCAAAAGAATAGTGACGTTGCATAAAACAGTTAGTCACGATAAAGCCTAGAACAATGAAGCATGAATGTCATCTTCCATGAATCACGACTACTGTCGAATAATACTATGATTGACGTCGAGATTCATGATTTTCGAAGTAATGTGTAACGACCTATATTTAACTATTTTAAATTATAGAATTTGATATAAGTATTGAATAAAAATGGTTAGAAATAAAAATTTAATGATATATTTTTGAAGTTCATTGAATATAATAAAATTTTATAATTAGCAATTCCGAAGATTTTGGCGGTAACAAATATTGAAATGAAATTCTATGTATTTAATGTATTGTAATCGATAACTTGAATTGAATAATAATGTTGAATTACTATGAAATGAAAATAGTTGTTCTATTATTTGAATTTTTTTAAAAGTAAATTTATAAGTTAAATGACTTATATTTCAATTATCGTGATTTATTATATTATTAAATTATTTAAATTTAATATTGGAAATTATTTGAATAATTGAATTCTAAATTTAATATGAATGAAAATGGTATCGAAAGTTGATTTAAATTTTGTTTGAATATGAATGAAGATTGTTAACATTTAAATTGGATTTAAAAGTGGATAAATAAAAATCGAAAATTTTATATTATAAAATTAACGAGTGAAAATAGACATTTTGACCATTGTCTTAGATTTCGACGAAACTAGTTTCATCGGATCCGCAATAATGAGTTATTGCAGGATTTCATGTTTCGTAGCGATCAGACTTGTCATTTGGCCGTGCGAGCTTGAAAAGCGTAGGAATTAGTTTTTGAATTTAATTAAAATAAATTGATTTTGAAAAGCTATCTTCTGCATATGATCGAATTAGGCCTCGAGACTAATTCTATTGTTTTCAGAATGGGGGTAAATCATTATAAATGTTAGGCGGCACGCGTCACTTGGAGTTCGGAATTTTTGTGGGCATTTGGTTAGATATTTTCAAATATAATATTATATACTCAGTTAAACGTACACCACTCCGGATACATTCTGCCTATTCCCTCGTACCTCCCCGCTTCTCTCGTTCAAAATTGAATCGCAGCCATCATAACAAATAAAAAAAAGCAATAGCCAAAAAATAAAATAATAAACTAAATCGCGAACGAAGCTCGCGACCTGGGGGGAGTAGATCGCGCGTGATGGCGGAACACGAAATGGCGAGGGGGGAACGACAGATTTGGTTCTTGCAAGTTCATCGTCGTTAGGGTTTGGTCCTAGGCGCCTCGTTTTGCGCGCATGCTGGTGGAGAGGAGGCGGTCGCTGTGGCATGGTGATGTGTCACGTGGCTTGGTTGGGTGCGTAGGGTGGTGGCTCTGGAGGCCTGATGGACGCATGCGATGGCGGTTCGCATCGGACTAGGGTTTGATCGGTGGCGAGCTGTTGAAGGCTTCAATCGATTATTAAGAAAAAAATATTTACGGAGTAGGACGCAACCTGAGAAGGAGAAGCATGGGTTTGGGAGAAGAACGCGAGCAGGAGGATCGAGTATAAGGTTTTGTTTTGATTATTTTTTAAGTGATAATTAGTTGTTAATTAAGTTTTTAATTATATCGATATTAATAAATTCGTAATTAATGCATACGAGGTCCGTTTCAGGTGAAATGAATTGCGCTGGAACCGTATCGACGTCGTTTACAGCTTGGCATCAAAGTGGCATTTGTTTGAAGAAGAGATATTTTCAGTTTCAAATAAAAGGTGAGTGTCTTATAACACTCACGAAACACTAGGATATTTTTATGTAAGTTAAATTTAAATTTATGAAGTAATTTAAATTTATTGATTGTTGTTTGATAAATTTAATTGACATCTAAATTGACATTGGAATTAACTGATATAAATTTGAATTGACAGTTAAATTGAATTAGAATTAAATTACTTGTAAACTCCTGATTATTGATATCCAGTTAATTGGGTGATATTTTGACTGTCTGGATGATTGATTGTTATGGATGCCAATTCATTAATAATTGGATGATTGGATAATTATTTATTTTTATATATATCCTATTATGTTCTTGTATATTATTTACAGTATATAAAACTATAAATTGAATTATTTCGAATAAATTAAGAAATATGTTGAAATGATATATACCTATGACATTTATTTTGGATTGAAATGATATATATCCATCTCTAAAATTAAATTGAAATAATTGATTCACTTGGCCATAGGATAGAAAATGTATACGGACACTGGATTGGTTAAATTAAATGATTTTAAAAAAATTGGTTTGAAATTATTTATATGATTTGATTTAAAAAAATAAAAATCGAATTATTTTTGAACTTGAGCTCGAAATGTTGAAATTTGAATTTGATAACAGGAATTGTTTAAATAATCGAAGTTGAGATTTTAAAGTTAAAATCGAAATATAATTTGAATTTCAGAAATTGATTTGTTTTAGAAGATCGGACTTTTATTCGAACTTTGAATATTGCTAAGTAAAAGTAATATAAAACGATATTTCAAAATTGAGCTCAGAATTGAATTATATTTGAAGATTTGGATCTTAAATTGAATATTGAAGGTTAATTTGATTTAAGTGATTTGATCGATATTTTGAAATTTAAACTCAAAATTGATATAAATCGAAATGGTTTAAATTTGAGAATTGAGTTGAAATTTAATCATTGAATCAGACTGTAGTGACCCGTCGTTCCGTACCCTTTGAGTTGATAATAATTCACTCTTGTTCAACCCAAATTGTACGAAAGAGCGAATAACTAGGGCAAAGAAGGAGAAAGAGATAGAAGAAAATAGAACAACAAACACAGAATCTCACAAACGCAGCGGAACAAGATATAATATATAATAACAGATTTTTCTACAAAGAACCTGTTACTGTTTTATACTTACAATCATCAAAGTACAATAATCAATACATCAATCTGGACAGTTATAATAACTTGTCCTGATATACATAACTCACACAGCGGAAATAACCAAGTACGTGATATACGTCTGAACTCCTTCAGCTTGTCTCTTGAGCTCCATAGCATCCTATCCTGAATCTGTAATACTCGGTCTGACCCCAGCATTATAATAAAATAACACCCGAGTCAGCCTGGAAAACCAGCATGAGAAAACACACTCAATCTAAATTATTAAAGTTATCAAAACCCTTTGAAAAATAAAGGTATCTCGTAAGACCGTGTCACACATAAACACGACGGGTTTTTCCCTTATGATAACCAAAACATTTTATAGAAAATCCAGTGATATTATAATAGTGTCTAAATACAAATACTTATTTAAATAGCCGAAATTGTTACATTAATTAAATTCCAGCATACTAGGCTCTACAACAAAACTGTAAATGCTCGTATTGGAGAATGGATCCCATACAATGACTGGGCTACTGGGGTACCGTCCATCACAGTACACCTCTAGAAAAATGTACCGAGGACCTCGTCGGGATCCCTTACAACACACGACCGGCCTACCCCTAACCTAGATAGAACCGAATATGTTATCACCCCGGGTGCTCCCACCCTTAAAAAAAAATTAAGCGCTCCCTTTTTCATGCACAACCATATCCATAATTTATTTATATTTCTGAGGGTATCTAGAAAATTGATAGCATACCCTAATTAGGTGTGACCTACTTAGCCTTGCTACATCTCCCCTGTTTTAAGTCATTCCCGGTTAATGAGGCTTGAGGCTACCGTTACCTTTCAAGAACTATTCCACTTAGAATGCTCATCGTCCTCTAATGACGATGTTCTGATAGCATTCATCCATACAAGTTGTCCTGGGTCTGGACAAACCGAATCACCATCTTCACGGTAACCATTTGTAACGTTCAAATCGGATCGAAGTGGTTTTCGGATAATTAAATCTAATCCCGGTCTCTTCGAAACGATCAGCGAAATTGGCCAATAATTGATTATCGGTTATTTAACTATCAATATAACATCCATAAGCAGTCACTAGGCCATTATTTATAATTCTTTAATACATTCATTTCAAAATATCTTTACAAAGATATATATTCAAACCTCTTTCACATTTATCAATATTTGAAAAAAACGTTTCGGAATACTTGTTTCCATAACAGGATATTTCCACCCGTACCTCGCTTCAACACTTAGTGGAATATTTTTTAACTTCGATTTATAATCCATTACTTAGAAAATATCTCGATATAAATCCTTCGTCTCTAAGTATTTTCAAAAACCTTCCATTTTCTCACTTAGATAATCAATTTTCTCAAAATCATTTCTAATATCAATACTTAGGAGTTTTTCTTATCCTATCTCCTACAATTTCCGAATTTATATTAATTCCATTTTACCTTTTCCAAGGTCTATTATACTTACTTATAATTTCATCTATCCATTTACAACTTCTAAAAATCATATCTGTTTCCACATCTCGAGAGAGTTTATAAATAAATTCAAATCATTTTCAAACTCTATATATGTATAATAAGTATTCTTAAAGAATGATAATTTATTTTTAAAAACACGTTTAAGTAATTATTTAAAATTTTAAAATACTTAAATAAACACTAACACTTCATTCCATATTTCATTTTCAAATAAAAAATTGATTTTACGAAGCTTATTATAACAATTAGAAATTTATTTCAATTAATATTAAATATTTGAAAAATCCACCTTCAAAGTATTTTATTACCAAAGCAGCTTTAAATTACATAGTTTGAATATATAAAAATTCTCTTTTGAAACAATTTAATTTCTCGATAAGAATATATTTTTAAAATTTCAATGTCCAGTTTCAATTTATAAATCCCTCTTGATTCACTACACGTCGATTTCATTTTCGTTCCCTTAACCATTCTCACATTTCAAAAATAGAAACCACTATTTTTCCACAAACCGATTTCCATATTCTGATATAAATTCACCCTATGAATTTATATTCCCAATTTATCAACTGACATTGTTTTACCATTATTTATAAACATTATTTATAAACATTATTATAAATTTATAAACTCCTTTGAGTTTCCACTTATTTATAAAACTAATTTCATTTATAAAATCCCATTTTATAAATCCATTTCTCAATAAATTTCATTTATTCCACAATCTATTTTTAACATCGATTTCAACTCCTCTTCATATTTTTTAGAAATATCATTTAAAAATCCATCGTTTTAAAAAAAATCTTCTATATAAATTATTTTTAAATCTCTATTTAAAATAGATTTTCCCGAATAGTTAAGTACAACCTAAAAATCAATTTACCGTTTTACCCAAATCAATTTCTTTTAAAATAATCCAAACTTTGATATAAATATTTTTATATCCCAAATCTCCTTTTAAATTCCTTCAAATTCCAAAAAAAATATTATGGTATTTAAAATACAAAAAATTCAGGCCAGTGCTACTTTAGCATCCAATTATTCAGTCACAACAATAAACTATAACAGATTATTCTAACACATCATATATCATTATATATGAAATTTAAAATCAACATTTTTGATGAATCCAGTTGGATCCCTCCAACCTGTTTTGCTGCATCCACAGATGTTAATAATACAACATAAAAAAATACAAATCCACTATTATGCGGGCGCATAGGGTCTCATCCGTTAAAATATGCGGGAATATCAATCCAACTACTAATATATATACTACTATATATATTTAACATTCAACAGATAATAATAATATATTAATTCAACCAATCATCCAATAAATAGATTTTTAATTTCTATGAATTGAACCAGTCAACCAAATTGAGTGAGATTTACTCACCTTAATTTTAAATTTGCAAATCCGTTCCAATTCACAGCTAGAACATAACTCGACTTCTATCATGGTTTTTGGACCTCGTATGCAATTTTATTAAATTATATTAGCTATCTCAATTTAAATACTTAATTAAATAGCTAAATGTATAATTAAATTTTATTACAGTGATACCTCTCCTCTCGTCCATCACTCATGATCGGGAACCAGCCTCCATCATCCTTGCTTGCCGCTGTCGCCTCCGGCCAAGGCTGGTACCTCCCATTCGTTCAGCAAAATCGCGCCTAAAGCCACCAGCTCCGGCCTTCCATCGTGCTCGCAAATCCCACAGGCTCTAATCGAATCATGACCCTGCCTTAGCTTGCCTCTGCAACTGTCGCGAAACCCTTTTTCCCAATTCATACGATGTCGCGGCCTTCCCCTTCCAAACCTCCATCGCGACCACTCCATACGTTCACTGTTTTCACATCTCATTGTGACTCCCCATACCATTGCGAGCGTATGCCCAAACAAGCAATGCATCCATCGATGACTAGCCCCGACCTCCACCACTACAGATCGACGCTGAGCATTCTTGTATTACGCGCTCCTCTACCAATTGTCGCAGCACCCTCCCCTCATCTTGACTGTCCTCGCGAGCTATGATTCGACTTCAATTTTTTTAAATAGTTTGAATCGATTTCGTTCGGTGTGTGTGTGTGTGTGTGTGTGTATATATATATATATATATATTTTCCCCTGAATTGATTTTGCGGTTTTTGATTTGAAGAGAAGAAAGGGAAAGTCGAACGCGATTTTTAAAAGGGAGAGAGCGGCGTGTTTAGGAAGGAAAGGAGCTGCGTATTGGAGAAGGTTTGACTTTGTTTTGTTTTTTTCTTTAATTTTAATATTCAAAATATCTCAAATCACATATCTCGAAATTCCGAACCCCTATCGAGGTGTGCCGCATGGCGTTCCTAATGTTATACCGCTATTCTGAACCCAATGGAATAAGTTTCGGGACCTAACTCGATCGTATGTGGAAGATAGCTTTTTAAATCGACTGTTTAAATTTAACTCAATTAAATTATTTCTAGGCGTTTTCATATCGTACGACCAAACGATAAATCCAAACGCTACGAAATTTGAGATCCGATAATAATACAATATTATGGATCCAATGGAACTGGTTTCGTCGAATGCCGAGACTGTGCCCCGGATCGCTATTTTTAATCGTTGATTAAGTCAACGATTTTCTAAACTTACGAAATTGCTTGAAATTTCAGTTTTAAAAGCTAACTAACTCGATTCTAATTCAAATAGAATTTATATCAATATTAGAAATCGTTTCGATTTTATATTCAACTCAAATTCAATTATTTAAACGATTTTTAATTATTAATTCAACAATTAAATTTATTAATTGAATCGCTACATTTGGAACTTAAGTTTTATTACACTATTTTTGATCAATAAACTTCATATTAGAATTCCATTCACATTTTCAAAACTCAACATTTAAAATAAATTAAATGTCCAAAATTAACGACCAAAAAATCCGGGTCGTTACATTCCTCCCCACTTAAAAGAATTTCGTCCCTGAAATTACTAAGGCAGAAAAATGCTCCAACCCATTAACATTCCTAAACCCACTTAGTGAAAAATCGATAATTCCATTTTCTAATCTTTTAGTTCCAACCAAAACAATTAGTTTTTCACTTCTAATTCCAAAGCCCTTTATTCCAATTACAATTCGAAATCAAATTGTCGTTAACAAAAAAATTTCCAAAATTTTTCAAACTTTTTCTAACACCCTAAATTTCCGAATTTTTTTGGCAGAGTCTCCCTTGTACGGAGAGCCTTTTGCAATATAACAAGAGAGATAAAAATGTATACATCGACCCACATGGTCGAAAAACACAATATATAACAAAATTTATATTTTTGCGGTATTTAATCCGAAAACATTCCTTATTTAGCATTTTAAAACAAGCGAGCTTATTTTATATGCAATTTGCACGACCAAAATCAAGCAAACAGCTCCATATACCTGTACTTACTCAATTTAAACACGTAAATTCCATAAACATGAAAACTCAATAACATTTCACTTATTTCACTAGTTCAACACAATATTTCATAACCAAACATGTTAACATATATTTATAAGCAATTAATGGTTCCGAAACTAATTTAACTACTTTCAATCAATCCATATATCATTTCATTCAATTCGAAATGATTTACAAACAAATTATTAGCATTCAACTCATATTTATACCAAGTAAACTCATATCCATTTCAAATTGAGTTAAAAATCAATTTATTCCCTTTCTATTTATTCATCGAATTTTATTTACTTCCGTTTACGTTAAACAACAAATTTCCATGCAAATTCGGTGATATTCATTTAAATAAAATAGTGACTTAGGCTTATAAACCATTTTCAATTGATTTTAAATGAATTAGTCAATATCTATTGATTCACATTCAATTTATTCACAAAATCTTGTTCGCTCAATTTTATATTCAACAACAAACCAATCCATGCCTATTTTATTTATGAACCATTTCATAAATTTACCTGAGCGAAGCTTTCATCCAAATATATTAACTTAAGTTAATTCGTTTATTTCTAATTATTTCAACTGTATAACTTAAGTTTATTTCCATTGCAAACAAATTCCATTTCAATTTTAGATTGATTCTTATTCAATTTTTCAATTCCATTTAACTCAAGTTGCATTCCAATATTCAGTTCACTAATTAATTCATCTAATTAGCTTACTTCCATTTTATACTTTACAATTAGATTTTTATTTCAAAAATCACTCCATTTGGTTTGACTTGAGTTCAAATTCAATTTAACTTACTAAAGTAGAGATTCAATCCCTAAAAACTCACATTTCATTTAATAAAAGAACCACTTAAACTTATAACTATTTTAAATTGATTCTAATCAATTTATCAAATTTTTATTAATCCACATTCTCACTAACAATATCCCACCCATTTGCACCCTATCAATGTGTCAACGTGCAAGAAAAAAAAACTTCAAATTTCATTTGACAATAAGACGGGAACCATTTTATATATCGGGTTTGACTTTATAAATAAAGTTGACAAATGAAACTTTAGTACTGGTAAAAATGCATTCATAGCCAGTCTATTCTTTCTGCTGACGCCAAAGGTTTGTTCACCAACCTTGTAAAATCATCCTTGATGTATTAGTTTTGAGGTTACTGAGAGTATTTTTAAAATTTTGGATTACAATCTTCTTTTTCTTTGTTAACTTCTTTATGGTATTTGTCAAGAAGTAGAACCCAACAATACACAACATAGTCTATTTAGTAAATTTTATAACCAGGTAAATTGAGATAGGAAAATGAGTAGCTCTTTAGTTCATTCTAATGATTGAAGCATAGGTAGTTGATTAGTTACCTCAACTCCGAATTTTTTCTCTCTTTACCACCAAAATATGGTTGGATCAAGACCATTCCAGCAAATTCCAATTTCATAAGTTATTCAAACGTATTTGTTCGCAATTCCATTATTTTTTTCACTTAAATTTTATTCCATTCAAAATTTATAATTCATAGTTATATAGTCACTTTACAATTCAAATTTATATATTTAATTCAATTCAACATGATTCAAATCCAATTCACTTTTTATTTAAATTTCAATTCCTTTTAACCATCATTTAAAAACCATATTCGAGTTGTTTATACTTAAACTAATTTCACTCCAAACAAATTTATTTTTAATTCATTCAATTTAATCAAGTAAGAATTTAATTCAAATTTCAAATCTTTCCACACTTCCTTACTTATATTTATTTGTTCCATTCACTTACACATTCATATGCACTTATATTTAGTTAACTTCATCACATTCTATTCATTTCATTCTATTTATTATAATTACTTCATTTAATTTATTTACTTTGACTTTTTCTTAGGTTAAATTCCAATTCCGACAAATTTTCTTTTACAAATCCAATTTATTTAACTTACAAGAGTTAAATTTTAATTTCATCTTGAAGTTCACATTTTCCAAGTTTTATTTCAAAAACATATTCCCTTCTGATTTCACTTCTCATTTAATTAGAAATTTCAAAATTCAAACACCCGGTTCTTATTTCAAATCATTCGAAATGATATATGTATCAGTTTTAACAAACCATTTCCTTCAACTTTCAAAAATCAACTTGATTTTTATCCAAAACAATTCCCTCGGAATTTCCAAACAACACATGTTTACCAAACACAAATCTCCATATCAAATTACTATAGTAGATCTCTGATACCTCCCATTTGTTCACCGAAATTGCGCCTAAAGCCACTAGCTCCGGCCTCCCATCGTGCTCGCAAACCCCATAGGCCCTAATCGAATCGCGACCCTGCCCTAGCTTGCCTCTACAACTGTCGCGAAATCCTTCTTTCCAATTCATACGACGTCGCAGCCTTCCCCTTCCAAAACTCCATCGCAACCACTCCATACGTTCACTGTTTTCACATCTCATCGTGACTCCCACTACCATTGCGAGCGTACGCCCAAACAAGCAACGCACCCATCGATGACTAGCCCCGACCTCCTCCACCACTACAGATCGACGCCGAGCATCCTTGTATTACGCGCTCCTCTACCAATTATCGCAGCACCCTCCCCTCATCTCGACTGTCCTCATGAGCTATGATTCGACTTCGATTTTTTTATATAATTTTAATCGATTTCTTTCGGTGATATATATATATATATATATATATATATATATATTTCCTGATTTGATTTTGCGGTTTTCGATTTGAAGAGAAGAAAGGGAAAGTTGAACGCGATTTTTAAAAGAGAGAGAGTGGTGTGTTTAGGAAGGAAAGGAGCGGCGTATTAAAGAAGGTTTGACTTTGTTTTTTTTCTTTAACTTTAATATTCAAAATATCTCAAATCACGTATCTCGAAATTCCCAACCACTATCGAGGCATGCCGCCTGGCGTTTCTAATGTTACACTGCTATTCCGAACCCAATGGAACAAGTTACGGGACCTAACTCGATCGTATGTGGAAGATAGCTTTTTAAATCGACTATTTAAATTTAATTCAATGAAATTATTTCTAGGCGTTTTTAGATCGTACGACCAAATATAAATCCAAACGCTACGAAATTTGAAATTCGATAATAATATAATATTATGAATCCAATGGAACTGGTTTCGTCGAATGCCGAGACTGTGCCCCAGATCGCTATTTTTAATTGTCGATTAAGTCGACGATTTTCTAAATTTACGAAATTGCTTGAAATTTCAGTTTTAAAAACTAACTAACTCGATTCTAAGTCAAATAGAATTTATATCAATATTAGAAATTGTTTTGATTTCATATTCAACTCCAATTCAATTATTTAAACGATTTTTAATTATTAATTCAACGATTAAATTTATTAATTAAATCGCTATATTTGAAACTTAAGTTTTATTACACCATTTTTGATCGATAAACTTCATATCAAAATTCCATTCACATTTTCAAAACTCAACATTTAAAATAAATTAAATGTCCAAAATCTACAACCAAAAATCTGGGTCGTTACACGGACAGTCGAAATTGAAATTGAAATTAGTTTGGAATTGAAATTGAAATTAATTTGGAATTGAAATTAAATTGGGATTGAATTGAAATTTATTTAAGTTGGAATTGAAATTGAAATCAATTAGAATTGAAAGCGAAATTGAATTAATTTGAAATCGAAATCAAATTTGTTTGAATTGAAATTGGAATCGAAGTAAAATTTGACTTGAGGTCGAAATTTAATCGATTAAATCGAAATGGAAATTGAATTTGATTTGAATTGGAAAATTTGGAATTGAATCAGTTTGACTTTGAAACTATTTTCAAATAAATTATTTTAGTATAAACTGTTTAAAATCTATCTTTTTAAATATTCAAATTATTTTGATTTTCTAAACTATTTTACTATATAAACCATTTTGAATACTCAAACTATTTTCTATTAAATTATTTTAACTATCTAAGCTATTTTGAAGCATTAAAACTATTTTCTAAAAATTCAAACAGGTCAAGGGTGGAATGTTTATATTTACATCTTGGATTTAAATGCGAATGAGGTTAAAATGAAGTTATAACCTAAATTGAAATTCGAAACAATTTTAGAAGCGAAATTGAGATATTAAGGAAAAAATGATATGGTATATTTTGAGTAAATATGATGATTCCGAAATAGATTTGATTATGAAGCGAATATGATATTTTGGTATTAAGTACAAATTGTTTTCGAAATGTAAAAGTACCAACTGGTGTGTAAAATGATGTTTGGTTGTTAAAGAGACCGGGGCCTCTTATTGGCATACTCTTTGTCAATATTGGAACCACTTTGACAACTATGTGCGCGGTGGATGATATCCAGAATGTAGTGGTTGAATTGGCGAACGTTTACTGGAATGAAGTAAGAGAACAATGATGGATAGCCTTGACACTTGTGTCATAATTAAAATGACTAAAAGAGGAGCCTATGTTTGGCCAATGAGGTTAGCTACCTCTAGCGACGTTGATCCCTCGTATTACTATTATGATTTTTGACTCGATGGGTGCACCTTTTGTTTGGATTGATGGTCGCGGTCGGCCACGTATGGGTTATGACTAGCCAGAAAGGGTAAACTGGTAGAATCCTACCTTGGTCATTGCCTCGCATGCCTTGTCATATTTATCCTTATACGAGCCCATTACGACTTTGGTTTAGTATTGTACCTATAGGGGACTCACTGGTACCGACGTTACTGGTTGTGTTACAGGACCTGCATAGACTACATGCTATAAAAATGTGTTAAGGTGGATCAATGTAAAGCCTTAACGCTATATTAATATTTATTTTACTGATAGACATTACCTATTATAGCGTATACTATTATATATAAATAGTTTGACGGATCCTTAGGAGATGGAAAATCTCATAACATCTCTTGAGTTATTGCACGCACGTTATACACTGAATAGGAGATGTGAAACCCCACAAACATCTCTGACGCCACGACACTCATGTTATATGCGATATCTATTTGACCCACATAAGAATATTTTAGTCATGACTTGAGTGTTTTGTTTTCATTACGCGCGGGTCAGTCCTGAGTTTTTCAAAGCATTGGAGATTATTCTTTGGAGGACGAAGACAAAGATTTGGTATATTATTACTATTTATATTTCCTGCATCATGTTGTTCTGTTGCATTTTATTTCGTTTCTATTGTATAGATAACTCTGTTAAATGTTGTATAAATTATAATCAAATGTTTAATAAACAACTTCATGAACTGTTTATTTGATTATTATATTTTGTCATTCCACTGTGAGATTCTGTGTTTGGTTTCTTCTTCTTTTCTTATTTTTCTTAATTATCCCCATTGATTATCTAAGTTCTGGATTGTTTAAGTTGGATATGTGTGGATTATTATCGATTTAAACCTTCCGAAATGTGGGTCGTCACATAATGCTAAATGAAGTCATATCCTATCAATGTCGATGTTGCCAAAGTCATCCATTCTTAATCCTAGTTGTGATCGGAGTTATTAATACTAATAGTGTTCTCCATCCCAACATCATTGCTCATCGAAACTGCTTTATAAAGGGAAACAAAAGTTATGAATTTTTCCAAGGTTTAATACTATTACAATATTGACCCTTATGAGCATGCTTGGGAGACACCCTACATCTACACATGCGATGTTGATGGTTGTCGTCATCAATATCCACAAGTGCAGTTAGTACCTCATTTGCAAGCTACTAAATATCAACATCGGGGATCATCAATGTCGTCGTTGTTCAATGTCGCCAACCATCAATCAAAGAAGGTCTTAAAATATGAAGTCATCATCCCCGATATTCATTAGCCATGTCGAGAACCGTTAATACCCCCAAAAGAGTTGTTAAAGCCGCTTTTACTAATGTCATCTTTCATTAATGTTAATGTGTGGTGGTAATGAAAGTTGATCAATGAAGAGATATCAATGCCGAGTATCAACCCTATTGAACCAATGCCGAAGTTTAGCTATGTGAATAAAAGAATGCTGGCCTTGGTGTTTGACAACACTGCTAATGAAAAGCCGATAAGGCATCAACCTTAGTGGACAACGATGATGCTAATGCCAAAGCCAATGGATGCCGAAGCTTGCCACTTGCCGAACCATATAAATATGGACCTAAGAGCTTTATGGAACGGGTCGAATTCTCTCTCCTCGTTTCTTAATTTTTAAACTTTGTAAACCCTAGATGAATTGGGGGTTTTGCCTATTGTAACACTTAAACAATTGTACATATAAGGATTTGAAAATCAAACAAGGACATAGCCTTTTGACTTGATTTGAACTACGGCTTGCACATTAGTTTGACTTTGTATATTGATTGACTCGTACTTGTGACTTACGTAGCATATTGAACATCCTTGAACTTATGATTTAACTTTTACCATGCATATTGACTTGAACATTAACCTTCATATTGGCTTATATTCTTTATACTGCCTCCAGCCCTTAATGATGACGATGACTAAACTTAGAGTCAACATGGATATATATTCCAATTTGATGACTTCAATTGACCTCGATAAGGCCTCACTTTGAAGTTGTTCTGTTTTCCATACACTTTTAGGGTTAGCGAATTTATTCCTTAACATTTCAGCCCTAAAAGGAGGGCTCAAACTCTGATAGGGTATCAACCTTTTCCATATGCTGGTAATATTAAATCCCATAGGGTATCAACCTTAGTGAATGATGATGCTTCTAATACCGAAGCCTGCCATTTGTCGAACCATATAAATATGAACCTAAGGGCTTCGTGGAAGGGGCCGAATTCTCTCTCCTCATTTCTTACTTTTTCAATTTTTTAATCCTAGATTGAATTGGGGATTTTTCCTATTGTAACACTTAAACAATTGTACATATAAGGATTTGGAAACTAAACAAGGACATGGCCATTTGTGTAACAACCCAGTATTTTGTACTTTGTGATTATCGAAATTAGATGATTATAATTACTATCAAAATTTAAAATCAATTTGAAATTAATTTATAAAAATGGTTGAGAAATTTTTATTGGGTTTTAAATAAATATTTTTATTATGGCCGGCCCCTTTTAAAACATCGGCCCGCTTCCTTTTATCTGGTACTAGCCCTTCCTTTCTTATTATTCAACCCGATCCTCTTTCTTTGTTCTAGAAAAATAAATGGCGGCGACGATTCTCTATTTCTTCGATCTGAAAATTAGGGCTTGCAATTTTTCTTGCTGTTTGGAACTTCGTGCTTCTCGATTGCCTTGAGATGATCTCGTTTCCGCTTGCTTGTGGAGGCTTACGAGATTTAGGGTTTTTCTGATTTGGGGCTTCGTTCCCTTTATGCTCGGCTTTGCTCGAGAAGGTGATTCTTGCTTGCTTTGGCTTTGGGCGCTCCTTCTATTCGTCGATGACTTGTTTGCTCGAATTCAACCAATTTCTGGGCTTCGCGATCTCGTTTTCAAATCATCGTCACGCGAGATGATTTCAGCTGGATTGAAGCTTCAAAACTTCAACTCTCGACCGAACTGAGGTGAGTCTTACTCACATCTAATTCACTCAAACCCTGTGATTTTCGTTCGTTTATGTTTCGTAGTTATCGTGGTTTCAGTTTTTGCTGTTCGATTCTCTGACTTGTCCAATTTTGTTTACTTGGATTTTGTTCGGAGGCATTTGTTCTCGTGATGTTGGGTTTCACAGTTTGGCTTTTGTGAATTCATGATGACTTCGGGATTGATTTGTTCTTATAGATTTATGACTTGAAACTGCTTTACTTTTGGATCCCTGATACTTGTATTTGACTTCGATCACTGGACATTTTTGACTTGGTCATCCTTGAATTTGACACTTCTGTTCATCCCTAGGATATTTACTTATACCCACTGTTGCATGGTTTCAGTTTTTCTTTTGGAAACCCCTGCTTGAGCTTGTGATGTCGACCTTGTTCGACTTTTACCATACTTTTCACTGCCTCCGGTAGCACTGTCGGCCTTGTCCATTTGGTTCTATATTTTGTAACCTTAGCTATTTATGTTGTATACAAATTTTTGATGGTATCATGTTGCAACAGTTTCGAGTCAGTTGCCTTTTAAAGTTGCATCTGTGGGATTCATTGTTTATATGTTGGAGGCTTCGATTATGCTTTGCCCTGTAATGTGCTTTCAACCTGATTGCACTGTCCAGTTTTACAATTGCCTTTCCTACATATGTTTCCACCAGAGTTCTCATGTATTGTTCCTTGCATATATATATATATATATATATATATACAAGTATCTGCATTTTCATCGCTGTTTATTATTCTGCACCACTTGCTTACTCTTTGAAGCTTGATATGCTAGCTTGTAGTTCATGTGTTCACATTGATGTACATGCATTTGTCACGGTTTAATCATCATGATTCTGCCGTGTCTTGTTCATCTAGTTATACTGAGTCAAGTTTCATGTATATTTGATACTGCAGTTTCTTCACTTGGTTCCTGCATATATAACACCACATGTTGTTTATGTTATTCTGACTCATGTGCATGTGTCTTTAGCTTGAGTTCATTTTATTGCATTTGTTACTTGAATTCTGGTCTGCATTGATGAACTGGATCATGGGTTCAATCACCTGCTATGTCTTGTTCATCATTTAGTTCACGTGTGCATTTGTATTGCTGTCTTCATGTACCTGAATACATGTTGTCACTATGCTTTTGTAGTTCAAGTGTGTTATATTACTACCTTTGTTCTCGTAATTGAAGTTCGCACTGCCTAGCTCACTGTCACATCCATGTATTGTTTCTCCTGTCCTCTGCTTATCTTAGTGACCTTTCACTTTGGCTGGCATTAGAGTGTGCGGCCTGGATGCTTGCTGATTTATCTTCTTGTGACCGTAATTTTGTGCATTGAGCTGCACACGATATGCTGTGCACTTGACTTGAAGTCTACATTGTACATTTCCTTGCCTTTGATCTTGTTTGTTGGTTCTGTATTTTTGCCTTCCATACTGTCTTGATTTCGAGACTTCTTCATTTGCACATCTGTGTTGCCATATTGATCACTCGATCATTTGTACATGTTTATTCTCGAGTTGTCCATCTCAATTGAACTGCACTTGGTTCTGCTTCATGATGTACTCGAATTCGTCTCTATTGATGTATATGCTTGAACTGTTGATGACTTTTCTGCAGTTTAGTTGCAGCCTGCCTTTGTCCTTATACCTGTTTGCCACTGCAGTTTCATTGTGGTGGTGACTTTATATTCGGTGGCGGCGAGGCAGTGCACGCGTGTGTGCACTGCAGCCACCCAGAATTGACAGTTTTGAATTGATTTAGTCGATTTGATAATTTGTCTATTTATCTCTGTTGATGATTTAAATCTGCTGATTTTTGCTTAACACTGTTAAGTGTTATATTTTTAGTTATCCGATTTCTTTGTTAAAAGGATTGGATAGACGGAAATTATTGTGACTGTCATCTATTTAATTATTATTGCTTCCATGCATTAATAACTGAGTTTGAATTAGACTGATCCGGGTATTATTTTCTTTTGAATGTAATACTCGGGTCAGACCGAGTATTTACAGGTTGTAGATTTTTAGCTTTGGGTTGCTGCTAGAGCTATGAAGACTTTTTATATCATTTGAAGTGGTCTTCGTCTTGTTGTAGTAATTAGTGTGTCTGTTTTAAGATGATAATGTATTCATGTATATTAGTCGATAATGTACGTGTATATATAACTTCTTGAGTCGACAGTTGTAGTTGTATCATTTGTATTGTGTCAGATGTATTGTAACTGATATCAGTTATTGTATATATGAGACTTTTCGTTCCATCTGTATTCCGCATTTATGTTATCTGTGTTATTTTTATATCCATTGTCCTAAACTATTATAGCCACTGTGTAGTAGCTTTGAGTCTGTATCGATATGTCGGATTTCCTCTAAAGATGAAATGCATGTTTTACTATCTGACATATCGGTGCTCGCACAAAGCAATTACTTAGATGGTCGCTCATCAACAGCCTTATTCTCCGTGCTAGTTGACAGCACTACACCGTAGTGTCCTTGGCTAGTGCGGGTATAGAGGTGGGGCGTCACAGCTTGGTATCAGAGCCTGGGGTTTAGGACAATTATAAAACATAACTTGGATGGAACATGTGTTACAACTATTTGTCGATGTTTTATCTGTCATCTTTACATATGATTATTTTTGACTGTTAGGTATGAATTCCTAACGCTTATTCTTGTGTTTTCGGCTTTGAATTGATTTAGCTGATGTTGATTTTGTTCGAATCTCAGCAATTTTGAACTTGTTCTTTTGTGTTTTCCTCATCTGGATTTCCCTTCGACTTCGGTCACTTTGTTTTTGAGAAATTGCTAATTTCTTGATTTTCAAGACTCTGATTTTGTTTGCCGTTGGTTTCTTTGATAATGATGATTGATTCATTTTGTACTTGATTGCGGCTATTAATTGTTGACTTCGACATTGACTTGATTCTTACTTTTGTTGAAGTCATTTATGCATTTTTGCTCGTTTTGCTTTGTTTTTCCAGTTGATAATCGATTCTTCTTTTCTAATTAGTTGTTATCACCTTTGTCGATTTTGATAACTTCTATTTCTGGAATTTTTGGGTATTCCTACTTTGATGAATTTGGAATCGAATTCTTTGGATTTTATTCACGTCTTCGAATGTGAAATTTTAGTGAACTGACTTGGTTTCCTAATTTAATCGATTCTTGATCATTTCCCCGATTTGTTGCTATCATTTATTAGCAACTTTGATGACATTTTCTTCGGGATTTTTGTGAACATACTTTCTGATGGATTCAGTATCGATTTCTTTGGATTCCATTCACATCTTCGTATGTGAATTCTTGTGATTGATTGTTTCTACAATCATTTTTGTGATTTGTCACTTTAAAAATATAAAGGTTTTCTATACTAGTAGTAAATATTAAAATCCTTTTTTTCAAACGATTTCAAAACTATTTTACTACAAAGCTCTTTTTCTTAAACCGTTTTCCAATCTATAAGTATATACAAGCCTTTATTTCACTCGTATGAGAAATTGAATTAAACGGCCTAGTAAAACAAGTGGTATGAAATGCTTGCGTTTACTTCGTCGGTTAACTCCTGGACTTGTTCGATTGAACCTTTTGTGACAATTTTCTAGTGTAGATTTACAGTTTGTTCGTAAATATTTAAGTTAAGCAAGTGGTTATGGGACATGAAGCTAAACTCATATATTTACTAGCTTGGTGTGATTGACACTTCTCGCTGATCATGATGATCATTTTATGATTTAGACTAGCAATTGTGCGATATCTCTTTGTCCGCAAGGTTAGTCTAGACCGCAGTAGTGTGATTCCGACTCACACATATCTCTTTGTTTGCAAGGTTAGTCTAGACCGCAGTAGTGTGATTCCGACTCACACATATCTTTTTGTTTGCAAGGTTAGACTAGACCGCAGTAGTGTGATTCCGACTCACACATATCTCTTTGTCCGCAAGGTTAGTCTAGACCGCAGTAGTGTGATTCCGACTCACACATATCTCTTTGTTTGCAAGGTTAGACTAGACCGCAGTAGTGTGATTCCGACTCACACATATCTCTTTGTCCGCAAGGTTAGTCTAGACCGCAGTAGTGTGATTCCGACTCACACATATCTCTTTGTTTGCAAGGTTAGACTAGACCGCAGTAGTGTGATTCCGACTCACACATATCTCTTTGTTCGCAAGGTTAGTCTAGACCGCAGTAGTGTGATTCCGACTCACACATATCTTTTTGTTTGCAAGGTTAGACTAGACACCACTTGTGTGATTCCATTCACACATACCTTTTTGCTTTTTGGTTAGTCTAGACCTTAAATTTTTGTGGTTCCACTCACACATATCTTTTTCTCTGCGAGGTTAGCCTAGACCTCAATCTGTGTGATTCCGACTCACACGTGTGGGATAGCGACCCACGGTCTTCGGACCATTCCTGTGTGAAAATTTAATGGATGGCTTCCATGAGATAGCGTCTCGTCTTGTGATACCGGTGTTTTGGAGTTTTCATGCTCCCATTTTGTGATAGGCATTCCCCTTTTCCTTTTTATGATTTAGACTAGCAAATGTGCGATGTCTCTTTCTCTGCGAGGTTAGCCTAGACCTCAATCTGTGTGATTCCGACTCACACGTGTGGGATAGCGACCCACGGTCTTCGGACCATTCCTGTGTGAAACTTTAATGGTTAGCCACCATGAGATAGCGTCTCGTCTTGTGATACCGGTGTTTTGGAGTTTTCATACTCCCGTTTTTATGCTGGGCCTCCCCCTCTATTTGTGATTTCTGGATTTCTTGTGATGATTTCTAGAATTTGTGCTTCACCAATTTTCGTGATTTCTATTGACAAGTTTTGTCAATTTTTGTGTATTGGTGAATTCATGTGTTATTGACTTGTTATGAATACAAGTTTAGGGTATGATATCCCTTTCTATCTTTGAGAAGATTCTTGTGACATTTTTGATGAATGAAAATTCATTTGGTATTATATTTCGATGCCAGTTATTTTGATGAGATTTTGACGTGTTAACTTCAGTAACCGTCAATTTTGAAATGGATTTACAAGCGGTTCTCCCGCAATACTGATATTACTAATTTAATCACGTATTTTCAAAATTCTTATTTTTAAAAGTTGTTTCAAAATATAAATTAAAATTGTTTTCAAAATTATCACGGTTTGCATTTTCAATAGAATGAGGAAGCGATTTAAACGTTTCAGCAAAATCGAGGACTATGACCCCTTTCTTTTACTGGTTCGCTTAATTCCGGACTTGTCCGTTTGAGAATGCGAAATGTTATTTTTTTTTTAAAAAAAAACACACAATTCTGCACTTTCAAGGAAACGATAAAGAGATTTAAACGATTTAGCAAAAGTAAGGAGTATGGAACCATACTTTTACTACTTCGGTTAATTCCGGACTCGTTAATTGAATATTTATGACTTCTGATTTATCGTTTTTGATAATCAGATATTTGTGTTTCTGATTATCGTTTTAGATAATCGGATATTTCTTATTTCTGATTATCGTTTTTGATAATCAGATATTTGTGAAATTTGATTATCATTTGTGATAATTAAATATTTTCCGATTTAATTATCGTTTGAGATAATTAAATATTTTTCGATTTGATTAATCGAATATTTGTGTTTCTGATTATCGTTTTTGATAATCAGATATTTGTGAAATTTGATTATCGATTGAGATAATTAAATATTTTTCGATTTGATTAATCGAATGTTTGTGTTTCTGATTATCGTTTTTGATAATCAGATATTTATGAAATTTGATTATCATTTGAGATAATTAAATATTTTTCGATTTGACTAATCGAATGTTTGTGTTTCTGATTTTCGTTTTTGATAATCAAATATTTGTGAAATTTGATTATCGTTTTTGATGATTGAATATTTGCGATTTTGAGATTTGAGCTTCGTCTTTTTCTCTGGCAATTCAGGTGAGTAATTTGATTTACTCACATTCAATTCGTGCAGTACGTGAATCCTGCTCTGTTTTTCCTTTTCTATTAAATGCTGGAACTCGATTGATTCTTGCTTTTGATAGTCATCTGATTTAGATTCCTTGATCCCCACGATGTTGATTCTTTTGATTCGAAGCAGTCGAACCTTTTGATTTTATATCTGACACTTCCATGATTTCAATACTTCCTTGTTGACCTTTGCTTTGCTTATGCATTCGACATTGTCATGCTCTTGTATGGTTATTACCTTTTGTCCTTTTATTCCTTATGATTGCGAGGACGCAATTTCTTTAAGGAGGGAAGTCTGTAACAACCCAGTATTTTGTACTTTGTGATTATCGAAATTAGATGATTATAATTACTATCAAAATTTAAAATCAATTTGAAATTAATTTATAAAAATGGTTGAGAAATTTTTATTGGGTTTTAAATAAATATTTTTATTATGGCCGGCCCCTTTTAAAACATCGGCCCGCTTCCTTTTATCTGGTACTAGCCCTTCCTTTCTTATTATTCAACCCGATCCTCTTTCTTTGTTCTGGAAAAATAAATGGCGGCGACGATTCTCTATTTCTTCGATCTGAAAATTAGGGCTTGCAATTTTTCTTGCTGTCTGGAACTTCGTGCTTCTCGATTGCCTTGAGATGATCTCGTTTCCGCTTGCTTGCGGAGGCTTACGAGATTTAGGGTTTTTCTGATTTGGGGCTTCGTTCCCTTTATGCTCGGCTTTGCTCGAGAAGGTGATTCTTGCTTGCTTTGGCTTTGGGCGCTCCTTCTATTCGTCGATGACTTGTTTGCTCGAATTCAACCAATTTCTGGGCTTCACGATCTCGTTTTCAAATCATCGTCACGCGAGTTGATTTCAGCTGGATTGAAGCTTCAAAACTTCAACTCTCGACCGAACTGAGGTGAGTCTTACTCACATCTAATTCACTCAAACCCTGTGATTTTCGTTCGTTTCTGTTTCGTAGTTATCGTGGTTTCGGTTTTTGCTGTTCGATTCTCTGACTTGTCCAATTTTGTTTACTTGGATTTTGTTCGGAGGCATTTGTTCTCGTGATGTTGGGTTTCACAGTTTGGCTTTTGTGAATTCATGATGACTTCGGGCTTGATTTGTTCTTATAGATTTATGACTTGAAACTGCTTTACTTTTGGATCCCTGATACTTGTATTTGACTTCGATCACTGGACATTTTTGACTTGGTCATCCTTGAATTTGACACTTCTGTTCATCCCTAGGATATTTACTTATACCCACTGTTGCATGGTTTCAGTTTTTCTTTTGGAAACCCCTGCTTGAGCTTGTGATGTCGACCTTGTTCGACTTTTACCATACTTTTCACTGCCTCCGGTAGCACTGTCGGCCTTGTCCATTTGGGTCTATATTTTGTAACCTTAGCTATTTATGTTGTATACAAATTTTTGATGGTATCATGTTGCAACAGTTTCGAGTCAGTTGCCTTTTAAAGTTGCATCTGTGGGATTCATTGTTTATATGTTGGAGGCTTCGATTATGCTTTGCCCTGTAATGTGCTTTCAACCTGATTGCACTGTCCAGTTTTACAATTGCCTTTCCTACATATGTTTCCACCAAAGTTCTCATGTATTGTTCCTTGCATATATATATATATATACAAGTATCTGCATTTTCATCGTTGTTTATTATTCTGCACCACTTGCTTACCCTTTGAAGCTTGATATGCCAGCTTGTAGTTCATGTGTTCACATTGATGTACATGCATTTGTCACGGTTTAATCATCATGATTCTGCCGTGTCTTGTTCATCTAGTTATACTGATTCAAGTTTCATGTATATTTGATACTGCAGTTTCTTCACTTGGTTCCTGCATATATAACACCACATGTTGTTTATGTTATTCTGACTCATGTGCATGTGTCTTTAGCTTGAGTTCATTTTAGTGCATTTGTTACTTGAATTCTGGTCTGCATTGATGAACTGGATCATGGGTTCGATCACCTGCTATGTCTTGTTCATCATTTAGTTCACGTGTGCATTTGTATTGCTGTCTTCATGTACCTGAATACATGTTGTCACTATGCTTTTGTAGTTCAAGTGTGTTATATTACTACCTTTGTTCTCGTAATTGAAGTTCGCACTGCCTAGCTCACTGTCACATCCATGTATTGTTTCTCCTGTCCTCTGCTTATCTTAGTGACCTTTCACTTTGGCTGGCATTAGAGTGTGCGGCCTGGATGCTTGCTGATTTGTCTTCTTGTGACCGTAATTTTGTGCATTGAGCTGCACACGATATGCTGTGCACTTGACTTGAAGTCTACATTGTACATTTCCTTGCCTTTGATCTTGTTTGTTGGTTCTGTATTTTTGCCTTCCATACTGTCTTGAGTTCGAGACTTCTTCATTTGCACATCTGTGTTGCCATATTGATCACTCGATCATTTGTACATGTTTATTCTCGAGTTGTCCATCTCAGTTGAACTGCACTTGGTTCTGCTTCATGATGTACTCGAATTCGTCTCTATTGCTGTATATGCTTGAACTGTTGATGACTTTTCTGCAGTTTAGTTGCAGCCTGCCTTTGTCCTTATACCTGTTTGCCACTGCAGTTTCATTGTGGTGGTGACTTTATATTCGGTGGCGGCGAGGCAGTGCACGCGTGTGTGCACTGCAGCCACCCAGAATTGACAGTTTTGAATTGATTTAGTCGATTTGATAATTTGTCTATTTATCTCTGTTGATGATTTAAATCTGCTGATTTTTGCTTAACACTGTTAAGTGTTATATTTTTAGTTATCCGATTTCTTTGTTAAAAGGATTGGATAGACGGAAATTATTGTGACTGTCATCTATTTAATTATTGCTTCCATGCATTAATAACTGAGTTTGAATTAGACTGATCCGGGTATTATTTTCTTTTGAATGTAATACTCGGGTCAGACCGAGTATTTACAGGTTGTAGATTTTTAGCTTTGGGTTGCTGCTAGAGCTATGAAGACTTTTTATATCATTTGAAGTGGTCTTCGTCTTGTTGTAGTAATCAGTGTGTCTGTTTTAAGATGATAATGTATTCATGTATATTAGTCGATAATGTACGTGTATATATAACTTCTTGAGTCGACAGTTGTAGTTGTATCATTTGTATTGTGTCAGATGTATTGTAACTGATATCAGTTATTGTATATATGAGACTTTTCGTTCCATCTGTATTCCGCATTTATGTTATCTGTGTTATTTTTATATCCATTGTCCTAAACTATTATAGCCACTGTGTAGTAGCTTTGAGTCTGTATCGATATGTCGGATTTCCTCTAAAGATGAAATGCATGTTTTACTATCTGACATATCGGTGCTCGCACAAAGCAATTACTTAGATGGTCGCTCCTCAACAGCCTTATTCTCCGTGCTAGTTGACAGCACTACACCGTAGTGTCCTTGGCTAGTGCGGGTATAGAGGTGGGGCGTCACAATTTGACTTGATTTGGACTATGGCTCGCACATTCGTTTGGCTTTGTATATTAACTGACTCAAACTTATGACTTGCATAGCATATTGAACTTCCTTGAACTTGTAATTTAACTTTTACCGTGCATATTGACTTGAACGTCGACCTTCATATTGGCTTATATTCTACATACTACCTCAAGCCCTTAATGACGACGATGATTAAAATTAGAGTCGATATGGATGTATACTCCGATTTGATGACTCCAATTGGCCTCGACAAGGCCTTATTTTGAAGTTGCTCTGTTTTCTACACTTTTGGGGTTAGCGAATTTATTCGTTAACAATATATGTGTGTTTGTATCTAAATGGATATTTATTTATTATTTCAAAAATTTAAATACTTACGACCTTTGAATCCTACCAGTACACTTTTACCAACTATCCCAAAAGACGTCAAACCATAAGCCAATATATTCGAAATCTCACCATGAACTCAATGCAAAAAAAACCAAGTGAAACAAAGATCGTATGCAAAAAAAATATGATTAGAACATTAAAGGTTTATTTTGTAGTTAATAAAAGTATTGGATTTAAATCGCAAAATTACCTTCCTTAAATTTCACCATGCACACAACCTCCACCTTCAACGCTTCGCCTCGCCACCACATGAATCCACCGCCTAATTGGAAACTAAATAAAAGCTCCCCATATTGTTGTCTTTCTATTCGATCCCACCATTGTACCATTGCCGTTTAACCGCCTGCTAGGGTTTCGCATGTAATTTGAAATTTTTTAGCCACCTTATCAAGATCTGCGATGATCGGCCACCACATATATGCTCCACTCATCTGGAAGAATTAGTGGTATGCTCTAGGAGTAATTATGTACTTGTGATTATATAACCGACTCTATAATTGATCTTGTTCATGATAAAAGTTAGTTCTGTTGTTTGTTTCTTTTATATACTATGTTATATTATAATATAAATAAATTATTATTAAATAAGTTAAACTATACGAATAAGAAAATCATTAGGTAAAATTTATATGATTATAGTTATAAATGGTTGCAACCATAGGTAACTAATTATAGATTAGAATAACATTTTGTTTTAAATATTCATGTTCAAGATATTTTGAGTAATGATATCGAGAATGTTATACTCCCCTATTCTATTTATTCCCCTACTTGATGAAACCCTGGTCAGCTCTAACATTCATAAACGAACCCTTTTTGCTCCCTTCATCCAAACATCAAAACTTTCCATTGGTGATTTATCTCTTTCATTTGCTAATCTAAAGCAATGGATTCTGAATCCAAGTAGATCGAAGCAGATCAAGGTGTTACAAGTAGCTAGGTCTTCAAAAAGTAATATTCTATTTGAAAATAACTATATGATCATGTCCTTAACTTCATATGTATAATTATTTCCTTAAGCATATGTGATTTGATTAAAAATTAATGATAAATAATTATTTAATTTATAATTAATTTAAATTAATTTAAATTAATTTATATTAAATTGGAATTATATATATATATATAATTTGGTCCCTATATTATAAACACTCTATTAAACACTTTTTAAATATTAATTTATTATTAAATATTTATTAATTAAAATACACATATAGTTTTCGATTTTGAATTAATATATATATACACACACTTGTGTGTGTGTGCACGCATTTGATAAGTATATATTGTAATAAAAATCTTTCGACCATTTAAAAAAATGTTTTTTATATGACCGAGAATAATATATATTTAAATATTATTTTATAAATATAATTTAGTAAGTATGTATGTATATTATTAATAAATATTATGTTTATAAATATAATTATATATTTTTCATAATATATTAAGCCGAAAATATAAGTTGATATATTTTACAAACTGAAATTTTGGATTTAGTCAAAACTGGATATTTATATTTGAAATTAATTTTAAACTTATATGATGTTTTGAAACTCAAATCGTCTTAAAATACAAAATAAAATATCTTTGACCTAGTCAAATTAATTTTACATATAATTTTGTAAATTTTAAATTTCAAAATTAAATTGATAAATTTACTTAGTCAAAATAACTAGCTTTGAATAAATTTGAGTTATATATGTATAAATATACACGCCGTGTGTTTATATATATGTTTCAAAATTGTTTATTTAAATATACATGTATATATATGACTTTATAAAATATTAGATATGGCAATGTTATGTATATGTATATAGTATTAAAATATATGTATACAAAACTATATATACATATCTTGATATATTTAAACATGTGTATACTCAGGTATTTATATTACCCCATGATATGCATCTGATATTGTCATATACAAATGTAGGTGTGTGTACACATATAGACACACACATAATAAATAAAAATCCCAATATCTATATGTGTGTGTATCTATTTATACACATGATTTAGTATGGTTGTTTTAATTTATCATGTTATGTTAGTAAATGTCATATCTAAACATATATCAAAATAAAAATATAAACATTTTAAAATAAGGGATGATATTATTTTAAAACGTAGACTGGATTTAAATGCTTATTGGTAGTTTGCACAGGCCCATTAAAATGCACCTAAGGAAAAAAAATTTGAAAATTACCCAAATTTCACCTACTGTCAAACATGCCAGTTTAAATATCGTCGTCCTTTATGCATCGATCATCATTTAGCCATCGTTTCACCATGAATCATAAATGGACAATATGAAGAACTGAGAATGTTTCATCAATTTCTGGTCAACTTGAGTACCTGATGGAAAAACGAACTACATCCTTCACTTCGTTTCGTTGAGAGTTTCATCTAATATATTGTTTGATTTCACTTTATTCAACATTTTAGAACATTTTAAGGGGATTAATCACCATTAGATCCTGGTGATTAATTGTCATATCATGGAGTGAAGGTTGTCCCCTAGAGTTTTCTAGGTTTATTTATATAGGCTGGTAAGCGGTCATTCGGACCAAAAGTGGTTACGTACCTATTTTGTAGCGATCCTGACTCGGCCTTCGAAAATCGGCACCCGTACTTCACTTGTACTCGAATGCCGCAGATTCAAATACCGAATCTGGCTCACCGGAGCTTATAACACCACTTCGAATGATCTCTATAAGAATAGGATCCCACCAATCTTTGAATGGTTTGTGAAGGGCTGAAACTCCTTTACAATAGGCATTGATTCACCGGAGATTTATATATCCCTCGGTTTTGATGTTGCCATCTCTTGTTATGCCGAATTCTACCTCTGGCGATCGAATGTTGATTTGTCTTAGATTTCCGCATCGATTATATTCTTGAAGTCACGGTAGACCCGGTTAAGCTCGCCCGCGATTTATATAAGTGTATCCAACTACTGTTTTGTAATTAATTATCTCATTTTCGTTCGAACTTATTTTCGAATCAGAATCCTTTTTGATTAGAGTCCCTCTAATTTGAATTTCTATCTTTGTTTTGAAATCCATTATTGAACCATCCTTTGAAAAATCAGGCTTGTTTATATTTTAGAAATTGTTTTATATATCGAAATTATTATATTCTATATAGAAAAGTGAAATGTTTTCGATAAAGATTATAAACCCTTTTAAGATAAGAATTTGAGGTTTCGAAAGGATTTGTAATTTTGAAAAAAAAAACTATATAAGAAATTTGATTTATCTAAAAATGATTTATAACTGAAGGAATTTAAATTTGAAATTCGAGAATTGAACTCCGGTACTTTGAAATTGGTTTTAAGATTTTGAAATATAATAATAATATGATTTAAAATATTTTACGAATAAGAAATGTTTCAAATGATTTTAATGAGTTTCGAAGAAATTTCAAAAGAAGTTTGAGTAAATAGAAGTCCAGAACTCACTTATGTCACTGGAAAATAATTTCGGTGATGAGTGCACGCATCATCGACATTGATCTTCGAGTTTCAGAGTGAGGGAAAGGCCACTTTAGTAGCATTGCTACGTGAGTGATTTTGCGAAACCGATTTTGATTTCAAATTCTAAAGTATGATTTGATATTCGGAAGATATATGTATATATATATGTGTGTGAAATGATTTGAAATGAGCCGGTGTTCAGTCCTTGAGTTTTGTATTTGATATAACCCTATCTATTGAAATTGATTTACTGATTTTGAAAATGATTTCTTCGACTATTTTGAAGTTCGAGTACTTCCAAATCAAGGTTAACTTTTCAAAGCTAAGAAATTTTGAAAAGTATTTTGATAAAGTATATAAGTTTGTTTTGAATGTTTAAGTATGAAGTAATATGATTTAAATAAGTTGAAACTGTTTGGTTAAGTAAATGAATAAAGCAATTTTAAAATTTTCTAATATGAAATTTAGATTTGAAATGTTTTGAAAAGAATTTGGTCTTCAAAATATTTGAATAAAATTTAGTTTAAACGTTTTAACTTAGTAACCTATTTATGAAACTATATATTTAACAAGTTGGAATAAATATATAAGTTGTACGTATGCTGTTTTATTCGCATAATTAATTTGATCCAGGTTTGAGTACACAAGTTCGAGGTGAATTACACCATTCGTGATAGGATTTTTCATTTGATGCTTGATGGCGAATATTTGATATGGATTTTGGGCTAAATTCTAGAATTCTCTATCATAGTATATGGCTATGCAAGGAGACTGATGGCTTCTAGTCGAGAAACCATATCGAAATCCGCATTAGGGAAGTCGAATGGACAATACTAGTTCGAAAGCAAACTTGTGTGATCGAGCGAGCGATCAAATGTGATTCTGCGAAATGATGACGTATGTACATCTTATATTCTAATATCATTGATATATTTTGACGCTGAAATTGAAAGCTGTCATGTTAGAATATCTTTGCTTACTAAAAGAAAAATTTCCAATTTAAATTACAAAGATATATAACCCATAAAAGCAAAGATATTCAAATCCCATATGGCTCTTCATACAGCGAAATTTATTTTGAAAATTTTGATCCTTATATAAGATAGACCTTACGTAAGTATAAGATGGTTTTGAAGACATTTGATTTTGGAAATGAATTGGTTGACTTAAATTATATTGATTTGGAAATTTGGATTTATTTTCTATATCTATTATTTTGGAAACTTTGAAACTAAAGATATTTAATTTGAGAAGAAATAATTTGGTGAAATTGTATATGATTTTGAAATTGAACTGATATTGAAACAAATTGAATTTGAGAACCTTATGTTACTAAACACTTGACTTGGGAGTTGTCGAACTTATATAAAATTGATTTGTATGAGTATGAAATTGATTTGAAAACTATAGATTTGAAAGGGTACTCAATTTGAAAGTGAAATCTTATATAATTGAAGTCTATATAAGTATGATTTGATATACTATTGATTTTGGAAAGTATTTGATTTGAAAAGTAAATCTTATATATAATGGATTTTATATAAGTACGATATTTGAAAGTGATTTGAAAAGGTACTATATGATACATATTTTCGAAGTAAAGATATGGAAAGTGCCTTTTGCTTGATATCCGATTTGTGGCCACATCTTGGATTCATTCTATCGATATTTCTCTGATTTTTGGTTTTCCGGATATGATACTCGAGTGTCCTTCGAATTCCATGGCGTTACCCATGGTCTTACGATCGTGACTGCATAGCGCAACTGCCTGGCTGAGTCTTGCCTAGGGGTACGGATTGTTTCCTGGGGGATCCAGGCGTAACCATTGTGTATCCTGCAATCTGTGTAGGTCGCGAATAGTAGCGCAACTGCTTGGCTGAGTCTTGCCTGGGGGTACGAATTGTTTCCTGGGGGATCCAGGCGTAACCATTGTGTATCCTGCATTCTACTTGTCATCATGGCGTAACTCGCAGGGCTGAGAAAGCTTACGGATATGGATTGTTTCCTGGGGGAACCAGGCGTAACCATTGTGTATCTGCGAACCATGGTTAGACAAAGGTTTTGTTTGTTTTGTTTGGATTGTACTTTCCATATCTGTTTATAAAAGTTTCTCCAGTATTTTCATTGGGTATTGAAACAGGTCTACTAAGTACCTGGAGAATTCTAGTTTTGCGCCTGATCAACGCACTACCAGAGTCTACAGGAACAAGGATAAACTTGTTGAGACATTAAGTTATAAAAGTATTTTCGAAAGGAAATTTATTTCGTTATAAAGGCAATTTATTATAAAAGTATTTCCAACAAAGAAGTTTTTTATTAATATTCGAAATTGAAATTCTAATGGTTTGAATTAATTATTCATGCCCGATACTATTCTTTTGAATCTACCTTATCTACTCAGCTTTATTTATTTACCTATATTCTGTTTTTCCAGGTCCTCCTTCTTTTCCTTGTTGACTATATTCTTTTAAAATATTGTTTAATTATAGACTACATGGTTTAATAGAAATTAATAAAATTTTCAAATAGCTTCTTTGTAAATATAAGTAATAATGTAAATAATTGTTTTCAAATATTTTTCTTATATTTATAATGGTGTTATTTAAACATATAAATGGTAAGAAATTTTACAAATGGGTTTTGAAAAGTATTAAAGATAATTGATTTACAAATAAAGTTTTCAAATTAATATTTCAAGTAAAATTTGTATAGTTTTAAATTAATTGTTTAATCTTGACTTTCAGTCTACTTTTATTTCTGGTTGTTCTATTCTCCTACCTCCTTCCTTTTCGGGGACGAAAAGTTTTGAGTGGGGGAGAGTGTAATGACCCAAATTTTTTTTGTGATTTTATTTATTAAATTAATTGAAATTTTGTGAAATTTAAACAATAAAATTTGGAAATAAAAATTTATTATTTGGAATCGTCTATTTTAATATAGCAACTGGTAAATTTTCATCTGATAATATTGAAGTTTATTTTCCTGTGAAATTGTATTTCAATTTAAACCGGTTAATAACAGTGAATTTAAAAGTTTTCCGAAACCAAAATATGTCAACAGAAGAAAATTTATTCCGAGCATTCTGAATCAGACTACGAAATTCGTTTCGCGAAATTCGGACGTTTCTAGCTCCGTTTGGATTTCCCGTACGAAATAGCAGCATTTTCGGTACCGATTATCGACTTTTGGTCGGATGATCGTACCACTAATATCTGTATACCGTTTTGATCCTCTCGTCGTGCTGATCTCAATGGTATATTTATTTTTGTATTTTGAGGTCCGGTATGCGACGGAAGCAATAAACTGTTCGTTGTAACGGTACCATAAATTGTGACTTTATTTCTTCCTTTCGTTTTAAAATTTGAAGCTTGCTATCCAATCAAACCTTTAATTTGCTTTTATTATTCACAACTCAATCTAAGGATGACCGTTGCCATCCCATAGCTGGTTTGAAAATCAAAACATTTGTATACATTTTATTCATTCATTTTGGCAACGGTTCACATCTATAACTTCTCTTTTCTTTTTCTTTTTCCTTTTTCTATCGGTCCTTTGCTTTCCCATTTTCCATTCTAAAAGAAAATGTATACAAGTCTTCACATCAGAGAGGCAAGGACACCCTCTCCATGTAATTGCTTCATCTTCTTTTGCTCGAGGATTTTCTTTTTGTGCTCGAAGATATTTAATCCTACTTCGAGAAAACTGTTGTTCACCATCTTCTTTTATCGCCACCAGATCTGTTCGCCTGCCAGCCACCCACTTCCCCTCTGCCATTTCCGCCCATCCCTTCATCCAACGGCCAAATCCCGCCTTGAGCAACCACCGTGCTCTCCACCACCTTCGGCCTTCCAGGCAGCCGCTCCTAGCCTCTCCGCCCCGCCTTTCTCCCACCGCATGCCGTAGCTCCAGCAGCATCCCATCTTCCCCTTCACTTACCCACGACTGACCACCACCACAGCTTGATCCGACCTTCGCCACGAACTCCTCCGCAACCCTCCGACGTCCGTGCCTGTCGCCTATATTCGAGCCTAGGTTAGTCACATGAATGATTTCAAAACTGTTATATATTATATATAAATTTTTAAATTATAGGTTCTATAACTTTATATATATTCTTCTTATTTACAGTTTGTGTATATAGTTATATTTGTTCACATACTAGCCTATGCATTTTATTGTTAAAAGGTAAAAAATTTTGCCTTTATATATATAAATATTAACTATAACTTCGGTGCAGAAGTTTTATATAACTTGTTTATAGTATATGAATTATATAAATGGTATATAACGATGTGTGTATATATGTTGAAGGTCGGTGAATTTACTAGTTGCATTCTCTTTTCATTTTTAGCCTTCCTGTTCATTCATGTTAAGAGTATAAAGGTATAATATATTGATTTCTAAATTTTGGTTTGAATTGCTTATAGTTTTTGATTTGAGATTTCGTATATATGTTATATCTGTTTTGGTCTGCATAGAGTGTTGGGTAAAGAAGTTTAGTATAGTAAATTTTATATAATTGTATTAGTCTACAGTTGACCTTGAAAATATATGTATATACACAAAAGGTGATTTATGCTCTGATATGTAAGATTTTTATAAGAATACAGTGTTGGTTTGCATAGGCTGGGGATCATATGTAGTCTGCATAGTTTATTAGTTAACAGGTCAGTTATGTATTTTATGGTAGTAAAGAGTATATATATATGTCCCGCTATACAGTTTTTTTAAAGTTTATAAAATCATAAAGTTGTTATAATGCGTAAGTTATATTAGTGTTATAATGCATAGCACTTATTACATTGGGTATCACTGTTCACAATTTGTTTCGTGCAGATTATTTTCCTCTTTCCTTATGAGCCTGCATTGTTTTTGTTCATACTGTTTAATGACCACCAGCCATATGGGTTTTCAATGCATTAGTTAGTTTTGATTTTAATACAGAACATACAGTTGGGTCCTCGTAAGTTATATTAGTTCCAGTATTTAAGACGTTGTTTACAAATATAAAAGATTTATATAAAGTTTGTATGTTCAATGTACAAGTTTTAACAGTCTACATATACATTTAATATAGCAACTATATATGTATATATGTTATACCTGTTGAATCTGGGTTTATAATTTGGTTTCAATTATTGTATATATGTAAGTGTATATGCTAGTCCATAGATTTGCCTATATCTAAATATAAATACACAAGAATTTGGTGTTCAGAAATAGATTAATGTTTAAATTTAAAATGTGTTTAAAATGTATGAATTTGAAATCATATATATATATATATTCATTTTATAAATAGTGTTTTAAAGATTTAATGTTGATTTGATAATAATAATAACAATATATATTCTGTTATATCAAGTCAATTTGATTATTCTCATCGACTTTTATTTATCAGCTCCGTTCGTCGAATTCGTGCCAATCTTAACTTGCTTTGGAATTCGTGCTTGGATTCGTAACTCATCCCATTCTCTCTCATCTCTAGCCTCGAAAGGTGAGCAACCACTCACGATTTAACATTCTTTTATTTATTAAATTTGATTTCAATTGAAACGACAATTGAAATATTACTGTTGTTAGTTAATTTCATTGTTGTATATATGCTATTATCTGTATCTGTTCACCTGTGACATCTGACACCAGTATCTAGTATTATATGCATGTTATTACTATTATTTGTATCTGTTCGCCTGTGACATCTGACACCAGTATCTAGTATTATATGCATGTTATTACTATTATTTGTATCTGTTCACCTGTGACATCTGACACCAGTATCTAGTATTATATGCATGTTATTACTATTATTTGTATCTGTTCACCTGTGACATCTGACACCCGTATCTGTTATTTATACTGATGATATATGCCTGTTGTTATATATTTTTTTTAGTATCTGTTATCACTCTGCAAGTTCCCTGTTAGTATAGAATTCACTATGGGTTGAAATGATACATACCCGAACGGACTTTAGAATAGGAGAGAATCGTTATGGGTTGAAATGATAAACCCAAGCGATTTTCATTTGAATTGAAATTGGGATTACGGGTTGAAATGATATCTACCCGTATATATTTAAATTACGGATTGAAATGATAAATATCCGTATTACTTAACCATATGATAGAAATACATACAAACACCGTTGGTCCATATATTTAAATATTTTGAAAATAAATTCTATGGAGTTGGGAAGAAAGAAAAAAAAATTATATTTCAAAATAGATTTTGGTAATAATTTGAACAAATTAAGATTGGGAAGATAATTTGAATTTAGTTGAAATTGTATTCATTAAAGAATTTTATTTAATTAAACCGATTTGCAATTTATTGAAATTGAGATTTATGATATGATTTATAACTTGAGTTTGATTTAAATAATTTAATGAATATTTCTTGTTTAAATAAAATTTATGGAAATATTTAGTAAAAATGAAATTTAAAGGCTAGTAAATGATATTGAATCTATCAAGTGAATATTCCCTGATTAAATAATAATGAAGTTAAATCAAGAGCTATATGAAACTGTTAAATCTAACTTTGAAAATGTTGAATATTAAAGCTTTGAAAATATTGAAAAAATAAATGGTATATTTAGAACTGAATTAAATTGGTGAATTGAGCTTTGAATAAATTTGAATTTGGAATTTGAAGTGGATTTGAATCGATTTGCGAGACTTGAGAAAATTACATGCTTTACTTTATAAATTAATTAATATATATACTATCTTGGAAAATAGTTATATTTGAAATGAAATGATATTTGGGTTTTGAAGTATAAATTAAATTGAAATGACCACGGTGTTAAAATGTATATTTCCACCTTGTAGATAGTTCTGAAGATCCTTAGAGGATGGTTATCCCAAACATCCTTTAAGTTACTTGTATTTCAGTTGATATTTCACTTGAGTTGGATTTATTAGTATAAGAATGTTAATCCTGACTCGAGTGTTTTCTGTTTTGCTTTACGCTCGGGTCAGACCGAGTGATACAGCATTTGAGACTCATCCTTGGAGTTTGGAGCTTCCTTTGGAGATCCAACTATCGCCTCAGCTTTCAGCTCTTCTAGTTGATTTGTCCAGAGAAGTCATCTGTTGTACTGGAGACTTCACTGCATTTGAGATATTCTGTTGTATTTTAATTCTAACTCCGATGTTTATATAGTAGCTTCATGAACTACTATTTTATCTATTCCGCTGCGTATTATTGTATTACTCTGTGTCTGTGATTCTGTGATTGATTTATTTACTGTATATTCTGAGTTTTGCCAAATTTAAATTAACAATCTGATATTTTGAATTATTCAAGTCAGACATGTGTGGATTTATTGTCGATTTGAATGGTCCAAAATAGCGGGTCGTTTCATTAATTATCCTTTAATTATTAATTAATAATTCTCAATTATCAATTAATAAAACTTAATAACAAATTAATTAATCCTTAGTTAAATCAGTTGATCAACCCTTAATTGCAATTAATTAACCCTTAATAATAGTTAATTAATTCTTAATTAACTTTAATTATAGATTAATTATTTCTTAATTAATATCATTTATTAATTAATCTTTAATTAATCTTCATTTTATTAATAATCCTTAATTAATCATAACAAGTAATTATCAATTAATCAATCCTTAAACTTTCATTAATTATGTTAACCCTTTAATTACTTATTTAATTAATCCAAATCATTAATAAATTAAATAAATAAATTATCCATTTTCATTGACTTAAAAATTAATGAATTATAAATCATTATTATATCTTTTAAAACAAATCTCATTCTCATTAATGATGTTGAAACATTTATATTCGATTCACTTTCAAATTCATTTTGAATTCAAAATTATAAAATAAATACCAGTTGATTTTTTTAATAAAGTTTAAAACCAAATTTTAAAAGCCTTTAAACACTCATATTAAAGCAATATTTTAATTATAAAAGAAACTTAAAGAGTTAAAATCAAATTCTTTTAAATTCATATATTAAAAAGTAAAATTAACATTTCAATCTATTTTAACATTTAATTTTATAAAACTTTCATTAATTTCAAAATCTGGAATTTAAGGTTAGGTTTAAAATCCAGGTTTTAAATTTTCAAAACCAAAAACAGGTTTGAAGCCTGTAACACAGTTCTACCCGAGATTCAACCCTTCCTGCTTCGAGTCCAACATCCAAAATCTCGAGTACAACTTCGAGTCAAACACGCGAGCACCTGGCTTCATCCCAAACTACTCAGGCTTTTTTTTTCCAGGTTCCAGAACTCGTGCACGTGCACGGCATCGCCGATCAACTTCAGACGTCGCCTCGACGTCGAGCAAGTCGGCGATCACCCATACTCCTCTCCCCGACCACTAGAACCCAGCCTCCATCTCAAATTCGAAATCGAGCGCGAACTCGAAAACCTGGAACAACCATTAGGTTCCAACATCAACCCTGTCAACGCCTCGTTCTCGCCACCTCGACCACCAGAGTTCATACGACTCCGGCCATGAACTCGTCTATGACCTAGCTACCATCACCCAAAAGCCCATCACACTCGATCGATTGACGACGACGAACGAATCAACAAACTAAACCTCCTCAAAACTGTGAGTTAAACCCTAAATCTCCCTCGTCCAATCATCCCTTGCAATAGAAAAATTAATCAACAATTTTCCCGATATAATCGATTGCCAAACTTTCTTCGAGCAAAGTTTCAGCGTTCAACATTTGATCGATCATTGGAAATAGATAAAAAAGCATATTTTGTTCAACTAAGAACTGCTCAGAACGTACTTAACTAAAATTCACCATTTTAACTTTAAAAATCCTATCTTGCTGTGTGGATTCAAGTTATGAAACTTAGTTAGCAATCCATGATACTCGAATTTATCATATATTTAAATTTTTGCTCTGTAAAACTAATTTTACAAAGGCAAAACATTTCCAACATGCTCAAAACAAATTTTAGACCCTATTTTAAGTTTAAACAAACATATTTTGTTCGTAACTCTAAGCTTAATACTGTGTGGATGAAGAGGTATTAAATTTTCTCTGGTTTACTTTACACTGTAACCAGAATTGTAACCAGAAACTAGAAAGGACAGGCTATTCAAGTTACACAGTGCAACCATATATACATATAGGATTTACTTACATGAACCTATACAGCAAAACACAAAATTATTGATGAAACAGATACACAAATTTAAGTTTAGAAATGTCATGTTTACTCACCTTGATTTCCAGGAAAAAGAAGAACAGAGTTGCTGAAGCTCCTTTTTTTTTCTTTGATTCCCTGGTTTGCATTTGATTGTGTTGTTGTTTTAATTTGAATGTTTTGTTTGAGTTAGGAAATGGTATTTGCTTCAGATTTTTGATGAACGAACTGAGATGAAGTTGGTTGATGTATATAAGAAATGAAGTAGACAGGGTAATAAAATTTGTACAAGTTGATATGATTTTATACAAGGTGATGTTAGTACCAGATTTTTATTTGTTGACCAGGGATATTTTCTTTGTGGCTGATATACATTGTGGTGGTGGCTGATATGATTTTGGTTGTGGTTGCATTAATTACCTTTGTACTAATATATTTTTAATTTGTTCCTTTTTTTACAAGCTTCATTCATATGTGTATTTTGTTTTCTTTTTTTCAAGTGTTCATACTTATGTGTATATATATTTGCTTTGTCTTTATAATATTACTTTATAATATAAATAATTTCCATTTTAATTTGTCTTTAAACCATTTAGTTAAAATTTAATTCAAACTCAATATATATATATATATACATATACATATATATTCAAATTATTATTAAACCATTTACTTGAAATTTAAAATTCAAATGATTTAACACATTTTTATTTGAATCCGGAGAAAATCGAATCAATTTACCAATTAATTTCACAAATTTTCATTCAAAAATTAAATTAATTATCAATTTAAACTTATATAAAATCCGAGATCGTTACTTATATTCTAAAGTCATTATTTCGCAAACTGTAACTCCAAATTTATCGAACTGATACTCTAAACTAATCAGCTCAAAAAGATTTACGTAATAGTTGTACATACAACCTCTAAATCACCATCTATTAAACATGTATTTTAATTAAGTACTATTAATTGTGTTAAATTTGCAGGTTGTTACATGACTGCATGTAACGACCCGAAATTTTATCACTTTGATTTATGAATATTTAATTTATTGTAAATATTCAATTAATGGTTTTATAACTCAAATATACCCTTTTTAATTAATAACAAATGATGGTGAAATTGTTTTCAAAAATTTTTTACAAAAATAATCAGTTTGAAGAAAAATAGAAAATGTGACTAGAAATCGTTTTTTGAATTTTCGATTTTTTGTCGTGTAAAAGTTGTCGGAAATGTCTTAAACACTATAGTATACATATACACACATGTTTATTCATAATATATGTATAGATAAGGTAATAACATGGTAAATATGTATTTACTTAAGTAGAAGAAAGGAGATGTGACTTTTTATCCAAAATTTAAATAAAAATTAAAAAAAAGAATGAAATGTCACATTTCAACACATCATGGTACAAGGGAAGAACATGTTGCTTAATAGAGGGAGTGGAGATGCCATGCATGTGGTATAAGGAAGAGGAGGAGATGTGGTGATGAGGCAAATTTTAAATAGAGTGCATGTACAAAAAGGGTAATTTAGTAATTTGTTTATTTCACTTTAAGTAAAAACAATTTCCAAATTTCTCTCTCTCATCCTTTTCATTTCATTCCATATTTCAAAACTCTTTCCTTTTCTAAGTTTTAAAAAAACTCTTTAATGGCTTCTTTATAATTTTCAAAACAAAAGGTTAACTTTTCTACTTTTAAAACTTGTTCAAAAACCACTCTTTTCCTTTCTAGTCCACTCCTCCTTCAAAAGCAAGCCCACATCATCCTAGGCCAAGCCCAAATACCCTATGGTTGAATCCTTTTTTCCCTTTAGGATGCTAAAAAAATCCATCTTTTGTAAGGAAAATCCAAGATCTAAGGCCGATCTGAATTGTAGTGTTAGTTCTAGTTGACTTGGTTAAGTTTTGGTGAGTAAAGCTCACATCTTTGAACAAGTTTTAAACTTTCTTTGTTTACTAACTTTGATGGTTGCTAGGATAAAAATATAACGTGTTTTGGTGCTTACATATATGTATTTATACGAGATGTTGGTTATTAACTTGGAAATGAAGTTGAAAATCAAGTATGGTGGACAAGTTGTGATTTTTATGTGTTATGTGATGTTATAACATGCATATATGTATGTATGTATGTTTTGCCCATGTATGTGATGTCGGATGTTAAGGAGAGTTTTAGCACTTGAATTTGTTCATGTTGAGACATTGAGATACTTTGTGTTTTAAATTTGTTTACTTGCTTGATTTTCTAGAAAAAAGTTTTATAAATTTTTTAATTTTACTTTTTATTTTTCAAAAGCTTTATACTAAGTTTATAAAGTAATTTAAAGGGAAAGGGTAAAGTTTAAATGAGGTATTGTGTATGTAAAACTAGTTTTGAAATTTTGGTATCCATAGCGATAGTCGTTATGGATACAGTTCGTAAAATGAGGTAACTAATACTTATTAATTAAGTAAAGGTTTAATGATTGTTTAATTTATTAATTAAGTAAAGATAATTAGTAATTAATTACTAATTAAGTTAAGGTAATTAGTACTTAATTATTAATTAAGTAAGAAAATTATAATTAGTTAATTAAGTAAGGGTTAATTAATTATTAATTAAGAAAAGGTTAATTATTTAATTATTTATTAGTTAAGTAAGATTTAATTATATATAAATTATTAATTAATTGAGGTTTAATTTATAAATTAATTATTAATCAAGCAGGGTTTAATTATTTCTATTTTTTAAATTAAGTTAAGATTTAGTTATTTATTTAATTTAATAAATAAAGTCTTTATTTTTAATTACATTATTTCCAAGGTGTTTAAAAAGCCACTTTTTTTAAGTAAATGATTTTAAATAAGAGAGATTTTCTTTGTCTATGACCTTAAGTAGCCAAACATATATGGAATGGATTGCTAATGACATCTACTTAGCAGAATAGATCTACGTTCTGCTATAATTAAATGGAATGGATTATTTATGACATTTATTTAGCAGAATAAATCTATATTCTGCTATTATAGTAATTTGGACATCAAATTTTATGCCAGTTGATTTATATGAGAAATGAGCCATTAATTATGGATGGTTAATGATGAATTTGATTTACATACATGTTGCTTATGTAAATACCAGTTATGTGACTTGAAAAGTCTGGTAACTTGATCTACTGCCATTATGGTCACTAAGTTCTTTCCGAATTTGTAAAGTTATGGATTCAAATAATTTCAATTGTGTAACAGTTTGAGGTTAAGTATTTATAAATGGTGTTTTAAAGTAAGTTATTTAATTATTTTAATTAAAATGTGTAGTGTTCTTTAATTATATTATTAATGATATTTTAAATTATTTAATTATATTATTAATATTGTTAGTTAATTGGTTTGGTTTTGTTTTAATGCTAATTAATTATTTATTAATGATGTGTTTAAAGTTAATTACTTATCTTATTAGTGTTGTTTTAAAGTTAATTAATTATCTATTTATGATGTTTAAAAATAAATAATTAATTTAATAAAGGTAGTTATAAATAATATTCTATTTATAAAAGCGATTTTACTTAATAAAAGGATTTATTTAAAGGAGATTTCAGATGATATTTGGTAAATGATAATTTATAAAGGATTTTTATAAAGGAGTTATAAAGGAAGATTTATAAAAGGGTTTTAAATAGAAAGGGATTTTATAAATCACTTTAGAGATTTGTAAAAGAAGTTTTGTAAATAAATTTGGAGATTTATTGAAGTATTTGTAAATATGAGACGGGCTTATAGAAATGGAATTTTATAAAAGAATGAGATTTGTTTTGATAATTAATCCTTCTTAAGTATGGTGATATGAAAATATTATTTTCATACTTAACACCGAAGGATACTAGTTCGGTTTATAGTAATAAATATTTTAAATAATATTTGCTTTGCCCATTTAAATATGATTTCGGAAAAGAGGAAAATCATCCTCAAGTTTTGCTAATATACTTATGCCATTGAGATAAGTATATGGATATTTTCTAAGTATACAAAAATATAATTTTTGAAATATACTATATCGCCGACATAAGTATATGAGTGTTTTCCCAAGTATGGAAAAGAGGATAAGAGGTTTGAATATACCTTTTGTGAAGGTATTTTGAATCAAATAATTGAAAGATATTTTAATAATTGAAAGATTTATTTATAAAGGCTTAATGAATCTCATATGGAATTAAATCAATGGTTGATTGCTTGTTATTTGATAGTTAAATAATGGACTATCAAATCTTGGTCCAAAATATAACTCTGAAAATATCTATAGGAGAAACAAAGGGGCTATATGGCACAGTCTTTTTCGATGATGATGTATTGTGTATTTAAATCTCATTTTGTTCTTCTAGGAAAAATGATAAGGAAATCCTTCCACTTAAACGGTTAGGAGGTTATCTCCGCTATTATGTATTGTCTAACTATTTCCGAAAGAACTGGAGTTGAGTTTATTGGAAACTATCGAATATTGATTCGAAGGGACTGGGATCGAATAAGTATGGATTGACCGGAAACCACATCGAACCATCTCAAGCATCATATTGAGGACATCTTGAAAATGATGTGATCAAAGATGGAGCTTTTGAAGTGCAAGGACCGCTTGCTACTAATCCTTAGGGTGGTTCCAAAATGGATGTAGTAGACGTAGCGCTTTCGGTTTGTTCATATCTTAAACAACTTGTATAGATGAATGTTGGCATTGCATTATTGCTTAAAGGGCAGTGCTAGCATTCTAAGTGGGATTGCTATATAAAAAAGTAAAACGTATCCTTAAGCCTCGTCAACCGGAAATGACTAAAACAGGGGATATGCAGCAGGGCTATATGGGTCGCACCCATTAAAGTACTGTCGTCACCCTTCTACATATATATATATTTATGGATTTGTTCGTGCATAAGAGCTCCCGGGAAAGGTTGCAAAGCAACTGAGGTGATGAAAAATTCAGTACTATCCAGTAAGGGGTGGGTCGGTCTTGTGTTGGCAGGGGGTCCATGTGAGGACCTCGGTACATTTTTCTAGAGGTGTAATGTTACAGATGGTACCCTAGTAGCCTTGTCATTAATGGAAATCCAATCTCTGATACGTGCCCATATGGATTTAGTTGTATACCTATTATGCTAGAATTTGATTAATGTAACAATTTCGGCTATGATTAATAATTATTTTACCCTAGATGCTATTATAATATCACAAGGTTTCCTATAAAATTATTTGGCTATCGTAAGGTAAAAAACCCGTTTGTGTTTATGTGCAACGTAGTCTTATGAGATACCTTTATTTTTGAAAGGTTTTATAACTGTAAAAATCCATTTGATTGTGTTTCTCAGGCTGATTTTACCAGACCGATCCGAATGTAATTTTTTTATAATGCTCAGATTGCCTGAGAAAATTTCCAGACTAGCTGGACATTTTGGAACTTCAGAAGACGAGTTAGATCCTCCAAGGCGTAGTCCATATTTTCTTTTATCTTTCGCTGCTTCTTCTTTTTGTATTTATCAGAAATTATAAGGACAAGATGTTATAACTGTCCAGGATCTGATGATAGGAAAATTGTACTCTAATTGATGTATGTATATAACAGAAATTTTTTTGTAAATATTCTTTGATATATTATAGATTACTCGTAATGTTGTGAGATTCTATTCTGTCGTTTTCTTTTCTTTCACCCCATCGATATGTCTTTCCAGTAATTGGATGTTCAGCATGTGATTATCGTGGATGTATTAGTGTCGAATTTCGAGAATCAAAAATGCAGGTCGTTATAGTGCATAACCATTATTGTTGACTATATTTTTAGCCAACTTTAAAAGTGGACTGATGTGCTATGAAGAGCGAAAGTTACTTACTAATCACTAGGCTTTAAAATGGAAATAAGAAAGAAAATGAGCAATTAACATAAATGACACCAAATATAGAGTGGTTCGGCAAGCTTGCCTCCATCCACTATAAAATTCTCTTACTATACATCTCTCTTATAATTATAGGGAATCACAAGACAATAATAATAAAATGAAGCACTTAAGACTAATGAAATGGCTAATCTAAAGAACATAGGTTTGCTGTGTGAGGAAATTTGGATTGTGTATAATAATCTGAATTCTTATCTTTTCGGCCTCTTTGAAGTTGCAATACATGGGGGTATTTATAATAGCTGAAATAGATGATGGATGGCATAGATTGTGTTGTAAATCAGGCGAAAAGCTCACCTGACCATTGATCCGGTCACATGGGCTGATGGAAGACACTTAGAAAGGTGAAAGGAATATGTGGTCGTGATGAGTGCTAGTTGGAAAGTCATACAAGGCGCATGTCTTTTATTTATTATGCATTTAATGCGAATGTACCGTGGTAGCATGCTACATGAATACGATATGCTCCTTGTCAGAAGTAGGTACACTTATTTGTACTTCTTGTCATTTACTTTTATATCTCTGTGTTGCAAGGCGAACGAGTAGCTTCTCCAAGGTTGCGCTTGATAGAGTTAGGGGTATGCCCTGGGAGAATTATGTAATTTATTACATATATTTAACTCTTGACCAACCTTGTTCAAAATAAAAGGTGTTTTTCTTTCTATTATATACTTGTTATATTGTGATATAAAGTAATTAATTTAAAGTATGTAGATGAAAAATCCTTAAATGATATGCTATGTGATAGTAATTCCAAAGTGTTGTAATCATGATAATTTTATCACATTGAAAATAACAAATTGTTTTAAATATTTCTAATCAAGGTGTTTTGAGAAAGGGTATCAATTCATCCGCTAAGAGTAGAGTATGTAACGCACTCTAAATATTAGGCAGTGTACTTCTCATGGCTGCTAGCGGCACCAAGGGGTTACGTACTGATAGTTATTAGATAAATATGTAATGACTCACTGAAGAATTCTCGGTTGGTTAATATAACTAAGGTCGAACAAACAATCTCGAAGTGACGATGTAACATGTTTCTCTTGACTTAAGAATACCGTGGAACATCAACGTAGGCATTTCACTTTGATTATAGTTAATCATGGCATGATATCTATCGAAAAACTATAGTTAGGTCTAATTTAAAGCATTAGAAGTAAAACAATGTTCAATAGAGAATTCGTTTCCTTGGTTATATGGGGTTAGTATCACGTTCAACTATAGTTAACTCTAAATCAAAACCTCTAGCCAGAGCAGTACGCTTAATAATAAGTGTTATTATTGAACCAAGGATTTTGTGTTTGGAATTACAAAATTGAATGTGAACAATGTTAGAGTTTTAACCAAAATCAAATTCTATAAGTCCGAATGTGATATAGTTTTAACGAAGAAAACTGGTGTTAATAATCGTTAAGTTGGTGTTAATAATCGGTATTACTAGGTACCTCTTATAATAAGTAAAATTAGATTTTACCAAAAGATGTGCAGCGATAAATTTATCCAAAATATCACGCCACTAGCTAAGGTGGCATGTGAACATCAATATTCAAATTGTTCGATATTAATCGCTAACTGAATTTACACCTTTGAGTCACATAACCATAATAATGAATTCTTCGAAAAACCACTTGATTTTATTAGTTTATAAAATGTTGTAAATTAATTTAATTAATTAATATTTAATAAATATTAATTATTATTTGATTTAGTTGATGTTAAGGAGTTGTTTGTAATTATTTTAATGCATTTATTAAAGTTATATTTGCGCGCATCGATATACGATATTAGTGTAATTTTAAACGGGTTCAAATAAAAGACCATTGCATGAAGTGATTTATGAAACTTTTATGTCATTTAATGGTATGTAATTCGGCCATACCATATGAAGAGAGAGGAGTGAAATGAGAGAGATAATTAAGGGAATTGAGTAGAGAAGTTTTAATAAAAGAATGGGAAAGGTACCATTTTTTCAATTAAAAACAAATCCACTAATTCATTTCCTACGAACATTCATTTTACCATTCATTTTTCTCCCTCTCATCCTAACCTTCCATGACTAAAAAATAAATAAAAATTTCCAAAATTTTATCAACTCTAAATTAAATGCAAACATAATGAAAAGTAAGTAGTTCATCCATCTCTTGCAAGGATTAGGTGTGGATCTTGAAGACCTAAGGAGATATCTTCATTCAATGTGCAAATCATTGGCTTCATTTTTAGGTAATTCTAATTTTACTTAATTGGAAGTTCATCAAGGTTTCATGATTTGGATTTTATTCATGTTACATCTCTTCTATTTTGTATGTTCATCCTATAATATAAATCAGATCCCCTTGTTCATCCACCTCAATTAATTGTATGATCATAATGTTGATTTAATTTGATTCTCCCATTATTCTAGATCTCCATCGACTATATATTTATTATAATTGAAATATTTCAAATCCTTTTTCTCATTTAATTGTTTGTCCATAATCTTTGTATAAGTAGATCTGAATTATCTTATAAAGAATTTGTATGTGCCTAAGTTGTCCAACTACTTTTGTAATTTTTTTGGAATTATTGTTTATAAAAAATGTAAAATAATTTTATTATGTTATATAAAATTTTGTAACATTTGTATACATGAACATAAATAAACTATACTTGTTGATTAATTAAACGTAAGTTGAAAGTTGATTTCTTGTGTTATAAGGTTATTTTCTAGAAATTAATTCTTTTGGTTACTATATTCATAAAAGTAAAAATTTCCTTTTGTTCTAGAATTTATAAGTGGTGTTTTGTGTAAAGTTATAAACTTTTATATTTTCTACATAAGTTAGAATGTTGAATTAAATTTGTTAATATTAAATTTAAACATATATGTTACTTGAATTACAATCTTTATATATACACATACATATTCGTTTTTATGTTATTTTAACTTAAATTAAATTGGATTTTTGTGCAGAGCTATAAAATTTATTTTCAAACCCTTCCTTAATTAAAACCAGTGTTACAATTGTTGATTCTTGATTTGAGAACATATAATATAAGGAAACCTATTTTTAACATATGTAACAACTCGCATCTTAATGGGCACGAATTTCGACTAAATCGGAACACAAGTCCATTAGAGTATGGATCGTCTGTGTTGGTAACCTATAATAAATATAAGTATATCATAGAGTTACCTATACAAACTCATAGCAAAATAGAAAAATATAATGGAACATATATACCTACTAAGGCTACTACCTTGGAATCAATATTGTTCTTTGGATATCTTGTCAGCGTTAAGCATGAATGAGAAGACTTCTTCATCTACCGTTTCTATCTTGCACTAGTAGCTTGTCCCTCTAAATCTATCATGTGGGTTGTAATGGAGATGGGATCAATACAACGTTCTGGTGACTAGAAAAATTACATACTTTATATATAACGCTAATTTATGTCGATTGATTTCTACTTAAGTGTTATGTCTATTATTCATGGCTTATCAGTTTAGTTCCAAATGCACATAAATGGCCACCTAATACTTCTTAAATAGGGAGGATACATACCCATTGGCCATTCAATACCTTAACCCTGAAGCGGGTCCTTTGTAACATAATTGCTAGCCAATCTGCCATAGCTACAAATCGATGACCCCTTTGATACGACTTTATAATTTAATTAACCATGTTAATAATGCATCTCAAAGACTTATCTAAGAGTTAACTAGTCCACGACCATCAAATAAACAAAAAATAAAAATTTAAGGTTTATGTGTTTCCCATACGAATTCTACACTAGTAGAAAGCGAAATCCATTAGGGCATAACCCAAGTCTTTGCTAACGACCACTCGAGACTGCTAGCGATCAAAGCCTATATGCCAGCGCTACTACTAAATACCGGTCTAATAACAACGTTAACATAGCCTCCCGACCTCCCACAGTCAGAATCCTATTTAAACTAGCATATTGTAAGTCAAGGAAAATACCCATCCTAGTAACTTAATACTTCTTATTAAAAATGAAGCAGACCCCATTTCCCTATTAGGTACCATCATAAGTTATTTACGACTTCTTTTATAGCGAGAAGGCAGACTCCTTCCACAACGAAGTAAACCCATTGACGTCCCTAAAGGTACTGAGTCATTTAATACTTCAAATCTGAGGTGAACCCTTGATATATTTTCCTACACCTATAGGCAAACGCTTATCCCTTCCCCACGGATTCTATGGTTGGAGATGTCCCACATCAATAATGTGTATAAATAAATGCTAGTAGCCTCTAGGTAAAGGGAAAACTTCTGCTGTGTAACTCGCTTGACCTCGTATCCCAACCCATTCTAAACCCAACAATTATCCTAAGCTTAAATATTAGGCTAGGCCCACTAATTTACGCTCATCATAAATGTATTATTAAGGCTATATAATTTCATACTATGAAAATTATATTGCCTCCTAAGTTATTTACTAATATTCCCCTAATAATTCGCTGCGAACCTCTTTTATTTAATACGCTTATTACGTATATTCTTCACTTTCTTCTTATGTCCCACAAATGTCAATTGTTTGAAATAAATGGTCGTTATTATTCAAATTGGACATCACTGGTGATATTTATTTATTCATTTTAAATTCAACTAATTATGCATATTTCGTTTTCTCATAAATGTCATATTAAATTATTTAATCAATTTCATTAAACGCATTTATGTCCCCATTTAATTACTGTAACTCCCTATTAACTACACATTTATTGCCCACTAAATTTGCTTATTCATAAATTTTGGAGTTACTATCCTTTTTCCATTTCTACCTCCTAGTCCTATGATTTACTACGGTACTAATAAATAATTGTCCTAATTATAACTATATCGACATATATTATGCTTTATTTGTTACCCTATGTATATTAATATTTTTAATTAGTAGGCACGGTTAAACATGTGTGTGTGTGTGTGTGTCTATATATATGTGTGTGTGTGTGGGTATTCCTATCTCTAACTCATTCATTCCTACGCTTAGGAATTCTAGAACATACGCTTATATGTGCATTCTGTAAAGAACATTTATTTCCATATTTTAAGATATTAGAGCTATCCTTCCTAAAAGGAAAACCATTATAAATTTCCATAAACAACTCAAATGTGAGACTTTTGCTCCATTTGAAATTACAAGGAATTATCTCTTTTCTTTTATTGAAATAGAAAGTGCAAATTACGGAGAAGAATATCCATACTTTACATATCTCTTTCATTCTCGGTATATTTCTTATTATTTCAAATGATGCACTTTTTATACATAGTTATAAAATTAGATAACTTACGAAAATTACTTGCAATAAATACAACTAAATTTTACCCTCACACTCCCACTAAATTAAAACATAGAAATTCACAGTCTAAGCTAAATTAGGGCAGTCCAAATTAATACTAACATTTTACAACCATTTATCATAAATCTGGAATAAATTTTAAGACCTTATCAACATTTTACTATAACAAATTTTAGAGATTGATTTCTAATTTCCAGATTAAGATGTATATACCATTCCATTCTAATTGCCTAACATAATATGTAGACGAGATTTCAATTGAATATGTTTAATTTAAGCCCACAACTCAAAAGATCTTACATAGGCATAATATTTAAATAAAACTCAATGATATAAATTTTAGTTTATTGTAACAACCCTCGTTTTGGGGATTACCTGTTAATATTAAATTATAACGGTAGTTATAATTTAATAAATAAAATTAGAAATTTTAATTATTTATTTGGAATAATCAATGAATTTTGAAAATAAAATGAGAAAAATGAAGTTTGGAATTTATTTTATTTATTTGGGTTAATAATGATTGAAAAATGGGTTTTATTTGGAGAAAATACAATCATTATATTAATTATTACCAATTACTTCTTTTAATAATTTTTAAAAGAAGTATGAGATTATTTTTAAAATGTTGTTTATTTAAATAAAAAGGTAGAAATTGGTTTAAAAATGTTTTGGTCATAAATTATGCTTGGAAATGGTTTGAAATATCTTTCTAAGTGAAAAAATAAATTTTATGGAATTTTAGAAGTTAAAAATAAAGTTTTATTCATTTATTTGAGTAAATAGTGTATTTTTGAAAAATAAAGGATTTTAATAATAATAATGTTTTAAAAATAAAAATTAATCTTTTCATATAGTGTAAAATATTTTATTCCATATGTATATAAGTTTTTCATTAGTTGCTGTATGAAAACTTGAAAGGAAAATGCAAATTGTTTTGAAAAATAGAATTAATATGTGCATATTTGTCTTAGTGTTGAATTAGAATTAACATAGATTAATTATTTCTTTCTTTCTTTTTTGGGCCAAGGCTCATTAGTTTGTACAAACCTGTAGAAGAGAAAAGAAGCTTCTCTTCTCTTGTACGTACAATTTTCACTCCCTGTACCAGAAAATGAGAAATCAAAGAAAGAAAGAAAAATGGCTTCCCTCTCTTATTGATAAATAAAAATTACTTCAAATTGCTGAAAATTAAATAGAAATCAAGAGAGTAAATTGCAAATAGAATCAAATACAGGTAATCTAATCCAAATCCCTGAATCTATATTCTGTTTATTTTGTTGGAGAAGAAATTTTATTTGTTACTCTTATTTCTTGTTCTGCATGTCCACTGTTCTCAAGTTTCTAGATCCTACAATCAAATTCAAGGCTAAAGGTTGTATCTTGCAGCTCAAAATCGTGTAATAAGGTGCTAAGGTGAGTTACATCTCACATTTCTACTAAAACCATATTTGCAAGCGAGAATCTGGGCAAAAATCGTTTACTGTAACACTTTATCTCTCTCTTATGGTTTCTGTATAAAATCTGTTTCTGGTTGCCTCTTTGTGAATGAATAACTTCTTGATCTTTTGATGAATTGTTTCCAAATCTTTTCTAGATCGTAGTTTAGATGTTGTATTACATGCATGCCAAATTTTGTAGCATAATTCATCCATTTGCTATCTCGAATCGCTGCTAGAAAATCAATGCGAAGAGGAAAAAATTTGCTGGAGAGAGTACGTGACCTAGGTCGACAGGCATGTCGACCAAGGGGTCAATCAAGGACCCATGAAGGTCGACTGCACGGTCGACCTAGATGGGTGCAAGGTCGACCTAGAGATCGACCATGGTGTCGACCTGGAGCCTGTGAATTTTTGTCTCTTCTCTCCCTTGTTTTAGTGCTTGTTCTAGCTTGTTTTCCACACAATTTCACTCGATTTTGGTGACATTTTTGTGTTGTTTTGAGAGCTATGGTGCCTATCAATAGTCTAGCTAAATTTTGAGAATTTGAAATCCAAAATTTGAATATATTTTGAGTTGAATTTGAATTAAATTCAAATTGAATTTGAGTTATCGATTTTGAGGTATTTTCTTTGTTTTTCATGGTTTTCGAGCACGGTTTTCTCCAAACAATTTTGAAATAATTTTTAAAATAAATTGGCATTTTAAATAATTATTATATAATATTTTTAAATTATTTTTGAGCTATACGGTCTATATATTATTTATAATAAGGGAATTTTCAAAGTTTGATTTCAAATACGATTTTGGAAATTGGTTTTAAAAGCTTGTTTTCTCAAGTAAATTATTTTATATATATAATACACGTTTTTGCACTATTTGAGTGAATGAGAAGGAGAATTAAATAGTTTGGTAAAACACATGGTATGGGACACGTGCGTTTATCTTATCGGTTAATTCCTAACTTGTCCGTTTGATCGTTTTGATCCTCGGGTCGAGTTTACCCGATGAGATGAGGTAAACTTTTTACTGCTTTGAGTGTGAAATTTACTAGCGGTTAGTAAACTGTTTAGTGTGAATGTGTGGTATGGGACACATGTTAACACTGTTCGGGTTCCTATCCGAGAGTTTGTGACACATTTGCCATTGCGGCGTGCCAGTACTGGACCTTCGAGTCATTGCCATTGCGGCGTTTGCCATTGCGGCGTATTTTCCATTGCGGCGTATTTTTCATTGTGTCATTTGGCATTCGGGCAGGGTACCTATTTGTGATAACAGTACTTGGCAAGGCTTCGGCCACATGCACGTGCAAACACTTTTGAGATGATTTCTTTGACTATTTTCCCTAGCGTATCGCCCCTTTTCGGAATTGGTCCTTTGAACCATTCGATATATTCGTTGCAATTACCTTTCAGGAATTTGAACTCTTGGGAGTTCTATTTTTGAGATTTGAGTTGCCTACATTAGTGTTATTTGAGACTTGCCTTCTAGCGTTATTATTGAGATTTGCCTATTGGCGTTATTACATGAGATTTTCCTTTTGGCGTTTATTTGAGACTATACTCTCCCATGTTGGAGAGTTATATATGGTTGCCTTGTGGTGTATTTTTGAGATGGAGATTTCTTTGAGTTTGCCGATATGGCTGGTTTGGGATTTCTCCTTTTTAGGAGTTATATTTTCCCTAAACCATTATTAATGATTTGTGATATGCAGATGATATGAGGCTTGCTATATTTAGTGTTTTATGGATTGTCTTATCTCTTTTGAGATTATCTGTTTGTGTAAGTGATATCATCTCATCACTTAAAGTAACCATACCATACTTATACTCATGCTCATATTCAATATTGTTCCTTCTTGTTTAAGAAGGACATTACCCTTATCCTTATGTATCTATTATTACTTATCCTTATTGTGATGCCCGACCTCTATACTCACACTAGCCAAGGACACTACAGGATAATGTCGTCGACTCGCATGAAGAATAAGGCTATTGAGGAGCGACCATCTGTGTAATTGCTTTGTGCGAGTACCGATATGTCAGATAATATGACTTGCATTTCATTTTAAGAGGAAATCCGACATATCAAATACAAACTCAAAGCTACTACACAGTGGCTATGTGGGCTTCAGAAGCAAATATAGAAATAAGCATAACACAAATCAGTCACAGATATTCATATCACAAAGGCGGAAACATATATAAATATAACAGATAAAAGTGTACATCAAAATAGTGGTCATACAAGATCCACTACATCACAAAAGAATAGGTACAAGTTTTAAGCAAAAGAATATGTATACATCAAGGAGTCTCTATCTCAAATGTATAAAAGCAAAAACTACTAAGCTAAAGTAGTTAGCCAAAAGTCAGAAGCTAGCCCCTGCTAAGAAGTCAAGTGGAAGCACCTGTAACACCTCGGTCTGACCTCGAGTATTATTTAAGAAGAAAAATAATAAACGGATCAGTCTAGCTATAAATATCATATGAGATGAGAAAGGATAAGAGATACCACAAAAATGTATGATAACAATAATGCCATACTATGACAAGTATACATTCAATAACAATAAAAATCATACAATATCTCAAATCTCGTCAAATATCAAAAAAGAATATCACATTCTTTAGATTATTCACCAAACCCAAAATATTGACAAAAACATATCAATGTCAATCGCAAAAATTGGTGAAACACAAATTCCAGAAATCAACAATTAGAAATCCAGAAAACATAAAGGGGGAGGCCTATCATAAACGAGAGCATGAACACTCACCAACACGTGTATCACAAACGGGTCGCTATCCCATGGTCGCTAACTATAGAGCCAGTGCAACAGCGTAGTGCAATAACGGTACGCTCGAGGAACCTGAAACTCAAATGAGTTGGAACAACAACGTAGTGCAATAACGGTACACCCGATGAACCTGAAACTCAAATAATTTAGAACAACGACGTAGTGCAATAACAGTATGCCCGATGAACCTGATAAGCTAGAACAACGACGTAGTGCAATAACGGTACGCCCGATGAACCTGATAAGCTGGAACAATGACGTAGTGCAATAACGTTACGCCCGATGAACCGAACTCCATAAAATCATAGGTCGCTAGCCTATAAAAAATGAGACGAAGCTCCATAAAACGAGGTACAGTCCCCCACGTGGACAAAGAGACATCGCATATCGCTAGTCCAAACCATAAAATGATCGCCATTGATCAATAAAAAGTGTAGATTACACTAAGCCGGTAAATAAATGAGCTAGCTTCATGTCCCATAACCACTAGCTTAACTTAAATATTTACGAACAAATTTTATATTTCCACTCGAAAATTGTCATAAGATTTCAATCGAACAAGTCTAAGAATTAACCGACGAAGTAAACGCAAGCGTTTCATATCACTTGTTTTGCTAAGTCTTTTAATTGGATTTCTCGTACGAATGAGGTAAAGGTTTGTATATACTAATAGATTGAAAAACGGATTTAAAAACGAGTTTTGTATTAAAAATGGTATTGAAATCATCTTCGTGAAAGCGTTTGAATATTTACTACTAGTATAGAAACCTTTGTATTTTAAAAGTGACAAATCATAGAAAAATGGTTGTAGAAACAATCGATCACCAAAAATTCACCTTCGACGACGTGAATTAAAACCATAAAAAATCGATATCAAATCTATTAATTAGATATTCCCAAAAATCTCAAAAAGAAGTCATCGAAATCGATAATAAATGACAACAACTAATCGGATCAACAAAAATCGATTAAAACAGAAATCCACACAAAATAGGCAAATTGGCTGATTTTGTCAGCTCCAAACGTCTGGTGGTTATCCCGGACATCTGAGCTGAAGCTCTGGAATTTTCTTCCAGATCGCCCAGACGTCTAGGAAATAAGCTCAGACATCTGAGCTGAAAGACTGGAATTTTATTCCCGTAGCTTCAGACGTCTGAGCTTATTACCAGACGTCTGAGCCGAAGCTCAGGGCAGTTTTTGCCAAGGCCATTGATGGCCAAATCAAATTCGAAGCAACCGAATGAGCGACGATGGCTAGAGGTCGATGTCAAGCGATAACCCAACCCTATAAACACATCAATACACTCCAAATAACATGTTCAAACATCCATATAAGGATTTTCATAGATTTTGACTTCAAAATGCCAAAAATTGGAAAATTCGTCAAACCAATTCAATTCAAAAGCAAATGAACATGAATTAGGTGTTAGGAATTCATACTTAACAACTACCAAAGGTATGGACATAGATGTGAGTTCAAAAACTCACCTTTAAACCCAAAAACAACGAATGAGAAGCTTTAAAACAAAGGAAAGATCAACCACCCTTTAACTTCAACTCAAGAAGCTCCAATCTAAGCTCATAAGCAAATATTTCCAAGTTAGGGTTTAGGAATTTCTGAAAATTGAAGAAAGATTGAGATGGAGAAGATGAAGAGGATGCTTACCTAAGCTTCTCTTTGATTTTGGAGCTTGAATCTAGAATTTCCTAGTAATCTAGGGTTTAAGAATTCTAATTTCTTTTCACTTCCCCCATTTTCCTTTTAGCTTTAGAATGTTAGGAAATGAGAATGAATGAAGAGGAGTTGGAGGAGGTGTTAGGGTATTATGTTGGGATAGTAGGTTTAAACCCAAACCCAAAGCCCAAAATAGAAAAATAGCAAAATTCTACTCAACTCCAAACATATCGATGTTTATACTCAAAAAGGTCGCAAACGCCATTTTGGACTCAATGGAAGGGGTCTCGAATCCTAATTCGACTGTTTACAAAAAGTAGCATTTCGGACTTTAATCCGACTAATGATGCCATATTTAAATTTCAACATTTAAATATACAATCGCAAAATATGCGGGTTGTTACAGACTCCCCTCCTTAAAGAAATTGCGTCCTCGCAATACTTAAGAAGAAAATAAAAAGTAACGACCATATTAAGGCATAACAACACAAAAGAAGAAATTTTGAAATGAGAAGTTCACCTTAAGGAGCGAGAGAGAGTAAGTCCGGATGTGTTCGCTCGATGAATTCTCTGATTCCCAAGAACAATCCTTAGGATTTGAGGACCATTGAACTTTCATAAGCGGAACATTTTCATTACGAAGGCGTTTAACCTCCGTAGCAATGATACAAATAAGATGTTGCTCATAAGTAAAATTAGTTGAAACTTTAATTTCTTCAATAACACCGGGCTCAAGAATAGAATCGGAATCTCTAAGGCATTTCCGTAGTTGAGAGACGTGAAATACGTCATGTATAGCAGAAAATTGAGCCGGTAATAAAAGATGATAAGCCACGGAACCAAGGCGTTCGGTGATGGGAAATGGACCAATATATCGAGGTGCTAGTTTTCATAATCGACTGAAACGCACAACACCCTTCATAGGTGAAACACGAATGAACACCAAATCTCCCACGGAAAATTCTAAATTCCTTCTTCGATTATCGGCATAAGATTTTTGTCTACTTTGAGCTTCTTTCATCCTATGACGAATAAGGTCGATGTTTTCTATGGCATCACGAATAAAATCTGGACCTAAAACTAGTGTCTCACCTGCTTCAAGCCAACATGAAGGAGATCGGCATGGCCTTCCGTAGAGTGCCTCGAAAGGTGCCATACCAATACTAGATTGGAAGCTATTATTATAAGAAAACTCAAGAAGAGAAATATGATCTTCCCAACTTCCACCAAAATCAAGAACACAAGAACAAAGGAGATCTTCAAGAGTTTGATTCGCACGCTCCGTTTGTCCATCGGACTGAAGATGATAAGCGGTGCTAAAATTAAGCTTCGTTCCCAAAGCTTTTTGAAGACCTTTCCAAAATCCACTAGTAAACAATGGATCACGATCGCTAACAATAGAAGTAGGAACTCCATGCAATTTAATGATTTCTTTAACATAGAGTTTAGCCAAAAGAGGTACGGTCCGATTGGACCGAACGGGAAGAAAATAGGTGGATTTTGTAAGTCTATCTACTATCATCCATAGGCTATCATGACCCGAACGAGAACGGGGGAGACCGTCAATAAAATTCGTGGAAATTTGATTCCACTTCCAAACTGGAATGTCCAAAGGTTGCAATAACCCACCGGGCCTTTGATGTTCGGCCTTAACGAGTTGGCAAGTCAAGCGACGCTTAATAAAGTTAGCAATATCAGATTTCATTCCATCCCAATAATAAAGTCGTTTCATGTCCGCATACATTTTACTACTACTGGGATGAATGGTAAATTTAGAACGATGAGAATCTTCTAAAATGTCTTTACGAAGATCACTAATATTTGGTACGATAAGTCTACCAAATTTTCGAATACCGCCATGAGCATCAATATCAAAGTCTTTCAAACCTTCAATACCAATTTTATCCCTACAACTTTGGCTAAGAAGAGCCAATTCGGGATCATGCCTTTGAGCTTCAAGAATGCGGTCTAAAAGAGAAGGATGAGCCTCAAGGCTACATAAAACAAGGGATGAACATGAATCGGATTCGCAATCTCGAATCTCACAAGTGGATAAAGTCTCGAGATCATTCCATTCGAATATCATCATGGAAAAAACCGCTTGTTGCTTACGACTAAGGGCATCGGCAACACAATTTCCCTTTCCGGGAGTATAAAGAATATCAAGATCATAAGATGCAAGGAACTCGAGCCAACGTTGTTGACGCAAATTAAGTTCCTTTTGAGAAAATAAATACTTCAAAGATTTATGATCGGTATAGAGAACAAATTTCTCTCCTAAAAGATAATGACGCCAAATTCTAAGGGCGAAAACAATAGTCGCGAGCTCTAAATCATGAGTGACATATCTAGTCTCGGCATGCTTTAATTTTCTAGAAGCGTAAGCGATAACACATTCCCTTTGCATGAGAATGGCTCCCAAACCAACACGACTAGCATCGGTATAAACAATAAAGTCTTGGTTCCCTTTGGGAATCACAAGAATATGAGCATCGGAAAGGAGTTCTTTTAAATGATCCTCTTTCCCGAAAAGCTAAGACATTCAAAATTATAATGAACTTTATGTAATCATATTTTTAGAAAAATTACTTTTTACAAGTTAATTCATTGTGTCTGACTGTCTCATCATAGCATTTAGGGGATTCCTATCGATAACATTGATCAAGTGCATCGACCAGAATCCTTAAAGCACTCAATGGGCAAAACAACACAAAATCATCTTCTATATGATAAACATGTCTCTTAAAATTGTTACGAATATTCTTTGCTCGTTTTAAGAACAAAATCCAATTATACTTATAAATATCTTATTAAAAAGATTTTCAAATTTTAAATTGTTGTTTTCATCCATAATCAATGAATACCAGAATGGTCTCATCGAGATATTCGCAGAATACTCGATTCATAAGATGGATGAAATAAGCTAGACAAATCGAATGACATCACGAGTCACTCATAAGAATCATAATGATTGCAGAATGCGGTAAGAGGAATGCTACCCTTCGTAACTCGTAGCTGATGAAAATCGGTGGCAAGGTCGAGCTGAAAAGACCTTAACACCACTCAATAGATCGCTTGGGTGGTAATCCTAAGACAAGCTCAAAAATACCGAAAAATTCACAAACTACTTGGATGAGAGAAATAACATTTTCCTCATCATGTGGGTTTAAAGAATAAAATGATGCCACCGAATTGGAATCGAAATCATTAAGAAAAATTAAAAACATGCTTAACAGATTGAGAATGTCGAAGATGGATAGTCCACACGGGACATAGGATATGGGCTTCATATCGATTAAGCCAATCCATTCCCAAAAATCATTATGAAACCTAAGTAGCGCATAGCATGCAAATCGGATCGGAAAGCATAATCACATAAAATAATCTCGACATCTCCACAAAGTAAACTGAGTGTTGCGGATCCACCAACCGAATTCGCAATTCTCTATGAAGTCATCAAGCCCATAATATTTAAATAAAAAGTAACAACAAGTTCTTTTGATATAAAAGAGTGAGATGCCCCCGAATCAAAAGAAATTCGAATAGGAAGATCACGAAATAAAATAATGCCATCAAGGATTGAATGAGAAATATCTTGACCAAGAAAAGTGTTACTAGGGGCTTGCACAACATTCAGCTTTCCCTCTCTCCTACTTTGAAGTTTGGGACATGAAGATAAAAGATGACCCAAACCTTTGCAATAGCGCCAAGTAAGAGGCCTCGGACACTTATTTGCATAGTGGTCCTTAGAACTACAATTGTAGCATACTCCACGATTAAGGATTGGAGTCTTTGCTACCGAAGTTGCATGCTTCCCTTTTTTGTTGGGATTAGAGCTTTTGAACTTAATATACCTCTTCTTGTTGTTATTGGGGCTCTTTTTGGAACCTCCAACATCACTATCACTTCCTTTATCGGCCTCTTCTAATCGAAGAGTGATATCTACAAGCTGATCGAAAGGAACTTCCAGTTTCAAAGGTAAAACTCTTTTAGGGTTCTTACTCAAAGCACAGATAAACCTTTGATTCTTTACAAGGTCCAAACGTTGTTGGGCAGACATGAATACGCCATCCAGAGAAGGACTACTGGATTGACTAGCGCTAGGACTGCCAGATCTAACCATTTCTCTTCTTTAAGAAAGAAAGAAAGAAAAGGAAAAAAGTTATTCTCAGAATGAATATCAAACAAACTTGATTGATATAATAAGGCATCACAAAAGAAAATAGGATAGAATGGGTCCAGTGACTCGAATTAAATCCTCAGGCATGATTCCTAAGAAAGACTTAGGACAATGATCCTTGCTAGATTATTCTACATTGTTCCGAAGTTTGGCTCTGATACCAAGCTGTAACCCCCCACCTCTGTACTCACACTAGCCAAGGACACTATGGAATAATGTCGTTGACTAGCATGAAGAATAAGGCTATTGAGGAGCGACCATCTGTGTAATTGCTTTGTGCGAGTACCGATATGTCAAATAATATGACTTGCATTTCATTTCAAGAGGAAATCTGACATATCAAATACAAACTCAAAGCTACTACACAATGGCTATGTAGGCTTCGAAAACAAATATAGAAATAAGCATAACACAAATCAGTCACAGATATTCATATCAAAAAGGTGGAAACAGATATGAATATAACACATAAAAGTGTACATCAAAATAGTGGTCATACAAGATCCACTACATCACAAAAGAATTGGTATAAGTGCTAAGCAAAAGAATATGTATACATCAAGGAGTCTTTATCTCAAATGTATAAAAGCAAAAACTACTAAGCTAAAGTAGTTAGCCAAAAGTCAGAAGCTAGCCCCTGCTAAGAAGTCAAGTGGAAGCACCTGTAACACCTCGGTCTGACCCGAGTATTATTTAAGAAGAAAAATAATAAACGGATCAGTCTAGCTATAAATATCATATGAGATGAGAAAGGATAAGAGATACCACAAAAATGTATGATAACAATAATGCCATACTGTGACAAGTATACATTCAATAACAATAAAAATCATACAATATCTCAAATCTCGTCAAATATCCAAAAAGAATATCACATTCTTTAGCTTATTCACCAAACCCAAAATATTGACAAAAATGTATCAATGTCAATCGCAAAAATTGGTGAAACGCAAATTCCAGAAATCAACAATTAGAAATCCAGAAAACATAAAGGGGGAGGCCTATCATAAACGGGAGCATGAAAACTCACCAACACGTGTATCACAAACGGGTCGCTATCCCATGGTCGCTAACCATAGAGTCGGTGCAACAGCATAGTGCAATAACGGTATGCCCGAGGAACTTGAAACTCAAATGAGTTGGAACAACGACGTAGTGCAATAACGGTACACCCGATGAACCTGAAACTCAAATAATTTGGAACAATGACGTATTGCAATAACGGTACGCCCGATGAACCTGATAAGCTGGAACAACGACGTAGTGCAATAACGGTATGCCCGATGAACCTGATAAGCTGGAACAACGATGTAGTGCAATAACGGTGCGCCTGATGAACCGAACTCCATAAAATCATAGGTTGCTAGCCTATAAAAAATGATAAGAAGCTCCATAAAACGAGGTACAGTCCCCCACGTGGACAAAGAGACATCGCATATCGCTAGTCTAAACCATAAAATGATCACCATTGATCAATAAAAAGTGTAGATTACACTAAGCTAGTAAATAAATGAGTTTAGCTTCATGTCCCATAACCACTAGCTTAACTTAAATATTTACCAACAAATTGTAGATTTCCACTCGAAAATTGTCACAAGATTTCAGTCGAACAAGTCTTAGAATTAACCGACGAAGTAAACGCAAGCGTTTCATACCACTTGTTATGCTAAGTCGTTTAATTGGATTTCTCATACAAATGAGGTAAAGGTTTGTATATACTAATAGATTGGAAAACGGATTTAAAAATGAGTTTTGTATTAAAAATGGTATTGAAATCATCTTCGTGAAAGCGTTTGAATATTTACTACTAGTATAGAAACCTTTGTATTTTAAAAGTGACAAATCACAGAAAAACGATTGTAGAAACAATTGATCACCAAAAATTCACCTTCGACGATGTGAATTAAAACCATAAAAAAATCGATATCAAACCTATTAATTGGATATTCCCAAAAATCCTGAAAAGAAGTCATCGAAGTCGATAATAATGACAACAACTAATCGGATCAACAAAAATCGATTAAAACAGAAATCCACACAAAATAGGAAAATTGGCTGAGTTTGTCAACTTCAGACGTCTGGTGGTTATCCCAGACATCTGAGTTGAAGCTTTGGAATTTTCTTCCAGATCGCCCAGACGTTTGGGAAATAAGCTCAGACGTCTGAGCTGAAAGACTGGAATTTTATTCCCGTAGCTTCAGACATCTGAGCTTATTACCAAACGTCTGAGCTGAAGCTCGGGGCAGTTTTTGCCAAGGCCATTGATGGCCAAATAAAATTTGAAGCAACTGAATGAGCGACGATAGCTAGAGATCGATGTCAAGCAACAACCTAACCCTATAAACACATCAATACACTCCAAATAACATGTTCAAACATCCATATAAGGATTTTCTTAGATTTTGACTTCAAAATGCCAAAAATTGGAAAATTCGTCGAACCAATTCAATTCAAAAGCAAATGAACATGAATTAGGTGTTAGGAATTCATACCTAACAACTACCAAAGGTATAGACACAGATGTGAGTTCAAAAACTCACCTTTAAACCAAAAAACAATGAATGAGAAGCTTTAAAACAAAGGAAAGATCAACCACCCTTCAACTTCAACTCAAGAAGCTCCAATCTAAGCTCATAAGCAAATATTTCCTAAGTTAGGGTTTAGGAATTTATGAAAATTGAAGAGAGATTGGGATGGAGAAGATGAAGAGGATGCTTACCTAAGCTTCTCTTTGATTTTGGAGCTTGAATCTAGAATTTCCTAGTAATCTAGGGTTTAGGAATTCTAATTTCTTTTCTCTTCCCCCATTTTCCTTTTAGCATTAGAATGTTAGGAAATGAGAATGAATGAAGAGGAGTTGGAGGAGGAGTTAGGGTATTATGGGGTTAGTGGGCTGAAACCCAAAGCCCAAAATAGCAAAATTCTACTCAACTCCAAACATATCGATGTTTATACTCAAAAAGGTCGCAAACACCATTTTGGACTCAATGGAAGGGGTCTCGAGTCCTAATTCGACTGTTTACAAAAAGTAGCAGTTCGAACTTTAATCCGACTAACGATGCCATATTTAAATTTCAACATTTAAATATACAATCGCAAAATATGCGGGTTGTTACACTTATAATCTGATATGTTTAGCTAGACTGACCTGTGTATTTTATACTTTGGTCGGACCGAGGTGTTTCAGGTTAGGTACACTTATAGTCTTTTTTTCACTACTCTGATATGTATTTATTGTTTTGACTCATGTGTATATTGTGGTCGTCATACCACTTATGATGTATTATTTGTATTGTATTGGGATGTATCAGTATATATGTGTATATATATCTGTTTGTTGTTCTGTGATGTGTTATGCATTTGAGTTGTGTATTTTGTTTCGATAGATCCTATAGCTACCTGTAGTTTTGTATTAAATATTTATTGGATATGTCGATCCACTTGAGATAGAGAAAAAATATAGAGCACTAATCGACATATTCAACATATATTTAAGACAAAACTATAGATGGTCGCTCCTAACCAGCTATATTCTCCGCATTAGCAGACAGTATTATCCAGTAATACTCTTTGTTAATATGGGTCTCAGGGTGGGGCGTCACAATTATATATAGATCATATAATTTCCCACTCGCCTTTCTAGCTTTTCAAATCTCTCAAATCCGAATTCATCCCTATAATTGGCTCCTTTTTTTCCCAATCCAAAAATATGAATAACGATATATATACATACTCATTTGAACTACATATCTAAGATGAGATTTGAATTAAGTGGAATATAAATTTATAATTATAAAAATTTACCTTATTCGCATAATTGATTCACTCCTTCTCTTCTTCCTCTTTTATTTTCCATCCTTCTTCTATTTGTATATAATATAATATAATTATAGTTCTATAATTTCTAGAAATAGTGGAGAAGAGAAAATGGCGTAGCTCCGCTGCTCGAATCAGAAAATACGAGAATAAAAGTGAGGGGCTAGGCTGTATTTATAGGCATTTGAATCAATCATATCTGTTAGATTTAAATTAATAAAATTCAGGTCGTTCAGCCAAGGTTCAACTCTAGCCGTCGTTGTCTTAACCGGTCGACGCTCCAACTTAGCACTTGACCGCAAACGGTCGACGGGCCTAGGGAGGGGATCGATGGTTTTATTATATATTTTCTTTTAAATTCATATTTAATTATTTTCATTTCAAAAACATCAAATGCTAATAATTTTTTCGTTTGAACTTTGATTGCAAAATTCCATATATTAAAGCAACTTAGAAAATCGCCACGAACACAATGGTGTAAGTTTTGTGGTCGAATTCTAACCTTTGCTCAAATTCTCTTTTTGAGCCTTAATAATTATTTATTAATTATCATTTTTTCTACGGGATGTCACAACACACATACACACATGCACACATATGTGTGTGTGTAAATTTATCTATTATTATACATATATATTTTTTAAAGTTAAAAGTTTGGACAATAAAGGCATATACAAAGGGATAATGGGTCTGTTGCACTATGAATCCCAACACCTAAACATGGTCACATTAACCACGCACACTACTTATTTATTGCACGTGCACAATATTCGGTAGACGATATTTGGATATACTCATAATTTATGCTATGTATAAATTTCTCATTAATGACATTTAATAAATTAATCAATTTAATTGAAGAAAGAGAAATCAAACATTTTTATCACTAAATAAGAATCAAATCTTCTCTTAATTAATTACATAGGTTTTAGAGAAAGAAATGGAAGGTTTCGTTCTCTAAATTAACTTTAACAAGCAATTTTCACACAAATGGGGGTATTTGATTTACTCCAACATTTAAATGTAAATCAAATTTAAACTTTATTTTAAAAAAAAGTAAACAAAAATTAAAACTTATTTAAAAACTTTATTAGATTGGATCTAATATACCTTTAGACTTTATGGACCCAAATCCAAAATAGGAATTTTTTTTGAAATCTACCCATTTTATCTGCTTCCAACTAGCCCAGTTCCTTCAGTGATGGTCGATCGATTGTTGCTAACTCCTATTAAGGAAAGCTAAATGTTTCAAATGAACAAGTTATGGTGGATGTGTCGAGGCGAACATGAGGCAATGAGATGGACTGCCTAAGACCGATCGAAGGGGGTTGTGATGAAGCCAGACAAAAGATGGGTCATGCTTGAGCCAGGCTTTACCTGATGGGCTGGCTGTTAATGCCATACCAAGTTGATCCATTCAGTTGTAGACTTAGAGTGTTTTTGAGGATGAGGCTAAAAAGGAGGTGTTGGGCCGGATGCGAGATGACAAGTGCGGGCCGCTTGGGACCAATCGAAGGCTACTGTACTGAAGCTAGGCCAAGGATGGGTCATGCTTGAGCCAATCTTGGTGAATGAACCGGCTGTAGAGATTTTGTTAAGCTGTGTCATTCAACACGTAGCTATGAGAGATGCATGAGGTGGTCTGGTCTAGAGCCATACTAAGTATGGGCCGACATAAGAGAGTCAGTCATAAGTAAGACGGGCTCGCATGGATTATGTCGGGTCATGCTTAGTTCCGTCTTTAATTAGACCAGCAGCTAAGGAAGTCCGGCTAGCTTGTCGTTAGCCTCGGCTGGTATGCAGTGGACTGGTCTGGATTCGAGCCAGGTTGGACCGAACTGGACCGGGCTAAGAAGCCTTGATCGGTTTATTTTTTTACTTGCGAAAAAATCGAGTAACATTTTGCATCCCAAGTGCGTACCCATTTGCGAGTGCAAGCTTGTCAAATCATGAAGACCCTGCCGATCGACTACTTGTTATGCATTGAACATGGTGTTGTGCTATTGGCTAAGATGGTTTGATTTTCAAGACTTGACAGAGACATGTCACATCTCCAACATGTGTGATGTGATATAGCACTGATTTTTCCTGAATAGTCGAGATCCTTTTGCCTTTCAAATCTAACGACTGTGATTAAAGAGGTAGGTACATAAATACCTCTCTCCCCCTTCACCCTCATCTTATGCTTTTTACCGAATCTACAAAGTTTCTACCATGAAAATTTCTTAAGACTTCCTAGCTTTCCATGATCTTCAACTGGTAAAAGTTGTAAACCTCATCTTCCCATTTCCTTTTGACTGCTTTTGAACACTTTTCAAACCCATGTTTTGTTATAACAAATAGGTTTCTAGTTGCTAAACTGTTCTTGCTGATTTACTTTTGGATTACTATTCAAAGCATTGTTTTGAGATGGATCTTATGTCACTACTTGGCCAAGGCGTATGCTCTCTGGTCATCTTTTAAATGTCGATAGATCATTATTGCTATGTCAATGGTTCAGTCGATGCTGGTGGACTTTCGTGTTGCCTGCCCTAAAGATACTAAATCTAGGTCAGTTTGGATACTTCAATGCCTTGCTTTAAGGCATGGAAGTTGTCGCTTCTAACACTGATGTCATAGCTAAAGTCTCTGCTGGCTCTTTTGTGTCGTTAAAAGCTTTAAGTCATCACTTGTGATGTTCGAAATGGAAATCTTTAAAGGTGACGGTGCAACTTCTCTTCGATTCCTGTTAGCAAAAAGTTGGCTATGTAGTGATAAAAGCATGAGTTGGTATGTTTCAACTGCACATTTAAAGTTGGATCTTCTAGAGCATTCCATCAATGCATGTCTTTTTTTGATACCTTTGTATGCCTAGCGAGGCAGCATTGTTCCCCTACACTTTTAGAAGATATGAAACATTTTTTTGTTGTGAATCATGTCTAAGTATTTTATTGCTTTATCTTTTCTTGTTTTTCTATACTTAGCTTGCAGGATAGCATATTTCGAATAGCTAGTGCAGTCCCTATATTAGTTGTGGAAATGTCATTTTTTTAAGATAGATTAAATAGTAATGTATGGTAATGAGATGGGTTGTGTCCAACCATTCATATGAACCATGTATCAGCTTATAAGTGAGCTCGAGTAGAGCGTTAACTGTTAAGCCCTGTCATCTTTAGATATATAAATAGGCATTTGGAAGCCAGGTCTGAATGTGTTGCTATATGGCATTCTTGACACAAATCAGAGTTTTGAGTAGCTCGAGGATTCCCCAGGAGACGCATAGCCGATAGCTATGATCACCAGTTCGGTTGTCTTGCCCTGTTTTTGCTGTGGGCATTTGTCGGCTCGGGTATTTTTGTGGAGGGAGTATCCCTGGGCGACGATAAGAGAATGGGTTGGTATGTTCCATCTGCACATTTGAAGTTGTATCTTCTTAAGCTTTCCAACAATGCACCCTTTCCCTATTCACAAAATGTGATGCTATTTGCGCTAGTATGTTAACCATCATTTAGTGAAAGTTGGGAGGCAAATGAAGTTATCGAGCAATTGATGAGATTACCATACAGAGTGCATGCATAATTATCATAACTTAGTTGATAGTAGCAATAATGTAAAGGAGCAAATGTGCATGCATTGTAGTTGTGCATTATACGAAACCAAATTAGGATTATTGTCAAAATTCTCGAAGGAATTTACTCTACAACTGGAGGAGACGGTGGAACAAAGTTCACCGTCAATATCACCAAGGTTAGACATGGTGCAAAAGACATGAAAAGAGTTTGCATAGGAGGAAAAAAGTGAAGCATGTTGAGAGCTTTAGAGGAAGGCCCTCCTTTTGAGCATGTTATATTATTAGTCATTAGTACATACCAATGAATTAATGATAGGTAATATTCAAAATATATGGATAATATCATATAATGCTAGTGATAGAATGGACATGTTAACAAGATGTAACAAATCTAAAAGAAAAGATGTAAAATATTTTTTGTATTTATGACTTAGTCCGCTATTTAGGAAGAAAATTTGAATATGAAATAAACAAATTTGAAATCTAAACATAAACAAGAAAAGAAAGTAGGATTTGCACACATTCGTGTCTAATTGATTGATAATTAAAAAAAATTAGGAGGAACCATAAATATATAGTAAGACGATAAATTATTCATCATTTATAACATTCGGATATGAACAGTGTAATTTGTATGTATCAATATTTTTTTCCCATTTCATGCATTGAATAAAAAATGGTATTTCCTTTTTTTGGAAATTTAATTATGGTTTCTTACCAAAATATTGGTAAACTTCGAGGTGCATTCCATCAGCGATATTATAGACAAAAATTTGAAAAAATAAAAACGAGAAATTTCAATTAAATTTCATCGAAATTTCCCAATATTAACCGCACCGATGTCAGAGTAAAAATATGACTGCATAAAAGCACGCAATCATATTTTTAATGCAAAAAATGTATAACTACATATTGCTTTGCAATCATATATACATGTTGTAACAACCCGCATAGTTTACGATTATATATTTAAATATTTTATTTAAATATAGCATCGTTAGTTGAATTTAAAGTCCGAAATGTGACTTTTTATAAACAGTCGAATCCGGACTCGAGACCACTTTCGTTCAGTTCAAAACGATGTTTACAACTTGTTTGAGTATAAACATCGATATATTTGGAGTTGATTAGGATTTTGGTATTTTCATTTGGGCTTTGGGTTGTGTTTTAGCCCACTAACCCAATAATAGAACCCAAACTCTTCTACCAAATACCCTAACTCCTCTTCCCTTCATTCATTCTACTCATAATAATTCCTAACACTCAAGCTAAAGGAAAAATGGGTGAAAGAGGGGAGATTGGAAATTCCTAAGCCTTAGATTTCTTAGGAAATTCAAGTTCAAGTTCTAAAATCAAGGAGAAGCTTAAATAAGCATCCTCTTCATCTTCTTCATCTCAATCCCTCTTCAATTCTTGATTTTTCCTATAACCTAACTTAGGAAATTCATTGCATTTGGTAATAGATTGAAGATTCTAGAGGTGTTGTTGAAGAGAAATCAATCTTAGCTTGTTTTACAGCTTCTCATTTCTATATTTGAGTTTAAAGGTGGCTTCTTGAACTCACATCTATGTCTATAGATTTCATTGTTGTTGGGTATGAATTCCTAACATCTATTTCATGTTCAATTGCTTTTGATTTAAATTGATTTGGTGAATATTCCAATTTTTGGTTTATGAAGTCAAAATTTATGAAAATCCTACTATGGATATTTGGACATGTTATTTGGGATGTATCGAAGAGCCTATAGGGTTGGGTTGTCGCTTGGCATAAATCTCTAGCCTCCGTCGCTCGTTCGATCGCTTTCGAATTGATTTAGCCATCATTGGCCTATGCAAATTGTTGTCCAGAACAGGCAACCGGACGTCAGGTTGAGGAATCCAAACGTCTGATTAGGGCACAAGAAGAAAAAAACGACGATAAAAAATAAAATTCTAGAGCCAATAATCAAACGTCTGGTTAAACCCTACCAGAAGTTTGGATGGCTTCAGAAAATAAAAAGGAAAAAGGATAAAAAATATGAACTTCCAAAGCCTCCGGTCAGACGTCTGGCTAGACCAACCAGACGTCTGGTTTTTTGGGATTTTGTCTTTTTGCAATTTTTTGAGTGGATTTCCAGTTTTTATCGATTTTTGTTGATCCGGTTAGTTATTGTCATTTATTATCGACTTTGATGACTTCTTTTCTGGATTTTTGGGAATATCCATTTGATTGGATTTGATATCGATTTTTTTTATGCTTTTAATTCACGTCGTCGAATGTGGATCTTGGTGATAGATTGTTTTTACAATCATTTCTGTGATTTGTCACTTTAAAATACAAAGATTTATATACTAGTAGTAAATATTCAAACTCTTTAACAAAAATGATTTCAACGTTACTTTTAATACAAAACTTGTTTTTAAAACCGTTTTCCAATCTATTAGTATATACAAACCTTTACTTCATTCGTATGAGAAATCCAATTAAACGATTTAGCAAAACAAGTGATATGAAATGCTTGCGTTTACTTTGTCGGTTAATTCTTAGACTTGTTCGATTGAAATCTTGTAACAATTTTCGAGTGGAAATCTTCAATTTGCTCGTAAATATTTAAGTTAATCCAGTGGTTATGGAATATGAAGCTAAACTCATTTATTTACTAGCTTAGTGTAATTTACACTTATTGATCAATGATGATCATTTTGTGGTTTAGACTAGCGATATGCGATGTCTCTTTGTCTGTGTGGGAGACTAAACCCCATTTCGATGGAGCTTTGGCTCAAATTGGTGGGGTAGCGACCCATGGTCTTCGGGCCGTTTGTGGAGCTTCGGCTCAAATTTGATGGGTTAGCGACCATGGAATAGCGTTCCATTTGTGATACACGTGTTGGTGAGTTTTCATGCTCCCGTTTGTGATAGGCCTCCCCCTTTATGTTTTCTAGATTTCTTTGATGATTTCTGGAATTTGTGTTTCACCAATTTTTTCAATTTGCATTGATATGTTTTATCAATATTTGAGGTTTGGTGAATAAGTTGAAGAATATGATATTCTTTTTGGATATTTGAGAAGATTTGAGATATTGTATGATTTTCATTGTTATCAAATATATGCTTGTCAGGGCATGGCATTATTGGTATCATATATTTTTGTCATATATCTTATCATATCTCATCTTATATGATATTTATAGCTAGACTGATCCGTTTATTATTTTTCTTCTTAAATAATACTCGGGTCAGACCGAGATGTTTCAGGTGCTTCCACTTGACTTCTTAGCAGGGACTAGCTTCTGACTTTTGGCTAACTACTTTAGCTCAATAGTTTTTGTTTTTATACATTCGAGATAGAGACTCCTTGATGTATATATATATTCTTTTGTCTAGCACTTGTACCTATTCTTTTGTGATGTAGTGGATCTTGTATGACCACTACTTTGATGTTCACTTGTATGTGATATATTCATATCTGTTTCCGCCTTAGTGATATGAATATCTATGACTGATTTTGTGTTATGCTTATTTTATATTTGTTTCCGAAGACCACATAGCCACTATGTAGTAGCTTTGAGTTTGTAATTGATATGTCAGATTTCCTCTTGAAATGAAATGCATGACCTTCTATCTGACATATCGGTACTCGCACAAATCAATTACACAGATGGTCGCTCCTTAATACCCTTATTCTTCGTGCTAGTCGACGGCGTTACCCCGTAGTGTCCTTGGCTAGTGTGAGTATAAAGGTGGGGCGTCACAGCTTGGTATCAGAGCCAAACTTCGGAACAATATAGAATAATCTAGCAAGGATCATTGTCCTAAGTCTCTCTTGGGAATCGTGCCTTAGGATTTAATTCGAGTCATAGGACATGTTTTATCCTATTTCTTTTATGATGCCTTGTTTTATCAATCAAGTTTGTTTGATATTCAATCTTAGAATAACCTTTTTCCTCTTCTTTTTTTCTTTCTTAAAGAAGAGAAATGGTAAGACCTGGCCGTCCCAGCGCCGGTCAATCCAGTGCTACTCCTCAGGATGGTGTATTCATGTCTGCCCAACAGCTTTTGGATCTTGTAAAGAATGCCCAAGCTACCGGACCAATTCCTGAGCCTACTCATCTTAAATCCAGGTTTGCATGCTTGTGCAGTGATTATACCAATTTGGGTGGAAGGCCATTCAAGGGTTCCGAAAGCGTTATAGAAGTCCAAGCTTGGCTTAGAACATGCATCGCCTCTTTTCTTGTTTGAATCTCGTGGATCCACATCGGGTCCAAGTGGCTTCTAGCATGCTCCAGGAGAGAGCATTAGATTGGTATGAGCTTTTGATTTCGGAAATTATTGAAGCGGATCTTACTTGGGAGCAATTCCGGGAAAGGTTCGAGTTGAAGTTTGTGCCGGAAGCTGAAAAGGTAACTTTAGCTCGACATTTTATTGACCTTGTTCAAGGTGAATCTTCTATGACAGATTATGTTGCATCTTTTGAATCCCTCTCTAAATATGGGGTCGAGTATATTAATATCATTGAAGAAAAATCAGAGACTTATCTATGGGTTGAATAAGAATCTCAAAAAGGCTTTACTTTTGAAACTAGAAGTTTCTTTCGATCAGCTTGTAGATATCGTTCTTCGACTTGAAGAGGCCGGTAAAGAAAGTGATGGTGATGTTGGAGGTGCCAAAAAAAACTTCAATAACAACAAGAAGAGGCAACTCGATAGTAAGTTCAATGGCCCTGATCCCAACAAGAAAGGGAAGCCAGCAACTTCGGTAGCAAAGACTCCTACCTCTAGTCGTGGAGAATGCTACAATTGTGGTTCTAAGGACCACTATTCAAATAAGTGTCCGAAGCCCCTTACTTGTCGCTATTGTAAAAGTTTGGGTCATCCTAAATCTTCGTATCCCAAACTTCAAATCAAGAAAGAGGGAAAGTTGAATGTTGTGCAAGCCCCTAGTAACACTTCTCTTGGTCAAGGTATTTCTCATTATGTCCTTGATGGAATTATTATGTTTCGTGATCATTCTATTCGAGTTCTTTTTTATACGAGTGCATCTCACTCTTTTATATCAAAGGAACTTGTTAATACTTTGTCTTTAAATGTTATGGGCTTGATGACGTCATTGAGAATTGCGAATCTGGTTGGTGGATCCGCAACACTCAGTTTGTTTTATGAAGATGTCAAGATTATTTTATTTGATCATGTTTTTCAAGCCGATTTGCATGTTATGCGCTACCTAGGTTTCGGAATGATTTTGGAAATGGATTGGCTTAACCGTTATGAACCCCACATCCTATGTCCCGAGAGGACTATCAGTCTTCGACATCCTCAATCTGTTAAGCAGATTTCTATTGTTCTTAAAGATTCAGATTCCAATTCGGTAGCATCCTTATATTCTCTAAATCCACATGATGACGATAATGATGATGAGGAAGATGTCATTTCCCTCATTCACGTTGTTTGTGAATTTCCCGATATATTTGAGCCCGTTTTAGGATTACCCCCTAAGCGAGCAATTGAGTTTAGAATTAATCTAATTCCTAGAGCTCTACTTATCACTCGTCCTCCTTATCGTATGTCCAACAAGGAAAATGAGGAGATGCATAAACAATTATCCGAATTGGAAGCAAAACAATTTATTTGATCTAGTTCCTCTTCTTGGGGAGCTTCAGCTATTTTTATGAAGAAATCCGATGGTACACTTAGGCTTTGCGTTGACTACCGCAAGCTTAATGATCTTACCATCAAGAATAAATATCCCTTACCTCGGATTGATGATCTATTCAATCAACTTAGCGGTGCTAGAGTCTTTTCATAGTTAGACTTAGCAACTGGTTTTCATTAGCTTCATATTGCAGAGGATAGCATTCCTTTGACATCGTTCCATACTCGTTATGGATCTTATGAATGGCTTGTTATGCCATTTGGTTTAACGAATGCTCCAGCTTATTTCGTTGACCTTATGAATCGAGTTTTCAAAGACTTCCTCGATCGATTTGTTCTCATCTTTATTGATGATATTCTTGTTTATTCTAAAACTGAGGAAGAGCATGAAAAACATCTTCGAATTGTGTTGGAAACCATTAGGAGCAATCAATTGAAAGCAAAATTTTCTAAGTGCTATTTTTGGCAATCCCATGTGAAATTTTTAGGACATATTAATTCTGAATTCGGAATTTCCATGGATTCTTCAAAGATTGAGGTGATTCAAAATTGGAAGAGACCGGAGAGTGTGATGGAAATTCGTAGCTTTCTTGGATTGGCGGGCTATCACCGTCGTTTCATAAAAGACTTTTCTAAAATTTCCGTGCCTCTTACTAGTTTGACAAAGAAGGGAATTAAGTACATTTGGTCAGACAAATGTGCAGCTGCTTTTCAGAAATTAAAAGAACTACTTTCTAGTGCTCCTATTCTTGTGATTCCCGAAGGGAACCAAGACTTTATTATTTATATTGATGTTAGTCGTGTAGGTTTGGGAGCCGTTCTCATGCAAAGGGAGCGTGTTATCGCTTATGCTTCTAGGCAATTAAAACCTGTCGAGACTAGATATGCCACTCATGATTTAGAGCTCGCGGTCATTGTTTTCGCCATTAGAATTTGGCATCATTATCTTTTGGGGGAGAAATTTGTTCTCTACACCGATCATAAATCTTTGAAGTATTTGTTTTCTCAAAAGGAACTTAATTTGCATTAACAACGTTGGCTCGAATTCCTTGCATCTTATGATCTTGATATTCTCTATACTCCCGGAAAGGGAAATCGTGTTGCTAATGCCCTTAGTCGAAAGCAACAAGCGGTTGTTTCCATGATGATATCCGAATGGAATGATCTCGAGGCTTTCTCCACTTGTGAGATTCAAGACCGTGAATCTGATTCATGTTCATCTCTTGTTTTATGTAGCCTTGAGGCTCATCCTTCTCTTTTAGACCGCATCCTTGAAGCTCAAAAGTACGATCCTGAACTGGCTCATCTTAGGAATAAAAATAATATTGATGGTCTGAAAGACTTTGAAATCGATGCTCGTGGTGGCATTCGAAAATTTGATAGATTTATTGTGCCAAATATTAGTGATCTTCGTAAAGACATTTTAGAAGATTCTCATCGTTCTAAATTTACCATTCATCCTGGTAGTAGTAAAATGTATGCGGACATGAAACGAATTTATTATTGGGATGGAATAAAATTTGATATTGCTAACTTCATTAAGCATTGCATGACTTGCCAACTCGTTAAGGCTGAGCATCAAAGGCCCGGTGGGTTATTGCAACCTTTAGACATTCTTGTTTGGAAGTGGGATCAAATTTCCATGGACTTTATTGACGGTCTTCCCCATTCTCATTCGGGTCATGACAGTTTATGGGTGATTGTAGATAGTCTTACAAAATCCGCCCATTTTATTCCCGTTCGGTCCAATCGGACCGTACCTCTTTTGGCCAAACTCTATATTAAAGAAATTGTTAAATTGCATGGAGTTCCTACTTCTATTGTTAGCGATCGTAATCCATTATTTACAAGTGGATTTTGAAAGGGTCTTCAAAAGGCTTTGGGAACGAAGCTTAATTTTAGCACCACTTATCATCCTCAGTACGATGGACAAACGGAGCGTGTGAATCAAACTCTTGAAGATCTCTTTCGTGCATGTGTTCTTGATTTTGGTGGAAGTTAGGAAGATCATATTTCTCTTGTTGAGTTTTCCTATAATAATAGCTTCCAAGCTAGTATTGGTATGACACATTTTGAGGCACTCTACAGAAGGCCATGCTGATCTCCTTCATGTTGGCTTGAAGCCGGTGAGAAGCTGGTTTTAGGTCCAGATTTTATTCGTGATGCCACAGAAAAGATTGACCTTATTCGTCATAGGATGAAATAAGCTCAAAGTAGATAAAAATCCTATGCCGATAACCGAAGAAGAAATTTGGAATTTTCTGTGGGAGATTTGGTATTCATTCATGTTTCACCTATGAAGGGTGTTGTGCATTTCAGTCGATCGGGAAAATTAGTACCTCGATATATTGGTCCATTTTCCATCACCGAACGCATTGGTTCCGTGGCTTATCGCCTTTTATTACCGGCTCAATTTTCTGTTATTCATGACGTATTCCACATCTCTCAACTATGGAAATGCCTTAGAAATTCTGATTCTATTCTTGAACCTGGTGTTATTGAAGAAATTGAAGTTTCACCTAATTTGACTTATGAGCAACATCCTATTTGTATCATTGCCATGGAGGTTAAACGACTTCGAAATAAAGATGTTCCGCTTGTGAAAGTTCAATGGTCCTCAAATCCTAAGGATTGTTCTTAGGAATCTAGAGAATTCATCGAGCGAACACATCCGGATTTACTCTCTCGTGCTCCTTAAGGTGAACTTCTCACTTCAAATTTTGCTTTTGTGTTGTTATGCCTTAGCGCGGTTGTTACTCTTTATTTTCTTGTTAAGTATTGCGAGGATGCAATTTCTTTAGGGAGGGGAGTCTGTAACAACCCGCATATTTTACGATTATATATTTAAATATTTTATTTAAATATAGCATCGTTAGTTGAATTTAAAGTCTGAAATGTAACTTTTTGTAAACAGTCGAATCCGGACTCGAGACAACTTTCGTTGAGTTCAAAACGACGTTTACAACTTGGTTGAGTATAAACATCGATATGTTTGGAGTTGAATAGGATTTTGGTATTTTTATTTGGGCTTTGGGTTGTGTTCTAGCCCACTAACCCAATAATAGAACCCAAACTCTTCTACCAAATACCCTAACTCCTGTTCCCTTCATTCATTCTACTCATAATAATTCCTAACACTCAAGCTAAAGGAAAAATGGGGGAAAGAGGGGAGATTAGAAATTCCTAAGCCTTAGTTTTCTTAGGAAATTCAAGTTCAAGTTCTAAAATCAAGGAGAAGCTTAGGTAAGCATCCTCTTCATCTTTTTCATCTCAATCCCTCTTCAATTCTTGATTTTTCCTATAACCTAACTTAGGAAATTCATTGCATTTGGTAATAGATTGAAGATTCTAGAGGTGTTATTGAAGAGAAATCAATCTTAGCTTGTTTTAGAGCTTCTCATTTCTATATTTGAGTTTAAAGGTGAGTTCTTGAACTCACATCTATGTCTACAGCTTTCATTGTTGTTGGGTATGAATTCCTAACATCTATTTCATGTTCAATTGCTTTTGATTTAAATTGATTTGGTGAATATTCCATTTTTTTGTTTTTCAAGTCAAAATTTATGAAAATCCTACTTCGGATATTTGAACATGTTATTTGGGGTGTATCGAAGAGCCTATAGGGCTGGGTTGTCGCTTGGCATAAATCCTTAGCCTCCGTCGCTCGTCCGATCGCTTCCGAATTGATTTGGCCGTCAATGGCCTAGGCAAATTGTTGCCCAGAACAGGCAACCAGACGTCTGGTTGAGGAATCCAGACGTCTGGTTAGGGCACCAAAAGAAAAAAACGATGATAAAAAAATAAAATTCCAGAGCCAATAACCAGACGTCTGGTTAAACCCACTAGACGTCTGGATGGCTTCAGAAAATGAAAAGGAAAAAGGAGAAAAAAATATGAACTTCCAGAGCCTCGGGTCAAACGTTTGGCTAGACCAACCAGACGTCTGGTTTTGTGGAATTTTGTCATTTTGCCTGTTTTTGAGTGGATTTCCAATTTTTATCGATTTTTATTGATCCGGTTAGTTATTGTCGTTTATTATCGACTTTGATGACTTCTTTTCTGGATTTTTGGGAATATCCATTTGATTGGATTTGATACCGATTTTTTTTATGCCTTAATTCACGTCGTCGAATGTGGATTTTGGTGATAGATTGTTTTTACAATCATTTCTGTGATTTGTCACTTTAAAATACAAAGGTTTTTATACTAGTAGTAAATATTCAAACTCTTTCACAAAAATGATTTCAACGTTACTTTTAATACAAAGCTTGTTTTTAAAACCATTTCCCAATCTATTAGTATATACAAATCTTTACCTCATTCGTATGAGAAATCCAATTAAACGACTTAGCAAAACAAGTGGTATGAAACGCTTGCGTTTAATTCATCGGTTAATTCTTAGACTTGTTCGATTGAAATCTTGTAACAATTTTCGAGTGGAAATCTGCAATTTGTTCGTAAATATTTAAGTTAAGTCAGTGGTTATGCGACATGAAGCTAAACTCATTTATTTACTAGCTTAGTGTAATTTATACTTGTTGATCAATGATGATCATTTTGTGATTTAGACTAGCGATATGTGATGTCTCTTTGTCTACGTGGGAGACTTGGAGCTTCAGCTCAAATTGGTGGATTAGCAACCCATGGTCTTCAGGCCGTTTGTGGAGCTTCGGCTCAAATTTGATGGTTTAGCGACCATGGAATAGCGTTCCGTTTGTGATATACGTGTTGGTGAGTTTTCATGCTCCCTTTTGTGATAGGCCTCCCCCTTTGTGTTTTCTTGATTTCTAATTGATGATTTCTGGAATTGGGTTTCACCAATTTTTGCGATTTGCATTGATATGTTTTATCAATATTTGAGGTTTGGTGAATAAGCTAAAGAATATAATATTCTTTTTGGATATTTGAGGAGATTTGAGATATTGTATGATTTTCATTGTTATCAAATATATGCTTGTCACGACATGGCATTATTGTTATCATATATTTTTGTCATATCTTTTATCTTATCTCATCTTATATGATATTTATAGCTAGACTAATCCGTTTATTATTTTTCTTCTTAAATAATACTTGGGTCAGACCGAGGTGTTTCGGGTGCTTCCACTTGACTTCTTAGTAGGGAATAGTTTCTGACTTTTGGCTAACTACTTTAACTCGGTAGTTTTTTGTTTTTATACATTCGAGATAGAGACTCCTTGATGTATACATATTCTTTTGTCTAGCACTTGTACCTATTCTTTTGTGATGTAGTGGATCTTGTATGACCACTACTTTGATGTTTACTTCTATGTGATAGATTCATATCTATTTCCGCATTAGTGATATGAATATCTGTGACTGATTTTGTGTTATGCTTATTTTATATCTGTGTAGTAGCTTTGAGTTTGTATTTGATATGTCAGATTTCCTCTTGAAATGAAATGCATGACCTTCTATCTGACATATCGGTACTCTCACAAATCAATTACACGGATGATCGCTCCTCAACGGCCTTATTCTTCGTGCTAGTCGACGGCATTACCTCGTAGTGTTTGCTAGTGTGAGTATAGAGGTGGGGCGTCACACATGCATTGGAAAATATGATTACATAACTATTATGTAATAATATTTTTATACATGCATTAAAACATGACCACATAACTATTATGCAATCATATATACATGCATTAAAAATATGACTACATAATTCTATGAAACATATATTTCATGCAATAAAACATGACCACATAATGATATGTAATATGTAATTCATACATAAAAATATGATCACACGGGAGTTGTGCAGTAATCTTTTTAATTTTTTTGCAATTAAAGCACTTGAAAGCTTATATAACAAACGAAAACTTAACTGTCTTTCTCAAATGTCTTTCTCTCAAATGCAGTTAAATCAAAAATAAGAACTGTTTTTTTTATTTTTAATAACAAGAGGTACTTAATTTAAGCAGAGTATTTATTATGATGTCTCGAAAAATCGAGTCAAAGACCTTTAGAACCACAATTTAAAGATTTTTAACACTTGAGCCGATGGTCCTTCACGGATAAAAAATGATTTAAGAATTTGATTTTTACATATCAACAATGCGTATGATTAGAAAGCTAATAAAATGATTAGTGGTGAAAATAATTTTTAAATTCAATTTTTCTTTTAAGTGGTTATTGCAGTTCTAAGATTGGGAATAGATGCATTTTATACCATAGCAGCGTTTCAGTTACATTCGTTTTATGTGGTACCTGTAGTAATTATTCGGTAGCATATGTTTCCATGCCTAATTTTAACATATGCCTAATTTTAACATATGTGCTAAAGGACAAAAATATTTGTCATTTTTAGGCTGAAGGACACAAAGTTTCATTTTTGGGCTGAAGGACAAACTTTGAAAGAAAATTAGGCTAATTATCCTTCAACCTAATTATCTTTCAAAGTTTGTCCTTCAGCCTAAAAATGAAACTTGTTGTCCTTCAGCCAAAATTTTTATGAAAATTTGTCTTTGTGCGTATTTTCCACTTATTTTTACTATACTCCTTTATAAACTATTTCATATATCTCTCTTTTTTACATCTTTTGTTTCAAAATTTAAAAATAACTGTCAAAATGTGTATTGCACGCGGTTATGAATTATAAAAAATGACAATATAAATATATATTAAAGTTAGTAAAATTACCTATATATCTTCTGAATTACACTTATTTAATTGGAAATAAGAATGTATATTATAAAAGGAAATTGAAAGAAGGCTTTATACTTAATTTTTATAATTACAAGAATGTACTTCGAAATTACCACCATTGGATTTGTCAGCCTAGAATTTTACGGTAGAAATTAAAGACGTGTACTTCTTTTTTACTTATTTGTTTTACATTCTTCTCTTTCGTAAACTATTTTTTATATCCTTCTTTTTTTAGTTTCTTTCTTTTTTTTTCTTTTTTCGTTTCAAATTTTAAAAGCGGCCGCTGTGACGTGTATTACAGTGGTTATGAGTAATGGACGTATAATCTAAAAAAGCGTGTTTAGCTTAGTAAAATTACTCAAATACTCCTGTAATTTTTTTATTTTTTTTTATTTTTTTAAATAGTGATGTAATTTATAAATGAACATTGAAATGAACCTAATGTTAATTTTTTTATTATCATAACAAGGATGTAGTCAACATTATTTCCATAGAGGTATACATGAAGAACATGTTCTTCTTGACTTAAGGTTGATAACGGTGAATGTGAGGAAAGCAACTCGCGTGCATTGATTCTTCGTAAGTATATGCTCCAACGGTTAACAGCTCAAATTTCGCTGCACAAAAATGGAACAAAATAAAATAAAATAGAACAAAAACTGCACCTAGCAAAATACAAGCCTACAGCAAGACAAGAAACTTGGGTACACGGGGATTTTGCTTTGTAAAAATGCAACGTTGATGAATGGATGAATATTCAAAATTAATACTGCAAAAGAGGGCATTTACATTATTTATTACCAGCAACAGGAAAAAGAACCACAATCAAACAAAAAATCATCAGCAGTGCATTAGGCGTATGCTCAATTATGATCAAAGCAGAAATTCAATACAAGGCATTAATCAATTCCAGTATAGTTACACTAGCAATGTAAGTTGAAGACATGCAACTAAACTCTTACATCAACAAAGGAAACACCAAAACTGCAAAACATTCACTTAAAAAAAACTCCCATTTAACAAAAATGATAATACACTCAGAACTACAAGACTGAAGCATCATTGAGCATATATTTCAATATATTCAGCTCAAACCAAACAATGCTCAAATATATGATGACTTCGATTCTAAAGCATTATCAAATTATGCCCAAAAATTTAATAGAAAGACTAGAGATATTATCATGCATGCATCTCTATCTACCATAAGGATTGTATCTTCCATATCCTCTGCCTCTGCCACTGTAACCACTACCATCTCCGTACGCATTACCGACTCCATATCCACCACCATACATGGGCCCACCCGAACCATATCCACCGTACATGGGCCCACCTGGGCCAGGGTTATTATATCCTGCGTATCCATAACCATAGCCTCCACCACCATAGGATCCACCACCTCTTCCACCATAGTTGAAAGCAGCAGATCGATAAGCACCGACATTTCCATAACCAATATTCGACCCATAGCTGTACATATTCATGCTACCACCACCTGAAGATCCATAAATACTTCTACTGCCGCTACTAAACTTCACTGTATCCATTTCGGACCTTTTCGGTTCTGCTTTCTTTATCTCCACCTGCAGTTCGTTTTATTTCTGTTACTCCAATGTAAATAGAATACATATAAGGGTTCATTTTGCAAATATGCTTTCCGGTGGAAAAAAATACATCCACATTTCTTAAATGCGCATGTACTGAACATTGGAGTACAGCTTGTGTTGCTTTATCAGATACATCGTACATCGACATGTCACAGATATGTCAATGGAATTTATCTGATTAGTTATAATAGATGTATGGATACATCGTACAGCTTGTGTTGCTTTATCAGATACATCGTACATCGACATGTCACAGATATGTCAATGGAATTTATCTGATTAGTTATAATAGATGTATGGATGGATATATAGTATATAGTACTTTAGTATTCATATTGTCAAAAATCTTAAACTCTGCTATTTAAATTCCATTTCAAATTGAATCTCTCCCTCTACGATTCAAATTCAAATTTGGTTAAGACCACAACTGAGAAAAATCGCGCAATCCATACTGAAATAATCAATGCCACTAATTTGGATCCAAAATTCCAATTCTAATGTTTTCTAAACAAAAAGAGAAAATTGAGATTTATGTTTAAATGTAGAAGTTTAAACATCAAAATCAATTCCAAATGTGCACAAACCTTCTAGTGACCAACTGATAGGGGTAAAAGAAAACAAGGAAACTTGCCTGCTTTCCTCCAATATCATGCATTTTACCCTTGGAAGTTATCTTTTCAACTGCATCCTCATTAGCAAATGTCACAAAAGCAAAGCCTCGCGACCGTTTGGTGGCATGGTCAACCATAATCTGAGCTTCAACTACTTCTCCATACGAGCTACAGTGTGCTTTCAGTTCATCTGAAAACAATCACCGTATATTATATGGTTACTTTGACAATTACATAAATATCAAAATATAAAAGCAGCACCTGGTTAATCCTCGTCAACTACATACCTCTATGAATATAGAATATGTGTTGTGGATTCCGTACATACTTCGACCGAGTAAATTAAAAAAAAAACTATTAATCACCTACCATCAGTGTATGTTGGCGGTAGACCACCAACGAAAACTTTCTTTGTTTTGAATCCACCTGCTTCTTTGGTTGGCGTACCATCTCTTGGGAGCACTCTTTTAACGTCTACCTGAAATTTCGCAATCAGAAAATTAGTTTATATTCTGAATCTCCAATATTAGTAGGTGATGACAATACTATGAATATTAGCAAAACTTACTCTTCTTTCATCTATGATATGCTCATCATTTAGAACTTTGTCAAGCACGGATGGATCGGCAAATGTAACAAATCCAAATCCACGAGGTTTTTGTGTAAACTTATCTTTCATTATGACTGAATCGGTGATCTCCCCATATTTACTGAAGTGACTGGAGAATGTTTCTGGATCACACAATAGTAGGAAGACATTAATGGTAGGTTGATAACATGATATATTCATACTCAGTTGATTGATAATATCTTTTTACACTAATTGCATACATGATTCCTAGGTGCAGTGTGTTGATAGGCACAGAAAAGCATTAACACAAAACAACTACTATCAACCTCGAAAGTAGGACGATTATACGTCGAATGTCAAATACACAAACCTTTATGATAAAACCTATCAAAAATACAATATAACCTGTTTTTTATAAGCAGAGTAATTTGCAGGTTGGTGACTACAGTAAAGTTCTGCAACTTTGAAAGAAGAAGAAAAAACATTGAGTTTCGCAAGTGGTTCACAACTGAGATCAATTTGTTCAACCTGCTAAAAATGTTAACCAATATTAACAGACTATTTTTGTAGAGGCCTTGGCCGTTGTTGACAGCATTCATGTTCACTGATTTCTCAAAAGGTAGAAATGCAATCTAATATATTCATACTTGTGTTTCTCAGTGATTCATCCTGTTCATTTTATTTTTATTTTTACTTGTTTTCCCAGGGTGAAAAGAAGAAATGTTGGCAAGATATAGAAACTCTTCCTGTATGTTAATTGATTAAGGGACCAAACTGTTACATGGAAACTATAGCAGCTAAAGGATGTCAAAAACTACCCAATATGTTGGTCCAAACCGTAAAAGAATTGGTAAACAGAGTCTTCTACTTATAATTCTATTTATAAGCAAGTTTGTAACACCAACTACCCAGTAAACAAACATGCATTATTATAAATGCATGTGAGCATGTGAAGAGTGAAGAACGAACCTAGATTTCAAACCAAATCAGAATGATGGCCACTAGAATAGACATACATACTCTAATCAGATGTCGAGCAAATTGTGCATAAGCACATTATATGTTGCCAGGTTTCTAACAGATGGCTAAATCGATAAATGTTATCAATTGAACTATGTATCTTTGGAGATCAACTTCGCAATTAACTACATACAATATTAGGGTATTGACCAAGAACTAATCCTAGATGATATAGTGATCACGAAGAAACAAAACTTGCACGACATATTGTTGCCTAAGGGCTGCAGCTTTAAAACAATTATGAAGTTGGACTTTGCTTAGATGAGTGATAAACGGTGACTTTGAGCCTTATACCGCGCTTCAAAAAAGTCTGAACATAATTTAATGTTTAAGATATAGATATACAATTAAAATGTCCTGTTACCTGTAGAACCCTTTGTGTTTAGGTATTGTATCATTCAAATAAATGAACTAGACAATTGTATCCAAATTGTTCTGTTGAACTGGGTGTATTACTCATAGTAAGGGAAAGCACTGCCAGATTTTGAAAATACGCCTGAAGTTATTGGTAACGGAAACTTCAGTAATTTTTAGCATGATTTTCGGTGTTCAAGTTGCACAAGAGATTAAAAAACAAAATACATTAGTTTCTTATAATACAAAATCAATTAATGGTTTTTATTAAAGTCTCAAAATTTCCTTCTTTTAATATGTGACTACTGACGACATTTATGAACAAGATGAGCATTATATTGAACATGTAAGCTTAATAATTATAATAATAAGCTTTGAAAGGGAGAGCACTTTTCTTTAGAAGTTAGCACACTATATTTAGGACTGTTATGGTAATGGTAAATTTATCGTTACCATACCAATACCAAGCAACTAATAACCAATAAGCTAAATCGGCATACTGATACAATCAATATGATAATGGTAAATTTATCATTATTAACGGTAAATGTAGCGATAAAGAAATGTCAAAACTAATGGTAACGGTAAATTTACCAGTCATATTAATCTTATTTTATTTTACTATTTAATTAATCTTAACCATAAAAACTTTTTAAGATTTATCATATTTTAAGGAGATGATTGTCGTATTATTTGTGATTTTTTATTTTTTTTGCTTTATTATCTTCAAAGTTTAAGATTAGCAAAATTATTGTTTCACATTATAGTCAATGGTTTACCAGTGTATGGTATACCAATAAACATTTTACCAGCAGTAACGGTAAAGTATCAGTGGTCATTTTTGACTTACCAATAGTACCGGTACGGTAACGGTTTTTTCGTATGATTACCATTACCATAACAGCTCTAACTATATTTGTATACAAATGTGTCTTTGATGATACTGCAAATTTAAAGTCACATGTACAGCTGCACACTCTACTGAAATTTGAATACTGGCAACAAGTTGCAATTCCAGAAAAAATAGTTTATAACTATATATGTAGCAATGAGAAAAAAATTGAAAAGGCAAAAATAAGCATATTATGTAATATAATTGTGAGAAAAACATGGCAGTTTACATTTTTAAGAATTGGCATTATCATGAAGACTTATTTGGTATCAACTTCATATACATACAAAATCTTAATATATGTATGAATTGAGGTTCACGGTTTCGATCTATGTTACCACAATTCGCACTTAGCAGAACTGCTAAGTGCGTTCTGAAACGCTATACATCAACATTCCAAAGCACTATGCGCACAAGATTTGATATACTAACTTTAATGTTCCAAAAACGTTGAATTTAGCATTCGAAACGTTTAATTCAATGTTCTAAATTGCAGATTTTGATGTTCCAAAATGTCTAGTTTGACGATTTTATACGTACTGTGTTAACATGTATGGATTTTATACGTACTGTGTTAATATGTATGAAGTAATAATGACATTCTATTAAAATATAAAACATCAAGTAATACTGATTTTGTATTGAAAATGAACAAATAATGAAGTATGATTTTAAATCAGCTTGAGAAGACTGAAAACTTATTTCCTACTTTATTTTAACTCTCAAATACTATAATAGTATAAAGCAACATATATATACTTACAAACTCTCCATTTAAACTCATGTATTCTTTTCTTTTTTCATATAATTATCTTCCAAATGTTTTCTTCCTACCCATATTTTTTTTCAAAAACAATTAGTACATTAAAATATAGTATTTGGAAAAAGAAAAAAATGGTTTTTGTTTATTTAAAATTTATGAAATTCAAGTCAATCCAATATTTTCAGCTAAGTTTCAATATTTTCAGCTAAGATTCCCTTTTTGGATTCCAGTACTTTTTTTGTAAGTTATATCAATAGTGCACTTGTATTTTCAAAAGAAAATTAATATGTATTATAGTTAAAAAAATGTTGATTCAATTAGTGAGTTCATCGTTTTTTAAATCATTTCAGTAAATTGGGTTGGAATTGATACAAGTAACACAGTTTTTCTTGAAGCTAATGGGTCTTTGCATTTTTCGTATTATGTTGTTTCATTTATTACATTTATTATTATTTTACATGTTTGGTGCTTTTCTTCCCATTTTCTACCCTAAATTTTTATTTACCATTCTTTTAGCATTTGAAATCCTTAACTGAAATTTTGATTGGATTATGTCCCGTTTAAATCCAGAACTGAACCAGAACGACCTTTCGGGGTTCCCGTCCAAATTTTGATCCATGGTGTAAATGGTCATAAACCCTAAATACATTTGGGAAACTTGGTGAGCGCCTGAATAAGAAAAGAGGGCACCGTGTTAGAAGCTGTTCGATTGACTTGGATTGAGAGGAATATGAGACTTCGCTCACATTAAAAATGAACACCCTTTCTTGTGTGTTCTTTTGGCTAGGTTTAGTTCATTGCAGCAGATGAGAAAATGCATTAAACATGCAGGAAAAAGGATAATTGTTGTCAGAGAGGAAGTCTAATAAAAAAATCCATGCTAATGATGCTCATATTAGTATGATATAATTTTGGAGCGTGGAAGCCGGTTAAATTCTTTTTTAACTGCAACAATGGAACACGCAACATTGAAGAAAAAATATAGCAACTGTTTTCTTTGAAAATACTGTATTATAATTTTCATTCTATATATATATATATATATACACACACACACACACATATATATAGGCCAGTTAAATTTTTCCTTCAGTTAATGATGATGCTTTGTAGTCCTTTTTTTTTTGGTCTTACACTTGTAGGCATAGTTGTCAAGGAGAAAAGGCCTCTGCCCCTCGCCTAGCGCTTTTTTGCGCCTAGGGTTTTTTTGGACGCCTTGAGCATCATTTATTCTATTTTACAACCAAATAAACTACAGTAAAAAATTACACCAAAACTCAATTTTTGGCTTCAAAAAATTGCATATAGATGCAATATTGAGAATAAAACATCATATGATCATCATAAATCAAACTAAGAAAGCACAAAGCCATTCAATTCAGATTTTTTTATCAACTAAAACATATACCAGAGATGACGGCGAGGCTAGCTGCGGCAAACAGCTGAGTACGGGCTGGCAGGCGGCGAATAGGATGGCGGCGGAGGCAATTTCAATCTAGGGTTTATTTTTTTGTTCGATATTGAAAGAACAATGTTTTTCCAGTTCGATATTAAGTCGAGATGAATAAACACTTATATTTTGCTTGCTGTTAGATTTCGAAATGTAGCTGGGCTCCATATCGGGCCAAATACTGAGAAAATAAATTCTCTCTCGATAGTGCTGCACAAGGCGCGCTTTTTCAACGCTTCAAAACTCGAGCCCTTTGGCATCTTTGGGGCTTTTTTAGCGCCTTACGCATCGTCGGGGCGTTAAAAGGTAAAAAAGCCCCAGTTTGGTGCCTAGGCTTTATGACGCCTAGGTGCGCCTAGGCGAGGCCTTTAATAACAGAGCTCATAGGTTTTATTAATTTTGTAGTTGGACCAAATGAAAGTAAAATTAAACTTCCCATAGCATCAAAGTACTATTAATACAGAACAATTTTTTCAAAGGCTGCCCTTTTTGTGTTTCTGTCCAAGATGCTTGATGATGTTATAGCACTCCAGGTTAACTGTATTTGTATCACTTATTTAAGCCTCGTATTTTTACTTATATTTTTTTCAGCACTCTAGCATCCTTCTCAGTCTATAACACAGAAAAATAATTTATCCAAGGCTCTGAGGGACAATTTGCAACTGCTTAAAATCAAAATTCAATACTAAAATGTTAGCTTTTTGTTTAAAAGCGGTTTACAGATGTTCTCAAAAGGATAATAAAGATGAACATGCTAGAATGTCGAAAAAAATTGTCATTTTGTCTGAATAGGACGGACAAATGCCCACCTTCCCAATTCAATGGGCTGCATTATCCTTTTAACACATGTTTTACCTGAATTTTTTACAGCTAAACAGCATTTCTGAATCAAGATAGTTCAGATAATCAACATGACATTGGAGATGTTTGACACCTCTTGTAAGTGAATCGTTTTATCCTCTAAATTTACTTCTAAATTGCAAAATGCAAAGATAATTCCCAAAAAAAACACAAGTATCATGAATTTTAACAGCCAATTGTAGTAAAACCAAGCAGCACATTAAGTTTCGGATTCTCTTTCAATACTCGGAAACAAAATTTGCATTCCAATATAATATTGAAAATTAATTATAATTGAAAGGAAAATACAACATAAATAAAGGACATATACCTTCAGTAGTATCCCAAGCAACTCCACCAACAAATATTTTCCTATCAAATAAACAAAGGCAATTTATAAAAAAAATAGTTACTTTGTTTTTTACAAGCTAACCCTAGGTCTAAAAACCAATGAAATATATATACATAAAATCAACTGACCCAACGTCAGATTTGGACGATTTCCTAGAGTCCTGCTTGCCATTCTCCACTTTGCCCTCGATATCAATTTTCGAATTTTCATTCGCTTTATTTTGGTTACCGACTTCTTCTTTCTCTTCTTTTACTTCCTCTTCTCCTTCTTCTACTTCGTACTCTTCCTCCACTTCCTCCTCGACTTCTTCTTCAACTTCTTCGTATTCGTCGCTAATGGCGAGCTTCTCTTCAGCTGGATCCATATTCTGCAGAGTAAAACCCTAGACTATTTTTTTACGGCTTCGCTTTCAACGGAGGGCAAAACCCTAAATGAATTATTTTTGTCTGATTAGGAGACAGAAAAAGAAAGAATGGAGTACAGATTCAACGGTAGGACAGGCTGTATTATATGTGAAGCGCGCCCCTGCTAGGAAAAACATGTTGCGGTATAGCGTGAAATATCAATACCGAAGGAAAAAACTTTTGTTGTGATGGTTCGTTAATTTTGTTTAAAAGGACAAGTTTGTATTTATTCTTGTTCTTTAGACCATTGTCTTTACCATTTAAGCACAAAAACACATACCACGTCTGAGAATTCTACTTTTACCGACATTACAACAATCGTAATCATTTCCTCATTTCATCATTGTGATACAAAACAAGTGAAAATAGAGTTTTTACATCAAGCAAATAAACTCCAAATAAAAAACTGTTTCTAATAGATAAATAGTGTTGATGATAGCTCCAAAATACTTCATGAGCAGATGACTTATGGTCAGTGGCGGCCCAACCTTTTGGGTTGCCCTATGCAGGATTTTTAAAAAAATGTAAAACTTCTAACTTTAAAGCAAGCAAGAATTGAATTTGGGTGTATTTTACTTCAAAGTTGAACGACCAATCATCACACTAAATCTCAACTGTTGAATTATTGTGAATATAGTTCTAGAAAAAATCATCCAAAATATATTTTAGACACATAATATTGTATATATTGCCCACACTTGATCGGTTGTTCTAAATGGTCGTCTTGCTCGTCTTATTCTGAGGTTAGCCCTGCTAATGGTTTCACATATTTATATATGGAGCTATTATTGCTATCAAAAAATCAACAATACAATCATAATATAAGATATAGATATTTCATTTGTTGTAATGGATTTATGTATTGTTTATAGATTAAATACATGTATACCGTGTTTAGTCCATTACGAGGTTTTTCCCTTCTTTCTATAGTTTTGGATTTTTAAATTATATAACCAACGATCCATTGTTTTTAAAATATAAGATTAGTTACAAGCGAATATTGATGGCATTTGTAACTGATTTCAGGCGTAAAAAATAGTGGGGTGTCATAATAGTTGAATAGATTTGTATTGTAGGAGTAGTATGTGTTGTGGTAATTATGTATGGAGAGGAACAATTCGTAATAAACATACACACACATTCAAAAATGTTGCATAACACAAATATAAGATGGTGAAACGTATCATTGTCCTAAAAGTTGAATGGACATCACACTATCCTAAAAGCAAATAGGTGAAGTGACTATACATATCCACAATAATAATGATGGGACATAGAAGTAATATGGTACATTTAGTAATTCATAGTGTTTCACAGTGGCAAACTAATACAAAACACAGATTAACGTGAATAATACAATACATTTTCAACTATTAAAGCGTACAATACAGTTCAATAACACACTAGTACGTAGATAGGATTAGGTATTGAAATATTGTAGATACCGCTGGTCATTTCAGTTATTTTCATTGAATGCCACAAATGCTCAATAAGATCATCTTAAAGTTTTAGATAAATTTCCTTGGATCGAATTCAACACAAACAGACCAAGTAAACCTAAATAGTAACTGGTTCCCACTCACCCACACATATTTCTGTATCATCTGGATCGTATTCTAAATAAGATGGAAACTTGCTTTTTTTCTCAGTAATCATATCATGTAATATCACAAAAGTCGTCATCACATTGCTCAATGCATACAGCTTCCATAATTTAACTGAGTTTTTCTACTATGGAAGCTCTTGATTGTAAAATCCCGAATGCTTGCCCTACATCTTTTATCATTGCTTCTTATTGTTTGGCATAGTGCTTCTTATCTCACTTTTTTAGAGGACTAAGTTACGGATATATGCCATCCGCTCAATAGTATCCCATATCATAAGAATTTCTAACTATATTGTAGTTATGTGCATTGCGGTTCCGTTTGTTAAGGATTTTAAACAAACGTGACTGGTGTAACACGTTAATATCATTCATGAAACCGATACATTCAAAGTACGTGGGCCAAAACCATAAATTGTGTGAAGCAGCTGCTTCTGGTATCATAGTAGCTTTAGATAATGACCAATAAATAAACCATGCCAAGCGATGGAACAATTTTTCATTTTCAATTGTTGCTCAAATATCTCACAAGTATGATTAAACCAACCAGCACAATAAGGTCCGGTCCAAAACCAGAACAGCTAGCACTCGACCCAGCCTCATTCAAACCGACCTATGTTCAACCTGGCTCCATCCCAAATAATCTAATGAGCAAGTCAAAGAAATGTTGAATTGGATTCATATGCCAAGCTTAGCCTGGCACAGACCGACCCAACTAACTCATCTGACCAGACCTGCCTCAAGTGCTTCCCTTCTTCGGCCCGACTTCATTTTAGGCCGCCTTCGATCGGTCCCAGGCAGCCTGTCTCATCATCCCGTGAACGGCTTGGCACACCTCTCGCGACTTGGTCCTTAGCAATATTCAGCTTCATTCAAAAAATCCAGAAGTCACGGATAGACCGTCCTGGATCCTTATGCCTGGCCCGACCTGGTTTAGTTTGATTCAACCACCTTATATGTCTTGACCCGGCCAAAGTGACCAATCTATGGCATGGCTTTCTTAGCCCACCTACGACCGGTCCTAAGTAGTCTGTCTCGTTACTATATCTCAACTCGTTCCTTCGTGATCCAGCCTTAGCATACCCAGCTTCACTCGGCAACCTTCGACAACAACAACTGACCGCTAAGCTTTCTCATCCGCCTTACTACGTGGGCAAGCAAAAGTAAACGATAGATAGTGCATCCAGCTATTTTAGCATGTCTGCTAACAACATGCCTACTCTCATGGCATGTCGCCACATTAAATGTGCATTAAATCAAAGCACACACCTAATACGTGGTGATAGCTGGCATGCTTCTCTATCACACGTTCCACTTGCCTTTAAAGGTGGTTTTCCGCCAACCCATGCAACCTGATCGACGGGCCAGGAGCACTTACCATACGTTTTACTACACAATCTCGGTCATGATCATCCATATCAGCTCCTATAAATACCCAATGTCATACAACATCAAAAATGTTGATTTTTATGCTTAGAATACACATTTTCAGCAAGCTAAAGCCCTAAGCTCTTAAGATTAACATCTTTATGGTCCTAAATTTTAATTTCTTATTATTCTTTTGTAATTCCTTGTAATTGTAAGAAAGAAATATAATAAGAGATCTTCATAGTGGACGTAGCAAAGCTGAACCACACTCGATATCTTTATGTCATTTACTTTAATTTGCTTGGCTTTCCTCCTTATTTTTCATCTTTAAACCTAGTATTAGTAAGTGTCTTTTGTTAATATAAAGCATTAGTCTAATTCTAAAGTTACTAATTTATTACTCGATATTATAGTGCTAGAAGGAGGGCCTTTGCTTAAAACTCTTGATAGAGTTAGGGTATTCCTTATGGGCAATTCTGTAATTTATTGTGAATTATTAACTTTGTAATAATATCCCATTCGAAATAAAAGGTGTTTTCTTTCTATTATATATTTTGTAAAACAAAATTTTGGATGGAAATGTATTAAAAAATCAAAATTTTCAATATGGAAATTTAAATTATATATATATATATATATACATACAATATACAATTATTTCGCACGAATTATTTAAATTTAAAAAAATTGACTTTGTCAAAACTAATATATGGTCCAAAATAAATATTTACATATATTTTATTTATATATTTAATAATACAATATTATTTAAATATATAAATGAATTAAAATTTTATGTAGTTTAATATACATGTATATATATTCGAATTAAAAAAACCATATTTTCATATATGTGTGTGTGTGTGTGTAAATATAAGTTTATAAATTATTTATAAAATAATTAAATATAAATTTGAATTTTTAAAGAATATTTTCAAATCTAGATCTAACTTCAAATTTGAATTCTTCTTAAAAAAATTATTTTTAATTTCGAAGCTTTATGTTTAAATTCATACATAATTATTTTCCATATAAAGATATGTGTTTATGTGTGTGTGTGTATGGTTACTTTTATAATTATATATGCATATATATATATAAGTACATCTTATATTATATTAATATTATATAACAACTAACAACAAATACGTATATGAAGGGGCTAATGTGTTTATTTTCATGTTAATCTCAGCACTTGTATACAGGCATGTTAAACCATGCATACTTTATATATTGCATGTGGACGTGCACGTACATGTGTATTTGATACATACGTACACATAATATATCATTTATATAATCAAATAAAATCTTTATATTGATCGATTAAATAAAATAATATTTTTATTTAAAATTTGTATAGGTTAGATATAAATTAATTTAGACTTTATATGCCTAATAAGATCCAAAATGGTTAAAAAGGTGAAATTCACTTATTTATTCCGCTGCGTGCTGGCCCAGATCCAACAGCTCTTACCTTTCTTCAGTTTTTCTTATTTACACGCTCATTTCACTTTTCACCATGTTAATTACTAACGGTGAGAACGAACTCATCAACTCTAATTACTAATGGTAACACTATCGCTAGTGATATCAGTTCCATCCCTAGGCTTAGCAATCACATGTGCAATGTGCTTCAACGCTCGATCAATGTGGGAAATCTAGCCCGTGAGGTAAATGAACTGAGGAATAGGTTGGACGCTTGGACAACCGTGAACTTTATTCCACCACCCCTTCAGGTGGTGGAATTAACTCCTCTACAACACGTTCTCCCCATTGCTTATGACCTTATGAATATTGTCGATGCAATGGCCCACCCTTCGTAATACCCTGAATCAACATCGAATGATAACATCAGACTCCTGAATACCACAAAAGATAGTCCATTAGGGTAAAATTTAACGCTAAGCATCATACCAAGGTACATCAATGCAATCTCACAATGGAAGATAACATATAATATATTGAATATACATAAACAGAACATGCTAAACAATATACAAGAGACTGCACTAGCGGAAGCAACTGATAAATAAATATCAATATAGAAATTCAGAATACAACACCTTATATCTCAAGTCTCATACACGAGTTAGCATATCTGCCATGTACAAAATCAAAAATATTTACACATATCCCATACGATGACTTCATGCCTCTAAAATGTTCTTGATGTATTACAAGCCTATCCCCAAGCACCTAACTTCCAAAATACTCAATTAAGTACCCAAGAGTTGTCATAACATAAACAACCAAAGACAAAATGTTATTCGGACATAAAGCCTGGTGTAAGGGGAACCATCTCAATATATATTAAAACTATAAATAAAAAAATAGGAAGCTACTAAGGCACAACTAGTCCTCTCCACGAACATGGCTTAGGGGTAATATGGACTGTCCAAAAACAAGAAAATATCCAATAGATAGGAAATCATAGCATAACCTGCTCTTCTCTTGTCATCAATGAGTCAACACAACTAATATAATGTGATTGTCGCGTAACAATATACTATGATACTGGTAAACTATTGTACTAATGAAAGGGTAATAAAGATATCACGATATAAGTCTAGCACATAATATGCAATAAATACTTCCTAACTACTAACATGCACAATCCAAATAATAAACAGCAGATAGAGAATACAGATTGACAACCATCATTACTGATGGGTGGAGTCCACAAAGGATATCTAACATGTTCCAATAATCCACATCCAAGGTCTGTAACACTCCTAATTTTTGATAACATTATTCAGGAGATTTAATTAGATAAATTAAATAAAATAATGTAAAATGTAAGTGATAAGGGAATTGAGACTTGAATTAGTTAATTAAGGGTCGTGCCTAATGAATTAACAAATGGGCTTAAGAATGGGCTTTGGTTAATTAAGTCACGTAAGGGGGTATTAGGAATTGCCGCCCCTAGCTTCCACCCTTATATATATATTTCATTCCCACCTTCTTACTTCCCATTTACGTCATTTTAAAATGCAAACAAAATATAGAGGAACGGCCGACCATTAAGAGATCAAGAGGAATTCAAATTAAAGCTAGAAAATAAAGCGAAATCTATCTCAATCCAATCTTCTTATCTAGAGCATGGTGAATAATAATTCCATCTCAATTTTGGTTTTAAATCATATATTTTCGGATTTAAGGGATAAATTCGTTTTTATGATATATTGGATGATGATATGTTTGATTTAAACAAGATTGTTTAAAAGGGTTTTTACATGGTTTTAGATCAAAATCAAGATTAAATGATGTTTATATACCATGGGAAAATTTTATGTTATGAGAAACATGATTTTGGAGTTAGGTTTCAATTTTGAGAATTTTTCAAGCTATGGAAAGATTATTATGAATTTTCAGAAAATATGGTTATTTGAGTTTATAATTTATTTTGGAAAATATATTGAGAATTTGGGTTTGGAATTTTGATATGTTATATAACATGATTAAAGTGAATTTTTGAAATTTTTGGGGATTTTTCCAAAGTGATTTGCTATGCAAAATAAATTATTTTAGAAGAGGGACTTCTTTGTAAAAATTGAAGGGCTTGTTTGATTAACTTAACCCCGGTTTAGATCTGTATTAGTGGCAGTTATTTTTGAAAAAAAGAATTTGAAAAAGTTAAGGCAACCAATCTGGTGTTGACATGTGGCAAGTTAGTCAGAGAAAAGTTTACTTAAACAAGAATTAAACCTGGTTTTGCTCAGAAAAGTGGTTCCGCCTACTTAGGAAAGTGCCTTTCGACATAGTAGCTTCTGCCTTCATCTTTGTCGAAACCAATACACAAGGTATCACTATTATGGTACGTAGTGGATTGGGGATAGGCGGAAGGTAGGGTGTCAAAAGCATAGCTTCCGAAGGGGTCAAAATCTTGGTTTGTTTTTAAAAGAAAAGCGCATGCCTATGTTTTGTTTTAAGCCTTCGACAGGGTCGAAGCATAATGTTTCGAAAGAGGTTTTAAAGGGGTTTGAAAGGGTTGCCAATAACTTAAGATTGCTTTCAACTGGGTTTCTTACAAATAACAGAATGTTTTGAAAGAAGGGGTTCCGACCTAGTCGATACCCAGCTGCCGTTCTTTGACCTTTCGATGGTGTTGAAGATATCAATGCTGTCGAAAGGATATTGTGTTTTACAAAGTTTTAGCCACTTCCTAAAGCTTTCGAAAGGGGTAGGTGTTCCGAAGGTGATGGTTCCGAAAGGGGTTTCGACTCCAACCTTCCAATGGTTTGCCCAGATGTTTTGTGCTTTCAAAAGAGATGGTGCCGACGCCATCATGTTTCCCCAATGTTTTATAAATGATAAAGATGGTTTCGAAACAGATGTTTTCGACTATATTCACTTTGACCCAAATAATGTTTTAAGTATAAACCAATGCTTTCGAAATGGATACTTTCAATGTTTTCGGAAGGGTTACTTCTAATGGTGTTGGAAGGGGTACTTTCAACTGGTTTCGAAGCTAAAGCTTCTAAAGTTAAATGCTAATACTTTAATATATTCGAAAGGTTTTGAAAGGTAGAATTTAAAGTATTATAATACAAGAGTCTAATGTTTTTAAGAGCTTTCAAAGGAGGTTATCCTATGAAGTTGAAAGCTAGGTTTTGAAGGTATCGAAAGGTTTTATGACCCAAAGTCTATTTTTAAAGGAAAAACCTATGGCAATATTAAAGGAGTTTTATAATGATTTTAAGAAGAAGCTATCTTTGATAAAGAAAAAGGTTAAAGGGATTAACCATGTTTTATTTTAAGCCCATGGGAGTGGTATTGCTATGTTGATATATTGCTTCTTCTAATATGAATATATTCACTTTACAATGGACCCATAACTGCATTTTGGTGATAAAAAGGGTAGGAGAACCAGTTAGGTTAACCCGGTAGTGAATATAAATTGAATAAACTCCTGAATGAGTAGAATTGCATCTAGGAGGTCAGGTAGACCAGAATATAGGATGCTAAAATATAAAAGAAAGATATTGGCATGGGCCAATAGGTTCATAGTAAGCCCATGAAAACTGTATGATAATGGCATGGGCCAATAGGATCATAATTAGCCCATGAAAACTATGTATAAGAGAAGATGTCAAATAGACAGGTTCATAGTTTGCCTATGAAAACTATGTGCAAAGGAAGATGTTAGATAGATAGGTTCACAGTAAGCCCATGAAAACTATGATTGGATACTAGCAAGGCTAGTAGGTTTGTAGTTAGCCCATGAAAACTATATCCGGAAGAAATATTAACAGATGTCAATAGGTTCCTAGTCAACCCATGAAAACTAGGGTAAGCAGAAAGGATATTTGGGTTACCAATAGGTTCTAAGTCAACCCATGAAAACTAGGATAAGAGTAATATTGGAGTTACCAATAGGTTCATAGTGATCCCATGGAAACTATGTAAATGGATAGGGAGTCCTTAAAGGTTTAGCCGGTTATTAGTTAGCTCATTAAAACTTATAGGTTAATAGTAATCCTACAAACTATAACCGAGACAGATAGTCTAAATTGAATGGGGATGGGTAATCCATAATTTATTCAATTGTTTGCATATCATCATATTATACTATTTTGAATTGTTTCAACCATTGTGCATGCAGGAGCACAGTATATGGTTTTAGAAAGGTTTTGAGATACTAGTGAGGGAAAACCCGTTCCGCTAAGCGGCGTGGTCTCAGTTGATATCTAAATGATTTGAGATGGTAGATTATTATTCATACCAGGATTTATGTATGACTCGAAGTTTATGTTTTCCCCTTAAACTCTCAGGTACTCAATTGGTTTTGAGTAGTTTGAGATTTAAGGTTTTCAAGTACCTCTTAAGACGAATAAGCTTCCGAAGACGTGTATGAGGCATGATAACTATTTAGAGTTCTCTTTCTTTTATTCCACTGTGTTATTTGTAATGGCAAAGTTGTTATATTGCCTGAATATACCCTGATTATCCCAAGGCGCATCTTCATATGTCGCTTTGGGCGTATGCTATAATAAATATATTTTTTAGAACGTGGTTTGCGATTATTGGGATTATGTAATGAATTGGAAATGTTTTGATATGGAATGTGATTTTATTGAAGTTTAATTTTTTTTACATATTCATGTGTTTCTTCATATCAATGAATCTAATGCCGCCGTATTTGGTCGCCGAGAATCAATAACTATGGATGACTGCATCATCCGTAACCATTAGTTTTGGGCCTCCAAGTAGGGGGATGTTACAAGTTGGTATCAGAGCATAGGTTTATGAAACCTTAAAAGAAAGTTAAATCTAAAAGATTTCAAAGATAATCCAATGAATTTGAAAATATGATCGGGGTTTGGGATAACACTATACTAACGTACTTGTATTTGATATATAGTTATGTATATAAGTACGTGTTCCCCCCTCTCTTAGACCATTCTTCTTTATCTTACGAAGGCTCGTATGAAGATTTACGAGAAAGAAGATATGGAAGTAGGAAACAGAAGAGGAAATCTAGGTGTAGGAAGCACCACGGCTAACGAAAATGCTTGACCTAATACCGGGAGGAATCAAGGTTGACAGGCTAATGCTAATCCAAATGCCGAGGCCAATGTAGGTGCTGGAAATCCACCAGTAGATGCGGGGATGGTGTATCGGTTGTTAGCCAATCTTTTGCATGTTGGAGTTGTTGGTAATGTTGGAGGAGTCAATCTTGTGGCTCCAATTAGGAATAACTATGCTAAGCTAAGCAAAGACTACGCCTGTTTGGGTGGAAAGCCGTTTGTTGGAATGGAGGATGTTGTTGAAGTTGAGATTTGGCTATATAGTTGTGAAAGGATTTGTACTAATTTAGGCTTGGATGATGGGAAAAATAGAAGGCTAGCCTCTAGACAGTTGCAAGGGGCAGTGCTTCACTGGTGGAACCGTGTGACCGCCGGAGTTTTGGAGGAAGAGCTGACATGAGCTGATTTCAGGAGAAGATTTAAGCAGAGGTTTCTGTCTGAAGTTGCTAAGTCCGCATTGATGAGGAAGTTCATGGATCTGGTTCAAGGAGAGATGTTAGTAGTCGAGTACGCTGCTAAGTTTGATGAGCTGTCTCGATATGGATATGCTTTGGTTGACACTGATGTTAGAAGGAATGAAAGGTTCATTCGAGGGTTGAGACCCGAGCTTGCTAGGATTACCATGACCCATATCCGAGATCCTTCTAATGTGGTGGTGGAGATGGCCATTCGCCATGAAGAGATGCTTGCTATTTCAGCTAGAGAGAAGCTAGTTGAATCCCAGGGTCCTCAGGGGAAAAAGAGGAAATTCTTTAAGAAGAAGGGAGCCCAGAAAGGGGATGTTGCTAAGAAGGCAAAGGCTGATTTGGTTTGCTATAAATGTGACAAGAAGGGTCATTATGCTAATGAGTGCCGGTCAGGCAAGGGAAGAAAGCTGCAGACAAGAAGAATGTAAAGTTCTTTAACTGTGATCAAGTGGGGCATTATAAGAACCAATGTCCAGAGCCAGTTAGGGCGGACAAAGGGAAAGTTTTTGCTGTTGGATCATCAGCTAGCCCACTGTAGCTGATAAAGGGAAAACTGTGATGGAAGGTACGTTTTGATTTAGAGTATACCAGTTAAGATACTTTTTGGTACCGGTGTATCACATTCATTTATATCTCAGTGTTTGGTTGATAAGTTATGCTTAGAGCCCACATACATTGTTACTTCCTTAAGGGTTGCGAATCCAATAGGAGGGTATGCAACTTTGGGGATAAGATGTGACCAGTTAGAACTTGATTTGTTAGATCATAAGGTTGCATGTAGTTTGTATGTGTACGATTTCGTAGATTTCGAAATCATTTTGGGTATGGATTGGTTGAGGAGGTATGAGGCCCAGATATTCTACCAGGATGGGGAGATATCTTTGAGACACCTTGATAGTCATAACCGAATTATATTCTCGGTAGAGAATTCTGACCGGAGTAGTTGTACTTTGTTAAGTGCAATGGAAGCGGGTGAAGAGTTAAGTCAGATTTGGATTGCAAGAGAGTTTGCAGATGTGTTTGAGCCAGTCACGGTACTACCACCGAAAAGAGCTATTGAGTTTCGGATAGATCTTATGCCAGGAGCTGAACCTGTGAGTAGACCACCTAGCAGGATGACACCGACATAGATGAAGGAACTGAAGGTGCAACTAGTGGATCTTGAAGGAAGGAATTTTATTAGACCAAGCAGTTCGCCTTGGGGAGCGGCCGCGGTATTCGTGAAGAAACCAGATGGGTCGTTAAGGATGTGTATCGACTATCGTAAGCTGAACGAAAGAACAATAAAGAATAAGTATCCTTTTCCAAGAATTGATGATCTGTTTGATCAGTTGAGTGGAGCCAAGGTGTTTTCCCAGTTGGATTTGGGGACGGGGTTCCACCAGTTGAGAGCGGCAGAGGACAGTATTCCTTTGACTGCATTACTGGATATTTATCAAGGATTTCTCGTGGATAGCAGCGCCTTTGACTAAGCTTACCAGGAAGGAAGTGAAGTTTGTTTGGTCCGACAAATATGAGGAAGCATTCTCTAAGTTAAAGCATTTGTTAACCAATGCTCCAGTGTTAGTAGTTTCGGATGGTAACCAAGGGTTGGTAGTATACACAGATGCATATGGGACTGGATTGGGAGCAGTGTTGATGCAGAAGGGCAAAGTCATTGCTTATGCATCTAGGCAGCTTAGATCGCACGAAGTAAGATATCCTACTCATGACTTGGAGTTGGCTACGGTGATTTTTGCCTTGAAGATTTGGAGGCATTATCTCTTGGGGGAGAGATTTGAGTTATATACCAATCATAAGTCTTTAAGATATCTATTCTCTCAAAAGGAGTTGAATATGCGATAGCAGAGGTGGCTGGAATTTTTGGCTGCTTATGATTTTGGTATAGAGTATACCCCAGGGAAGGTAATAAAGTAGTAGATGCTCTCAGCAGAAGACATCAGAATGAGATGTTGGCTATGTTGGCTGAATGGAAAGATCTAAAAGCTTTGGCCAGTTGTGGTGTGTAGTTACGATCGACTGCTAGTTCTATTCAGGGTACTGCCATGATGTCCTATTTAGAGGTTTGACCAATGTTGATCGAGAAAATTGCTTCTAAACAGAAGGAGGATCCATTATTAGCTGAGAGGATCAGAAGGCTTGAGGTTGGAATTGAAGTCGATGATTTGAAAGATTTTTGTCTTAACCAAAGAGGATGGTTGAGAAAGAAGGGACGGTTATGTGTTCCAGATGTAGAGAACTTGAGAAGATAAGTTTTTGAGGAATGTCATCGATCTAAGTTTATGATTCATCCTAGAGGGACCAAGATGTATCAAGATATGAAGAGGGATGTTGGCTTGTGGGTTAGGCAGTGTGTAAACTGTCAACAAGTGAAAGCCCAACATTAGAAGCCGAGTGGATTACTTCAACCTTTAGATGTTTCAGTTTGGAAATGGGATTCGATATCTATGGATTTTATAGACGGGTTGCGAAGGTCCAGAAGAGGAAATGAGAGTATATGGGTTATTGTGGGTAGGTTGACCAAGAGTGCCAATTTCATTCCAATAAAGTCGACCAGGACGGCACCAGTTTTGGCGAGGCTGTTCATGATGAACATAGTTAGACTTCATGGAGTTCCTAGTAGCATAGGCAGCGATAGAGATGCTTTATTCACTAGTGAATTCTGGAAGAGTCTACAGGATGTGTTAGGCATGAATCTCAAGATGAGTACCGCATATCACCCACAAACGGATGGGCAGATAGAGAGAGTCAATAAGGTGCTCGAGGATTTGTTGAGAGCTTGTGTGTTGGATTTTGGTGGATCTTGGGAGGATCACCTGATTTGATTGAGTTTTCCTATAATAATAGTTATCAGACTAGCATAGGAATGGCACCTTTTGAAGCTTTGTATGGAAGGTCATGCAAATCCCCTGCATGTTGGTTAGAGACTGGAGATAGATTGGTCTTAGGTCCAGATTTGGTAAGGGATGCGTCTGAGAAGATTGAGTTAATCCGAGAATGGATGAAGGAAGCTCAATCCAGACAGAAGAGTTACGCAGATAAAAGGTGTAAAAACCTAGAGTTCTCAGTGGGAAATAGGGTTTTCATTAAGGTATTACCGATGAAGGTTGTGGTACTATTTGGAAAGTCAGGAAAGTTGGCCTTGAGATATGTTCGCCCATTCCAGATTATAGAAAGGATTGGAAAGCTCGCGTACAGAGTTAAGTTGCCGAGCAATATGGCAGGTGTCCATAATGTGTTTCATGTGTCTCATCTTCGCAAGTATGTGCATGATCCAGAGGCCACCATTCCTCGAACAAAGTTGGAGGACTTGGTAGTAGAGCCTGATTTGACTTTTGTTAGACAACCAGTTTGGGTTGTAGCGAGAGATGAGTAAAGATTGAGGAACAAGACAGTTAAGTTGGTGAAAGTTCAGTGGAGCGACAACGAGAAGGACTGTACTTGGGAGGCAGAGGACGGGATTCGAGATACTTATCCTGATCTGCTTTGAGGGTATGTCTATATTAGATTTATATAGATATTTCCTAGTCAGGTAGACTAGTATGGTTGTTAAAAGTCGTACAGATGATTTCTATGTTTGATATTTAATCCTTACTGAATTTCGAGGAAGAAATTCTTTAAGGAGGGGAGGCTGTAACACCCCTAATTTTTGATAACATTATTCAAAAGATTTAATTAGATAAATTAAATAAAATAATGTAAAATGTAAGTGATAAGGGGATTGAGACTTGAATTAGTTAATTAAGGGCCATGCCTAATGAATTAACAAATGGGCTTAAGAATGGGTTTTGGTTAATTAAGTCACATAAGGGTATATTAGGAATTGTCGCCCCTAGCTTCCACCCTTATATATATTTCGTTCCCACATTCTTACTTCCCATTCATGTCATTTTAAAACGCAAACAATATATAAAGGAACGACCGACCATTAAGAGAACAAAAGGAATTCAAATTAAAGCTAGAAAATCAAGCTTAGGGGAAATCTATCTCAATCTAATCTCCTTATCTAGAGCAAGGTGAATGATAATTCCATCTCTATTTTGGTTTTAAATCATATATTTTCGGATTTAAGGGATAAATTCATTTTTATGATATATTGGATGATGATATGCTTGATTTAAGATTTGTCTGATTTAAACATGATTGTTTAAAAGGGGTTTTAGATCAAAACCAGATTAAATGTTGTTTATATACCATGGGAAAATTTTATGTTATGAGAAACATGATTTTGGAGTTGGGTTTCAATTTTGAGAATTTTCCAAGCTATGGAAAGATTATTATGAATTTTCCAAGCTATGGAAAGATTATTATTTGGGTTTGGAATTTATTTTGGAAAATATATTAAGAATTTGGGTTTGGAATTTTGATATGTTAGATAACATGATTAAAGTGAATTTTTTGAATTTTTGGGGATTTTTCCAAAGTGATTTGCTATGCAAAATAAATTGTTTTAGAAGAGGGACTTCTTTGCAAAAATTGGAAGGGCTTGTTTGATTAACTTAACCATGGTTTAGATCTGGATTAGCGGCAGTTATTTTTGAAAAAAAGAATTTTAAAAAGTTAAGGCAACCAATCTGGTGTTGACACGTGGCAAGTTAGTTAGAGAAAAGTTTACTTAAATAAGAATTAAACCTGGTTTAGCTCAGAAAAGTGGTTCCACCTACTTAGGAAAGCGCCTTTCGACATAGTAGCTTCCGCCTTCATCTTTGTCGAAACCAACTATGCTAAAACCAATACAAAAGGTATCACTATGATGGTACGCAGGGAATTAGGGATAGGCGGAAGGTAGGTGTCGAAAGCATAGCTTCCGAAGGGGTCGAAATCTTGGTTTGTTTTTAAAAGAAAAGCCCCTCCTATGTTTTGTTTTAAACCTTCGACGGGGTCAAAGCATAAGGTTTCGAAAGAGGTTTTAAATGGTTTCGAAAGGGTTGCTAATAAGTTAAGATTGCTTTCGACTGGGTTTCTTACAAATAACAGAATGTTTTGAAAGAAGGGGTTCCGACCTAGTCGATACCCTACTGCCGTTCTTTGATCTTTTGATGGTGTTGAAGATATCAATTATGTCGAAAGGATATTGGGTTTTACAAAGTTTTAGCCACTTCCTAAAGCTTTCCAACAGGGTTAGGGGTTTTGAAAGTGATGGTTTCGAAAGGGGTTTCAACTCCAACCTTCCAATGTTTTACCCAGATGTTTTATGCTTTCGAAAGAGATAGTGCTGATGCCATCATGTTTCCCCAATGTTTTATAAATGATAAAGATGGTTTTGAAACATATGCTTTCAACTATATTCACTTTGACCCAAATAATGTTTTAAGTATAAACCCAATGCTTTCGAAAGGGATACGTTCAATGTTTTCGGAAGGGTTAGTTCCAATGGTGTCGAAAGTGGTACTTTCAACTAGTTTTGAAGCTAAAGCTTCTAAAGTTAAATGCCAATACTTTAACATGTTTGAAAGGTTTCGAAAGGTAGAATTTAAAGTATTATAAGGCAGGAGCCTAATGTTTTTAAGAGCCTTCGAAGGAGGTTATCCTATGACGTCGAAAGCTAGGTTTCGAAGGTATCAAAAAGTTTTATGACCCAAACTTTATTTTTGTAACACCCCATATATTTTATAACCTTATTCAAGATATTTAATTAGTTAAATTAAATTAAATAATGTGAAGATTAATAGGTTGAGATTTGATTAGTTGGAGATAGCTGTGCCATGTTAAAGGGGTTGACTAAAATGAAATAACAATAGGTAGTGTGTTAGGAAATGAGAAGTGTATTTTGGAAATAGAAAAACCTTGTACTCTAAACCCTTAGAAAATGGGTAACTCACATTCATTATTCTCATTTTATTAAAAAACGAAAATAGCTAAGGCCGGCCACCATTTTCAATCTCAAGAGGAAAAGTAAAGCTAAGATTCAAGAGGAAAAAGGAAATCAACTAATTCAACACTCAAAAATCTCATCTATAATCTCTAAAGCTAAGGTGAATAATTACTACATCCCTAATACTTTTAGTTTTCGGTTTTGTGTTTAGATCCGAAATGCTTTTGCTATAATATTGCCATGTTTGATGTTTTAAGATATATATGTTTATTGTTGATGAAATTATAAATGTTTATTCGTGTTTTATGATAATGTTTTACATGAAAACCCTATTTAATGACATCAGAATACCTTGGAAGTTTAAATATAGGTCTGGAATAATATTTTAGAGATGGGTTTCGATTTTCATAATTTTTCGATTTATTATGGATTTTATATGAATTTTTGAATGAAGGAAATTATTTATTGGGTTTAAAATAATTTCGGCTGAAATAATAAGTGTTTGGGTTTGAGATTTTAATATGTTAGGCAATATATTAAAATACATTTTCTGGAATTTTTCCAGAATTTTCCTAAGTCATTTGAGGGGTATATAAAATTATTTAAGGTATGAGACTTAATTGTTTTATATATTTATAAAGGAGAAGGGGCATTTTGCAAAATAAAATGATATATAAATTCTGGTAATTATGGCAGCAAAATTCTGAAAAGTATTTTATTGACCAATGAAAATTTGACAAACAAAGGCAGGTTAGTTGAAAATTTCCTTTTTAAGTTTAAAAACAAAAATCACCTTTCTCCATGTTTCAGCCCATACGGCAGTATACCTTCCACCCCAGACCTTTCGTCTAAGTTGAAGAGTTAGCTTTCGATAAGGTCAAAGTTCAATGCATAAAGTATCAAGTAATCGGTACGTAATGAATTGAATATAGATGAATGGTTTTAAGCTGAAAGGTTTATGGCCTAAACGGTTGAAATATAATTGTCTTATAAGTGAAAAGCTTTCACCTGCTTTGCTTTCGAATTTGAGCTTTCAACTTGGTCACTTCTGGCCAAGTCAAGTTGCTTAAAAGAAAAGACTTTAAAACCTTCCGATGTAGTAACTAGGTTGCAGCTGCTACTGCCATTACTTTGTTTTGAAACCTTCCGGCACAGCCAAAGGATTTCCACTGCTTTTATAAAGGTTTTACTTTAAACCTTTCAACCCAGTCGAAAGGTTTATCTGTTTTTAAAACTAGTCGTTTCTCCAATGCTTTCGGAGGGAAGCTTTCGACTTAGGTGGTTACCCTTGTTTTTTGAAATATAACCAAAGGCTTTCGAAAGGTTATTTAGACATTTTCGAAAGGTTGTTACAAAAGGTTTTAAAAAAAGGTTTCCATATTGTTTTAAGTTGAACCCAGTATGCCTACGAAGGGTTTCTATTTTAAAAGGTTTTATGTATTCAAAGGGTTCTGTTTCGAAAGGTTTATTAGAAGTTTTCAAAAGGTTTTTAAAGGAAGGCTTTCCAAAGGTTTTTCTAAAGCAATTTTAAAGTGATTTTAAAGAAGGATGTCTAAGGTTTATAACTTCCGAAAGGATTGCTTTGAATAAATTCGAAAGGTTTTAGAGATGATTTCGAAAGGTTTAAACTTGGATTTTGAAGGAGGTAGTTTCAAAGTATGGAAAGAGATTCTTTCAAATGGTAAAGTGTTTTCATCAACTTAGTTTTGAGAAAAGGATATATATCTAACATGGTAATATGATTGAGTAAAGTATAAGGACTTATTTCTTTTCCTTGTTTGAAATTTGAGTTAAAGGTTTAAATCATTTTGAAACTGTTTTCAAGGAAAATTATGGGAGGGGATCCTTAAGTATAAATGGCTCAGATATTAGAAAACCAGATGGGACTAGTATGGGGTCGCGCCCTATACATTAGCTTGTAGCCCCAGCTAATTGTTGTCCAAAATTCCAATGTGTAGGGCTTGGTCATAGGTAGACTAAAATTATGATTACACACTGAAAGGAATATATGCTGTATACAGATAAGTTATTGGTAAGCCCGGAAAACCATTAGGCTCGGGAGAACCTGGGAGATGATTAAGTTAGGGACAGACCTTCCAGAAGAGTGATATTTAGCATATAGTTTAGGACAGACCGTCCTGATGGGAAATGTTAAACAGATAGATAAGGATAGATAATCCTAAATATGAATATCTAACAGATGTTAGGTAAATTTCGATTATGTTATCTGGTAGGCCCGAGTCAGCCAAATGTTAAAAGTTATTTGTTTTGAACGGGTAGTTCATTATTACCTGATATTTATGTTGGTTTACAAAATGTTTATTTTGTAGTATTCAACCATTATGGATGCATGAGCATAGTATATGGTTATGTGGAAGGATTTGCAAAGATATGTTTTAAAAAGATGTTTGTGAGAGGAAACCCGTTCCGCTAAGCGGCATGGTCTCACTTAACATAATTAAACCGGGATGTATAGTATTATTCATACCAGGCTTTATGTCTAACTCGAAGTTTATGTTTTCCCCTTAAACTCTCAGGTACTCAAAATTGATTTGAGTAGGTTGAGAGGTTAAGGACCTTTTCAGGATTTTAGAAAGTTGACGAATAAGCTACCGAAGGATGCTGGAGGCAACAGATGGCTATTTAGGATTTGCTGCTTTTATTTATGTTTAGATGATTTTCCGCTGTATTATGATGTAATAGGTCTTATAAGACCATTTGACTCTGATCAATCGAGGGGGTATCTTCATATACCGCTCTTGACGTAATTTGTAATAACTATATTTAATCTATGCCTGGGAAAACATTTTGGGTTATGTGACATGAATGTGGAACTAATTTTATATGGAAATGTAATGAAGTAATCTGTGATTTTGGAAATATGTGTCGTGTTTCATATTCAAGTGCTTCTGATATTATTGATACCATTAACATAGCCATATTTAGTCGCCGAAAGCTAATACTATAGATGACTACAGCATCTGTAGCGCTTAGTTTTGGGTCTCTAGATAAGGGATGTCACAGCTTGGTATCAGAGCATGATTTATGAAATACTTTAACTAAAAATTGATTTTTGAAAACATAATCCATAGAAATTAGAGTTGAGATCGGGGTATGGGATAACGCTATAATACGTACTTGTATTTTTATATATATAAGTATACGCTCTATCTTTAGACTCCTATCTTAGTTAGGTTATTCATCTGTATCCTTGTCAGGCACAAGCTGAAAATGCTGGTGCAGGAGTTCCCCAAGTGGATATGGGGCAATGTATCAATTCTTTGTGAATATGGTGCAAGCTGGAGTAGCAACAGGTGTTGTTGGAGGAAACGCTGTGGGAGAAGGAGTTCAAGAAGCTCCTGTGGTCAATCAGTATGCTAATTTGAGTAGAGATTACATTAGGCTCGGAGGGAAGTCGTTCATTGGTACCGAGGACGTGATTGAAGTAGAAAACTGGCTACTGCATTGTGAAAGGATTTCGCTGATTTAAGGCTAAATGATGGGCAGAAAAGGAGGTTGGTCTCAAGGCAGCTGTAGGGAGCTGCATTGTTTTGGTGGAACACCGTAACTGCCGGAGTTGATGAAGAGACCATTACTTGGGAGGAATTCAGAAAAAGGTTTTCGGAGAGATTCATGTCTGTTATGGCGCAGGCTGCATTGTTAAGGAGGTTTGTAGAACTGGAGCAGGGAGATATGAGTGTGTTGGAGTATACCAGGAAGTTCGAGGAACTAGCCTGATACGGGTATGCATTGGTTGATACTGTTATTAGTAGAAATGAGAAGTACATCAGTGGATTAAGGCCAGAACTGATAAGTGCTACTTTGCTGCACTTAAGAGACCCTAGTGATGTTGTTGAGATGGCATTGAGGCAAGAAGAAGCATTGGCTTGCCTAAGGAAGAAAGTGAAAGAGGCTTAGACTGGACAGGCTCAGAAGAGGAATTTTTTCTAGAAGAAGATTGCTCATAAAGAAGGGGCGCAAAAGAAGAGTAAAGCTAAAGTGGTTTGTTACAACTGCAACAAGAAAGGACACTATGCCAACGAGTGTCGAGCCAGCAAGGGAAAAGGAAAAGAAGCTAGCAGGAAGAAGAATGTCAGATGCTTTAATTGCGATCAAGTGGGTCATTTCAAGAACAAGTGCCCAGAGCAACCAAAGGAAGAAAAGGGGTGGGTTTATGCCTTGAAGCCCACAACCGCAAAATCAGTTGCTTAGGAAAAGGGAAAAGCTGTTTTAGGAGGCCCACTGCAGATCCACGGTATGTCTGTTAGCGTCCTATTCGATACTGGGGCATCCTATTCTTTTATTTCTCGATGTCTGGTAAATAGACTTAACCTAGAACCCTCTTACTTAGTTACTTCCTTAAGGGTTGCTAATCCAGTAGGAGGTTATGCAAGACTTGGGATGTGGTGTGACCATCTAGAATTTGATTTGTTAGGCCATACCTTTGATTATTATTTGCATGTATTTGACTTTGTGGGATTTAGGATTATCCTGGGGATGGATTGGCTGAGTAGGTATGACGCTAGGATATTTTACCAAGATAGGAAAATATCACTTAGTCATCCAGATTGTAGTGATCGGACAATTTATGCTGTAGAGAACCCTAGTTGTGAGGTGAATGCTTTACTGGGTGTTATGGAGTTGGATAATGAGTTGCATTGGGTCTTTGTAGTTAGAGAATTTGCCGATGTGTTTGCACCAGTCGTTGGGCTGCCACCGAAACGAGCTATTGAGTTTTGGATTGATTTAGTGCCTCGAGCTGAACCGGTGAGTAGGCTTTTGAGTAGGATGACACCTATAGAAATGAAAGAATTAAAGGTGCGGTTAGCAGATATGCAAGGCAAAAGTTTTATTAGGCCGAGTAGTTCGCCATGGGGAGCTGCTGCTGTGTTTGCTAAGAAGCGGACGGATCGTTAAGGCTATGTATCGATTATCGTAAGTTGAATGAGAAAACGATAAAGAACCGATATCCATTGCCGAAAATTGATGATTTTTTCGATCAGTTGAGTGGAGCAAAGGTATTTTCTCAACTAGATTTGGCGACAAGATTTCATCAGCTTTGAGTGGCAAAGGATAGCATTCCTTTAACGGCGTTTAAAATGAGATATGGATCGTACGAATGGTTAGTTATGCCATTCAGACTAACTAATGCGTCAGCATTCTTTGTAGATCTGATGTATAGGATTTTTCGAGAGCATTTGAATAGCTTTGTGTTGGTTTTTATTGATGACATTTTGATATACTCTAAGGATAAGAAGGAGCATGAAGTTCATCTCAAAGTCGTGCTCGAGACGTTGAGGGAGCATCAGTTGAAGGCTAAGTTTACGAAGTGTCATTTTTGGAAGAAGGAAGTGAAGTTCCTTGGTCATGTCGTCTCTGAGAAAGGGTTGTCTGTAGATCCGACTAAGATTGAAGTGGTGAACAGTTGAAAGAGACCCAAGACGATGACTGAGATAAAGAGTTTCCTTGGATTGGCGGGATATTATCGGAGATTTATAAAAGATTTTTCGTGGATAGCAGCACCGATGACTAAGCTTATGTGAAAAGATGTGAAGTTCGTGTGGACTGATATGTGTGAAGAAGCATTCCAGAGCTTGAAACACTTATTGACCCATGCACTGATGTTAGTGGTTCCGAAGGGAATCATGATTTAGTTGTTTATACTGATGCGTGTGGAACAAGATTGGGAGCTGTGTTTATGCAAAGAGGTAAAGTAATTGCTTACACTTCTAGACAGCTCAGACCACATGAGGTTATGTATCCAACGCATGACTTGGAGTTAGCTGCCATTATATTTGCTTTAAAGATGTGGAGGCATTATCTTTTAGGAGAGCGATTTGAGCTATATACTGATCATAAGTCGTTGATGTATTTGTTCTCTCAAAAGGAGCTGAATATGAGACAGCAGAGATGGTTGGAGTTCATTGCTGCCTATGATTTTGGAATTGAGTACACACTCGGAAAAGGAAATAATGTAGCAGATGCACTTAGTCGGAAACATCAGAACGCAATATTGGCTAGGATCACTGAGTGGAAAGACTTGGAAGCGTTATCGGATTGTAATGTGCGGTTTACGTCCGAAGTAGGATCGAGTACAGGAAGTACTGTATTGTCTTGTTTAGAAGTTCGACCAGTAATGATTGAGAAGATAGCCTTTAAGCAAGAGGAGGATCCAGTATTGGCTGAGCGGATCATAAGGTTGAAGGAAGGAACGGAGAGGATGACCTAAAAGATTTCAATCTTGACCATAATGGGTGGTTGAGAAAGAAAGGAAGATTATGTGTTCCAAATATAGGAGATATGAGGAAGGAGGTTTTGGATGAGTGCCATCGTTCGAAGTTCACTATCCACCTAGTGCTGAACACCAGAAGCCAAGTGGATTGCTTCAACCGTTAGAGGTTCCGTTATGCAAATGGGATTCAATCTCCATGGATTTTATTGATGGGTTGCCGAGATCTAGAAGGGGAAACGAAAGCATATGGGTCATAGTAGATAGACTGACTAAGAGTGCCCATTTTATTTCGGTAAAGTTAACTAGAACGACACCCAATTTGGCGAAGTTATTCATGGAGAATGTGGTTCGACTGCACGGGATTTCTAGTAGTATTGTCAATGATAGAGATTCTTTATTTACTAGTGAGTTCTGGAAAAGCCTACAAGAAGCATTATGAAACAAGCTCAACATGAGTACCGCTTACCATCCACAGACAGATGGGCAAACAGAAAGAGTTAACAAAGTCTAGGAAGATTTGTTAAGAGCTTGTATACTAGATTTTTGGGGATCAAGGGAAGACCATCTTCATCTAGTCGAGTTCTCGTATAACAATAGTTATCAGACTAGTATTGGGATGGCACCGTTTGAAGCATTGTATGGAAGACCTTGCAAGTCTCCCGTATGTTGGTTAGAGACCGGGGATAGATTAGTTCTTGGTTTGGATTTAGTGAAGGAAGCTGCGGAAAAGATTGAATTGATTCGAGCTAGGATGAAGGAAGCTCAATCTAGGTAGAAAAGCTATGCAGATAAAAGAAGGAAGAATGGAATTTTCTATCGGAGATTATGTGTTTGTTAAGGTTTCGCCGATGAAAGGTGTAATCAGATTTGGGAAGTCAGGGAAGTTAGCACCTAGGTTCATTGGTCCATTTTGTATTACTGAGAGGATCGGGAAACTCGCTTATAAAGTGGAGTTACCGAGTAGTTTGGCTGGAGTCCATAATGTTTTCCATGTTTCTCATCTTAGGAAATATGTTAGACCTGGAGACTACTATAGCACCTGCAGTATTAGAAGACTTAGTAGTAGAACCAGATTTGACTATAGTTAGGAAACCGATTCAGATTGTGGCTAGAGATGAGAAGAAATTGAGGAACAAGACAGTCAAGTTAGTAAAGGTCCAGTGGGGTAATGATGCTAGAGACTGTACTTGGGAAGTGGAGAGCGGGATTAGAGACTCTTACCCAGATTTATTTGATGGTATGTTTTACCTTAGTTTGTTTTGTTGTGTACCTTATCGTAATTTCGAGAACGAAATTCTTTAAGATGGGGAGTCTGTAACCCACTCTGTAACACCTCATATATTTTATAACGTTATTTAAGATATTTAATTAGTTAAATTAAATTAAATAATGTGACGATTAATAGGTGGAGATTTAATTAGTTGGAGGTAGCCGTGCTATGTTAAAGGGGTTAACTAAAATGAAATAACACTAGGTAGTGTGTTAGGAAAAGAGAAGGGTATTTTGGGAAATAGAAAAACCTTATACCCTAAACCCTTAGAAAATGGGTGACTCACGTTCATTATTCTCATTTCATTAAAAAATGAAAATAGCTAAGGTCGGCCACCATTTCCAATCTCGAGAGGAGAAGTAAAGCTAAGATTCAAGAGGAAAGAAGAAATCAACTAATTCAACCCTCAAAAATCTCATCTATAATCTCTAAAGCTAAGGTGAATAATTACTACATCCCTAATACTTTAAGTTTTCGGTTTTATGTTTAGATCCAAAATGCTTTTGCTATAATATTACCATGTTTGATGTTTTAAGATATATATGTTTAGTGTTGATGAAATTATAAATGTTTATTCGTGTTTTTTGATAATGTTTAACATGAAAACCCTATTTAATGACATCAGAATACCTTGAAGTTTAAATATTGGTCTGGAATAATATTTTAGAGATGGGTTTTGATTTTCATAATTTTCCGATTTATTATGGATTTTATATGAATTTTCGAATGAAGGAAATTGTTTATTGGGTTTTAAATTATTTTCGACTGAAATAGTAAGTGTTTGGGTTTGAGATTTTAATATGTTAGGCAGTATATTAAAATACATTTTCTGGAATTTTTCCAGAATTTTCCTAAGTCATTCGAGGGATATATAAAATTATTTAAGGTATGAGACTTAAAATTTATATATTTATAAAGGAGAAGAGGCATTTTGCAAAATAAAATGATTTATAAATTCTGGTAATTGCGGCAGCAAAATTCTGAAAAGTATTTTATTGACCAATGAAAATTTGACAAACAAAGGCAAGTTAGTTGAAAAGTTTCCTTTTTAAGTATAAAAACAAAAATCACTCTTTTTCCATGTTTGAGCCCATACGGCAGTATACCTTCCGCCCTAGACCTTTTGCCTCAGTCGAAGGGTTAGTTTTCGATAAGGTCAAAATTCAATACATAAGGTATCAAGTATTTAGTACGTAATGGATTGAATATAGCCGAAAGGTTTTAAGCCGAAAGGTTGATGGCCTAAAAGGTTGAAATATAATTGTCTTATAAGTGAAAAGCTTTCACCTGCTTTGCTTTCGAATTTGAGCTTTCGACTTGGTCACTTCCGGCCAGGTCAAGTTATTTAAAAGAAAAGACTTTAAAACCTTCCGATGTTTAAATGATTTGAGATGGTAGATTATTATTCATACCAGGCTTTATGTCTGACTCGAAGTTTATGTTTTCCCCTTAAACTCTTGGGTACTCAATTGATTTTGAGTAGTTTGAGATTTGAGGTTTTCAGGTACCTCTTAAGACGAATAAGCTTCCGAAGACGTGTAGGAGGCGTGATAGCTATTTTGAGTTCTCTCTCTTTTGATTCTGCTGTGTTGTTTGTAATGGCAAAGTTGTTATATTGCATGTATATACTCTGATTATCCCAAGGAGCATCTTCATATGTTGCTCTGGACGTATGTTGTAATAAATATATTTTCAGAACGTGGTTTGCGGATATTGGGATTATGTAATGAATTGGAAATGTTTTGATATGGAATGTGATTTTGTTGAAGTTTAATTTTTTTCCATATTCATGTGTTTCTGTGTATCAATGAAACTAACATCGCCGTATTTAGTCGTCGAGGATTAATAACTATGGATGACTGCAACATCCGTAGCCGTTAGTTTTGGGCCTCCAAGTATGGGGATGTTACAAGGTCCAAAATAAATAGAATCAGTACCTAATCGTTCCATAGACCTAGAACGTATCCAGTATGAACGAACTCGTAAAGCTATCACCATGTCCATACCAAAATACGAATACCCATAACTAATTCCCGTTCTGAATCGCCATTAACTTCCAAAGAGACCTATCGAGAGCCATAACTATATTGTGGACTCTCTTTAAAACAAACGCTTCAAAAGAAGTTGGCCTATATGTCCTATCGTAGCACCCAATCATACTACGGAACAATATATGACCTACTTTGGACTGACATCCCAATCTCACTCCATCCCTGCTCCAGAACCACGTCTACGGGTTGTGTCGAATTTCTAATAGTTACCAAAGAGATATACCTAGAGCTACAACTATATTGTAGACTCGCTAGGAAACCAACACCTCAAAAAAGTTGGTCTATGGGTCCCATTGCAGCACCCAATCATACTATGGAACCATATATGACCTACCTTAGACTGGCATCCTAATCTCTCTCCACCCCTACACTGGAACCACGTCTACAGGTCGTGTTGAATTGCCAATATCTACCGAACAGACCTATCGAGAGCCACAATTATATTGGGGACTCCTCTGAAAACCAACACCTCAAAAGAAGCTGGCTTGTAGTTCTGCCGCAACACCCAATTGTACTACAGAACAGTATGTGAGCTACTCTAGACTGACATCCCAGTCTCTCTCCGCCCCTACTCCAGAACCACATCTACAGGTCATGCGCCTCAATAGTACAGTGGATTCCATTTATGAAACAGAAATCATCTAATTGTCTATGGATAGACAATTCGGATTCAAGTTATCCTATGCTACTAAACTTCACTAGAGCTTCGAAGCCCCATCAAGGTAGAACATTTCCATAGCTTTGCCTAAGCGAAACCGAAGCTCTTCGAGCCAAAACAATCTCATTGAAACCCGAACCTTGAAACCTAGGTCTGAACCTCAAAACAATTCCTTTTACCAAAGCTCTATCAACACGTACGGTCGCTAATATAATACCAATACCATTCATTAAAACATATGTATCCCAAGGTCAAAGCCAATGGACATTGACTAACTCTGCCCAAGCGTACATACTCACCAATGTGACCGTCCAACTAACCACTGCACCAATATCACATCCGATCATTATGATCACATACGTATCACTTTTCATTGCATCCGCTTTCCCGAGCAGCCCAAAGTCTTACAAAGTCAAGCCAAAGCATCGTGCCAACCCACATCCGAAACCAAGGAAAAAACCCTCGACAACTTGCTTATCAATTATATTATAGCTCAATATCACTTAGTTCTTTTATTTAAATTAAGTTTAGCTGTTAATAAGGCCTCAAAATATTATATAGCTCATGTATATAAATTCTATATATATGTATACATGTATATCTCTAACCATTTCTTATGGTCTAAAGTTAATAAATCACGCATCTGCCTGAGTCTAGATCTGACTCTTTGCCTTCACGTGGTCCTCCCAATCTTACACGCTCATCGTATGTGACCGTGAAACCGATCACCATTCCAATCTTGTATTCAATTGGCTCTCGATTTCTATCTTGAAGTCCTACTATTCTCATATAGGAGTAGTCTTTTCCATGCGTTCCATACCTAATCGCTTCCTCGACTGCTTGCCCGAACACCTTATTGATCGTTATTGATCACTTTAGCATCGCTTTACTTTCACATTAGATCACTAATATAACAACAAATTAGAGTTTAATTAATTTATAACTACGTTGTAAATTAATAGCAATTCCATTTAACTCTATTCAATACAGAACGACCACAATATTTATATATACGAGATCTTAAGCAATCATTCTGAATATTTATATATACGGGGAGGATCTATAGCTTTACCTTACAGTGTATGACCACGCGATCAATGTTGCATTGATAAGAGAAGACCTAAAGATTCAACGACCAACCTACTATGTCAACAAAAGGTGTCATGCTTCAAAACAAGATACATACGGTTGGAGAAGCTCGCTTTTTTCCTGCTCATAGCCGCCGTATGCTTCGGTCATATTTTCTAGCTTATCCCATCAAAATCCCAACCAACCAACCGTTAAAGAAAATCCTCAGCCGACCAGATACAATTGGTCGGCTACTAAAGTGGTTTATAGAACTTGGACAACATCACATCTCATTTCAGCCTCACACTTTCATCAAGGTTCAGGCCATTACAGATTTCATTGTCGTGTGTTTAAGCCCAAATAACAATGAAGAAGAGACCATCGCCAACAAGCAGGCTTGGAAGTTGTATGTGTATGGGGAGTCAAATGATAAGGGGCAGGGACCGACAAGGTCCTTGTCACTCCCAAAGGAAGAGAACTTTGTTTGCAGTTCGCCTCATTTTCAAAGTAATCAACAACAAAGCGGGTACGAAGCTGTCCTAGCCGACCACCGTATGGAAAAGGAGTTAAACATGGATTCCATCCATTTATTCAACGACTTGTCATTGGTTGTCAATCAGATTGGTGATCGCTTCCAAGTTAAAGGCAAAATACGGACCTTATATGTTGTAAAAGGCCAAGAAGATAATCAACACATTTGTTGAGTTCACGCTAGAGCGAATACCTAGGGAGCAGAATGCCGAAGCCGACCAACTGGCCAAGGCGATAAGCAACCCAGAAGAAGCCACCTCTTGGGTCCCATTGGAGATTCAAAGCACCCCTTAATAAGAGCCAGGGCAATAGCTATGGAGATCGACACATCGTCCATGGACAATTGGATGGTGCCCCTAATCAAGTACTTAACAAGTGAAGAACTTCCTATCGACTATAAAGAAGGTAAGAAGATTCTCTATCGGGCTCCATATTACATTCTCATGGATCGAAAGATCTATAAACGGGTGTACTCCACACCACTTTAGCGATACATGTCCGAAGACGAAGCCAATTAGATTTTGGAAGAGCTGCATAGAGGGTTTTGTAGGATCATGTGATAAGCCAAGCTTAGTAATGAAGGCCGCCCAGCAAGGCTACTACTTGCCTACTGTGATCAAAGATTCAATGGACTACGTCAAGAAGTGTAACCGGTGTCAGTGGTTTGCCAAGATCTCCAAAGCCTCTCCTATTCTCTTTACCCTTGTTACTTCCCCCTAGTCATTTGACACGACAAGAAATGACTTGATTTGAAAGCTTTCAAATGCCAATAGAGGGTATGATCATGTCATAATCGCCATCTACTAATTCAACAATTGGATCGAGGCCGAGCTCCTCGCTAGGGTCACTGCCGCTAAGATACTGAACTTCATCATCAAGAACATCATCAGCTATTTCGGTCTGCTAAAGAATATTATCGCTAATAACGACACTTAGTCCGAGAGCAACCTCTTTTAAGACTTATGTGCAATGAACAGGATCGAGAAATGATTCTCTTCTTTTTCTCATCCTCAAGCAAATGGACAAGTCGAGGCCATCGACAACACCATCGAACCAACACTTAAGAAGATAAGAGGAACTGGGCCGAAGAGCTGCTACTCGTTCTTTAGTCCTATCGCATATCCAACTACATTTCAACTAACCATACTCCTTTCTCACTTTCCTACGAGTACGATGCCATGCTACCCATTGAGGTAGAGGTCCCCTTGCCACAACGTTTACTTATGAGCCCAAGAAAAACGACGAGCTACTCAAACTCGGGCTCAAGATCATAGAAGAATGAAGAGCCAAAGCCGGACTCCGCACTGAAGCCTACAAGAGGAAAATTTCTAAGCACAACAACTTTGGGGTGAAGCTCCAGTAGTTCATTGTCAATAATCTAGTATAATGACAGATGTTTGCAAATACCAAGAATCCGACTATCCCAAACCGAGAGGGGTCTTATGTTATCAATGTCGCATTCACAAATAGCAGTTACCGCCTCTCACTCCAGAATGGAACCCATATTTCGTGCACTTGGAACACCACGCACCTTTATGCCTATCATATAGGAAAGCCAACCACAATTACAGGGCTATGTATTTTTGGAGAATACAACAATGACTTTAGAGCCAAATTTGTTCAACACATCACCAAGGCTATCCAACAAGGGTGAGTTATTATTTGCTCTCTTCCGTACTTAGGGACTGCCGACCTCTGCTGCAAAGGACTGCGCAAGCCACTCAATACTCCCTTCCTTACCAACTGGTTATCCAACGAGGGTAAATTATCGTGCATTAACTTCCTTGTTGGGGATCTCCTCCTCTATAGGCTATCCAACGATATTATGTGCTCAATACCTTATTTGGGGACTGTCAACCCCTATCGCCAAGGAACATGCAAGCCATTCAACGCTTCCCTCCCTGCCGACCGGCTATCCAACGAGGGTGAATTACTGTATGTTCGCTTCCTTATTTAGGGTCTACCATCTATATAGACTATCCAACGAAGGTGGTTTATTATGTCCTCAATACCTTGTTTGGGGACTAATGACCTTTACCGCTAAGGACCACGTGAGCCTCGCTCCCTTTCTTACCGACCGACTATCCATGAAGATGAATTACTGTGCATTCATTTCCTTGTTTAGGGACTTCCAAGCTACCCAACTAAATCGAATCACCATGCATTAAATTCTTTGCTTATGGATTACCCACCTACCCATGAGTTTGGTGAGACGTCTCCCCCTTTCATGCCGAGGAGCATTGACGATTAGAGACGCGACCACAACGGTCCCATGTCCCTTGCCCATGATGCCGCCTATTCCTCTTGTGGAATGGGGCACTATTGTTGAGAATGGCATTATTACTTCGAGTTACGCCGAGGTTCAGGATTCATAGTGCACCCGCATAAAAATAAGCGGGGCTTAGTCGCATGTCACCTAGGAGAACCTTCGAGACACTTAGCGCTCAGGTTCGTGTCAGGACCGCCTGCTACAAAAATCTTACTACATGTCACCCAGGAGAACCTTCGAGCCACTCAACACTCATGTTCATGCCGAGATCGCTTGCCACTTAATGCCTTATGTCACCTAGGAGAACCTTCGAGCCACTCAGCACTTAGGTTCATGCCGGGACCGTCCACCACTCATCTTGTCCCTTGTAACCCAGGAGAACTTTTGAGCTATTCAATGTTCAATTTCATGCCGGGACTGCCCAACATCATAGAACGCAAACAGGCTCAACAACCATATGCCTGCCTTGGTTCTTAATCACTACTGGTTCTCAACATTTGCTCATATCCGAGCCCACATGCCATCCCGGCTTGAAAAAAAGAAGCCATACTTTCATAAACAGTTAGGTGCACGATTTACATGAACGTGCCTCTCTCACCGCCCATCTCATTACCATACTGCTGCTTTATCTATCTTATGAAAATATTAAAGTACAAACAATACATGAACTATATAGACTATTCAAAGTATGCTATTCTACAACCTATGCACAAAAAGATAAGAATAGACGAAGCGGTAAAATACTTGGATAAGTTTCCCATAGCAAAAAACAACACGTTCATTCATCCTAAAAATGCATAGCACACAACCTGCCCCGTTAGGCATACAAAAGATAAAAAAATATCTATATATTTGACTTATCATGCGACCGGGCCAAGGAGTCTAACTGTTACTGTATGAAGACGGCCAGTACGGCGATCCCATCCTCCCTTATCTCTACGGCCACCTCCACTCAAGCTTGGGCAAAGGCCTCGACGTTGAATTTGCTTATGGAAATCGAGAAATGGTAGTTTTCCCTAAGTAGTAACTTTATCAGTTTCCTTAGTCGATCTGCCCATCTGTCCTCCTACACCTTCTAATGGCCTCCAAGTCCGCACACGACCAACATCTGGATAGGTGTTGGCTCAGTTTACTCCATAGACCCTCATCTTCCTTCTCATCCTTCTCCAAGCTCCCCTTGAGATCCATAGCCATCTTCTCTACCTTCTCCCTCGCCTCAACTGCCTCTCTAATAGCCTTCTTGGCTGCCTCCACCACCACATTTGCCTTTACGGCCTCAGCCTTGGACGTTATTAAAGACCCTTATGTAGCCTTTAACTCCCCTTAAAGCTTTTAAACCTCATCTCGTATGTAGATGGAGCAATATTAGGACTAAACAACCAGTGTTTTAAAAATAACAAAGTAACATGAAGAAAATTCAAAGTTGGGGATTTAATAACAAGGCATCCTGGTTTTGTGCATCATCACGGACTCTATAAATTGTTGACTCCATCTAGTTCTAGTCTGTTAGGGGTATGATAGGGTGTCTATGGACATAAGTTGGAAGGCCATCAATAGTGATCCATATCTTTGGTATTCACACTTCGGGAGATGTCTAAAGTTACCTACCACAACATCTCAGCATCGTCCCTGATGTTCATCTCCTCCACATCGTAAATACGAAGGAACTTGAAGTAAAGAAAGTGACCTCAGTAGGAGAGGATGTGATAAAATTCGTCTCTCTCCCTCTTCTTTCTTTCGATGGTGTGTTGGAGTGACAGCTTGGGGTTGGGAGTTACGTTGATGATTCGCTAGCCTGCTTAAGGTGCCTTGGGCATGGGAGTCGTGGTGATCTGAATGGTAGCATCAATATCGTCAAGAGCATCAAAATTTAATCTAGTAGCCACTACAACAACAAAAAAGATCAAGACTTGGTCAAAGTGCAAAGAAAAAGAAGTTCAAGCGTAAGTAAACTACCATCTGTACTGGCTCAGCCTTGCTTTCTGACAAGGGGCTGGCATGGTGAGTATTAACTGACTAAACTAGTATAATTTGTCCCAGCATAAAGCTCACCTGAAGCACAACTTCGTATCCAGGATACAATGGGTCATATGTAAGTGGCTTGGACTAGGAACCTGCATCCTTGCTGAAGCCTAGTTCTTGTAACCCTCCCCCTACATTGCTTTTATCGAAGCTCGCCTCAATATCCTAATCAATGGCAACGTCTCAATGGAACATCATCCTATTGTTGTGGGTCATATTCTTCCCACGGTGGCATTGACACTACCACCACAAGAAAAAAGAGTAATGGTAGCACAATCTACCAGTGTTTAAAGCCTATATGCTACCTTCATTCGTTTTCAGAAATAAAAAAGGAAATAACATGCTACTTTAACCAAAAATCGTAGGCGGAATATGAAAAATTAGGCGGTCTCATTTGTTTTAGCGAGGTAAATTTCATTTTCTTCGTACAGTTTTAATAACTTTCAATTTCTCTTGAATATTTTTCCTTTCATCCCAACATTCTCCCACCTTCAAAAATCTTGTAAGATTATGAAACCCAAATTTGTTCCTCTTCTTATCCTTCACAATCTCTACCTCACCTTTCATGCAGTGATCCCAACCTTTTGCTCTAATTAGGTTTAGAATTTCGAGTGCCTAATTAGACATGGGCCTCCGATAGTCACCGACATGCTCCAATTAGGGTTCAAGTCACTACTAGATGTGCTCACCAATGGGATAAACGACAAAGACAATGTCAGAAATAATTATAATGTTTTCTTTGATACATCACTACCACCATCCCGATCTTTGCATCCTTCAGGAACACGAAGGTGATGTTGAAATGCGTTTGATGGCGGATTTGGTGGAAGCAGTATAAAAAGAGGTAAAGTCAATGGATGCAGTGAGGTGATGCCAATGGATTTGTTTTATTAAATTTTATTCTGTTAAACACTTTTCAAAGTTTTGACTATTAATTGTTTCATCATCACCATCGAGCTAGTGTAATTGCTAAACCAAGTTTTGATGCATGCCATGTATACCAGTAAGTGGATCCACATGGCTTAGTTTTAGTTTTCCAATATTAAATTTATATTCACCATATCTTATTCATCTATTTAACTTTTTTATGTCACAGTTAATATACATTGCTGTAAGTAAAGTGTAAACATTTTTTTCTACCTTGACGATTGTTAACTTTTTATCATTAGTTTTTATGTTTGCCACTTCTCTTCAGTCTAACAATGAGTGTACAATATAATTTAGACATATAATAGTAATAATGTTGTATTTGTTTCATACTTTATTATTCAGTTCTCAAAGCCTGAAAGACTTAGATTTTTAGGACCATTGTATACATTATAAGATACAATTGATGTTACAAAGTTGCAAACTCGTAGATAAGCTGATTTAGTATTTTCAAAAAAATAACCAATGAAGAATGTTAGATGATGAAGCTTGGGTTTTGAAACTGGGGCTTTGAAGCTTGCTTCTTATAAAGCTGACCATAGTGTTAGGATTTTCAATGTCAGATGTTAGAGTTTGTATGTTTTTCTGCTCGAAGAGTGATTTTGTTCTACTTTAATTTTTGACTTAATGAGGATTAGATATGCTATTTATTATAACCGAGCCACTTACATTTATATGGCAATATATACATTAATTTATGTTGCTATACATCAGTGAGATAATTTTATTAGGTAAGTGACTTTTGATTCATGGTTTCGTACTTTATATTTTGAACCACATTCTAAGCTACAACTTTACTACATCCAACTTACAGATGATTATTTTCACTAACTTCAGAACTATTTTTTTGCTCAGTAATGCAAGAAAAAATAGAAGTTTGTTTACGTTTATATTAAATTTCAAGGGATCATCTTATATTTTTGAAATTTACAAAGTCTCAAGTTATATAATGATAAAAGTTCAAGGTTTTTTTAATATTTTTAAAATGTAAACATAACATATGGGATTGGTAGCATGTAACAACAAGGGATACCTTTTGTTACAATAAATGTTGCCATGAAAATATATGTGTTCCAAGGGGATGTAGGGATATCCAATCATGATGCTGGCACCAAAAGAGCATCGTTAAGTAGTCTTGCCTCTTCTACTCTAAATGAAATGTGTGCACAGTGGGGATGCAAGGGGGTGTCGAAAATTTCAACATGGTATCGGAGCCGTTGGTTCAAGGGGACCAATATGATGTTGCGTTGACCTAAGTATGCTCCAATATGTGGTTTGAGCTCGGGATTCTCATTAAGGTGGAGTTATAAGTTAGAACGCGGTCTGCTCCAACCGTGGAAACGGGAACTCTTTGTAAAAACAGCTTGGCTCAACTGATGAGAGGTGGTAGCGACCTTATCCAAGTGTTTGAGGACTTTGTATAACTTCAAGTTGAATTGAGAAAATGCTCGCCAAGGTGGAGATCTGTTAGGTGTGGATCGCATTGTATTAGAGTGGATGCATGAATGGGATTCTGAGGGATGTTCAACTGGGACATTAGCACATTGGAAGCTTCAGTAAAATGCGGCGCCATTACAAAACAATAAAGTGTGTGTTTATGGAGATGCGTTAGAGTGCCGAAACACAAGATAGTATCAGAGACGATGGTTCGAGGGGATATATATGATGTAGCGTGGACTTAAGTATGCTTCGGTAGACAAGCACCATTGTCCCAGTGGTTAAGTGATTTAGCTTTGGTGCGAGAGGTCACAAGTTCGAAACTTTTGTAGCGTGATTCGAACATATATTAACATGTGATTTGTGTTACATTGTCCGAGTGACATGTTGTATCTAAGTACCATTTCAAAAATAAAAGTATGCTTCGGCATGTGGCTTGAGCTCGGGATTTTCATTAAGTTCAACGTGACCTGCTCCAACCGTGGAAAAGAGGACTCCTTATAAAAATAGCTTGTCCGAACTGTTGAGCAGTAGTATCGACCTAATCTGAACCGTTGAGAGGTGTTAGAGACATTATCCAAGTGTTTGAAGACTCTGTATAACTTCAAATTAGATTGAGAAATGCATGCCAAGGTGGAGATCTGTTAGGTGCGGCTCGCATTGTATTAGAGTAGGTGTGTATATTGGATTTGATAAGTCCCGCATCGATATCTTAAAGAAGATGAGCATATATATGGGATTTGTAACATGTAACAACATGAGATTCCTTTTGTTACAATAAATGTTGCCATGAAAATATATGTGCTCATGGGGGTTGGAGGGATATCCAATCATGACGTTGGCACCAAAAGAGCTTCGTTCAGTGGCCATGCCTCTTCTACATCAGTAGATGCCAAGAACATGGTATCGGAGCCGATGGTTTGAGGGGACCAATATGATGTAGCTTTGACCTAAGTATGTTCTAATATGTGGTTTAAGCTCGGGATTCTCATTAAGGTGGAGTTATAAGTTGGAACGCGGCCTACTCCAACCGTGGAAAAGAGAACTCTTTGTAAAATAGCTTGGCCCAACTGCTGAGATGTGGTAGCGAACTAATCTAAAATGCTGGAGGTGTTAGCGACCTTATCCAAGTGTTTGAGGACTCTGTATAACTTCAAGTTGAATTAAGAAAATGCTCGTCAAAGTGGAGATCTTTTACGTGTGGTTCGCATTGTATTAGAGTGGGTGCGTAGATTGCATTATTGTTAGTCCTACATCGTAAGAAGGATGTAGGGATATCCAATCATGACACTGGCACCAAAAGAGCTTCGGTCAGTGGTCTTGCCTTTTCTACACTAAATGAAGTGTGTGTATAGTGAAAGATGCGAGGGGATGCCGAAAATTTCAACTATTTTCACTTCAAAAAACATCCATTGACAAAATCAAGTTGCAAATTTTAAATAAAGCTAGTTTAGGCAATAGTATAGAACCTATATATAAAACATTTTCAAGAGGATATGAGGTAATGCGCACATGCTGTGAATTTAGGCAATAACATAATACCAACATATTATACACTTCTAATTAACTCCACTATAGCTAAAAACTTACAATCGATTTTTTTATATGGTTATGTTGTTAGAAGAATATTTGTTCTCCTTGGTTTTGTTTAAGGATGTCACTATTAAGTATTAATAATATCAACTAGGCTGAAACCCGTGCTACGCACATGGGGATTGTGGGGACTAATGGTAGGAGATATTCTTTGGTGTTAGTTACCTCTGTTGTATTACTATTTATGTCAAGAAAGCTTGGTGAACATTGGTATTGGATCCTAAATTCAATCTTGGTAATTATATAACTAAAGGATTTTAGGAAATTTCATAGTTTCATTAGGTAGATGAAATACAATCAACATTAGTAATTAAAGTAAGAAAAACATACTTATCTTAGCCTCAAATTAATTTTAACCAAAAGAAATATTTGTTCTTTAAATTATTTGGAAAGAAATAGCTTTGTTAAATTTTTTTATGAACTTTAGGCTTTAATAAGTTTATTAAACTATCAAATCTAATTAGCAAGTATTTGAAGTACAAAATTTGAAAATTGCTACTGTGAATGATAATTGCATGTATTATGAATGATATAAGATTCACTATATGTAACGGCCCGAAGATTTTCGACCCCAAAAATCGACACTAATACGTCCACTGTTGACGCAGCGGATTAAACAAAAAACAAGCTAGATCGATGAACGTAGCAATCGATGGATTGAGAAATACTGGAATTGCCCAAATTCGTTGATCCGAAGATACCGAATTCTAGCTATCTCTGACACATTGATCGCGCACGATACCGTGAAGAGAGATCTACAATTCTTCGAGCGTTGATCAAGCGCACTTGATTCCACGAATTGGCTTCAACGATCGAAGATTCGAGCGCACTCAAATGTCGAAGGTGGAGATAGGAGATTACACTCAACTACCGATTTAAATTGAAAGCACAAAGCTAACAAATAAGAATTTTATTCAAAATCAACTAAATATTACAAATGGCACCACCGGCCTATTTATAGAAGTTACAAATCACAACACAAATCTGTACAACTCTTAAGTCGTTTCCGACCTAATAACCCATGACTTGGCGACTTACGACTTACTATAGCTCGGCAGCGACTCAACTCTCACGACTCAGCGACTCACGAGTTACAACACAAATATTTACAACACTTAGGTCGTATACGACCTAACAACTCACGACATAAGAAACAAATGACCTACGACTTAAAAAATACAAACATATTACAACACAACATCTCGCCACACGACTTACTACCTAAAATGAACGGCATCTGGAGTGATCGACCTAAGAATGAACGGCATCCCCATCAGCGACTTAAAAGAAGCGGCTTCAGAAAACTTCGCGACCTAAGTCTTCACGACCTAAGGCCTTGCGACTTACAAACACAATATCTTCGTGTGACTTAAGAACATCGGTCTCTGAAACCTCTTTATGCGACTTAACTAGGTCGTAAGTCATTGAACGACTTAACTTAGGTCGTGGGCGACCTAAAACTCCTCCTGAACAACTTTGCGCGCCTCCTTCGTTAGCTCGTATGCGACCTATCATAGGTCGTTGGTTTCCTTCTTCGGCATAACTCACTTCTCCGCTTTGTTCCAGTACCTCGTTAGGTCGTGGCCGACTTAAAACTTCTCTGTTAAGTCGTGGGCGGCTTAAGCCTTGTAATTTCTCAACTCGTGTTGCTATTTTGTTATCTCGTGGCGTTCCCTCTGTAGTCGTAGATCGTAAACGATCTAAAGATCCCGAACGACTTAAGTTAAGTCGTAGCCTTTTTCCCTTAAATCGTGGACGACTTAAATCTCCTTTTTTAGGTCGTGACCCTCCTGTGTTAAGTCGTGAACGACTTAGACCTTCAAGTAGGGGTTGCGCTGCATCATCCTCCCTAGGTTGAGAAAAATTCGTCCTCGAATTTGTAAATTCTTCCACATCAGCTTGTTCATCCCCATAATATGGTACGAGATGTTTAACATTAAACACATCAGATGTATATACATCCTTCGGCAGCTTCAACTTATAAGCATTTTCATTAATCCGTTTCACGACTTCTACAGGACCAATTTTCCTGGCTTTCAACTTGTTATAAGCGCCCACTGGAAAACGGTCTTTTGTTAACACAGCATATACCATATCTCCTTCATTAAACTCAACATTTCTTCGTTTCAGATCTGCAGATCGTTTATACTTCTCATTTGCCTTCTCCAATCGTTCCTGAACGATTTTATGACATTCAGTCAACCCCTCAACAAAATCAACAGCTCGTTTAACCGTTCCCTTTGGTTGTGGTACTACCGTTAAATCTAACGGCCCCTTTGGCAAGTTTGAATACACCACCTGGAATGGACTGAAACCTGTGCTACGATTTACCGCATGATTATGAGCAAACTCTGCTTGGCATAACTTCATGTCCCAACTCTTCAGATTATCTTTCACCAGACATCGCAATAAATTTCCCAGTGATCTGTTAACCACCTCCGTTTGCCCATCAGTTTGTGGATGGTAAGCGCTACTAAAATTCAGCTTCGTTCCGACCATCTTCCACAAACTTAGCCAAAAATGACTCAGAAAACGAGTATCTCTATCCAACACAATAGATTCTAGCAATCCATGAAGTCGATATATTTCTTTGAAAAATAACTGAGCAACATGAACAACATCCGCCGTCTTCTTACAAGCAATAAAATGTGCCATTTTCGAAAATCGGTCAACCACCACATAAATGGAATCGTTACCCCTTTGAGTTCGCGGTAACCCCAAAACAAAATCCATACTCACATCAACCCAAGGTTTATTTGGTACAGGTAACGGCATATATAATCCAGCATTGGTCGTAGTTCCCTTCGAAACCTGACAGATATGACATCGTTCCACAAACCTTTCCACTTCTTTCCTCATTGATGGCCAATAGTAAGATTGAGAAATCAACTGTAAGGTAAGGTCTCTACCCACGTGGCCTTCTTCATGTAGCTCCTTCACAATTTTCATTCTCAAACTACCCTCCGGTATGCACAATCGATTTCCTTTAAAAAGAAACCCATCCACCATTACAAACTCATCCGTCTTTCCCTCCTTGACTTCATCAACAAACCTCGCAAAGTAAGGATCATCGACAAATAATTCTGGCAGTAATTCAAAACCTGTCACTTCAACTTTCATTGTTGTTAATAAATGACTCCTCCTACTCAAAGCATCAGCCACACGATTCGTCACTCCTGACTTGTGTTTAACAACAAAAGTAAATTGTTGCAGGTACGCAATCCACGATGCATGTCTTGCTGAAACCTTGTCTTGCCCTTGTAAATGCTTTAAAGCCTCATGATCAGTATAAAGAACAAACTCTTTCTGAAATAGATAGTGTCTCCAGTGTTTAATGTCTTGCACATCAGCATAGAATTCCACATCATATGTACTGTATCTCATCTTCGCTCCTGATAACTTCTCACTAAAATATGCAATCGGACGTCCCTTCTGACTCAACCCTCCTCCAATCCCAACCTTTGACTCATCAGTGTGTAGCTCAAACAACAACTGAAATCTGGTAATACTAGAATTGGTGCAGACGTCAGCAACTCCTTGATCTTCCCAAAAGCATTCCCTGCTTCCTCTGACCATGAAAACTGTTTACCCTTCATACAATCCGTAACAGGCGCCATCACACTACTAAAGTGTGGAATAAATCTTCTATAAAATGAAGCCAACCCATGAAAACTCCGAACTTCCGTTATTGTCCTGGGTTGCGGCCAATCTCTGATAGCTTCAACTTTACTCCGGTCCACCTGTATCCCTTCCTCTGATACAACATATCCCAGAAATAAAACACTATGTGTCATGAACACGCATTTCTTTGTTGCAGCATAAAATTGTTCTTGTCGCAATACCATCAACACTTCTCTCAGATGTTTCAAATGTTCCTCTGGACTTCCACTATAGATCAGAATATCATCAAAATACACCACCACAAATTTCCCAATGAATGGTCTAAAAATCTGATTCATCACTCGCATAAATGTACTCGGCGCATTTGATAACCCGAATGGCATTACCAACCACTCGTATAGACCCTCCCTGGATTTGAAAGCAGTCTTCCACTCATCACCTGGTCTGATACGAATTTGATGATAACCACTTTTAAGATCAATTTTCGAAAAGATCACAAACCCGCTGATTTGATCTAACAGATCATCAAGCCTTGGCATCGGAAATCTGTATCTGACAGTTATCTTATTCAGTGCCCTGCTATCCGTACACATTCTTAATGAACCATCCTTCTTCGGTACTAGTAATGCTGGTACGGCACACGGACTCAAACTCTCCTGTATACGTCCCTGTTCAAGCAATTCCTCTACCTGCCTTCGCAACTCTTCATGTTCTTTCGGAATCATCCTGTAGTGTGGTTTATGTGGCAACACAGCACCTGGAACAAGATCTATCTGGTGTTGTATATCCCTCAACGGTGGCAACTCCGCTGGTAACTCTTTAGGAAATACATCGTTAAATTCTTCAAGTACTGGTTTTACTTCTTCCGGAATCTCAACCACTTCATGACTCTCCCGTCCAATCAACAAGAATACTTCAGGCTTCTCTTCAACCTCCTTAACAAACTCCTTCAAGGATAATAAAGTTTTCAGCTCTTCAATCTCCTCCAGTTTGTTTTCTTCTTGCTGTCGCTTCTTAGGAACCAAAGTAATCTTCGTGCCTTCAAATATGAAACTATAACTGTTGTTTCACCCATCATGTTGCACCGCCCTATCATACTGCCACGGTCTTCCCAGCAACAAATGACAGACATCCATATCTACCACATCGCACCAAATTTCATCTTTATATTTCTTTCCAATTGAAAAATTAACACGAGCTCTACGTCCAACCTTCACCTCCCCACCTTTCCTCAACCAAGCTAACTTGTACGGTTTGGGATGTTTCTCAGTTTTTAACTCTAACTTCTTCACCGCTTCTGTAGAGATAATATTATCACAACTTCCAGCATCAATAACAAACTTGCAAACCCTTCCTAGAATAGTGCATGTAGACTGAAAAATGTTATTCCTCAACCAACTACTTTCCTCCTCTTGCTTCGGGGTCAGACAACTTCTCCTCATCATCAATGAATGCCCTTCATCTCCTGACAACAAGTCTTCCTCCTCAACTGGTAATGAATTAGAACATTCAGCTTCTTCCTCCTCATCCTCAGCTTCCGCAACCATCACTCGCTTCTTAGGCTTTGGACACTCATTGCTTTTATGACCTATCTCCTGGCAATTGTAGCATTTGAAACCATTGTTAACCTTTGCCTTCTCAGCCTCCCTCACCACTGGTTTATTGATAGGCTTAGAAACATTAGAACTTCCACTAATGCCCTTCACTTGATTGATGGAATTAGTAAACACACCACTTCCTCGTCGTCCCTATTTCTCCCAAGCCAACGCCTTTTGATGTGCTTCCGCCACAGATCTTGGATCGAACATATTTACCATATCCTAAATCTGTATTCTCAATCCCCCAATGAATCTAGCGGTCAACTGTTCTTCCGTCTCCATAATATCATTTCTAGCAATGAGTTGGTAGAATTCATCTGCATAATCATTAACTGTTTTCGTCCCCTGCCTTAGATTTTGCAACCTCTGGTACATAAGTGATTGATAGTTGTAAGGTAAAAATGTAGCTTTCATCAATTTCTTCATCTTCTCCCATGATTCAATCTTTGACTTCCCCATTCTCTCCCGTGTAAGTTTCGTTTGCTGCCACCATGCCAAAGCTCTACTCCTCAACCTTGTAGCAACTAATTTCACTCTTATGTGATCTGAAATCTCCTTGAAGTCAAAAATCTCCTCAATATTTGATAACCAATCAAGAAATTCTTCCACTACCATTCCACCCTTAAACTCCAGAATTTCCATCTTCATTCCCGATTCCCAACGTCGATCATCTTCAATCTCCCGATACTGACGTCGTCCCGGATCTCTGTCTCGGTAATGAACACTTCCTCTTTCCCCATCAAACTCTTCGTCAAAATCTGATGCATATCGTTGTTGATCACGTCCTCCAACATCTCTACCACTTCCACTTCTACCACCAACATTCCCTCGATCTATATTCCTCCTATCACGATCTTCATCATTCCTACTACGGTTATCAACACTTCTACGATCATGACTTTCTCTCCTCTCCCGATCTGAATGTGGTGAAACTCTACTTCCTCCATGGCTCGATTCAAGCGAAACCCTTCTTCTATTTTGATTCATGTCAAGCATCATCTTCTCTAATCGACCAATTCCTTCGTTAAGCTTTTCGCTGAACTTTTCACTAATACGTTGCTCCATCAACTCCGCATCTTCTCTTCTATACATCTCGGCGATGTTTTGATGACGGTTAGCTCTCCTTGGTGGCATGATTACCCAATCAAACAAATCAACACAACTTCGAAAACTTCAAACAAAAATGCATGGCTCAAACTCAATAGCTCGACTCGGCGTCAAACTTAGCTCGGCCACAATACCTCACGACTTGACTTCTTATCTCGCGCAACTTCAAACACTTCTCCAACTTTGATCCAAACGGCTATGGATCGAAAACTCCAAACTGGTTGCAACTTCGCGATGAACACGATGAACACAACTTCAAACTCCTTGGCTCCAAGACTCTATTTTAGCTATGATTGGCTAAAACAAGCTCTGACACCAAACTGACGCAGCGGATTAAACAAAAAACAAGCTAGATCGATGAACGTAGCAATCGGTGGATTGAGAAATACTGGAATTGCCCAAATTCGTTGATCCGAAGATACCGAATTCTAGCTATCTCTGACACGTTGATCGCGCACGATACCGTGAAGAGAGATCTACAATTCTTTGAGCGTTGATCAAGCGCACTTGATTCCGCGAATTGGCTTCAACGATCGAAGATTCGAGCGCACTCGAATGTCGAAGGTGGAGATAGGAGATTACACTCAACTACCGATTTAAATTGAAAGCACAAAGCTAACAAACAAGAATTTTATTCAAAATCAACTAACTATTACAAATGGCACCACCGGCCTATTTATAGAAGTTACAAATCACAACACAAATCTGTACAACTCTTAAGTCGTTTCCGACCTAACAACCCATGACTTGGCGACTTACGACTTACTATAGCTCAGCAGCGACTCAACTCTCACGACTCAGCGACTCACGAGTTACAACACAAATATTTACAACACTTAGGTCGTATACGACCTAACAACTCACGACATAAGAAACAAATGACCTACGACTTAAAAAATACAAACATATTACAACACAACATCTCGCCACACGACTTACTACCTAAAATGAACGGCATCTGGAGTGATCGACCTAAGAATGAACGGCATCCCCATCAGCGACTTAAAAGAAGCGGCTTCAGAAAACTTCGCGACCTAGGTCTTCACGACCTAAGGCCTTGCGACTTACAGACGCAATATCTTCGTGTGACTTAAGAACATCGGTCTCTGAAACCTCTTTATGCGACTTAACTAGGTCGTAGGTCGTTGAACGACTTAACTTAGGTCGTGGGCGACCTAAAACTCCTCCTGAACAACTTTGCGCGCCTCCTTCGTTAGCTCGTATGCGACCTATCATAGGTCGTTGGTTTCCTTCTTCGGCATAACTCACTTCTCCGCTTTGTTCCAGTACCTCGTTAGGTCGTGGCCGACTTAAAACTTCTTCGTTAAGTCGTGGGCGGCTTAAGCCTTGTAATTTCTCAACTCGTGCTGCTATTTTGTTATCTCGTGGCGTTCCCTCTGTAGTCGTAGATCGTAAATGATCTAAAGATCCCGAACGACTTAAGTTAAGTCGTAGCCTTTTTCCCTTAAATCGTGGACGACTTAAATCTCCTTTTTTAGGTCGTGACCCGCCTGCGTTAAGTCGTGAACGACTTAGACCTTCAAGTAGGGGTTGCGCTACATCAACTGTATAGAGTGCTGAACAATCGAGTGCCAGAAATCCCAGACAGTTAGGTTAAGAAGAAAAAGAGGTAGAATAAGAACAAAAAACACAACACAGAATCTCACAATCGTAGCGGAACAAAATAAAATATACAATAACAGCATTTTATACAAAGAAAAGCTGTAACTATCAATATACATACAAGATATCATAGTACATAAATCTGGATAGTTATAATAACTTGTCCTCAACTACTGAATAAAATAGTCTATAATACACAGCGGAATATACTCAATACGTCTCTGCCATCCAGCTCGTCTCCTGAACTCCAAAGCGTCCTAACCTGAAAATATGTAATACTCGGTCTGACCCGAGCATTACAATAAAGTAACACCCGAGTCAGGCTAGAAACTAGCGTGAGTAAACCAACTTAAATTTGAAATACTTAAGTTATAAAACTTCTTTGAAACCAAGGTAACTCGTATATCCGACGAGTTTTTATCAGATTTAAAACCAACACCTTTACAACAAATTCATCGATATTTTGATACTGTCTGGATACAGCTACTTATTTATAATAATCCAGTTCACTTATTTTATTCAAATCCAGCCTATTTTATTCTATGATCAAACCCATAAAGATTTATAGTGATTATGAAATCGAAGTGGTTCCAGATATCGTTGATATCTGATCCCGGTCTCTTCGAATCTAAGTAATAACTTTAAAAGGGTAAATCGTTTAAAATAACAATTTATTATTTAGGGCGACAAACTTTCAAATATGGGAGTTTATTGCAGACGTTTATTTCCAATAGAACGTATCATCATTTCAGTCTCATTGCTTTATTTTGAAATAAATATCCGATAAAATTTTGTCAAGATATAGATTGCTAATCAATTTAATGGTCAATAACAAATATCAAAACGATTCACACATCAGTTTTTAATTAACTTTGATTGACCATACTCATTTATGTTTTTATCCAAATTAATTAATTACAAAATTTAATGATTTATTAACTAATAATAAATTATTAAATTCCATTAATTACCCATAAGTTTAAAGTCAAATAAGAAAATAATATAATTAACTAATTACCATTATAAAATATCATTTAATTTACGGATTTTAAAATGAAAATAGCCTTTTAGTTAAGAAGAAAATATAAATTATCTTATAAATATATATGTAAAAATCTCATCCCTTCTTTCTTCCTTTTCTTTTATTTTTCTTTTCCCTTCATTTTCTTACTTTTTATTTTCTTTCTTTTCTTTCCACTTTCCTTTTTCCTTATCTTTTCTTTCTTTTTATTTCCTTCTTTTTCTTCCTTGGCCCATCTCCTTCCCTTCTCTTCGTCTTGCTTTGTTTCCAGCTCATGTCCAGGCAATCGAAAAATGATCGCAACCCCCCCGCAAAAACTTCGATCACCTCATTACATCACTAAATCCACACTTCCATGAGACTTCAAGGCCGACATCAACAAACTTCGGCAACCTCCTCGTCCTTCCAACCTTTCCACTCTTTCGCCCAGGCACCAAGACGTGCACACGTGCACGTGCACAAACCACTTTCCCCATGGTTCGACCGTCCGAGGCCATCCGTAGATTCCCTTACCCAAACTCGACCTCCACCGCCCCTTGTTCGCCCGTTGATCACCCCTGGATGAAAAACGACTGAGCTGAGGCAAAAACACACAACAACAACATCGAACACGACTGGAAAATGAAGCTTCCACGACCACCTCACGCAGCTACAACGTCTGCTACCCCCACCATCGTTATCCCCACATTTCCCACCTTCTCCATGCAATTTTGGCCCCACTCAATCCACCGTGTCCCCTCAAAATCCATCGCGTCATTGACCATAACCGAAACCCTCCTTAAACCATAAAACCATCACCTACTTCCCAACCCAACCCAGCCCTTAATCGACATTCTGCCATAGTCGAAGCCTTCCCCTCGACCACACGGTCATCCCGAACCAAATGGGCCATCGCCTCGACGACGAGGTCGTCAGGAAAAGTTTTTTTAAAATGGTTTTGGTTCATCTCCCAATTTCTCCCGTTATAGGCTACTAAAAATCATCATTTTTCCTCTAAAAATCCTATTTCCGTATAACGATCTTGATGGTATGCTCGAATTCCAATTTTAAAAATGTTGAATTTTTGCCAAAACTCGATTGCTTACTGTAGACTTAACATTTCCTAAAATGGATAGCATAAATCACCCTCAAACTATTTTTAGCCTAATCTATACTCAAGAACACCCATTTACCTAGTTTACGCGATTAGCCAATTCAAACTAAAATGTGAGATAAAGATTTTTAAAAGTTGAGTATACAAATTGTTGTCCCCTGCTAAATTGAACAGAGTTGAAATATATACTTCCAACCCCTTTCAGATTTTGTTTCTCACACTATACTCGAAGGTATCAAATGAAATTAGTTTTTATAAAAACTCCATTCAAAATTAAATCGGTTTTTTTCTGGAATCAATGTCTAAAACAAATTGTATAAAGATATATTGTTTTTTTAAAAAGTTGCAAAATGTCATTTTTTCCCAAGAACAAATTGAGTAAATGGTATACTTGATAGTTATTTGTCATTCTATTTGATTATAAGTGTCTTAACCCGAACAAACTATTTGTTTTGGCTGATATGGATGGATAATTGATTTGTTTTGATTTCATATGATGATCGTATGCTCTGGTTGCAAGTGATTGTTGTTTTATATTGATTGGTTTGTTAGTGGTTGAAACAACTTTAAATATTTCATTTTATATAATTATTAACCCCTTTGGATTATATAAGTGAAATACAGGTTATGGAAGCAATTGCTACTGCTTTTGGTTTCATAATTAAGCGTTGTTTGCCCGACAAATAGGTACGTTCTCGGATTACGGTTTTCTAGCGGTATTATATATATTTTCCCGTTGTTGGGATATATTATTTTGATATATTATGAAATATATTGTTATATTTGATATTATATTTTCTCCCAAGCCTCTCCGTCCAAAGGAGACTCTGCCGAAATTTTTCGTGAATTTTGGACTTAGAAAATTTTGTGAAAAGTTTTCCAAACTTTTGATAACTTGAGTATAAGAGGATTTAATGGTTATAAATTGGTATATTTACTTAAATTATTTAATTTTGTAAATTTATTTGTTTATAAATTTAATATTTTGAATAAAATATATTGATTACCTAATTCCTTCTTTTCCCTCCATTTCCTTTTCGGGGATGAAAAGTTTTGAGTGGGGGAGAGTGTAACGACCCGTAAATTTTCGATAATCAAATTTGTTAATTTAATAAGATTTTGGTAATTTAATATTGAAAGAAATGGAAATTAGTAATTTAATAATGAAATAATAACTAATTAAGATGAAACAATGTTAATTTAAGTTAATTATTGGCGACTTGAATGGAGTTCCAATTTAATGAAATAATATAAAGGTTATGTTTGGTTATAAGTTGAATAGAAGAAAACAAATGTAAATAGTTAATTAACTAATGAAATAATTTATTGTTAATGATAATTGAATGAAATTAGCGTTATAATAAGTAATTGTAACATTTGTTTGTATGTAATGAACTTGTAAATGTAATAAAATGCAAACAGTGACAATTATTATAAGTTACCTGTTATTTAGTTAGTTGAATTGAATTTGAAAATCAATTGTAATTAAATGAAATGAAATATTATGTTAATGGGAATTAATATGAAATGGGAATATATTAATGTAATAAATATAAATCAATGTTAATTATACCCATAAGATGATAATTTATCGAATAACAAGATGGAAATAAGAATATATGGATTTATTGGGAATTTAAATTTATAATTACTGGGTTAATTGAAATTGAAATTAAATATTGTAAATTATGAAATATTCAATGATAAATTGATATAGAAATTTGTTTAAAGGATTCTAAATTTATCAAGTAACCCAAATTGATAAAATTTGTAAATAATTAAATTTGAATTGGAAAATTGATTTAATTAACTTAGTATTAATTTATTTAATTAACTGAAATATAGCCATTTTGGCAACTGTGTCGGATTTCGATGAAACTAGTTTCATCGGATCTATAACGGTGAATTATTGTAGGATTTCAAGTTTCGTAGCGATCAGACTTGTTGTTTGATCGTACGGACTCGAAACGCCTAGAAATTAGTTTAGTTGAAATCAATTTGAAATAAGCTGATTTTATCATAACTTCTTCATACGATGGAATGTGGGCTTGAAACCAGTTCCATTGATTTTAAAATTATCGAAAACATCTAATTTGATATATCGGATGACCCATATTCGTTTCGGAGTCGAAACGGGCTTTTCGGGCCGTGTATCATTCAACATTCCAAACCAATCGAGCCCATTCCTTTCTATTTTGTTCTGCCTATATATATATATATGGTTATAAACGCTAACCACTCCTCGATTTCATTTGTCTATACGTACATTTCCTTCTCAACTACTCATTCCAATGGCAGACAAATAAATTCCCAATTCAATTTCAAATTGCAAATCAAATTTAAATCCAAAAATCAATCTTCTCCAAACCCTATCATATTATATACCGTTCTGAAGCTTTCGACGATCCGAATCTGCGTCAACTGTTCGTTTTTGGAAACGAGGCTCGAGTCAATCTGGAATCACGGTCAAAATTGGAAACGTGGATGTAGGGTTCGATTTGGGGTTTTCTGGTTTTGTCGCTAATGGGTGAAATTGATTTTTGGGTATCGTAGAGATTGTCGAAAGGGGCGATATGGCAGTGGTCGGAGGTTGTATAGGTGTTGGTGGTGGTCGAATTTCTTAGATTAGGGTTTATTTAGCTCCGGCGGTGGCGGAATTTGGGGAGGCGCCAGAGATGGTTTTAGGCGTCGGCAAGGGTGCCGGAGGGAGGTGGATGGCGACGCGGTTCGATCGCAGGTGGTGCGAGGTCCCCAGGTGGTCGGAGGCATGTGTGATGGCCGGTCAAAGGGACGGTGATGTGATGGGTAGCTGAGCATGAACGCGATGGATTCTGGGTGAAGAAATAGGTGACGTGGCCGCTATTGACTGGGTGATTCTTTTATTTACCTATTTATTTGAATTTTGATTTCAAGTCATTCTAACTAACATAATTTTTGCATACGAACTCGGATTTGGGCGCAGTTTTCTCCGCTAGGATCGTATTGAAATTCTGGAAATTATGACGCTAGTTTGGATGAATTCTAAGACTGTTGAATTTTGGGCTTATTTTGAATTTAAATTCGATTTAAATTCAAAGGTGAGTGTTTTAACCCACTCACAACTTCTTAAATTTCTTATGTTTGTTAAATTAAATTCATGATGTGATTAGTAATTTATTTATGACTGTTTGGTATATTTTAAATCATCATCTCAGTTAATTTGAATTTATTTGAATTAAATTGTTATTAATTTATTTTTGAATATAAATTGCTAGTTAAATACCTGTTATTGATTATCAGTTCTATATTGATATTTATCGATTGATTTGGATGATGATTGTGATAGATGTTGATTGTTGATATTGGATGAATGGATGTTGTATTTTATATCGTTATAAACTGCAAGTTCACTATGGGTTGAAATGATACATACCCGAATGATCAATAGATTAAGGAAAAATCGTTATGGATTGAAATGATAGACTCGAGCGATTTTATGGATTTTATTATTATTTCGAGATTGTGGATTGAAATGATATATATATATATATATCCGTAAATATAAAATTTTAAACTACGAATTGAAATGATAAATATCTGTATCACTTGACCCTAGGGTAGAGAATTCTATATGGACACTGGATTGGTTAAATCAAATGATTTTAAAGCTTTAAATTTTTGAATCCTTTTAAATGATATTTTGAAATAAAAATTGATTTATACGAATTGAATTATTATCAAAATTCAAGTTTATGATAAAATTGGAATTGGTTTAAAGGTATTGTTAAAAGGATTTAATTGAAATTTCAAAGTTGAATTTGGAATAAAAAGTGAAATTTGTTAGAATTGAATTATTTTAAGTTGTTTGAAATATATTGAATTTAGAGTAATTTAAATTGATATTTCAAACATGGATTGGAGGCGATATTGAATTAAATATTTTATTGAGAATTGAAATTGGAAAATTTGAAATTGGGTTTTGGGATATTAAAATGGTCCAAATGTACTGGAATGGAATAAATAGTTTAAATTGGTATAAATTTCAAATTCATATTTTATATAAACTGTTTTAGATATATTATTTTAAAGGACTTTAATTATTAAGATTTTCAAACCTTTAAACTAATTAACCCGCTTTAACTTATTTTAAATCTAATTAATCTATTTTAAAGCTATTTAATCTATTTTAATTATATTTAATCTATTTTAAATCTATAGTAACTATTTATAACTATTTAAAACTATTTTCTTCTAAATTCCAAACTAAGTAAAATGGATGGGTTTATATTCAAATTCTCGATTTTTAAAGTGAATGTGGTTACGCGACATTATAACCTAAGTTGGGATTTAAATAGCATATTTGGTTTATATGATAATGTTGAAATGAGAGTTTAACTTATTTTGGAAATATGACTTTTAAAAGGAAATATAATTTCGAACTTTGATTTCAATGTGATAATTTCGGAAGTAAGTAATGATTTCGAAAATGATATGATTTGAATTGAATATGATATTTTTATATCAATTATGAAATGATTTTGGAAATGTAAAAGAACCATCCGGTGTGTAATAAGCGATTGGTTGTTAAAGAAACCGGGATTAGATATGGGCATACTCTCTGTCGATACCGAAAACCACTTTGACAACCGTGTACGCGGTGGAGATTCTAGAATAAAGTAGGATGGTGGCGATGATCCTATATGAGGTATATACGTGGACCCGACTCCCGTGAGTTGGCATAAGGTGGCTAAAATAGGAGCAATTGACGAGCCAATGAGGTAGCTCCTCTGATCGGACACATTCCATCGATACTATATTCTGACTTTGCGTATTATTTGGTGGTCACCCTTCGATTTTACTCGGGAGTGTGTTTCGAGTTGAGCGGTAGTTGCGGCTATGCGTTACCAACAGTCCGGAAGTGTAATTAGTATATCTACCCTGGCATTGCCTAGTTGTGCCATGTCACCTACCCTAGCGCGCCTTCTACGGGTTTGTTTTATGTCGTACCTATATGGTATCCTATGGAGGCTCCAGTTTACGGGGAGTAACGGTACTGTATAGACTATTGGCATACCTATAAAATGTGTTAAGAGGGATTTGAAGACCTTATTTCTGGAGGACGAAGACGAAGATTTGTACTACTATTATTTACTATATTATTCCACTGCATCATACTGTTCCGCTGCAATGTTATGTATTTATCTCTGATATGTGTAACTCTAATTTTTGTATTGGATAAGTATAATCAAATGTTTTGTATACAGCTTCATGAACTGTTATTTGATTATTATATTTTGTTATTCCGCTACGAGATTCTGTTTTGTTTTTTTTCTTTCTCTGCGTTTTCTTATTCACCCCAATAGCAATTCGCCCTTCTGTATGGATTGAGTCGACATGCGTGTTTGCTTAAAGCGTGCAAAAAGGCGGTATGTTACAGAGTATATAAAAGGAAATTAGTAACCAAATAGAGTGTTACTCACGGTAAAATGGGAAACACTGTTTGCTTGCTTTACCAGGCCTTCCTCCTTCAGGCTTCAACTTTAGAAACTAAGCTTAATTGGTTTTTAATGGCTGCATACCCCTTTTTGTTATATTGTTGGTATGATATTTTTTTTCCAAGTGAACAATTGAACAAAGACAGGGTGGCCGCATATATATAAACGAAATGGAAGTGTACAGAGAAAGCTAACACATGTATAGGCTGAGATTTCCATTTTATTTTGTTTTGTATATTTTTTTTCTTTGATTTGAAACCATGACCTGATTAAAGAGAATTAGATTGACTTGATTTGATTATTGTAAAAGAGGATTTGATGTATTATATGTTGCGAGGATGTACATTTAATGTTATGTTCCCTAAGGTGTTTACAAGCACATATTCATCTTTGAATATACATATATACTACATATATATATATAAACGAAGTCTTGTCTTATTTCCCTTATACAAACATATATATACACAAAGTTACATGTTTCCCTATGCATAGATATTCATATTTCCCTATGCACCCTATATATATATGTATGTATACACACACCTATACTTAATTTCATTTTTACAATTTCCATGTACATTAGTTCATATGGTGTATATATATATGTATATATATATTACTTATGTACTTGTTCACATATTTTAACATCATAATCTTGTATATTCTTAATTATCATGTATATATATAATATATTTATACATTCTATACATATTCTTTCTATATTTTACTTATGTGCATTTTGTCCTTAGATATGTATGTTCTCCTACTATACAAAATTCCATATATATATTATTTCATATGAGCATACATTCATATACTTATATATATTTTTTCAAACATCATAAACCTTGTATCTACATATTTATGGATATTTTATCTCAATTTAAATGGTGGAGTATATATATGTATATTATTTATTTTCTATAAGATTTATCATATCCAGAGATTTTATAATTCAATATTTATTTTAGTTTTTCAAATCAATTTATATGTATTCAGATGTTTTTTTAATTATCGGAAATTTATTTGTTTGACCTATCAAATTTAATACCCCAATATTTTTAATCAGTTAATCACCCAATTACGAACATCAAAAAATCCGGGTCGTTACATTCCTCCCCACTTTAGAACTTTTCATCCTCGAAAAGGAACTAAACGAGATTTTTTTTTGCTTATTATTAGTCAATTCATTCTTTAAAACATTTTAACTTCCTACTCTTTTAATTATACAATTTAAACACCTTTAAAACTACATAATATTTCCAACTAGCTTTATATAAAAATACTTTTTATAACTTGATGTTTAAACAAGTCCATCCTTGTTCTCACAGAAATTCAATCATACGTTGACCAGGCGCAGGACTGAAAATCTATAAGTACTCAATAGACCCGTTTTCAACACCCAGTGAAAATACTTGAAAAACTTTTTACAAAAATGCTATGGAAATCATCACCCACTCCATGGGTCGCAATTAGCACGATGATTGCGTCGCCATCCCGGCGAAAACCATAAGAAAACTGTAGGCATCCGCACCTTTCGACTTTCACCATGGAAACTATAACGACCCCGGATTTTATATAAATTTAAATTGATAATTAATTGAATTTTGAATTAAAATTGTAAAATTAATTGTAAATTGAAGCAAGTTTCCCCAATTCAAATAAATTCTATATTTAATCATTTAAAATTTAAATATTGTATAGATATGTGTGAATATATATGTATACGGGCATATATGAGTAAAATTGAATATATATGTATATATTTGATTTGAATTTAAATCTTAAATAAATGAGTTAGAAATAATGGTTTAATAATAAATGATAATAATAAATATTAGAATTGATGGTTAATAATGGTTTAAATTTATAAAATAAATACAAGACAATAAATATTAAAGTAAAATATACTTAAACAAAGTGATAGAAATAAACATATACATTCAAATATGAAACATGACAGGAAAATATATATAAGTGTGATTGCAAAAGAAGAACATATAAATATCTAGGTATAAACAAATAAAAGAACATAAGCCCAAGCTTATAAAACAAGACAAAGTAAAATATAAAAAAATATAGTTTTTATACACTATAAAGTAAATACATTAGAATAAATTTAAACATCATGTTAAAAATTAGAATTCATTTTATATCACAAAGCATGTGAACAAAGCATAAGTATGTACACTTAAACAAATAAGAAATAAAACAAAAATCTATGTAAATGAACCTGCAAAAAAAGAAAAGACAGATAACATACATAAGTATGAAAACATATCTTTAGCCACCGAAATATATAAGTGTAGCTTGCAAAATAGATAAGGTTGAATACATAAAGGACATTAGCATTGAATGTTTGCATCTCTAAGTACATACAACATTATCAACCGAAAGGAAAGCAAATATATAAGTTGTACAAACCATTAATGCAAGCCATCACAACAAATTATCATCAGCCACAAAGAAAAGAAAGATCTCTGATGTCTTGTACAAAAGCATATCACAACCTTGTAAAACAATCTTTTATATCCATCTACCTCACTTTAATTTCGTTCATTCAAAACTGGAGAAGAAAAAAACTAAGGCATATACCATCCAAAACTTAAAACCAAATTCAATTAAAACAAACAAGCAACTTGAATCAATTCAAACTAAAGATCAAAAGGAAGGATTCCAGCTTGCAATTTTCACAAGCCTGTTTCAACAATGGAAAACTCTATTCTTCTTTCTGGAAAATAAGGTGAGCAAACTCTTAACCCTTTATTTATATATAAATCTTGATCTGCCTGTGATAAATGCTTGATTGTGTGATAATGAAATGTTTGGATATGAATGCAATGTTTGCAATATGAAATGTCTGTGTATATAAGAGTTTATATCAGTCTGTTAAACTCTATAGGCTCTCTGTTTTAAAAATAATAATAAGTGAGTAAACCTTTTGAAATTCTGGAATTTAATCTGTTGTTTGAGTTCATGCTTGAAGTAAGGTTGAAATTTTCTTGCATGTGTATAAATCTGTGTATATATGTATGGAGGTGGCTGTGCATGTCTTGAAACAGACATAAGTATCTCTGTTTTAAAGGTTTACAGGGTTCAAACCTATTTAAAAATCAAAATCTCATCCTACAATCATTTATAAGCTTTAATGTCTAAGTAAATTATGTTTGTAAGATCAGTATCTAAGTTTCAAAATTAATTTCAAATTTAAATTGTCAAGGGGTTGCTAGAAAACAAGCAAACACAGTGAAACTCTAAACTATGTCAAAATTCAAACATCATGTAGTCTTGTTTCGATAATATCATCAAAATTGTTTTCAAAAATGCTGATTTTAAAATTTGAATCAAGATTTTTAAGTATGTAATTATGGAGAAATCACGAGTTGAATGGAATTGCATATTTTATCAAATTCTGGCGATCGACAAGATGTTGGACATCAGAATTATAGCAGTAGGTTGCTGGGAGATCGGAGAGTTTGGGAAAAATGCTCGATTAAATTACAGATCACCATGGATGGTGAACGAGGTCAATTTAGGGTTTTAGCTCGTGTTTTTGTTAAGGTCGATTTTCGAGTTGCTGACGTCTCGTCGTCGCGTCGGAGTTGATCGCTCCGGTGGCGATCGAAGCAGGGAAGCCTGACGAAGCTCTGGTCGGGATCTCGACATCGTTGGTGGCCTGAGGCGATCAAACGAAGCGTTTTTTTTATGATCAAGTTTATTCCAGTTTGGGTTAAATGGTTAGTTTGCGAGTTCATCGACGGTGGTGGTTTCTGGATGGTCGGAGGCTTAGGTGAGGTGGTTGCCGATTTATCGATGGCCACGGCATCAACCAGAGGTGGCCGGAGTCTTTGTGCATGTACACAAGTCGATCTCGTATCTGGGTAGTTTTGTGATCGAGGATAAGGAATTTTTTTCCTCGGGTTGATCTCAAAGAAAACATAAGTTTTCTCGAAGGAAATGTGAAAACGAGAAAGCTCAGGGGAAAACAGGGTTTGGATCGGGAAATTTTAAATATGACTCGGGTTCTGTTTTCGAAAGGATTTAGCCTAATTAAATTTGAAGTAAATGTTGTAAACAAAAAATTTTAGTGCTAATGAAGTAATTAATATTTGACAAATTAATTTAAGAAACTATTCTAAGTTTTAAATTATTTAAGTAAATACTTAACATTGTTTTAATCTTAATTAATATTTTAATTGAAAGGTTAACTTAAAGATAAGGGTTAAAGTTAATCAACATTAAAACATTTTATAATTGTAATAAATTGATTTTCAAAGTGTAAGGAAGATTTTTAAATGTTAATTAAGATAAATAATTACTATAATTAATTGTTTGGAAATTAATTAAGAATGATTAATTTCTATTTGTAATTAAAGATTGGTTAATTGATAATTAAGTATCTAATTAATTTGTAAATTTAGAATTGTTAATTTGAGAATTTAAGTTAATTAATTGATAATTAGTACTTAATTAAGATAATTGATTCAGGAATAATTAATTAAAAAATTTAATTGATTTATCATTAAAGATAGTTAATCATTGATTTAAATAAATCAATAAAAATAGTATGTGGTTAATTCTTTTAAATCACCTTCACCTTAAATTGAAGATGATTGACTATCATCAAATATTGTGTACTAGATTGATATTTCTGTCTGTGATTATAATACTGTGTGATGTGACTTGCCTTATGCTGAACTGTGATTTGTGATTTGTTTTGTATATATGTGAAAACCCTTGGCCCGTAAATCGGCATTTGAATTTCGATGCGACAGGGAGTCGGATTCCAGTTGGTTATCGGGAACCCACATCGAATTGTAATGGCGAATCTTTGTGATTGATAAATTTACTTTATCTGTGAATCTGTGAATGAAGATAAGCGTTAAATTCGAAATCGAGGTCCGTCTTCTGATCCTCAGATATTGCTATTCAGCTTGGAAGCTCGACCTATTCTATTGGATCGCATTGCCCATGCTCAGCGGTAGGATCCAGACTTGTTGCGATATATTCATCTCCTTGAGTCGGGATCCAGTGATGAGACATTGTTGGATTATTCTATTGATTCTCATCGGTGTCTTCGCAGGAAGAACCGTATTTTGGTACCATCTGATTTATCACTTAGGCGTGACATTCTAGACGAGTGTCATCGCACTAAGTACACTATACATCCCGGGTCGAGTAAGATGTATGCCGACATGTGTTGCCTATTTTATTGGGAGGGCATGAAGAGTGATGTTGCAAGTTATGTAAGCCATTGCATGACTTGTCAACAGATCAAAGCTGAGCATCAGCGTCCATCTGGTCTTCTTCAGCCGCTAGAGATTCCATTGTGGAAATGGGATCAGATATCCATGGATTTTATTGACGGTCTGCCTCGATCGAGGTCAAGCCATACTTCTATTTGGGTCATCGTCGATCGCTTGACCAAATCAGCTCATTTCATTCCTATTAAGTCCACTCGGACTGCTCCTCAGCTTGCCAAGCTATATGTGAAGGAAGTCATTCGACTTCATGGCATTCCTAGCTCTATCGTCTGTGATCGAGACACTATCTTTACTAGTCACTTCTGGAAGTGCCTACAGTCAGCTTTGGGCTCAAAGCTGAATCTCTCGACTGCTTATCATCCTCAGACCGACGGTCAGACGGAGAGGGTGAATCGTGTTTTAGAGGATCTTTTGCGCTGTTGTATTCTGGATTTTGGGGGTAGTTGGGAGGATCACTTACCTCTTGTAGAGGTCTCCTACAACAACAACTATCAGTCTAGTATTGGCATGGCACCTTTCGAGGCTCTATATGGAAGGCCATGTCGCTCTCCTGCTTGTTGGTTAGAATCTGGCAAGAAGCTCATTCTTGGTCCAGATTCAGTTCGGGAATCCTTTGAGAAGATTATTCTTATTCGTCAGAGAATGAAAGAGGCGCAGAACCGTCAGAAATCCTACGCGGACAACCGTAGGAAGCCTCTTGAGTTCTCCATTGGTGAGCATGTCTTTATTCGGATATCTCCTATGAAAGGGGTTGTGCGTTTCAGCTCTACAGGGAAGTTGGCTCCTCGCTATGTTGGACCATTTCCTATTACGAAACGCATCGGCCCCGTGGCTTATCGTGTAGCTCTACCTGCTCACTTCTCTGGAATGCACGACGTGTTCCAAGTTTCCCAGCTTTGCATGTGTGTTCGCGATCCTGATTCTATCATTGAGCCACATGCTGTACCTGATTTAGAGATCTTACTTGATTTATCTTTGGAGCAGCAACCTCTTCGTGTGCTTGATTCGGAGGTTAGACGCCTTCGCAACAAAGAGGTTCCACTCGTGAAGATTCAATGGTCACTGAATCCTAAGGACTGCACTTAGGAGACCAGAGAATCTATCGAACGCTCTTATCCTGGCTTTCTCCCATCTTCTTCTGCGGGTGAGAATTCTCTATTTTATCTCTATCACTTCTTTTGTGGATTTGACGTTATAGACGACATCTATCTTAAGGAATTGCGGGGACGCAATTTTCTTAAGGGGGGGAGTCTATAACAACCCGGGATTTGCATTACCAATTAATAAATAAAAGTTAGGATTTTTATTTATTTTAATGAAGCATAAAAGGAGTTGGAATAACAAAAATTTATTTGAAAAAGGCTATTTTAATTAAATGGAAAATATGGGATTTAAAATGAGGATAAAATGTTATTTTTGGAAAGTTAAATATTTTAAGAGAAATTTTAAAACGGGTTTGGGTAAGAAAAAAAAATGAGTTTTATAAACATATATGAACACTTAGACTAATTATTGGAAACATGTAAATAACTCTCTTCTTATTGGGTTACTAAACCTAGCCCAATAACCCACCCTAAACCTCCTCTATAAATTATCTCAAACTCTCCAAACCTCATTCATTCATCCCTAATCAAAACCCTAATCATTTCCTAAAGCTTTCATAACAAAAATGGCCTCTATCTTCATCTCCTTCTAGTTTTAGCTTATGCAAGTCATTCTATGCAAAGGTAATGCAAATACCCACCTCAAATCCATTTTTATATCTTTCTAATTTCTGAAATTTATTTGGTAACACATGTTTTATGTGTTTTTTTGATCTTATAGCCTCCTAATCATCTTTTTCTAACTTGGGTTGATGCTATAGTAGTCTTTGTTGCTTTTGTGAGAGGTATATTGCTAAAAACCTCTTCTAATATGTGTTTAATCATCTTTTGATTTCAGTAATCATTTAGTAACACATGTTTTATTATGTAACATGTGAATCATAGCTCTTTGATCCTCTTTGTTTTCATTTTGGGTGTGCACACAAGTTGCTTGCTATATTGGTTGAGGTAAAATTGCTAGCTAAATCCTTTTTTTACTTGATGCTTCTATAATTTTCATTTTGGAATTGTAGCTGAAACGAAATCAGGCATAACTTCTTCATTTCTCATCTGTTTTTGGTCAGGTATTTTTGCTGCAAACTAGATTCAATAAGGAACACTTTTTGTTCAGTGAGTTTTCTATAATTTTGCCATTTAGATGACCTGAAATGCATTCAAAGACAGAAGGCCAATTCTGTCTTTAACAAGTTATCTTGAGTTTCAATCTGATCTTGTTTTGCATGTATCTCTCTCGTTTTTAATCCGAATTAGATAATTTTGGATGTTCCGGAAAGGTTAAAACATATGCTACAATTTTTGTTCAGTGAATTTTCTGTAATTTTGCCATTTAGATAACCTGAAATGCATTCAAAGACAGAAGATCAATTCTGTCTTTAACAAGTTATCTTGAGTTTCAATCTGATATTGTTTTGCATGTATCTCTCTCGATTTTGATCCGAATTAGAAAATTTTGGATGTTCCGGAAAGCATAAAACATATGCTACAATTTTTGTTTGGTGAGTTTTCTGTAATTTTGCCATTAATATGACCTGAAATACATTCAAAGACAGAAGACCAATTCTGTCTTTAACAAGTTATCTTGAGTTTCAATCTGATATTGTATTGCATGTATCTCTCTCGTTTTTGATCCGAATTAGATAATTTTGGATGTTCCGGAAAGCATAAAACATATGCTACAATTTTTGTTCAGTGGAATTTCTGTAATTTTGAGTCTAACTAGGTCAAAAATTGATTTTTCTACTATCTTCCCGAGAACGATACACATATTAGCTCTGTGGATGAAACTGAAACTATTTTGGTCATAACTTTTGAGCCGCTAGTCGGAATTTGACGATTTTGGTCTTGTTGGAAAGATGGAGTTATGAACTCCATATCTGGATTTGGTCATCATCTGAGTTCATTAGACCCTTCGAATTCCCTGTCGGAGTTGAACCCAGATCGCTGTGCAAAACAGTGCATTTCATGTTTCTGTGTCCGACTTTGGAACATCGCTATGCCTTCGTTTCAAGTCAGAATCGAGTAATTCTTTTTGTGTTCTGAAGTAGGAATGTCGGACTACGTTCCTACCAATTTTCATGCCATTCGGATTCAGTCTGCTGGTCCGAATAATTTTCCGAACTTGGGTTCGCGTCAGTTTTGGACTATTTTCCAACACTTAGAATATTTTCAGTGATTTTCTGGTTTTATCGATTTCTTTGAGATTTGTCTCTGGATTTTGTACACGGGCCTTATAAAAAGGTTTTAAAAGGATTTTTCGCTCCGAAATGGCTTTCGAAATTAGTATATAATATTATTTTTAATTAGTAGACTATTTACTCCATAATAGGAGAGTTTTCAAAAGCCGTTTTAGAGTGTTCTCAAAATCAATTATAAATCCATTTCGAACCATTATTTTCTATAATAAAAATCTCACACTCACTTTTTAGCACGTCAAGCGAAGTGGAAAGGTGCTTAAACGGTTAGGAAATCTCCGGCCTATGGAACCGTGTGTATATTCTTTCCGGTTAATTCCCGACCTATTCGATTGATCGTTTTGACCTTTGGGTCTAGTTTATCGATGATACGAGGTGGACTTTTTATTGTTTGGAGTGTGAGATTGCTATTGGTTAGTAAACCGTTTAGTGCAAACGTGGGGTATGAGACTCATCGTTAACACTTTACGGGTTCCTCTCCAAGAAGTTTGTGACACATTAGCCTCTGGGCAGCCAGTACTGGACCTCTGGGTCACCACGCCTCTGGGCAACCGTCTCTGGACACCTATTCTATGGAGCAGTTTCTTTTTCGGCATGTGCCTCTGGGCCTTTATCTTTCTGGGAAGGATCTCGCCGTCTCGCGCATTCCGCATCTGTGCGAGTGATCGATCACAACTCTACAGTACTTGGCAATAATGACTCCGGTCGGTGCACGTGCTATACTTGTATTATCTGATGATTTTTATATCCATTCGAGTACCGCCATTTGGTGTTGGTTCTATGGAACCATACGATGTAAGTGCGATTACCTTGTGGATTCACAGTGTCTCTGGGCACTGCTTTTCAGTGTTTGATTTCATTGACTTTTCAGTATATCCCCATTGCTCTTTGGAGCATCGATCTTTGCTTGGGCATTGATTACAGACTCTGGTCACTCTTGGGATTATTGCCTATGGGCAACTTTATATAGATTTGGCTACGCCGATGATATGAGGCGATTTTATTTATTCAACACTTTGGTGCCGATATTCTCTTTGGAGATTTTTTACTGTTGATTGATGATTAGGGACCGTCATTATATTCATGTGGTCCAAAATACTCTTCTCTTAGGAAAAGTACTGCTTTATTTAAGTACCGCATTATTATATATCTCAGTTATTACTGATTGTTTAGCTAGCCTGACCCGAGTGTTTTCGCTCGGGTCAGACCGAGTTGTTTCAGGTTAGGTCTCTGGACTTAGCTTCTGTGCTTCCGCTTTGGACATTATCTGCTATGCTGATAGATAGCGCTTTTATTTGTCCATTATTCTGCTACTCTGTTATTATTCAGACTTTGATATGTACATATTTTTGACTCACATGTGTGGGTAGTGGCTTTGTACCCACTTATAGTATTTGGATCTGTATTGACGATGTATTGTCTTGGGATTTTATATCTGTTATGTGATTCTGTTCTTTGATGTTTTATCATTTTATTACTATGCTTATTCTGATAGATCTTTAGCCATTGTAATTTCGTTATAAATATTTATTGAATATGTCGAACCACTTGAAAAAAAAATAGATACCACCCTTTCGACGTATTTAGTAGATAGTTATAGCTTGATTACAAATGGTCGCTTCCACTATACTCTATTCTCCGCTTTAACAGACGGTATTACTCCCGTAATACTCTTTGTTACAGTGGGTCTTAGAGTGGGGCGTTACAAGAGGGAAGGTTGTAACGACCCCGGATTTTATACAAATTTAAATTGATAATTAATTGAATTTTTGAATTAAAATTGTAAAATTAATTGTAAATTGAAGCGAGTTTCCCCAATTCAAATAAATTCTATATTTAATCATTTAAAATTTAAATATTGTATATATATATATGTGTGAATATATATGTATACGGGCATATATGAGTAAAATTGAATATATATGTATATATTTGATTTGAATTTAAATCTTAAATAAATGAGTTAGAAATAAATGGTTTAATAATAAATGATAATAATAAATATTAGAATTGATGGTTAATAATGGTTTAAATTTATAAAATAAATACAAGACAATAAATATTAAAGTAAAATATACTTAAACAAAGTGATAGAAACAAACATATACATTCAAATATGAAACATGACAGGAAAATATATATAAGTGTGATTGCAAAAGAAGAACATATAAATATCTAGGTATAAACAAATAAAAGAAGATAAGCCCAAGCTTATAAAACAAGACAAAGTAAAATATAAAAAATATAGTTTTTATACAATATAAAGTAAATACATTAGAATAAATTTAAACATCATGTTAAAAATTAGAATTCATTTTATATCACAAAGCATGTGAACAAAGCATAAGTATGTACACTTAAACAAATAAGAAATAAAACAAAAATCTATGTAAATGAACCTGCAAAAAAAAAGACAGATAACATACATATGTATGAAAACATATCTTTAGCCACCGAAATATATAAGTGTAGCTTGCAAAATAGATAAGGTTGAAAACATAAAGGACATTAGCATTGAATGTTTGCATCTCTAAGTACATACAACATTATCAGCCGAAAGGAAAGCAAATATATAAGTTGTACAAACCATTAATGCAAGCCATCACAACAAATTATCATCAGCCACAAAGAAAAGAAAGATCTTTGATGTATTGTACAAAAGCATATCACAACCCTGTACAACAATCTTTTATATCCATCTACCTCACTTTAATTTCGTTCATTCAAAACTGGAGAAAAAAAAACTGAGGCATATACCATCCAAAACTTAAAACCAAATTCAATTAAAACAAACAAACAACTTGAATCAATTCAAACTAAAGATCAAAAGGAAGGATTCCAGCTTGCAATTTTCACAAGCCTGTTTCAACAATGGAAAACTCTATTCTTCTTTCTGGAAAATAAGGTGAGCAAACTCTTAACCCTTTATTTGTATATAAATCTTGATCTGCCTGTGATAAATGCTTGATTGTGTGATAAAGAAATGTTTGGATATTAATGCAATGTTTGCAATATGAAATGTCTGTGTATATAAGAGTTTATATCACTCTGTTAAACTCTATAGGCTCTCTGTTTTAAAACAAATAATAAGTGAGTAAACCTTTTGAAATTCTGGAATTTAATCTGTTGTTTGAGTTCATGCTTGAAGTAAGGCTGAAAATTTCTTGCATGTGTATAAATCTGTGTATATATGTATGGAGGTGGCTGTGCATGTCTTGAAACAGACATAAGTATCTCTGTTTTAAAGGTTTACAGGGTTCAAACCTATTTAAAAATCAAAATCTCATCCTACAATCATTTATAGGCTTTAATGTCTAAGTAAATTATGTTTGTAAGATCAGTATCTAAGTTTCAAAATTAATTTCAAATTTAAATTGTCAAGGGGTTGCTAGAAAACAAGCAAACACAGTGAAACTCTAAACTATGTCAAAATTCTAACATCATGTTGTCTTGTTTCGATAATATCATCAAAATCGTTTTCGAAAATGCTGATTTTTAAAATTTGAATCAAGATTTTTAAGTATGTAATTATGGAGAAATCACGAGTTGAACGGAATTGCATATTTTATCAAATTCTGGCGATCGACAAGATGTTGGACCTTTGAATTATAGCAGTAGCTTGCTGGGAGATCGGAGAGTTTGGAAAAAATGCTCAATTAAATTACAGATCACCGTGGATGGTGAACGAGGTCAATTTAGGGTTTTAGCTCGTGTTTTTGTTAAGGTCGAATTTCGAGTTGCTGACGTCTCGTCATCGCGTCGGAGTTGATCGCTCCGGTGGCGATCGAAGCAGGGAAGCCTGACGAAGCTCTGGCCGGGATCTCGACATCGTTGCTGGCCTGAGGCGATCAAACGAGGCGTTTTTTTATGATCAAGTTTATTCCAGTTTGGGTTAAATGGTTAGTTTGCGAGTTCGTCGACGGTGGTGGTTTCTGGATGGTCGGAGGCTTAGGTGAGGTGGTTGCCGATTTGTCGATGGCCACGACATCAACCAGAGGTGGCCGGAGTCTTTGTGCATGTACACAAGTCGATCTCGTATCTGGGTAGTTTTTTGATCGAGGATAAGGAATTTTTTTTCCTCGGGTTGATCTCGAAGAAAACATAAGTTTTCTCGAAGGAAATGTGAAAACGAGAAAGCTCAGGGGAAAACAGGGTTTGGATCGGGAAATTTTAAATATGACTCGGGTTCTGTTTTCGAAAGGATTTAGCCTAATTAAATTTGAAGTAAATGTTGTAAACAAAAAAATTTAGTGCTAATGAAGTAATTAATATTTGACAAATTAAGTTAAGAAACTATTCTAAGTTTTAAATTATTTAAGTAAATACTTAACATTGTTTTAATCTTAATTAATATTTTAATTGAAAGGTTAACTTAAAGATAAGGGTTAAAGTTAATCAACATTAAAACATTTTATAATTGTAATAAATTGATTTTCAAAGTGTAAGGAAGATTTTTAAATGTTAATTAAGATAAATAATTACTATAAATTAATTGTTTGGAAATTAATTAAGAATGATTAATTTCTATTTGTAATTAAAGATTGGTTAATTGATAATTAAGTATCTAATTAATTTATAAATTTAGAATTGTTAATTTGATAATTTAAGTTAATTAATTGATAATTAGTAGTTAATTAAGATAATTGATTCAGGAATAATTAATTAAAAAATTTATTTGATTTATCATTAAAGATAGTTAATCATTGATTTAAATAAATCAATAAAAATAGTATGTTGTAACAACCCGCATATTTGTCGATTTTATATTTAAATATTTTATCATTAGTCGGATGTTAGTCCGAAAAGCTACTTTTTGGATACGGCCAAATTAGGACTCGAGACCACTCCCATTCAGTTCAAAATGACGTTTGCGGTCTTTTTGAGTGTAAACTTCGATATGTTTGGAGATAGTGAAATTTTCGACACTTTTTCCCGCCTTTGACTTTGGTTTGGACTGCACCCCTTTAGTTCAGCCCAACCCTCTTCCTCACTCTATCAAAACACTTCAAGCTTTGTCAAAAATGGTGGTGGGAAGTGGAAATTAAAACTCCAAACACAAATTCTATTGCAAATCCGAGATTCAACATCAAATTCAAGTAGAAGATAGTGGATTCAAGCTTTGGATTGCTTCCCCTTGCTTTCAATCTCCATCTTCATCCATTTTAGTGAAAAGGTGAGATTTTTGATCTCACATCTTGCCTATAAGTCATTGGACTGTTGGGAATGATTCCTCATCACTTTAGCATGTTTGTATGCATTTGGTTTGGATTGGATTGGCGAAAAACAACAAATTTTGGTGTTTTGGTGATTTTCTGGCGTTAGGTCGTTCTGGCCATCGCTAGGTCGTACGCGAGTTAGGGCTTTAGGTCGCGTGCGTTGAAAAGTCACTGCCTTCGTATTTCTGTTCGCCTGCGCTAAGTCGTTCACGAGTTAAGCCATAGGTCGTCCACGAGTTAATGTTTTAGGTCGTCCCCGACCTAACTCCACTAGGTCGTTCCAGGCCTTAAGTCGTAGGTCGCGTGGCACTTTAGGTCGCATGGCCTTGTTCCCCTCTAGGTCGTAGGACCTTTAAACTGTTAGGTCGTAGGACCTTTTAACTGTTAGGTCGTAAGACCTTTTTTCCCTTAGGTCACAAGACCTTAGGTCGCACCTTGTTAGGTCGCGAACCCAGTTAGGTCGTTCGCCTATCTTAGGTCGCGAACCCAGTTAGGTCGCGCATTCTCTTTAGGTCGTTCGATCCATTACCCCTTTAGGTCGCTTGGCATGCATCTGTTAGGTCGCTGGACCTTTGACCCGTTAGGTCGCGAACCCTCTTAGGTCGTGAACCCTATAGGTCGCGCACCCTGTTCCTTCGTTAAGTCGCTTCCTTCGTTAGGTCGTTGGGTCGCGTGGCCATTCCACTTAGGTTGCTCGCGTGGCCATTCCACTCTGCGTTGGGGATCTTATCTGAAAAACACTTATCAGAATTTCTACTTTGATGGTTTTGGGATTGACTTCTTTGGACTTTACTCACGTCTTCGAACGTGAATTGATGTGATTTGATTTGTTTCTACAATCGTTTTATGACTTGTCACTTTAAAGATATATGAAGGTTTCAATACTAGTACTAAATATCAAAACTCTTTCATCAAAGCAATTTCAACACTATTTTAAATATCAAAAGTTCGTTTTCTCAAACCGATTTCCAATCTACTAGTATATACAAGCCTTTACTTCACTCGAATGAGAAATCGACTTAAACGACTTAGTAAAACGAGTGGTATGAAACGCTTGCGTTCACTTCGTCGGTTAGCTCTTAGACTTGTTCGATTGAACCCTTTTTGTGACAATTTCCTAGTGAAGATTTACAGCTTGTTCGTAAATATTTAAGTTAAGCAAGTGGTTATGGGACATGAAGCTAAACTCATATATTTACTAGCTTGGTGTGATTGACACTTCTCGTTGATCATGACGATCATTTTATGATTTAGACTAGCAATTGTGCGATGTCTCTTTGTTTGCAAGGTTAGACTAGACCGCATTGGTGTGATTCCGACTCACACATATCTCTTTGTCCGCAAGGTTAGTCTAGACACCACTTGTGTGATTCCATTCACACATACCTTTTTGTTTGCGAGGTTAGGCTAGACACCACTTGTGTGATTCCACTCACACATACTTTTTTGCTTTTTGGTTAGCCTAGACCTCAATCTGTGTGATTCCGTCTCACACATATGGGGTAGCTCCCCATGGTCTTCGGACCATCATGTGATAGGCCTCTTTCTCTTTTTATGATTTCTGGATTTCTTGTTTTGATTTCTGGATTTTTATGTCATTGACTTGTTATGAGTACAAGTTTAGGGTATGATGCCCTCTTTGGATCTTTGAGAAGATTCTTGTGATATTGATCAATTCTCATCGGTTGATCTCCTGTTGATCATCATTTACATACTTATAGTAGTATGTCAGTATGGATATTTTATGTTTATGCCATATCTTTTATTTTATATCATGTCATCTGATATTTATAGTTAGACTGATCCGTTTATTATTTTCTTAAATAATACTCGGGTCAGACCGAGATGTTACAGGTGCTTCTGCTTGACTTCCTCCCGGGATCTGCTACTCTGACTTTTGGCTAACTATTTAGTTTAGCAGTTTTTGTTGTATACACTTGAGATATGGACTTATAGTTGTATTCTTTTGGTATAGCACGTGTTGCTATTCTTTTGTATTATTGTGGATCTTTTTGACCACTACTCTGATGTACACTTTCATGTGTTAGTTATATATTCATATCTTCTTCCGCCTTTGTGATATGGATGTCTGTGACTGATTTGTGTTATGTTTATTTATATGTTTGTTTCCGAAGATTATTTTATAGCCACCGTGTGATAAGCAATTACATGGATGGTCGCTCCTCAACAGCCTTATTCTCCGTGCTAGTTGACAACACTACATCGTAGTGTCCTTGGCTAGCGTGGGTATTGAGGTGGGGCGTTACATATGTGGTTAATTCTTTTAAATCACCTTCACCTTAAATTGAAGATGATTGACTATCATCAAATATTATGTACTGGATTGATATTTTTGTTTATGATTATAATACTGTGTGATGTGAGTTGCCTTATGCTGAACTGTGATTTGTGATTTGTTCTGTATATATGTGAAAACCCTTGGCCCGTAAATCGGCATTTGAATTTCGATGCGACATGGAGTCGGATTCCAGTTTGTTATCGGGAACCCACATCGAATTGTAATGGTGAATCTTTGTGATTGATAAATTTACTTTATCTGTGAATCTGTGAATGAAGATAAGCGTTATAAATCATACCGCTTATCGATATTGTTGTATTTGAATCGGTGATGATTTAATGATGTGCACTACTATGTGAAACCCCTGGACCACACCTTTACACACACAAATATGGATTTCACGAGGAAATCGATTAAGTCATAGATGATTTAAATTTAATGTTTTTGAAATTGAATTTTTAATTTCAATTGATTTTGAAATTGGAATTTTGGGGTTTAATATGAAAAGCTGTTGAAAGGAGTTTAAAGATATTTTGAATATCTTGATGAGGTTTTGAAAGTTTAAATAATTCAATTTGAATTTGAATTCAAAATAAGGAATTGAATTCCATGTTTGAGATTTATGATTTAAAAATGTTAAACAAGTTATAAATGTGTTACATGGGCTTGAACCATTTTATAAATATTGTTTTGAGAATTTAAATTTAACTCAAGGGGTTTAACTTGTATAAATGAAATTGGATCTTTTCGAGATGAAAACTAATTGTTTTCAAATGATAAAAGCTTTCATTTAAGTAATGAATTTCCAATTTGTGTCAAAAGAATTTCAAGTTTGAATTGAAAATGGTTTTCCAAGTTACGAATAAATCTTTGGAAAACGTGTTTTGAAAGCTATAAATTATCTTTGATTTAATGAGTTAATCCAATTGGAATGGAAATTGATGAATAAATCTTTGTGAAACTAGGTGAACTTTGTGAAATAAATCTTTTGTGTAAAAGATTAAAATGGTAATGTGTTTAAACCATTTGAAAGATTTTTGGGTAATAAATTGTGACTCAACTGAAATCCCAATATCCATATGTTTTAAAATATTGCGCTCACTATTCGGTTTAGCCGGGAGAGGACTTTGTGTCATATAACCCATTCCGAATAAGTGATACATCGTATATGGATAGCAATTGAAGACCGATGTTGAAGACCGATGTTGAAGACCGGGTATTTGTGAAAACGATAGGATAACCTATCGATTGTCTCTGCATTGGGTAGCTCCCGATATAGAGATTCCCTAAGTGATGGGAAGTCCGATCGGGATTGTGAATACCCGGATTGCAAGGGCTTCTTCGGAAGTGCCTTCGGTTCTGTTCGAACCCGGAACAGACTTATATGGTTGTATGTCTGACATTACACTTTGAGATATAAAGCTGATTTCTTTCAAATACATTTCTGTTTGGTGGCGGAGAATTTATTCTCTTAGCTTAACACCCTTCTCTGAGACGTACGAGCTTATAGGTTATGTAGTTGAAGGTTATCAGCGATACACTCCCAATTTGGTAGTGTGGCATGCTGAGTGTTGTTGTGTGTTGATGATCATTTACTGATCATTTGTTGATCAAAGCATGGCTTTGTGAAAAAGCGTAGCTTTGTGGACGAGACCTCATCGAGCTTCACAGACCGGAAATGGTCGAAACAGGAAAGATGCGGCAAGGTTTCAGGGATAGCTCCCCTAGGGTATGTCCATTCCTTCTGGAAAAAGGTGTTATCATGGTATGGAGCTCAGATATTTACCTATGTGGTTGCTCCAATCTCATTTACTCTGTGTGATTGTTGCTGTGTGACCGAGGCCTCGGATAAAGGTCCCAAAGGACCGGGGGTGGCATATCTTAGGTTTACTACCCGGGAAGGAGGTAACCGGCCTTGTGTTGGCAGAGAGTAGGTTGTCTCTCGGGGCGTCCCGCCAGAGGCGTTCCCATGTGGCGTAGGAAGTTCCTTAGCATGACCATTTGTTGGAAAATCCAAAGAAAAAATACGAACCTTGTACGGTTTTAGTTGTAGAACCTGCCATTTAAAATGGCAGCTATAGCAGGCATAATATAATGGTACCTATGCTGGCTAAGATTAATATTATATTTTTGAAAGGATTTTCACACTATGCACTAGTAATAATATCAAAAGAGTTTTCTTTGCGTAGTAAGCATGTTTGACTATCATAAGGAGAAATCTCCCCCATGTGTGCGATTGCATTGTGTGTGTGCTGGGAGGCCTTATGGTAGTTTCATTTTCCAAAAGCATTGCGGATTTCAATGTTTAAAATTTCTTTGTTGTTTGTTTAAAGATAAACTGTTTTTGTTTGCTCATACCAGTCCCATGACTGACCTAGAGTTTATTGTTCCCTTCCTAAACTCTGGGTGCCCACAATTTTCCACACGGGCAGTCTAGAGTTGGGTTTTTCAGATAGTCAGGTTTAGTAGATTATCTGGAGCTAGTTCAGTTTTGGAGTTCACGCATGACTGACGTTGCTTATCTTGGTGCAACGTGATGGTGGTTCGAGCTGATGTTGGAGTTGTTGGATTCATTCTCTTTTGAAGATCATTTGGAGTTATCACTTCTGTTTTCCGCTGTATCATTATTTATCTCTGATATTCTTGTATCATATTGATATCATTGTTGTATATCATTATGGATATTGTATTCATTGGAGTTGTATATGATATCATTGATTTATTTATTCCGCTGTGTTGTTATACTTAATGGTGTTATAAGCTCCGGGAAGTCAGATTCGGTGTTTGAATCTACGGCATTTGAGTACAAGTGAAGTACGGGTGCCGATTTTCGAAGGCCGAGTTTTTGGACTCTTACAGAAACTGCACAGATCGCAGCTACACCCAGGGATGCGTTGCTATCACAGCAAAAACCTGTGTAACTGTAGGCATCAGCACCCCTCGAATTACGCTGCCAAACGAAACTTCGCCACATAGACTGCAGACTACACAAAGTGATGTCACTGTTCTAGTGGAAACAGTGTAGCCTGTAGGCACTCATTGCCACACGAATTTCGCTATGGAACCACAACACATAGATCGCAATCTACCGATGTTACGTCGCTATCCTAGCGAAATCAAACGTAGATTGTAGGCAATCACTGCCACTCGACTTACGCTATGGAACGGCGATAGATCGCAGTTACAACAAAGGTTACGTTGCCATCACGGCAAAACCCAATGTAGCTGTAGGCATCAGCACCCCACGAATTACGCTACCCCAATGACAATCCTCAGGAACAAAAGTTTTGTCCGGACGTCCTCTGGGATCCAAATTTAGAACCCCCCTTAGGGCTCAAGGCAGAACCACCCAGTGAATCTCCTACTATAAGTTTCAACTCTAAATGGGAGCGCCTTTTTCACCATAGCATTCTCAAAACATTTCATACTATACACATATAGTATCTTTCAAATCATACTCTTTATATATATATATATATATCACATATAAATCACATTTACATGAAATCGATATCTTCCAAAATCGATAATTCTCAAATTTGATTTACCAATTTTCCAAAATTTACTTTTTGCCAAATCAAAAGCTTCTCAAAATCAATGAGTTCCAAAACCCCTTCAGTTCCACCCTCATATACATATAAAATCATATATATATATATATAAGATTATTCTTCAACTTGAATAATTTCCGGATCATTTCATTCTTATATAAATTCCACTTTATATTTCAAATATCCTTCCGGTTATACTTTCAATAAGGGAATTTTTTAATATATAACCCATACATATATATAACCTCGTTAATGCCAAATCAAATTTCCAAGTTCGATTTCCTTTTCAAAGTCATTTGTCACTTTACTTATCTCTTGCAAAGTAAGTTCCCGGTTATAGTGACTATTTACTCTTTATTTTTATCACCATATATTTCTCAAAATATACTCTTTTACTTCAGATCATTTTTGCTTCAATATCCGATTCCGATTCAAACTCAGAATTGCTCCAATTTCCCCTTTGGACTATAACTTCAATTTTATCTCAATTGGTATTTAAATATAAACAATTTCCACTCTAACCAGTTTGAATTTAGAAAATAACTTAAATAGTTCTAAAATAGTTAAACAGTTAATATAAGATAGTTTAGGTATTAAAAAGAATGGTTTGTATAGTAAATAGTTTGGAAAATCCAAAATAATTTGAGTATCTAAGAAAATAGATTTAAGACAGTTTATATTAAAATAATTTATTCGAGAATAGTTTCGGAGTCAAACTGATTCAGTTTCCAATTTCCAATTCAATCAATTTCCAATTTCCACTTCCATTTAAATTGATTCAATTTCAATTCAATTTTAATTAACTTCGATTCCTATTCCAATTTAAATAAATTTCCCATTTGGATTTAAACTTATTCTCCTTCGGTTACAATTCCAATCAAATTTCAAATTTGAATTAATTCCAATTTCATTCTCAAATCTTAACCATCTTGATTTATATAAATTTGGGTTCGGTTTTCAAATATCAATTTAATTACTTAAATCGAATTAACCTTTAATATTTAGTTTAACAACCCAAGTCTTTAAAATAATTTAATTCTGAGCCAATTTCAAGTGTTTGTTTAAATTACCTTTACTTAAACTTATGTGAGGTTCGAGTAAGAGTCCAAGTCTTTTTAAACAAATCAATTCTCAGAATTCAATTTATTACCCAATTATACTTCAATATTTTTTTAAACCCAATCCCTTTAAACAATTTTGGTTGATGAGTTTTGTTTTAACATTTCAAACTTTAGTTCAAAATGATTCCATTTCCATAAATCCAAATTTTATTTCTATTCAATTTCAGGGTTGGATATATATCATTTCAATCCACTTCTAAATTTATTCGGAATAATCCAACCTACAGTTTTATATACTGTAAATAACAAACAGGATAATAGCAGGATATAATAGTAAATAAACATCCAAATTATCTAAAGCACCAATCAATAGCATTCATTACCTATTTCCAGAATTCAAAACCCGTTTATATTTCAAAAGCTATTTGAAATTATCCATACATAGCCTTTTAAACTTACTCCCAATTTTACATTCTTATCAATAACCTTTCCCACTTATAAGTTCAAAAACTTATTTTACTTTGGGTTAGACATCACATTCTCAGGGGGATTTCAGAATGCAATAGTTAGTATTTATTTCAAATCAACTTTGAATCGTATATATCCTCATATATATATACATATTTATTTCATTTGCATACCAAGTCACACTTTTAAATTTTGAACCATCCTTGGTTTCCATTTAAAACAATTTCCTTCGGAATTTCAAAACAACTCTTGTGTTTAAACAAGATTTCCATATTCAAAAATATTCTAAACAATATCATTTATTATTTCCTTAACTCTTTGAAACCATTCCAAAATTCTTCTGGGCTTAGATTTAAAACTTCACCATTTAAATCCATTTTCAGTTTATATAACATTAACCAAATGAGTTCGAAGATGTTAAATTTTAGTAATATGAAAATAGACATGATTTTCCAGCATTTGTCATTGTAGTACCATTATACTATTTTTCGTTTGGAGTGTGGTGTGTTATTGCAGTATGTAGTGACGGTATGGGTTGCATTCTTTACAGAAGAAGTTGATTACTCTATACTGTATGTATTGCAAAGTTTTCCATTAGATCCAAACTAAAAATCCCAAGAAGTAAAATAAACACTGGGATGAAAACTGGGTGAAAAGATCCAACAATTTTTAAGGTGTATGTTATAAATACATTGAATCGGTTCGACCAAACACAGTCCTTTTATTGGATAGTGGATATAAGTTGAGTTGACATAGAATAACCGCTAAGTTGAGAGTTGGTAGGATGTTTTCCTCAAATTATGGACAAAATAAGATAATCCCCAGCTGTTGTATAAAAAACAAGCTTCCCATTCAAATCTAAAGTGCTTCTCCCAACGTTGATAAAGTTAAGCAGTTCAGAGTGACGTGCTACAACAATTCATTACATCATGTGTGAATTGTCCACACATGGGTTTCAAAATATGAATACCCCTGATGGTATTTTCAAAACTGCTGAACCATTAAACGATCTGGTTGGATGTCTTTCAAACTCTCTATATGTGCGTCATGTGCATGCTCCTGCTTTGATAATTGCTAGTGAATGAATGCTCTAAGAGAAGAAACACCGAGCCAAGTATTCCAATTTGGACAAACAATCTTTGCCTAGTAACTATTACCAATTTCAATTTAGGTTCTTCTACTTTAAGTTTTTTCAGTTCATTACTTTGTGCAGTGTAAGTTTTGAGATACAAGAGGATTCTGGGAAACAAATAGCTAATTTCAAGGAAGCAAACAAGAGACTTGAATGGAACTTGAAAAAGGTAATGCTCGTGTTGTTATTGTACTCCAACCTTTTTGTATCAAGTTCCATCATCCTTCTTTGTAACATTATTATTTACTATTTTCATGTTAATTTTATTATTTCAATTGCAATATATCTTAATACTGAAGAAATTTTGGAATAAACATGAAAATTAGATTGTAGGTAGCTCAGAGCATACCCTTCGTGCAAAGCTTTCTTATTCGAAGGAGTCACATGGTATAATTAGTATGGTTGTTCGGTGCATTAAAGTGATATTCACAAAAGCTTGTTGAATCTCTTTATTTGTAAATACAGGAAGGAAGCCGGGCATGTGAGCATGAATTTTCTATACCTATGTATAATGCATCAAAGCTTCAGGTGATACATATTTCATAGTTGTGAAAATACAGTAAATACTCCTCCTCATCCTAAACTATCTAGATGTTATACAACTACGGTTAAGGCAACTCATTTTTTCTGCAGAAACTTTTGGTATGGTATTTGCAATAAAATTATTTAGCCAGTCATCAACTCGTTAGAGTTTAAAGATCATAAACTGCATAGTTAGGATTAACCTACATAACTTAATTTTGATTTCATCCAATAAAAAACACTCAAATTTGGTGTGCAATTTAAAGTTATATTTACCATTTAAAAGTTTAGATACTCTTTCTTTTGAATAGTTTATAATTCATACCAATGTTCAAGATTTCAGTTATCGTTTCCTTTCTGTTCATTTGGGATTTCTGAAATTCTAATTAATCTTTGAAACTGTGGAAATTTCAGTTGCACTTACAATTTTGAATTTCGGTACATTTCTATGGAAATATATTTATTGATACTACTTACTTATTTACAAAAGTAATATATGTATTATCCTTTAAAAAGTTTATTCTGCCTTGGCACTACTAAGCCAATGTTCTCATGTAATATCTCAGTATGTAGTTCAGCCTTCGCATCCTTCAACAACCATGTCCAAATATCATGCAGTTCGAAAGGGCTATGGCATTGTGCTACATTTACCATGTAAAACCCGGTAAACGCAGCATGTGAAGAAATAGCACAAGCAAAGCCCATAGAAAATGCCGCCCAAATTATTTGGTATAATACTATAGTACTTGGTATAATACATCATTTTTACTATGGAAAAGAATTGCAGATTTTAATCTTCATTCATTGTAATTTCAATATCGAATGTGGGTTCTTTTGGAAGTTTGGCATGTAAAACTATACTAGCATGCTTCTTTAAATGATTTAGTTCACCATTACTAACATTTACTTTGTGAATGTTCGACACAACAATTACTAACATCTAAATTGCTTATTTGATTATTGCAGATGTTAGAGAGAAAATATCAAAGGCAAAGCATGATGAACTCAATTGTTTGACTGGCCTATAAGTAAGTTGCTGATGCAAATATATACGAAATATATGTATGGACATTAAAAAAGTTGCTCGAACGATATGTGTGAAATACTATGTATGGATGTTAGATAAATTGTTCGAATGATATGTGTGAACTACTTTATTAATATGCCAAAAGTTTTTTGAACGATATGTATGAAATATTGTGCTTTAATTTACATATTTTTTGTTAGCGAAAATCTTTTATAATTATATGCAAAGAAAAAATGGGTAAATGGATATTATATATAGGAAAAATTGAAACAGCGATGGATTAAACGTATAAATTTACACTACATTTAATAGCGTTTAAAAAACGCTATCGTTTATAAAACGCTATAGAAAGTAACCATTGGAATATAAATAACAAACGCTATAATATAACTAAATAAACACTAAAGAAATATGCGAAAAAAACGCTATAGAAATATGCAAACCAGTGCTATAGAAATATGCATACCAAATGCTATAAAACATGCAAAGAAAACGCTATAGAAATGTGCAGTTTAAATGCTATAGGAAATAACCATGAGATAATATTTCCTATAGCGTTTCGCTTAATAGCACTGAGAAAACGCTATAGAAAATTTATTTTCCATAGCATTTTCATTCCTGCTATTTAAAGTTTATGGTTTACCATAGCATGTCATTCCACAACGTTCTCTGAAACGGTACAGTTATGTATAATAGCGTTTTTTAAACGCTATGAAAGCCCCAGTTTGTTGTAGTGTATAAACCAAACAAGTCAACCGAGTTTTATAAAAATTAAATAAGTTTATAAAAATTAAATAAGTTTATAAAAATTAAGTAAGTTAACTATTTTTTAAACAACATTTTAATAATAATGATAATGATGATGATAATAATAAAAAACCAAGTTTGATAAGAATTAACTAAGTTGATAATAATAATATTAACTAAATTTGATAAAAAATAACTAAGTTTATAATAATGACGGCGACGACAATGATCAAACATTAAATAAGTTTATAGAAATTAAACAAGTTAACTAATTTTTATAAAGATTAACTAAGTTTTATAAAAATTAAATAAGTTCATAAAAATTTATCAAAACATAACAAGGAGTAGTATAAAGTCAAGATGACAACTCTGGTAGTCAATAGACTTATTTATTATGGTTTGTCATTTATCCTGATAATCTAGAGATTTATTACACTGCCATCAAGATACATCTGTATTTTGTCAAAGGTTTATCGAGTTGCAGCATTGAAATTTGGAGTTTATGCATGCACATAATTAGTTGGTGTACTTGTCTATAGGTAATTAGTTTATAGAGTTGTGAACTAGTTTATGCATTCACACAATTACAGAGATGTAGTACTGCTATTGTATAATCTGAATTTGTTCTCCTTTTTTACTATCGAACCTATCTACAGGTACTCAAACCACATGTTTTCTTAACAGAGATGAGATAGCTGGTTGTAGTGAAAAAGCTTATGACTATCTATCAATCCGAGATGCAAGAAAGAGATTTTAATATTCACTATAGATGAAGAGCTTACTCAGAACAATTTTAAGGTATATTTATTTTACTAATATGTCTTTTAATGGATCATTAATGTTTAACTTAGAGCACGTTTAATAATTACTTATGTAAGTAGTCAAAACATATTATAAGTAGCCATGATATCTTATAAGTAACTTATTTTGCATTTTGGTGTTCTCGAACTACATAAAAGAATAGAACATAAGTTGCTTAGAATTTAAAATATGACAATAAATCATTTTCAGACTATAGTATGGAAGACACAGGTTATCTTGACATGGTAACTATACTAAAATATCCTTGTTGTTGGTTAAATACTATTTATGTGCATGTCTTATATAATTTGGTATAAAAATGATTCCTTACAAGTCATAATAACCAAATACCAATATTAACTTTAAAGTTTATGTAACGACATGTAATTTTCGATAATTAAAACTATTAAAGTAAATAAGATTTTGAAATTTAATATTGTGAGAAATTAAAATTTAGGATTTATTTATGGGAAAATAATTAGAATATGATTAATAGTGTTGTTTGATGTTATTGACAATTATTTTAATGTAATTTCAATCAATTGGAATTATTTTAAAGTTAATTTGGCTAAAATTGTAAATAAGGAATTAAATTGGTAATTAATGAAATTAATGAAATTGAAATATTATAATTAATATGGTAAATGATGATAACTGTAAAATATGAATGTAATAGAATGTAAACTAATGTTAATTATATCCATAAATTGATAGTTGATTTAATAATAAGAGTGGAAATCAAAATAAAAGAATTTATTTGGATTTAAAATATAATTAACTAGGATTTTATTACAGTGTAATTGAATGTTGAATTTAATGAAATATTTTAATAGGGAATTTAACATAGAAAAATTATTTTGATAGATTACTAATTTCTATGTAATCTGAACGATGAAATTGTTAACTTTAAATTTGAATTTAAAAGTGATTAAACCAATTTAATAATAATTTACTTAATTAACGTGAAAATTAGCCATTTTGGCCATCCGTAACAGTGAATTATTGTAGGATTTCAAGTTTTGTAGCGATCGGACTTGTCGTTTGATCGTGCGGGCTCGAAACGCGCAGAAACCAATTTAACGAATTCAATTAAAATAATCTAATTTAAGAAGCTAACTTCTGTATACAATGGAATTTGGGTTTGAAACTGGTTCCATTGAGTTTAAAAATATCGAAAACCTATATTTTGATATATTGGATGAACCATTTTTGTTTCGGAAACGAAACAGGCTTTTCGGTTCATCGTTATTGTTTCGACCCAATTCGATATGTCCATTCATTCTTATCCATCTCTACCTATATAAATAGTTTCTTCCTAACCCTAGCAGCTTTTTTGTTCCTTATTCATGTACGTACAATTCTTTCTGTCTGTTCCTTCCCTCTTCCTCAATTGCAGAACATTAAAACCCTAAAATTCAATTTCAAATTCAATTTCAAAATTCAAACTCTCCAAGCCCTATCATATTATATACCGTTTTGAAGCTCTCGACAAATAGGACCTACATTTGGCATTCGTTTTCCAAGAAAGTGATTGGATCGATCAAAAATCACGGTAAAAGTCAAATTGGGGGTTTTAATCTGGGCGGCAATCGACGAAATTGGAATATGGGTTTTGGAGAGATCGTCATGTGGAGTCGATTGGTGGTGGAATCGTGAGCTAATTTCACCTGAGGCATCCGGATTTTGATGTTAGGGATTCGAAAAACCCTAGTTCATGGCGGCGACGGTAGGTAGGGGAGGCGCTCGGAGTGGGGTTGTTATGTAGGCGGCGGCGTGACAAGTTGATCGGCGGTGGTGCCAAGGGCTGTAGCGGCGTGTAGTGGGTGCGAGGGTTGGTCAACGTGAAGGGCTATAGGAGACATTTGGGTTCAGGCTTCTGTTGTCACATGAGTTTACGTGGGGGAGAAAGGCAGCTTATTTTCCATTTTGCCATTGTTTTATTTTTTTATTTAATTTTAAATTTTGAATGTTCTGACTCGAATATCTTTTACATACGAACTCGGATTTGTGCACAATTTTCTCCATTGCGATCGGATCGAAATTTCGGATGACATGGAACTGGTTTGGCTGTATTCTGAGACTGTTAGATTTTTGGGCTTTATTTGGATTTTTAATCGACTAAAAATCAAAGGTGAGTGATTTAACCCACTCACAACTACTAAACTATCTTATGTTGGTTAAATTAAATTTATGATGTGATTAGAAATTTTATTGAGTATTGTTTGGTATGTTTGAATTGTCATTCAATTTTAATTTGATTATATTGAATTTAATTGCCATTTAGATTAATAATAGAATTTAATTGCCAGTTTAATACCTGATAGTGATAACCAGTTAATTATCGTAAATTATTGGTTGATTTGAATGATGATTGTGATGGATGTTTTATTGTTGCATTTTAGATGATTGGATGTATGATTATTCATAAGTTGTTATCACACTGCAAGTTCCCTTAGTTGTTGTTAGGAAAAATCACTATGGGTTGAAATGATACATACCCGAATGGTCTTATAGATTAGGGAAAAATCGTTATGGGTTGAAATGATAAACTCGAGCGATTTTATGGACTTTGAATTTTACTCAGGATTACGGGTTGAAATGATATATACCCGTAAATTTAAATTTATTGCGGGTTGAAATGATATATATCCATATTACTTGACCATAGGATAGAAAATTATACACGGACACCAGATTGGTCAAATAAAATGATTTTAAATCCTTAATTTTTGAACCTAGTTAAATGATATTATGAAAATTTTATTTATATGAACTGAATTATTTTCAAAATCCAAGCTTTTAAAATGTTGAAATTGAAATTGGTTTAAATGGATTGTTTAAAGAATTTAAATTGCATTTTTAAAGTTGGATTTTGAAATATAAATGAAATTTATCAAAATTGATATATCGTAAATGTTTGAATATTTAAACTTTGAAACATATTAAATTTGAAGTGGTTTAAATTTGTAGTCCAAACATGGATTTGAAATCGATATAAATTGAAATGATTTTAATGAGAATTCGAATTGAAACCTTTAGCCATTTGGATTGAAATCGTTGAACTGAGATTGATTTAAATTTAATTATTTTGAACTAAAGTTGATTTGAATTGATTTGTGAAATTGGAAGAAACAATTCTAATTTGAAACTATTTTCGATATAAACTCTTTTAATATACAGACACTTTTAACATATAAACTATTTTTCTCATATAAACCATTTTAATATATTAATAATTTTTAATACATTAACTATTTAATCTATAACCTATTTTTAATGTATAAACTATTTTTAAACTATTTTAAACTATTTTAAGCTATTAAAACTAACTAAAACTATTTTAACTAATTTAAACTATTTTAAGTAATTTAAACTATTTTAAACTAATTTAAACTATTTTAGTCTATTTAAACTCTTTTTAATGTATAACTATTCCAATATATAAACTACTTCCATATTCAAACTGTTTAAAGTTAGAACTGTTATGGTTTATTTAATTGATTTAAATGCGAATATTTTGATATGATGGTTTAACCTATTTTGTGGTTATGATTTTTAAACGAACATGATTTGAAGTGAATAATGATTTCGAAAGTGAATTTGATTTTGGAAGTGATATGATTTTGAAGTGAATACGATATTTTGATATCAATTATGAATCGGTTTTGGAAATGTAAAAGAACCAACCGGTGTGAAATAAGCGTTTGTTTGTTAAAGAGATCGGGATCAGATATTGTCATACTCTCTGCCAATACCGAAAACCACTTTAACAACTGTGCACGTGGTGGAGAATATAGAATGAAGTAGGATGGTTTGGCGAACGCTACTATATGAGGTATGGACGTAGCCCTGACCTCCTCGGGTCAACTTGATATGGCTAAAAAATGAGCTATACTTGGGCCAAGTGAGGTCGCACCTCCGATCAGACATGCTTCTTCGATACCATATTTATTACTTTATGATTGATTTTGTGGCTACCCCTCGATTTGATTATGGGAGTGTGTTCCGAGGTGGATGGTAGTAGCTGCTATGCATTACCACCAGCCCGGTTCTGCAAAATGGTAGTATCCTACCCTGGGCATTGCCTCGTGTGCCTTGCCATATGCCTTATCGCGCCCACTACGAGTTTGGTTTGTGTCGTACCTATGGAGTGCTGCCTGATAGCCCACCAGTTTACATTGGAGTTTACAGTACTGTATAGACTACGGTATTTATATAAAATGTGTTAAGGGGGATATGGGTAACGCCTTAATGCTATTTTAATATTTTACTATACTGTAGACATATTATAATAGCATATTGTATTACTACATAGTAAATAGTTTAACGGATCCTTAGGAGATGGTAATCCCGAACATCTCTTAAGTTATTGCACGCACGTTATACACTGGATAGGAGACGTAAAATTCCGTAAACATCTCTGATCCGTTACACTCATATTTATTTTATTTTGATTTAAACTTACATAAGGTCTTTTAGTTCTGACTTGAGTGTTTTGTCTTTTCATTACGCTCGGGTCTGCCTGAGCTTTTCAGCATATTGAAGACCATTTTACTTTGGAGGACGAAGACGGAGATTTGTATATTATCTATTATATTTATTCCATTATATCATGTTGTTCCGCTGCATTATTTATTTATTCTTGATGTATGTATAACTCTGATTGTATTGTAAAAGTGTAATCAAATGTTATTTGTTAAACAGCTTCATGAACTGTTTATTTGATTATTATATTTTGTCATTCCGCTATGAGATTCTGTGTTTTGTCTTTCCCTTCTTTCTCTTATTTTCTTATTTACCCCATTAACAATCCTCCCTTTTGAATGGTTTGAGTTGACATGTGTGGTTGATTTTCGATTTAAACCGTCCAAAAAGGTGGGTCGTTACATTTGGTATCAGAGCTTTGGTTTAGCGATAACCTTAGCTTTGTGAGGTTTAACTCATTAGAGATAGGATTATTAATAACCTAGAATAAGTTTGTCTGAGTGTGTGTGTGTGTATATATATATATATATATATATGAGAGAGCGTACTTGTTAGTGTTATAAAATGTTTTTATATTGTGCTAATTTGTTCTGTTTAGTATTTATAAATTTTGGTCGGTGCACAGGACGTTATGACATCGATGGGGATTTCTAAACACTTAATAGGACATACCGACACGATATTGTTTTTGAAATACAGGTAAATGAAATAATTTTACCTAGTATTATATTTTTATATAAAAGAATAACTTTTATAAATGGATATAGTTGTATTTGATATGTTTGTTTGTTAGGAAGTGGAATTTTATAAATATTGCAAAATATGATTTAAAATTAAAATGAATTTAATTGAAAATTTGAGAACTAAAGTTACGGGGTTTTGAAATTGGTTTTCAAAGATTTTGGAATTTAATATTGGTATAATTTGGAAGTACTTTGATAGAAATATTTATATGAAAAAAATGTTTTCAAAGAATTTTTTTAGGAAATAAGTTCTGTACTCTCCTCTTTTGTCGTTGGAAAATAATTTTGGTGATGATGGCCGCATCATCGATATTCATTTTCGAGTCTCAAAGTGGGAGAGGCCACTTAGTAGCTTTGCTACCCATTTATTTTGGTTAGCAAAATTTGATTAAAATTTCTTAAGTATGATTTGATATAAAAAATATAAGTATATATTATTTTGAGATGATATGAAATGAAATTCGGTATTTATTTCTTAAGTTTTCTGTTAAATAAATGATTTTCAGTTATTGTAATAGAATGAAATCTTAACTATTTCAATAATTGGGAAACTTCAAAAATGAAAAATAAGAAATTAGAAGCTAAGTGATTAATGAAATATATATGTAACGACCCCGAAATTTAATTTAATTTAAATTGATAACTAAATAAATTTTTGAATTAAATTTGTGAAAATAATCAATGCGGTGATGCGAGTTTCCCCGAATTCAAGTATATTTTGTATAAATCATTTAAATTTAATAATATTGTAAATATTGTACATATATGTGAATATATATGTATACGTGATATATGAGAAAATTTGAAGTTAATATATATGTATATTGAATTCGAGTTTAAATCTAAATCTAAATAGTTTAAAAGTATAAAGTAATGACAAAAGAAATACAAATGAAGTTGTATGTGAATTAGACAAGTTTAGAAGTTTTCAGCCTAAACAGAGAAGATAATAAAAATACCTCAACCTGGAAAAATCAAATGATAAAGTACAATAGCATATCAAAGCAAGTAATGCAAGCCACCACAATCATCTTCTCAGCCGAAAATGATATGCATAAGTTTTTGAAAAACAAGACTAAAAACAAGAAGAATATATATATTCAAATATAGAATTGTACAAATATCAATTAAAGTTGAATCTCTAGTACGTAGCATTAAATACAAGATTATCTCTAGCCAAGATATGCATCACTTCAGCATGCCTATTGTACAAAGTAATGTCACCCTGAACAAAGAAATAAAATATCTACAAGTTTGCCAAATTAAACAAAGTGAATAAAATACATTCACATATGAACACTTAGAAAGAAGTACAAAGCAAGAAGATTTGCTGTAAACAAAATAAGAAACAAATGTAACATAGTCAATGCAAGAAACAAAATAAAATACATACAAGATTCCAAAGCAAGATAAATATATGTACTATGGCAATTGAGACTTGCAGGCAAAGAAAAGAAGTAAGGAAACATAAGTACTTAAAACATTAAATGCTAGCACACTTATGTCAATTCGAAATGTTGAAAATCATCTCAGCCACCATACTGAGAAAAAGAAATCTCTGATTCAAATATACAAACCAGTCCATAATTTCTCTTTTTATATCATCTTCATTTCAGTTTTGTTCAAAACAAAACTTAGCATTCCAGGAAAAAGATAATAAGTATCATTATCTACAAACTCAAAATCAAATCTAGAAAGATCAAGAACCTGGAAACAATGAGCAGTGCAAAGCTTCAGTTTTAAGTTTCAAAGCAAAACAGGATCTTCTCTGTTTCAAAAATTTTCAAGGTGAGCAACTTTGTTTTTCCAGACTTCTTTGTTTTGACCAAGTGAGTAAACTTATACTTCACTCAATTCCTTTTGTGTTGAATGCTTGTATAGATGTGGATAGCCTTTGCATAGGGATGAATGGCTGTGCTTATGTTTTGATTTTCTTGGAAACATTGTTTCCTGCTCTCTGTTTCCTGTAACATTTTAGTTACAGGGAAACTTGAAATTCCTCCCTCCCATTTCTTTTGGAAAGAAAATTGAATTGCAAAGCAAGTTAAAGTGTGGTTTAACTTGCACTATGCTTCAGTAATAAACCAAACAAAATTTGAAATTTATTTTCCTGGTAACTATGAAAACACAGTAGAACATAAATTTTGTTAAAATTCAATTGATAAAAATTTAGGATTTGATTCCATAATCATGTTCGCCTTCAAGAAATATGATTTTTAGTACAAGATTCTGGATTTTTAAGTTGCGGAATCTCGAGCAGTTTCAAGTTGAACGCAAAATGAACTCGGGGAAACCCACGGCAATCAAAGAGGAATTGGATCTTGGGATCGTGGCGGTAGGTGCTGGAAGGATGAATGATTTCGAGAAAAATGCGAGATAAAATTTTATTTCATCATGGAAGGCGATTTGGATTGATGTAGGGTTTTAGGGGTCATTTTGATTCACGGCACTGTCGAGATCACTGCGATAAGACCAGGACGATTGAGTCGATCGCACCAGAGGGGAAGGGTTCGTGGGTTATCGGAGAAGCTTCGGTCAGAAATTCATGGCCTCCGATGGCCAGAGGTGGGAGGACGAGGTGTTTCCTGATGATGTACTGCTGGGTTCGTTTGATCGAGACGACTCGATTTTGCTCTTGAGTTAAATTCAAGATGCTGGGTGTTTCGATGAATCGAGTGGATAATGGTCGACTGGTCGATGATCGTAGCCTCGACCAGAGGTGGTTGGAGCAATTGTGCATATGCACGACATGTCTGGTGTATCAGCGTTGGGAAGAGAAGAAAGAAACTCGAAGCAAGCTTCGGGATAGTGGCGTGATAACTCGAGTTTAACTCGAGTAAAAATGTTGACGTTGCGGATAATAATACTTAGAAAATTTTTAAGGTTGAAATTTTGGCACTCGGGTAAACTTTCGACAAGACTCGAAGTAAATGAGTATTTTTCTCGGGTAAGACTCAAAGCGGGTCTCGGGTCTGGGAAGTTGGCGATCAAAACAGTTTTGAATTAAAACTTAACCAAGTTTTTAAAACACTGTCCTAGCTAAATGTTTTAACTAAATATGTGATTTGGTCTCAAATAAAGGAAATAATTTTATCTTAATCTAATTAAGGTTTTGATAATAAATGAGGCAATGAAAGAGTAATTAATTAAGGTAATTAATTTAAGGTTACTTACTTAATTACTTAAAGAATAATTTGTCAATGTGATTAATTGATGGTTAATTTATTAATTAAAGATAATTAATTAAATGGTGAATTAAATAATTAAAGGTTAATTATTTAATAATTAAAGGTTGATGAATTATAATAAAATGTTAATGAATTTATTATTAATGGTTAATTAATAAATGATTAAAGAATAATTAATCAAAATGATTTGTAATTAACCAGGACTAGTAATTCATAAGAAATTAATATGATTTAAATTAATTAGACAATTAAATTGACCCTACTTATGAATATTTGGATTCTATTGGATGATTTGATTGTTTGATATCCCTGATATATGATGCTTTGTAATACATCCGGATTTATGTTGTGATCTGTAATTTACTTATATGCGATATATATATCTGTGATTTCTGTTTCTATGATATATTACTATGTGAATATGAAACCCTTGATCCGTAAACGACATTTGAATTTCGATGCGACAGGGAGTCGGATTCCAGTTGGTTATCCGAAACCCACATCGAATTGTAATAGTGAATCTTTGTGACTGATAAATTTATTTTATCCATGAATCCGTGAATGAAGATAAGCATTATCGATTATACCGCTTATCGATATATCTGTGATGATTGATGTTGTGCACTATTGTGTGTGAAACCCCTGGACTACACTTTTACACACACAAATATGGATTTCACGTGGAAATCGGTTAAATCACAGATAATTTAAATTTAATGTTTTTGAAATTGAAATTTTAATTTCAATTGATTTTGAAATTAGAAATTTGGGTTTAAAGTGAAAAGCTTTTGAAATGGAATTTCAAAGATGAAATTTAATTTTGAATAACTTGACGAAGTTTTGGAAGTTTAAATAATTTGATTTAAAACTTAAATTCAAGATTTGAAATTGAATCCTATGATTTGAAACTAGGAATTAAAGATGTTATACTAGTTATATATGGGTTAAACCATTTTAAAGGTATTAATTTGGGAATTTGAATTTTTATTCAAGGGTTTTAACTCGTGTAAATATAACTGGATTTTTCTGAAACGAACTATTTGTTTTCAAATAGTAAAAGCTTTCACATAAGTAAAGGATTTCCAAATTGTGTTAACAGATTTCAAGTTTGAAATGGAATTGAAATGTTTTGAAAGTTATGAAATGAGTCTTTGATTCAAAGACCGGACTAGTTAATCCAACTTGAAATATAATGTTTTGGAAGACTATGAATGAATCTTTGAAAACGAGTTTTGAAGCTATAAGTTAAATCTTGACTTAAAGATTTAACGAGTTAATTCAATTGAAATGGAAATTGTTTTGAAATCCATAAATGGATCTTTGTGAATGGGGTTAACTTTGTGAATTAAATCTTTTGTTTAAAAGATTAAAAGTGTGGAAATTGTTTAAACCATTGAGGGTTTTTGAAATAAATCTTTTTGTTTAAAAGATTGGAAATGGTAATTTGTTTTACCATTCGAATGAAAAGTTTTGGGCTTTAAGCTGTGATTTAACTGAGACCCCAGTATCCATATGATTTTTAATTGCGCTCGTTATTCGGTTTAGCCGGGAGAGGACCTTTGTGTCATATAACCCATTCCGAATAGTGATACGACGATATGGATAGCATTTGAAGACCGGTGGTGAAGGCCGGATACTTTCGAAAACGAAAGGATTACCATCGATTGTCTCTGCATCGGCTGATCCCCGGTATAGAGATTTTTATCACCTTTAGTGATGGGAAATCCGGACGTGATTAGAAATTATCCGGATTTGCAAGGGCTTCTTTGGAAGTGCCTTCGGTTCCGTTCGATCCCGGAACGGACTTGTATGGATGTGTGTCTGACATTACACTTTGAGATGTAAAGCTGGTTTCTATCAAATACATTTCTGTTGGTGGCGGAGAATTTATTCTCTTAGCTTAACACCCTTCTCTGAGACGTACGAGCTCAGAGGTTATGTAGTTGATGGTTACTAGTGATACATTCCCAATTTGGTAATGTGGCATATGAAGTGCTGATGATGCGTTGCTTTGTGAAAAAGCGTGGCTTTGTGAAAAGCGTGGCTTTGTGAAAAAGCGTGGCTTTGTGGAAAAGCGTTGCTTTGTGGACGAGACTTCGTCGAGCCTCACAACCCGGTAATGGTCGAAACAGGAATGTTGCGGCAAAGGTTTGTAGGGGTAGCGCCCCTAGGGTATGTCATTTCCTTCTGGATAAAAGGTGATATCATGGTATGGAGCCCAGATATTTTACCTATGTGGATGCTGCACAGTTATTATACTTTGTGGTTGTTGCTTTATGATCGAGGTACCTCGGATAAAGGTCGGTGACGACCGGGGGATGACATGACTCGTGTGTTAGTTACCTAGTTACAGCTTGGTTAAAGCGTGAGGTAGCGTCGGCCTTTTGTTTGTAGAGATCCGGTTAGGATCCGGGGCGTCTTTCCAGAGGCGTTTCCATTTCGGTAAGGAAGTTCCTTAGCCTGATCATTTGTTGGAAATCCAAAGAAACAGTACGAACCCTGTACGGTTTTAGTTGTATAACCTGCCATGGGATGTGGCGGTAACCTGTTATTGAACATGGTAGCTATAGTAGGCATACGATGAAATGTTGTATGCTGGCTAAGATTTATATTATATTTTCGAAATGGTTTTCGACACTATGCACTAATGATAATAATATCGAATGATTTTGCGTAGTAAGCATTTTTGACTATCATAAGGAGAAATCTCCTCCAATTCTGCGATTGCATTGTGTGTGTGGCGGGAGGCCTTATGGTAGTTTCATTTTCGAAAATCATTGCGGATTTCAATGTTTTAAAGCCTTTTGTGTTTGTTTAAAGATAAACTGTTTTTGTTGCTCACACCAGTCCCATGACTGACCCGGAGTTTATTGTTCCCTTCCTAAACTCTGGGTGCCCACTATTTTCCACACGGGCAGTCTAGAGTTGGGTTTTTCAGATATTCAGGTTGAGTAGATTATCTGGAGCTAATTCAGTTCTTGGAGTTCAGGACTGCACTTGCTTCTCCTTGTGGTTCGAGCTTGACGTTGGAGTTGTTGGAGTCATTCTCTTTTGTAGATCATTTGGAGCGATCTCTTATGTTCTGTTATTTCCGCTGTATCATTATTTATCTCTGATATTGTTGTATCATATTGATATCATTGTTGTATATCATTCTGGATATTATATTCATTGGATTGTATATGATATCATTGTTTTCTTTCTTCCGCTGTGTTGTTATACTTACTGTGTTATAAGCTCCGGCGAATTGGATTTGAACGGTCGAATCTGTGGCATTCTAGTACAATGTGAAGTACGGATGTCGATTTTCGAACGCGAAAAATCCGAATCGTTACATGTGGTATCAGAGCTAAGGTTGAACTTTAGCTCAGGAGTATAACACATTAAGTAGCTCATTAGAGATAGGGTGAAGTATACCCTAGAATGAGTAATCTCTAAGATATCCGTCCGTATGCCTCAGTAAATTCTCTTACTATCCACTGATAGTGAGTATGAGTGCGAGAAGAGGATGAGATAGGGGACAGGGGAATATGACTATAAATGGTTAATACTCTGTGACAACAAGGAAACAATCTTTTCTCTATCCATCTCTTTTGTTCAGCATTTTTTTTTTCAATTCTTTGATAGTTTCTGGTAGATCCAGGAAGAAGATTTGATATATGAATATGGAAAATAAACTCCAAGTGAGCCAAAATTGTTTGTATGGATGAATTGTTTGCTTTGGTTGCTATGGTTGATAAGTATGCTTTAGTTTCTAAACTGGAAGTCCTGAAATCGTATCTATATATCTATCTATTCTTTGGGTCCGGATAGGTTCTACGAATGGTTAGTTATCCCTTCGAACTAACCGATGTCACTGCATATTTCGTAGATCTGGATAACCCGAGTATTTAATGAAGTGTTAAACAGATTCGTTCTTGATATTCTGATTGGGTAAGCCAAATGCAGAATAGATATTCGGTTTGATTTGATGAAACATTCTTCATCTATCTTTGTGTCTCCTTGGTAATTTCGAGGACGAAATTCTTTTAAGGGGGGAAGTTTGTAACGACCCCGAAATTTAATTTAATTTAAATTGATAACTAAATAAATTTTCGAATTAAATTTGTGAAAATAATCAATGCGGTGATGCGAGTTTCCCCGAATTCAAGTATATTTTGTATAAATCATTTAAATTTAATAATATTGTAAATATTGTACATATATGTGAATATATATGTATACGTGATATATGAGAAAATTTGAAGTTAATATATATGTATATTGAATTCGAGTTTAAATCTAAATCTAAATAGTTTAAAAGTATAAAGTAATGACAAAAGAAATACAAATGAAGTTGTATGTGAATTAGACAAGTTTAGAAGTTTTCAGCCTAAACAGAGAAGATAATAAAAATACCTCAACCTGGAAAAATCAAATGATAAAGTACAATAGCATATCAAAGCAAGTAATGCAAGCCACCACAATCATCTTCTCAGCCGAAAATGATATGCATAAGTTTTTGAAAAACAAGACTAAAAACAAGAAGAATATATATATTCAAATATAGAATTGTACAAATATCAATTAAAGTTGAATCTCTAGTACGTAGCATTAAATACAAGATTATCTCTAGCCAAGATATGCATCACTTCAGCATGCCTATTGTACAAAGTAATGTCACCCTGAACAAAGAAATAAAATATCTACAAGTTTGCCAAATTAAACAAAGTGAATAAAATAAATTCACATATGAACACTTAGAAAGAAGTACAAAGCAAGAAGATTTGCTGTAAACAAAATAAGAAACAAATGTAACATAGTCAATGCAAGAAACAAAATAAAATACATACAAGATTCCAAAGCAAGATAAATATATGTACTATGGCAATTGAGACTTGCAGGCAAAGAAAAGAAGTAAGGAAACATAAGTACTTAAAACATTAAATGTTAGCACACTTATGTCAATTCGAAATGTTGAAAATCATCTCAGCCACCATACTGAGAAAAAGAAATCTCTGATTCAAATATACAAACCAATCCATACTTTCTCTTTTTATATCATCTTCATTTCAGTTTTGTTCAAAACAAAACTTAGCATTCCAGGAAAAAGATAATAAGTATCATTATCTACAAACTCAAAATCAAATCTAGAAAGATCAAGAACCTGGAAACAATGAGCAGTGCAAAGCTTCAGTTTTAAGTTTCAAAGCAAAACAGGATCTTCTCTGTTTCAAAATTTTTCAAGGTGAGCAACTTTGTTTTTCCAGACTTCTTTGTTTTGACCAAGTGAATAAACTTATACTTCACTCAATTCCTTTTGTGTTGAATGCTTGTATAGATGTGGATAGCCTTTGCATAGGGATGCATGGCTGTGCTTATGTTTTGATTTTCTTGGAAACATTGTTTCCTGCTCTCTGTTTCCTGTAACATTTTAGTTACAGGGAAACTTGAAATTCCTCCCTCTCATTTCTTTTGGAAAGAAAATTGAATTGCAAAGCAAGTTAAAGTGTGGTTTAACTTGCACTATGCTTCAGTAATAAACCAAACAAAATTTGAAATTTATTTTCCTAGTAACTATGAAAACACAGTAGAACATAAATTTTGTTAAAATTCAATTGATAAAAATTTAGGATTTGATTCCATAATCATGTTCGCCTTCAAGAAATATGATTTTTAGTACAAGATTCTGGATTTTTAAGTTGCGGAATCTCGAGCAGTTTCAAGTTGAACGCAAAATGAACTCGGGGAAACCCACGGCAATCAAAGAGGAATTGGATCTTGGGATCGTGGCGGTAGGTGCTGGAAGGATGAATGATTTCGAGAAAAATGCGAGATAAAATTTTATTTCATCATGGAAGGCGATTTGGATTGATGTAGGGTTTTAGGGGTCATTTTGATTCACGACACTGTCGAGATCACTGCGATAAGACCAGGACGATTGAGTCGATCGCACCAGAGGGGAAGGGTTCGTGGGTTATCGGAGAAGCTTCGGTCAGAAATTCATGGCCTCCGATGGCCAGAGGTGGGAGGACGAGGTGTTTCCTGATGATGTACTGCTGGGTTCGTTTGATCGAGACGACTCGATTTTGCTCTTGAGTTAAATTCAAGATGCTGGGTGTTTCGATGAATCGAGTGGATAATGGTCGACTGGTCGATGATCGTAGCCTCGACCAGAGGTGGTTGGAGCAATTGTGCATATGCACGACATGTCTGGTGTATCAGCGTTGGGAAGAGAAGAAAGAAACTCGAAGCAAGCTTCGGGATAGTGGCGTGATAACTCGAGTTTAACTCGAGTAAAAATGTTGACGTTGCGGATAATAATACTTAGAAAATTTTTAAGGTTGAAATTTTGGCACTCGGGTAAACTTTCGACAAGACTCGAAGTAAATGAGTATTTTTCTCGGGTAAGACTCAAAGCGGGTCTCGGGTCTGGGAAGTTGGCGATCAAAATAGTTTTGAATTAAAACTTAACCAAGTTTTTAAAACACTGTCCTAGCTAAATGTTTTAACTAAATATGTGATTTGGTCTCAAATAAAGGAAATAATTTTATCTTAATCTAATTAAGGTTTTGATAATAAATGAGGCAATGAAAGAGTAATTAATTAAGGTAATTAATTTAAGGTTACTTACTTAATTACTTAAAGAATAATTTGTCAATGTGATTAATTGATGGTTAATTTATTAATTAAAGATAATTAATTAAATGGTGAATTAAATAATTAAAGGTTAATTATTTAATAATTAAAGGTTGATGAATTATAATAAAAGGTTAATGAATTTATTATTAATGGTTAATTAATAAATGATTAAAGAATAATTAATCAAAATGATTTGTAATTAACCAGGACTAGTAATTCATAAGAAATTAATATGATTTAAATTAATCAGACAATTAAATTGACCCTACTTATGAATATTTGGATTCTATTGGATGATTTGATTGTTTGATATCCCTGATATATGATGCTTTGTAATACATCCGGATTTATGTTGTGATCTGTAATTTACTTATATGCGATATATATATCTGTGATTTCTGTTTCTGTGATATATTACTATGTGAATATGAAACCCTTGATCCGTAAACGACATTTGAATTTCGATGCGACAGGGAGTCGGATTCCAGTTGGTTATCCGAAACCCACATCGAATTGTAATAGTGAATCTTTGTGACTGATAAATTTATTTTATCCATGAATCCGTGAATGAAGATAAGCGTTATCGATTATACCGCTTATCGATATATCTGTGATGATTGATGTTGTGCACTATTGTGTGTGAAACCCCTGGACTACACTTTTACACACACAAATATGGATTTCACGTGGAAATTGGTTAAATCACAGATAATTTAAATTTAATGTTTTTGAAATTGAAATTTTAATTTCAATTGATTTTGAAATTCGAAATTTGGGTTTAAAGTGAAAAGCTTTTGAAATGGAATTTCAAAGATGAAATTTAATTTTGAATAACTTGACGAAGTTTTGGAAGTTTAAATAATTTGATTTAAAACTTAAATTCAAGATTTGAAATTGAATCCTATGATTTGAAACTAGGAATTAAAGATGTTATACTAGTTATATATAGGTTAAACCATTTTAAAGGTATTAATTTGGGAATTTGAATTTTTATTCAAGGGTTTTAACTCGTGTAAATATAACTGGATTTTTCTGAAACGAACTATTTGTTTTCAAATAGTAAAAGCTTTCACATAAGTAAAGGATTTCCAAATTGTGTTAACAGATTTCAAGTTTGAAATGGAATTGAAATGTTTTGAAAGTTATGAAATGAGTCTTTGATTCAAAGACCGGACTAGTTAATCCAACTTGAAATATAATGTTTTGGAAGACTATGAATGAATCTTTGAAAACGAGTTTTGAAGCTATAAGTTAAATCTTGACTTAAAGATTTAACGAGTTAATTCAATTGAAATGGAAATTGTTTTGAAATCCATAAATGGATCTTTGTGAATGGGGTTAACTTTGTGAATTAAATCTTTTGTTTAAAAGATTAAAAGTGTGGAAATTGTTTAAACCATTGAGGGTTTTTGAAATAAATCTTTTTGTTTAAAAGATTGGAAATGGTAATTTGTTTTACCATTCGAATGAAAAGTTTTGGGCTTTAAGCTGTGATTTAACTGAGACCCTAGTATGCATATGATTTTTAATTGCGCTCGTTATTCGGTTTAGCCGGGAGAGGACCTTTGTGTCATATAACCCTTTCCGAATAGTGATACGACGATATGGATAGCATTTGAAGACCGGTGGTGAAGGCCGGATACTTTCGAAAACGAAAGGATTACCATCGATTGTCTCTGCATCGGCTGATCCCCGGTATAGAGATTTTTATCACCTTTAGTGATGGGAAATCCGGACGTGATTAGAAATTATCCGGATTTGCAAGGGCTTCTTTGGAAGTGCCTTCGGTTCCGTTCGATCCCGGAACGGACTTGTATGGATGTGTGTCTGACATTACACTTTGAGATGTAAAGCTGGTTTCTATCAAATACATTTCTGTTGGTGGCGGAGAATTTATTCTCTTAGCTTAACACCCTTCTCTAAGACGTACGAGCTCAGAGGTTATGTAGTTGATGGTTACTAGTGATACATTCCCAATTTGGTAATGTGGCATACGAAGTGCTGATGATGCGTTGCTTTGTGAAAAAGCGTGGCTTTGTGAAAAGCGTGGCTTTGTGAAAAAGCGTGGCTTTGTGGAAAAGCGTTGCTTTGTGGATGAGACTTCGTCGAGCCTCACAACCCGGTAATGGTCGAAACAGGAATGTTGCGGCAAAGGTTTGTAGGGGTAGCGCCCCTAGGGTATGTCATTTCCTTCTGGATAAAAGGTGATATCATGGTATGGAGCCCAGATATTTTACCTACGTGGATGCTGCACAGTTATTATACTTTGTGATTGTTGCTTTATGATCGAGGTACCTCGGATAAAGGTCGGTGACGACCGGGGGATGACATGACTCGTGTGTTAGTTACCTAGTTACAGCTTGGTTAAAGCGTGAGGTAGCGTCGGCCTTTTGTTTGTAGAGATCCGGTTAGGATCCGGGGCGTCTTTCCAGAGGCGTTTCCATTTCGGTAAGGAAGTTCCTTAGCCTGATCATTTGTTGGAAATCCAAAGAAACAGTACGAACCCTGTACGGTTTTAGTTGTATAACCTGCCATGGGATGTGGCGGTAACCTGTTATTGAACATGGTAGCTATAGTAGGCATACGATGAAATGTTGTATGCTGGCTAAGATTTATATTATATTTTCGAAATGGTTTTCGACACTATGCACTAATGATAATAATATCGAATGATTTTGCGTAGTAAGCATTTTTGACTATCATAAGGAGAAATCTCCTCCAATTCTGCGATTGCATTGTGTGTGTGGCGGGAGGCCTTATGGTAGTTTCATTTTCGAAAATCATTGCGGATTTCAATGTTTAAAAGCCTTTTGTGTTTGTTTAAAGATAAACTGTTTTTGTTGCTCACACCAGTCCCATGACTGACCCGGAGTTTATTGTTCCCTTCCTAAACTCTAGGTGCCCACTATTTTCCACACGGGCAGTCTAGAGTTGGGTTTTTCAGATATTCAGGTTGAGTAGATTATCTGGAGCTAGTTCAGTTCTTGGAGTTCAGGACTGCACTTGCTTCTCCTTGTGGTTCGAGCTTGACGTTGGAGTTGTTGGAGTCATTCTCTTTTGTAGATCATTTGGAGCGATCTCTTCTGTTCTGTTATTTCCGCTGTATCATTATTTATCTCTGATATTGTTGTATCATATTGATATCATTGTTGTATATCATTCTGGATATTGTATTCATTGGATTGTATATGATATCATTGTTTTCTTTCTTCCGCTGTGTTGTTATACTTACTGTGTTATAAGCTCCGGCGAATCGGATTTGAACGGTCGAATCTGTGGCATTCTAGTACAATGTGAAGTACGGATGTCTATTTTCGAACGCGAAAAATCCGAATCGTTACAATATAAGAAATTGGAAATTTGTAGCTTGTAAATCAAAAAATATGAAAATTTAGAAGATGTAATTATTGAACATTTTGTTAACTAAAATGAATAAGATAAACTTGTGTAACATTCAATTACATTCTTAATACATATATATAACTTACCAGAAATGTTTAAAAAGTTGTAATGTTAAATAGGAATATGTAATAGAATACTATATAAGTAAAACTTAAGTAATGAAAGTGTTCAAATGGAATTATTTCTATAAATAAGAATTTTGATGTGCAAGAAATATTATAAGCATAAGTTAATATTTTGAAATGCTAATAATTAGATTGAATAGTAAAAGTAAATACTATATTAAGTATATGATTATAACTTCAGAAAATGTTGAAATGATTCAGAAATAGATTTAATATTCAATCACACTATATAAGAAAGGATGAATGTCAATTAAGAAGTTAAGAGACCTAAGTTGAATGATTCCTTAATGAATACTAATATTAAATTTAAATCAAGTTATATATAATAATAAATAGGAATTAAACTACAATGAAATGAATATAAATTAAGAAGAAATAACCTTATATGAATAAATTGGAAATAAATGAAATGTATGTAAATAATGAATTCACTGATTATTTTAAATATTGAATGTGAAAAAAATTATGTAAGTAAATGAATGAAAAAAAATGATGACATTGTATAAATGAATGAAAATAAATGATGAAAAAGGGAAATCAATCAAGAAAACTTAAATAATGTGTTAAATTCTTTGTTATTTGGCTTATGGATGTTTGGGAAATGATACTACGAATTGTTCAAGGTTGTATGAATAATCTATCAAGTAATTGTCTAAGGCTATTGAGCGTAAGGTACACTTGGTAGTTTATTTATCACTCTTGAACGATGAGAAGTTCTAAACCTGAACAAACCATTAGTTTTGGTTGCTATGGATGAATGGTTGATTCCTTCGTTACATATAATGGCTGTGCTGTTTTGTTTGCATATGTTTATTATTTGTGTTGTATTGCTTTTGTTATTGATGGCAGCAACTAAAATATTAATCTTTTACAAAATTTTAACTCTTTTGGATTATATAAGTGAAATACAGGTTTATGGAAGCAATAACTACTGGTTTTAGTTTCATAAATAAAGTTGTTTGCCCGACAAATAGGTATGTTTTCGGATTACGGTTTTGCAACGATATTTTATTGTTTTTCCCATGGTTTGGGATATTTTATTATTTAAATATGATATATATATTGAAATTATTGATATTATTATTTTCGGACCTAACCGCGCAAAGGAGACTCTGCCGAAATTTTCATATATTTAAGACTTAGAAATTTTTTGTGAAAATGAAAATATTTTCAAACTTTTATTAACTTGGATATGGAAGATTTAATTGTTTATAAGTTTATATATTTTATTTAAAATACTTAACTATGTAAGTTTAAAGAGTTTACAAATTAATTATTTGAATAAAAATATATTAGTTTCCTAATACCTCCTTTCCCTTTTCAAAGACGAAAAGTTTTGAGTGGGGGAGAGTGTAATGACCCGTAATTTTCGATAATTAAAACTATTAAATTAAATAAGATTTTGAAATTTAATATTGTGAGAAATTAAAATTTATGATTTATTTATGAGAAAATATTTAGAATATGATTAATAGTGTTGTTTGAATGTTATTGACAATTATTTTAATGTAATTTCAATCAATTGGAATTATTTTCAAGTTAATTTGGCTAAAATTGTAAATAAGGAATTAAATTGGTAATTAATGAAATTGAAATATTATAATTAATATGGTAAATGATGATAACTGTAAAATATGAATGTAATAGAATGTAAACTAATGTTAATTATATCCATAAAGTGATAGTTGATTTAATAATAAGAGTGGAAATCAAAATAAAAGAATTTATTTGGATTTAAAATATAATTAACTAGGATTTTATTACAGTGTAATTGAACGTTGAATTTAATAAAATATTTTAATAGGGAATTTAACATAGAAAATTTATTTTGATAGATTACTAATTTCTATGTAATCTAGAATGATGAAATTGTCAACTTTTAAATTTGAATTTAAAAGTGATTAAACCAATTTAATAATAATTTATTTAATTAACGTGAAAATTAGCCATTTGAGCGAGATGAGATTAAGCGAAACGAGACATTAAATTTTTTTATATCTTATTTGACACTCATTTCGTCTATGATATTAAAATCTCAAGCTAAAATTGAGATAAAATCTCATATGAAATTATGTTTTCTTCATTTACATTTCTTTTATTATATAGATCCGAAAGAAATTTCATCCTAATCACTTTTTACTAGTCGTCGAATTTTTCTGTTTATGTTTAACGATTTACCAAAATAAAATACTTTTTTTTGTATATTCATATGAGTACAGTCCATTTAGTCAACAATTATTTCTAGTATGAAATGAGTCAATCGTCCACTTTGGTATCTTTTTGAACAAAAATGGTAATGTTGTTCCTCCATTAATAAAGAAGTTCTATATATGGGAAGTATCATGATCATCAAATAAGAAGGGTTTCAATTTATTCAATACCAAATCAAACATGTTACCAGTCTTCTTTAAAAATAAAAATTAATAGTATTATTTTATATAAATTATGTATATTAAAAAGTTTATATTTAGAAAACAGTTTTTATAAAAATCTTTAAAATATCAATTTTAGAAGCTTAAGTTACTCCAAGACCATCCTAAGATGGACTTTAAAATCTAAGATGTACCCTCAGGAAGCACTTATCTTAACCGAGATCTCGTCCGATATGAGATATTGTGCGTAAAATTCCCAAGACGGGACGTAACTAAAATCCGATATTTAAAAACTTGTCTAGGTGTCATTAATGCAAATGTCACTTCACGCACGTTGGAAATGTGAGTGCCCTTGCCACGTTTGGAAAAGTGAACCGTCTCGGCAATGGTGTGTCGTCACATGTGGCACGCATTAACTGCATAACAGAAGAGCAAGCGGTAGATCTTTATGATTTGGCTAGTCTGTCCCCTGTTCACAAAGATGGACTATGATGGAAAAATATTGCTCAAATTTTTTACAAGTATGATTAGCCGACAAGAACATCAAGACTCGGTCCAAACCCATGTCAACTAGCACTCAGAGCAACCCAATTCAAATCGGCCCATGTTTAACCTGCTCTATCCCAGCAAATCTAATAAGAAAGTCACAAATATGCCGACCTAGATTCCTATGTCAGGCCTGGCCTAACACAAATCGACCCAGCCAACTTATCTAACCAGATCCGGCTCAAGCGCGACCCGTCTTTGGCCTGGTTTCATCTCAGCAAGACATTGATCGGTTCCAGGCAGCCCATCTCGCCATCCCATGAATGGCTCAACAAACCTCTCATGACTCGATCTTTAGCAATATTCAGCTTCATTCAGCAAATCCAACAAGCCATAGTAGGTCGGCCTAGATTTCTATGTCTGGCCCGACCCGGTTTAGTTCAACTTAGCTACCTCATATGACTTGAAGCAGCTTAAAGTGACCCCCTTATGGCCCGGCTCTCTTAGCCACCTACGACCGGTCCCAAGCAGCCCGTCTCTTCGCCATATCTCAACATGTTCCTTCATGATCAAACTTTAGCATACTCGGCTTCAATCAAAAACATTTGACAATAACAGACCGGTCACTAAGCTTTCCATCCGCCTTGCCACTTGGGCAAGCAAAAATAAATGACAAATATAACAACCTACCGTACTAGATATTGTAGCACGTCTGCTAAAAGCATGCATACTCTTGTGGCACGCCATCTGTAATGACTTGTGTTTTACTATTGGAGGATCGTTAAATATTTTTATTTTATTCATATTTAGGAAGTGATACTTAGGACATTTTCCACATCTATGATATTTATCGAATTTCTATATGAACATTTTGACCCTAAAAATCTTGTTTGGATTATAAATTTGATGGGAGTCAAACTATGGTCTCAGACCACTTTCATTGCTTCAGGATGATGTTTCTCATTCCGTAGAGTGATCATAACAGAAAAACAGGCTTATCGTTTGGAAGTTATAGCTGTTTTAAGTTTTGGCTGCTACTGTCCAGTTTTAGTGGGTAATTAACTAAGCCCGTGCTTAGGTCCACTAACCCATTTCGAAATTTGTGCTAAGGGGAGGCGGTAGGAACTGATCTAAGTCATTTCCATCTTCCCAAAATAGTTCTAAACCTCCATTACCCTAAATTCATCAAAAATTACATCTTTCCTTACTAATCGTAGCCAAATCATTGATTACAGGGGTGATTAGCATATAGAAGCTAGAGATTATCATTTTGTGTGATTTGAATCCTTCTCCTTTGCTATCCACTTCAGATTTAAAGAGAAAGATTTATATTTTGGTATTTGGTGAGTGTTTCTTGACCCTTCAATATACTATGCATGCTTATATAGTTAAAAATGATGTTTTGATATGATTTCGACTTAAAACGTTTTCTAACCTCAATCATACTTTTATAAATGTTTAAAAATGAATTTTGAAGGTGTAAATGATTTTTAAATGGTTTTGCAACTCCTAGTAATCATATGCATATGCTAATGTAAAAGTTAGATTTAGATTAAAATTGGCTTGGTTTTCACATTCGTGTGCATTGCTAGTATCAATTGATGTATATGCATGTTATTCTATGCTTGTATGTTATGCTTTGATATTGTTTGTTAGTATTTTGGATGCTTAGGTAGATAGGTTGGTGAACTTGGCAAATCGGAGGAAAAGTTGGTCGGAATTTAACGGAACATGGAGGAGAGACTCTGGAACATAGAGGGAACCCAGTAGCTCAAATTGCAAGTTCAAATTGACCAAGTACACAACTCGGTGCCGAGTCATTTAACTCGGTACCGAGTCATTTTTATAGCTCAGTTGGATCGGTCAACTTGATGGATGGATAGAGCATGGCTAGTGAAGGTTGTCCATAGCATGATACAAGAGATTGGCTAAGTATTGGTTACTGTGATGAGTTGTTTTTGGAATTTGAAGTTGAATGCTTTGGAGTGAGGAACGAGTTGTTTTGATGGATGGGTCGGGGTGTAAAGCATCTGGGAATGAAGTACTAGACGCAAGGAATGAGACATAGCCAAAATTGGCGAAGTATATGAGTCGGTGACGAGTTGTTTTGTTGGGTCCACTGGATGTGAAACTTCCTGGAGGGGAAATGGAGGCCCTATAGATCGTGCTGAAGGTGTTTGTTCGTTTACTTGGGGTTTAATGGAGACATAGTGGCACAATGATGGTTTTGGGACTTTGATGACAGCTCGATGATGAAAGGAGTTAGGTTCCGATGATGGTGGCTCGATGTCGAATGGAGTTGTGAGAATGGTTATCCATAAAGGGCGGGTTCTAAGAAAGATGACCCGTGGTTTGAACAGTTGAATGGTTCTATCGTGGAATGAAGGAATGTAGAATGGTTCCTCGAGGATAACATAAATTGGATGGAACAAGGAAAGGGCTCGAACACACGTGCTAAGAGATCGTTGATACTCGAAGTGTTTTTTGATGTACTCAAAGTAGGGGTATTGTGAGGACGCTCATGGGTATGTTGAAAGGCTACCCCGAATCAATTAAATGGATGTGTGTACCCTAGACCAGTTGAATGGGTCTAGTATCAGCTTTGGGCTAAAGTGAGTACACTAAAAGCAGGGATTCTCATTAGTCCCTGCTAGTTGAAAGGTCATACGAGTTATCATATATCCAGAGCAGATTGAGTAATAGTGAGGATTGTTTAATGGATACTATGCTTGCCTTGATTGTTTTTCCGTAGACTATCACTCTAGGAATGTCATTGTAGATAGGTATTGGAGATAAGGATAACTGGACACCTGTCATCACACTTGGTTTGCAGTGTACCTTTACTGTATTCGTAGAGTAGCACATTATGTTATTGTGTGCTAACTCTTTGGTTGCAGGGACAAGTCAGGTATGATTCGTATACCTTTGTTCCTTACTATATCGACTTGTATAGTATTCTGAGATTTATTTATCGCTCACACCAAACTGTTGCCTGACTTGAGGTTTTATGATTTGCTTCTTATTATCTCGGGTACTCTTAAATAAGTAGATTGGAGAGTAGGTCTAGGTGCGACACAGTAGTTGTGTTGAGGACGAGATGGATGGGGCTCTCTCGTATTATACATGGATTTCTATGCTTATTCCGTTATACAACACTATGGAGCCTTTGTAGCGCTTGCTTATTATTATGAGACATTTATTTGAGTTTATTTCTATTGTATAAACTCTATTACTAGTTATATAACTCTATGAATCTGTACTCTAATATTTATATCACTTAGTTATTACCGTATCTCTTGTTTTATATCTGTGATGTATATTATATTATATTTCTTACGTTGTGAGATATACGACAGGTTCTATGATGTTTATTTTATTTTAAAACCCTAATGATCGTTCTATATTGGTCGGGCATGTCAGTAGTGCACTATCTTATGTATATTGAGTGCCGGTGGTGTAGAACGGTCATTACACCGCCATATTAAATATGCATTAAATGCAAAGCACGTGTCTGGTACGGAATGATAGCTGGCATGCTTCTCAACCACATGTTCCACTTCGCTTTTACAACTGTTCTCCATCAACCCATGCGACCAGATCGACGTCCAGGAGCACTTCCCGCCTATTTTACTTACAATCTCGGTCATCCATCATTCATATCAGCTCCTATAAATACCCATGCCATATCAAAGGGATTTTTTATGCTCATAATACACATTTCCAGAATGCTAAAGTCCTATGCTCTTAAGATTACCAACTTTGTTGTCTTAAGTATTTAATTTCTTATTTTTTTTTTTAATTCCTTGTAATTATAAGGGAGAAACAGGTAAGCAATCTTCAAAGTGGATGTAGGCAAGCTTAGCCGAAACACTCTGTATCTCTGTGTCATTTATTTTAACATGCTTACTTCTCTTCTCATTTTACATTTTTAAGCCTAGCATTAGTAAGTTTCTTTTGTTAATATGTATTAGTAAGTTCCTTTTGCTAATACAATGCATTAATCAATCCGAGGTTTAAAATTTTAATAGTCAACACCAATGCATACAATCAAGATTCCTCAGCATTCCAGGAAAACCTCGTTTTGCTTCTAATTTTATTACTATGTTAACATCACTTTGTGTTAGAGACCTCAAATATTCTTCACTGTATAGTTCAATAATAATAATACAAACTGTTCAAGATATAAATGTATGGTCCTCGCACCCATCCTTACTACCTCATCAAAAGCATCAAGCGATATCCCGTAAACTATAACGCGTAAGACTCCTTTGATATTTTGATATGGTGAACATTCTAAGGCCTTTGCCAAATTACATTTTTGACCAAATTAATTATCATAATCTACTACTCCATTAAAAGGGCACATAAACATATTCTTACTCATTCGAAAGCGATGACGAAGATCCTCATTATTATAGGTGTAAGGAGAGTTAAAACATTCATCAAGAAGTCATTTGTACCAGCTCAATGGTCACATAATTGCCTTCTGTTAGCACGACCGAATACATTGCCATGATTATAATGGCTAGAGGACCTTTCAAATATGAATTGTTGAATCCTTTTTTATAAACAACTACTGCTTGTATCGTCATATCTAACTCTTCATTGACTATAGATGTGTGTGGCGATATTTGAATCAACTCTCCTTTCTTGATACAGATTCATGGCCTCATCGGGTTCACTTTGACTTTCTTCCATCTCATTATCGCTGCTATTGAGCGAGCCATCGAATTCAACATTATCATTCTTGTATTCTTCCTCACTATAGTTTTATTGAGACAATTTTTTCTATCTGAAGACCGATGCATTAAATCTAAGGGAGAATATGAAATTATAATGCAAAATGTAGTCTTTATAGCCGAAACATTCATATTTACTCCCATAAACTGTTTACTGTAGTGGGACGGGACCGTGGGTAAGTCAAACAAACAAGGGATAAGTATAAGGTCTCTCCCAATCCACTGCAGATTCTAATCAGGATCCTCCGCCTAATTTGTTTGCCTTTGAGAAGATAAAACTGAGATGAATAATTCACTTTTGATGACATGACGATGGAGGCTTGAATACCTGACTTCAAAGCAAAAGGACCAAAAAAATCTATATTCCCAATTCAAACTGCAATATCTAGTAACGGACCGCTTTAAGTATGTTTTGTAATCGTTGTCCTATCCCTGATAAATATATTGTTGGAAGCTATCTGGATATAACTCATTTGCATTTTTGCATAAATACTAAATGTCATTCTACGAGACATATGTATATGAGGATCAATAGGGATTGCTGTAAGCCCAATCAACTGTTGTGAGCACCTCTCTCCTAAATATAACTCATAAAAGTCTCTTGGAGAAACGAAAAGAGGAAGTCTTTTTATTGATAGGTTACGAGCAACTACCACCTCATTTAGACCATATGCTATTGATCCGTTCCATAGATTCATATTGATATGACTAGCCTGCCAATGATCAATGTGGTAGCATGTGCTAGAAAACAAATGAGATGTAGTATTATTTGTTTTAGCTATATTTCTCTTTTATCATGCCTTAATTCTTGAGTAGGATGACTACTTGATATTTTCTTTCACAATATGACCACACAGTCATATTTGAAGAACCAATACTGAAAATAAAGATATAAATATGTCAGACGAATGAATAATTATTTGACTAGGATATAAACTTGCAATTTAACATGCTAACGTATGTGCAATAACTCGATAAAATGAGTGACATGACCTCCCTTGGTCTCAACTACATCTAAGCTTTGGTATATATACCTAAGTATAATTGAACCTCAATCAAATTGATGAACTACTTCCAAATCAAGTACCAAGTCCAAATACCTAAAACTAATTGTGTCATTTATTGTTGTGAAAAAAAGAGTCTTCATCATATACAACACAAATATCCTAACAATATGGTCCAAATCCTCCAAATTTTGCATTAGATAGTTCTCATCAAAATGCATTACAAGATGAGATAAAGCAACATTGACCTTGATATCGGGCTCAACTAAAGCGGTAGAAATTGATAAGCAAGTACACCGACTCCAACTCTCACCAACATTGTAAAGTCTAATGGTGTAAAATCAATCTTGGCATTAGGAAATAAAAGTGAATGTGTTGTAGGCCATAACCACTCTAATATAACATAAATACACCCATCATATGAATTTTTGAGTTCTATATCCATAAATCTAACAAATACCTTAACAATCGAATCACTAACTCGTGAGTGTACATTTAATTTAATTTTTTCCACCATTTCAACATGTTGTGGAAGCTCCATGACATCTCATGCTATCGCGATTCTATTTATAATAATTTTTTAAACATAAGTAAAAGAAATTAACACATTGATAAATTTAAATGATAATAAGTATGGGTTCTTTCTCGGTCATGAAAATGAGATGAACCCCTTCCTTAAGCATGGTGACCGATCGAAACTGAAATGTTGGTGAAATAGCATTCGAAACACCAACTCTATATCCACAACCTTTGACTCTGTAATCTTTTTTATTTTTTCTTGAAGTTCTTCGCCTACATACTAGAGCAACGGAGCTAGATCCTTCTTCTTCTTCAACTTTATCCATCATCAAAATTGCTTGTTTTGAGATTTTTTTTCAAAAATTCTTATGAATTTTTCAGAAGCCCTTGAATAAATAAAGAGATGTAGATTTGAAAATTGAAACCAAGAGAGGGTGATTTAGTGTAGATTAATCTCTATCATTCTAGGAAAATTGAATTTTTTTTTTTTTTGAATTTAGTAGAAATCAGGGAAAAATAAATTTAAAACAGCATGGAAATGATACAAAGCCTGGAAGAGTGATTCTTGAAAGAGTGCGACGAATTGATGCTTTTCTTTTGCCTCTCCACCCTAGGAATCCCGACTCCGCTAAGATACTTTAAAGGAGTTTGTTAATCTCACTCGCGAGGGGCGTGATTGGCATTTTATTTTTTAATTCTTATGAAATAAAAGGCGCAAATGCCACTAACAAAAGATGATTTCATCCATTAAATTTTCAAACAAAAGGACGGTAAGTCAGGAGATTAACTTCTCTGTCTTCATCCCAAACTTGAACGTCCTCATGTGTCCATTAAAATCTCAACTTTTCATTCATTGTATTCCACAAACCAAATGAATAAAATGGATTTGACAAGGACAAGATGCACGCAATTTGGAAATAGAAAATTTTGATTTCATAAGTCAGTAGATACCACTAAAAGAAATAAAAGAAACGGTAAATGTAGATTTATCTGTGTGACTTCTATATAAACTATTATTAATTCAACTCTAATCCAACTCTAGTAATCTCTAATGACAAACGCTATACGGAAGAAAAATATCATCATATAGTACAAGAGATATGACATAATCTATCTTCTATCTAGATTCAAACCCAAAACAAGAAGTTAAAAGCTTAAATTACAACACAGACATTCATCCATCCAAATAAAACTAAAAGCTCATTCATAAACTACCAACAAACACGTGTTGATCTTCAATCAAAAATAAAAATTCTCCTTATCCATGCTCCTATTCTTCTTATTTCCTTCACTCACCATCTTCTTACATGCAAACGAAGGATCACAGCCATTGCTACTCCTCGACTCCATGAAAGAAGCCGTCGTCGCCTTCATATTCGACAGATAATCCCCAGACAAATTTCTCTGCATCATCACTCCTCCTCTACTCACATTACCCCTCTTCTGCTTCGCCTTTATAGATTTAGTCGGGTTCATATAATTCGGTCTATACCCACCACATTCTTCAGACTTCTCCGATACCAAAAGTGTTGTAGACAATGACACAGGTGTTGAAGTGCAGTAGGATGAAGTGGAAGGAGAAGCTTCATCGTAGTAGTATTCAGAACTAGGGGAAGAAGAAGAGCGAGCATTCGGTGCTTTCGCTGAAATTCTAGTACTTACATTGTTCTTTTTGATCTTCACTGTACCGGGCTCTGAATATTTAGAACGAGCTGTGGTAGAAGTATCATCGTAGCAGTATTTTGGTACTTCGATGTGTGCACTGTTTTGCTCATCCATAAGCCTGCTTTCCCATGGCTTTGCTGCCATCCATCTCTCTAGCCAGCTCCAGTTGCAGTTGGTCTTGTCGAAATCGTTGCTTTTTACGGTTTTGGTAATGGAGGATTTTGATCTTGTGTCTGGAGTGAAAGTCCTGTGTTGCTGAAATGAAAGAGATGAATTTTTAAGAGAGAGTTTTCAAAGCTATTGAATGGGTTGAAGTTTGTGTTAAGACTTGAGAACTTACTTGTGAAAGTGCATAAGCTAAAGCTCTTTCCCTTTTGATAGCCCCCTCTTGCCTCATTTGCAACTTTGTTCTGATTTCTTCTAGGGTGCCTTGACTGTCACACCATTGATCCTTAAAAACAACATTGCATGCAAAAATTAAATCAGATTATTTTAGTAGCTTGAGGTGTTTGACAACAAACTTAAGATTATGACTTAAAAGTGGAATAACTTGATTAGTCATGTAGGTAAGACAAACTTGATTGTGACATATGTCATATTTTACATCTAAATTTTATCACCCTATATGCATACATTGATAAGTCGTATAAACATACATTATTAATCATGTTAAAGAAAACCAATCTACTTATCCAAACGTTATAAATTTTAATTGTTGGTCATGTTTCATCCAAAAACAAAAGGTGGTGTTCGCATGAAACTGTTTAAAAGTAACAATTCAAAAAAAGTTATTGTCGAATGGAGTCTAAAGAACTGGATTGATAATATCATATACCTCAGCTTGTTTAACAGTATCAGTTTCATTGCGATGAGCTTCGAGCATCTTTTGTACAACTTGACCCTCGGTGGAGAGTCGGACACGCCTTGCACGTACGCGTGCTTGCACTCGTACGAGTGCTTGCATGCATCGAAGAGTAACGGCTGCCTTCTTTCTCACTTGACGTCCTCGAACTAAAGCTTGTATCTTTACCACTCCCTTTAGTGCTCTTAATGCTCTTCTAGCCTGATGTTCGAAAAGCATTTAAAAACCCAAAATAAATAAATGAATAAACTTGTTTTCAGGGTAAACATGGTGGGGAAAGTATCTTATTTGGTGCATACATAACATCGTACACTTGTTACATCTACCAACATCCAATTAAAGAAACACATACTTATCATCACAAATCTTCGAATTCTTGAGTATTCACTACTTTTAAAATTTATAAATGTTAGGAGAATTCAACGAATCTAGGACTTCTTACACGCAACAAAGGTAGTTCATCTGACCAAAGCAGTGAGATAATCGTGTGTTTCCCATGTCAACACTTTACTTGCAAATTCATGCACCAACAAGAAAATTTCACTTGTTCATTGGTACTCAAAAAACACCAAGCTGAAACCTTTTGATAACTGAAGAACAAAATCTAGCAAATAGAAGATTTTGAAATGTGAAGAAAATTACCAAGAAGCCTCTAAATGCAGTCTGAATTCTAATAGCAGCCCACTCCTGTTTAACAACCAAGAAATCTTTTGGTGGTGCTCTTACAACAGTTGCAACTGCAGCACTATAGGCATCTGCTACGGATGAAACATCTGATGCCTCTGACTGCCTACTGCTTCCTCTCGATCCTCTCCACATATTTCCCTACGCAAGTCAAAAACAACAAATATTTTGTTTTAAATCTTTAGGCATCAAAAAATTCCAACTCGCACATACGTAACAACTCAATCTTTTGATTAATGTGGATACAATATATGGACCAGTAAAATATAATCTGAAGGATCAATGTAACATGTGAAAGTACAAATGACTAAAATCGTGCCTATCTGATTACAACTGACATGCATAAATTCAAAGACTTACTGAATAAGTACTAACGAAAAATAAACAATAAGGAAAAATAAGAAAATGGGGTGTTTAAAGTGATTACAAGTTCAGCAGAGGAGGACCGCCATAACTTCTTCCACTTCTTCTGCTTATTTCCACCGCCATTTCCATCTCCACACTACACAATCCCGCAAAAAAATTCAATAGATTGTCAGAAAGAAAGTATTTTTATGATGAAATGAAATATAGGTCGTTTAAAAATGATTACAGGTTCAAATTTTTCTGGTTTTTTGAGAGAAATGAGTGACTTAATCCACTTTCCCGAGCCGCCCATTGTATTTCAACTAAATATAAAATGAATTTTTGATGGGAAAATGTAAAAGAGAGAGAGAAAGAAAAGTGGTGGGAGTAATGGAGAGTATAGTACAGAGGCGTGGGAGCGCCGTTCGAGATTTGAAATTCAAATTACGTTGAAATTTTAAAGTGGGGGAGTTATTTGGGTTTTTAGTTTGAATTTTTTACTGTTAAACACCAATCGATATGAATTGCTTTCCCCGTTTAAAGTTTAAAGCCGGGTTACGGTGTTTTTTGTTAAGCAGGTACGTTGAAAGAATCATGCTGCTGTGGAGCCCGAAACTGGCAAGTCAATTTGAACGGGTTCTACTGGAAATTCAGGTGGCATTCGTATTTGATTTAACGTCAATGGATTAACTTTGGACACAAATTTCGGACACAAATTGTTTAGGATGATTTTGAAAGTGGTAAGCCAACGGAAGAAGAGGAATGTGTTTTTGTGTTAGAAAAAAGGATATGAAAAGGAAATATGGAAAATGACAATGATTGTTAATATTGTGAAAATGAGACGATAATTTTAATGGTGACGTCGGACGCGTTTGACTTGCCCGCGTCACTCCAATGAGCCAAATGCAACGGTTATCCCGTCTAACGAAGCAAATGTTTAATGCGAACGCATCCATATACAAATAAGGTTGGACAACAACATGTTGACTACGGTTTAAGATTTGATGTACTAAATAAGATTGGATATATGATGCAAATAAGCCGAAGAGTAGAGACAAACTTACTGAAAAAATAGTTTTATTATCGTTATTAATAAGTGATTAGTTCGAATTTTTTGATTCTATTGTGAACTTTTCAAAATAACTTTAATATATAAATAAAGTTGTAGGGTTCGAATCTCATCAGTCACAAAAGTTAACATCAACTTTTTATTGGGAAATCTGAAATATAAAGGAGGTCGCGAACATGATTTGCGACCCAACAAAAATGTTTATTTTTCCTTTAAAACTTTCAACTTATTTTTGTAATTGCTGTGTACGAAATTAAAATTCAAATATTTTTTATCAATATTATTTTATTTAAATATATTCTTATAATCGCATGTGTTAAATGTTAAGAGAATATTATTTATACGTTAAGAATATTTCAATGTTTGGACTATTCTAAATTACAATATTTTCCTATTATATGATTACCTCGGCTCTAAGTATTATGATTATAAATACTAGTTATGAGTTATGAAACAACCATAAGCTGTAATGTAAACTGTTATGAATATTCAATATATACCATTGTTCAATTATTTCAACATGGTATCAGATGGGAATTCAATCCTTGGTATATTAATTTTCCTTGATATATTCGAAATCTGATTCAACCTTTTGTTTCTTTAACATCCGATACAATCTTTATCCTCATATGCCTACAATGACTATCCCAAGAAAACACTTTATCCCGAACGACCCAAACCTTAACTAGGTGTCACATCTGTCTTTATTGAAATCCTACAACCCGACTACCCTACTACATTGCCAAATTCCGACCGCTTGCCTCTGCAACCCAAACCTACTTTGTGTTTGACTAGTTCCTCAACTTCAACATGCTTTGTCGTTGACCTCAACTACAACCCTATTCATCAGATCCAAATCTCTAAACGCCAACTCCACATAGATCACTGTATGAATCAATGTCCTATGAAACCAAGGAGAAGACCTTTCCACATGCAATCAAGGTATCCCCCTGCGAGAGCTCCTTCGGTTACTCTGCAATAGATCCAAAACCCAAACAATTTCATATCTAAGTTGGTATGTAGTAGTATTTTAGCTAAATGAAAGAACGGTTACATCAAAAAGTGTGTAACATGGCTAAATGTCGTTATACTAGTATTCAGGCCTTCATACACCACTTCAATTCGAAAAAGAGGCATATGAGGTCCACATATTAACGAATAAACTGTTGGATTCAGAGGAATTAGCCATCGCTCGAATTACAATATAATTGAATTTCTAACTGTAATTTAATATCCCAAAATGAAAATTGATGGAAGCAAGAACTAAATCGAGCAAAAGAAATGAAAACAAACCTTAGTTCATCTAAAGAGAAATGATTCCTCGATCGCCGAAAGGGAAACTAGGTGGTCATATCGTCGTCGTCATATAAGGCAAGACCTCTCTCGTTCCAACAACAACCATGGCACCAACTTCGAAGAGGGGGAGTCGAGAGAGAGAAAGAGCGAAAGAGAGACCGATTTAGATAAGGAAATGAAGCGAGGTTTCCTTATGAGAAAATATGATTTTTTTAAAGTGGAAAGATACAGTACCGGTCGGGAAAAAAAGAATAAGTGTAAAATGCTTCAGTCCTTGGAAGGAACCGAAGCAAATAACATTATTTGCTTTGGTTTCAAAGACAACCGTAGTAAATATCCCTATTTGCTTCTATGTATTTGCTTCGGTTGTCTGCAACAACCAAAGAAAATTATATTTTTGTATTTTCCATTGTTTTGCATCAACCAATTGATAGAGTTAGGGGCATGTTCTAGGTGCAATCATGTGATTTTTCACATGTATCTAACTCATTGATCAATCTTGTTTGAAATAAAGGCGTTTTCTTTTTATTATATACTTGATGTAATGTGTTATATCAACTAATTAATTTATATATTTAATAGAAAATCCATAAATGATACGTTTTGTGATAGTAGTTATAAAATGTTGTAATTATGGGCAATTTATCACAATAAAAACAAATATACAATTTTAAATGCTCCTAATCAAGATGCATCGAGATTGAATATCAATGTATCCATTGAGACTAGAGCATGCAATGCTCTCCAAATGTTGGGCATTGTATTACTCATGACTGTTGGGGGGCACATAAGGGTTAGGTACTGATAGTTATTGGATAACTATGGGACGACTCACCCGATAGTTTTCTGTTGGTTAATATAACTAAGGCCAAACATAAAATATCGAAGTGATCGATTTACACAGTTCTCACGACTTGAGAATACTTTGGATCTTTAATATGAAAGCTCCGCTTTGATTATAATCAAATCATAACACAACGTCCATCGAGTGACTATAGTTGGGTCAAGTGGAAGTATTGGAGGTGAAGCGTTATTCAAAAGATGATTCGTCTCCTAAGTTATATAGGGTTGGTATCATGGTCAATTCAAGTCAACTCAAAGTCAAAGTCACTAGTCAGAGCAATTCGGTTAATAATACTTATTATTATTGAACTAAGGACTTTGTGTTTGATAATAGAGTTGAAAATGGATGATATTGGAATTTTGACCGTTACCAAATTCTATAAGTCCAAAGTGATATAATTTTGACAAAGTGAATTGGTGTAAATAAAAGTCACAACCGGATAACGCTTAACAAAGTGAAATTGGATCTTACCGAAACCAAGCAAACGATAAATTTGGCCGAAATGTCATACCACCTGCTAAATGACGTGTGAACGTTAACAGTCGAATAGTTCGATGTTAACCGCTGACCAAATTTACACTTGACGAGTCACACAACCGAAATGATGAATTCTCTTTTGACCAAACAATTTGATTAATTTATAATTGTTATAAATTAATTAAAATTTAGAAATATTAATTATGAAATTTTGATTATGATTTAAGGAATAAATATTATTAAATATATCTGTAATACTTATAAATATATCAATCTATATATGTTATCGATAAGCGGTTAACTTATATTTACTTGAATAATATTTTCTACAAGCTTAAATTGGATCTTGGCCCATGACGATAGGCAAGCATTTTAGGCTAGATAGGGCAGAAGGGGGCGACTCAATTAGGTTAAGATTATTGGTTTTGGATGGCTCAGATTAATGGAGAACTGGTATGAGATATGATTCACCGTTTTCTCTCTTCCATCCATTATTTGAACAACTCTAACCCTAATCAAAAATCAGTTTTTTGCTGCCACTTTCATCTTTTATCGTTGGCTGATTTCAACCCTAGGAGCCCCTACCATATCAAGCTCAATTCAATTCAAGATTAATTACTATTCAATAGTCAAAGGTCAACGATTCAAGGATTAGTAGTCCACCGAATCGAAAAGCTTATAAGAGGAGGGAGTTCATCACTACAAGGTGTGCTACAAGGCATTAGTTTTCAAGTATATTATTCATTGAACCACAGTATGTAATTTCTGATTAACATTTCATTATAAATATATTATTATTATATTGTTAGTTGAATGAGATTCTTATATATATTGCTATTCTCACAAGCTAGATTGGTTATATATATGAATTCATTTAATTTTTTTTTACATATATCAAATATGTACAGTCGAATTTTAAATATAATAATTATATTATTTTATTATTATACACACACATCATTTAATTATATATATAGTTCATATTTAATTATAATATCATTCTATGATAATAATTGATCTTATAATTTTATATATGTTTAGTTATAGTAATAATAATTTTTGATGGTTACAAAATATTTTTTAATTGTTTATTATTTTTAATATTATTTAAATCAGTATACTATGTAAATAAATCATATAAAATAAATTAAGTTTCAAAAATTAATTTTAAAATTATTTCAACATAAGAAGATTTCTTGGCCAAAAAATGAGAGTTAAAAAAATCAATTTTGTTATTTTTAAAATTATTACAAATAATGGCCGAAGAACAATTAATTAACTAAAAATAGGTTTTGATCAAAAAAATTACAATTTTTTTTTCAAACTTAAAAATATCATATAAGATTTTCTGGAAACAACAAAAACTAAGCCGTTATTCCCAAACAAGTTAGAATTGGCTACAAATGGGACCAAAAACTAAATGACAAAGTCAATCTAAAAGTAATAATGACAATATTAGATTTAAATATATATATACATATATATATAGAAGGTGAAAATAGAAATAAAGATAAAAATAAAATAAAGTAAAATAATTAAACAAATAATAATAACGATGATGATAATAATAGTAAATAAATACAATAAAGATAAAATAAAAAATAAAAATAGATAAAGAAATTAAAAAAACCATGGTAATAATAATAATAATATATATATATATACTAATAGTGATAATGGTACTAATAGTAATAGGGATCGAAGACCAAACACTACGTCTTTGGCTCATATTCACTAGTCCTACAACCTAAACTTATAACACTATCCCTAAACCTACCCTAAGTAAAAAACTCCTAGCTCATAGTTCTGGTATGTGGATCACAAATTTCCACACGCTCTTGTCCGACACCAACTCTTCGGATATATTCCAATCCCTCAAGTCCCTTTTACTACTTCCTCCCATGTCAACATTGGTCGACCTCTACTTCTCTTTGAGCATTCGATGCGGCCTATAGTTCCAACGTGCTCAGGTGCCTCGGGAGGCCTACTTGGAGATGTCCAAACCATCTTAAGCGGTGTTGGACTAGCTTTTCTTCAATTGGTGGTACTCAAGTTTGTCAAAATATCATCATTCCTAATTCAGTCTCGTCTTGTATGACCACAGCTCCATCGCAGCATACGCATCTCTGCTACACTTATCTTCTGGATGTGTTGTCTTTTAGTAGGCCAACATTCTACACCGTACAACATCGCAGGCCTAATTGCTGTTCTGTAGAACTTTTTTTTAAACCTATATGGGACTTTCCTGTCACGGAGAATGTCAAACGCTAGTCGCTATTTCACCCATCTTGCTTGAATTCTAAAACTAACATCTTCATCAACCTCACCATCATACTGCAACATCAATCCTAAATATCGAAAGGATTCCTTCTTGGTCACTACTTGTCCGGCCAGAATGACATCTCCATCCTTTGACCTGACACTGTTGAAGTCGCACTTTATATACTCTGTTTTAGTTCTGCTAAGCCTAAAACCCTTTGATTCTGAAGTCTGCCTCCACAACTCCAGTTGTCTATCAAACCTCTATCCTACGTTCGTTAATCAGCACAACATCATTAGCAAAGAGAATACACCAAGGTATCTCACCTTGTATACCCTTCGTAACCTCATCCATCACTAGGGCAAAAATGTAAGGGCTTAAAGTTGACCCTTGATGTAATCCTATGTTAATTGGAAAGTCTTTGGTTTCACCATCGCATGCTCTGACACTAGTCATAACATCATCGTACATATCCTTGATAAGGGTAATGTACTTTGTTAGGATTCTCTTTTTTTCCAGGGCCCACTACATAACCTTTCCTGGTGCTTTATCATAAGCTTTCTTCAAATCAATAAATACCATGTATAGATCCTTCTTTTGCTCCCTAAATATCTCCATAAGTTTATTAAGAAAATCACTTATGTGGTCGACCTCCCAAGCATATCCTTGATATTTTTATTAAAATTTGGATAAAATGTTTCATAAATATTTTTATTAGTATTTTATTTATTTTCGAGTAAAAAAATCAATTAATATATATTTTAAAATAATAATCAATAATAAAATTTTATATTGCTATATTTACGATCTAAAATTATATAAAAAAAAATTAATTAACATATATACACACATGCATGCATACATACATATATATTGTAAATATGTTTTATGTATAAATATATTTATATATTTAAAAAAAATTGTCGTTATAAATATACATAAATATATTTGGTTCATAAATTAAAAAATAAAATATATTATGTATATATATATTATTTGAATACTTATTATAATAATATGCATATATATTAATAGTTTTATGTGTTTATATATATATATATAAATTTTATATATACATATGGATAAATATATATATGACATTTATATAAGTCGGAAGTTTTAATATATACATATATTTAAACAACATATAATACATATCGGATGAGCTTACGTGTCTGTTGCGATGTAAATCCAACATCTATACACGGACATGTTATACCTTGCACGGGCTTACATGTTACACATACACATACATGTATATATGTATATGGTATATATGTGTATGTTTATATGCATTAAAATATAAATTAAATAAAACTATATAATTGATAAGTTTAAATAAAATATGAGATTTTATTTAAATAAAATTTATAAATGTTTTAAATGAATTGGACTTCATAAGCCCAATATAGATCCAATAAGGGGAAAAAATGAAATTCGCCCATAACTTCCACTACGAGCTGGCCTAGTTCCAACAATGGTATCAGAGTCTAATAGCCTATGCAGTTTAAGTTAGTCATATTAAAGTTAACTATTAAGCTCATAGTCCAAAAATTGTCCCTAATAGAAAATGCCCAAATTTGAATTGGGCTTTGGGCTAATTTTCAAAATCACTTGAAAATTGAAATATAAGATTTTAAATTTAAAAGTTAAATTTAAAATTAGGTATACAAATATCATAAAGTTGTAATATAAAAAAAAGTTCAAAATGTTTGAAAATAAATATTAATTTTGAAAATTTAAAATTTATAAATAAGATTAATAAAATAAGTTAATTAAACAGGTTAATTAATTAACAAATGTATACATGTATTATATATTATGATATATGTTATGTTGTTTTAAAATGTTTAAAATAACATAAGTATACATGTATGTATAAAAATGAATCTCAAAATTAATTTAATTTAATTTAATTTTTTAATTAAATAAATTAATTAAAAGGTTAGTTAATTAAATAATAAACACATATATATTGTATATGCGTTGTACTATAAAGGTTATATTATATAATAAATATTTAATATAAATGTTAATTAAGATAATATAAAATTAATTAAATAAGATTTAATTAAAATAGTATTATACATAAGACTGTTATATAAGTAATATAAATATAAAAGTTATATAATAATAAAACTTATATAATATAAATGTATAAACTAAAGGTGGAACATCAAAGAAACACAAATAGACATATGGGATAAAAACATACGTACTGTACATATACTGTGATTTCAGATGTGTTAGACACTTGAATCACCATAAGTCGATATCACTCAATATAATATATTTAAGATTATGAATCTTCAATATAATGTTGCCCTCTACCATATATATTAATAAATTACTTACATAATCCTTAGTTGTTGAGCAAACTCAAGCTAAGGATGTTACATGTAGTATTATTAATATAATGAATAGACGAGGTAAGATAACTACATGTATTTTTTGAGCAAACTTAAGGTACATACACTACACTTAGGCCATCGCGATATGGTAGATATAAGTGAATAATTTCATTTTGATTTGTTGAGTAAACTCAAGGTCGAAGTGAAATTAGGATAATGTACCAAGGGTTAGGAGTTATGTATGATTTAACCGGTAAGGAGTTATCCATCATTCGTGGAGCTATGACTTGTTAGCAAACTCAGGGTTAAAATTCCAAGGCGGACGAGTCCTAACACCCACTAGTGAAGTCAAAAGACTTCTATGTTCACTTACGGTTTGGTGAAACATAAAAGACTAGTGGGAGCCTTATTAGAAAAATGAACCGATAACATTTAACCTTTCTAATACTGTAAGAACATATGCTATATAATGTTATAATAATCAATATCGATAAATTCATGTATTTAATGTGATTGATAAAACATTTATCAATTAAGATATATAAATGAACTCAATTAAAGATTAATAAATATAAGTACGACATATACTTACTAATAAATGATTATTGCATGTGAACGTTTCAATACACATGCAAGTACCTGACTTTACAACTACTAAATATGTTCGTAATTTGATCGCTTAAGCGTTTATTTGGTCGAGATCGTGTATTGCATTATATGAGTTTCGAACTCTAAAATCAATACAAGACCATGGATATTTGATTCATATACTATCACATATAAGTGTTTTATAGGGAATGGTTACAGTTCATAATGTACGATACTTAGATGAAGTTAGTTCAATCAAAATTAGCCAATAAACAGTACCGTGAGATCGAGTTTTCAACTTAATTGATTACAATGGATCATATTGTGTTAGTGTAATACTAGACCAAAATTACAAGAAAGATCTAAGAATTCGATCAAAATATCATTTTTGATCAGTGTACGTAAGATGCATCATATTTAATGTCCTTAAATGTTAAGAATGATCAAATGCACCTTTGTAAAGAGTTCGTTATGATGATGTAGTAAGGGTTTTTTCTGAATGGTTCAACCATTTAGAAAGAAAAACGAATATATAAGAGTAGATGAAATTTTAAGATATGGTTGAGGAGAAGAGAATGAATAGTCAATTCTGTTTCATAAGGAAACATCGAAAATGAGAATTGTAATAAAAAAAATATTTTACACTTAACATTGGAATGAGAAATGCAATTTGCATTTATTAATGTATTTTCATATAGAAAATCGTTTTCTATGAGAATTATTTCTTTGAGTTCAAGATATTTGATTAAAGAACTCTATGTTGTAAACTAGTTACAGTATATGAAACAAATAATCTATATTAAGCGAATGATGGACCATTGAATTTAGTACGTTATTATAGTAATGGTGAAAATAGTGGGAGCATACAATATAACACTTATTAATTGCATCAAGTTCTGGAAAAAAAATTCGTAAAACGTACCAATCATTATTTATGAAATAATGATTATTTTTCAGTGTCGACCGAAAATAGACATAGTTATATTTTAGTATGAATATACGTTATGAAATAAAACTATCATGTGGTATTAGTTATCATAACACAAGTTACGTAATTGAAAATACCGAAGTATCTAAAATTATTTACCGTTATATTGAAATTATAAATTAAGCCGTAGTTTTGAGAAATAATTTGTATTATATGGTTATGAATCATATGTATTGGTTACTTATATCTCCAACAATTAAAGGGTTATTCACCCATTTAGTGGGAGCATCTTAAGAGTTGATGAACTATTCAGATTGATGCATATAGATGGTATGCGAATACCAAAACAGTTCTATGTACTTCATCATATTTACTGATGAGTCATCATAGACATAGACATGTGTATTTGATACGCTTGTATAAGTGTATGATAAGCTCATAGAATATAAAACGGAAGTAAATAATATAACATGCGATAGAAATGCGATTTGATCAAATGAGTAAGTATTTTGGAAAGAGTTCTATATGTACCTAACATGAATAAAGGTTCTGTCTCAAAAGGTCACTCCTCCCTATAATAAATAATGATGTATTGATAAGGAGTAATCAAACTTTGTTGGACAAAGCATGATTAATGATGAGTGAAGTGAAGTTAAAACTATTTCTCTTAGGTGTGTACTTAAGACCAGTACACAAGGTTAAAATTAATATCATTCAAAGAATAGTTTACAAAATTATACGAGACAAAAGTTTATAAGAAACCCCTACATATCCTAGACCAAGGACTTGGCAGGTTGTGCGAGTCGAAAGACTTCACATTTTATTGTATGTAAAGGATCTTATACGAATCGTCCCAAGAGAATTTTGGGATCGACAATCATTAGATAACTAACTTATGTTGTGAACATAAATATATTGTGAATTGATGCAAAATCGGTTTTATGTAAGAAAGTTCATAAAATGTTTATGAATGTCATTCCTTTGCACTGAGAAACAACTGTTATTTCAAGAAATACTAATTTCGTAATGAAGGAATTTCTTTATGAAATTATTGGTATAAAACGGATTTGGATATGATCTAAGGATAAAACTGATTGCAAGGGATGAAATGAAATTAACCAAACCTAAATGAATGCAACACATTAGAATGTTTAATAAGTATTCTTGTATGCTAAATAGAAACTATGAGTTTCATGTCAATGACAGGAATAAATATTCCTCAATTGTTTAATTATACCATTAAGAGTATTGACTCTATGATATGGTACGATGCGCAAATCCGAAATAGGTTCCAAGTACATTATCAAAATATGATTTTGATAGTTGTATCCGAAAGGATATGTTGCCCGCAAGTGTGTCTTTAAAAGAAAGATTAATGTAGTTGGAATATAGTGTACCACATTGATAAGAATAATACTATAAATTTCAATTGTTGAAATTAACATAATAGATTCACCATTCTTGCTCAAGTAGGTTTGGATTTTACTCACAAAATTATTGCTTAGTATGACTTTATGTTTTGGTACGTATGTGTTGAAAAAATAATTGTAAATAACGATTTAGAGTAAACTGTTTACACATAATAACCAAAGTATCTCGAATTCAGTGGGAGCAATATTGGTTTTGTGAGTTTTTGGATATGATCCAAGAACAGATACAAAAGCACTGTTCGATGAGCATCAAAACAGAACAAATATTTTGATAAGAAGATCAAATAGTTTGATTGTCAATCAAAATGCAGAGGAAGCATGTGCTTATAAGAAAGAAAGTTAAAAAAGGTACATAGATCTTTCTAAACCATAAGTAAACAACACACTATTTATTGTTAACAATGTACTTATGTTAAAATCAGCTTTAAGTTGTTTTAATACTTGACATTGGATTTATAAATGATGTCTTTTATAGTTAGTATAAAAGATATTGGGAATGTCTTTAACATCCCTAATTTTTGATAACATTATTCAGGAGATTTAATTAGATAAATTAAATAGAATAATGCAAATAATTAGAGTGATAAGGGGATTGAGATTTGAAAATAAAATTAAGGGCCGTGCTTAATTGTTTAAATTGGCTTAAGAATGGTTTATAAGCAAATTAATTTACATAAGGGCTTATTAGGTAATAGCCACACATAATCCATTACCCTTATATATTTTCGTTTCCATCTATTCATGTTCATTTTAGCAAAACAAAAGCAAACATAAAACATAAGAGGAGCATGCCATTGCTAAGGAACAAAAGAAGAGAAATTCAATCTAAAGCTAAGGATTCAAGATAGAGGAAATTAATCTCAATCCAATCTCCTTATCCTAATCAAGGTGAATAATAATCTATATCATCTCTATTTTGTTTATGATCATCTGTTTTCGGGTTTAAGATTAAATCCATTATAATGATGATTTTAATGATGATATGCTTAGATTTATATGATGTTAAACTCAAATAAGATTATATAAGATTTGAGGTCAATACCGATTATAATGATTTTCGTATGTCATGGGAAAATTTTATGTTAGGGAAAACATGATTTTAGAGATGGGTTTTAATTTTTGTAGTTTTCCAAGCTATGGAAAATTTATTACGAATTTTCAAAGGAAAATATGAACAATTGGATTTATAAATTAATTTCAGAAATTATATGAAGAATTTGGATCCGAAATTTTTATATTTTAGATAACATATTGAAAGTGAATTTCTATAATTTTTGAGGATTTTTTCTAAGTGATTTACTATGGAAATTAAATTATTTTAGAAGGAGGACTTAAATGGTTTAATTGTTTTGCTTAAGGGAAGGGCTTATTTGCTAAATTAATCTTTTTTAGATATGAAATTATGCGGCGGTTATTTAGAGAAAGATTTTGAAAAGTTTATGGAAACCAATTAGAAGTTTACAAATAGGCAGGTTAGTTATAAAATGATTGCTTTTTAATGGCATTAATTCAGCCTTTATCAGAAAAGTAGATTCCGCCTCTTTTAGAAGTCGCCTTTTGACCCTATTCTTCCGCCTACAACCAAGTCGAAACCTACCAATGAAGCCAAAACCAATACACAAGGTATCACAAGTATGGTACGCAGTGGATTGGAAAAAAGGGGTGGAAGGCATGGTGTCAAAACCATTGCTTTCGATAGGGGTCGAAACCTTTGTTTTACTTTCAAAAGATAAGTTCATGCCTTGTTTTAATAAAAGCTTTCGAAGGAGTCAAAACACATGCTTTCGAAAGGGTTTTCTAAAATGGATTTCGAAGGGGTTGCTGCCTTTTTAGTTAAGTATAGCTTTCAAATGAGACCTTGTGTTTTGAACTAATGCTTTCGAAAAAGATGGTCCCGACCTAGTCGAAACCCCGTTGCCATTCTTTTGCCTTTCGAATGTATTGAAGTTATCAATGCTTTCAAAAGGTAGCTAAACTTATATTAAGTCACTTCCTATAGCTTTTGAAAGGGGTGAAGGGTTTCAAAGGCAATGGTGTCGAAAAGGGGTTTCGATGCTATTCTTCAATGTTTCACTTAAATGTTCTAAACTTTCGAATAAATGGTTCCAAAGCCATCAACTTTTCCCCAAATAATTTTGTGTAAGATCAATGGTTTTGAAAGGGTACTTTCATTGGTTTCGAAGCTATGCTTCTAAGAGATATTAAGTAAAGCTTTAATACGTTTAAAAGGTTTGTTTTGAAGGTTTCAAAAGGTATATGTTAGTGTTTTGAAAAAAAGATTTAAATTCTTTCGAAGGAGGTTATCCAAGGTCTTCAAAAGTAAATTTTTATGGTTTCGAAAGTCTTAGGGCCCGTTTGGTTTGCTGTTTTTAGTTTTGTGTTTTCGTCTAAACAAAAATGCGCATTTCTTATGCATTGTTGGAAAACACACAATTTTGGAAAATGAAATTAACACAGAAAATAGAAAACAAGTTTATTTGATTTTTCGTGTTTTGAGACATAACAAAAGGACGGAAAACAATTCCTCTCCTCCATTTCCCATCCATCGTTGTAATGGCTAAGAATTGTAAAAACATTTCTCATGTTTTCTTGTATTTTGTAGTGTATGTTGAAAACACACAACTCAAAACGAAACCAAACGGGACCTTAGTTTTCAAAACAAAATAACCTAATCTCATTTTTAAGGGAAACCATAGCATAATAAAAGAGTTTTGAAATGATTTGAAGTATGGTATTTTTGAAGAAGTTTTCCTTGATTAATAGGTTAAAGGGATTAACCAAGTTTTATATAAAATGATTTCAAGGATATTAAACCACAGGTGTGGTATTATTATGTTATTATGTTTACTTCTTCATATATATATATATATATTCACATTGTAATGAACCCATAACTGTATTTTGGGGAAGGACAGAATAACCAGCTAGGTTGACCCAGTAGTGAATATAAATTAAGTTAACTCCTGAATGAATAGAATTGCATCCAGGAGGTCACATAGACCAGAATGTATGATACCATAATATTGACTAAAGAAGTTTTCAGGTAGACAAGTTCATAGTAATCCCATGAAAACTATGTTTAGGAGACGTTATTGGTAGGGGCCAATAGGTTCATAGTAAATCCATGAAAACTATAATTGGATTGAGTTATTGGCAGAGGCCAATAGGTTCAAAGTAAAACTATGAAAAATATAACTAGATTGAGTTATTGGTAGGGGATAATTGGTTTGTAGTGAACCCATGAAAATTATATCTGGATTAAGTTATTGACAGAAGTCAATAGGTTCTTAGTCAACCCATGAAAACTAGGATAAGAGGGAAGTTATTGGAGATACCAATAGTTTCAGGAAGAACCCATGAAACAATGAAGTTATTGGTAGGGGCCAATAGGTTCTTAGTGATCTTATGAAAACTATGAAACCGCATAAGAAGTCCATTAGTATTAAACAGGTTATTAGTCAGCCCATGAAAACTAATAGGTTAATAGTGATCCTAGAAACTATAATTGAGACAGATAGTCAAATGAAAAAGGGGATGGGTACTCTAGAATTTAAATCCAGAATTGATTTACTTATTTGCATATCATCATAATATTTTGAAATACTATGTTTTAACCATTGTGGATGCAGGAGTACCGTATATGGTTTTATAAAGTTTGAATAAGATACTAGTGAGGGGAAAATCCATTCCGCTAAGCGGCATGGTTTCACTAGATATCTAAATGGTTTGAGATGGTAGATTATTATTCATACCAGACTTTATTTCTGACTCTAAGTTTATGTTTTCCCCTTAAACTCTCGGGTGCTCAATTGATTTTGAGTAGTTTGAGAATTGAGGTTTTTAGGTACCTCTTTAGACAAATAAGCTTTCGGAGACATGCATGAGGCATGATAGCTATTTAAAGTTCTCTTTTACTTTGATTCTGCTGTGTTTGTGTTGAAAAGGCAAAGATATTTACTTGCCTAGTTATATACTCTGATCATCCAAGGAGGCATATTTATATGTCGCTCTTGGCGTATGTTGTAATAATTATATTTCTTTGAACTTGGTTAAAGTATTTGGGATTATGTAACGAATTTGAAACGTGATTTTGAATGGAATGATATGTTTGTTTTAAATTGTTTTAAAATTTTTCCATATCCATGTGTTTCTGTTATATCAATGTATCTAGCATTACCGTATTTTGTCACCAGAAGTTAATACTATGGATGACTGCAGCATCTGCAGCGCTTAGCTTTTAGCCTTAAGATAGGGGATGTTACAAGTTAGTATCAGAGCATAGGTTCATGAAAACTTTAAAAAAATTAAACCTAAAAGATTTTTCAAAAAATAATCCAATGAATCATAAAATAAGACCGAGGTTTGGGATAACGCTATAGTAACGTACTTGTATTTGATATATAGATATAAGTACGTATTCCCCTCTCTCTTAGACCGTTCTTCTGTATTTTTCTAAGGCTCGTATGCAAATTTACGAGAAAGAAGATATGGAAGCAGTCAGAAGAGGAAATCTCGGTAGAGGAAGCACCACAACCAATGGAAACGCTTGACCCACCAGGAGGAACCCAGGTCGACAGGCTAATGCTAACCAAAATGCAGATGCTAATGTGGGTGCTGGAAATCCACCAGTAGATATGGGGACGATGTATCAGTTCTTTGTCAATATTATGCAAGTTGGAGCTACTGCTGGTGTTGCTGGAAATGTTGGAGGAGCTAATCCTGTGTCTCCAGTTGGGAATAATTATGCTAAACTGAGTAGAGATTACACCAGTCTTGGTGGGAAGCCGTTTATGGGAACGGAGGATGCTATAGAAGTTGAGAATTGGCTGTTGTATTATGAGAGGATCTTTGCTGATCTGGGTTTAGAGGATGAGCAGAAAAGGAGGCTGGCCTCTAGGCAGTTGCAAGGGGCAGCACTTCATTGGTGGAACAGTGTTACTACTGGAGTTCTGGAGGAGGAGTTGACTTGGGCAGATTGTAGAAGAAGATTTGAATAGAGGTTTTTATCTAAAGTTGCTAAGTCAACGTTGATAAGAAAGTTTATGGATTTAGTGCAGGGAGAGATTTCAGTAATTGAGTATACTACTAAGTTTGATGAGTTGTCCCGTTATGGGTATGCTACAATAGACACCGCCATTAGGAGAAATGAGAAGTTTATTAGAGGATCGAGGCCCAAGATTGCTAGGGCAACCCTGCCACATATCTGTGATCCTTGTAATGTAGTTGTGGAGATGGCAATCCGCCATGAAGAGATGCTTGCTATTTGTGCTAGAGAGAAGCCAGTGGAAACCCAGGGTTCTCAGGGAAAGAAGAGGAAGTTCTTTAAGAAGAAGGGAGCCCAGAAAGGGAGATGCTGCCAAGAAGGAAAAAACCGATTTAGTTTGTTTCAAGTGTGATAAGAAGGGTCATTATGCTCATGAATGCCGGTCAGGCAAGTGGAAGATGGCTGCAGATAAGAAGAATGTGAAGTGCTTTAACTGTGATCAAGTTGGGCATTATAAGAATCAGTGTCCAGAACCAGTCAGGGCAGACAAGGGAAAGGTTTTTGTTATTGGGCAATCATCTACTAGGCCAACTACAACTGATAAATGGAAGGTACGCTTTTGATTCAGAGTATACCAGTTAGGGTACTATTTGATATCGGTGTATCACATTCATTTATATCTCAGTGTTTGGTTGATAGGTTATGCTTAGAACCTACATACCTTATTACTTCCTTAAGGGTTGCGAATCTGATACGAGGGTATGCAACTTTGGGGATGAGATGTGACTAGTTAGAACATGATTTGTTAGGTCATAAGTTTGTATGCAGCTTGTATGTTTTTGATTTCGTAGATTTCAGGATCATTTTGGGTATGGATTGATTGGGTAAGTATGAGGCTAAAATATTTTGCCAGGATGGGGAGATATCACCAAGACACCTTGATAGTCATAACCGAATCATATTCTCAATGGAGAATTCTGACCGGAGTGGTCGTGCTTTGTTAAGTGCTATGGAAGTAGGAGAAGAGTTAAGTCAGGTTCGAGTAGCAAGAGAGTTTGCAAATGTCTTTGAGTCTGTTACATGACTACCACCGAAAAGAGTTGTTGAGTTTCAGATAGATCTTGTGCTAGGAGCTGAACCTGTGAGTAGACCACCTAGTAGGATGACATCGACCGAGAGGAAGGAATTTTATTAGACTAAGCAGTTTGCATTGGGGAGCAGCCGCGGTGTTTGTGAAGAAACCAAATGGGTCGTTGAGGATGTGTATCAATTATCGTAAGTTGAACGAGTGGACGATCAAGAATAAGTATCCTTTGTCGAGAATAGACGATCTATTCGATCAGTTGAGTGGAGCAAGAGTGTTTTCCCAATTGGATTTGGTGACAGGTTTCCATCAGTTAAGGGTGGCAGAGGATAGTATTCCTTTGATAGCATTTCAGACTAGATATGGTTTGTACGAGTGGTTAGTAATGCCATTCGAATTAACGAATGCACTTGCTTTCTTTGTGGATTTGATGAATTGAGTTTTCCAAGAGTACTTGGATAGGTTCGTATTGGTTTTATAGATGACATTTTAGTATACTCTAAGGATGAAAGTGAGCACGAGGGTCATCTTAGAGTAGTGCTTGAGACGTTGAAGCAGCATCAGCTTAAGGCGAAGTTTTCCAGGTGTCATTTTTGGAAGAAAGATGTTAAGTTTCTTAGTCACGTTGTTTCAGAGAAGGGTTTGTCAGTCGATCTAGATAAGATCGAAGCTGTTAATAATTGGAAGAGACTAGAGACGGTGACAGAGATCGGAAGTTTTCTGGGACTTACTAGCTATTGCCGGAGATTCATTAAGGATTTCTCGCGAATAGCAGCACCTTTGACTAAATTAACCAGGAAGGATGTGAAGTTTGTCTGGTCCGACAAATGTGACAAATCATTCCTTAAGTAAAGCATTTGTTGACCAATGCACCAGTGTTAGTAGTTCCAGACGGAAACCAAGGGTTGGTGGTGTATACCAATGCATGTGGGACTGGATTAGGATCCATGTTGATGCGGAATGGTAAAGTGATTGCCTACGCTTCATGATAGCTTAGACCACACGAAGTGAGATATCCTACTCATGATTTGGAGTTGGCAGCGGTGATCTTCGCATTGAAGATTTGGAGACATTATCTCTTAGTGGAGAGATTTGAGCTATACACAGATCATAAGTCATTAAGGTACTTATACTCTCAGAAGGAGCTAAACATGAGACAACAAAGATGGTTGGAGTTTTTGGCTGCTTATGATGTTGGTATAAAGTATACATCTAGGAAAGGAAATAAAGTAGTGGATGCTCTTAGCAGAAGACATCAGAATGTGGTGTTAGCTATGTTGGCAGAATGGCAGGATTTAGAAGCTTTGACTACTTGTAGTGTGAAGTTAAGATCGACTGCTAGTTCTAGTCGGAGAACTGCCATGTTGTCCTGTTTAGAAGTTCGACAAATGCTGATCGAAGGATTGCTTCTAAGCAGATGGAGGATCTATTATTAGCCAAGAAGATTAGAAAGCTTGATGTTGGAACTGAGATCGATGATCTAAAGGATTTTAGTCTTGACCAGAGAGGATGGTTGAGAAAGAAGAGACGGTTGTGTGTTCCGAATGTTAAGGACTCGAAGAAAGAAGTTCTTGGAGAATGTCATCGATCCAAGTTTACGATTCATCCTAGAGGGACCAATATGTATCAAGATATGAAGATGAGCTTCTATTTGGAAGGCATGAAGAGGGATGTTGGCTTGTGGGTTAGGCAGTGTGCAAACTGTCAACAAGTGAAAGCCGAACATCAGAAGTAGAGTGGGTTGCTTCAATCTTTAGAGATTTCAGTTTGGAAATGGGATTCGATATCCATGGATTTTATAGACGGATTGCTAAGGTCAAATAGAAGAAATGAAAGTGTATGGGTCATAGTGGACAAGTTGACCGAGAGTACTCATTTTATTCCAGTTAAGTCAACCAAGACGGCACCTGTTTTAGCTAGGTAGTTCATGAAGAACATCATTAGACTACATGGGATTCCTAGTAGTATAATCAATGACGGAGATGCATTGTTTGCTAGCGAATTCTAGATGGGTCTAGAGGATGTATTAGGCACTAAGCTTAAGTGGAGTACAGCGTATCACCCTCAGACAGATGGGCAGACAGAGAGAGTCAATAAGGTACTCGAGGATTTACTGAGAGCTTATGTATTGGACTTTGATGGATCTTGGGAAGATCACCTACATTTGGTTGAGTTTTCCTATAATAACAGTTATCAGACTAGTATAGGAATGGCGCCTTTTGAATCTTTGTATGGAAGGCCATGCAAATCACCAGCATGTTGGTTAGAGACTGGAGACAGATTAGTCTTAGGTCCAAATTTGGTTAGAGAGGCGTCAGAGAAGATTCAATTGATCCGAGAAAGGATGAAGGAAGCTCAGCCAGACAAAAGAGTTACGCAGATAAGAGGCATAAAGACCTAGAATTCTCAGATCGAGATAAGGTTTTCATTAAGGTATCACCAATGAAGGGTGTGGTACATTTTGGAAAGTTAAGGAAGCTGGCACCGAGATATGTTGGTCCGTTCCAAATTATAGAGAGGATCGGGAAGCTCGCATACAGAGTATAGTTGCCGAACAGTATGGTAGGTGTCCATAATATATTCCATGTGTCTCATCTTCGCAAGTATGTGCATGATCCAAAGACTATTATTCCTCCGATAGGGTTGGAAGATTTGATAGTAGAGCCTAATTTTTTTTTTTAAACAACCAGTTCGGGTTGTAGCGAGAGATGATAAAAGATTAAGGAACAGGACAGTCTGGTTGGTGAAAGTTCAATGGAGCGACAACGAGAAGGACTGTACTTGGGAGTCAAAAGATAGGATTAGAGATCTTATCCTGATCTACTTTGTGGGTATGTCTATATTAGATTTATATAGATAGTTGCTAGTCAGGTAGACTAGTATGGTTGTTAGGAGTCATTACAAATAATTGCAATGCTTAGAATTTAGTCCTTACAGAATTTCGAGGACGAAATTCTTTAAGAAGGGGAGCCTGTAACACCCCTAATTTTTTATAACATTATTCAGGAGATTTAATTAGATAAATTAAATAGAATAATGTAAATAATTAGAGTGATAAGGGAATTGAGATTTGAAAATAAAATTAAGGGTCGTGCTTAATTGTTTAAATGGGCTTAAGAATGGTTTATAAGAAAATTAATTTACATAAGGGCTTATTAGGAAATAGCCGCACATAATCCATTACCCTTATATACTTTCATTTCCATCTATTCACGTTCATTTTAGCAAAACAAAAACAAACGTAAAACAAAAGAGAAGCTGGCCATTGCTAAGGATGAAAAGAAGAGAAATTCAATCTAAAGCTAAGGATTCAAGCTAGGGGAAATTAATCCCAATCCAATCTCCTTATCCTAATCAAGGTAAATAATAATCTATATCATCTCTATTTTGTTTATGCTCATTTGTTTTCGGGTTTAAGATTAGATCCATTATAATGATGATTTTGATGATGATATTCTTGGGTTTATGTGATGTTAAACTCAAATAAGATTATTTGATAAAGGATTTACATGGTTTTGAGGCCAAAATCGATTATAATGATTTTTGTATGCCTTGGGAAAATTTTATGTTAGGAAAAACATGATTTTAGAGATGGGTTTTAATTTTTGTAATTTTCCAAGCTATGGAAAATTCATTACGAATTTTCAAAGGAAAATATGAACAATTGGGTTTATAAATTAATTTCAGGAATTATATGAAGAATTTGCATCCGAAATTTTTATATGTTAGATAACATATTGAAAGTGAATTTCTATAATTTTTGGGGATTTTTCCTAAGTGATTTACTATAGAAATTAAATTATTTAAGAAGGAGGACTTAAATGGTTTAATTGTTTTGCTTAAGGGAAGGGCTTATTTGCTAAATTGATTTTTGTTTAGATCTGGAATTATGCTGCAGTTATTTATAGAAAGATTTTGAAAAGTTTATGGCAACCAATTAATTTTTTACAAATAGATAGGTTAGTTATAAAATGATTGCTTTTAATGGCATTAATTCAGCCTTTATAAGAAAAGTGGGTTCCACCTCTTTTAGAAGTCGCCTTTCGACCCTATGCTTCTGCCTCCAACCAAGTCAAAACCAACCAACTACCGAAACCAATACACAAGGTATCACAAGTATGGTACGTAATGGATTGGAAAAAGGGCGGAAGGCATGGTGTCGAAACCATTGCTTTCGATAGGGGTCGAAACCTTTGTTTTACTTTCAAAAGATAAGCGCTTGCCTTGTTTTAATAAAAGCTTTCGAAGGAGTCAAAACACAAGCTTTCGAAAGGGTTTTCTAAACTGGCTTTCGAAGGGGTTGCCGCCTTTTTGGTTAAGTGTAGTTTTCTAATGAGACCTTGTGTTTTGAACTAATGCTTTTGAAAAAGATGGTTCCGACCTAGTCGAAACCCTGCTACCATTCTTTTGCCTTTTGAATGTATTGAAGTTATCAAAGCTTTCGAAAGGTAGCATCCGTTGTAAACTTATATTAAGTCACTTCCTATAACTTTCGAAAGGGGTGAAGGGTTTCGAAGGCAATGGTGTAGAAAGGGGGTTTTGATGCTATCCTTCAATGTTTTACTTAAATGTTCTAAGCTTTCGAATAGATGGTTTTGAAGCCATCAACTTTTCCCCAAATAATTTTATATAAGATCAATGGTTTCGAAAGGTTACTTTCATGTGTATTCAGACCCAAAAGACGTTTGTATGCAAAACCTAATGGTTTTGAAAGGGGTACTTTCATTGGTTTCGAACCTATGCTTCTAAGTAAGTATAGCTTTAATACTTTTGAAAGGTTTGTTTTGAAGGTTTCGAAAGGTATACGTTAGTGTTTTGAAGAAAAAATTTAAATGCTTTCGAAGGAATTTATCCAAGGGTATTGAAAGTAAAGTTTTATGGTTTCGAAAGTCTTAGTTTTCAAAACAAAATAACCCAATCTCATTTTTAAGGCAAACTATGGCATAATAAACGAGTTTTGAAATGATTTTAAGTATGGAGTTTTTGAAGAAGTTTTCCTTGATTAATTAGTTAAAGGGATTAACCAAGTTTTATATAAAATGATTTCAAGGATATTAAACCATAGGTATTGGTATTATTATGTTATTATGTTTACTTTTTCATATATATATATATTCAGATTGTAATGGACCCATAACTATATTTTGGGGAAGGGTAGAATAACTAGCTAGGTTAACCCAGCAGTGAGTATAAATTAAGTTAACTCATGAATGAGTAGAATTGCATCCAGGAGGCCAGATAGACCAGAATGTAGGTTGCCAGAATATTGACTAAAGAATTGTCAGGTAGACAAGTTCATAGTAATCCCATGAAAACTATGTTTAGGAAAAGTTATTGGCAGGGGCCAATAGGTTCATAGTAAACCCGTGAAAACTATAATTAGATTGAGTTATTAGCAGGGGCCACTAGGTTCATAATAAACCCATGAAAACTATAATTAGATTGAGTTATTGGCAGGGGCCAATAGTTTTGAAGTGAACCCATGAAAACTATATCCGGATTAAGTTATCGACAGAAGTAAATATGTTCATAGTCAACCCATGAAAACTAGGATAAGAGGGAAGTCATTGGAGATACCAATAGGTTCAGGGAGAACCCATGAAACAATGAAGTTATTGGCAGGGGCCAATAGGTTCTTAGTGATCCCATGAAAACTATGAAACCGGACAAGGAGTCTATAAGTATTAAACATGTTATTAGTCAGCCCATGAAAACTAATAGGTTAATAGTGATCCTAGAAACTATAATTGCGACAGATAGTCAAAATGAAAAGGAGGATGGGCAATCTAGAATTTAAATCCAGAATTGATTTACTTGTTTGCACATCATCATAATATTTTGAAATACTATGTTTTAACCATTGTGGATGCATGAGCATAGTATATGTTTTTATAAATTTTGAATAAGATACTGGTGAGGGGAAAACCCATTCCGCTAAGCAGCGTGGTCTCACTAGATATTTAAATGGTTTGAGATGGTTGATTATTATTTATACCAGGCTTTATATCCGACTCGAAGTTTATGTTTTCCCCTTAAACGCTCGGGTGCTCAATTGATTTTGAGTAGTTTGAGAGTTAAGGTTTTCAGGTACCTCTTTAGACTAATAAGCTTTCGGAGACGTGCATGAGGCATGATAGCTATTTAGAGTTCTCTTTTACTTTTATTCCGCTGTGTTTGCGTTGAAAAGGAAAAGATATTTACTTGCCTAGTTATATACTCTGATCATCCAAAGGGCATCTTCATATGTCGCTCTTGGCGTATGTTGTAATAACTATATTTCTTTGAACGTAGTTAACGTATTCGGGATTATGTAATGATTTGAAATGTGATTTGGAATGGAATGAGATGTTTGTTTCAAAAAAAATTCATATCTATGTGATTCTGTTATATCAATGTATCTAGCATTATCGTATTTTTTCACCAGAAGTTAATACTATGGATGACTTCAGCATCTGTAACGCATAGCTTTTGGTCTCAAGATAGGGGATGTTACAATGTTCCAAAATGATATGAAAGGACACCTTATTAAAATGTTTAATACAGAACAAGTAAGATGGATTCCTTATGCATTAGCAATAGGAATTATCATACATGTAATGTTGTTTACGATATCGTGATTTGTTTATGTATTTGATACATGAAGCAAATATCAAATCCAGATTGATATCACTAGATAGTTGTTTGAGGTGTTCTCATGTATTTATGCAATACTAGAGAACTATTTACAAAAACAACAAACTCCTTATGAAGGAGTGTTCAAACTTGAACTTCATAAGTGATATTGAATATAATATGTCAATTATAATTTTGAGTTAAGAGTCTTTAAGTTGGAAATGATCCAAAAGAAAGATTGTGGTTGATTCAATGAAAAAGGCTAGGTTCATCGCCTTGAATAGTGCCATAATAAAAACAATGTATATAAATATAAATGTACAAACTCATAACTAAGCCGAGGGTGGTAAGAATCCCATAAAATTGTTATATGATAACAATGTCACAATATAGTTCATAATAGAACTTAGAGCTCACTGGAAGTTGAGGGACATACTTTGAATTGTTCCACATGATAAAGGTAGTTTGCCAACGTCGGAGAAAGTTGATTGATAGAGTAGATAATTGAAACATAATAGCATACCCATTCACTAAAGGACTAACACAATTGGTATTGAGAAAACCAATTAAAGAAGTTGGAATAAGATTCCATAATTGGCCCTAAGTGCAAGTGGGAGATTGATAGAGTTAGGGATATGCCATAGGGGCAATTATGTAATTCATTACATATATCTAACTCGTTGACCGATCTTGTTCGAAATAAAGGTATTTTCTTTCTATTATATACTTGATATAATGTGTTATATTATTTAATTAATTTAAATAAAAGTATATTTAATAGAAAATCCATAAATGGTACGTTTTATGATAGTAGTTACAAAATGTTGTAACCATTAGTAATTTATCACAATGAAAATAATATACCATTTTAAATGTTCCAGGTCAAGATGCATCGAGACTAGATATTGATGTATCTGTTGAGACTAGAATATACAATGCTCTCCAAATGTTGGGCAGTGTATTACTCAAACTGTTGGGGGGCACCTAAGGGTTACGTACAGATAGTTATTGGATAATTATAAGATGACTTACTCGATAGTTTCTATTGGTTAATATAACCTAGGTTAGACAGTAAATATCGATGTGACTGATTTACACGGTTCTCTCGATTTGAGAATACTATGGATCTTCAATATGAAAGCTCTGCTTTGATTATAGTCAAATATGAAAGGACGTCTGTAACAACTCACCTTTTTGACCCTTAAATGTCGACACTAATACATCCATAGTATTCTTGTATCGAGCATCCAAGGGTCAGAAAGACAGATTGTTGGGGTAAAATAAAAGGAAAAAGAAATAGAACAAGAAAGAAGGAATACAATATCAGAATCTCACAACAAAAAGATAACATATAATATCAGAAGACAGTACAAAACTGTCACTCTAAGATATAAAGCATTTCAGAGTTATAATTCTAAATATTATCATCGGTCTGGACAGTTATAACAGCCTGTCCTCACAAATGCTGATACATACATAACAGTAATGCAACAGAAATAAGAATACTACGGTAGGTGAAACATCCAGCTCATCTCCTCGAGCTCGAATGAACATCCAACTAAAACCTGCATTTTTTAGACCACTCGAAAGAGAACATGAGGAATTTGGGAAAAACAAAAACCATGTGTCAGACATAAGTCTAGTATGAGAAACTCAAGAAATATACAGCCAACATATAACAATACTTTTGAGACTGCACGAAATTCTGTAACGGTTATCCCCTCAAAAGAACCACCATCTAATAAGTACATAAGGTGATATAATAGATAACGTCTAGGGTGATAATATAAATCAGATCAAATAGTTGTGATGCTTACATTGATCGCACCACAACAATATCAAGAGTATAATAAAAATGCTAAGGTATGTTTGCATATGGATTTTCTATAGAGATGCCACTAGTAAACTAAAGAGGATCTCCATGACAAGGATCAAAAACCACCTTTCAAGCATCGTATATCTCTTGATAGAATATACCATAAGGTAAACACAAATGGCCCAACGCTGAACTGCATGGAACCAAGTATCAACAACTCCCGTGCACAACATATCGATAAACATACTCTAGATTTGGAGTTGGTATACCTTCATAGGTTAGCTAAACCTGAGATTGTACATCCTACTTTGTCTTTAGTCATTTACCAATGTCTATGTTACGTTCGGCATCTCTCACACGAGTCTTCATCACTCGAACGTATCACGAATCACCAAATGGATTCTAGCATCTTGGATAGATCACTAATTTCCATATAGATTCCTGCATAAGTCCTTCGACGAATGCTAACACTGACCTCTCCCTTAACTTAACCTCGGGATAGACCGTTCAACTCTATAGCATTCCACTTCATAACTACTTCCAAAACATAGTATTTATATGTCACTTTTGAAGCGACTTTCGATATGTAAAACACTTACCGATCTTGGTCTCTTTAAAACCAAATTGATGGATTTCCGGTCAAGTTCAATAGTCGACTAATCGAATATCAAGTTCAAAATAGACAATCACATATGGAAACAAAGTCTCGTATACTTGTCACGTTTTCGACCTTTTCCTCTCACGTTATCCCTCGGTCAAGAGTGAAGCCGGTAGGTTAGAGCACTATTGCTTTTATACCCTACTTGAACAACAATCTTAACTCTCATAGATAGCCAAGCCTACATCATTGACTTTTAGTGCTTAGTATACGACTAAAAACATTTCATAAACAAATAACATACAAAGCATGACCAAGTCACACAAAGCACAATTAAGTCACATAAGTGACTTTTAATTCTCATATTATTTAATTAATACTTTTTATTAATTAAAATCTCTTTTATTAGTAAAACTTCTTTAATATAATAAAACTTCGTTTATCAATCACTACTATTCATTTGTATTCTTTTAATACTTTAATAGGTATTCATGTGCTTATCTCAAATGATATAAGTATATTCACAAATCATTAACATAATTTCTTACTTTAAACCCTTACCTTTTCTATTTTTTTCCAAAAGATTCCATACTTATAATTTCCTTAAAAATATCCATTTTAAGGATTTAAGTACTTTCACAACTCCATTCAAAAGGTTTAAGATTAATATTACTTAAACATTATCGCTACAAACCTAAAACCATTTCACTTATGCTTATCTTTAAAACATTCTTCTAAAGGTCTATTTACATTCCTAAGTATAATAAAAAATGGTTAAATACGAATGTTATTAACACATTGTCATACTAAAGCCAAAACAATTCCATACTTATTATTATCTTTAAAAGCATCCATTTAAATATCTAAGTTAATATTTGGTTAAGTTTGGTATTTGACTAGTCCATTACCCAGTTCTAAAGACGATCTTTTATGAAAATCAACGTTCATATACTTAACATGTTTCCTGCATTCCAACTTACACTATCTCTTAATCAAGAGTAAGGCCAGGTAAGTTAGAGCATTGGTTGCATTTCGAAGTCTTGCCTAAACATTTTATTCTTGACTTTCACAAATAGACTAGCCTACTTCATTGGCTTTTAGCGTTAAGCATAGTTAATCATTTTTTCGAAACTTATATACATATAAAAATACTTTTAAATAGGTTTTAAATATCTATGTAAAATATTACTTGAAAATAACTAATTCATAATTTGATGAAAATAAATAAAAACATGTTTTATAATTTAAAATCCCTTTACTTCCAAAATCCATAAATAAATATTAAAAACATATTTAAACTTCAAAATAAATTTAAAATACTACAAATATGTTAGAAAACATTTCTAAATAGATTAGGGAAAAATATAAAATTTAAATACCATTTTTTAACACTTAAAACCATAAGTAACTTACTACAACATTTATAAATGCTGGTAAAAGTCCTTGATAAAGAATAACATAGAAAAGCATGAACTTTGTGACCAGTTTTAACCATTTAAACAAATGATTTAAGACATTAAATTTTTGTAGTAAGTACTATCCTTAGAGTATCTAAAAACCATTAAAAGAAACCTCTAAGGATATCTTTCAATTTATTTACAAGAATTCTCGAAAATATGGTATTTGCTAAAGTGTTCGTTTAGCTACATTTTTACTCCAACTTTAGCCATTTTGTTTGGCCAGTTCCAAAACCTTTTAAACTTCAATTTTTTCCAGTAATAAGTACACATATAATACTTTTTAAAAATACAAAGAAGTCCCAGTGATGTGTAACGATTTACATTTCTTACTCCTAAAGACGACACTTAATACCTCCACGGTATTCATGTGCCGATCATCTAGGTGTTCGAAAGACAAGCCATTGAAGGTAAAAGAAAAGAAAAGACAAGAAGAAAGAAACACAGAATCTCACAATGCAAGAAAATCATTTAAATAGAACATAAGATAATATATATATGGTCAATTCCAAAATGAAACATCAGAGCTACAAAGGGTACTAACTTCAGGTAAGGACAGTTATAACTGTCCGCCCCCACAATACGATACACAATAAACATACACAGTAGAAATAAAAATAGATAACTAGATAATGTCGAAGCCACCTGCTACATGCTCCTCCAAAATGCATCCGCCAGAACCTGAACTACTTGGCTACTCATACAAATTTGAGTACCTAAGAGTTTTAGGGAAAGAAAGAAAAACTCTAGGTCGGACATCGGTCAGGTATGAGTAAACTCCAAATAATTGAATTTTTATACTTATAAAACTCTTTAATTGTAAGACCACGCCACATATAAACACAGATGAGTTTTTACCTTACGTTAATCAAACCATTTTTATAGGAAATCCAATAATATTACAATAATGTCTAGGGTTTAAAATAAATATTGAACATAGCTAAAATGCTTGCACCCACATTCCAACGTATTTAGGCATAACTAAATCCATAAGGCACTTATTGGAAAATGGATTCCATCAATAATAAGGATATTGGGGTACCGCCTGTCATAGTACATCTCTATATAAAATGTACCGAGGGCCTCATATGGACCCCCCGCATAGAAAGATCGGCCTACGGCCTATCCCTTACTGGATAGTACCGAATATGTCACCACCCCAGTTGCAATCAACAACTGTATCCGGGTCACAAGCATACCAAATCTAGAAATATCGATCTAGATCGAGTGATGACCATACCCTAATGGGTGCGACCCACATAACCTTGCGGCATATCCCCTGTTTTAGTCATTCCCGGCTATAAGGCTTGAGGCTACGTTCTTTTTATATAGCAAACCTACTTGGAATGCTAACACTGCCCTCCAGGTGAAAATGCAATGCTAATTTTCAAGTCAACAACAAATCATACATATAAACACATATATGTATAAACACAAGCAATATTACTCTCCAAACCAAACAACTAACAACTATTATTAACACCAATAATAAAGTTTAAAACTATGTTTTTAAAAGGTGAGATTTACTCACCAAAACCAAACGGATTCAAACCAAAACAATTATAACTCTTGACCGACACCCGAACTCAGCCTTTCTTTGTAAAAACTTGATTTTGAGGGAAGGAGTGCTCGACCAATTTTGAGGGAGAAGTTTGGGTCTTGATATGGAGTACATGAGGTGTAAAGGGGAAAGGAAGTAATTTTAACTAAAGTTTTAAGGACTAAAAAGTGAAAAAGGAGAGATTTTTAATCTTGAAAATTCCAGAGGCTATGGACATGAAAAAGAAGCTTGGGAAATAAGAGATAAGAGTTTTGATAATGAATGAAAGTGAGGTAAAATGAGAATTGAAAAAGAAAATTTATTTTTATATAAAATGAAATATAGAAAACCTTTTTGCCCCTTAGCCATTACCCTCCATACTTCGTTGCTACCTCACCCTCTCTATTGATTTACACTCAACACATCGACCTCTCCCTCATTCCATCACTTCACTCCTTTTCCATGATGTGAAGTTCCCATTTACACTTTTCTTTTATTTTAAAATTTAAAAAGAAAAGTCACCATTTACTTAAGTAAATAATTTAAACTTATTTTAACTCTAACCATTTCTTAACTATAGGCTATTTGTAAGTGTGTGTATACATATACTCTAGTGTACACAACATGTTCCAACAACTTTTAGACGATGAAAGGTCAAAAATCCAAAAAATGATTTTCGTTCACATTTTTTATTTTTCTCTGAACTGATTATTTTAGTAGACCAAATTTGAAAACAACACACCATAATTAGTTATCACTTAAAAGAGGTTTATTTGAGTTATAAAATCCATTAATTAATTATTTAACAATATATCAAATATTCATATTTACAGTGATTAAATTACGGGTCGTTACATTCTTACCTCTTAAAATAATTTCGTCCCGCAATTAACACAAAGACAAATCAAAATAACTCAAAAGGGCATATATTATGTATGATGAAATACATAGAAAAGATACATACTAAGCAACTACATCAAAAACGACGAGTACACAATCCATACAATAAGCAAACTACTAGTCTGTCACCAACTCGGAATAAGCTTCCTTCATGCTATCTTCTGTCTCCTAAGTGCAGTCTCTGGAATCTTCACTCCACTGAACCTTAACCAATTTCATAACTTTATTATGCAATTGTTTCACACATCGATCAACAATGCGAACTTAATGCCTTATCACGGTCAGGTTCGGTTCCACTCCAAATCCTCTTGAACAGATGGCTCAACAATCAACGAAGGATCATGTACATACTTCCTCAAATGTAACACATGGAAAACATTATGGACCCTCGACAATATTTTCGGTGACTCAACTCTATAGGAAAGTGGCCCAATCCTCTCAAGAATTCAAAATGTTTCAACATATCTGGGTGCCAACTTCCCTGCTCTTCCAAATCGAACAACTTCTCTAATGGGGGAAATCTTTTCAAACAAAAAATCTCCAAATGAAAATTCCAAATCCCTTCATCAACGATTAACATTTCTTTTCTATCGATCTTGAGCTTCCTTCATCCTCCTTTTTATTATAGCAACCTTCTCCGTAGCCTTCCAAATCATATTAGATCCAAGCACTAGCCGATCTCTAGTTTCTATCCAACAAGCTAGTGACTTGCATAATTGTCCATACAGAGCTTCATAGGGTGTTATGCCAATGCTTGCTTGATAACTGTTGTTGCAAAAGAATTCACCAAGTGCAGATGATCTTCCCACGATCCTCCAAAGTCCAAGATACATGCTCTTAAAAGATCTTCCAAGATTTGGATCACCCTTTCTGTTTTCCCATTCGTTTAAGGATGGTATGTTGTGCTCAAACTTAGCTTTTTATCTCAAAGCCACTTGTAATGCCTCCCAAAATTGACTGGTAAAGATCGGATCTCAATCACTTAAAGGTTACTGGAACGCCATGCAATCGAACGATCTCTTTCATACAAATCTCTGTAAAAGTTATTGCAGTCCTCATCGGCTTTATTGGAATATAATGGATGCTCTTGGTTAGCCAATCCACAATGACCTAAACACCTTCATCACCTTTTCTCCATCGAGGCAAACCAACTATAAATTCTATTGATACTTGGTCCCATTTCCAGTTGGGAATCTCCAATGGTTGTAGTAGCTCGACAGTCCTTTGGTGATCACCTTTGATTTGCTGATAGTTTGCACATCGGCTGACATAGATTGAGATATCCCTCTTCATCCCTACCCACCAAAATACTCTCTTCATACCCAGGCCATCTTGTTGATTTCAGGGTGGATACTTAACTTAGATTTATGGTATTCCATCAAAACTTCTTGCTTAAGACCATTAACATCTAGAATGCATAACCTTCCATTCATCTACAAAACTCCATGGCTTTCAACCTCAAAACTCGAACATCGACCTTCCTCTACTCCTTGCATAAATTCTATTAGAATACTATCTTCCCTTTGTTTACTTGCAATCCTCTCCAGAAGAGTCGGAGTAACTTCCAAAAGAGCACAAACTGCATTCCTGCTCAGAGCGTCTGCTACCACATTTGCCTTTCCTGACGTATATACAATACCCAAATCGTATGCTGTCAGAAATTTTAACCAACGCTGCTGCCTCATGTTCAGATCCTTTTGTGTGAAAAGATGCTTCAACAACTTGTGATTCGTGAAGAGCTTGAACTTTTTATCCAACAAGTAATGCCTCCACGTCTTCAATGCAAACACAAAAGCCAACAACTCTAAATCATGTGTTGTATAATTCCGCTCATGAGGCTTCAACTGCCTACTAGCATAAGTAATGACCCTACCATGTTGCATCAAAACTGCACTAAAGCCTACACCACAAGCATTAGTATATGCCATCAGTACTCCCCTTTCATCCAGAATAGCTAAGATCGGAGCACTGGTCAACCTCCACTTCAACTCAATGAACGATTCCTCACACTTTGAAGTCCAAACAAACTTCTCATCTTTCTTCGTCAACTTAGTCAGGTGCGAGGCAATCCTAGAGAAGTCTTGGATGAACCTTCTATAATATTCAGCCAAGCCTAAGAAGCTTCGAACATCCATCAGATTCTACGGTGTCTTCCACTCTTGAACAGCCACTACCTTTGTCAGATTAACCGAAGTATCATCCCTCGGCACAACATGCCCTAGGAACCTCACTTTCGATTTCCAAAAATGAAACTTAGAAAATTTAGCTTTTATAATATGCTTTCTTAATGTCTCCAGCACCACTCCAAATGGTCTTTGTGTTCTTCCTCTATCTTAGAGTAAATAAGGATATCATTTATAAAGACTAATACAAACTTATTCAACACATCTCTAAAAACTCGGTTCATCGGATCTATAAAATAAGTGGGTGCATTGTTAGCCTAAAAGGCATAACCAACCGCTCGAAGGAACAATCAGGCCCTTTAAATGCTATCAAGGGTATATTATCCTCTACTACCCTTAACTGGTGAAATCCTATAGTAAGGTCCATTTGGGAAAATACTTTTAGAACATGAAGTTGGTCGAACACGTCGTCTATATGAGGTAAGTGATACTTGTTTAGCTCCCTATAATCCACACAAAGTCTCAAAGAATCATCAAACTTTGCAACAAAAACTATAGCTGCTCCCGAACTTGAGCGACTTGATCTAATCGGTCCTCTTCTCAATAAATCATTTGTCTAATCGCTTAACTCTTGCTTCCTCTCGAAGCCATGTTATGAATAGGTTGAATAAAAGGCTTCCAACCGGGAATTAAGTCAATGCGAAACTCAATCTCCCGATGTGGAGGTAGACTACTAAATTCTTCAAAAATATCAGGGAGATCCTTAACAATTGTTATCGGCCCTAACTCTTTTTGGGATGATTCGAATGCACACAAGAAAGTACTCATATGCTTGTCAAGCTCTTCACATGACACTTCCACATGCTCTCTTCTCTTATTTTGCAATAATATTGTCCTTTCAACATAATCTAGAACAACTTTATAATTGAAACCAGTCCATACCGAGTATAACATCAAACCCATTAAAATTCAAAACATACAGGTCACATGAAATATGGTGGGTAAGGTAAGTAATCAGTGTATCTTCACAAATCATGCACAAATTAATCGTACCTCCTATAGGGTTAGACACATAAATGAGGGTTTATACAATTCTTAGGGGAAGTTGCAATTTACCTACCAATTCTATAGAAATGAAACTATGGAAGGCCCCGTATCAAAAAATACTCGAACAAAAATGCCATTGATAATTAAAGTACCTTTAAAAATCCTTTCCCTTTCACATCCCTTAAGGTCGATAGTTCAACCTTGATGGCATAAACTTTGATATGCTAACCATTCTTCAATAGCGGGAAATTCTTCACCATATGCCCTGGTTGTTGACAATTGTAGTAAAGTGTCTTCTGAACCATTGGAGAGATAGGTCCCGCCTACTGCTTCAAAGCTTTATAATTCTTACAAAACCTTGCCAGATGGCCGTTCCCTTGATCCTCTCCCGACTTTCCCTTCCTTCGCTTCTTCCATTGTAGGTTAAACTTCCTCTTATTTAGGTTGCTATTATTACTGCTTGGGGCTACTGTCGGCTTCTTCAACTTAAAAACTTCATACTGCAAAGCCATATATATCAAATCCACAAAAGATCCCTTCAAATGGGCGATCATCTTCTCCTAAAATCCCTCCCTCATTCCCATCACAAACATCTCATTACACCAAATCATAATAGCTCATTAAACTTGATTTCATTCTCAGCTACCAACAAATCTGCTTGCTTAAGATCTAAAAATTTCCTATACATATGGGTCTTTCCTACAATGGGCTTGAACTGGTCTCAATACACCTCCTTAAATCTAGCCCAAGAAAAGTTATCCTTCAGAACATTCGCTGTAATAGAGTTCCACCAAGCAGCAGCTCCATTTTGTAACTGCCAAGATGCTAAAAAACGCTTCTGCTCATCCGAAATATCCAGCCCATTGAAAATCTTTTCGCAAGAACGAAGGCAAGCTTGGAATTCGATGATGGATTCCGTGCCCTTAAATGGCTTTCCTTCCAGGTTAGTGTAGTCTTTGCACAGAGCTTCAAAGTTCACATTGGGGCTGCACTGGTGCCGCCTCTTCAACAACTCCAACTCTTCCAACATTCGAAGCTCGACTATTGGTGGTCGTGGTGCTACTAGCTCCTCTACCTCGTCATGCCCTATTACTCATTCTTACTACCTAGACATAGTAAGATAACTTTAAAATACTTAGATGAGATAATCATAAGGGAAAAGGGTCCTAAATCAAACATAACAAAGTTGATTGAAATAATTCACACACACACACATATATAAATTACAATTATGCACTCTCATAGACTAAACTCATTCAAGGGTATTTCTAACCCTATATCTAATGAGTTGACCTCCAACTAAGACCTAGGTGTTCGCTTAATGTAACATCCCGTATTTTTAAGCTATTGAATTTGAACATTTAATTCGTTTTAAATGTTAATGTGGATTCTTAATGGATTTTGAAATGAATGGATTTGGGTTCAATCAATGAAAATGAGCTATAATTTTAATTTATAACAATTCTGGTTGAATTTGATTAATGGAAAAAATAATAATTAAATATTCGGGATTAGGATAAAAAGGTGAATCTGGGTGTAAATAGCTGTAAAATGATATTTAAATGTATTTTAGGTTCGATTGGTTATAAGTAATATTATTGGAATTTTAGATGAATTTTGAAGTTGATAAATTAATATTTGGGATTTTATATTAATTTAAAAATGAATTTAATATTATTAAAATGCAATTTAATCAGATTTTGGTTCGGATTGTACCAGAATGATTTTTAATGTGTTTATAAATTTTATATGATTTATTGTTAAGTTAATAAAAATTTAAAAGCGAAATTTTACGCGTTTTCGTCAATTTTGGCAAATCGCCTGATTTAATAGACGAGTAAAATAGCCTTCCGGAGCACAGTCTCGGAATTCGACGAAACCAGCTCCATTGGATCCGTAATAGTTAGTTATTATCGGATTTCAATTTTCGTAGCGATCGGAGTTGTTGTTTGACCGTGGTAGCTCGAAACGCCTAGAAATCGATTTAACCGATTTAATTTTAAATTGATCGTTTAATCCCATATCTCGCGCATACGATCAAATCAGCTTACGAAACCTCTTCCATTGTGTCCGGAACGCAGAAAAACCCCAGGATAGCCTGTCGGAAAGTGAGATTTGGAGGTCGTTTGCATAAGTGGTAAAATATTTGGACAACGATATTTAAATAATATTAATTTATATTATATATGTTTAAAAATCTCTAAACCCTAGTTACAATTGCCAGCCGCCGTTCCTTCCTTTAATGGCCGAAAATCCATCAACCTTTCCCTTTAATTTCCGATCAATCCACAAGTTAATTTCAAAAACTTTTAACTACAAAGTTGAAGTGCTCATCGAGATCTATACATCCGTACGGTGGGTTGAAGTAAGGATCGTCGAATTGGTCAGAAAGCGGCGAGGAAGAGCATCACTTCGTGCTCAAATAGCGTGCTCGTTGTAGCCTTTGGGTGCGCCGCACCTGGGTCGAGCAAGGAGGCGGGATAGGCGAGTCGTTTTGGGGCCGCTGATCGTCAGCTCGTCGAGGATGGTGATGGCGAGTTCGAGCCCTAGCTCACGTTGATGGGTTCAAGCTTTTCTCTGTTGCGTGCGAACGAAGGAGAAGTAGGCGGGCCGTATGTTTTGGTATCTTATTTAAAAAAAAAAGAATTGATTTTAAAATCGTTATCAAAACTTTGTATTATCATAACGAGTTCATACGTGCTCAGATTCGGACGATTTTGGATGCGTTGGAATTGCAGAGAGATGCTCTACGCGATGGTGCAAATCCGGAGTCATTCCGGGCAAGTAAAAATTTAAGTTAAATCGGACACCGTCCGGTTTAATTTAAATTTCGAACGCTCGCCGGAACTCAAGGTGAGTTATTCTCACTCACATCTGGATGCTAGACATTATAAATAATTGATATTTAAATATCTGTGTGGTTGATTGTCTATATTGTGTTTATCTGTCTGGATTGATATTTATATATGTGATGTGCTAACATTTGTGATGCAGGGAGAAACAGGTTGGAGGGATCCAACTGGATTCCTCACAATGTAGCAATTATTTTATAATTGATAGTGATACCTGTTATATGTTGTGATTGATAAATCTGGAATTTTAAATTGTTCTGTGAAATTGTTGTATAAATTATAATTCCTGAATTAAATTATAAATGAATAGATTGGGATTTAAAAGGAATTAAAGAAATTGTTAAATAAGGAATTTAAAGGAATATAAAAGTTGGATTCTGTTTTGGAATGGAAAATGTAAATTGGTAAATTGGGATTTTAAATATTGTGGAAAATTTATCAATCGTTAAATGTGAAATATGAGTTCTCTGGAAATGAATTCTATAAAATTATAAATTGAGTAAAATAACAGCGGTTTATTTTAATGATGAATAGTGATATCCGGAAAAGTAAAATATGTTAAAATGAAGCTTCCGAATTTAAATGTAAAATTTTAAGTGTTAATAGAATATTTTAAAATACCGTTTTCTTCATTGGTATTTTATTTAAGTAAATTAGGAATCTGGCTTTCATTGAAGAATTCACCAAAATGTTTTATTAAAAATGTTTTAAACTATATTGTTAAAGATGAATTTCCAGAATGGGAAATTGAGTTTGAAATTCGGATGAAGTTATAGATAAGTATGGAATTGGGAAATTATGTTGTAAACATAAATTGAATTTGAAATAAATCGTTTGGATTTATATAAAGGATACTTTGGAATGTTGAACGGGATAGTGTTTCTCTGGGAAAACCAAGTTAAAGTTTTAAAGGTTTTTATTTAATTAAAAGTTAAAGTTTTAAATTGTTTAAAGAGTATTTTAAGAAAAGTATTACTTTGAAAGGAGAAATTTCAAGTTTGTTTTAAAGTTATATGGTTAAGTTATTGGTAAAGGCTAGTATTCTTCTTTTAAACTCCATTTTTAAAATTTAGTAAACTAAACCTTTATTTAAATCGAATTTATATCTTATTAAATAATAGTATTTAAAATAGTTTTGAAATTTATATTTTGGGTAAATAGATAGAAGGAAGTTACATATTTTAAGTATATTTCAGTATAAAGTATTTTAACTGTTTTTAAATGCAAAAAGGTTTTATACTTGGTTTTTTTCCAAATGGGAATAATGGTAAAATGGTTTACCGTGTTAAGGAAGAAATTTGGGAATTCGTTCCAAAATGAGTTTTGAAATGTGAAATATATCTTTTAAAGATATTAAAGGGAAAGAATAAATAATGTGTGATATTATTTATTGTGTGATGGATGCTTATGGATGCTTGTGAATGTGAATTGATAGTTAAATCACCGACTATCAATATTGGCCAAATACGCTGATCGTATCGAAGAGACCGGGATCGGGTTTCCGTATACCGGGATTCTAGGTCTGGAGACTCGAAAACCACTTCGATCCGGTTTGTACGTTTCGCGAAAACGATTTCGGAGTCGAAGATGGAGCAGTGAAGAGCAAGGGCTAGTCGCTACTAATCCTGAGGATATTTCCAAAATGGATGTAGTAGGAATAGTGCCTTCGGTTCCGTTCGGACCCGGGACGGACTTATATGGACGAATGCTTTCGTGACATCGTCAGGTGGACGATGGGCATTCTAAGGGATATGTGCTATAAAGGTATCGTTTAGCCTCGAGCCTCATCAACCGGGAATGACTGAAAATCAGGGGTTATGCAGCAAGGCTTCGTGGGTAGCCCCCACTTGGGAGTAAGGTCATCCCTGTCTAGATGTCCCTTTTTTTTATTTCGGCTTAGTGGTGCGGTTGCTGATCCCAACCGTGGGGTGATTTTACTTGGAATTATCCAGTAAGGGATGATTCCGGCCTTGTGTTGCAGGGGACTTAGGGTGGGTCCTCGGTACTGTGATCTAGGCCACGTACTGTGACAGGTGGTACCCCAGTGCCTAGTCATTCGTTGGAAATCCATTCTCCCTACGTGCCTTGTACGAGTTTTGTTTGTATACCTAGTATGCCGGAATTTAATGAATGTAACAATTTCGGCTATTTTATAAGTATTTGTATATAGACACTATTATAATATCAGAGGATTTTGATATAAAAAGTGTTTTAGCTATCGTAAGGTAAAAACCCGACATGTTTATTTGTGGCGTGGTCTTACGAGATGCTTTTGTTTTCAAAGGATATTTTGAAACTTTAATAATCAATTGGGTGTATTTATGATGCGCTGGTATTCCAGACTGACTCGGGTGTTATTTCATTATAATGCTCGGGTCAGACCGAGTATTTTACAGGATAGGTTGCTATGGAGCTCAGGAGAGGAGCTGGAGTTCGAGACGTATTTCTCGTACTTGTATTATTCCGCTGCTGTGATTGTTGTATTGACTGATTGACTGGATATTGATGATTGTATTATGATATACTCTGATGATGATGTATTGTATATAAACAGATATAGTTTTCATTTGTGTAAAGATCTGTTCTATATATTATATTTTATCCGCTGCGATTGTGAGGTTCTGATTTGTTTAGTTCCTTCTTCTTCTATCTACTTTCTTATTCTTCTACAATCTGTCTTTTCCGGCATTCGATCGTCGGCATATTATACTGTTGAGTATTTTGTGTCGATTTTCGAGGGTTGAGAAGGGCGGGTCGTCACACTTAACCTAAGCTCTGATACCACTTGTAACGATCTACCTTTCTTAATCCTAAAGACAACACTTAATACCTCCATGATATTTATGTGCTGACCATCTAAGTGTTCGAAATATAAGATGTTGGATAAAAGAAAAGAAGAAAGAATAATAGAATCTCACAACGTAAGGAAATCATATATAATAGAACATAAGATAGTACATATGGCCGCCCCCAAAATGAAGCATCGGAGTTACAACAGGTACTAACTTCAGCCAGGGACAGTTATAACTGCTTGCCCCCATAATGTTGATACATAATATACATACACAGCGAAAACAAAACATAGATAACTAGATAACATCGAAGCCACCTACTCCATACTCCTCCAAAATGCATCCGTCAGAATCTAGACTACTTGTCTACTCATACAAATTTGAGTACCCAAGAGTTTTAGGTAAAAAAGAAAAATTCCAGGTCAGACATGGGTATATTATGAATAACCTCCAAACAACTGAATTTTTATTCTTATAAAACTCTTTAAAAATAAAGGTATCGTAAGACCACACTACACATTAACATGGACGTGTTTTTACCATATGATAACCAAACCAATTTCATAGGAAATCCAGTAATATTATAATAATGTCTAGGGTCGAAAATAAATATTGAACATACTGAAATGCTTGCATCTCACATTCCAACGTATTTGGGCACAACTAAGTCCATAAGGCACTTATTGAAAAATGGATTCCATTAACGACAAGGCTATTGAGGTACCGCCTATCATAGTACACCTCTAGATAAAATGTATCGAGGGCCTCACATGGACCCCCTACTGGCAAGATCGGCCTATCGCTTATTGGATAGTATCGAATATATCACCACCCCGGTTGCGATCAACAACCATACCTGGGTCACTAGCATACAAAATCTAGAAATATCGATCTAGATCGAGTGATGACCATACCCTAATGGGTGTGACCCACATATCCTTTTGGCATATCCCCTATTTTAGTCATTCCCAGTTGTGAGGCTTGAGACTATGTTTACCTTTTTATATGGAAATCCCACTTGTAATGCTAACACTGCCCTCCAAGGGACAATGCAATGCTAGAATTCGTCCATACAAGTTGTTCAGGATATGAACAAACCGAAGGTACTACTTTTACTACCTTCTCTTTGAAATCACCTTCAAGATTAGTAGCAAGTAGCTCTTGCACTTCACAGGTCTTCATCTTCGATTCCATCATCTTCTAGATGTTTCCAATTCGAACGCTTAAGTTGGTTCAAAGTGGTTTTCGGATAACTCATGTTATCCAATCCTGGTCTCTTCGAACCAACATTTGATAACGTTAAAACGGGTCAAGTTATCCAAGTGGATAAATCCACTATCTGGGTGTAAGTATAGATTTGCATATGAAAAGTAAGACATCCTATACTTATCCCCACTTTTCAATTTCAAATAGTACCAACCCTTGATTAACAATGAAGTCGGACAAGTTAGAAAACATCCTTGATTCAATGTACATTCTTACTTCTTGGGATAGAGACGAATTTCCATACTCGGAAATTGGTGTTAGTATATAATAAAGTATCTTCCATATACTTAATTAATCATGACCCATTTATTGAAATTAACTCTCTTATTTTTATCACGTTTCCAACATTTCGACTTCTCTATCCCTTGCCTAGAAAATCAAGTTCTAGATCTCGCAAATAAAAAAGTCTACTCATCGACTTTAGTGCTAAATACAAGATGACTTACTTTAAATAGAACATACCAACGTTTTTAGCATAACTTATCATATTTGTTTGGCTACTTAATGGCACAGATAAAACGATCCCTTGTATTTAAAACAACATTTGTAAAAGAAAGTTGCTTTTAAATAGACTGACCTTCGAAAATAAATGATTTAAAATTAAGAACTTAATTAATTAATTAATAATAATTCAAACCCTTTATTTAAATACTAATTAAATAATAATTAAACTTTTAATTAATTAATTAATAATTAAATAATAATTATACCTTAATTAATTAATAATGACTTTTACTTAATTACTGATTAATTAATAATTATCCTTTACTTAATTAATAATTAATTAATAATTATTATTTACTTAATTAAAATTAATTAATAATTATTGACAATATTTTTAATATTTTAAAATTCTTTTTTTAAGACTTATAATATATTTTAAAAGACTTTTCAAAAATATTTAAAGTATAAACTCTTTTTAGTTTGCATAAAAGCGGTCGATTTACGAACTACATCCATAGCGACTATCACTATATGGACCATAACTTTCTTACTTGCTTTATATATTAAAATAACCTTTAACCTTTCCCTTTTATATTTAAATTACTTAAATAACTTTATATAAAGGTTTGAGAACTAAAGTAAAGTTTCGAAATACTTTTTAGAATCATTTATAAAATAAGTTTGTAAACTAGTTTTAAAAAGACACGGAATCTCGATGTCCAACATAAACAAATTCAACTGTTAACTTTCCATCGACATACAACATCCATACACATAAGCTCAAACATATATTCAAATGTAAACAACATCCATAAACAAGTAAAGAGCATCACTTGCACATAATCACTTAAACACTTCGACTATATTTTCAAGTCAACAACAAATCATTACATATAAATGCATATACATATATGTATAAACACAAGCAATATTACTCTCTAAACCAACAACTCGCAACTATTATTAACACCAATAATAAAGTTTAAAACTTTTTTTGAAAAGGTAAGATTACTCACCAAAACCAAATGGATCCACACCAAAACTACTACAACCCTTGTACCAACACCCGAACTTAGCATTTCTTTGTAAAAACTTGATTTTTAGGAGCTTAAGGGTTGGAAGTAGGCCCGACCTAGGGGAAGGAGGGCTCGACCATGATTTTGAGGGAGAAGTTTGGGTCTTGATGTAGAGTATATGCGGTGTAGAGGGGAAAAGAAGTAATTTTAACTAAGGTTTAAGGATTAAAATGTGAAAAAGGATAGATTTTTAATCTTGAAAATTTTAACAGGACATGAATATGAATAAGAAGCTTGGAAAATAAGAGATAAAGTTTTGAAAATGAATGAAAGTGAGGTAAAATGAGAATTAAAAAAGAAATTTGTTTTTATATAAAATGAAATATAGAAAATTACCTTTTTGTCCATTATCCATTACCCTCCATACTTTGTTGCTACCTCATCCTTGTTTTACATGCAACACATCAACCTCCTCCCTTCATTCCATTATGCGAGTTACCTTTTACACTTTTCTTTTATTTTAAAATTTATAAAGAAAAGTCAACATTTACTATTTTACTCAATTAAATAATTTAAACTTATTTTAACTCTAACCATTTCTTAACTAAAGCATAAATTATTTATATGTGTGTGTATATACATACTCTAGTGTACACAATGTGTTCCAATTAATCTTAGACGATGAAAAGTCGAAAATTCAAAAAACGATTTTGGGTCACATTTTTGATTTTCCTACGAACTAATCATTTTAGTAAACCAAATTTCAAAACAACTACACCATCATTAGTTATCACTTAAAAGAGGTTTATTTGAGTTATAAAATCTATTAGTTAATTATTTAAAAATATATCAAATATTCATATTTATTGTGATTAAATTACGTGTCGTTACAGGATGTCTCACAAAGTTGGCTTTGAAAATCGCCGAGCATAAGGCATTTTCAAAGTGCATCCATAGCGACCTTTTTGCTTCTAACTTTCACAATTTTGTTTCAAAATTTCTATAACTTTTCAAACCATTTTTTTACTTTCCTATACACCAAAATATGTATAGAGAGGAACCAAATTTATATCCCAAGTTAAGTTCATAAATCTTCCATTTACACAAGTTAAAGTTAAGGGATATCGAAGTGCACTTATAGCGACTATTCACGCTTCAAACACTTTCAGACTTAATTCAATTTAATACACATCCAAACAACCATTTAAACATCAAATCAAATCTATGCTACTTGTCATTTACTTTCAAAAGCAAGAGGGGTCTAAAGTTAATAACTTTAATTAGTTAATGTTCCTTTATCTTTATATTTTCACACACACACACATGATATATACATACAAGATAGTGACATAACTCACCCAAATCGAAGCCAAACACATTCTCAAATAAAAAAGAACAAAGAACCACTTCCTACCATGCAACCTAAACGACATAAACTCAAAACCATGCTTGCGCAGACCATCTCCTTTGCCTCCAAAATTGCTCTCGGGTTTGCTACCTTTTGACCCCTTCCACTTTAATTTACCACCCCAAATTTTTATAGTTTTTTATAATATCATAAGGAGGTTTTCATCAAAATTTAAGTGGATTTGGAGTTGTAGAGAATTATTTATGATTTTTGGAAGGGAATAGACAATTTCTATGTTGAAAAACTAGGTCAGCGGAACCACTCATTTCCCATTGGTTTTCACCTAATCTACTCCCCTAACTAGCAAATTTGATCAACATGAAAGTCCTTACTTATCGAACTACCTTTCTAAAGACTATAAGATCATAAAATTTGGTTCGGTATAGAGGAAGTTATGGCCGAAAGAATAGAGGGAATTTTTTGGCTTATATATTGGCTTTAATATTTTGTTTTGCTAAGATGTCAAAAATGATTCAAGATTGAGTGCATGTGCTAATATAGGCTTCAAGGAGGTGTTCTTTTGTCCTACTCTCGCCCCTATTTCTAGACATGGAAAGCTTACCCCTCCATGTGCTCCCATCACTTCACCATGTGCTTCTACTTTACACATTCACATGAAATGAAACAAAATAACACCTACCCTTCATGTTACCTCCCTCTTAATTATTTTCTTGAAAATAGAATGATGTTTTAGCTGATAATTAATTTTATTTGTTATTAATGTTCTTTTAGGTAATTTAGTATGTAAAAAAAGTTAGAAAAACTTTCGTCGAGTAAACAGCCGTTTATCGTTAAAACAGTTTTCAAGGCAAATTATCAATTTTTCTTCAAACTATTTATTTTTGTAAAAAAATTCAGAAACATGTTTACCATCATTATTTATTTTTTAAATGGGAATTAATAAGGTTATTAAATTAATTTAATCATGTTAAATTCAAGATTCAAATATTTAAATAATTCAGATATTTGAATACGAAGTGTCCGAATTCCGGGTCGTTAGATTCTCCCACACTTAAAATATTTTAGGTTCGAAATTCCAACACGAGCAACAAAGGGAAATAATCACATAGAAGTACTTAACAATATTCAAAATTACTAGCAAACAATGCTCACGGTTTGCTCAAGTTCATACATCCTCTTATCGCACAAGGACGATAAACAATCTACTAAACGTACCTGCTTAATATTCTCAGGTTATTACTTAGTCGATCATTCTCATAACCAATCGAAGAGTCATCACCTAAACTCTCTATAAGCCAATAAACATAGCATTCAAATATAATAAAGCACATGTGATGTACATGGACCATTCGTACACAATGTCAAATCTAATCACTTGCTCGATCATAAAATTTCACTTCCCAACTAATGTAGATCACTTGACATCCCTAGTGCCGACTCCGGTCAGCTTTCTTGATTAGAAACCTCCGTTCTCCTTACATAGCCATATCCTATGATAGAAAATTTAGGATCATATCAAGAATCTGTATCAAGTGCTCGCCTTCGAGATTCGAGTGAAAGATCATTGCTTGGACCGGTGTAAATCACCTCGAAACCATGTACTCGAATCCTAGATCAAGAATAGTCATGCGAATAAAATGATCTATGTATAACTTACACATTTTTCCTATTGGTTTCTTAACTATACCAATTACTTTTTATCACGCTTATTTTTTTACACAAATAGTATATCATTCAATACTAAAATTATTTATGAAGCATTTCATAAAACATAACTTCAAGTTAATAAACATTTTATAACTTAAGTTCATACTCGCATAGTACTCCACTACATCCTATAAGTATGTACAAACATCAATTTCATTTTACTTAATAAGGACGTTCAACAAATTTCAAATTTTTTAACTTACTATCTCCTCACTTCAAGAGTTAGAAAAAATCAACTTTTATATTTTCACAAAAACCATTTAGCTTCATGTTCTATAATGATTCGAAAGTTTCCGACTATCCAAAATCGTCGAAAAATCCATTTCATCTTAACAAATGAAAACTACCAAATAACATATCATACCATGATGCACATACCATGTAGTCATAATGCATAGGCACATGCGTCCATAACAAATTTCCAATTATTTATTAAACGCACTTTACCCAAAAAGGGAAAACATGAAAAGTTCCAACATTTATTCTAGGCCCTCCCACTACCACTTGGGTCCCTAACATAGAATACATACAAATCTTTTTCGTATAGAAAGTTTATTTCAAAACTTTTATTAAACCATTCTATATTTTAGAACAAATTTCTTTAAGGAAAACTTTAGAACTAAACACCAGGTTTTATTTCAACTCAATTGAAATAATAATACATACATATATCTTTTGTATAACAAATCATACTTTCGAGATTAAAACAAAATCTATTTTACCCAAAACACTCTGTAGCATCCCCCACATTGAAACCCAAAAATGAATGTCGATCATGCTGTAGTCATCATTCAAATTATTTTCAAGCGACAAAAGTGAGTTTAATACATCCAAACCATTCTTTTTGAACATAGCCAAAATAAATTTTAAGTGGTATCAAATACTTTGTAAATATTCCTAAGTACCATAATCTCAATTCATAAACCAATTTCCCAAATATATACTTTCAAATAATACTATTATTATTTTTTCCAGAATCTTGAAAAACATTTTCAAAGATACCGAGATTTAAGTTTTCAAAATATTAGTTTAAATCCTCTTTGTTTATAAACCATACTTTAGAAAATCACTTTCTTATATAAAATCTTTCCACTTATTAAAAATTTCTTACTTTTTTAGATTATAATAAACATCTTTTATAAACCTAACTTTATTAACACAACATTGGCACCAAACGCCTTATAGTTAAACCATGAAACTCAATTCACAAGGTGTTCTTTCAATGTACCCACAATTACTATCTACCTAACCCATGATGTAGAAAGGAAAATTTGCTTATAAACAGGTCGAGTACAAATCAATAATCAACAAACAATTGTTAATGCTCATAAATTGGTCAAGCACAAATCACTAATCAACAAACAATAATCAATGTTCATAAACTGGCCAAGCATGCTTAAGCTAATCAACGGGGGATAATAGATGAACATCATTAATCCCAACATGAATTAGATAACATTACCAACTTACTTATATATAACTAATATATAAAAATTGCATATATGCTCTCATATGTATAATACACTCAACCCATGCTAGGGCATTCCATTACCCTATCCTTAATGAGTCATACCCAATCAAAGCCAAGGTTCTCGCTTAACCTTCGGCTCTGATACCAGACGTAACGACTCGCCTTTTCGACCCACATATATCGATGTTAATGCATCCATGGTATTCTTATACTGAGCTTCCAAGTGGCAGAAAGACAGATTGTTAGGGTAAAAGAAAAGGAAGAAGAAACAGAACAAGGAAGAAGGAACATAATATCAAAATCTCATAATAGAATGATGACATATAATATCAAAAGACAGTACAAAACCGTCACTCTAAGATACAAAGAATTTTAGAGTTACAATTCTAAATACCATCATCAGCCTATACAGCTATAATAGCCTGTCCTCACAAATGCTGATATATACATAATAGTAATGCAGTAGAAATAAGAACACTATAGTATGTGAAACATCCAGCTCGCCTCCTCGGGCTCCAATGAACATCTAAGTAAAACCTGTTTTTCTCATAATACTTAAAAGAGCACACGTGGAATTTAGAGAAAACAAAAACCATGCGTCAGAAATAAGTCTGTTATGAGAAACTCAAGAAATATGCAGCCAACATATAACAGTTCTTTTGAGACCACATGGAATGTCTAAACGGCTATCCTCTCAAAAGGACACATCATCTAATAAGTACACAATGTGATATAATAGATAATGTCTAGGGTGTAGAATATAAATCAGATCAAATAGTTGTGATGCTTACATTGATCACACCACAAGAATACTAAGGGTACAAACTAAATGGCTAAGGTACGTTCGCATATATATTTTCCCCAGAGATGCCTCCAGTAAAATAAAGTGAATCTCCATGGCAAGGATAAGAAACTACCTTCCAAGCGTCATATATCTCTTGATAGAGTATAGCATAAAGTAAACACAACTGGCCCAATAGTGAACTACGTGGAACCAAGTATCAACAACTCCCGCGCACAACAAATCGATAAGCATACTCTAGATTTGGAGTTGATATACCCTCATAGGTTAGCTAAGCCAAAGATTGCGCATCCTACTCTGCCTTTAGTCATTTACCGATGTTAAGGTTACGTCGGCATCTCTCACATGAGTCTTCATCACTCGAACATATCACGAATCCACAAATGGATTCCATCATCTTGAACAAATCACAAATCTCCACATAGATTCCCACATAAGTCTTCTAACGAATGCTAATGCTATCCTCTCCCTTATAATAACATTAGGATAGATAGTTCAACTCTATAACATTCTACTTTACGACCGCTTCCAAACAATAGAACTCATATATCAGTTTTAAAATGATTTTTGATAAGTAAAACATTTACCAATCTTGGTTACTTCAAAACCAAATTGGTAGATTTTCAGTCAAGTTGGATAGACGGCTAATTGACTATCAAGTTCAAAATAGATGATCGCATATGGAAACCAAGTCTCATATACTTATCACGTTTCCGACCTTTTCGTCCTACACGATCCCTCGGTAAAGAGTGAAGCCGGTAGGTTATAGCACTATTGCTTCTACAATCTACTCGAACAACAATCTTTACTCTCATAGATAGACAAGCTTACTTCATCGACTTTTAATGCTAAGTATATGACTAAATACTTTTTATAAACTAATAAACACACAAGAAACGATCAAGTCACACAAAGCACGATTAAGTCACATAAGCGACTTCTAATCCCCTTTTTATTTAATTAATAAATTTTATTAATTAAAACCTCTTTTATTAGTAAATTTTTTTGTCTAATAAAACTTCATTTATCAATCGCCATTATTCGTTTGTGCTATTTTAGTACTTCAAAATGTATTCATATGCTTATCTCAAATGGTATAAGTATATTCACAAATCATTGACAAGATTTCTCACTTTAAATCTTTACTTTTTCTATCTTTTTCCAAAAGATTCCATATTCATAATTTCCATCAAAGTATCATTTTAAAGATCTAAGTACTTTCACAAATCCATTCAATAGGTTTGAAACTAATGTACTTAAACATTGTCACTACAAACCCAAAACCAATTCATTTTTGCTTATCTTTAAAACATTCTTTTAAAGATCTATTTAAATTCATAAGTATAATAAGGATTAAAGATGAATGTTATTAACACATTATCATAACAAACCCAAAAGCATTCCATACTTGTTATTGTCTTTAAAAACATTCACTTAAAGATCTAAATTAATATTGGGTTAAGTTCGATATTTGACTAGTCAACTACCCATTTCTAAAGATGATCTTTTATGGAAATCAAGGTTCATATACTTAACACATTTTCGACATTCCAAGTTATACTATCTCTTGGTCAAGAGTGAAGCTAGTTAAGTTAGAGCACTGGTTGCAGATCAAACCCTTGCCTAAACACTTCATTCTTGACTCTCACAGATAGACAAGTCTACTTCGTTGGCTTTTAGTGTTAGGCATAGGTAATTACGTTTTTGAAACTTATATTTACATATAAAATTACTTTAAAACTACTTATAAATAGGTTTTAAATATCTATGTAAAATATTTCTTGAGAACAACTAATTTATAATTTGATATATATAAACATGTTATATAATTTAAAACCCTTTTACTTACAAAATTCATAAATAGATATTAAAAATATATTTAAACATCAAAACAACTTTAAAATACTGCAAAATATGTTAGAAAACTTCTTTAAAAAGATTAGGAAAAAATAAAAAATTTAAATATCATTTTTAAATACTTAAAACCATATGCAACTTGCTGCAACATTAATAAATGCTGTTAAAAGTCCTTGATAAAGAATAACTTAGAAAAACATGAACTTTGACCAGTTTTAATCACTTAAACAAATGATTTAAGACTTTAATTTTTTCAATAAGTACTACCCTTAGGATGCTTAGAAAATATTGAAAGAAACCCCTTATGATATCTTGTAATTTATTTACAAAAATTCCCGAAAACATGGTATTTACTAAAGTGTTCGTTTAGCGACATTTTTACTCTGACTTTAGTCATTTTGTTCGACCGGTTCCAAAACCTTTTAAACTTTAATTTTTTCTAGTAATAAGTACACATATAATACTATTTACAAATGCAAAGAAGTCCTTAGGATGTCTATCAAAGTTGACTTTGAAAATCACCGAACACAAGGCATTTTAAAGTGTATCCATAGCGACCTTTTCGCTTCTAACTTTCACAATTTTGTTTCACGATTTCTATAAATTTTTGTTAAACCAAAAATTAGTACAACACCTATGGTGCTATTCATATCGAGCTAAAACTCAATTTGTAACACCTGTAATGTTATGGCTAAGTATAACTTAGTTGATGAAGTCAAATAATGATGGGAAATCAAGAATTATCTTGATATTCATGGCTTATTTAAGTTGGTGCCATTCAAAAATGATTTTATGATGCCCAAAGACTTTTGATGTAGTTGCTCAAAAGCCCATGTCATATGTTTATAAGAGAGAAAGATCAAGTCACAAATATGTGTAATGGCCCATTAAGCATATTAATAAACTAAGTAGTAATTCTCATGGTTCATAATCCGTTCCCCATATGTGGTAAGAAAAATAGTGTTTATGCATATAAATGCTTGTTTAGACCGAAGCTCTGGTGACTTTATACTAAATAAAGTCAGGATGAAAGTGAAACTTAGGGCCCAAAGAGCTCTATTATATGCATAACCAAGTCCAATAGTAGTCAAAGTTGCATAATCAAGGCAAATAGCAATGCTAAATACTATTCAAATCCTTGATCATATAAATTGCAAACTTTACAATCACTTGAAAATTTTCCCCAATTCAATTTAGGGTTATAATGTTGTGACGCCCCACCCCAAGACCCACATTAACAAAGAGTATTACTGGGTAATACTGTCTGCTAATGCGAAGAATATGGCTGGTTAGGAGCGACCATCTATAGCCTTGTCTTAAATATCCATTGAATACGTCAACAAATGCTAATATTTTTTTTTCAACTCAAGTAGGTCGACATAGCCAATAAATACTTAATACAAAGCCATAGGTGGCTATAGGATCTATCAGAACAAAATACAACAACTCAAATGCAAACACATCACAGAACAGCAGTAAATCACATATATACAAATAAATTATCAAAGTTATACAAAATGATACATATCTACTGGTATAACGACCACAATATACAAGCGAGTCAAAGGAATATACATATCAGAGTAGCAAACAAAAGGACAACACAAAAAGCTATATCAAAAAGGTGATACCAAAATGAGTCCATGCGGAAGCAGAATAGGCTAGTCCAAATGTACCTAACCTAAAACACCTCGGTCTGACCCGAATATAAAATACACGGGTCAGACTAGCTAAACAAGTCAGTTTAAGGGAAATACGATAATATATATAAGCAGGAGGTTCAAGGTGATAGACTACTCAAAAGGGTAGATACAATTCAACCCATATGGTTACTTCAAGTGACATAGTGAAGTAAGGATAGTTACTTCATGTGGCATAAGGCATCACAAAGCCTGTGCATAATCTCAAAAGAGATAAAACTCTAAAACAAATCTCCAACAAAGTGCGCCTTATATCATCGGCGATTCTCAAAACATCAAATATGGTTTAGGGGTAAATCCCAAACCCGCCATATTGGCAAACCCAAAAGCATACTCAAAGAGATCCCATCTCAAATCACGCCATAAGGCAAATATATCTCCAAATAGGAGAATAAAACCTCAAAGAAACGCCAAAAGGTAAATCTCATATAATGTCACCAAAAGGCAAACCTCAATAATGCCAGTGTAGGCAATTCAAATCTCAAAGATAAAACGTCTCAATGGACAAATTCTCATAAGGTAATCGCCAAATATATATAATATCTCAAACGGCTCGAATGGCCAACAATGAAAGGCGATACACTTGGAAAATCACAAACATCAATCAAAACATCTCAAAAATTTGCACGTGCTTTTGGCCGAAGCGTGCCAAGTACTGATCTCAAATATGGTACCATGCCCGAAGGCAAATACGTCATAATGACAAATACGCTGCAATGGCAAATGCCGCAATGGCAAATGTCTCGAGGACAAATACACCGCAATGGCAATGACCCGAAGGTCCAGTACTGCCAATACGCGGCAATGGCAAATGTGTCACAAACTCTTGGATAGGAATTCGAACAGTGTTAACGTGTGTCCCGTACCACACGTTCGTACCAAACTGCAGTAAAAAGTTTACCTCATCTCATCGGTAAACTCGACTTGAAGGTCAAAACGATCAAACAGACGAGTTGGGAATTAACCGATAAGATAAACGCACGTGTCCGATACCACGTGTTTTACCAAACCATTTAATTCTCCTTCTCATTCACTCAAATAGTGCAAAAACATGTATTTTAAATATAAAATAATTTACTTTGAAAAACAAGCTTTTAAAACCAATTTTCGAAATCAATTTGAAAGCCATATTTGAAAATTTCCCTTATTATAGAAAATAAATAGATTTTATGCTTGAAAATACTTTAAAATATTATATAATAATTATTTTGAAATGCCCATTAATTTTAAAAATCATTTCAAAAAGATTTGGAGAAAATCGTTCTCGAAAACGAATAAAAACAAGGAAAATCACTCAAACCGATATTCGAATTTAAATTCAAACTGAATTCAAAACAATTCAAAATTTGAATTTCAAAATCTCCAAAATTTGGCTAGTCTATTGATAGACATCATGGCCTTCAAATACGATCAAAACATCACGAAATCTAACCAGAAAATGAAGCAAAAGAAGCTAGAAAACATCGAAACAAAAGAAGAGACAAGGCAAAATTTTGCCTTTGCGAGGTCGACCTCCTTGGACCGCTAGGTCGACCTAGGAGCCTCTAGGTCGACGGCAGGTCGACCCAGGGAGAGTGGGTTGTCGACCTAGCCTACAAACTTTTCTTCAGCTCGATTTCTACCTGCGAACTGATTTTCTGAGCAACTTTTGACATATCAAACAGCAATATTTTTCAATGAAATTTTACAGAGATGAAGTTCAACATGCAAGCTACCAAATGGAAGAAATTCGGCAATATTTTGCTACCGAAATCAAAAGTTATAAGGTTTCAAAGTAGCAACAGAAATCAAATTTCAAACAAAGAAACAATCAACAGGAAATTTTTATACAAAGAGCGATATTGCGCAGTTTTAAGCAATTTGAGTTTTGCTCAGCTAGCATTTGTGAGTTTTAGGAACTCACCTTGCTGTTAGATGCAAATACCCAGATTATAGCAGCAAGTTGGAAGCTTTTAGCAAGATAGAAGCCTCTAAGGACCTGTAGAAAAGAAGAGAGGTACATGCAAACCAATACACAATAAATTAGAGAAATTCATTCACTGTAACAAGAAATTATTTGATGAAATTGGGTGATTTGTGTTGATTACCTTTGATTTATCCCTAGATTGCAAAAAGATTTTAATTTGATTGAATTTGATGAAGAAATTGCTTGGATTTGAGCAGGTGGAAGAAGGAAGAAGAAATGATAGCCCGTACAAATGAACGTACATCAACTCCTTTTTCTCATTTCTCAAACAGGTTAAAGGTTAATGGGCCGATTGGTTTGATAATTAAAAGAAATAAATTGACCTAAGGTTTAATTAATCAACACTTAACAATATATGTGCATATATCACATATATACAAACAAAATGCATTTTCTCTATATTTACACATAAGAAAAATATGAATACTTGTATACATACAAAATAAAACATTTTCTATCATATAAAAAGATTAATGTATATTTTAAAACATTTTTATTATTAAATTCCTTAATTTTACTAAAATGCACTATTTACTAAAATAAATGAATAAAACCATGTTTTTAACTTCTAAAATTCCATAAAATTTATTTTTCCACTTAGAAAAGTATTTCAAACCATTTCCAAACATAATTTGTAGCCATAACATATTTTTAAACTATTTTCCACCTTTATTTCAATAAACCACCTTTAAAAATTACACACTTCTTTTAAAAATTATTAAAAGAAACAAATGAGCAATAATTAATGTAATTATTGCATTTTCTCTAAAATAAAAATCATTTTCTATTTTAAAGCCCATATTCCATTTATTATCAACCCAAATAAAATAAAGTTTAGAACTTTATTTTCTCAATTTAATTCCAATTTTATTGTTTATTTCTAATAAACAATTTAAGTTCTCCAATTTTAATTTAAATCACAATATTAAATTATAACTATCGTTATAATTCAATATTGAAAGGTAATCTCCAAACCAGGGTTGTTACAGACTCCCCCCTTAACAAAATTGCGTCCTCGCAATTTCTAGAGGGGAATTTGTATCCAACTTATTATTTCATCAATCAAAGGAAAAAGAAATAAGCTTGAGATGAAAATATATTCTCACTATCACTATGCAAAGATAGAAAACCAGGATAGGATCGCTCGATAAACTTTTTGGTTTCCCAAGTGCATTTGGGAGTAGCAAACCATTGAACTTTAACGAGTGGCACACCCTTGTTTCGAAGGCATCTCACCTCCGAAGCAAGTTCGCGAATAGGCTGCTGCACAACAGATAGGTCCGGTGAGATCTTAAGCTCTTGCAAATTAGGAGAATCGATAACAGAATCCAACTCTCGAAGACACTTCCAAAGCCGAGAGACATGAAACACGTCATGAATGCCAGATAGATGAGCTGGAAGCGAAAGCCATAGGGCTAATACGTTCAGTAATAGGAAATGGTCCTATAAAGCGAGGAGCCAATTTCCTAGTCGTACTGAAACGCATAACCCCTTTTAGAGGAGAAACACGAATGAAGACGAGATCACCAATAGAGAATTTAAGAGGCTTCCTACGGTTGTCCGTGTAGGATTTCTGGCAGCTCTGTGCCTCTTTCATTCTCTGCCAAATAAGAATAATCTTCTCAGAAGAATCATGAATAGAATCTGGGCCAAGAATAAGCTTCTTTCCAGACTCTAACCAACATGAAGGTGATCGACATGGCCTTCCGTATAAGGCTTCTAAAGGTGCCATACATATACTAGAATGGAAACTATTGTTGTAGGAGAATTCCACAAGAGGTAAACGATCCTCCCAACTACCACCGAAATCTAGAATGCAAGCACGAAGAAGATCCTCAAGAATACGATTCACCCGTTCAGTCTGTCCATCAGATTGCGGATGATACACTGTGTTGAAGTTAAGCTTTATTCCCTAAGCTTGCTGAAGACTCTGCCAAAAATGACTCATGAAAAGCGGATTACGGTCACAAACAATCGAACTAGGAACACCATGAAGTCTCACGATTTCCTTGATATACAACTTGGCCAGACGAGAAGCACTTCTATTAGACTTAATAGGAATGAAGTGAGCAGACTTAGTGAGGCGATCAACAATAACCCAAATGCTAGAATGGCCTGATCTCGAACGAGGTAGGCCATGATTAAAATCCATCGAAATCCGATCCTATTTCCACAACGAGACCTTTAGAGGCTAAAGGAGACTAGAAGGGCGCTAATGCTCGGCTTTGATAAGTTGACAAGTCATGCAATTACTAACATAACTCGCCACATCGCGCTTCATGCTTTCCCAATAATAAATGCGATGCATATCAACATACATCTTACTACTTCCGGGATGAATGGTATACTTAGAACGGCGACAGTCATCGAAATGTCATGCCTAAGTGCAGAATCAGAAGGCGCAACAAGATGGTTCTTCTTGTGAAGACACCCATGAGAATCAATGATGAAATCCCGCAACTCCTCATCACGGGACTCAGACTCACAAATCTGGATAAGGTGCACAAGATTGGGATCACGCCGCTGAGCATCGGCTATACGATCCAATAAGCTGGGTCGAGCTTCCAAATTGAATAATAGAATAAGAGAATAAGAGGATGGAGCTCGATCACGAATATCACAAAAGGATAAGGTCTCTAGAACATCTCACTCGGCTAGCATCATAGAAACAACAACCAAATGTTTGCGACTAAGCGCGTCAGCAACACGATTACCCTTACCAGGGGTATACTGGATATCGAAGTCATAGGAGGCAAGGAACTCGAGCCAATGATGTTGCCTCATATTGAGCTCCTTCTGAGTGAACAGATATATCAAGGACTTGTAATCGGTATAGAGAATGAAGCGCTCGCCTAATAGATAATGTCGCCAAATCTTCAAGGCGAAGACAATGGCGGCTAACTCGAGGTCATGAGTGGCATAGCGTACTTCATTCGGTCGTAGTTGCCTAGAAGCATAAGCAACTACCCAATCTCTCTGCATAAGCACGGCACCGAGGCAACAATGACTAGCATCGGTGTAGACAACAAGATCTTGATTCCCTTTGGGAACCACTAGAATAGGAGCATTAGTGAGAAGCTCCTTCAACTGCTGAAAAGAAGTTTTACACTTGTCAGACCAAATAAATGGAACGCCTTTCCGAGTAAGGCTGGTGAGAGGAAGCACAATGCGAGAGAAATCCTTAATGAATTGACGGTAATAACCCGCCAATTGAAGGAAGCTGTGAATCTCATGAACATTCTCAGGCCTCTTCCAATTCTGGATGGCTTCGATCTTTGAGGGATTGACCGAAATGCCTTCGGAAGAAACAATGTGGCCTAAGAACTTAACCTTATTCTCCCAGAAATGGCACTTGGAGAATTTGGCTTTAAGCTGATGCTGATGAAGAATACTCAAGACAATTCTTAAGTGATTAGCATGCTCGGCTTCAAACTTCGAATAGACAAGGATGTCATTGATGAACACATGGACGAACTTATCGAGATATTCCCGAAATACTTGATTCATAAGATCGACAAAGAAAGCAAGAGCATTCGTTAGACCAAACGGCATAACGAGCCACTCGTAAGATCCATATCAAGTGCAGAAATCTGTGAGAGGAATGCTATCTTCCGCAACTCGAAGCTGATGAAAACCAGTGGCAAGGTCGAGTTGAGAGAAGACCTTAGCGCCACTCAATTGATCGAACATATCGTCGATCCTGGGCCACAAATACTTATTCTTGATGGTCAACTCGATAAGCTTGCGATAGTCGATGCAAAGCCTAAGAGTTACATCGGACTTCTTCACGAAGACGACCGCGACACCCGACGGTGAAAAACTGGACTGGATAAACTGCTTAGCTTCAAGCTCCAAAAGATGATTCTTGAGTTCCTCATTTTCCTTTGTAGACATCCTCGTAGGAGGACGACTAACTGGCTGCGTGCCTGGAATGAGATCAATGCGGAACTCGATAGCCCGCTTAGGTGGCAAACTCGATACAGGCTCAAAGACATCGGAGAAATCACAAACAACAGGTATACGAGATATATCATCATCATCTTGTGAGTCTAGAGAATATAAAGCCACTTCAGAGTTCTCCACATTCTGAAGTACAAGGGATAGCTAGCAAAAGAATCAGGACGTCGAAGGTATAAAATCCTCTCTGAACAAATAATTCTGGCATCGTATCGAACTAGCCAGTCCATACCCAAAATAATATCAAGACCCAAATAAGAAATAACGTGCAGATTCACGAAAAGAAAATCCACATAAAATAATCTCAATATCATCACAAAGCATACTAAGGGTTGCGGATCCCCCGATAGGATTCGCAATCCTCAATGAAGTAACAAGGCATGAAACATCCAAAGAAATAGCATCAACAAGCTCCTTCGATAGGAATGAATGTGATGCACCCGTATCGAAGAGAACTCGAATAGAACGATCATGGAATAAAATAGAGCCTTCAAGGATAGAAGGAGACGTACCTCTGCTCTGGGAAGACCCTCCAGAAGCATCCACTACATTCAACTTGCCAAACTGGGTATTATTCGGAGCAATAGGGCAAGTGGCAACTCGATGACCCTCCTTCTTGCAATAGCAGCAAAAGAGAGGCTTAGGACAATCTCGAATCATGTGGTCAGGAGAACCACAATTGAAACACCCCTTCCGAGTAGGAGGTGCTCCACTAGGCTGAGAATGAGAACTAGATCCAACGGGCTTCTTCTTCTTGGAAGGGAAAGACTTTGACTTCTGGAAAGGAAACCGCTTCTTGTTGGGGTTCTTGCGAACCTCAACCTTATCACCACTATCGCACTCCTTTTCGACAGCTTCAAGATGAAGCGCCGAGTCAACCAACTCCTCGAAAGAAAGCTTGAGCATCAAAGACTTCTTGAGATACTTCTTAAAACCAGAGACAAACTTCAGATTCTTCTTATAGGGAGTGCTAATGTACTCAAAACCATACTTAGATAAGGCCTCGAATGAAGAAACATAATCTGAGATGGAGGACTTCCCTTGCTTCAACTTGAGGAAGCGACGGGCCAATAAAGCTTTCTCGGATTCAGGAACGAACTTGAGCTCGAATCGTTCCCGAAACCGAGTCCAAGAAAGAGTAGACCCATCGAGCTCGGCTATGAGAAGCTCGTACCAGTCGAGAGCACGGTCTTATAACATTCTAGATGCTATGAGAACTCTGTCGTGGTCAGAAAGATCCATGCGAGAGAAGATGCGCTCGCACATGCAAGTCCAAGCTTGGATCTCTAGAACGGACTCGGAGCCTTTGAACGACTTTCCTCCGAGATGGGAGAAATCACTGCACATGCGCGCAAAGACAAAGTTGCACGGAGGAGACAATGGAGTAGGAGCTGGAGGCTAAGTGCTCCTAAATAACTCCATGAACTAATCGGCAGACATATAAATGCCGTCCGGATGCGAGCCACTGGATTGCCTAGCATCCGAGTGTCGTCCTCTGCCTCTTCCAGCCATTAGTTGAAAGTTAAGATAAGATAAAGATTATTCACAAGGTAGATATCATTAATTCAAATATGGAATACTATGGAATTAAAATACATTCCTAGACATATTCCCAAACTTCTATCTACCCCAAAGGGCAAGAAAAGGGACAAAGGCACGATGATTCAGGGATTCATAACACTTGTATTACACTTGGATGTACAGTAATATGTGTTTATGTTCTGTGTTTATCATATTTTGTTCTGAACTCAGCTTTGATACCAAGCTGTGACGCCCCACCCCAAGACCCACATTAACAAAGAGTACTGTCTGCTAATGCGAAGAATAGGGCTGGTTAGGAGCGACCATCTATAGCCTTGTCTTAAATATCTATTGAATACGTCGACATATGCTATATTTTTTTTTCAACTCAAGTGGGTCGACATATCCAATAAATAATTAATACAAAGCCATAGGTGGCTATAAGATCTATCAGAACAAAATACAACAACTCAAATGCAAACACATCACAGAATGGCAGATAATCACATATATACAGATACATTATCAGAGTTATACAAAATGATACATATCTAGTGGTATAACGACCACAATATACAAGCGAGTCAAAAGAATATACATATCAGAGTAGCAAACAAAAGGACAACACAAAAAGCTGTATCAAAAAGGTGATAGCAAAATGAGTCCATGCGGAAGCAGAATAGGCTAAGTCCAAATGTACCTAACCTGAAACACCTCGGTCTGACCCGATTATAAAATACACGGGTCAGTCTAGCTAAACAAGTCAGTTTAAGGGAAATATGATAATATAAGCATAAGGTTCAAGGTGATAGACTACTTAAAAGAGTATATACAATTCAACCCATATGGTTACTTGAAGTGACATAGTGAAGTAAGGATAGTTACTTCATGTGGCATAAGGTATCACAAAGCCCGTGCATAATATCAAAAGAGATAAAACTCTAAAATAAATCTCCAACAAAGTGCGCCTCATATCATCGGCGATTCTCAAAACATCAAATATGGTTTAGGGGTAAATCCCAAACCCGCCATATCGGCAAACCCAAAAACATACTCAAAGAGATCTCATCTCAAAACACGCCATAAGAAAAATATATCTCCAAATAGGAGAATAAAACCTCAAACAAACGCCAAAAGGCAAATCTCATATAATGTCGCCAAAAGGCAAACCTCAATAACGCCAGTGTAGGCAATTCAAATCTCAAAGATAAAACGTCTCAATGGACAAATTCCCATAAGGTAATCGCCAAATATATATAATATCTCAAACGACTCGAATGGCCAACAATGAAAGGCGATACACTTGGGAAATCACAAACATCAACGAACACATCTCAAAAATTTGTACGTGCTTTTGGCCGAAGCCTGTCAAGTACTGATCTCAAATATGGTACCACGCTCGAAGGCAAATACGCCGCAATGGCAAACGCCGCAATGACAAACGTCTCGAGGATAAATACACCGCAATGGAAATGACCCGAAGGTCCAGTACTGGCAATACGCGGTAATGGCAAATGTGTCACAAACTCTCGGATAGGAACCCGAACAGTGTTAACGTGTGTCCCATACCACACGTTCGTACTAAATGGTTTTCTAACCGCTAGTAAATTTCACACTCAAAGCAGTAAAAAGTTTACCTCATCTATCGGTAAACTTGACTCGAAGGTCAAAACGATCAAACAGACGAGTTGGGAATTAACTGATAAGATAAACCCATGTATCACATACCACATGTTTTACCAAACCATTTAGTTCTCCTTCTCATTCACTCGAATAGTGCAAAAACGTGTATTTTATATATAAAATAATTTACTTTGAAAAACAAGCTTTTAAAACCAAATTTTGAAATCAATTTGAAAGCCATATTTGAAATTTCCCTTATTATAGAAAATAAATAGATTTTATACTTGAAAATACTTTCAAATATTATATAATAATTATTTTGAAATGCCCATTAATTTTAAAAATCATTTCAAAAAGATTTGGAGAAAACCGTGCTCGAAAACGAATAAAAACAAGGAAAATAACTCAAACCGATATTCGAATTTAAATTCAAATTAAATTCAAAACAATTCAAAATTTGAATTTCAAAATCTCCAAAATTTGGCTAGTCTATTGATAGACATCATGGCTTTCAAATACGATCAAAACATCATGAAATCTAACCAGAAAATGAAGCAAAAGAAGCTAGAAAACATCGAAACAAAAGAAGAGACAAGGCAAAATTTTGCCTTTGCCAGGTTGACCTCCTTGGTCCCTAGGTCGACTGCCAGATCGACCTAGGGACCTCTAGGTCGACAGGCAGGTCGACCCAGGGAGAGGGGGCTGTCGAGCTAGCCTACGAACTTTTCTTCAGCTCGATTTCTGCCTGCGAACTGATTTTCTAAGCAACTTTTGACATATTAAACAACAATATTTTTCAATGAAATTTTACAGAGATAAAGTTCAACATGCAAGCTACCAAATGGAAGAAATTTGGCAGCATTTTGTTGATGGAATCAAAAGTTATAAGGTTTCAAAGTAGCAACAGAAATCAGATTTCAAACAAAGAAACAATCAACAGGAAATTTTTATACAAAGAGCGATATTGCACAGTTTTAAGCAATTTGAGCTTTGCTCAGCTACCATTTGTGAGTTTTAGGAACTCACCTTGCTGTTAGATGCAAATACCTAGATTATAGCAGCAAGTTGGAAGCTTTTAGCAAGATAGAAGCCTCTAAGGACTTGTAGAAAAGAAGAGCGGTACATGCAAACCAATATATAGTAAATTAGAGAAATTCATTCACTGTAACAAGAAATTATTTGATGAAATTAGGTGATTTGGAGTTGATTACCTTTGATTTATCTCTAGATTGCAATTTTTTTTAATTTGATTGAATTTGATGAAGAAATTGCTTGGATTTGAGAAATTGGAAAATAGGTTTACTGACTTTTCTTTTCAGGTGGAAGAAGGAAGAAGAAATGATAGCCTGTACAAATGAACGTACATCAACTCCTTTTTCTCATTTCTCAAACAGCTTAAAGGTTAATGGGCCAATTGGGTTTGATAATTAAAATAAATAAATTGACCTAAGGTTTAATTAATCAACACTTAACAATATATGTGCATATATCACATATATACAAACAAAATGCATTTTCTCCATATTTACACATAAGAAAAATATGAAAACTTGTATACATACAAAATAAAACATTTTCTATAATATAAAAAGATTAATTTATATTTTTAAAACATTTTTATTATTAAGTTCCTTAATTTAACAAAAATGCACTATTTACTCAAATAAATGAATAAAACCATGTTTTTAACTTCTAAAATTCCAAAAAATTTATTTTCCCACTTAGAAAAATATTTCAAACCATTTCCAAACATAATTTATAGCCAAAACATATTTTTAAACCAATTTCCACCTTTTATTTCAATAAACCACCTTTAAAAATTACATACTTCTTTTAAAAATTATTAAAAGAAGCAAATGAGCAATAATTAATGTAATTATTGCATTTTCTCTAAAATAAAAATCATTTTCTATTTTAAAGCCCATATTCCATTTATTATCAACCCAAACAAAATAAAATAAAGCTTAGAACTTTATTTTCTCCATTTAAATCCAGTTTCATTGTTTATTTCTAATAAACAATTTAAAATCTCCAATTTTAATTTAAATCACAATATTAAATTATAACTATCGTTATAATTCAATATTGAAAGGTAATCTCCAAACCAGGGTTGTTACAAATGTTTTGATTTAAGAAGAGAGAAAAGAAATGATTGCCCCTTCTTCCATGCCTCTAAGTCTGTATTTATAGGGGTTGAGAAGGGTGGCATGGTTGTCATGTGTCACCTTCGGCATTCTTGGCTTTTGGCATCATCAACCATCTCAGTGGTATTCAGCGCTATGCTTTGTTCTAATGATTTCCGACATGATTTTGTATGTTGATAGCTTACGACTTCGATATCCATACTTGCTTTGATAACTCTCATTATCACCCTAGAAAATAGCGACTTACGACCTCCCTTTTAGCATTATTTAATTACAATATCCATAAAGGCTGGTATTCATAACATTCCTAGATACTGCGACATCAATGAGATGCGATATTGATAAGAGGCGGCATTAAATAGAGGCCATATTGATAAGTGATGGCATCAGCTTCATGCGACATCATTTAATGGTGATATGCGATATGGATGAGTAGCGACATTAAAAATATATGACATCTCCAATCATATTGATGACTTACGACAAGCTTCAATCTTTTAGCACTTGACAATTGCTATTGACGACATGCGACATCGATGGGATGTGGCATCAATAATATGTGATGCCTTCATCACATTGATGGCTTATGACATGTTGCCTTGTGTTGATGGAATATGATATTGATGATATGCATCATCCACTTTTCAATAGTACACCATCCTCTTTTTAGTGCTACTTTACAACTTCCACTTTCATTGAGGTGCAGCATTGGTGGTCTACAATATCCCCTCTCTCATTAGTGCCCTAAAATAAGCCGTCCTTCGATATCACTTGATGAAGTACAGTGCTGGTTATATACGACATGCGATATCAAGGATATACAATGTCCCTCTTATATTGATAGTCTACGGCATTCCATAATATTGATACACAATATTTCCTTCAATGTACTTTGAGGTGCAATACTCTTTGTCGTATGTTTCTTTGTTTTACCTTCAATATCATGAGCTTTGACATGCGATGCCCATACTTTCGACATTTTTCTGCCAATGCAACACGTTATTTTCCGATGCGAAATGCGTATGCCTGCGCGAGGTCTTTATGCTTTCAAGTTTGATATCTTCATTTGTCAATAAGTTAGATATTGCTTTACATTCATAAGTGTGATAACTGATAAACCATGTTGCCTTTGGGTTCGATATCACTTCAGCTTTGACATTCTTATGCTTGTTGTGATATTATCTTGGAAGCCCAAATGTAGACTCATTGATTCGATATCATATTCTCTTGCCTTCATTATTATTCCCTTTGGAAAATATGTGGATAACATTTGCCCTTCTCCTTGTATAAAAGAAGCCTTTTACACTTTAGTGTAAAACCAAGAATTTCCTCACTTTTCTAGTTCTTTGCAAGGTTTCCTTTCCGACCTTCTTTTCCTTTCTAGCTTTTGACAAGATTATAAAGGGATTTTCATTTGTAAATAAATGTTACTTTTGGAAGTTATAGGTTTGCTTGAAGAGTCCAAAAATCTATTTGGCAGCAATTTTACTTAAATATAATCCCATAGAATCAAGATTAGAAAATTATCAGGCAATAATGATTTATAGAAAACCAGAAAGTCATTTAAGAATTATAATTTCCTGAATAGATAACCAAAAAACTATATGGAAATGTTATAGGAGGGAGGACTAGAAATCCTTTTGGCAATATCACGAATAGAAGATCAGAAATCCATATGACAATGATAATTTCTTAATTAGAATACTAGAAATCCATCTAGCAATAATGATCTCTTGAATAAATGTCCAGAAAATCATCTAGTGATAATGATAAGTTCCCGAATAGGAGAAGATAATAAAGCCACTTTGGCAATAATAATCACTTGATTAGAAGACTAGAAAGTTCATCTGAATAAAAGATCAAAAAAATCCATTTGGCTAGTATAATTTTTGAGTAGAAGACTAGAAAACCGTTGAGCAATAATAATTGATGAATAGAAGACCAGAAAATCATCTAGCTAGAATAACTTATGAATAGAAGACCAGAATACCATTCCGGTAATAATAATCTAAATAGAAGACCAAAAAACCATTCTGGTGATAATAATCTGAATAGAAGACAAAAATACCATTCTAGCGATTGAAGATTGCTTTATCATTGCTTTGAAGCGTACTAGTTCATATTTGATAGATCTTTCTCCAGAAGATTACTTGGATCCATTCATTTGGACAAAGTTTGATTGACCCAATTGATTTCTTTGTCACCATTTTAGGTGATGATTTTGATTGGATCTCCAATTACCATAAAAGATAACGGATCTTGATTGGCATTTGATTACCATAACAGTAATAATTCCGATTGAATCTCTGATTACCATAATAGGTAATGGATCTTGATCAATTTCTTTGGCAATGTCTTAGGTGAAGATCTCAACTTGGATCGAATCCCTTATTACTGTCTTAGGTGATGATTTAGGTCTTTCATCCGGTGTGTTTAGTTAACTATCTCAAGAATAACCAAAGACTTATGCGACCTCCCTCTAGGAGGCGCTTAAGCCAAGCCTTATAGGCGATATTGAAGGCTGGTTCGATGCTTTGGCCTGACCATCTTAGGCGGGATCAAAAGCTTACTTCGTCCTTCCTCTAGGAGGCACTCCGATCAAGCCACGTAGGCGAGACCAAAGGCTTTCAGATGCTTTGACCATGGCATTTCTGGTCAGACCAAAGGCTTACTCTGACCTCTCTCTAGGAGGTGCTTTGAGGCCCTTACGTTGGGATCAAAGGCTTTATTCGCCTCTTATTACTTTATAGATAATGATTTAGGCTTTTCCTTTATTGTAGGAGATTCTTACTCCTTTCTATGATTGATCCAGTAAATATACTTATTTCAACTTCTTTATTCATCCATTGTTAGGAAGTACGGTCTCAAATGATCAGTGTTTCATGTTCTTGCTATTTTGTTGCCATTCGGTCGACATAGTCGATAGGTTTTTGATGGGATTATTTTGAGAATGATAAGGGGTCCCTCCCAGTTAGGCCCGAGCAGTCCATCTATTATATTCTTAGTATTTGTCATAACTTTTTGGAGTACTAAATCTCCTTTTTTAAATGATCTTTCTCTCACTTTGGAGTTATGCTTCTACCCATTTGGTAAAATAATCAATGGATATCACTACAAATTTAGCTCCTCCTTTGGATATAGGCAGTGGTCCTATCAAACCGATTTCCCACACATCAAAAGGCCATGGGCTTGAGATTAAAGTTAATTCACTTGGTGGCAAGTGTGGGATCTTAGAAAACTTTTGGCTTTTTTTGCATTTCTTCACATAATCTATTGCACAGTTAGTCATCCAAGGCCAATAGAAGCCTTGTCTCATAACCTTTTTGGCTAGCTTTATGCCATTAGAATGGTCCTCACAGAATCCTTCGTGGGGCTTCTTTCAATGGTTCTGCTCCTTTTTTGGACTAACACATCTTAAGTAAGGGAGAAGACATCCTTTCTTATAAAGTATTCCGTTCACTATAATGAAGGTTGGGGCTTGAGGTTTTATTCTTCTTGCTTCCTTCTTATCTGCTAGAAATTTCTCTTTTGCCAGATATTCGATGATGGATGTCATCCAATTATTCTTATATTGATCATTAGTTTATGTATGGGAGGACTTTTCTTGAAAGATTATGTTTCCATTTCCCTTTTCCTTATGTATTAGGGCTTGAGATCCGGTCAATACTAAGGACTCATTTTCTGGCTCATGGCCTTTTCCCTCTATATTAGGATTTGATTGGTAGCCTACTAGCACAATTCTGGTTTCTGGCGCTCCTCGTGAGCTGGCTAACTTTACCAAGGAATCGGCCTGGGAATTCTTTCCTCTTAGCACTTAATGTATTGAGAAATCCTCAAATTGGGTTAACATCTTCCACACCTTCTTGACATATAAGGCCAACTTGGCATCCTTTGTTTGATATATTTGGTTCAACTGATTTACCATTAATTGTGAATTACTGAAAATCTCAATCCTCGGGATTTTCAATTATAAGGCCAAGGTGAGTCCCACCACCATTGACTCGTATTCCGCCACATTATTGGTGGTTGAAAATCCCAATCTCATTGCATAATGCAAATGGTGTCCGTCAGGGGTGATAATCATATATCCTGCTCCAACCCTTTTTTGTTTGAAGCTCCATCTACAAACAGTTGCCACTTAGACTTTAGATCTTTTTCCTTCTTTTATTGCTCTTTGATGAGTCATGTACATTCATTAACAAAATTTGCTAGAGCTTGTCCTTTAATTGCCACTCATGGTAGAAATTCAATATCATACTGGCTATGTTCTATTCGCCATTTTACTAATATTCCCAAAGCTTCGAGTTTAATAAAGACTTGTTTGAGTGGAAAGTTTGTTTGACTCTTAATTGGATGTGCTTGAAAGTAAGCTCTCAATTTTCATGTTATGAGCATCAAACATTATGCCAGTTTTTCTATGATCGAATATCTTGTTTCTACATCTTTTAGCCTTCTGCTTGTATAGTACTCTGGAAACCGAGTTCCCTTCTCTTCAGTTATTTAAACAAAACCAACTGCGTGTTCTGAAAATGCTATATAAAGATAGATTTTTCCCTTTCTATAGGGCTGGGTAGAATTGGTGGTTTCTCAAGATGATCTTTTAGTTCCTTAAAGGCTTTTTGACAATCCTTTCCCTATTCGAAGTTTTTCTTCTTCATAATCACATCGAAGAATGAGATGCATTATCGGTGGCCTTGGGAATGAATCTATTTAATGCTTTCACTTTTCCATTTAAGCTCATATCATCCTTACTTGTCTTAGGCTCCACTATGTCTTTAGTGGCTTAAATTTGGTTAGGGTTGTCTTCTATTTCCCAAGCACTAATAATATATCCCAAGAATTTTCTTGACTGGATTCCAAAAAATATTTCTGTGGATTGAGCTTCATCTGATACTTTTGCAATACCCCGAACATTTCTTCAAGACCACTTAGATGGTTGCTTTCCTCTCGAGACTTAACTAACATATCATCCACGTATACTTCCATGGTTCGGTCGATCTGTTTTCTAAACATTCTATTTATAAATCTTTTGCAGGTGGCTCAGGCATTCTTTAATCCAAATAGCATTATTTTTTAACAAAATGTTCCCTAGTCTGTTATGAAGCTTGTATTCTCTTCATTCGGCTTGAACATCAAAATTTGATTCTATCCAAAGTATGCATCCATGAAAGGTAAGAGTTTATGTCCACTTGTTGCGTCGACCAATTAGTCTATTCTTAGAAGGGGATAGCAATCTTTAGGGCATATCTTGTTCAAATCAGTATAATCAACACATGTCCTCCATTTCCCGTTAGGATTTTTGATTAATACTGGATTGGGCAACCATTTTGGATAAAAAACTTCACCGGTGAACCCATTTTCGAGCAACCTCTTACCTCCTCTTTCAAAGCGTTAGCTCGTTGGACTGAATAAATCAAACTAACTCCACTTTGAGTTTGTCATCTAGCATTTTCCCCATGTTCACTGTCTTTGTTGGGTCAACTGGATCTAAGCATATCTCAAGATCCTTGGTGGGTTTCATCCTCTCATGTTCATCTCTATAATGTAACTTAGTGATGATTGCTTCACCATCTATTTCTTCTTCTATCAGATTCGTTTCCTTCCGTTTTCATTTCCTTTCAGAAAAGTTAAATCCTTTTAATGCGTGCTAAGCTTTTCTATGGTCCCTACTGTTGACTTAGATGATTGGCTTGAAGGACCCTCATCCAAGGGCTATTTAATTTCAATCATGATCGACTCATTTTTCTCCGAGTCATAGTAAGAAAGATAATCTCATTTACATTGATTAAGAGTGGCAAAGGACAATTCCCGGGAGCTAAATTACTCTCCTCTTACTGTTCCCCCTTTGCCGTTGATCAGGAATTTCACCATCATATATTTTGGTGAGACAAAGGCATCGTGTTCATCCAAAGCTGGCCTCCCAAAGAATGCGTTGTAATAAGAAGGTTAGTCCATAATGACAAATACGGTCTCGAAGGTCCTAAAATGTAGTGGAATTCCTATTTATAGCAGAAGCTTTATCGACCCTATAGGAGTTGATCCTTTGTTATTGAACACAAAAATGGGCTCAAAACTTGGCTCTAGTTTTTCTTTCGGAGTTCCCATATGATCAAAGGCATGTTTGAAAATAACATTCACTATGCTTCCATTATCAACAAGGATTTTAGTCACCACATAAAGTCCAATCTGTACAATGATCATAAGTAGGTTGTTGTGCGGATGGCGAACCCCATTCAGCTCTTGTGGGGTTATGGTCAGACTGTGCATCTAGATTTGAAATCTGGGGTTCTTAAGTGGTGGATCTTCTTGAATATAGAAAACTCCATCTCTTGCCTCTCTAATATATTGATTTCTAGCTCCCTTGTTATTTCCAGCCAAATGTAGGCCTCTATGAATTACATCAATACGGTTGATGTGTGGAATGAAATTTGTTTGAGCATCACTTTCTACAAAGTTCGCAGTATTATTAGGGAGCCTTTGGCTGCCTTCATCGGGACGTGCAGTATTCTGATTATTTTGGATAAACTTTTTCAAGTGTCTAGAACGGATCATACTCTGAATTATTCCTGCCAACATACGACATTCATCAGTCTTATGTCCATTCACCTTATGATAGGCAAAGTAATCTCCACTTCTTCTCGGTTCGGGGTTGTTCTTAGCTTTATAGGAAATTGAAAAGTTGATATTTTCTTCTATTGTAGCGAAGATGTAAGATATCGGCTTGTTTAGGGAATATAATTGGTCTTCAGAACCTCCTCCTATCTCAGTTTCTTATTGTTGTTGTTAAACCTAGACTTTCCCGTTTCTTTCTTCATCTAGGACTACTTTTTGGCATAATACATTTCATCCATATGGATGAACTTATCAGCTTTAAAATGGAAGCCTTAGAGATCTATGCACTCATGAAGATAAAGCTCCCGCTAGAAAGGTGTCTACTCAATCAACCCTGAGTGTACTGCCATTATTTAGTCTCTGTCGAACATATCCTCCGCCTTTAGTTCCTCTGCATTGAATCTCTTAAGATAGCCAGGCAACGACTCTCCTGGTCTTCATTTGACATTAGCCAATACGTTGAAGTCAATCGTAGGATCCTTCCAAATACAAAACTGTGCTTAGAATTCATAAGAGAATTGCTCCTAATAGTATATGGTCTTCTTCCTATAGTGTCTATACCACTTAGCTGCTACCCTTTTGAAGGTGCTGGGAAAAAGTCTACAACGTATAGCTTCTGAAGCATTATAGAGGTCCATATGACTTTTGAATGCCATTAGGTGATCATCCAGGTCAGTAATCCCATTATATCTCAAGGATGGAATTTTAATGTTAGATGAAATCCTTATGGACATGATTCTATCTGTGAAAGGGGCTTCTCGAAAGTAATTGGTAACTCTAGTGTCGATGTCTTCTTCCCTTTAAGGTTAAGCATGTCCTTCGCTATCTTTTCAACTATGTCCCTCAGATAAGCTTCATCGTTGTGATAATTTCTCCTATAGAGCTTGTACTCTTTGGAGATTTAACTTCCAGATTGCTCATGGGACCTCCTCACTAGTCTTCCTTGATGATTTTCTTTGGCCTTAGTGTCCTCCAGTGATCTAGGAGAAATTTCTGCTGCTCCAGCTTCTCTGTATCCTCTCCTCTTTTGCGGAGTCATAGAGAGTTTGCCTTTGCCTTTACTCCTAAGCAAAGTAGCATCCAAATTTCTTCTTTGAGATTCAACTTCTTCTCCCCTAGTGAGCTTGGAAGATTTTTGTGTAAGGATCTTTTACAATAGCTCCTGCATCATCGCCATTTGCTGGGTTAGATCTTTGATCTTAGCTTCACTATTGATAGGCTTTGCTAGCTCTAACGGTCGTCTAGCTTTTACATTTTCCAAGCTAAAGTCGGGGATGATATTTTCTTCTTATGTCGCCTTTTGTGTGACTTCTTCATTTGAAATGTTAATTTGCCTTGGTCTCACCATTTTCCCAAAACAAGAAATCATTTAATCTGTTTGAGAAGAGAGTAAAATGGAATCGAAGATTCAAGCCCTCCTTTTAGTGCCAAAATGTTAAATCAAAAATTGATATAACACCCATGGTGCCATTCATATCGAGCTAAAAATCAATTTGTAACACATGTGACGCTATGACTAAGTATAACTTAGTTAACGAAGTCAAATGATGATGAGAAATCAAGAATTGGCCTGATATTCATGGCTTCGTACAAGTTGATGCCATTTAGAAATGGTTTTATGATGCCCATGGACTTTTGATGTAGTTACTCAAAAGCCCATATCATATGTTTAAAGGAGAGAAAGAATAATTCGCAAATATGTGTAATAGTGTAATGACCTGCCTTTTTGGACGTTTTAAGCAGACGCACACGTCAGACTCAAACCATTCAAAAGGGCAGATTGTTATGGGGTAAATAAGAAAAAGAGAGAAATAAAACAAATACAGAATCTCGCAGCGGAATGACAAAATATAATAATCAAATAACAGTTCATGAAGTTGTTTAAAAATACATTTGATTATCCTTTACAACACAAACATCAGAGTTACATAAACATGAATAAATAAATAAATGCAGTAGAACAACATGATGCAGTAGATTACATATAATAGAAAAATGATAGTACAAATCTTCGTCTTCGTCCTCCAGAAATAAGGTCTTCAACCCTGAAATGCTCAGGCTGACCCAAGCGAATTTGAAAAGACAAAACACTCGAGTCAGCACTAAAAGATCTTATGTAAGTTAAATCAACGGTAAATATGCGTGTGACAGCTTCAGAGATGTTTACGGGGTTAGACATCCCCTATCCAGTGTCTAACGTGAGTGCAATAACTTAAGAGATGTTCGAGATTCACATCTCTTAAGGATCCGTTAAACTATCAACTATGTAGTACAATACGCTATTACAATATGTCTACAATAAAGTAAAAGTATTAAAATAGCGTTAATGCATTACCCATATCCCCCTTAACACATTTTATATATTCCCATAGTCTATACGGTACCGTAACTCCTCCGTAAAATGGAGGCTATCAGAGGGCACTCCATAGGTATGGTACAAAACAAACTCATAGAAGGCGCGATAAGGCATGCAACAAGGCACTCGAGGCAATGCCCAGGGTAGATATACCAATTGCGTATCCGGACTGGTGGTAACGCACAACAACTACTACCGCCCACCTTAGAACACACTCCAAAAATCAAATCAAGGGGTGGCCACTAAATCAATCACAAGGTCAGAATATAGTATCGAAGAAGTGTGCCCGATAGGAGGAATGACCTCACTTGGCCCGGCGTAGCTCCTGATTTTAGCCACATCAAGCTGACTCACGGGAGTCAGGGTCACGTAAATACCTCATACAAAATCGTTCGCCAAACCATCCTACTTCATTTCTGGAATCTCCACCACATACACAGTTGTTAAAGTGGTTTTCGGTATTGGCAGAGAGTATGACAATATCTGATCCCGGTCTCTTTAACAACCAAACGCTTATTTCACACCGGATGGTTCTTTTACATTTCAAAAGTTAAGTTACAATTTATATCAAAATATCACATTCAATTTCAAATCATATCTCTTTCGAATCATTTTTAAAATCGTCTTCACTTCCAAAATCATATTTACTCAATTATGCCATTTCACAAAAATATCAATTCCAAATTCCAACTTAAGCTATATCATTATCAAGGATTTTAAATATAAACATTTCAACTTTACACAGTTTGCAATTTCAGAAAATATTTGATATAGTCATAAATAGTTTAAATAAATTAAAATAGTTTAAATAGAAAAAAGTTTAAATAGATTTAAATTTGATTTAGCTAGATTTAAATTGATTAAATATAGATTAAATAGATTTAATTTGATTTTAAAATGTTTAAATAGATTAATTATAGATTAAATAGAGTTAAATTATATTAAGTAGATTTTTAAAATGATTAAATAAATTTAAAATAGATTTAATAGATTTAAATTACATTAAATAGATTTAAAATAGATTAAATAGATTTAAAATAGATTAAATAAATTTAGTTAGTTTAAAATAGGTAAAATAGATTAAATTGTATTATATAGGTTATAATAGATTAAAATAAATTAAAATGGTTTAAATTGATTAAAATAGTTAATTTAACTAAAATAGTTTAAATTAGTTTTAAAAAAATAGATTACAAAGTAATATCCAAACATTTCAATAACTCAATTTCGATAATTCATTTGTATTTCACCCTTCAACTTTGAAATTCAAATAAAAATCAATTCCAATTCATTAATCAATTCCAATTTCAACATTTAACACTTGGATTATCGAAAATAATTCAGTTTACACAAACCACTTTCCATTTAAAAATACCAGTTAACTGAATTCAAAATTTAAAGATTCAAAAATCATTTAATTTAACCAAATCCGATGTCCGTATATAATTTTCTACCTTAGGGCAAGTGATACAGATATTTATCATTTCAGTCCGTAATTTAATTTTTTTATGGTTACATATCATTTCAAATCGCAATCCCAAATTTAAATAAAATCCATAAAATCGCTCGAGTCTATCATTTCAACCCATAACGATTTTCCCTAATCTATAGGTCGTTCGGATATGTATCATTTCAACCCATAGGGAACTTGCAGAGTGATAACAATATAAAATCAAACATAACATCCAATCATCCAATATCAACAACCAAACATCCATCATAATCATCATACAATTTGACCAAAAATTTCAACATATAACAGATTATCATTTACAAGTAATTAACTAGCAATTTAAATTCAATAATAAATTAAATGACAATTTAATTCAAAATAAATTCAAATTAAACGATGATTAAATGCAGTAAAAGTCAAATTTAACCAGAATAACAATTTAAACATACCAAACATCAATCAATCGATTTTTAATCACATTATAAATTTAATTTAACTAACATAAGAAATTTTAGAAGTTGTGAGTGGGTTAAAACACTCACCTTTGAATTTAAATCGATTTAAAATCCAATTTATGCCCAAAATTTGAACGGTTTCAAAATTCGTCTAAACCAGCGTCAAAATGTCCAGAATTTCAATACGATCCCAGCGAAACAAACCACCTACAAATCGGACCTCGTATGTAAAAGTTATGCAATTAAGAACAATTGAATTTGCAATTTGAATAAAAAAAACAGTCACTCACGAGGCCACATCATCACGTGCTCTCACAAACCCTATGCACGAACTCTCGAACGCGCCCCCCATCTATCAGCCGCCACGAACTTCGCCGTTGACCACGCAACCTTGGCCAACTGCACCTCGATCGTGCATTACCATCTCTCTCCTCACCCTCGGCCGCGCCCAACGAACCCCCTCTGAACGCCTCCGCCACCCTCTGTTCGCCACGCCGCCGTGACCTTTGTCGCCGTTTTCTGGTGAATTCTGACGTCCTTCAGGCGAGCGACTATATCCTCGAGACCTGCTCGACGAGCTCTACCACCCCAAGCCTCCTGATCGTCGCCAGGGTGAAGATCCACCGTTAAAAACGATAACCCTATATGGACGGCCGAAACTAAATCATCAAATTCTGGCCGCACAGAAATCCCAATCGAAAAAAGACTGCAGATTTGACATGCGCTCGTCAAGGGCTTTCCAACGTTATATAATTTGTTAGGGTTTGGAGGAGTTTGATTTTCGATTTGATTTTTGGTTTGCAATGGAATTTGGAATTGGGAGTTTGTTCTCTGCCATTGGAGAGGAGAAGCCATAGAGAATTTTACGTATAGAAATAAGAAATAAGAAATGGCTAGTGTTTATAACGAGCTATTTATAGGCAGATCAGAAATAGAACGAATGGATTGGATCGATTTGTGTTTGAACGATAAATGACCCGAAAAGCCCGTTCTGCCTCTGGAATGAAAATGGATCATCCCATATATCAAAATAGATGTTTTCGATTTGTTTAAATTCAATGGAACAGGTTTTAAGTCCAAATTCCATCGTATGAAGAAGTTAGCTTAGAACCAGCTTATTTCGAATTGATTTCAATTAAATTGATTTCTAGGTGTTTTGAGCCCGTACGATCAAACGACAAGTCCGATCGCTACGAAACTTGAAATCCTACAATAATTCACTATTATGGATCCGATGAAACTTTTTTCGTCGAAATCCGAGACAGTGGCCAAAATGGCTATTTTCACACTAATTAAATAAATTAATATTAAATTAATTAAATCACATTTTTATTTCAAATTTAATAACTAACAATTTTCATCATTTTTGATTGCTTGGACATTTATAATAATTTAAAGTAAATTTACATATAATATCAGTGTTAATTATTACATTAGTTACAGTGTCCAATTTCAACTGAAATTAAATCCAATAAATAAAATTACATTTCAATAAATTGGTTATGCTTTGATTTCAATCATTATATTCAATCAATTATTACTCTAATAACATAGTTAATATTTGTTAATATCTTATTTCACTAATATGCTACAATTTCCAACTTTTATTTGTATTAACTATTATAATTCAATTATATTGAAATTTTGTCAATTTTACACATTAATTGTAATTTAAAATCCTAATTAATCCCAATTAATCTATTTATCTTGGGTTCATTCTTTTTATTACACCAATTATTTCCTTATGAATATAACTAACATTTCTATTCATTTTATTACATTCATAATCTTCAGTTATTGTATTAACTCACATTAATGTAACATTTATTTATAATTGATTTCCAATTAAATCTAACAGACTAAATAAATAGGTAACGTATAATAGTTTGTCACCATTTACTTTTAGTCACATTAATAAGTTATTATTTACAACCAAATGTTATAATGACTACTACAACACAAATTTTATCCAACTATAATTTATTACATATTATTACATAAATTTATCAACAATTAAATTATCAATTGCTCTTTAAATCCAATTATCCATTAATATATTCATTACTATCATTTATTTACAATCTGTATCGATTATAACCTTTTTAATCCTTTTAAATAAATTGGAATTTCATTCAAAGCAATTATAAATCACCTTAAATTAATACTATTACATTTTATTCCAATTATATTCTTATTATTTAAATCACAAATTTTTATTTCTTTCAACATTAAATTACGAACTCCTTTTAAATTAACTATTTTTAATTATAAAAAATTACGGGTCGTTACACTCTCCCCCACTCAAAACTTTTCGTCCCCGAAAAGGAAAAAGAAGGAATTTATATATCTTATCCAAAATATTAAATTTATAAACAATTTATTTACATAATTAAATAATTTAAATAAAACATATAAATTTATAAACCATTAAATCCTTTTATATTCAAGTTAATAAAAGTTTGGAAAATATTTCACAAAATTTTCTATGTCCCAAATTTACGGAAAATTTCGGTAGAGTCTCCTTTGTATGGAGAGGTCTGGGAGAAATAATAACATCAATAATAACAATATATATCATATTTTTCAAAATAATATATCCAAACCACGGGAAATAATATAATATCATTATAAAACCGTAATCCGGGAATGTTCCTATTTGTCGGGCAAACAACACTTATTTAATGAAACCAAAAGCAGTAGCAATTGCTTCCATAAACTTGTATTTCACTTTTATAATCCAAATGAGTTAATAATTATGTATAAAAGAGAAATATTTAAGTTGTTTTCAACTACTAACAAAATAAGTCACTACAACATAACAACAATCACTTGCCAACAAACAGTACAACCATTATTTCAACAAAGAAAACAATCATCCATCCATTTCAACCAAAACAAATGGTTTTTTCGGATTCAGAACTTCAAATCATATAAAAATGATAAATAAACTACTAAGTAAACCATACACTCAACAGTCGTTGATAAAACTTTATAGGTTATTCACACATCTCTATACAAAATAGAAGTATCCTTTCCCAACCAATCCATAAATCAAGCGAACGAGGAATTCACACATTTTAAGTTACTCTATTTATCTTTTTCACAACATTTGTTGTTCATTTTGTTTCATACAATGATTTTCTTCAATTCACGTTCATTACATACAAAATTTTAAATTTCATTCATTCATGTAAGGCTTATTTCATTAATTTACATTCTTTACTTACATAAGTTATATCCATTTAATTTATTTGGATCATAAAAAAGTTCATTATTGAAGTACGGTATACATTTTATTTCAGTTTTCTTCACATTTACGATTTAGCTTGAATTTCCCTTTTCTTTCTATCAATTACTTTTCTTTTCTCATTAATATAATGTTTATCTTCATTAATTTACATTCATTATTACTTACAAAAGTTCATTTCTCCTTTATTCATACAGTGCCATTTTCTTTCATCTTTTTACTTGACATTCATTGCTTAAATAAGTTGTTTTTATTTCCATTATTGGATTATACATTATTAGGTAAGTTTCTCTACAATTCAATTTACTATTTATAGATTATTTCTTTGTCACATTCATTCTTCCATATATAGTATCATTGAATGTTAACTTCATTTCTAAATCATTTCCAATGTTTTCTGAAGTTATATTCATTCAATTAATATAGTACTCACTTTAATTATAAATGGCTTCAATATTAATTTAAGTTTATAATTATTTACTTACAGTATTCACCTTTTATTATTCAATCTGATTATAAATAACTTAAAATGTTAACTTAAGCTTATAATCATTTTTCTTACATTATTCACTTTTATTACATTTAATTAGTAGCATTTCAAATTATTAACTTAAGTTCATAACAATTTATAACATTAGAATTCTTATTTATAGAAATAATTCCATTGAACACTTTTGTAACAACCCGGGGTTTTATAACAGTTGATTATCGTCAAATTTAATTTGTTAGACAATTGCAATTGGAATTTTATTCGAGTTGAAATTCGTGCATAAATTGTTAAGTGCTTTTATCAGTTGTAAATTCTTTTATATAATGGTTATTGGAGTTTGTATATCAGGCAGAAATTCTTATGAAAATTTTGTTAAAGTAGTTTGGGCTTTAAAACTTGTTTTTGACCCATGTTTTATGTGGTTGCCGAGTTGTTATCACCCCATTCTCCATTTTGTTCGTTCAAAACCGATTCCCCTTTCATTTTCGAAAACCCTAAACCTAGAACGAAAGAAAATTTGAAATGGCGGCCTCGTGTTTTCGTTCGACCTCGTTCCTCGCTGATTGAAGGTTAGGGCTTCGTTCCCCTTTTCTTCAAATAAGGGTTATTGTTGTGAAGCGCCGCTGGTATCGTTCGCATCTCCGATTAGCCATACTCGTCTTCGTTTCGACAAAGTCGTTGCTTTCGTCGATTGTTGGCTGCTCGAAAAAGGTGAGTAATTAAATTACTCACATCTAATTTCGACTAAGTTTCAGTAGTTCGAATTGGTTTAATGATGATTCGCTTGTTTAGGGTTTGAGCCCCTTGTTTTTGTTCGTATATAATTGTTCGAACTGAATTGAGTTGACCATTTATTTTCGTTCGCTGTTGGAAACTGATATTGCTATGAGAATCTCTTATGTGACTTTGGCTCGATCGTATTTTTGCTGTTGATATGATTTTTATTCGGCAGTTCGATTTAGTTGATGTTGATGATTTTTGGGTTGTCGACTTTGGCCATTCTTCGGCCACTCGATTGTGGTTAAACTTGTATCTTGATTTTCATTTGCTTTGTTGGCCTCGGCCTTGCTTTCTCTAATGAACTGCGATTATGTTGGGTTCGTAGCCACCACGGCTTGCTTCGCAGTGGCTTCGGTCACTTGATTTTATATATGTGATTTTGACTTTGTAGTACCTTTGGCCTTGAATTTGGTATCACTGACTTTGGGCATTTAATGATTTGGAATTTGCAGTTGTTCTTGTTTGTAACTGCAGTTTCATTGTAATTTTGATACTTATTCGATTACTGTATTGGCTTGGGGTTTGTTCGAACTTGATGCATTTGGATTTGAGCATACTTGAGTCTTGTTGTTACGAGCACATTCATGCCTTCACTTAGCTCGCGACTGCTCCTATTCAATTCGATTAAGGTGAGTGATTGCTTCACTCACATCTTGTTCGATGCTCGTTGAATTCCGATTTTGTTCCAATTTTTGTTTACTTGGATGGGGGACTTCACTGTTTTGGTTGATTCCCTTACTGGTCACGGTTTTGGTTTTTGGGCATTTTGTTTTCGTGAATTTTCTGATAATGTTGATTCGTTTTGTGCTCGACTGTGGCCAATAATTGTCGACTTCGGCTTTGGCTCGAATTTTGATTGCATTGTTATATTGCAGCCCTCAGGTTGATAGCATATATGTTAGTCATTGACCCTTTGTATATAGCACCACTGTAGTCCTAGCTTTATCTTCACTGTAACCATATGTAGGTTATGTTTTCATTGTATGTCTGCATTGGGTAAACTTTGGGTTTCACTGGGATTGTTTAGTATCGAGTACATGTTATTGCCATCCACTCGAATTCAGTTGCATCCATTTCTACATTCATTGATACTGTGTTTCACGTGGGTTGCAATTCAATGTTGCATTCCGGTATATGCAATTGCATAATTCTAAACATGCTACTTGCTTCGAGACAGTTGCATTCAGTTGCATTGTTGGTCTTCTCGTGTCTCAGTGATACATTTGTATTCGAGTCGGATGTTTTTGAAAGCTGGCACTGTCCAGTTTCACCGTTGCCCCTCTGATTTGTTTTGCCATGAGCAGTTGGTTATGTACATTCATTTGTGTACATATTTCATATTCACTTGATACACTGTTGTGGTTGCATCTTTGGTCTGCATGTCCCTGCGCCTTCTCTGCTTTATTTTGTTCTTTTGGTTCCACTGTAGGGCTTTGAGCCTTCTTGTTTATGCTCAGATCATTTCGAGTTTTGTGCTTGCAGCTGAGTTTTTTTTTGTGAAGTTCTGCCATGTAATTATGTTGTGGCCACAGTTCCATTTTGTTGTATTTTGGATTACATATGTTGACTGGAGCCTTTGGTTGTTCTACTACAACTTTGGTTTGCATATTTGATATGTGGTAACTTATAGCACTTGACTCCGGCTGTTTCTTTGATAGTGGACTTGTTCACTGTTTCCTTTTTGCTTGAATTGGTTGAGATTGGTTAGTTGGTTCTTGATGGTTTTAGGTTGATTTTTGAGATGTTACAGCGAGTTGAATCCAGTTCCAAAGACTTGGGTTTGACCCTGTACACGAATGTAACTTTCATGGTGCATTTGTATGTAATTTGTTCCTCTGATTTGAGTTAGTTAATTCCGTTGTTTTGGTTCATTTATATTGACCCCTGCAGTTTTGACAGCTGTTAGTATTCACTGTTGTGATGCTTTCACGTACTGTGTGGCGAAGCAGTGCACGCGTGCGTGTACTGCAGCCACACAAAAATTTGATTGATTGATCATTTCGAGATTTTAATTATCAATTTAATAATTGGAATTTGTTGTAAATTGCTGTTTAGGCAATTCTGGAGTTTTCGTATTTTCTTCATAGATAATCGTTTTATATATCTTGCTAGTGATTTAGATTAGCTGATTTATTGTTTAACACTGTTTAGTGTTATATCTGTCGTTATCCGATTCTCTTATCGAGAGTCGAATATATGAGACTTCTGTGACAGTCGTCTATTGAGATTGATTATTATTGTTTCTGTGCATTAATAACTGAGTTTGAATTAGACTGACCCGTGTATTATTTTCTTTTGAATGTAATACTCGGGTCAGACCCGAGTTATTTCAGGTTGTAGATTTCCTGCTTTGAGTTGCTGTTCGGGCTATGAAGACTTTTTATATCTTCTGAAGTAGTTTTCGTCGTTTTGTAGAAGTCGTGTCATTGTATAGGATGATATGTATTCATGTATATTAGTTGATAATGTACTTGTATACATAACTTCCAGAGTCGACAGTTGTAGTTGTATCATATGTATTGTGTCAACTATATTGTAACTGACATCAGTTATATATATATATATATATATATATATATATGAGACTTTTGTTTTATCTGTGTTCCGCATTTATATTATCTGTGTTATTATTATATCTAATGTCCTAAACTATTATGAACCATCGTAGTTTGTTTTATACTGGTAATTGGGTATGTCGATGGGAGTAAATAAATAAGATGAAAAATAAAAAGTATATACCACTCCTATCGAGGTAACCAATACTAGTGTAAGGCCAACTACGGATGGCCGCTCCTATCCAGCCTTATTCTTCGTAATAATAGACAGTATTTCTTTTAATACTCTTTGTTATTATGAGCATAGAGGTGGGGCGTCACAGTTGGTATCAGAGCTTGGGGTTTATGGACATAATATAAAACATAACTTAGATGGAACATATGTTACAACTATTGGTCGATGTTTTATTTGTGCTTTGAGTCAAAACTAAAGTTTTGAAATTTTGATGAAATTTTTAAATATCTTTATTTAAAAATAAAAGTGAAACTGTGTTTTGTTGATTTGATTAAATTGTGTTCTGTTTATCAGAGTGCGCAGCGGAAACAGTGAAACTGTCTTCGCTGAGTACGACTGATAATCTTATTGATTTAAAAAAATCAAAATACGAAATTGAAATAAATTTCATTTATTGTTTACACAGCTGTAATTATTTTGTTTCTTTGAAAATTTCGAGTCCGATTTGAGGATTCAAAGTGATTGCAGTTATGTGATTTTGTTGAGATTTTGGCTGGTTTTCTTTTATGCTAATCATTATTGATTAGATTTAGCTGTTTTGAATTATCTTCATTAAAGATACATTCGAATGATTTCTTTGTTCATTTGTGGTATGCATGCAAATATGAATTGCGCGTTACTGCATTAATTTTACGTTGAACCGATGCTTGGTTATGAAACGTATTTTGTTGCCGTTATTTTTATAACGGGATTTTTACACCAATGCTAAATTTTTGAAGCACGATGTTAGTAGCATTTTTGATGAATGAAAATTCACTGATATTACATTTTGATGTAAATTATTTTGATGAGATTTTGACGTTTAAAAATTACTGTCGCTTTGACTTCAATAACAGTCAAATTTTTAAAAGTGGATTTTCAAGCGGTTATTCCGCAACGCTGATTTTGAGATTCGTTTTACGATGTTTTGAGAAGTGCAATTTCATTTTCGAAATTGCTACTGATGTTGTTGCTTTAATCACGTGATTGGAAAATCTCTTTAAAATGAAAATCGTTTATAAAATTTTTAACAGTCCGCGCTTTCAAAAGAATGAGGAGGCGACTTAAACGATTCAGCAAAATCGAGGACTATGACCCCTTTCTTTTACTGTTTCGCTTAACTCCGGACTTGTCCAGTTGAGAATGTGAATTGTTATTTTTACAAAATAAATAAAATTGTTTTTGGGAATTTAACAGTTTGCGCTTTCAAAAGAACGAGGAAGTGATTTAAACGTTTCAGCAAAATCGAGGACTATGACCCCTTTCTTTTACTGATTCGCTTAATTCCGGACTTGTCCGTTTGAGAATGTAAAAGGTATTTTTACAAAATACACAATTTTGCACTTTCAAGGAAACGATGAAGAGAATCAAACGATTTAGTAAAACGCGTGGTATGGGACATGTGCGTTTGCTATTTCGGTTAATTCCGGACTCGTTAATTGAAATATTGGATGTTTTGATGATTTCGTGTGCTTTCGAGCCACTATGATGGACCTTCGGGTCATATGATGGACCTTCGAGTCAAATACCAGTACTAGACCTTCGGATCATTTGTTGGACCTTCGGGTCATTTGTTGGGCGCCAAAATTATGTTGAGTACTTGGTAGGCTTCGGCCATTTGTTGATGCACGTGCGGCGAATTAAAAACTCGCCATCTGATGGGATCGATCCAAGCTTTTATGTTGATTTTCTAGTCTTCTTAATTGATTTCTAGATATTTGTTGTTTCTAATTATCTGCAGGTAATTAGATATCTGATGTTATGAGGTTTAATTATCGTATCGATAATTAAATATTTGAGATTTATGATTATCGTTTTTGATAATCAGATATTTGTTGCTTCTAATTATCGCTTGTGATAATTAGATATTTGTTGATTCTGATTATCGTTTTTGTAACAACCCGGGTTTTTCATACACGAAAAACCGGACCATTTGTGTTAAAGAAGAAGAGGTAGAAGAAGAAGAAACAGAAAATCAACAACAGAATCTCACATCGCAGCGGAATAAAATATAATATATACAAAACAGATCTTTACTCAAACAGAAAGATATATCTGTTTATACAATATATTTACAGAATACATCATCAGAGTTCATCAGAGTGCACATACATACAACTGGGCAATAATCATATCATGTCCTCAATATAACAGAGTACAGAAATCAACACAGCAGAATATATATATAAACAAGTACGGAAGTACGTATCGCCATCTAGCTCGTCTCCTGAGCTCCACAGCTACAATCTGAACCTGTTTATCTCGGTCTGACCCGAGCATCATATAAAACAATACCCGAGTCAGTCTGGAAAACCAGCGTGAGAAAATCACACTCAAATTGATTATTAAAGTTTCAAAATCCTTTGAAAACAAAAGCATCTCGTAAGACCACGCCACAAATAAACATGTCGGGTTTTTACCTTACGATAGCTAAAACACTTTATATCAAAATCCTCTGATATTATAATAGTGTCTACAGAAAGTAAAATAGAATCTAGCTGAAATGCTTGCATCTCACATTTCAACAATAGTTGGGCACAAACAAAACCGTACAGGCACGTAGGGAGAATGGATTTCCAACGAATGACTAGGCACTGGGGTACCACCTGTCACAGTACGTGGCCTAGATCACAGTACCGAGGAGTACGCCCGCTCCCCTGCAACACAAGGCCGGAATCATCCCTTACTGGATAATTCCAAGTAAAATCACCCCACGGTTGGGATCAGCAACCGCACCACTAAGCCGAAATAAAAAGGGACATCTAGACAGGGATGACCTTACTCTCAAGTGGGGGCTACCCACGAAGCCTTGCTGCATAACCCCTGATTTTCAGTCATTCCCGGTTGATGAGGCTTGAGGCTAAACGATACCTTTTTCAGAACATATCCCTTAGAATGCCCATCGTCCACCTGACGATGTCACGAAAGCATTCGTCCATATAAGTCCGTCCCGGGTTCGAACGGAACCGAAGGCACTATTCCTACTACATCCATTTTGGAAATATCCTCAGGATTAGTAGCGACTAGCCCTTGCACTTCACTGCTCCATCTTCGACTCTGAAATCGTTTTCACGAAACGTACAAACCGAATCGAAGTGGTATTCGAGTCTCCAGACCTAGAATCCTGGTATACGGAAACTCGATCCCGGTCTCTTCGAAACGATCAGCGCATTTGGCCAATATTGATAGTCGGTTATTTAACTATCAATTAACATCCACAAGCAACCATCACACAATAAATAATTTCCCATATTATTTATTTGCCCAAATATCTTTCCAAGATATATTTCCAATTTTCAAAGCTCATTTGAAAACAATTTCAAACAGTTTCCGCTTACGGAATACATTTCCCAAATAATTATTTCCACTGAATCACCAAGTACAAAATACTCTTAATTTTAAAATAATTTAAAAACACCAAAAATAAATATACTTTAACCTTTAAATTTTGGAAAACTACTTTAATACTTAATTAATTAAAAATAATACTTTTGTGAATATTTAAAATGAGGTTACTTTATAAAATATAAAACTAAGTTTCCACTTTTAAATAAAATACTAATCACCCTTTAAATAATTATTACGATAATAGATTTGGAAAATATTTACTTTAGAATTTAAATATTAGAAACAATAAATTTCTAAACATCCCTTTCTTAAACAACATGAAACTTTTAACTTATATTTGAGAATTTTCTTTGAAATCGTACTTGGCTATCCAGGGAATACACTTTCTTCCATATCCTTTAAAAATAAATCACCATTTTTTTTTTTCACATTTACATTTCTCGATAAATTCCCACCTTGAATTTATATTTAAAATATCCACCGATATTTCATTTCACTTCATAACCCAGTTTATAAATTTTAAAATCTCATTCTCTTTTAAAAATCCAAGTTTTTAAACACTTAAATCAATTTCCAATTGATTTCCATTTTGCTTTACTTTGAAATAAATTTCCCTATTTACTTTAATTATTTCAAATACATTAACTTTCATATTTTATTTCTTTATTACGAGTTAAAACCCTTTTAACTAAAATACCAATTTCGGATTTCCAAACTTCTTCAATTAATATTTTAATTAAATTAAATCTTTAAATTCAATAAAATCAATCCTTTTATATTTTAGATAATATCACTTTAGTTAAAGATTCATTTCTTCCCTGTTAAATTCAAAATCCTCCTTTCCCATATTTGTTCGAATTTAGAAATTTCTTTATTTCTTTTACAATTCCTTATTTAATTTATCCGAATTCACTAGAATTATTTAACTTGAATTTTACTCTTTTATTTCTTTCCAAAAATCCAATTCAATTGCTTTTGATAACTCATTATACTGGGAAATTCAATCCAACCAGATTATCCAATATAAATCATCATAGGATATCAACAACCATATCACAGAATATTTAAACAAAATTAAATATTTTGAGGAATCCAGTTGGATCCCTCCAACCTGTTTCCCTGCATCCACAGATGTTAGCACAATACCAATTCCACTTCGAGGTGGAATATCGCGGTATATGGGTTTTATAAAATATCATCCGCTATTATGCGGCGCATAGTGTCTCATCCGCTATATAATGCGGAAATATCAACAATTCCAATATATACATATGCCAATATGTATATATTGCCATATACTACTATATATATATAGCACATCAATCAATGCAATCATCCAATCAATTATTTAAATTTAATCATTTAAATTTAAATTCAACTGAGTGAGATTAACTCACCTTTAATTCTGTTTTGCAGTCCACTTCAATCCTGATTTGATTTCCGGTTTTGACCTTGAATAAATATTAGACAGTTTATTTACTATTCGACTAAATTGAATTATAAAATTTCATTTGATAATTTAATTAGCCCGTGATTTGTTTTTATTGGAAACAAATACTTTTAAATTTTAAACTAACAATTGGTTTTTAAACTAATAATTTATCTTTATTATTATATTATTATTATTATTATTATTTTCAGCTTCCTATAAAACATATAAATTGAAAACTGCGTTCATATACATATATCTCATCATGTAATTATTCTTGTCTGTATTAATTAATTAATTAGAATAAATTACCTTCAATTGCAGATCGAATCGAGCAATGAAGATGCTGCCTTCCCGAAACTCTTGCCAACACCGAAATCTGCCACTTCCAGCCTGCTCGTGAACGAGCTCCACCTCCCAAAGCTAACCACTGAAACCCTACTTCGTGAATCTCGCTGCTCGAACGAACCCTAGCCCTAACGATGTTCGATCACTACTGTCGAGTCCACACTCGTCGTCACAACCACATCACGAGATAGCCGCGATTCTCTGATGTCACCACGCCACAAGCAACCGCGACCGAGTTCCACCAGCTTCTACACGCCGCCGCACGCGAAAACGAGAACCCACTGTCTCCAACATCGTAAGCACCAATACCATTTCTGCCCACGCTGTCATCGCGAGCATTCATCACCTCACGACATCGCCTGATCAATTCGAGTTCAACTATGCCTACAGCTTCCCCTTCCCCCCGTTCCACTAAACATCGGCGCCCCTCCAACTACGCAACCCAGCCTCGCGTAAAGCCATCGAGCAACCCAAGCTGTACGCGATTTCTTCTAGAAATCGAAATCGAATTCGTTCGATTTGAATTAGGGAAGCGGTTTCGATCTGAAAAAGAAGGCCATGACTTTGATTTGTAATCGAATTTGATTTCGATTTAGGCCGCGTTCATTCATTTTTTTCGTTTCGGCTGTAATATTTTAAAAAGAGGAGACGTGGGTTCTAGCAGGAGGTAGCGTGTTGAGGAATGGGTAAAGTATGGCGATAGATACAGGCTAGGTCTGCTTATAGGGTACTAATAGATTTGAAATTTTATATTGTTATATCCAAAAATATCTCAGCTATCAAATGTTAAACGTATTACTTGTCTTGCGTGAGAAGATAGTCTCACCACTGTGCTGTTGATGTTGATAAAACTTTAACAGTTGATAAGATGAAAGATATTTAAATTAAAACGATTAACCATTGTTTAAGCGTTTTTATCTCGTACGCTCACATAACAACTCTGAACGCTACAAAAATTGAAATCCGGTAATAATTCAATATTACGGATCCAATGAAACTGGTTTCGTCGAATTCCGAGACTGTGCCTCGGAAGGCTATTTTAATTTCAATTTAAACGTTAAAATTTCAAAACTGAATAAAACAGTTTGAAATTACATTCTGAAGCTTCTATTATCTTTAGTATTATCATTACGAATTTTACGAGCTTTCAAAATATTTTAAATTAGCTTAGAATGCCAGATTTACTATTTTATCCAACTTCAAATAAATTTAATTTAATTATTAAATTACTCAATAAACAGCGATATTTGAAATTTAAGTTTATAATTAACCTCTGAATATTTAAAATTAATTAAATATTCCAATTTCAAATGCTCAAAAATTCCGGGTCGTCACATTCCTCCCCCCTTAAAAGAATTTCGTCCCCGAAATTACCAGTTAAGAAGAATGTCCCATATCCCGTTAGCTATTTCCCAAGTTAGCTATTTCCCAAGTTAGCTATTTCCCAAATTCAAACAGTTTTAACAATACCCAAACAATCTTTTGTCAATGATACACTAATCATCTTTTAACTTTCCAAACTTATTCATAAGTTCAACTCATACCACCTACTTATGCATTCAAATTTAAATTTGAATTCAATTTTGAATTATCAAAATTTTCTCAAAATTTTTCTAACTCCCTAAATTTCCGAAAAATTTCGCCAGCGTCTCCTTTGCGCGGCTAGCTCGGTACAACTACAAAATGGCTCTACGGCCTCCCAATCTCAAAAAGAAAACAAAAAGCCAAGTGGCTGGATCAAAAACCCAATCAAATTTCATATAGAAATTCAAATACATACCTTTTTTTCGGGCCATTAAATTTTATCTTCAAAAATCAAAATCCCAATTTATCCATTGCTTTTATACACCTGTATATCCTATTAAGCAATAACATCCAATTACAGCTTCAAATCCATTTTAGACATTTCCTTTACAATTTCCAATATTTGTTTTACTTAAGCCCGTACGATGCACATATATCATCCGTACGCAATATCCCATTCGATCGCTCACTCGATCACATAATTTCACTTCCGAACTAGTATTGTCCACCCGACTTCCTAGTGCGGACTCAGATTTGGTTTCTTGATCAGAAACCGTCATTCTCCTTGCATAGCCACAAACTATGATAGAGAATTACCAGAATCAATCAACAATCCATATCCAGGTTCGCCGTCGAAAATCGAGTGAAAAATCCTAATTCGGATCGATAAAATTATCTCGAAATTCTGTGTTCGACATCTAGACCAAATAGCTATGCGAATAAAATAATATACGTACATCTTACGTATAAATTCCAATTGATTATCAGTTATATCAATTCTCTTTTATTCACATTCCTTTTTGATTGTCACTCACTTACCCATTATTATCTCATTCCACAATTTCCAATTTTAATCTTTATTCTATTATTCACCTAGAAAAATTTTCCTCAGTACCAAATTACTTGAGAATTCATTGTTCTTTTCTTAATTCCAATTTACGTATTTATACACTTCTTAAATTTATTTTCACTTCACCATAGGAATGTATATTCATTTCTGTTCACCTTTGCCTTTACAATTCCATTCGAATTCAATTTGGTTTCCATTTTAAATATTGGATTAGTTTCACTTACTAATTAATTTAAATCTGAATAACGGTTTATTTGCAACTTCACTTTCTTTAGTTTCTTCGATTTCACTTTACTTTACATTCGCATTTGAATTAGATTCCAATATTCAATTTCAATTCTCTTTGCTTAACAAATTTAATCGTTTATTGTTAATGAAAATTTTAAAAAAAAATTTCTAACTCCCAAAATTTACGGAAAATTTTGGCAGAGTCTCCTTTGTACGGAGGGACTTCTGCGATATCGCAGGATGCACAAATATATATATACATCGGCCTCAGGCCGGAAATCAAAATATATATCAATATAAACAGTTCATATCTCCTATTAAATTCCTTTGCGTAGGCGTACCTTTCTTTTAGCATTTTTAAGCAAAGCGGCAATTTATTTAAGCAATTAACGCAGTCAAAATCAGCCAAGCGGCTCCCCTGAACCTGTACTAACTCAATATAAATATGTGAGTGTCAAATACACAAAGTTTATAGCATTTCACTTAATTTTACATTGCTAAAGCATGAATTCTACAAACGATGCAGGATATATACTTCTATAAGCACATATGAAATGCTTCGACACTCATTCCAATTGTTTTCAACCCATACTCAACCCATTCCATTTTCCATTTATTTACACTTCCATGTTTGTATTTTCATTGCATTTACAAATTTTAATCCATTCTCTTGCATTTCATTTACCTTCGTTCCTTTAGTTATTTCAAGCTATTTTGTCATAAATATTAAGTTCATTTCCTTCCTTACACCAACTCTATTTCAATTTGATTCTAATCCAAATCAAATTTCATATATTTTACTAATTAGATTCAGTTAATATACTCATTCAATTTATTTTTAATCCAACAAGCTCATTTTCAATTCAACTCTATTTTATTTAACTTGAGTTAATTACCAGCTCTGTTCGTAATTATCATATTAATTGAATCAATATAGATTTTACTTCACATTTAATCATTTATTCATTCTCTAATTCATTGCCAACCAATAAATTTATTTCCACACATTCATTGTCTTTAGTCCATTCTCTGTCTCAATTTGTTTATCGCGCTCAACAGCATTTAAAATATGTGTCGAGCTTTATTTATATCATCCACATTCGAATTGTTAATTTTCAACTTGAATTACATTTAATAATTTCTATTTAATCCAAGTTCATCCCCAATTTCTTTATTAAATCACAAATTCAACTTCCTTTTAGCCAATATATTTTTATTATTAATACAAGGCCATTTCCAATTTATTTCTACTCATTTTAGTTCTATTGGCAATTCAAACCATTACAAACAGTTTTATTTGGCTTATTTATTTTACTCCCAAATTTTATAAGTCCCAAACTTATTTATATCTATATTTTATTTATTTACAATCGATTTCATTCACATTTTTATACTTTACTACAAGATTTACATTTTATTTAGTTTGGTATATTTATTATTCCATATAAACATTTTAAATATGATTTAAGAGTTTAAACAATTCTCCAAAATTTCAAAATCACTTTTGAAATCAACTGCATTCTAAACCCTTGACAATTTCAATTTCTCTCTGGAATTTCAAACCAAACTTAGTTCACAAACAATTCCAATTTAAAACAGTTTAAAAGAAATTTTTCTTTGGAGACTAGAAAATAAACATCGATGATGCTGCAGTCATCACCGAAATTATTTTCCAGCGACCAAAAGAGAATTTAATGCTTTTATCACTTTTAAAACATTTCAAATATTTTTAAATTCCAAATCTTTCCAGATTCCAAACTCAACTCAAAATATTCCTGAAATAATACCACTTATTATTTCCTCAAACTCTTTGAAAACTATTTCCAAATCTCAAGGAATTTCAAACCTTTCCCAAAATTCCAAACTTAAAATCCATTCCGATTTATTTTCCACATTTCTCTGGAATTCTATTTTAAAGTACAAATCTCATTTGTATATGAAGTTTATTTCAATTTTATAAATTACATTTGTAATCTATATCTCAAATTTTATTTTATTATAAAATTTTATTCTTTGCTTTGGTTATAAATTTCAATTTCTAGTTAAGTTTCCATATAATAATGATAATAATCCAATATTATCACATCTAACATCCAAACAACCATATATATTAACTAGAATAGTTTACGAAACTTTCCTTTTTATACAAAAATAATTTGGGTAAAATTATTTCATTTACCCTACTTTAAAACAATACTGTGTCGAATTGTTCTATACAAGTGTTTAGAGATCCCTATCAATGTTGTGGCGTCCCACACATCGACCAGAATCCATAAACTACTCAATAAACCAATCAACACAATATAAAACAATTTTATATTCACTAACAAATACGCACTCATATCTATTAATACTCTCAAAATTCCCACCAGAGCCAAGGTTGTCGCCAGCCTAAGCTCTGATACCACTGTAACATCCTAGGCTTTTCAACCTTCAGCAACGGCTCACGACCGGTAGGCTTTTCAACCATCCCAGCCCCGCTGTGGCTCACAGTGATACCTCGGGTTTGCTTTTACGGCCACCCTCTCGAGTCGCAACCAACCCCAAAAGGCCTTATACTACCCCCGGGGACATGTAGGGGTAAGAGTCTCCCGTTCGCCACCTAACGCAAAGCGAGAACCCCCTATCACGATGTAATGTAGCAAACCCGATCATTTGTGTTAAAGAAGAAGAGGTAGAAGAAGAAGAAGAAACAGAAAATCAACAACAGAATCTCACATCGCAGCGGAATAAAATATAATATATACAAAACAGATCTTTACTCAAACAGAAAGATATATCTGTTTATACAATATATTTACAGAATACATCATCAGAGTTCATCAGAGTGCACATACATACAACTGGGCAATAATCATATCATGTCCTCAATATAACAGAGTACAGAAATCAACACAGCAGAATATATATATAAACAAGTACGGAAGTACGTATCGCCATCTAGCTCGTCTCCTGAGCTCCACAGCTACAATCTGAACCTGTTTATCTCGGTCTGACCCGAGCATCATATAAAACAATACCCGAGTCAGTCTGGAAAACCAGCGTGAGAAAATCACACTCAAATTGATTATTAAAGTTTCAAAATCCTTTGAAAACAAAAGCATCTCGTAAGACCACGCCACAAATAAACATGTCGGGTTTTTACCTTACGATAGCTAAAACACTTTATATCAAAATCCTCTGATATTATAATAGTGTCTACAGAAAGTAAAATAGAATCTAGCTGAAATGCTTGCATCTCACATTTCAACAATAGTTGGGCACAAACAAAACCGTACAGGCACGTAGGGAGAATGGATTTCCAACGAATGACTAGGCACTGGGGTACCACCTGTCACAGTACGTGGCCTAGATCACAGTACCGAGGAGTACGCCCGCTCCCCTGCAACACAAGGCCGGAATCATCCCTTACTGGATAATTCCAAGTAAAATCACCCCACGGTTGGGATCAGCAACCGCACCACTAAGCCGAAATAAAAAGGGACATCTAGACAGGGATGACCTTACTCTCAAGTGGGGGCTACCCACGAAGCCTTGCTGCATAACCCCTGATTTTCAGTCATTCCCGGTTGATGAGGCTTGAGGCTAAACGATACCTTTTTCAGAACATATCCCTTAGAATGCCCATCGTCCACCTGACGATGTCACGAAAGCATTCGTCCATATAAGTCCGTCCCGGGTTCGAACGGAACCGAAGGCACTATTCCTACTACATCCATTTTGGAAATATCCTCAGGATTAGTAGCGACTAGCCCTTGCACTTCACTGCTCCATCTTCGACTCTGAAATCGTTTTCACGAAACGTACAAACCGAATCGAAGTGGTATTCGAGTCTCCAGACCTAGAATCCTGGTATACGGAAACTCGATCCCGGTCTCTTCGAAACGATCAGCGCATTTGGCCAATATTGATAGTCGGTTATTTAACTATCAATTAACATCCACAAGCAACCATCACACAATAAATAATTTCCCATATTATTTATTTGCCCAAATATCTTTCCAAGATATATTTCCAATTTTCAAAGCTCATTTGAAAACAATTTCAAACAGTTTCCGCTTACGGAATACATTTCCCAAATAATTATTTCCACTGAATCACCAAGTACAAAATACTCTTAATTTTAAAATAATTTAAAAACACCAAAAATAAATATACTTTAACCTTTAAATTTTGGAAAACTACTTTAATACTTAATTAATTAAAAATAATACTTTTGTGAATATTTAAAATGAGGTTACTTTATAAAATATAAAACTAAGTTTCCACTTTTAAATAAAATACTAATCACCCTTTAAATAATTATTACGATAATAGATTTGGAAAATATTTACTTTAGAATTTAAATATTAGAAACAATAAATTTCTAAACATCCCTTTCTTAAACAACATGAAACTTTTAACTTATATTTGAGAATTTTCTTTGAAATCGTACTTGGCTATCCAGGGAATACACTTTCTTCCATATCCTTTAAAAATAAATCACCATTTTTTTTTTCACATTTACATTTCTCGATAAATTCCCACCTTGAATTTATATTTAAAATATCCACCGATATTTCATTTCACTTCATAACCCAGTTTATAAATTTTAAAATCTCATTCTCTTTTAAAAATCCAAGTTTTTAAACACTTAAATCAATTTCCAATTGATTTCCATTTTGCTTTACTTTGAAATAAATTTCCCTATTTACTTCAATTATTTCAAATACATTAACTTTCATATTTTATTTCTTTATTACGAGTTAAAACCCTTTTAACTAAAATACCAATTTCGGATTTCCAAACTTCTTCAATTAATATTTTAATTAAATTAAATCTTTAAATTCAATAAAATCAATCCTTTTATATTTTAGATAATATCACTTTAGTTAAAGATTCATTTCTTCCCTGTTAAATTCAAAATCCTCCTTTCCCATATTTGTTCGAATTTATAAATTTCTTTATTTCTTTTATAATTCCTTATTTAATTTATCCGAATTCACTAGAATTATTTAACTTGAATTTTACTCTTTTATTTCTTTCCAAAAATCCAATTCAATTGCTTTTGATAACTCATTATACTGGGAAATTCAATCCAACCAGATTATCCAATATAAATCATCATAGGATATCAACAACCATATCACAGAATATTTAAACAAAATTAAATATTTTGAGGAATCCAGTTGGATCCCTCCAACCTGTTTCCCTGCATCCACAGATGTTAGCACAATACCAATTCCACTTCGAGGTGGAATATCGCGGTATATGGGTTTTATAAAATATCATCCGCTATTATGCGGCGCATAGTGTCTCATCCGCTATATAATGCGGAAATATCAACAATTCCAATATATACATATGCCAATATGTATATATTGCCATATACTACTATATATATATAGCACATCAATCAATGCAATCATCCAATCAATTATTTAAATTTAATCATTTAAATTTAAATTCAACTGAGTGAGATTAACTCACCTTTAATTCGTTTTTGCAGTCCACTTCAATCCTGATTTGATTTCCGGTTTTGACCTTGAATAAATATTAGACAGTTTATTTACTATTCGACTAAATTGAATTATAAAATTTCATTTGATAATTTAATTAGCCCGTGATTTGTTTTTATTGGAAACAAATACTTTTAAATTTTAAACTAACAATTGGTTTTTAAACTAATAATTTATCTTTATTATTATATTATTATTATTATTATTATTTTCAGCTTCCTATAAAACATATAAATTGAAAACTGCGTTCATATACATATATCTCATCATGTAATTATTCTTGTCTGTATTAATTAATTAATTAGAATAAATTACCTTCAATTGCAGATCGAATCGAGCAATGAAGATGCTGCCTTCCCGAAACTCTTGCCAACACCGAAATCTGCCACTTCCAGCCTGCTCGTGAACGAGCTCCACCTCCCAAAGCTAACCACTGAAACCCTACTTCGTGAATCTCGCTGCTCGAACGAACCCTAGCCCTAACGACGTTCGATCACTACTGTCGAGTCCACACTCGTCGTCACAACCACATCACGAGATAGCCGCGATTCTCTGATGTCACCACGCCACAAGCAACCGCGACTGAGTTCCACCAGCTTCTACACGCCGCCGCACGCGAAAACGAGAACCCACTGTCTCCAACATCGTAAGCACCAATACCATTTCTGCCCACGCTGTCATCGCGAGCATTCATCACCTCACGACATCGCCTGATCAATTCGAGTTCAACTATGCCTACAGCTTCCCCTTCCCCCCGTTCCACTAAACATCGGCGCCCCTCCAACTACGCAACCCAGCCTCGCGTAAAGCCATCGAGCAACCCAAGCTGTACGCGATTTCTTCTAGAAATCGAAATCGAATTCGTTCGATTTGAATTAGGGAAGCGGTTTCGATCTGAAAAGAAGGCCATGACTTTGATTTGTAATCGAATTTGATTTCGATTTAGGCCGCGTTCATTCATTTTTTTCGTTTCGGCTGTAATATTTTAAAAAGAGGAGACGTGGGTTCTAGCAGGAGGTAGCGTGTTGAGGAATGGGTAAAGTATGGCGATAGATACAGGCTAGGTCTGCTTATAGGGTACTAATAGATTTGAAATTTTATATTGTTATATCCAAAAATATCTCAGCTATCAAATGTTAAACGTATTACTTGTCTTGCGTGAGAAGATAGTCTCACCACTGTGCTGTTGATGTTGATAAAACTTTAACAGTTGATAAGATGAAAGATATTTAAATTAAAACGATTAACCATTGTTTAAGCGTTTTTATCTCGTACGCTCACATAACAACTCTGAACGCTACGAAAATTGAAATCCGGTAATAATTCAATATTACGGATCCAATGAAACTGGTTTCGTCGAATTCCGAGACTGTGCCTCGGAAGGCTATTTTAATTTCAATTTAAACGTTAAAATTTCAAAACTGAATAAAACAGTTTGAAATTACATTCTGAAGCTTCTATTATCTTTAGTATTATCATTACGAATTTTACGAGCTTTCAAAATATTTTAAATTAGCTTAGAATGCCAGATTTACTATTTTATCCAACTTCAAATAAATTTAATTTAATTATTAAATTACTCAATAAACAACGATATTTGAAATTTAAGTTTATAATTAACCTCTGAATATTTAAAATTAATTAAATATTCCAATTTCAAATGCTCAAAAATTCCGGGTCGTCACAGTTTTTGATAATCGGATATTTGTGTTTCTAATTATCGCTTGTGATAATTAGCTATTTGTTGATTCTGATTATTGTTTTTGATAATCGGATATTTGTGTTTCTAATTATCGCTTGTGATAATTGGATATTTGTTGATATGATTCTGATTATCATTTTTGATAATCGGATATTTGTTGCTTTTAATTATCGCTTTTGATAATTAAATATTTGCTGGGTTGGGATTTAATTATCGCTTTTGATAATTAAATATTTGCTGATTTGGGATTTAATTATCGCTTTTGATAATTAAATATTTGCTGATTTGAGATTTAATTATCGCTTTTGATAATTAAATATTTGCTGATTTGAGATTTAATTATCGCTTTTGATAATTAAATATTTGCTGATTTGGGATTTAATTATCACTTTTGATAATTAAATATTTGCTGATTTGAGATTTGATTATCGCTTTTGATAATTAAATATTTGCTGATTTGAGATTTAATTATCGCTTTTGGATAATTAAATATTTGTTGATTTGAGATTTAATTATCGCTTTCGATAATTAAATGTTTGCTGATTTAAGATTTAATTATCACTTTTGATAATTAAATATTTGCTGATTTGGGATTTAATTGTCGCTTTTTGCTAATTGAATATTTATTGATTTGAGATTTGATTATCGTCTTTGATAATCGAATATTTATTGATTTGAAATTTGATTATCGTCTTTGATAATCGAATATTTATTGATTTGAAATTTGATTATCGTTTTTGATAATCGAATATTTATTGATTTGAGATTTGATTTTCGTCTTTGATAATCGAATATTGGATGATTTGAAATCTGATTGTCGTTTGTAATAAGTAGATAATTGAAGATTTGTGTTTCCTGATTATCGTTTGTGATAATTAGATATTGGTTGATTGCTGATTTTATTAAATGAGATTTACTAGTCTCTAATTGAGTCTAGATTATGTTGACTTTATTGAATTGCTATTTTCTATCTATCTCTGTTGATAGTTAGAGTTTACTGATTATGGAGTTTGTGTTTTCTAGTTATTTGTTGAATAACTAGATATTTGCAGTTTGCGATGTGTGATTTGTGTTTCATAATTATCTTTGTTGATAATTAGATTTGTTGTTTTCTAATTATCGTATCGATAATTAGATATTGCTGTTTTGTGATTTCTGAATTTCAGTTATCTAAATGGTAATTGAATGTGCTGATAATTGTATTTATTCAGTCCTGCTGTTTTCTGATTATCTATTTGATAATTAGATTTCATTGAGAATTTGTGAATTTCTTTTATGCAGTTAAAAGATTTCTTTGGTGTTTGTGTCCTTGACCTTATTTTTCTAGCTTAACCAGTTTATGTTAGAAAAAATAATTGTTATTGACGCCTTTAATTATGAAAATTGCGGGGACACAATTTTTATAAGGAGGGGAGTCTGTAACAACCCGGGGTTTCATAACAGTTGATTATTGTCAAATGACGATTTAATTTGTTAGACAATTGCAATTGGAATTTTATTCAAGTTGAAATTCGTGCATAAATTGTTAAGTGCTTTTATCAGTTGTAAATTCTTTTATATAATGGTTATTGGAGTTTGTATATCAGGCAGAAATTCTTTTGAAAATTTTGTTAAAGTAGTTTGGGCTTTAAAACTTGTTTTTGACCCATGTTTTATGTGGTTGCCGAGTTATTATCACCCCATTCTCCATTTTCTTCGTTCAAAACCGATTCCCCTTTCATTTTCGAAAACCCTAAACCTAGAACGAAAGAAAATTTGAAATGGCGACCTCGTGTTTTCGTTCGACCTCGTTCCTCGCTGATTGAAGGTTAGGGCTTCGTTCCCCTTTTCTTCAAATAAGGGTTATTGTTGTGAAGCGCCGCTGGTATCATTCGCGTCTCCTTCCGATTAGCCATACTCGTCTTCGTTTCGACAAAGTCGTTGCTTTCGTCGATTATTGGCTGCTCGAAAAAGGTGAGTAATTAAATTACTCACATCTAATTTCGACTAAGTTTCAGTAGTTCGAATTGGTTTAATGATGATTCGCTTGTTTAGGGTTTGAGCCCCTTGTTTTTGTTCGTATATAATTGTTCGAACTGAATTGAGTTGACCATTTATTTTCGTTCGCTGTTGGAAACTGATGTTGCTATGAGAATCTCTTATGTGACTTTGGCTCGATCGTATTTTTGCTATTGATATGATTTTTATTCGGCAGTTCGATTTAGTTGATGTTGATGATTTTTGGGTTGTCGACTTTGGCCATTCTTCGGCCACTCGATTGTGGTTAAACTTGTATCTTGATTTTCATTTGCTTTGTTGGCCTCGGCCTTGCTTTCTCTAATGAACTGCGATTATGTTGGGTTCGCAGCCACCACGGATTGCTTCGTAGTGGCTTCGGTCACTTGATTTTATATATGTGATTCTCTGACTTTGTAGTACCTTTGGCCTTGAATTTGGTATCACTGACTTTGGGCATTTAATGATTTGGAATTTGCAGTTGTTCTTGTTTGTAACTGCAGTTTCATTGTAATTTTGATACTTATTCGATTACTGTATTGGCTTGGGGTTTGTTCGAACTTGATGCATTTGGATTTGAGCATACTTGAGTCTTGTTGTTACGAGCACATTAATGCCTTCACTTAGCTCGCGACTGCTCCTATTCAATTCGATTAAGGTGAGTAATTGCTTCACTCACATCTTGTTCGATGCTAGTTGAATTTCGATTTTGTTCCAATTTTTGTTTACTTGGATGAGGGACTTCACTGTTTTGGTTGATTCCCTTACTGGACACGGTTTTGGTTTTTGGGCATTTTGTTTTCGTGAATTTTCTGATAATGTTGATTAGTTTTGTGCTCGACTGTGGCCAATAATTGTCGACTTCGGCTTTGATTCGAATTTTGATTGCATTGTTATATTGCAGTCCTCAGGTTGATAGCATATATGTTAGTCATTGACCCTTTGTATATAGCACCACTGTAGTCCTAGCTTTATCTTCACTGTAACCATATGTAGGTTATGTTTTCATTGTATGTCTGCATTGGGTAAACTTTGGGTTTCACTTGGATTGTTTAGTATCAAGTACATGTTATTGCCATCCACTCGAATTCAGTTGCATCCATTTCTACGTTCATTGATACTGTGTTTCACGTGGGTTGCAATTCAATGTTGCATTCCGGTATATGCAATTGCATAATTCTAAACATGCTACTTGCTTCGAGACAGTTGCATTCAGTTGCATTGTTGGTCTTCTCGTGTCTCAGTGATACATTTGTATTCGAGTCGGATGTTTTTGAAAGCTGGCACTGTCCAGTTTCACCGTTGCCCCTCTGATTTGTTTTGCCATGAGCAGTTGGTTATGTACATTCATTTGTGTACATATTTCATATTCATTTGATACACTGTTGTGGTTGCATCTTTGGTCTGCATGTCCCTGCGCCTTCTCTGCTTTATTTTGTTCTTTTGGTTCCACTGTAGGGCTTTGAGCCTTCTTGTTTATGCTCAGATCATTTCGAGTTTTGTGCTTGCAGCTGAGTTTTTTTTTGTGAAGTTCTACCATGTAATTATGTTGTGGCCATAGTTCCATTTTGTTGTATTTTGGATTACATATGTTGACTGGAGCCTTTGGTTGTTCTACTACAACTTTGGTTTGCATATTTGATATGCGGTAACTTATAGCACTTGACTCCGGCTGTTTCTTTGATAGTGGACTTGTTCACTGTTTCCTTTTTGCTTGAATTGGTTGAGATTGGTTTGTTGGTTCTTGATGGTTTTAGGTTGATTTTTGAGATGTTACAGCGAGTTGAATCCAGTCCCAAAGACTTGGGTTTGACCCTGTACACGAATGTAACTTTCATGGTGCATTTGTATGTAATTGTTCCTCTGATTTGAGTTAGTTAATTCTGTTGTTTTGGTTCATTTATATTGACCCCTGCAGTTTTGATAGCTGTTAGTATTCACTGTTGTGATGCTTTCACGTACTGTGTGGCGAGGCAGTGCACGCGTGCGTGTACTGCAGCCACACAAAAATTTGATTGATTGATCATTTCGAGATTTTAATTATCTATTTAATAATTGGAATTTGTTGTAAATTGCCGTTTAGGCAATTCTGGAGTTTTCGTATTATCTTCATAGATAATCGTTTTATATATCTTGCTAGTGATTTAGATTAGCTGATTTGTTGTTTAACACTGTTTAGTGTTATATCTGTCGTTATCCAATTCTCTTATCGAGAGTCGGATATACGAGACTTCTGCGACAGTCGTCTATTGAGATTGATTATTATTGTTTCTGTGCATTAATAACTGAGTTTGAATTAGACTGACCCGTGTATTATTTTCTTTTGAATGTAATACTCGGGTCAGACCCGAGTTATTTCAGGTTGTAGATTTCCTGCTTTGAGTTGCTGTTCGGGCTATGAAGACTTTTTATATCTTCTGAAGTAGTTTTCGTCGTTTTGTAGAAGTCGTGTCATTGTATAGGATGATATGTATTCATGTATATTAGTTGATAATGTACTTGTATACATAACTTCCAGAGTCGACAGTTGTAGTTGTATCATATGTATTGTGTCAACTATATTGTAACTGACATCAGTTATATATATATATATATATATGAGACTTTTGTTTTATCTGTGTTCCGCATTTATATTATCTGTGTTATTATTATATCTAATGTCCTAAACTATTATGAACCATCGTAGTTTGTTTTATACTGGTAATTGGGTATGTCGATGGGAGTAAATAAATAAGATGAAAAATAAAAAGTATATACCACTCCTATCGAGGTAACCAATACTAGTGTAAGGCCAACTACGGATGGCCGCTCCTATCCAGCCTTATTCTTCGTAATAATAGACAGTATTTCTTTTAATACTCTTTGTTATTATGAGCATAGAGGTGGGGCGTCACAACTTTCATTTTCTAAAGTTTACTTGTATAATATTCTATTACATACCATATTTAACATTACAACTTTTAATAATTTGGTAAGTTATATATATATGTGTGTGTCTTTTAGAATGCAATAAAAGGTTACACAAGTTTACATGTTTATTTTAAATCAAAAAGTTCAATAGTTACGTTTCCTTATTTTCATTTCCATTTTATTTACAGTTTACAAATTTCCAATTTCTTATTTATTTCATTTATCATTTTAACATCAAATTTCTTATTTTCATTTTAGAAGTTTCCAATCATTAATATAGTCAAGGTTTCATCCATTACAATAATTTCAATTTCTAATTTATAGAAACTTAAGAACTAAACAACCGGGTTTTATTCCAATTAATTCAAAATAATATATATAATCATATCTTCTATATATATCAGATCATATTTGAAATTCAAAATTAAGATTAATTTATCAAAACAATTATGTAGTAAAATTACTACAGCAGTCTCCCCACTTTGAAACTCGAAAATGAACGTCGATGATGCGTGCACTCATCACTGAAATTATTTTCCAGCGACAGAGAGGGGAGTACAGAACTTATTTCCTTTAAAAAATTTCTTTTAAAACATTTTTTTCAAATCATCTTGAAATATTGATATCAGAAAATACATCTAAATACTACTAGTATTATATTCCAAAAATTTTCGAAAGAAATTATCAAAAATCCCGGAACTTCAGTTCTAACTTCCAATTTATATTTACTTTATTTGTAAATCCTATTTTTCAATGAATATTTATAAAATTTCTCTATCTAACAAACAACATATTACATCCAACTATATCATTTATAAAATTTATTATTTTACAAAAATATATAATAGGAAAAATTATTTCATTTACCTATATTTCAAAACAAATATTGTGTCAGCCTGCCCTATTAAGTGTTTAGAAATCCCTATCAATGTCATAACGTCTTATGCACCGACCAATTTATAAATACAAAACGGAACAAATTAACACAATACAAAAACCTTTTATAACACTAACAAATACGCTCTCTCATATATATACACTCAGTAACTCATTCTAGGGTATTACTACCCTATTTCTAAAGAGTCAGACCCCACAAAGCTAAGGTTATCGCTAAACCAAAGCTCTGATACCAACTGTAACGACCTACCTTTTTGGACGTTTTAAGCAGACACACACGTCATACTCAAACCATTCAAAAGGGCAGATTGTTATGGGGTAAATAAGAAAAAGAGAAAGAAATAAAATAGATACAGAATCTCGCAGCGGAATGATAAAATATAATAATCAAATAACAGTTCATGAAGCTGTTTAAAATACATTTGATTATCCTTTACAACACAAACGTCAGTGTTACATAAATAGGAGTAAATAAATAAATGCAGCGGAACAACATGATGTAGTAGAATACATATAAAAAAATGATAGTACAAATGGTCGTCTTCGTCCTCCAGAAATAAGGTCTTCAACCCTGAAATGCTCAGGCTGACCCGAGCGAATTTGAAAAGACAAAACACTCGAGTCAGAACTAAAAGATCTTATGTAAGTTAAATCAACGGTAAATATGCGTGTGACGATATCAAAGATGTTTACGGGGTTTGACATTCCCTATCCAGTGTCTAACGTGAGTGCAATAACTTAAGAGATGTTCGGGATTCACATCTCTTAAGGATCCATTAAACTATCAACTATGTAGTACAATACGCTATTATAATATGTCTACAGTAAAGTAAAAGTATTAAAATAGCGTTAAGGCCTTACCCATATCCCCCTTAACACATTTATATATTCCCATAGTCTATACAGTACCGTAACTCCTTCGTAAACTGTAGGCTATCAGAGGGCACTTCATAGGTATGGTACAAAACAAACTCATAGAAGGCGCGATAAGGCATGCGACAAGGCACTCGAGGCAATGCCCAGGGTAGATATACCAATTGCGTATCCGGACTGGTGGTAACGCATAACAGCTACTACCGCCCACCTTGGAACACACTCCAAAAATCAAATCAAGGGGTGGCCACCTAATCAATCACATGGTCAGAATATAGTATCGAAGAAGTGTGCCCGATAGGAGGAATGACTTCACTTGGCCCGACATAGTTCCTGATTTAAGCCACATCAAGCTGACTCACGGGAGTCAGGGTCACGTAAATACCTCATACATAATCGTTCACCAAACTATCCTACTTCATTTCTGGAATCTTCACCACATACACAGTTGTTAAAGTGGTTTTTGGTATTGGCAGAGAGTATGACAATATCCGATCTCGGTCTCTTTAACAACCAAACGCTTATTTCACACCGGATGGTTCTTTTACATTTCAAAAGTTAATTTACAATTTATATCAAAATATCACATTCAATTTTAAATCATATCTCTTTCGAAATCATATTCACTTTCAAAACCATATTCATTTTTAAAATCGTCTTCACCTCCAAAATCATATTTACTCAATTATGCCATTTCATAAAAATATCAATTCCAAATTCCAACTTAAGTTGTATCATTATTAAGGATTTTAACTATAAATACTTCAACTATACACAATTTGCAATTTAAGAAAATAGTTGATATAGTCATAAATTGTTTAATAGTTTAAAATAGTTTAAATAAATTAAAATAGTTTAAATAGTAAAATAGTTTAAATAGATTTAAATTTGATTTAGCTAGATTTAAATTGATTTAAATAGATTAAATAGATTTAATTAGATTTTAAAATGTTTAAATAGATTAATTATAGATTAATTAGAGTTAAATTATATTAAGTAGATTTTTAAACATATTAAATAAATTTAAAATAGATTTAAATTATATTAAATAGATTTAAAATAGATTAAATAAATTTAGTTAGTTTAAAATAGGTAAAATAGATTAAATTGTATTATATAGGTTATAATAGATTAAAATAAATTAAAATAAATTAAAATGGTTTAAATTGATTAAAATAGTTAATTTAACTAAAATAGTTTAAATTAGTTTAAAAAAAATAGATTTCAAAGTAATATCCAAACATTTCAATAACTCAATTTCGATAATTCATTTGTATCTGATGCTTCGACTTTGAAATTCAAATAAAAATCAATTCCAATTCATTAATCAATTCCAATTTCAACATTTAACACTTGGATTATCGAAAATAATTCAGTTTATACAAACCACTTTCCATTTCAAAATACCAGTTAACTGATTCAAAATTTAAAGATTCAAAAATCATTTAATTTAACCAAATCCGGTGTCCGTATATAATTTTCTACCGTAGGGTCAAGTGATACGGATATTTATCATTTTAATCCATAACTTAATTTTTTTACGGTTACATATCATTTCAAACCGCAATCCCAAATTTAAATAAAATCCATAAAATCGCTCGAGTCTATCATTTCAACCCATAACGATTTTTCCCTAATCTATAGGTCGTTCGGGTATGTATCATTTCAACCCATAGGGAACTTACAGAGTGATAACAATATATAAATCAAACATAACATCCAATCATCCAATATCAACAACCAAACATCCATCATAATCATCATCCAATTTGACCAAAAATTTCAACATATAACAGATTATCATTTACAAGTAATTAACTGGCAATTTAAATTCAATAATAAATTAAATGACAATTTAATTCAAAATAAATTCAAATTAAACGATGATTAAATGCAGTAAAAGTCAAATTTAATCAGAATAACAAATTAAACATACCAAACATAAATCAATCGATTTCTAACCGCATTATAAATTTAATTTAACTAACATAAGAAATTTTAGAAGTTGTGAGTGGGTTAAAACACTCACCTTTGAATTTAAATCGATTTAAAATCTAATTTATGCCCAAAATTTGAACGGTCTCAGAATTCATCCAAACTAGAGTCAAAATGTCCAGAATTTCAATACGATCCCAGCAAAACAAACCGCGTACAAATTGGACCTCGTATGTAAAAGTTATGCAATTAAGAACAATTGAATTTGAAATTTGAATAAAAAATACAGTCATTCACGATGCCACATCATCACGCGCTCTCACAAACCATACGCACGAACTCTCGAACGCGCCCCCCATCTATTAGCCACCACGAACTTCGCTATTGACCATGCAACCACGACCAACTACACCTCGATCGCGCATCACCATCTCTCCCCTCACCCTCGGCCGTGCCCAACGAACCCCCTCCGAACGCCTCCGCCACCCTCTGTTCGCAGCGCCGCCGTGAACTTTGTCGCAATTTTCTGGCAAATTCTGACATCCTTCAGGCGAGCGACTACATCCCCGAGACCTGCTCGACGAGCTCTACCACCCCAAGCCTCCTGATCGTCGCCAGGGTGAAGATCCACCGTTAAAAATGATAACCCTAAATGGACGGCCGAAACTAAATCATCAAATTTTGGCCGCATAGAAATCGCAATCGAAAAACAGACTGTAGATTTGACTTGCGCTCGTCGAGGGCTTTCCAACGGTATATAGTTTGTTAGGGTTTGGAGGAGTTTGATTTTCGATTTGATTTTTGGTTTGCAATTGAATTTGGAATTGGGAGTTTGTTCTCTGCTATTGGAGAGGAGAAGCCATAAAGAATTGTATGTATAGAAATAAGAAATGGATAGGGTTTGTAATGAGCTATTTATAGGCAGATCGGAAATAGAACGAATGGATTGGATCGATTTGGGTTTGAACGATAAATGACCCGAAAAGCCCGTTCTGCCTCCGGAACGAAAATGGATCATCCCATATATCAAAATGGATGTTTTCGATATTTTTAAATTCAGTGGAACAGATTTCAAGTCCAAATTCCATCATATGAAGAAGTTAACTTAGAACCAGCTTATTTCGAATTGATTTCAATTAAATTGATTTCTAGGCGTTTCGAGCCCATACAATCAAACGACAAGTCCGATCGCTACGAAACTTGAAATCCTACAATAAGTCACTATTACGGATCCGATGAAACTTGTTTCGTCGAAATCCGAGACAGTGGCCAAAATGGCTATTTTCACACTAATTAAATAAATTAATATTAAATTAATTAAATCACATTTTTATTTCAAATTTAATAACCAACAATTTTCATTATTTTTGATTGCTTGGACATTTATAATAATTTAAAGTAAATTTACATATAATTTCAGTGTTAATTATTACATTAGTTACAGTGTCCAATTTCAACTGAAATTAAATCCAATAAATAAAATTACATTTCAATAAATTGGTTATGCTTTGATTTCAATCGTTATATTCAATCAATTATTACTCTAATAACATAGTTAATATTTGTTGATATCTTATTTCACTAATATGCTACAATTTCCAACTTTTATTTGTATTAACTATTATAATTCAATTATATTGAAATTTTGTCAATTTTACACATTAATTGTAATTTAAAATCCTAATTAATCCCAATTAATCTATTTATCTTGGGTTCATTCTTTTTATTACACCAATTATTTCCTTATGAATTTAATTAACATTTCTATTCATTTTATTACATTCACAATCTTCGGTTATTGTATTAACTCACATGAACGTAACATTTATTTGTAATTGATTTCCAATTAAATCTAACAGACTAAATAAATAGGTAACATATAATAGTTTGTCACCATTTACTTTTAGTCACATTAATAAGTTATTATTTACAACCAAATGTTATAATGACCACTACAACACAAATTTTATTCAACTACAATTTATTACACATTATTACATAAATTTATCAACAATTAAATTATTAATTGCTCTTTAAATCCAAATATCCATTAATATATTCATTACTATCATTTATTTACAATCGATATCAATTATAACCTTTTTAATCCTTTTAAATAAATTGGAATTTCATTCAAAGCAATTATAAATTACCTTAAATTAATACTATTACATTTTATTCCAATTATATTCTTATTATTTAAATCACAAATTTTTATTTCTTCCAACATTAAATTACAAACTTCTTTTAAATTAACTATTTTTAATTATCGAAAATTACGGGTCGTTACAAATAGCCCATTAAGTGTATTAATGAACTAAGTAGTAATTCTCATGGTTCATAATCCTTCGTCCATATGTAGTAAGCAAAATAGTGTTTATGCATATAAGCGCTTGTTTAGATTGAAGCTCATGTAACTTTATACTAGATAAAGTCATGATGAAACTTAGGGCCCAAAGAGCTCTATTCTATGCATACAAAGTCCAATAGTAGTCAATTTGCATAATTAAGGCAAATAGGCAATGCTGGATATTATTCAAGTCCTTGCTCATATAAATTTCAAAGTTTACAATCACTTGAAGATTTTCCCCAATCCATTCCTCTAGGTCCGTATTCATAGGGATTGAGAAGAGGCGGCATGGTTGCCAAGTGTCACCTTCAACATTCTTGGCTTTCAGCATTATTAAGCCATCTCGGTGGTATTCAGCGCTATGCTTTATTTTGATGATTTTCGACATGGTTTTGTATGTTGATAACTTACGACATCGACATCCATACTTCCTTTGATAACTCTCAATACCACCTTAGAAAATAGTGATTTACGGCCTCTCTTTTAGCATTATTGAGTTACAATATCCATAAAGGCTGGTGATTCATAACATTCCTGGACTCTGCGACATCAATGAGATGTGACATTGATAAGTGGCAAAATTGAATAGAGGCGGTATTGATAAGTTACGACATCAACTTCATGCAACATCGTTTACTGGTGATATGCGATATGGATGAGTTGCGACATCGAAGATATATGACATCTCCAATCATATTGATGACTTACGACAAGCTTCGATCTTTTTGTACTTAACAATTGCTATTGACGACATGCGACATCGGTGGGATGTGACATTAATAATATGTGATGCCTTCATCACATTGATGGCTTATGACATGCTATCTTGTGTTGATGGAATATGATATTGATGACATATGTCATCCACTTTTCAGTGATACTTTAGGACATCCACTTTCTTTGTTGATGAGGTGCGGCATTAGCGATCTACAGTATCCCCCTCTCTATTAGTGCCTTACGATATGCTGTCCTTCAATATCACTGTCTCGATGAAGTATAGTGCTGGTTATATACGACATGCAATATCAAGGACATACAATTTCCCTCTTGTATTGATGGTCTACGACATTACATAATATTGATATGAAATATTTCCTTTAAGTGCTTTGATGTGCAATATTCTTTATCGTATGTTTCTTTGCTTTGTCTTCAACGTCATGAGCTTCGACATGCGATATCCATACTTTCGACATCATTCCACTGATACGAGATGCTATTTTCTAGTGCGAAATGCTTTTGCCTACGTGAGATGCTTTATGCTTTCAAGTTTGATATCTTCATTTGTTATTAAGTTCGACATTGCTTTACATTCATAAGTGTGATAATCCATCACGCCTTTTGATTCGGTATCACTTCATCTTTGACATTCTTATGCTTGATATGATTTAATCTTGGAAGCCCAATTGTTGACTCATTGATTCGACATCATATTCTCTTACTTCATTTTTATTCGCTTTGGAAAATATGTGGATAACACTTTTCAAAATATTTGTAAAGAACAACCAAAATAATTTATCCTAAGTTAAGATCATAAATCTTCCATTTACATAAGTTAAAGTTAAGGGATATCGAGTGCACATATATGGACTATTCCTTCTTCAAACACTTTCAGACGTACTTCAATTCAACAAACAATCCAAACAACTATTTAAACATCAAGTCAAGGCTACGGCACATGTTATAGAAGGTAATAAGAGTGATATTATACAATACAAATTTGTCATTTTCTTTTAAAAGCAAGAGGGGTCCATAGTTAATAGCTTTAATTAGTTGATGTCACTTTAACTTTATATTTGCACACACACATAAAAAAAATACATAAAAAATAGTGAGATTACTCACCTAAATCCAGGCCAACACATGCTCAAATATAGAAGATCAAAGAACCACTTTCTACCATGCAACCAAAACGAACGCAAACTCAAACCATGCTTACGCACGCCATCTCCCTTGCCTTCAAAATTGCTGATTTTTCCAATTTGTGACCCACTTCCACTTTGATTTCACACTCCAAGTTTTTATAATTTGTTTATAATATCATGTGGAGATTTCGATCCAAATTTTATAGGATTTGATTTTGTTGAGAATTAGTTATGATTTTTGGAAGTGAAGAGACAAATTTTGGGTTGAAAAACTGGGCCAGTTGAACCACTCACTTTCCGTTGGATTCACCTAAGCTACTCTTCGAACTTGCAAAAGTGATCAACATGAAAGTTCTCCTTATTGAACTACCTATCCAGAGATTACAAGATCATAAAATTTGGTTCTGTATAGAGAAAGTTATGGCTGAAAGAAGAGAGAGTATTTTCTGGCTTGTATATTGGCTGTGATATTTTGTTTTGCTAAAATGTTAAAAATGATTCAAGAGTAAGTGTGTGTGCTAATATAGGTTTCAAGGGAGTGTTATGTAGTCCTACTCTTACCCCTATTTCTGTCCATGGAAGGCTCACCCTTCCATCTGCTCCCATCGCCTCACCATATGCTTCTACTTTACACCTTCACAGGAAACAAAACAAGATAACACCTCCCTTTCATCTTACCTCCCATTCATCTTACCTCCCTCCTAATTACTTCCCAAATTATACTAACGATGTTTTAGTGATAATTAATATTATTTATTATTAATGTTCTCTTAAGTAAATAAGTGTATGTAAAAAAAATTTTGAACAACTTTCGTTGAGTAAAAAGTCGTTTATCAATAAAATGATTTTTGGTCACATTATCGATTTTTCTTCAAACTATTTATTTTGTAAACAAATTTCAAAAACATGCTTACCGCCATTATTATTAAATTCAAAATTTAAATAATTCAGATATTTAAATACGAAGTGTCCGAATTTTGGGTCGTTACATTCATCGAGTCACTTAGTTGGGTCGAGTGGAAGTATTGGAAGTGAAGCGATATTTAAGAGATGGTTCATTTTCTCAGTTATATGGGGTTAGTATCATGGTCAATTTAAGTCAACACAAAGTTAGAGTCTCTGGCTATAGCAGTTCGGTTAATAATAATTGTTATTATTAAACCAAGGACTTTGTGTTTGGAATACAGAGTTGAATATGGATGATACTGGAATTTTAACCATTACCAAATTCCATAAGTCCAAAGTGATATAACTTTGACGAAGAGAATTGGTGTAAATAAAAAGTCATAACCGACTGACGCTTAACAAAGTTAAACTGGATTTACCGAAACCAAGTAAGTGATAAATTTGGCCAAATGTCACTGCACCTGCTAAGTGACGTGTGAACATTAACACTCACACAGTTCGATGCTAATCGTTAACCAAATTTTCACCTATGAGTCACACAATGAAAATGATGAATTATCTATTGACGAAACGATTTAATTAGTTTATAATTGTTATAAATTAATTAAATTAATTAATATTTATGAAATATTAATTATAAAATTTTAGTAATGGTTTTAGGAATAAATATTATTAAATATATTTGTAATAGTTATAAATATATCAATTGATATACGATATCGATAAGCGATTAAATTTAATTTAATTGAATAATATTTTCTACAGGCTTAAATGAGATCTTGGCCCATGATGTTGGGCAATCATTTTAGGCTAGAAGAGAGCTGAAGGGGGCGGCTCAATTAGGTTAGGATTGTTGGTTTTGGATGGCTCAGATTAAGTGAGAACTAGTATGATATATGATCCACTATTTTTCTCTCTTCCATCCACTATTTAAACAACTCTAATCCTAATTAAAAATCAATTTTTTGCTGCCATTTTTATCTTTTATTGTTGGACAACTTCAACCCTAGGATCCCCACCATATCAAGCTCAAATCAATTCAAGATCAATTACTATACGATAGCCAAAGGTCAACAGTGCAAGGATTAGCAGTCCATTGAATCGAAAAGCTTATAAGAGAAGAAAGTTCATCGTTATAAGGTATGCTATAAGGCATTGGTTTTCATGTGTATTATTTATTGAATCATAGTATATAATTTCTGATTAACATTCTGTTAATATATATATATATATATTATTGTTAGTTAGGTGAGATTTTTATGTGTATTGTTGTTGTCACAAGCTAGATTGGTTATATGCATGTATTCATTTAAAAAACCAATTTATTTACATGTATCAGATATGTACAGCCGAATTTTAAATATAATAATAATACTACTTTATTATTTTTTATATATGCACACATCATTTAATTATGTATATAGTTCATATTTAGCTATAATATTATTCTATGATAATAATTAATCCTATGATTTTATATACGTTTAGTTACGGTAATAATAATTTTCAACAGCTACAAAATATTTTTTATAATTATTTATTATTTTTAATATTATTTAAATCAATATACTATCTAAATAAATCATATAAAATAAAATATGTTTCAAAAATTATTTATTTAAATTTATAGAATTATTTTCACATAAGAATAGTTTTCGGCCCAAAATGATAATTAAAAATCAATTTTGTTAAATTTCAAAAGTTATTACAAATAAAGGCCGAAAAACATTCAATTAATTAAAAATAGATTTTGATGAAAAATCATGAATTTTTTTCAAACTTCAAAATATCATATGATTTTCTAAAAATTTTAATAGAATGTTTCGTAAATATTTTATTTATTTTTGAGTAAATAAATCAATTAATATATATTTTAAAATAATAAAATCAATAATTAAATTATATTGCTATATATACGATTTGTAATTATAAAAAATTATTTTGATAATTAATATATATTTAGGTATTATAAATATGTCTAAGTATTAAAATATTTCTATATTTAAAAAATATATTATTTTGTAGTTATAAATATAAATAGATATATTTCGTTCATAATTTAAAAAATAAATTTTTTAAAATAATGTATATTATGTGTGTATATATATTATTTAATACTTATTATAATAATATGCTTATGTATTAATTATTTTTTGTGTGTGCATTTATATATTTTATATATACATATTGAGAAATATAAATATATATTTTGAATATTTTCATATACATAAAATTATTTTGAAGAAAATTAACATATACTAATATATATATGATATTTACATAATCAACAATACATACATATATTTGAACAACATACAATACGTATATGATGAGCTAATTTGTCCGTTGTGATGTAAATCCCAACATTTATACACGGGCATGTTATACCTTGCACGGGCTTACATGTTACTCATGCATACACATACATATATGTATATGATATGTATGTATATATTTCTATGTATTAAAATATAAATAAAATAAAAATGTATAATTTATAAATTTAAATAAAATAAGGGATTTTATTTAATAAAATTTAGAAATGTTCTAAATGAATTAGACTTCACAGTCCTAATATAGATCCGATAAAGAATTTTTTTTTGAAATTCACCCATAACCTCCGCTCAGGGCTAACCCAGTTTTAACAAATGATATTATTGCTTTGCACGTACCAATTGCTTCGGTTGTTAAGCGGGTACCAAAGCAAATGATACTATATGCTTCGTTTGTTAACACAACCGAAGCAAATGAGATGAGATAACGGGCATATTACGTCCTAGTGGATGTTCTTATCTTTGCAGCTTCAAGCTATGTTTGTCTCTTCCTCAGCGAATCAGATAAATAATAACTCTTCGAGTAAGTCACCTTTATTGGTCTTGAACTCTGGTGCTTTTCGTTATATGTCTTGAGACTCTTCATTCTCTGCTCTCTATCTTCATCATCTTATGTTCCTATTATGACTGCTAATAACAATCTTATGCCCTTAGCAGGAGTTGAAATGATTATTGCTCTAAATTTATCCATTCCTAATGTTTACCATATTTCAAAGCTTGCAGTAAACCTTGCATTTGCTGGCCAATTATGCGATTCTGGTAATGTAGTTAGATTTACTAATTCTTCTTACTTTGTATAAGATTTGAAGTCTTAGATGTTGATTGGGATAGGCTATAAGGAAGTAGGCTCATATGTTTTGGATGAACTAAAAGTTTCGATTAGTGTTGCAACTAGTATTAATTTATCCTTATTTCATTTGAGTCCTACTTCTTCTAAATTTTACTTATGTTGTTCTCGTGTAGGCTATGTTTCTTCTTCTCATTTGAAATTTTTAGCATCAACAGATGCAGTAGAAAATTTACAAACTCGTGATATTTTCGATTGTAGTATATAAACTTGTAAACTTTTCTTCTTTACCTTTTAATAATAACATTATGTTTCTTTTCCATTTGATTTAAATCAAGTTGATATATGAGGTGATAGAGTTAAAAGTATGCCTTAGGGGCAATTGTATAATTGTTGCACATATTTAACTCGATAACCTATCTTGTTCAAAATAAAAAATGTTTTCTTTCTATTATATACTTGATATATTGAGTTATATTAATTAATTAATCTAATTAAAAATATATCTAATAAAAAATCCATAAATGCTATGTTTTGTGATAGTAGTTACAAAGTGTTGTAACCATGAGTAATTTATCACAATGAAATTAAACATACCGTTTTAGATATTCCTAGTCAAGATGTATTGGGATAGGATATCGATACATTCATTGAGACTAGAGTACGTAATGCTCTCCTAATGTTGGGCAATGTGTACTTATGACTGCTGGGAGAACCAAGGGTTTACGTACTAATAGTTATTAGATAACTATGGAATGACTTATTTAATAGTAGTCTGTTTGTTAATATAATTAAGGTCAAACAAAAAAGTCAATGTGACAGAATTACATAGTTCTCTTGACTTGAGAATGCCATTGATCTTCAATATGGAAGCTCCACTTTGATTATAATTAAATCGTGGCACGACGTCCATCGAACTACTGTAGTTGGGTCGAGTGAAAGCATTGGAAATAGGCCTATTAACAGATACTTTCAAATACAAATAGTGTTATATCTATATCCGTGTCAAAAATTATTTTCGAATATCGGATATCTACATCCGTGGATATAGACAGATCTCAGATAATTGTCATATCCACTAATGATAGATAAATCAAGAAACATAAATGGAAAATTTTAGTTTAACATAAACTTTTTCAATCCATTGATAATTATTGTGTTAAATATAAACAAATATGATGATAATAAATAGTTTTGAGTAGTTAATATGCATTTGATGTGTATAATATGAACTTTTAACTTAACAAAACAATAAATAGATATCTTTCATTGTACTAAAATATACATAATTTAAACTATAATCATGAAAATAACCGAATGGATAATTTTCGATTGCAGATGTCTTCGTATCCACATCCACATCTATTTTTATGGATCTTGGATATTTATCCACTTCACAGATACATATGTGAATGGATTTTGGATTTTTTGGGTATCCACTGACAACCCTGATTGGAAGTGAAACACTATTCAAGAGAAGATTCGTTTCCTTAGCTATATAAGGTCAATTCATAGTCAACCAAAGTCAACTCAAGGTCAAAGACTCTGGCCAGAGTAGTTCGGTTAATAATAATTGTTATTTTTAAACTAAAGGCTTTGTATTTGGACTACAAAGTTCAATATGGACGATATTGGAATTTTAACCATACTAAATTCCATAAGTCTAAAGTGATATAGTTTTGATGAAGAGAATTAATATAAATAATTGTCATTACTAGGTAACGCTTAAATTAAATAAAATTAGATTTTACTGAAGCTATATAAGCGATAATTTGTCATAATGTCACACGACCTGCTAAGTGACATGTGAATGTTAATATTCGAATTATTGGACATTAATCGTTGATCGAATTTACACTTAAGAGTCAAATAACCGAAATGTTGAATACTCCTATTACTACCTAATTTAATTAATTATAATTATTATAAATTAATTAAATTAATTAATACTTATAAAATATTAATTATAAATTTTATTTAATTTGTGTTGATCAATATTAAATAATGTCCATATAATAGTTATAAACACACATATCGATATACAATATCGATGTGCGTTTGAATTGGATTTAAATGCATATGAATGTGATCGAGCTTGAAGCGATTAAGAGGCCCAAATAAGGGCTGTTATGGTCGGTCGTAGGAGGGAGCAAAGTGGCTTGAATTTTGATTCAAGAGGGAATGAAATGGTAAGAGAAGAAGGAGGATCTTGATCCCCTTTTGCTCCTTAGTATTTCTCTACTTATTCATCTATAGCCCCATTTTATTTGTGATTTGATTTGGTCGATCCCTATACCAGCCCTCCTCCTCATGTTCAAGCTTTTTTATACACAAAATAAATCAAATTCGAAGATTGGTGGTAGCCGCAGTCAGATTGATAGATTTATTTGAAGGCTAGGATATCGATTCAAGGAGTGATTGGATTCAACATCTCAAGATGTTTTATCTAGGTTTTGGTGAAAGCTAATAATCCATATTTTACATTTATATATGTATAAAAAATTGTTTATTATTATATATATATGATTAGTTAATAAATACTATAACGAATCCATGTATGTTAGTGCCGTCGACATTGGATGTATATGTTTGTTTATATGTGTGTTGATAGATTTATATATATATATATATTATATCATTTAGAAATGAATAAAAAATTCAATTTTTTTCATTTTAATTTGTCTAAAATAATAATATAATAATTTTTAAACAAGATTCTTTTTAAGATATACATACATATATTGTATTCTTAATACACATAAAATTTTATCTATATATATATAATACGATTTTGAATTTTTTTTAAAAAGTTTTTTTAAGCTGCATATAGATTATATATAATTTATTTAAACAAAAAAACTAAGTTTTAAGATATTTACATATTAATAATATATATTATATGCAAATATTTATTTAATAAATTTTATACATGTTTTAAATTACTTTTAAAAAAAGAATTATTTATGTATTTAGACGATTCCTACGCAGATATCAATAAAAAAACCAATTTTTTCATAGAAAACCGCAAAATTCAAATAGTAAAAACTTATTATCATTTTGTCAAATGTATATATAAATATATATATATATTAAGTATAGAATTCTTATTTAAAATAATTAAGGTTTTGATATATTTATTTGAAATGAATATACTAATTTAAATTTGAATTATGAGATATTTATGTAGATCTGGATCTAAGATCTAGCATTTGAATTTTAAATTTCAATTTGAGTTACAGTTATTTATATTAAATTGCAATCACAACATATTATAATTTCAAGTACACATATATTAGACAGCGCATAGGTATGAGGGCGGGCTAATATATCCATTGCGGTGTAAATTCCAACATCTATACATTGGCATGTTAAACCATGTACACCTTTTACGTTGCACATGCATGTACACATATAAATGTATGTGCAAGGCTAGTCGACGTTTTAAGTGTGCCGTCCACTTTTATTACTCAATCGATTAAAGAACAGGCTCCGGATCAACTAAATGGTTTTATAGTGGCTATATCACTAAAACATATGCAAAAGAGGAGAGAGGCAAAGATGCCTTTGCAGCTAAAAATAAGAAATCTAGCACAAAAATTAGGCAAGTCGCCTAAACTACTAACAACCTAGACCAACCCCCCGGGAAGAGGAGGAACTACTACTATCATCAGCCAAATCAGGACCAATGACATGAACACACCTAGCAAAAAGAAGAGCAAGGTTAGGAACAAAACCATGAAAGGCATCGCTGTAGACGAGTTTTCTATCCCAAGTGGTATCCAAAAACAAATTCTTGTTCACTTCACTAATATCACCCACCCTAGAAAGGGTAAGACCTTTATCCTTATGCTAATAGAAATGTATACTCTCAACTTCATTGTCACTAACAAACTTGTAGTAAGTATCAACCTCAGGAGAGAATCTCATATCAGAAAGACCATGAGTCTAAGATTGCTCATCATAGTTCTAAATAATAGTATCAGAAAGAGGCACCATGACCGTGGAATCAACAGGAACATTGACCACCTCAATAATCGGAGGCACAATCTATGGAGGAGAAGTAATAAGAACAGGGCGAACTTTTGGGACCCACTTCCTAACCAGAGGTCGAGGAAGTGGAATCCTATCAGAAAGACAAACAGCAACATCAGCAGGCCTTAGAGAAATGGCTTCCATAAGGTGCCCAAATGTCTGACAGGTCATGCATATATCAGGTTTCCAACTATATCGAATGACAACCTTAGCATTATGACCCTCATGAATTTTGACCTTAAGCTTAGATGGCAATGGCTTGTTGGGAGTAATTTCAATTAAAGCTTTGGCATACACCAATCTCTTTCTAGACATAGTATTAGTATAAAAAAAATCACCTTGCCAATAAGGCTAGTAAGCCAGTCAATCCCAATCATCGGTTGCGGAATAGAAGGGATGTGAGAAAAGTGCGCTCAGATAGGAATTGATAATACATGTTCCTTAGTCTTGTCAATAGATGGAATCCAAGTAGTGATAATGAAAGGCTTCCCTCTACAAGAATCGGATCAACTTCTAGTATACGTTGTCTTTCATCACTTCTCAAGAATTTGAAGTAGAACATTACATTATCAAAATGAACACTAAGGCCACCTCTGGTTTTCCAAACCTGACTACAATGCACTTTGACAAGATGATAAGCTGGATTAGTGTAATGAACAAGGATTTTCGACCCTCGAAAATCGACATCAATACGTTCACTGTATTACATGCCGAACAATCGAATGCCCGAAATACCCGATCGTTAGGGAAAAGAAGAAGAAAGAGGTAGAAGAAAGAACACAACAACACGGAATCTCACAATCGCAGCGGAACAAAATATAATATATAACAATAGATTTTTATACAAAAGAATCTGTAACAGTTTAATACTTACAATCACCAGAGTACACAATCATTACATCAAATCTGGACAGTTCAGTAACAGTCCTTACACAGCGAAAATACAAATCTACGAGAATACGCCTCGTCATCCAGCTCGTCTCCTAAGCTCCATAGCATCCTATCCTGAATTTGAAATGCTTGGTCTGACCCGAGCATCATTATAAAACAACACCCAAGTCAGTCTGGAAAACCAGCGTGAGAAAACACACTCAATTGGGTTATTATTATATTTTCAAAAATCCTTTGAAAACAAGGGTATCTCGTAAGACCACGCCACAAATAAACATGCTGGGTTTTTACCTTACGATAACCAAAACTTTTCTATCAAATCCGTTTGATATTATAATAATGTCTATAGAAAGTAAATAGAATATAGCTGAAATGCTTGCATCTCACGTTCCAGCATAGTTGGGCACAATCAAAACCGTACTAGTGCTTATTGGAGATTGGGTTCCATACAATGGCAGGGCTACTGGGGTACCGTCCGTCACAGTACCTGGCCTAGATCAGTGTACCGAGGACCACTCTCGATCCCCTGCAACACAAGACCGGACTACCCCTTACTGGATAGCCCGAATAAGATCACCCCGCGGTTGGGATCAGCAACCGCCACACAGCCGATGACCTTACCCTACTTGGAAGCTACCCACTTAGCCTTGCTGCACCTCCCCTATTTTATCCATTCCCGGTTGATGAGGCTTGATGCTACAATTACCTTTCAAGAACGAATCTCACTTAGAATGCTCATCGTCCTCCAATGACGATGTTCTGATACCATTCGTTCATACAAGTTGCCCAGGGTTTGGACAAACCGAATCACCGTCTTCATCATCTTCACAGCATTCATTCGTTACGTTCAAATCAGATCGAAGTGGTTTTCGGATAATTAAACCCGATCCCGGTCTCTTCGAAACGATCAGCGCATGGGCCAATATTTATAGTTGGTTATTTAACTATCAAATAACATCCACAAGCAACCATCAGGCCTTAAAATAATTTTCCAAATTATTTATTTCAAAATATCTGCACAAGATATTATTTCCATACTTCAACACTTTGAAAATAGTTTTCAAATCCCTTTTTATTCTCACAGAACAAATTCCAACCCTTGCCCAATACTTATCATATTTTCTCACTCCATTTGATATTCAACACTTGGAAAAATATTCATTTATTTCCTATTTCTTTTCTCAAAAATCATTTACAACTTTATTTGTAAATTCCCAACTCGTTTCGCACGAAAATCTATTTTTAAGAAAATCCAATATTCACCAATTAAATTCATAAATTCCTCTTGATTCGTATCACATCGACTATATCCAAATTTATCACCATTTCTTATATTTGAAATATATCTCACTATTTCTTTTTCAAAACAATTCTCATAATTCGATATAAGTCCACACCATTAATTTATATTTTCCACATATCCACTGATATCATCTTATCTTATTTATAATCCCCGTTTATAAATTTATAAACTCCTTTGAGTTTTTCATCTATTTTATAAAAAAAATTCTATTTATAATTCCATTTTATAATCTTATCCCTTAATAAAATTCCACTTTATTTCAAATCTATTTATCGATTCCACTATCTCTTCCAAAATCTTCAAAATATCCTTCAAGTCCTTAATATATACTTTTATTTAAAATCTCTATTTAACCCAATTTACAAATAGTTAAATATAGCCAAGTTAATTTATAAATTTCTCGTTCCACTCAATTTTCTTTACAAAATAACCCAATTTTCAGTTTAAACCTTTTTCATTCAAAATCCTCTTTTTATTGGCTTCATTTACGGTATTTAAGAATACCAATTTAATTTCCATGCTACACATTTAATAATTCAATTCACACACAATCTAAATCAGTTTATCCATCATATCATATATCAGTATATATATATATAAACAATAAATATTTTTGAGGAATCCTGTTGGATCCCTCCAACCTGTTTTCCTGCATCCACAGATGTTAGTCAACAAATAAAATACCAATCACACTTCGAGGGGGATATCGCGGTATATAGGGTCATCCACTATTATGCGGGGCACATAGGGTCTCATCCGCTATATAATGCGGGAATATCAATCACTCCAATACTAATATATATACTACTATATATATAACATCCAACAGATAAATTATAAATTTATCAATAAAGTCAGGCATCCAATAATTTAAATTTAACATTTAAATTTAAATAGGGTGATCCGAATGAGTGAGAAAATATCGCCTTTATTTTTGTTTTGCAATCCACTTCAATCTTGACTTGGTTTCACGATTTTTGACCTTGTATAAACATTATACGGTTTATTAATATTTGAAATACCCGAACGGTCAATTACCATTTAATAATTTAATTAACTAATAATTTAATTTAAACTAATTTTCCTATAATAAACAATTTTTAGCAACTAAAATAATTAGATAAGTTAATTAAACAAATGAATCAACTTAATACATATTTTTAAATAGACTAGTAAATTTAAAATGTGTGTATGTATATTTATTTTCCTTTTGAAACTACATATATATATACTTATAAAAATAATCTATATAGATTTTAAAAATCTAATTTTTATATAAATTCCACAACATTTAAAAATTCCTATTTTTTCCAAAGCTTATATATATATATAAACTTCTCTATTTTCCTGTATATGTTTAAATTAAAATATGCATGTGAATTTATGTATATATATATTTATATTAACTTTTCACTGAACATGTATATATAAAAAATTTAAATTGAAGAAACAAATTCGCAGATATACCTCACTGGCCAATGACAAACACACCGACCCAAACATCACCAAGAATCGCCACTGGTCGCTCACCGAGTCTGCGCGGCACCCTCGCGACCTTATGCCTTCACGCGAGCCACCCACCACCATCGCCACTTCCGCAACCTCGATCCACTTGCATCGATTGATGCCATCGCCTCTTAACATTCCACTTCGATGACCGTTGCCGAGCCACCCTCGCGCCCAATCTCCCATCACCATGGTGCTCTCTTCGAGCCTAGGTCGCCGCCTCACCTCTTCTAGGACGAGCTCCCCTCCCTCAACAGTTGTGTCACGCCGCGACTTCGATTAAGTCACCTTCGAGCTCGAACAGTAAAACCATGATTCCTATATTTTTTCAGACTTTGGTTTCCTCGATTCGATTGAAACTGAGAATGAGGAAAAGGAAATGCGATTACATTTGAAAAGAAGTTATTCGACCATTTTATTTTTTCTGCGAACTTGATTTTGAATTATCAATTTTCGGCCATTTTCCCCCGTTTTGTGTCGAATGAAAAATTTCGTCTGATTTTGATTCTCTGGTTTAAGAAGGGAGGGAAACCAGGGACTTATGATTTTTGTTGAATGAAAAGATAGGGTAGGGTGGCGTGTGATTTTGGGTAACGTATAGGTTTTAACTTGCAGAAAGACTGCTACGACATTGATTTTTGACTATATATATATATTTATTTATTATATTATAAGTCAAAATATCTCATATTGGGTAATTAAAAATCTATAATTCCTACCGAGGCATGCCGCTAGGCGTTTATAATGTTATACCCCTATTCCGAACGTAATGGAAAAGGTCTCGAGTCCTAATTCGATCGTATGGAGAAAATAGCTTTTTGGACGCAGTTATGATATTGAATTTTCGATATAAATTTTAGCGCTTTTATATCCCGTACGATCAAACGATAACTCCAAAAGTTACAAAATTTGAAATCCAATTATAATACACCATTACGGATCCAATGGAACTGGTTTCGTCGAATTCTGAAACTGTGCCTTGGAAGGCTATTTTTAAATGTCAATTTAAACGATATATTTTTAAAACTGAACAGATCACTTCCAAATTCAATTTTAAAAGTTGCATCATCTTCAGTATTATTAATATAAATTTAACAAGCCTTTAAATTATTTTTATCGAGCTTAAAACTCAAGATACAATAATTTACCCAATATTAAATTATATAATTCAAAAACTAAATTATTCAATAAATTGCTATATTTAAATTCTGAATTTATTTTGTAAATAACCCAAATCTTCATAATCAAAATCAATCTAAATTCAATATTTAAAATCATTTAAATATTCCCAATCAATAACCGAAAAACCCGGGTCGTTACAATTAGAGCCCAAGAAAAAAAGCCAACCAAATAATCAGACCAAAAATCAACTCCCGCTCACATAACCTCGACAGGAGGAACGTAACTCCATTGATCTCAACATTATCAAACGTTTGCGGATAATAGATGCCTGCATTTCTCGGCAACTTAGAAAATAATGACAACCACTTAGGAGCCTCAATAGTAGTAGAGACATGAGGATCAGGTAAACTAAGGCAACCAGCACATTAGCTTCATGGGTAATATAATTGAGATTGACTTTCTTACAAACATCTCGAGTACATACAATTTCACTATCCAAACAACTACTGGCAGCAATTCCTATAACAACATCATACCCAACAGCCATATCCCCAATAGCCAAATCAAGACCAACATCAACACTTAGATTCAGAAAGCTTATCACTAAAGTCCAGCACATTTATATCAAACCATTAACTAACGATACCTATTAACTATATATTAATCATAATACTAATATAATACTTTATAATAAATTAAATAATATATTGATTTTATTTAAAATGAATTCATATAAAATTTAAATGAATTTAAACATCATAGGCCCAATAAGATTCAAAATGGAATAATTGTTTTGAAATTTATCCATTTACCCCACTGGGTGATGGTCTAGCTCCAACAATTGTATCAGAGCCAAATAGCTTATTTGGTCTATATTAGCAGCATTAGGGCTAACTTAATAAAGCCTACCCATATAAGACAGTGTCTAGAAAAGTAGTGTTTAAGGTTGGGTATTGGGTTTGGGTAATCAAGTACTCTGCCCTATTTGGCTATTGGCCCGGCCTAAAATGTTGATATATACCCAAAGGTTATCCCGACATTAGCCTAATTTTCAAAATTGTTTTGAAATTAAAATAAAGGTTTTAATATTTAAAATTAAATTTAAATAATAAAAATATATTATAAATGTTATAATATAGATTCTAAAATTATTTTAAAAATTAAAATAAATTAAATTTAAAATAAAACATATATTATAAAATTTATAATAAAGTGTTTCAAAATGTTTGAAAATGTTATAAAATTAACTTCAGAAATATTATTTATTAATAAGATTAATAAGATAAATGAATTAATTAAATAAGTTAATTAATTAAAATATATAAATGTATAATATATATAATGATATATGTTATGTTATCTTGAATTGTTCAAGACAATACGAATATACAAGCGTGTATAAAAGAATTTTTGAAATTAATAAAATTTAACTAAAATTGTTTAATTAAATAAATTAATTAAAAGTTAATTAATAAATTATATATATATATATATAAGATAAAAGTGTATAATATAAAGCTTATAATATATATATTTAATATAATATGTTATAATTGAATAATATTGTAACGACCCAGAAATTTATCGCTTTGATAGGTGAATATTTAATTAATTTTAAATATTCAATTAATGGATTTAAATAATCAAATAACCCTCTTTTAAATAATAACCAATGATAAGAAATTTGTTTTCGATTTATTTTCAAAAAACAAATAGTTCGAATAAATATCGGTAATAAGACTGAAAATTGTTTTTTCGATAAAAGGTCTCGAAATGCGTGAAATTATCATCCCGAAGCACCGTTATGGATTTTGACGAAACAAGTGCCATCGAAACCAGGATAATAAGAAGATGTACGTCGACGAGCTTCGTGGCGATTGGACGTGATGTGTGGTTGTGCGAGCTCGAGACGCGTTACGTGTTAATTTGAGAATTTAAATAATAATATATATTTATTATAAATAACCCTTACCCCTTCTCCTCTTTATTATTTTCCTCTTCATCTCTTTTTGTACATAAATGAAAGTAGCCACCACCATTCATTAAATTAAATAAGAAGCTATAGACTACGATATAAGCCGTCATTGGATCCGTTGGGTTCGTATGGAGGAGGGCTTTACATCGATGTGTGCGAGAGTGGATGCAATCATGTTTACTGGAAATCAACATTTGCTGGCCGAATTAGGGTTTGCAGCTATCGTCAATTGGGAAGGAGTCGGGCTAAGGCGAGGTTGGCATTGAGTTTCTCGTATGAAGGGGAGTCGGGGTTATCATTTGGAGTGGTGTGATGCAAGATGGGGAGCGCGACATTTCCAGGTCACAATGGTCATGCTATAAGTCGAGCATAATGATTTTGGGTCGATTGCAAAGAGGACGCATAGTGCGACGCGTCAGAGTTGTTAGTCCTTTGATGCGTTGGGTATAGGTGGAGTCTGAAAGGAGAGAAGGTAATTAATTAAGTTAATAAGTTTGTTAATTAAATTTATAAATCCAAATTTTTATCAAATCCATAACCATTGCATACGAGGTCCAAATTGAACACGATCTTTTGCACTGTGCTCGTAGGAATGTTATTTACGCACTGCAACTGATTTCGTTAAGTTTGAAGCAAGTAGGATTTTGAGCTAAATCGAATGCCACTCGATTCTAGACTGAGCAGGAATGCTTAAGCATTGGTTGGGATTTTTATTAGTTAACCAATCTTTGGATGAACACTATATGATATATGTGTTGACATAAATTATTGTCTGTATGCCTGAATTATTTCTTCGGTTGATTTGGTTGAATTTCCGCTTTGGAAAGCAGATGACGTATAAAATGAAATACATGGATCTTAGAAAATTTTGTAGAGGGATCCTATGGGATTCCTTACCACTATTGATTTTGATTACATTTATGTACTTAGTATAAAAATTGTTGAATGCCAAAAGCTCCGTACCTTGGCTTTATTGGATGTGACTTTGATACCGGCCTTATTGTTATTACACTTGGTACATTTATATGGAAAACACTTGTTAGGTACTATAATAGCTCTAGGCAGCATTATAGTATTTTGGAAATACTATTATTTTCCGTTTTTGATTTGAAAATGGTTTTGATTTGGAGGTTGATTTTAAATGTGACTTTTGGAGTTCCCTATGTGATTTTATTTAGAAATGATTTTTGAAATTCTCTATTTTACTCCAAACCTTTTGTTAGTCTTTTCTAATTTATATGGAAATGTTTTAAAAGTATTTTGAGTAGTATTTATTTTAAAAAACGTTTAATATAATAACGAATGTTTATTATAAAGAAAGAAGGGGTTTATCTTTTATAATAAAGTGATTCTACGTAAAAGAAGATAGAAATATTCTGGAATAAATATTCGTGGAATGCTTTAGATAAAATGTTGTATGGAAAGAGATTTATAAATGGTGTTTTATAAATGAAAGAATAGATTTATAAATGATATTTTCTAAAAGGAAAATGATATCATTTTTATAAATCGGAAAAATAAATCACATTTGTGAATTTATAGTAATATATGGAATGATCATTTTATAGAGAGTATTTAGTCCGATCTTGGAACCGAAGATTTGTGATAAATATATGAGACTTAAAATAAGAATATTTATAAAAGGAATTTTATAAATAGAAAGAAGATTTATAAAAGGAGTTTTTAAATATAAAAGAGATTCGTAAAAGGAGTTTTGTAAATATAAAAGAGATTTGTAAAAATAAGTTTTATAAATGAATGAGATTTGATTTCTATAAATGATCATTTTAAACTATGGTGGTAAGAGAAGTATTATTTTCATACTCAACAGTAAATCCCCAAGATACGAAACTTGTTTCTATCTGTGATAATTAAGAATGTATGTCGAGGCAAGGATAGTTCTCTAACTTGTCCGACTTCATTGTTAATCGAGGGATAGTATAAGTTTGAAATCGGAAAGTGACGGTAAGTATATTTGGTCTAATTTCCATATGATCCATTTACTTACACCAAATGTAAATTGGTTTGGTTTTATAATAAACAATGTTTTTAAACGACATTTGTTTTGGCCCATTTAAGTATACTTTTGAAATATGAAATCTTTCATAAATGTTTTATGATTATACTTATACCATTAAGATAAGTATATGGTCACATTTTCTAAGTATTGAAAGTGTAGTGTTTTGTAAATATACTTTTACCATTGAGATAAGTATATATTTACATTTTCCAAGTATTGAATGTGTAGTTTTTTGTGAATACCGTTGAGATAAGTATATGGATACATTTTCTAAGTATTGAAAGTGTAGTGTTTTGTAAATCTACTTATACCGATGATATAAGTATATGGATATTTTTCTAAGCATTAGAAGAGTATAAATGAATATTGAATAAGTAGTATACATATGTATATTTTTCATAAAAGTATTTTGATACAAGTATTTATAAAGTGATTTGAAATAATTAAAAGATTAACAAATGAGGCTTAGTGGTTGCTTACGTGCTTGATCATGCTTGGTTTCCATATGAAATTAAATCTATGATTTGATTGTTTGCTTATTTGATAGTTAAATAACCAACTATCAAACCTTGGAAAGTTTTGAAACTATCAATTGTCAGTTCGAAGAGATCGGGATCAGATATGTTATTTGAAAACCACTTCGAACTGGCACAAGCATTCGAATTGAAGACATCTTGAAGATTGACGGAATTGAAGACGGAATTCTTTGAAGTGCAAGGGCAACTTGCTACTAATCCTGAGGGTGATTCCCAAAGGATATAGTAGAAGTAGTGCCTTCTGTTTGTCCAGTGCTAGAACAACTTGTATGGATGAAGCTGGCATTGCATTTTCGCCTGGAGGGCAGTGTTAACATTCTAAGTAGGATTTGCTAAAAAGCTAAAATCTTGCCTCAAGCCTTACACACGAGGATGACAAAAATATGGAAGATGCAGCAGGGCTATATGGTTTGCTACCATTAGGGTATGAGCAGAACTTGTATCTAGATTGATATTTATTGATTTTGTATGTTGCGGCCACAGAAACAGTTTTCAAGTTGGCAGCCGGGGTGACGATCATATTCCATACCATCCAGTAAGGGGCATGCTGGTTCTGTGTTGGCAGAGTTGCAATATGTTTGCAGCCTCGGTATATTTTCTCTAGAGGTGTACTGTATGGAAGGTAGTCTCTTACGTTGTCATTGTTGTATCCATTTTCCAATACGTGCTTTACGGACTTAGTTGTATACTAAATATGCTGTTATTCCGGCTATGTTAAATATTTATTTTAAACCCTAGACGTTATTATATTATCATTGAATTTTCTAATAAAAATGGTTTGGTTATCGTAAGGTAGAAACCTATCCCTGTTATGCAGCATGGTCTTACATGATACCTTTATTTTTGAAAGGTTTTATAACATTAAAAATCCATATGATTTGAGTTTCTCATACTGGTTTACCAGACTGATCCAGGCGTTATTTTCTTATAATGCTTGGGTCAGCCCCGAGTATATTTCATATTTAGTTATGGATGCTTTGGAGCTTGGGGAGATGAGCTGGATGCCTCCAAAACATGTTCACGTACTTTATTTTCCACTGCATTCTTTGTTTTGTATTTATCAGTATTTGCGGGGACATGCTGTTATAACTATCTAGGTTGATGATAAGTTAGTTTACTATGATTGATGTATGTACATCATAGTTTTCTTTTGTAAAGATCAAGTTTATATTATAAATTACTCATCACGATGTGAGATTCTATTCAATTTTTTCTTTTCTTTCACCCCAACAATCTGTCTTTCCGGCATTCAGATGCTTGGCACATGAATACCATGGATGTGTTAATGTTGACTTTAAAGGGTTCAAAAGGCTGGTCGTTACATATATAATAATTAATTAAAGTGTTAATTTATTAAATAAGATTTAATTAATAAAATGTTATACATAAAATATTATATAAGTTAAATAATGTATATAAAGTTATATAATATTAAAATTTATATAATATAAAATTATAAACTAAAGGTGGAACATTAAAGAAACCCTAAATAAACTTAAGGAATAAATACATATTTAAAGTATGTATACTGTGATTTCTTATATGTCCAACACTTGAATTATGAGGATATTTTATAAGAAATACATTATTCCAATAAGTCGATATCACCGAATTAAATATATTGAAGATTATGAATCTTTAATATAAGTGTTGTCCTCTACCATTTATATTTTGGTAAATTACTTGCAGACTCCTTATTGTTGAGCAAACTCAAGGTAGAGATGTTATGTGTAGTATTAATAATATATATTGACTAGACGAAGTAAGATAACTATATGTATTTGTTGAGCAAACTCAAGGTACATATAAATACTTAGGTCGCTGTGAAATCGGAGGTATGAGTGTAATAACTCGGAATTTTATCGCTATGATTTGAGAATATTTGAGAAATTTCAAATATTCGATTAGTGTTTTTTAATGGTCAAATAACCCTCTTTTAATTAATAATTAATGATGGTGAACTTTTTTTGAAAGTTTGTTTACAAAAATAGATAATTTGATGAAAAATTGAAATGTGACCGAAAATCGTTTTTTGGATTTTCGACTTTTCATCGACCAAAAGCCGTTGGAATGTTGTGCACACTAGTGTGCGTATGTGTACATATATACAAAGAAGAAAACAACTTTACTAATTAAATGATTTAGATAAAAACATATTTAAAAAGGTAATTAAGTAATTAAGAAAAGGGTGGACTTTTCTAACTTAGATTTTTGTGCTTTTGTAAGAGAAGTACATAAGAGCATGCGAAGTTAGGACATGGCATGATGATGGGGTGATGTGTCGTCTAAATTCTAATGGAGGGTAGTACTTGGTTTAGAAAAGGTTATTTTGTAATTTTCCACTTTCTATTTCTTAAAACAACACCTCCTTTCCACTTCTCTTTTTTACTCCATTTTATTTTCCCATTTTCTACTTCTTCATTTCTTTTCACCCTCCATTCTTTTCCTTTAAGCTGCGTAAAAGAAAATCAATTTAAAGTTGCTTCTTTCTTCTTTAAAACAAGTGTACATGCATTTAAAAATATAAGTAAACCTCTTTACATCTCAAGCTACCAAAGTCAAGCCAAAAAACCTCCCCTAGGCATTTATGTGAGCAATTAAGGGTCCTACGGGCTTTGGGAAGCAAGTTTTTCAAATGGAAATTAGGTTTATGTGTGTAGCCAATAGAAAGCTGGCATCTTTGGTTGATTTGAAGTGAGATATCTCACTTTAAATAGTTCAAAAATTGATAAAATGTTGTAATAATTTAGTTCTATACTATAGTGTTGTACGTATGTATTGTGATGTGCTTATATTATTGTTTGTTTTTAACTCCCACTTGAAAGAGGATGACATAAATAACCATTGTGTTGGAGAGGACAAAAGCAAAGTGACTGGAAGTTGAAGTGTCTTCGTAAAGAAAGAACATCAAATAACACTTCAAAGAACGGAGATTTTGTAGAGATATCCTAAAGGATTCTTCGACTTGTTGATTTTTGTTTACAAATATTATTGATTATGTAAATGCTTGTGTGTGTGGAAAGTAAATATTGCTTAGTTATAGTTAACTTGTTGTTGGTTTTATTGCGACATTGAAATTCCGTGCTTACCTTTAAGCGATTTACCGCTTGTTTTCTAAAGTGTTTTGAAATAATTTTCGAACTTGTATTTTGTTTTCAAACCTTTTTGCAAAGTTATTAAAGTGGCTTAAATTGTAGAAAGAAAGGATTTAAAAGATATTTTGATTTACAAAATAGGTTTTAAAAGTTACGGTCCATATAGCGGTAATTGCTATGGACGCAGTTTGAAAATCGATGATTTTTGTAAAGTAAAAAAGAGTTATTTATTTTAGATATTTTGAAAAGAATTTTCAAATGTATTTATAAGCATTTAAAAGGACGTTTTAAGTTTTAAAAATATTTTTTAAAATTTATTTAGTTATTTAAACAAGAGGTTTAAATTTTACTCCTTTGTTTTAAAGTCAAGTTTTGTTAAAAACGACCATCTTTAAAGGGATGTTTTAAGTACAAGTTTCAAACTTGTTTTAAAGAGTATTAAAAGTAATTTTAAAAGAGGAAGAAAACAAGGATTCAATACTATTGTTGTAATAACTGTTTTCGAGAAAAAAAATTATGGACTATAACAGTTTTGTTATCGTAAATGGTTTCGGGAAATTGGAAAGGAAGTTGGTTTATACCACTTTATTTTTATTAAATAACTTGTTTACTTGTGTAAAAGGGATGTTTTAGAGTCATTTGGAATTTAGTAAATAAAAGTGTTTGCTTATATAAATGAAAAGATGTTTTCCTTTTAATCAAACTTTGGTTTAAATAAGTGATTTTGGAAAATGTTTATAAGAACAAGTATATTGGAACTCTCGGATCCTATTTTAATATGTAGACTTCGAGATATGATTTTTTTTATATTTTAATAGCTAGAAGTGTTGTTGAGTCAAGGTTTGAGTGGTAATGATATCCTAAATTAAACGGTTTCATTTCTAAACGTGAAAAGTACTAGTTTGAAATTGAAGACTAAAAATAAGTTTTTGTAGTTGGTTTTTATGATTGTTTCAAAAAGACTTTGTTTTATCAAGGGACTTCTTTGTCGGTGCCATTAAGTAACACACAAAAATATGATAAAATAGTGTTAAATTGTTGGCACGTTTATGGAAAGTAAGTCATCTTATATTTATCACTATAAGCCGATGAATAAATTTTCCTCTATCTGTGAGATCCAAAGTCGTATTATTTTAACTAAGTCAAGGCCGGAGCAATTAGTGCTCCAACTTGCCGGAATTCGAGATAGAGAAATCAAAATGTCGAAAACATGAAAAGTATAAGAAGGTTAATTTCGCTAAATGGAACATGATTAATTAAGTATATGGAAGGTACTTCGTCTTATACTCGACACTAAATTTCGAGGTATGAAAGCCCGCTTCTATTTGTGAGAGTTTAAGAATGTAAGTCGAGGCAAGAGTAGTATGCTAACTTGTCTGACTTAATTGTTAATCGAGGGATAGTACGGGGTTGAAATCAAAAGCTGGTGATAAGTATGTGATGTACGATTTTCCATACGCAAACTATATACTTACACCTGAAGGTGGTTTGTCACAACAAGTGAATAATTTCTTTCGATTTGTTGAGCAAACTCAAGGTCGAAATGAGATCAGGACAAGGAATCATGGGATAGGAGTTGTATATGATACAATCGATAAGGAGTTATCCATCATTTGTGGAGCTATGATGTAACAACTTAGAATTTTAGCCATTTAAATTTTAAATATTTAATTGATTTTAAATATTGGAAAGTTAACTTTATAAGTTAAATAACTTAAATTTCAAATATAAGGGTTATTTGAATAATTGGAATTGTTTAAGTTATTAAATCTTGAATTTAATGGGAATAAGAATGATCTTAGAAGCTGATTTAAATTCTATTTGAATAAGAATGAAGACAGTAAACTTTTAAATTGGAATTAAAAGCGATTAAACTGCTTTTGGAAGTAACTCATTTTAATTAATGTGTAAAAATAGCCTTTCGAGGTACTGTCTCGGATTTTGACGAAACCAGTTCCATTGGAGCCATAATAATGAATTATAGTATGCCATCAAATTTTGTGACGATTGGACCTATTGTTTGGGCGAGCGAGATCGAAACGCGTAGAAATTTATTTTATAAAATTTATATAACAATTGGGTTTGAAAATCTATCTTCTGTAAATGATCGAATTAGGCCTCGAGACTTGTTCTACTGCGTTCGAAAAAGGGGGTATAACATGTAGAATGCAAGGTGGCACACCTCATTTGGAGTTTGAGATTTTTGAGTGCGTCGAGTGGATATTTTTGAATATAAAAATATATATAATATATTTTCACCATGCTGCCATATCTTAGCCCATACTGTGCCCACGTAGGCCATACCCTCCTTCCCCTTTAAATTCACATCCAGGCAAATGAAATTGGTCCGAAATTTTCTTAAAATCACTTCCTCCAAATCAATGGCTGTGGCAAATCGAAGCCATTAGAGGCCGATATAGGTTACGACCCTAACTGCAAAAATGTTTGTTTCGAAGAATAGAAGGGGATGGATGGTTGGATTGTCATAATGCATGGCAAGGAGTCTGGATTTTGGCCACATTCGCAGCAGCTATTGGGTTGGGTTTGGGTCGAATCGTGATGATTGTGGCAATTTGGGGCAGCAGCGTTGCTCACTGAAGGCACGACGGTCAGCGGAAAGGTCGAGAGGGGTACACAATCAGGAGGCGACAGCGGCGGCGAGTGGTTGAGTTGCATTTCAATGTTAGGTTTGTCTGCGTTCCTGGAAAACGTGGATTGAGAGGGAGGGTAAATTAAGTTTTAACCGTTTATTAATTTTAAGTTAATTATAATTTAATTAATTAAAACAATCATTAATTCACAACTTTTCCATATGAGGCCCAAATTGAACACGACAAGTTGTGTAGCAATTGTATCGACGAATATTACGCTATGGAGTTGGATTGGATGGATTCTGAGCAAGTAGAAATTTTGGTTAAAATTGAACGACTATTCAAATTTTAATTCGAATCGGAGCGCTTTGGTGACTACTGGAATCAATGTGAGTTAATCTCACCTTTTTGGTTAACAAGAAATATATTATAGTCGATAAAAATTATTTATTTGATGCGTGCATATTTTATTGTTGATTGTTATTGACTGTTTGGATGATTTACTAATCTATATCGTTGGTTTGGATATATTCCCTCCCTTGGAGCAGATGAGACCCTATTATGTTCCCGTGTAAGAGCGGATGACCCTTTGTATACGATCCCACCTCGAAGCGGTTGATTTTTATATTATTTGGTTACATATTGTATGTGATGCAAGGGGACATGTTAGTGGGATCCAAAAGGATTCCTCACACTATTGATTTTATTTTTCATATAATTTGATATATGATATGTTGGATGCCAATATTGATTTCATGGATGATTTTCCCTATTTAGTGCTTAGGAAACACCGGGCCGTACTTTTGGTATTTTAAAATACTATAAAAATAATGATTTGATTTTAAAAGGGATTTCAAAATGATTTTTGAAATAATATGTGTTTAATAATTATCCTTGAATTATTTAAAGAACGAATTTATTTAAAGTAAATAAAAAGTATGATTTTTACAGATTTTAAATTAATGGATTGTAAAACATTTTAGATAGAGATTTTTGAAGTGTGGGTAAAGATTTTTTAAAAAAACCTTAAAATAAGTCTGTCTTTTATAATAAAGGAATTTGGTTTTAAAAGAAGATAGAAATAATTTAGTATAATTATTTATTAACTGTTTTTATAAATTGATGCGTGTGTATATATGCACACACATCAAGATTTACTTATAAGCGTGGATGTTTATAAATGGGAAATGTACAAAGGTGACATTTTACGAACGAAGTGAAGATTTGTAAAATATTTTTTATTTATAAAAGGATAGATTCATAAACGGTGTTTATAAATAAAGGGAAACTTTATCACTGGATAAATTTGAGAGATAAATCATAATTGTAGATTTATAGTAATATGTGGAATGTTGTTTTGAAAAAATAGTTGACTCTATTTTGAAAGCTAAAAGTGAGATTTATAAGAGGATAGAGTTATAAATGGGGCTTTATGAATGAAAGGGATTTTATAAAAAAGGAAGTTTTATAAAATAGAAGGAGATTTATAAAACATAGTTTTATAAATATGGATTATGCTGAAATATAAGTATGGATTTTTATCAAAGAAGTATATTTATGTTTTAAAAGTTGTTCATTTATATTAATATTTTTTTAAAATTGTTTATCAATATTTTAATATTTTGAAAAGTTAATTATTTAAATTATTGATATGGTTTGAAGTTAATAATAATTATTTAACAATAAAGTTTTGGAATTAATTATTACTATTTATGATAATGTTTAAGATAAATTATTATTGTATTATTAAGGATGTTTTGAAATTATTAATTATTATCTTTAAGATTTTTAAAGTTAATTACTATTTATCTATATTGTTTACTATTATATAATAGTGTTTTAAAGGAACTGATTAGAATTTGTTTATGAATGTTCGAGATTTATAAATAGAGTTTTATAATGGACTTGGGTTTTATAAGGGAAGTTTTATAAAATGGGTTAAGGGCTTAAAGGAAGATGTTATAATGCAAAATAGTTTTGTAAATGGTTAGATATTTATAAAAGAATTTTAGAAATAGGTTTATAGGTTTATAAAGGAGTTTATAGAAGGTTTATATACTTATAAAGCGTCATAAATTATTTTTGAGATGTATAGAGGGGTTTTATAAATGGTTTTTTAAATTTATAATGGAGTTTATAAATGATTTAGAATTGTATAAAAAGGAAATCTTCCTCAACGTTGGTGAATATGCTTATGCCATTGAGATAAGTATATGAATATTTTTTCAAGTATTGAAATATAGGGATTTGTGGATATATATATATATCTTTGTAAAAGAATTTTGCTACAATATTTACATAATGAAATTAATAAATGAAAAGATTTATTAAAAGAGGCTAGTGATTGCTTGTGTGCTTAACCATTGTTGGTTTTTCCTGTGGAATTAAATCCTTGATTGAATGTTTGATATTTGATATTTAAATTACCGACTATCGAATTTGGACCCAATACGTAACTTTGGAAATATATAGGAGAAACACGTGAGTTATATGGAACAGTCATCTCCGATGATGCTGTACTATGTGTATAAATCTCATTTCGTTCTCCTAGGACAGTGATAAAGAAATTCGTCCACTAACGGTTAGGAGGCGATCTCCTCTCTTATCTTTGACTATTTATTTCCTAAAGAACCCGTGTTGAGTTTACCGAAAACTTTCGAGTGTTCTTTCGAAGAGACCGGGATCGGTAGGTTATTCGAAAACCACTTCGATCCAACTCAGATGTTTCGAAGTAAAGATATCTTGAAGATGAAGGAATTGAAGACGGAGCTCTCAGGTGTTTCATTTAGTCCCAGAACAAACTTATATGGATGAATGCTGGTATTGCATTGTTGCCTGAAGGGCTGTATTAGCATTCCAAGTGGGAAGTGCTATAAAAAGGTAAAACGTAGCCTCAAGCCTCATCAACTGGGAATGCCTAAAACAGGCTATATGAAGCAGGGCTAAGTGGGTCGCTCCTAAGTAAGGTATGATCATCCCTATATAGAGTCGATATTATCTCACATTTGTATGCTTTAGGACCCATTAACGGAGGGGTGATCATATTCAATACTATCCAGTAAGGGGTAGGTTGGTCCTGTGTTGGCAGGGGATCCAGGCTAGGTCCTCGATGTTATTTTATCTAGAGATGCACCGTGATGGGCGGTAACCCAAGAGCCTAGTCATTGTATGGAATTCATGCTCCAACAAGCACCGTACGAACTTAGTTGTGCCCAACTATGCTGAAACGTGAGATGCAAGCATTTCAGCGAAATTCATATTTTACTTTGATCCCTAGACACTTTGATATAAATGGATTTTCTGTAGAAAATGTTTTGGTCATCGTAAGGTAAAAACCCGTCCGTGTTTATATGCAGCATGGACTTACGAGAAACTTTTGATTTCAAAGGTTTTTATAACTTTAAAATCCAGCTAGGTGTATTTTCTCACGCTGGTTTTCCAGACTGACTCGGGTATTATTTTATTATAATGTTCGAGTCAGACCAAGTATATTTACAGATTGCTTTGGATGCATTGGAGCTCAGAAGATGAGTTGGAGGTCTTCAAGTCGTATTCATGTATATGGTTATTTTCCATTGCTTTGTTATTGAAATCATCAGCATTTGTAAGGATGTGTTGTTATAACTGTTCAGGCTGATAATTGTGGTTTGTTGTTGTACTCTGATTGATGTATGTGTATAATAGTTTCTCTTTGTAAAGATCATTTATATTATATTATACATTGTTCCACTACGACTGAGAGATTCTATGTTGTTTTTAGTTCTTTCCTCTTCTTCTTCCCTTATCTTCTTATTTCTTCCCCATAACTATCCGTCCTTCCGTTCAATTTGTGTTGGACATGTGTGGTTTATTATCAGCTTGAATTGTGCTGATTAGTAGGACGTTACAGCTTGGTATCAAAGCTGCAGGGTAAGCGAGAACCTTGGCTTTGATGAGGCAATTCATTAAGAGATAAGGTAGTGGAATGCCTTATTATGAATTTTGAGTGTATTATATATATCTGCTTGTATTTGTAAGTGATATAAAAATATTTATATTGTGTTAATTTATTTGTTGAGTAGCTTATGAATTCTTGTCCGTGCATGGGATGCCACGATATCGATAGGGGTTTCTAAACACTTAAACAAGGTAAACGGACATAGTACTGCTTGGGAATTGGTAAAAGAAGTAATTTTACATGAATTATACTTTATATATAAAGGATTTTTAGAAATTATTATAGTCATATATAGTGTATTTAATTGTTAATGAATGATAATATTTGATTATTATCATTTGTTGTTTGTTGTTCTAATAAAAGTTGTTATTATTATAATCTAAATAAAGATTAATAATTGTAAAATGAGTTATATTAAAAAGTAAATTTATAAGTATGAATTATAGAATATTGGTTATAATTAAAATAAGCAACATTTGTGAAATGATATTACATAGGAAGTGAGATTATATGAATATGATTTATAAACGTGATTTATAAATGGAAAGTAAATGAAATTGCCTAAGTATATTTATATTATGATTTGTAAATGAAAATGGATTCAAAACAAGAAATTTGAGAATTTAAACCCATTGATTTTTGAAAATTATTTTTCAAAGGATTTGGAAAGATAATAATAGTATTATTTTGAAGATATTTTGGTTAGAAATATTTTAAAATGAGATTCAAAAGAGATAAGAAAGCACTGAACTCATTCCAATCGTTGGAAAATAATTCTAGTGATGACTGCAGCATCATCGGCGTTCACTTTCGAGTTTCTAAGTGATGAATTGCTACCTTAGTGATTTTCCATTGAAGTTGTGTTTTGGTAAAACAGGTTTAGATTTTATAATCCAAAGTGCGATTTGATAAATATACGAAAATAAATTTTTGAACTTATAATTTGGAAATAGTATAGATAAGAAATAAGTTTACAACTTATGAATTTGAAAAGGATAGGTAAAACAAAATTTTAAATTGTTGGATATGAATGTTAAGAAATGAAAATCATAAATTGAGATAGGTAATTGAATTTAAGTTAAGTTAAGTTAAATAAGATGATTTTTGAAATGAAATTAACTCAAGTGGAGTAATGAAATGAATTAATTGAAATTGAATTTGATGCGTAATGAATTAATGAGTGAACTAATGGAATAAAGGAATGAATATGAGTTTGAGTTATAAAATGAAATTCAAATTAAGTGTAAAATGATTTGAATATGGTTTGGAATGTTGTTTGATAAAATTGAATATGAACTTAGGTTGTGAAGTAATAATAAACATGAGTTGTGTAGTGTGAAACGTTGTAATAAACTGAAGTAATTATTGTATGAAAATGATTCATAAATGAATTAAATATGCAATGAAATGTCGTTGGACATAAATTGAATTTAAAGTGAATGTAACCAAAGTGAATGAAAATAAAGTAAAGGTTAATACTTGAATGTTAATGAAATTGGATATAAATAAATTGAATGTTGCTAAGAAATGAAAGTGTATAAATGTAATGTTGACACTTGGAAATGAAAATTGGTATGATGATAAATAAATTGGATGAATATTTTTGGTGGATGGTTTCTCTTGTTGCATTTTGCTAAAATTGCATATAGTTATTGTATATTCTATATTATATGGCTATGTAACTTTTTATATACTTGTTCTCATTGTTCGTTGAGTGATTAGTAGGTGTGGATAGCGTATGCTTCACAATTGGAGCTCGCTTTCGCATTTTGTTGGTTGCATATGCTTGCTAACACTAAAATAAGGTATACATCTCGGATTACATATCGTATTTTTATAGTTTTCCCTACGGGTTGCCTCATCATTGAAGATGAGGTGTATATTTGTGCTTATATATAAATTATAATTTTTTTCGATCGAGCCGCGCATAAGAGACGCTGGCGAAATTTTTTGTAAATTTAAGGCGTTAGAAATTTGTTTTAGAATTTAAAAAAAATTTGATAACAAGTTTTAACTAGTTGGTTTTGAAAAGTTAACGGGTTTGGGACATTTTTCTTGCTAATTTTGGGGACAAAATTCTTTTAAGGGGAAAGAATGTAACGACCCAGAAATTTATCATTTAAATTTGAAATATTTTATTGATTTTAAATATTGAAAAGTTAATCTTATAAGTTAAATAACGTGAATTTCAAAGATAAGGGTTATTTAAATAATTGGCATTGTTTATATTATTAAATCTTGAATTTTATGTGAATAAGAATGATTTTGAAAGTTGATTTAAATTCTATTTGAATAAGAATAAAGTCAGTAAACTTTTAAATTGGAATTAAAAGTGATTAAACCAATTTTGGAAATAACTCATTTTAATTCACATGTAAAAATAGCCTTTCGGGGAACTATCTCGGATTTTGACGAAAACAGTTCCATTGGATCCGTAATAGTGAATTATAGTATGTTGTCGAATTTCGTGGCGATTTTATGTATCGTTTGGGCGTGCGAAATCGAAATGCATAGAAATTTATTTCAGAAAATTTATATAATAATTGTTTGAAAAGATATCTTCTATATATGATTGAATTAGGTCTTAAGACTAGTTTTATTGCGTTCGAAATAGGGGTATAACATATAGAATGTTAGACAACACATCTCGTTTGGAGTTCGAGATTTTTGAGTGCATCGAGTGGATATTTTTGAATATAAAAATATAAATAATATATATTCACTATGCTGCCATATCTTAGCTCATGCTTTCCCCACATAGACCATACCCTCCTTCCCCTTTAAATTCACGTTTAGGCAAATGAAATTGGTTCAATTTTTTTTAAATCCCCTCCTACAAATCCAATGGCCGTGACCAATCGGAGCCATTAGAGGCCGAGATAGGTTACAAAACCAAATGCAAAAATGTTCGTCTCGATGAATAGAAGGGGATGGACGGTTGGATTGTCATGTGGCATGGCATGGAGGCCGTATTTTGACTGTGTTCGATGTAGCTTTTGGGTCGGATTCGGGTTGAATCATGGTGATGGTGGAGATTTGGGACAGCGGTGTTGCTCGCTGGAGGCACGGCGTTCGGCGCCAAGGTCGAGGGGGGTGCGTGATCAGGAGGCGGCAGCGAGTGGTTGAGTCGTGTTTCGATGTTAGGTTCATGTGCGTGCCTAGAAAACATGGATTGAGAAGGAGGGTAAATTAATTTTGAAACGTTTATTAATTTTAAGTTAATTATAATTTAATTAATTCAAATAATCATCAATTCAAAACTTTTCCATACGAGGTCCAAATTGAACGTGACGAGTTGCGTTGCAATCATATCGACGAATACTACGCTATAGAGTTGGATTGGATGGATTTGGAGCTAGTAGAAATTTTGGCTAAAATTGAACGACTATTCAAATTTTAATTCGAACCGGAGCGCTTTGGCAAATACTGGAATCAATGTGAGTTAATCTCACCTTTTTGGCTAGCCAGAAATATATTATAATCGATAAAAATTATTTATTTGTGTGCGGATATTTTATTGTTAATTGTTATTAACTATTTGGATGATTTACTAATTTATGTTGTTGGTTTGGATATATTCCTGCCCTTGGAGCGGATGAGACCCTATTACGTTCCCGTGTAAGAGTGGACGACCCTTTATATACGATCCCGCCTCGAAGCGGTTGATTTTTATAGTATTTGATTATATACTGTATGTGATGCATGCGGGTAGGTTGGAGGGATCCAATAGGATTCCTCACACTGTTGATTTTATTTTTCATATAATTTGATAATGATACGTTGGATGCCAAAATTGATGTCATGGATGATTTCCCTTTTTAATGCTTAGGTAATACCGGGCCTTATTTTTGGTATTTTAAAATACTATAAAAATAATGATTTGATTTCAAAAGGGATTTCAAAATGATTTTTGAAATAATATGTGTTTAATAGTTATCCTTGAATTATTTAAAGTAAGGAATTTGTTTAAAGTAAATAAAAGGTATGATTTTTAGAGATTCTAAATTATTGGATTTTAAAATAGTTTAAATAGAGATTTTTGAAGTGTGGATAAAAATTTAAAAAAGAAACAAGTTCGTATTTTATAATAATGGAATTTGGTTTTAAAAGAAGATAGAAATAATTTAGTATAATGATTTATTAACAGTTTTTATAAAATGATATGTATATGTATATACATACATCAAGGTTTACTTATAAGTGTGGATGTAACGACCAAGAATTTCTGTAACATCCTCCTACTTGGAGGTCCAAAACTGACAGCTATGGATGCTATAGTCATCCATAGTTATTAATCCTCGGCGACCAAATACGTCGACATTAGATACATTGATACGCAGAAACACAAGAATATGGAAAAAAAATTAAACAACAAACAAATTTCACATTCCATTTCAAAATATTCCAAATTGATTGCTTAATCCCAATTCACAGACCACGTTTAGATAATATATAATTATTACAAAATATGCCAAGAGCAGCATATGAAGATGCCCCCTTGGTAGATCAGAGTATTTAGATAGGCAAGTAAACTATTTGCCTTTACAAACAAAACTCACAGTGGAAATAAAAAACTCTAATAACTACCTTGCCTCCGGCACGTTCTCGGGAGCTTTATTCGTCTAAAAGAACACCTGAAAACCTTAACTCTCAACCTACTTAAAATCAATTGCGTACCCGAGAATTTAAGGGGAAAACAAAAACTTTAGTCAAACATAAAGCCTGGTATGAATAATAATTAACCATCTCAAACCATTCAGATATGTAGTGAGACCACACCGCTTAGTGGAACGGGTTTTCCCCTCACTGGTATCCTAAAACATTTATAAAACCATATACTGTGCTCCTACATCCACAATGGTTAAAAACATAGTATTTCAAAAAATTATGATGATATACTGTCACGATCCACTTTTCCGTACAGTTTCAACTGACATTTTAGCACACTTGTCCAGCCCAAATTGCACGAGAAGGCGGATAGTTAAGAAAAAGAAGGTAGAAAGAAGATAGAAAGAAAACCAAACAACATAAAATCTCACAGCGGAAACGAATAATCTGTAGAGAGATATCAATCAGGGTATACTAACCTATTCAGCACGGACAGTTATAACACCCTGTCCTCACAATTGCTGATAAACACAACTATAATGCAACGGAAATATAATCATCTACATGAATACGTCTCTGGCCTCCAGCTCCTCTCTTGAAGCTCCAATATCCATTTAACCTGGAAATATGCTCGGTTTGACCCGAGCATTTAGGAAAAACCACGCCCGGGTCAGTCTGGTAAAACCAGTGTGAGAATTTAAATCACAAGCAAATTTATTTATCTTAGCTTTTAAAAATCCTTTTAAAATCAAAGGTATCCCGTAAGACCACGCCACACATAAACACGACGGGTTTTTCCCTTACGGTAACCAAAACCTTTTATAGAATATCCAGTGATGTTATAATAGTGTCTAAGTACAAATATAACAGCAGAACATGGTTTTATTTCTGCTAGTCAATGTTCAAAACACATATATTCAGTAATAATGGCAGAACGGTGATTTATTCTGCTAACAAGGGTCCAATTAAATACAATTAGTGGATTGGTATTTTATTCCGCTAAATAGATGTCAAAACATCGTAATTACTTAAATTAACTCATCGTTATTTTTATCCGAGCAAATAACTTCAATATACAGGTCATATAAATTTAAACATCGATATATGTTTAAATTGATTATTTAAATTTCTGTCCATTTCAAATTGCTATAAATTTTCACTTATTCAAACTCGACAACAATCTGCATGATGATGTAGTGTTCGTCAATACGAACCCATCGCAACAAATTTCGTGTATATCGGAATTCATATGCATTAGTTATCACACTTTAAAATTTTCAAAATATTTATAAAATTAAAATATTTTATATTTTAAAACTTTTCCTCACACATAATCTCTTTTGGGTCAAAGCCCACTCAACCATCCAAACCCATTTCCCCCTTTTCTTTCCCAATTTTTGTAGCTGTAACCAAGAAACCCAAACTCCAGTGCTTCATTCCTTCGATCCACCTTGCTACTTACATCGATCAATTACCCAACCTTTTCTCGTCAGATTCGAGACTAACCCAAACCCAAGATTACCGCACCCCATCATCCATGCTTCGATCATCTTCCACCACATGGAACTTTTCCCCTATGAACGCATCCACGTGTGCATGTGCACACGTTTATCCCTTCGTCGTCAATAACCAAGGCCGCACGCAAGACCGAAAATTCGAGTTCATCGATGGCACCACTGCCATCTCCTCTGACCCCCCTCGCCCATAGTTCCACCTTCCAACCAGCCTCAGCCACCAATTAGAAAATATGCGGTAGACAAAAATGCTTCACACGATCACTTCGCACCATCAGAACATGTGTCGCCAACTCCATCGCGACCCCTATCTTCGGCGTCACCTCTAGGTCAAGCGCGACCAAGTCCAGTCGCTTCCTCGTCCGCCTGCACGTCGTTTTTCCCCACCTCAAAATATAAGTGCCTTAAACCCTAAAACTCCTACGCTAATCCAAATCAAAGCCTTAATAAAAAATTCGCCACGGTGAACCCCTCGGCCTCGTACAAACGCTCCTCCTCGGCCAAACGGCACCGCCTATCGTCCACCACGCCGTCGGAATTTTTTTAGTGAATTCCGATCATCTTCCAATTTCTCACAACCTAGGCGACTAAAAATCATAATTCCTTCACTAAAATTCCTATTTTCATACGACAATCACAAGTATATACATGAATCGATGGTTTGAGCATGTTGAAGATCGACAAAACTTGGGTTACTTACTGTATTTTAGCAAATTCACACAATATACAAAACGAACAAGCTTCAAACTATTTTTAGCATGATCTATACTAAAAAACAAACACTTCTTTAGTTTACAACATTCGTAACTTCAAATCGAGGTGAGATATATTGATTTTTGAAGTTAAAGCATATATAAGATTTTTAAGCCTGTTGAATATACAGAGTAGACTTATAACATTTCCAGGCATTCCAGAGATCTAAATTATCACCGTGATCATGTTGCACCCAAATCTTCTAGTTGAATTTAATCTATGATCTGAATGCTTGGTAGCCTTGCTTGCTTTTGAACACAGGGTGCTTCTCTTTTCTTTTTTACTTTAGAGTGTTTTGTTTTTGACAGCTATTTTTGTTTACAGGGTTTAAACACTGAAGCATACATATAACCTATATACACATATTTATGCCAAAGAAATGATGTATACGTACCAGATTTTAGGCTCAAGAAGATTTGATCTGCTGTACAATGTTGATGGATTGAAATGAGGTGTTGGTGGCTATTGAGGTGAAGTTTTGATGGTTGAAATGAAGTTTGAGATGATATGAAGTTTGAGATGAAATAAATTTCACCCGACATATCCTTTGACCAGGCTTTTTTTTACTTTTCTAACTTGAAATTTTGTTTTACTTTTACTTGATTTCTTTTGTTTATTTTCTCTTCTATTTACTTTTTACTTCCATTGATCCTAAAACATGCTTTCATATATATTTTGAAAACAATATGCAAAGTGGTTTTGAATAAAACAATTTCAAGTCTTCCTATTCATATATTTTTAAATCAAAAAATATATAACTCAAAGAAAATGGTTATATACGAAAGTATCTCTTTCGAAGCCAACAAAAATTTGTTTGGGGAAAAATTGATGGCGTCAGAACCATCTTAGTCGAAAGCAAAACCTTTAAAACAAAAACTTTGAAGGACAAAGTCGAAACCCCTTTCGACTCCATCACCTTCGAAACCCTCAACCCTTTCGAAAGCAGTTAGTAAAAAGGCTTAGTTTAAGGTAAAAATAAGTATAACCTTTCGAAAGCATCACTGGTCAATATAATCGAAAGGTAGAGTAGTGGCTAGGTTTCGACTAGGTCGGAACCTACTCTTTCGAAACAAATTATTTAAAGGAAAATGATACTCCTTCGAAAGAAAATATTTTAACACAACATGAGAACCTTCTTCGAAAGCTAATTATGAAACCTTTTCGAAAGCGTATGTTTCGACTATGTCGAAAGCTTTAGGTAAAACTAGGCAAGAATTTTAACTTATGAAAACAAAGCAGGGTTACGACTCCATCGGAAGCTACCCTTTCGACACCAAGGCTTCCACCATCCTTCCAATCCACTGCATACCATCTAAGTGATATCTTGTGTATTGGTTTCGACTATGGTGGTTTTGACTATGTTGGTTTCGACTGGGACGAGGCGGAATCAAAGGAGTCGAAATGTCCTTACTAATAGAGGCAAAATGCCTTTTTCTGATTTAAAGGCTGAATTATAGAAACTTTAGTAATTACTTTCTAACAACTTGCTTATTTGTAAACTATTGATTGGTTAGCATAAAAACTTTTGAAATACTTTACCTTTATAACTGCCGCATTTATATCAGATTAAACCATTAAAATGCAACGTTTTAGCCCTTCCATATACTAAAGCCAATTATTTCAAAAAAGTCCTTCTTTTAAAATAATTTAGTTTCCCTAGTAAATCTATTAGGAAAAATCCCCAAAAATCACATAAATTCAATTTCATCATGTAATCAAACATATTAAAATTTTAGACCCAATTTCTTCATGAAATTCGCGAAATAAATTTTAAGCCCAATTATATCATATTTTTCATTAAAAATTCATAATAAAATTTTCATCGCTTGGAAAATTCTGAAAATTAAAACCCATCACCAAAATCATGTTTACATAACATAAAAATTTTCCACGGCAATCTGAAATCATATATTCTCGGTTTCATGTCAAAACCGTGTAAATTCATTTGCTTATGAATTAAAACAAATCATCATAATATAACTCAAGCATATCATCATCCATTTTATCACAAAAATGAATTTAAATCATAAATTCAAAACCATAATCATGGAATAAAAATAGAGATGGTATGAGATTATTATTCACCTTAAACTTGATTAGGAATTTGAGATTTGTTATTGATTAATCCTCCCTAGCTTTTGATCCTTAGCTTTAGATTAAAATTCCTCTTTTCCTCCTTGATAATGGCCGGCTATCTTAAGGTTATTTGCTTTTGTTTTGATTTGAGAAATAAAATGAACGTGAATGGACAAAGGCAAATGTATAGCCGTGAATAGAAAGTGCGACTATTTTTACTAATAAGGCCTTACGTAAGTTAATTATCTTATAAACCAATTTAAAGCCCATTTATCTTATTAATAAGCATGGCCATATATATATATATATGTGTGTGTGTGTGTGTGTGTGTGTGTATAATTTAATCAAATCTCAATCTCCTTATCATCATTATTCTATTTAATTTATCTAATTATATCTTTTGAATAATGTTATAAAAAATTAGGGATGTTACAGGCTCCCCCCTTAAAGAATTTCGTCTTCGAAATTTAGTAAGAACCAAATACTAAACATAAAAATTATCTGTAACAACACCTAACAACCATACTAGTCTAATTGACTAGCAACTATCTATATAAATCTAATATAGACATACCCTCAAAGCAGATCAGGATAAGTATCTCTAATCCCGTCCTATGTCTCCCAAGTACAGTCCTTCTCGTTGTTGCTCCACTGAACTTTCACCAATCTGACTGTCTTGTTCCTTAATCTTTTCTCATCTTTAGATACAACCCGAACTAGTTGTCTAACAAAAGTCAAATTAGGCTCTACCACTAAGTCATCCAACCCCGTCGGAGGAATAGTAGTCTATGGATCATGCACATACTTGCGAAGATGAGACACAAGAAATACATTATGGACACCTGCCAAACTGCTCGGCAACTCTATTCTGTATGCGAGCTTTCGAATCCTCTCTATAATCTAGAATGGACCTACATATCTTGGGGCTAACTTCTCGGCTTTCCAAATCATTTCACACCCTTCATAGGTGATACCTTAATAAAAACCTTATCTCCAACTGAGAATTCTAGGTCCTTACGTCTCTTGTCCGCGTAACTCTTTGTCTTGATTGAGCTTCCTTTATCCTTCCTCGGATTAACTCAATCTTCTCTGATGCCTTTCTAACCAAATCTGGACCTAAGACTGTTCTGTCTCCAGTCTCCAACCAACATGTTGGCGATTTGCATAGCCTTCCATATAAAGCTTCAAACGGCGCCATTCCTATACTAGTCTGTTAACTTTTATTATAGGAAAACTCAACAAAATGTAGGTGATCTTCCCACGATCCACCAAAGTCCAATACACAAGCTCCCAATAAATCTTCGAGTACCTTATTAACTCTCTCTATCTGCCCATCTGTCTGAGGGTGATATGAATTACTCATATTAAGCTTGGTACCCATTACTTCTTGTAGACTCTTCCAGAATTCACTAGTGAACATTGCATCTCTGTCACTGACTATACTACTAGGAACTCCATGCAGTCTAACTATGTTCTTCAGGAAGAACTTAGCTAAAACAGGTGCCGTTCTGGTTGACTTAACTGGAATGAAATGGGCACCCTTGGTCAATCTGTCTACTATAACCCATATACTTTCATTACCTCCATTTGACTTTGGCACAGTCTATAAAATTCATGGATATCGAATCCCATTTCCAAACTAGAACATCCAAAGGCTGTAGAAACCCACATGGTTTCTGATGTTCATCTTTCACTTGTTGACAGTTTGCACACTGTCTAACCCACAAGCCAACATCCCTCTTCATGCCTTCCCAATAGAAGCTCCTCTTCATATCCTGATACATCTTGGTTTCTCCAAGGTGAATCGTAAACTTGGATCGATGACATTCTCTAAGAACTTCTTTCCTTAAGTCTTCTACATTTGGAACACACAACCATCCCTTCTTTCATAACCACCCTCTCTGGTCAAGGCTAAAATCCTTTAAATCATCGATCTCTGTTCCAACCTCAAGTCTTCTGATCCTCTCAGCTAATATTGGATCCTCCTTCTGCTTAGAAGCAATTCTCTCAATCAATATTGGTCAAACTTCTAAACAAGATAGTCTAGCGAAACTCTGGCTAGAACTAGCAGTTGATCTTAACTGCACACCGCAACTGGCCAAAGCTTCAAAATCTCTCCGTTCACCCAACATAGCTAACACCACTTCCTGATGTTTCCTGCTAAGAGCATCAGCCACCTTATTACCTTTCCCTGGTGTATACTCTATACCAAAATCATAAGCAGCCAAAAACTCTAGCCACCTCTACTGTCTCATATTCAACTCCTTCTGAGAGAATAAATTACCGTAAAGACTTATGATCGGTATACAACTCAAATCTTTCCCTTAAGAGATAATGTCTCCAAATCTTCAATACAAAGGTCGCAGCTGCCAACTCCAAATCAAGAGTAGGATATCTAACTTCATGCGGTCTAAGCTGCCAGATGCATAGGCAATGACTTTACCACTCTGCATCAACACCGCTCCTAATCCAGTTCCACATGCATCAGTATACACCACCAATCCTTAGTTTCAGTCTGGAACTACTAATACTGGTGCATTGGTCAACAAATGCTTTAACTTAATGAATGTCTCCTCACATTGGTCGGACAAAACAAATCTCACCTCCTTCCTGGTTAACTTAGTTAAGGGTGCTGCTATCCACAAGAAATCCTTAATGAATCTACGGTAGTAGCCAGCAAGTCTAAGAAAACTCCTGATCTTAGTCACCGTCTCTGGTCTCTTCCAATTATTCAAAGCTTCGATCATATTCGGATCGACTGACAATCCTTTCTCTGAAACTATGTGACCAAGAAGCTTTACCTCTTTCTTGCATAAATGACACTTGGTAAACTTTGCCTTTAGCTGATTCTGCCTCGGCATCTCAAGCACCACTCTAAGATGAACTTCATGCTCTCTCTCATCCTTGGAGTATACTAGAATGTCATCTATAAATACTAGTACAAACCTATCTAAGTACTCTCGGAAAACTCGGTTCATCAAATCTACGAAGAAAGCAGGTGCAATCGTCAATCCAAATAGCATCACCACCCACTCATATGAGCCATATCTAGTCTGAAATGTTGTCAAAGGAATACTATCCTCCTCCACTCTCAACTGATGGAAACCTGTCGCCAAATCCAATTGGGAAAACACTCTGGCTCCACTCAACTGATCAAACAGATCATCTATTCTTGGAAAAGGATACTTATTCTTAATTGTCCTTTCATTTAACTTACAATAGTCAATACACATCCTTAACGACCCATCAAGTTTCTTCACAAACACCACGACTGCTCCTCAAGGTGAACTACTTGGTCTAATAAAATTCTTTCCTTCTAGATCCACTAGCTGCACCTTCAATTCCTTCATCTCAGTTGGTGTCATCCTGCTAGGTGGTCTACTTACGGGTTCAGCTCCTGACACAAGATCTATTCTAAACTCAACAGCTCTTTTCGGGGGTAGTCCGGTGTCTGGCTCAAAAACATCTGGAAATTCTCTTGCTACCTGAACCTGACTTAACTCATTTCCTACCTCCTTAGCATTAAGCATAGCACTAACACTCCGGTCAGTATTCTCTACTGAGAATATCACTTGGTTATGACTACCAACGTGTCTAAGTGATATTTCTCTATCCTGGCAAAATATTCTAGCCTCATACCTAGTCAACCAGCCCATTCCAAAAATGATTCTGATATCTACGAAATCAATAACATACAAACTGCATGCAAACTTATGATCTAACAAGTGAAGTTCTAACTGGTCACACCTTAACCCTAGAGTTGCATACCCTCCTATTAGATTCGCAACCCATAAGGAAGTAACAAGGTAGGTGGGTTCTAGACATAATCTATCAACCAAACATTGAGATAGAAATAAATGTGATGCACCGGTAGCAAAAAGTACTCTAACTGAAATACTCTGAATCAAAAGCGTACCGTCCATCACAGTCTTTCCCTTATCTGCTGCAGTAGGCCTAGCTAGTCCTATAGCAAAAACTTTCCCTTTGTCCTGCCTAACTAGCTATGTACACTGATTCTTGTAATGCACAACTTGATCACAGTTGAAGCATTTCACATTCTTCTTAACTGTAGCTTTCTTCCAATTTCCTGACCGACATTCATTAGCAAAGTGACCCTTCTTGTCACACTTATAGTAAACTACCTCAGCCTTTGACTTCTTGGCTGTATCTCCCTTCTGGGTTCCCTTCTTCTTAAAGAACTTCCTCTTCTTCCCCTGAGAACCCTGAGTTTCCACCGACTTCTCTTTAGCTAAATCAGCGAGTAACTCCTCATGGCGAATGGCCATCTCCACCACTATATTACAAGGATCATGGACATGGATCATGGTCATTCTAACAAGCTCGGGCCTCAGTCCTCAAATGAAATTCTCATTCCTTTTGATGTCAGTATCTATAATAGCATATCCATATCTAGATAGCTCTTCAAACTTAGTAGCGTACTCAACTACTGACATCTCTCCTTGTACCAAATCCATTAATTTCCTCATCGGCTCAGACTTAGCAAACTCCGATACAAACTTCTTCTCAAATCTCATTTTAAAATCAGCCCAAGTTAACTGCTCTTCCAGAACTCCGGCAGTGACACTATTCCACCAATGTAGTGCTAACCCCTATAAATGCCTAGAGGCCAATCTCCTCTTTTCCCCATCATTCAGACCTAAGTCAGTAAATCTATGCTCACAATGCAACGGCCAATTCTAAACTTCTACGGCACTCTTCGTTTCTAAGAATGGCTTCCCACCCAAACTGGTGTAATCTCTACTCAACAAAGCAATATTTCCAACTAGTGCCACAAGATTAGCTCCTCCTACATTTCCGGTAACTCCAGCAGCAACTCCTGCTTGCAATATCCTAACAAAGAACTGATACATCGCCCCCATATCTATTGGTGGATTTCCAGCACCCACATTGGCTTCAACATTTTAGTTATTAGCATTAGCCGGTCGACCCAGGTTTCTCCTGGTAGTGGGTCGAGCATTTCCATTAGTTGTGGTGCTTCCTCCACCGAGATTTCCTCTTCCGTTTCCACTTCCATATCTACCTTCTCGTTAATCTGCATACGAGCCTTAGTAAGATACAGAAGAACGGTCTAAGAGAACGGGGGATACGTACTTACATATATATAACTATATATAGCAAATACAAGTATGTTACTATCCAAACCCCAATCTTATTATCTGATTCATTGGATTATGTTCAGAAAAATCTTTTAGGTTTAAGTTTCTTTTAAAGTTTCATAAACCTATGCTTTGATACAAACTTGTAACATCCCCCTACTTGGAGGCCCAAAACTAACGGCTAAGGATGCTGCAGTCATCCATAGTTATTAATCCTCGGCGATCAAATACGGCAAAATTAGATACATTGATACGCAGAAACACAAGAATACGGAAAAAAATTAAACTGCAAAAAAATTCCACATTCCATTTCAAAATATTCCAAATTGATTACAAAATCCCAATTCGCAGACCACGTTCAGATAATATATAATTATTACAAAATACACCAAGAGCAGCATATGAAGATGCCCTCTTGGTAGATTAGAGTATATAGATAGGCATGTAAACTATTGCCATTAAAAACAAAACACACAGTGGAAATAAAAGAACTCTAATAACAATCTTGCGTCATGTACGTCCTTGGGAGCATTATTCGTCTAAAAGAACACCTAGAAACCATAACTCTCGACCTACTCAAAATCAAATGAGTACCCGAGAGTTTAAGGGGAAACCAAAAACTTCGAGTCAAACATAAAGCCTGATATGAATAATAGTTTACCACCTCAAACCATTTAGATATCTAGTGAGACCACGCCACTTAGCGGAATGGGTTTTCCCTTCACTAGTATCCTAAAACATTTATAAAACCATATACTGTGCTCCTGTATCCACAATGGTTAAAAACATAGTATTTCAAAACATTACGATGATATGAAAAACAAATAAATCAATTCTGGATTACTAATCCCCATTCATTCTGACCATCTGTCTCTATTATAGTTTCTAGGGTTAATATTAACCTGTTAAATGTTTATGGACTATCTGTCCAATTACTTAGTTTTCATGGAATCACTAAGAACCTATTGGTAACTCCAATATCTTATTTCTTATCCTAGTTTTCATCGACTAACTAGGAACTTATTGGCCGACAGCCAATATCTTAATCCGGATATAGTTTTCATGAGCTAACTACAAACCTACTGACCCCTGCTAGTATCAAATCATAGTTTTCATGGGTTGACTATGAACCTATTGGCCCCTGCGAATATCATATAGTTTTCTTGGGCTTACTGTAAACCTGTTGGCCCCTTCCAATTTCTTTAATTAAAATTTTAACATCTGTTAAGTTATATTCACTACCGGTTCAACCTAATTGGTTATTCTACCCTTTCCCCAAAATACAGTTATGGGTTAATAACAATGTGAATTACATTCCAAAATCTTTATTTATGCCATGGTTATTACTTTAAATTGAGATTGGGTTTATGTTTTGAAACCATAAAAACATCTCTTTTGAAACCTCTAGATAGCCTCCTTCGAAAGCAAAGACCTCTTTTCAAAACATTGTATACATACCTTTCAAAGCCCTTAGTAAACACTCTCTTTTGAAACCTATTATTCCTTTCGATGGTATCAAATCATCTTTTTAAAATATATAGCTTTAAAACAAATGAAAGTACCCATTTTGTAAGCATTGGGTTTACTCTTTAAAAACATCATTTGGGTCAAAATGGTTATATACGGAAGTATCTCTTTCGAAGCCAACAAAAATTTGTTTGGGGAAAAATTGATGGTGTCAGAACCATCTTAGTCGAAAGCAAAACCTTTAAAACAAAAACTTTGAAGGACAAAGTCGAAACCCCTTTCGACTCCATCACCTTCGAAACCCTCAACCCTTTCGAAAGCAGTTAGTAAAAAGGCTTAGTTTAAGGTAAAAATAAGTATAACCTTTCGAAAGCATCACTGGTCAATATAATCGAAAGGTAGAGTAGTGGCTAGGTTTCGACTAGGTCGGAACCTACTCTTTCGAAACCAATTATTTAAAGGAAAATGATACTTCTTCGAAAGAAAATACTTTAACACAACATGAGAACCTTCTTCGAAAGCTAATTATGAAACCTTTTCGAAAGCGTATGTTTCAACTATGTCGAAAGCTTTAGGTAAAACTAGGCAAGAATTTTAACTTATGAAAACAAAGCAGGGTTACGACTCCATCGGAAGCTACCCTTTCGACACCAAGGCTTCCACCTTCCTTCCAATCCACTGCATACCATCTAAGTGATATCTTGTGTATTGGTTTCGACTATGGTGGTTTCGACTGTGTTGGTTTCGACTGGGACGAGGTGGAATCAAATGAGTCGAAAGGTCCTTACTAATAGAAGCGGAACACCTTTTTTGATTTAAAGGCTGAATTATAGCAACTTTAGTAATTACTTTCTAACAACTTGCCTATTCGTAAACTATTGATTGGTTGTTATACAAACTTTTTGAATACTTTACCTTTATAACTACCGCATTTATATCAGATTAAAACCATTAAAATGCAATGCTTTAGCCCTTCCATATACTAAAGCCAATTATTTCAGAAAAGTCCTTTTAAAATAATTTATTTTCCCTAGTAAATCTATTAGGAAAAATCCCCAAAAATCACAGAAATTCAATTTCATCATGTAATCAAACATATTAAAATTTTAAACCCAGTTTCTTCCTGAAATTCTCGAAATAAATTTTAAACCCAATTATATCATATTTTTCATTAAAAATTCATAATAAAATTTTCATGGCTTGGAAAATTCTGAAAATTAAAACCCATCTCCAAAATCATATTTTACATAGCATAAAATTTTTCCATGGCAATCTAAAATCATAGATTCTCGGTTTCATGTCAAAACCGTGCAAATTCATGTGCATATGAATTAAAACAAATCATCATAATAAAGCTCAAGCATATCATCATCCATTTTATCACCAAAACGAATTTAAATCATAAATTCAAAACCATATAATCATAGAATAAAAATAGAGATGGTATGAGATTATTATTCACCTTAAACTTGATAAGGAATTTGAGATTTGTATTGATTAATCCTCCCTAGCTTTTGATCCTTAGCTTTTGATTAAAATTCCTCTTTTCCTCCTTGATAATGGCCGGCTATCTTAGGGTTATTTGCGTTTGTTTTGATTTGAGAAATAAAATGTACGTGAATGGACAAAGGCAAATTTATAGCCGTGAATAGAAAGTGTGGCTATTTTTACTAATATGGTCTTATGTAAGTTAATTATCTTATAAACCAATTTAAAGCCCATTTATCTTATTAATAAGCTCGGCCATATATGTATATAATTTTATTAAATCTCAATCTCCTTATCATCATTATTCTATTTAATTTATCTAATTAGATCTTCTAAATAATGTTATAAAAAATTAGGGATGCTACAATTTCACTCATTCAAATTTGGAATATTTAATTTATTTTAAATATTGAAAAGTTAATTTTATAAGTTAAATAATTTGAATTTCAAATTAGCGACTATTTGATAATTTAATTATTAAAAAATTAATATTTGGAATTGTTAAATAATTGAACCTTCAATTTAATATGAACGAAAATGATTTCTGTAGTAGATTTAAATTCTAGTTGAATTTGTAGGAAGATGGTAAAACATTAAAATTGGATTCAAAAGTAATTAAACTAATTTTTGAAATTACTCATTTTAATTAACGGATAAAAATAGCCATCTGGGGCACTATCTCGGATTTCGATGAAACCAGTTCTATTGGACCCGTAATAGTAATGTAACGACCCACAATTTCTGTCATTTGAAATTAGAATATTTAATTGATTTTAAATATTGAAAAGTCAATTTATAGGTTAAATAACTTGAATTTCAAATATAGCAATTTACTGGATAATTTTATTGTTGAATTTAATAATTTAAATCGTTTAAATAATTGAATCTTATATTTTTTGGATAAAAATGATTTAAAAGCTTATTTAATTTCTATTAATAAGAATGAAGATAAAAAACTTTTAAATTGGATTTAAAAGTGATTTACCTGATTCTGAAAATAACTCATTTTAATTAACATATAAAAATAGCCTTCTGGGGCACTGTTTTGGATTTCAATGAAACCAGTTTCATTGGATCTGTAATAATGAATTATAATATGCTGTCAAATTTCATGATGATCAGATGAATTGTTTAGTCGTACGAAATTGAAATTCGTAGAATTTAATATCGACAATTTAATATAATAGTTGGATTCAAAAAGCTATCTTCTGCATCGAATTAGGTCTGGACACAAGTTCCATTGTGTTCGGAATAGGGGTATAACATATAGAACGCCTGACAACACATTTCGTTTGGGGTTCAAGATTTTTGGACGTTTATTAGCTTGATAATTAAAATTTAAATAATATACATATATCTTCATTATACTCTCAACCTATACTCCACCCTATTCACACCATACTTTAGCCATACCTTCTCCATATCAACCCATAACCATATTCCCTCTATAAAAGCATGGCAGCAACAAATGAAAACAAGTTTGCAAAATTTTTAAATATTTAAAAACATAGAAAAGGAAAAAAATCCGAACAAAGCAACAACCTCATCCAACGACCGTAATAATTTTGTACCACCACAGGCCAGATCAGGCCTCGAGTTCAACTAGGTAGTTATTTGTCTCAACATGATGGAGCAATTCAATGGTTGGATGAAAGCGCGGCATAGTGTGGAGGCGAGATTAGCTTGATGAACGGAGGAAAGGAGTTCATCGATTCCAGTGAGTAGAGGCACTTTGGGGAGTTGACGTCTGAAAGGGAAATGTTCGTGGGAGGAAGAGCTAGCAGCGGTCGGAGTTTGTTGGCTTTTCGTCGCGTGGTGGTGGCTTAGTTCGAGGATGAACATAATCAATTTTTGGGGGTTTTCTCGGTCGTGGTGGCACCAGGGGCAATGGGGACGGTAGGGTTGGGTTCGGTGGAGGCTGGGGGTTCATCGACGTTGTTGCAGTGGCCGCCCGTGGCTTATGGAGGCGGTGACGTTGGACTGGAATGCGCCCGCGCGTTTCCTCATTTTGAACGAGAAGATGATGGAGGAAGAAGGGTACTATGTAGATATTTATTTTTTAATTAATTATTATATTAAAATTTAAGGTATCGTTAACTTATATATTTAATAACTTTTGCGTGCTAGATCCAATTGAGACGCAAATTTTTACGTTGTTCTCATAACGATGAAAGCTGCACGATGGAACTGGTTTGGACTAATTTGGAGGCTGTTGAAATTTGGGCTAAAATCAGACATCGTTCGTTTTTAGTTCCAAACCGGAACGCCTCAGTGGCAACAGAAAATTTCGGTGAGTTAAACTCACCTTTTTGGTTAACTAGTATGATATATAGTTAATAAAAATTGTTGAATGATCTTTTGGATGAATTACTATATTCATTAGTTGGTTTGGATATATTCTCGCCTATTGGAGCGGATGAGACCCTATTACGTTCCCGTGTAAGAGCGGATGACCCTTTGTATACGAATCCCGCATCAAAGCGGTTGATTTATATTTCATGATTATATAACGTTTGTGATGCGGGGGAAATAGGTTGGAGGGATCCAACGGGACTCCTCGTTATTACTAAATTGTTTCAGTAATATTTCTTTTATATGGATTATTAAATAATGAACATGATTATGGACACTGTGGTTATAACATCGTTATATATTTGAAAATAAAACCCAGTAGTGATAGAAAATCAACATTGATATTAGTTAAGTGTTGGGTGGCTATTGGCCTCAAATTAGTATGTTAAAAATACTATAAATTGCCGTTTAAGTTGGAATTGGTTTTTGAGACAAGAAACGATCCAAAATTGAGTTTCAGAAATATTTTGTTTTAAGGATTATCTATTTAATTATATTAATATTGTTTTAAGGTTGTTTAATTATATTAATATTGTTTTAAGGTTATTTAATTAAATTAATACTATTTTAAAAGTATGGTATTGTTTTATAAGTGTTAAATTATATTAATATTGTTTTAAAAGTATTCAATTAAATTTATGTTGTTTTAAAGTTATTTAATTATAGTAATATTATTTTAAGGTTATTTAATTATATTAGAATTGTTTTAAATTTATTTGTTTATAGTTAATATTGTTTTAAAGAATTTATTAAAATGTTAAATAATTTGAAAGGTTAATTATTTCAAGGATAATTATCATTTGAAATTAATAATAAGGGTTTATTAATAAGATTCTGAAAAAATAAATTATTATTTATAATAAGAATAAAGAATTAGTATTGTTACTTTAGGAATGATTAATAATTATTTTAGGATGTTTTAAGATAGATAATTATTATTTATTCATTTATAATATTATTTTAAATACTTATTTTATATGAAACTGTTTTGAAGTAAAGACTTTTAATTGTGTGTAAATGTTTCTAAGACCCATGAATAGAGTAGAAAGACTTGGATTTTATAAAAAGAGCTTATAAAATGGTTTGGAGACGTAAGGAAGATTATTTACAAGGTGAAGATTTTTATAATGAGTTTTATAAATGGTTAGATATTTATAAATGGACTTAAGAAACGGGTTTATAGATTTATAAAAGAAGTTTTATAAATGGTTTAGAGATTATAAAGAATTTATAAATGAGTTTTAGAAGTGCTCAAAGAGGATTTATAATTGATTGAAATGTATAAAAGAAGTTTTATAAATGGTTCCGGAAGTTTTTATAAAATGGTTTATAATTTTTTTTAGAGAATTAGGAGTTTATGATTGATTTTTGAATCGAATAAAAATGGTATCTTTCTCAATGTGTAAATACTATACCGTTAAGATAAGTATATAGATATTTTCTATTGAAAATATAGGGATTGGTGAACATATCTTTGTAAAAGTAGTCTTATACAAGAAATTTACAAAGTGATATTTATTTATAAAATTTTTTAAAAAGGAGGCAGTGATTGCTTATGTGCTTAACCAATGTTGGTTTTCCCTATGAAATAAATCCTTGATTGAATGTTTGTAATTCGATAGTTAAATAACCGAACATCGAAATTGGACCCAAACGCAACTTTGGAAATATATAAGAGAAACACGTGAGTTATATGGCACAGTCATTTCTGACGATGTTGTATTGTGCGTATAAATCTCGTTTTGGTCTTCTAGGACAATGATAAGGAAATCCATCCACTAACGGTTAGGAGGTGACCTCCGATCTTATCTTTGACTGTTTATTTCCTAATGAACCAGGGTTGAGTTTATCGAGAATTATCGAATGTTGTTTCGAAGAGACCAGGATCAGGTATGTTATCCGAAAACCACTTCGATAAAACGAATGCGTTTCGAAGTGAAGACATCTTGAAGATGATGGAATTGAAGATGGAGCTCTCAAGTGTTTCGTTCAGTCCCAGAACGAACTTGTATGAATGAATGCTGGTATTGTTGTTGCCTGGAAGGCAGTATTAGCATTCCAAGTGGGAAGTGCTATATAAAAGGTAAAACGTAGCCTCAAGCCTCATCAACTAGGAATGACTAAAATAGGGAAGATGCAGTAGGACTAAGTGGGTCGCTCCCAAGTAGGGTATGACGATCCCTATCTAGAGTCGCTATTATCTCTCATTTGTATGCTTCGGGGTCCATTAACGGAGGGGTGATCATATTCCATACTATCCAGTAAGGGGTAGGCTGGTTCTGTGTTGGTAGGGGATCCAGACGAGGTCCTTTGTGTTATTTGTCTAGAGATGCACCGTGACTGGCGGTACCACGGTAACCCAGTCATTGTATAGAATCCATTTTCCAATACAAGCATTTACAGTTTTAGTTGTATACCTATTACGCTGGAATTTAAGTAATGTAACAATTTCGACTAAGATCAATAAGTATTTGTATCTAGACCCTATTATAATATCAGAGAATTTCATATGAAATGGTTTTGGTTATCGTAAGGTAAAAACCCGTCCATGTTTATGTGCGGCGAGGTCTTACGAGATACCTTTGATTTCAAAGATTTTTATAACTTTAAATCCAGTTGGGTTTGTTTTCTCACGTTGATTTTCCAAACTGACTCAGGTGTTATTTTATTATAATGCTCGGTTCAGACCGAGCACATTACAGATTAATTTGGATACTTGGAGCTTCAAGGGACGAGTTGGAGGCCCAGAGACGTATTCACGTAGATGGTTATTTTTCTGCTGTATTCATTGTTGTATTTATCAGCAATTGAGGGACAGGCTGTTTTAACTGTCCAGGCTGAAATAGGTTAGCATACTCTAATTGATGTTCTAAATATACATACATTACAGTTTTTTTTGTGTAAAGATCGATGTATATTATAGACTGTGAGATTCTGTGTTGTTAATTTTCTTCTTATCTTCTTCCTTCTTTCTTTTTCCATAACAATTAGGTTTTTCGGCATTCGATTTCTCGGCATGTAATACAGTGGATGTATTAGTGTCAATTTTCGAGGGTCGAAATCCCGGTCGTTACAAGTAAACTATTATATCTCGTCGAATTTTATGGCTATAGGATGAATCGTTTGGATGTGCAAGTTTGAATCACGTAGAAATTAATTAAATAAATTTAAATAAATAATTGGGTTTGAAAAGCTATCTTCTGCATATGATCGTATTAGGTCTCGAAACAAGTTCCATTGCATTCGGAACAGGGGTATAATGTACAGAACACTAGGTGGCACACTTCGTTTGGAGTTTGAAATTTTAACAAGTGAATAGTACCATGAATTTTTTTCTATAAATGGACTTGGAAATTTTCATTTCTGCAAAAGCCCTAATCAACAAACACAGCCGCTGAAACACCCAACACCCCTTAGTATAACCAAAAAGGGCACACCAAAGGATGTGGTGCGTTATAGGTATAGCTAAAGCATCACAGAGACTAAAATTCACAAAACAATTAAATAAAAACAGCGGAAACTTTTAAATAAATACTTATTATTCAGAATTGAGCTTTATAAAATAAGTCATAAAAGTAGAATATGTCTCAAAACCAAATACTCATGTCTTATGAAAAGTACATCTCAGTCACATCATCAGAGTACATAATAATCATCCCTCTCATAAGTACCAGTACATCAAAAGCCAAATGAAAAGAAGAAGAATACATAAAAAGCTCCGGGAATAAATCTCCAAGAAATCTGTATCTACTGTCCTCGAGTCTGCTGGCCTATGGGGGAATAAGGGAAATAGAGGAGTGGTCAGACTATAAGTCTGGCGAGTGAAAGTAATTACTAGAATTTCTAAGCAAGATAAAGATAATAGACTAAGCAACAGTTCTAGTATGAAAGGAAAATACAAAAAAGATAAAACTGGGATAAAATACTGTTTATGATTCTATTTGCTTTGATTGTGATTGTTTGCACTTGTCTTAGATTTCTGTGATTAGGCTGAAATCCTAATCCTATTTTAATTAAGCTGAAATCCTAATTCTACCCGTTGATCGGCCTTCTATCTCTGTTGTGCCACTATGAGCTGATCCAATCCTGTTGGTCCCACAGCAAAAGACACATGTTTAGCGCTTGGAACGCAGTAGCGAATTATTTACCTTAATCGATGCCGCACGCTCGGTCGTTGCCGGTACAGACTAACTGTCGCTCCCTATTGTGATCTCTTATTTACCCTAATCAGCATATGCATGCCCGGCCTCACCTAATCTATTGTCAGACCATCAGTCCTAGTATAAAAGGGATACTGCCCTGCCTCACCTAAGTGTTGTGAGACCATCAGTTCCTGACTGAAACGGATGCTGCCCAGCCTCACCTATGTGTTACTGGTCTAAAAAAACAAATCCTAGTTCGAGCCCCTTGCCAAAATCCCCAGATTTGAGCCTCAATCTGTTGGCCACTTATTTACCTTGGTTAGCATAAGCGTGTCCCAGCCTCACCTAACTATTGTGAGACCATCAGTTCCTGGCTGAAAAGGAATGCTGTTGGTACGGGCCCTACTTCTATCTTTGCTTATTAACTTAGTGTAAGTTTTAAAATAAGCCTCTTCTGTTATCATTGCTCTATTTGCTTATTAACTTAATCTAAGTCTTAAAATAAGCCTTTTCTATTATTTCTGCTATATTTGCTTATTAACAAGATCTAAGTTTTAAAATAAGCCTCTTATGTTATCTCTGCTATATTTTCTTATTAACAAGATCTAAGTTTTAAAATAAGCCTCTTATGTTATCTCTGCTATATTTGCTTATTAACAAGATCTAAGTTTTAAAATAAGCCTCTTATGTTATTTCTTTCTTTCTATTTATAACCCATGTTATAATTATTCTTGTAGCTGTTATTCTTCTATTTTCTCTTTTTAGTTATAACCACTTGTTATAATTATGCTTGCCAATATCTTAAATTTGCCTATTTCAGTCCATCTCTATTTTTATTCCAGTTTTTCTTATTTTACATCCGATTTCTATAAATTTAGTGTTATTCTATTTTAATCCATATTAGCGAATTCTTCTCTTTTTAATATTCTTATATTTTATTTGCGTAAAAAGAAATAAAAAGAAACTAACATTTACATGCTAAATTCTAATGTAAAACAGATGTAAATAAATACAGATAACTGTAAATAACTGTAAATAACTTAATAAAATAGCTGAATAAAAATAGCTGAATAAAATAGACTAAAAAGAACTTCTGAAATTTACTTAAAAGTTAACTGTAGATAACTTATATAAAAACTGTCTCAAAATTGTAGAAAATCTACAACTATTGAGAACCCTATTATTTTAAATTACTTAAAAATATAAATATTTACAAAACACTCACCTGTGGTCCTTAGCTCTATTCCTTGGCCTTCCTGGATCCACTTCTAGGATGTAGAATATTTTTATCAAAAGGATTTCCTCCCTAGAAATTTTTTCTATTTAGAGTTCAGCCTCAGGCAATGAACCCAATTGGGAGAAAATCTAAATGAGAAAAATAGCTAGCCCAGGGTTCTATTTATAGTGTGACTTAGGGATCTCAAACCATTGGATTTGAAGATTAAACCTGGTGCAACCACGTCATAGGCTCACTAGGAACCGTCGGATGGAAGCACGAACGCACAGGATTTGAGAAAAATTGCAAAACACGTCATCGCTTGAACCTGGACGTTTCTACGTCAATTAAAAGAGGTGGGTCGACCTATGTATGATGGTGGGTCGACCCTAAGGTCGACTTGACCCTATGGGGGTCGACCTGACCCTATGGGGATTGACCTAACCCAAAATGTGGGTCGACCTAGGCCTTGCAATTTTTTTATTTTATTTTTCTTTCATTTTATTCTGAATTCTTGTTTCTTTCGTATCTTCTTCATATTAACTCGGATTTTGAAAAATTATATATGGAAATTGATCAGAAAATCTCCAGAGACACAATGGTGCAACTCCCGTAGCTCGATTCTGACAATTTCACAAACTTATTTTATTATTTAATTAGTTCGTTAATTAATTATTATAGCTTAAATTTTGGGTTGTTACATTCTCCCTTCCGTAAAGGATTTCGTCCCCGAAATCTCCATGGACAGAAGAATGAAATAAATATTTTCATCCAAATTCTACAACCAAATATTCAACCAGCATCCATTACATCCATTTTCCTTAAGCTTTCTAATGAAACTTATGTTATATGCAATAGTGTAGTGTCGATGTCCCTAACTAATGCAAAAGATTAGGGGGTCTACTGATTCAGTCGACCTCCTTTTATGCAATCATGTCTGTGCCATGTATCCCAATGAATGCAAATTTCCTAATGATAACAGATAGTTCTATATGCGTGCTACAATCATCATCCAAATGCAACAATCATATGATAATCATCCATTTATAATAACCATGGAAATAAAATAAAAATGCAAATGCACACACATCCATATGCCTATGCTTTAGTGACCTAGTTAGGCCGATCCCTAAGAGATAATAGTGCCTAGTGTATATATATGCGTCCATTAGCATCCACTAGCAAACACTTGCAACCACTAGCGTCCATCATACATAATATGTTCTAGCAACATGTTTACATTCAGTCCTACCATCCATAGGTTAAATCCTAAGATCTACCCTCCTAAAGGATACTAAAGGAAAGAACCTATTCAAAACTAAAGATGGAAATAGGAAATTCAAGACGTACTATCGAAAAGATGCGGATAAGAGGTACGTATTTTCTCCTCAGCCTCCCACGTAGCGTCCTCAATACTATCTTCCCACTGCACGTTAACCAAAGGTACTTCCTTATTCCTAAGCTTCTTGATATTACGTCCAACGATCTTGGTAGGAATGCGAACCGATGCTTACCTCTGCACTTCAACTTCCTCAAGTTGACTAGGTTCTACTACCTCTGCTGAATCATGTAAGCACTTTCTAAGGTGCGAAACATGAAAAACATCGTGGACTCCCGCAAGCCTCTCTGGTAGCTTTATCTGATACGCCATCTTCCCTACCCTTTCCACAATGGAGAACGGTCCAATGAATTTGGGAGCAAGTTTCCCACTTGATCCAAATCTCACTACCTTTCTTAACGGAGATACCTTAATGAAAACCAAATCTCCTATTTCAAACTGAATATCCCTTCTTCGCTTATCTGCATAGTATTTCTGTCTATCTTGGGCCATCTTCATTCTCCTTCTAATCAAATCAATCTTTTCTGAAGTTTCTCTACCCATGTTGGGACCTAGTAGCAATCTCTCTGTAGACTCCAACCAACATGAAGGCGACTTGCAAGGTCTTCCATAAAGAGCTTCAAAATGTGTCATTCCAATGATAGCTTGAAAACTATTATTATAAATTCCACTAAAGGAAGATGCTCCTCCCAAGTTCCTCGAAAATCAAGAATGCACATCCTCAACAAATCCTCAAGAACTCTATTAACTCTCTCTGTTTGGCCATCCATCTGGGGGTGATAGGCCGTACTCAATCTAAGCTACGTCCCTAAAGCCTCTAGCAAGCTTCTCCAAAACTCGCTATTAAAGATAGGGTCTTTATCGCTCATTATGCTAGAGGGAACTCCATGAAGTTGGACTATCTCACGAACATATAAGGATGCCAAATAAGGTGTTGTCCTCTTACTCTAGACCGGAATGAAGTGGGCGTTCTTAGTCAAACGATCTACAATCGCCCAATACTGGTATTCCCCTTCCTAGATCGGGATAAACCATCTATAAAGTCCATCGAAACACTATCACACTTCCATTCGGGTACATCCAATGGTTAAAGCAATCCACCGGGTTTCTGCTGCTCCGCCTTAACTCTTTGGCACACAAGACACTTATCTACAAACTTTGCTACATCCTTCTTCATGCCGCTCCAATAAAACACTCTCTTCATGTCCCTATACATCTTATCACCACCCGGATGAATAGTCATTCGAATGGTGTGCTTCTTCTAGAACTGCTCTCGTCAAATCACTAGTGCGGGGGACAGAAAGTCTTCCATCTCTCCTTAGCCACCCTTTACTATCAATGGAATAGCGTTGGAGATGTCTAGAGACCTCTCCTCTGATAATCGTATCCAAAATATCCATAAGCTCCGAATCCCCTCGCTACCTTGAGCCAATCTGATCTATGACGGTAGGCTTAGCCTCAAATGCTGAAATCTTTGATAAACTTCCTATAATGACCAGCCAAACCCAGAAAGCTTCTAACTTCGGTAGCATTCTTGGGGTTCTTCCAATCTTGTATTGCTACTATCTTAGCGGGATCAATAGCTAAACCCTTTCTTGAGACTACGTGCCCCAAGAAACACACTTCCTTACGCTAAAAGTGACACTTCGAGAATTTTGTTTTCAACTAATGAACGCGAAGTGTACGAAGAACCTCTTCTAGATGAATAGCATGCTCTTCCATACTCTTGGAAAACACCAAAATGTCATCCACAAACACTACAACGAACTTATTTTGGACATCTCGAAAAACATGGCTCACCAAATCTACAAAATAGGCTGGGGCATTGGTTAGCCCAAACGGCATAACCAACCACTCAAAGAGTTCATCGGGTGTCCTAAATGTTGTTTTATCGATGCTATCGTCAGTGACCCTAAGCTGATCAAATCCAGTAGCTAAATCAAGCTGAGAAAATACTGAAGAGCCAACCAACTGATCGAAAAGATCGTCTATCCTAGTAAGTGGGAAATGGTTCTTCTTTGTGAGCTTATTCAACTCTCTATAGTCTATGCAAAGTCGAAAGGAACCATCCACCTTTGTAGCGAAGACGACTAGCGCTTCCCACTCAGATATGCTCCGTCTAATTAAGTCTTTCTCCAATAGCTCACTAATCTGCTTACTTAACTCCTTCCTCTCCCTAGGAGCCATATGTCTCACGGGAAATGCCACTGGCTTAGCATTGTCATTCAGATAGATCCTAAAGTTGATATCTCTCTTAGGGGGTAGCCCCTTAACCTCTTAAAAACATTTGGGAAATCTCTAACGACTGGAACGGAATCTAACTCTCCTAGTGATGAATCAAGGGAATAAAGGAAGCTCAACATGACTGACCCCTGTGGGTCACAGGAAACCTTGAGAGTCCTTCCGCTACATGTCTCTAATCCGATGACTCTCCTCTCGCAGTCTAATATCGCTCCATAAGTGGATAACCAGTCCATCCCCAAAATCATCCTATATCCCGAAAATCCCATTACATAGGTGCCACAGTCAAATTCTACACCTAGTATAAAAAATTTCAAACCCCGACAAATCATGGATAAATGTGTCGATCCTCCTATGGGATTTGAAATAACTATAGGGTTAACTACTAGAGAAATATCCAAGTGCAAACAATCAACCTAGGAACTAGAAATGAAAGATGCGATGCTCCGAAGTAAAAAAGAGTCCGAATAGGAAAATCCGAAATAGAGATCAAACCTTCTACAGAGACTTTCCTACCTTGATCCGGTCCACTACTAGAAGGTGCTACATCCAAAGCCTGTACTTGCGTTTTAAGTGCGCCTGCTCTTTGCCCCGTCCTTTGAGGACAAGCTCTAGTAAGGGGTCCAGGCTGCCCACAATTGTAACACCTCCCCTTCATCGTGTCCTTCTTATAATCCTTTGTAAAATGCCCAACCAATCCACAACTATGACATTTCCCGCCTTTCTCGATCTACTTTTGAGGTACTCCTTCTTTCCTCTTATCCTTATCCCTCTTACTCTTCCACCACTGCTTCTTAGAGTTTTCTGACTCAGGAACCTCCTTAAGCTCTCCTTCCATAATAACATCTTACATGAGAGCCATTTCCACAAGTGACTCATACGTTGCTGATGTGCACGTAAATGTGCATATATAAACACCCATATATTATCTCTTTTTATTTAAATAAACATCATATTTGGGCATTTTAACATGTGTAAAACCAAAATTCAATTATTTTCAAACCATCATATTTTCATCTTCATTCAGGGGCAAAATAGTCATTTTTGTGCTTGTGTCAATTTAAGAATTTTTACTTGGACATTTTTTGATAATTTTTATAGGAATTTGGATGCATATGGAAGAGGCTTATATGAAGATACATGCATGCACAAATGAAATACAAAGGAATGAAGAGGAAATAATTCAAGTTCAAGATCATGGAGGACCCCACCCACTTACCTAAATGTACAATTATGAGCTAATGGACAAACTAAGTGGAGGTTAAAGCTTCATGCACAACAAATGATGGATTAATTAGTGGCTAATGGTTACTTGATGGCCACACTTCCTAAAGGGAATTTTAGAAAGCCCCCTAAATTTAGAATTAGGATTTTATGCATGTATATATAGCCCTCTTATGTACATGAAACTATCTACTACTTTTTCATTTTACTTAGGAAATTAAGAGATCAAATTGTAAGCTCAATGTTCTATGAAATAAAAATGGCTTTCAAGCCTCTTTCTTCTCCTTTTTCTACATGCTTTTCTTTGTTTTATTGTTAATGTTTATTTCTATGCTCTCTTTCCTTTAATGTTCATAGCTTAGATTTACATTTATGCAAGTAGTGTAGCTTTAATTTTTATGCAATTAGTTAGTAGTTAATCTCTCTTTCTTCCTTTGCTTAGTTTTCATTTCTTTGCTCTTTCATGTTGAAATTTACAAGTGTTGCTTCAATGCCACAAATGAGTAGCTAAACACTTTCAATTTAGGGGTAATGAAGCTCTCAAATATTATGTAATTTCAACATTTCTATGATTTATGATCTCTTTTGTTTATGCTTCATGAGAGTGAATTTTGATACAATTTTATACAAGTGGGTTTGATAGCTTATGTTACTTTTGCAAATGAGCTATTCTTATTCAGCATAAACACAAGTTGCATCATCATTTGCTAATCCATTTTTGATTTTGAAATGAAAGCAAAAATGAAATTTGATGATCTATATTACTAGTTACAATAGTAAATAGATCATACTTAAAATAACTTTTGCTTTGGCTTCATTTTCATGAGAGTTATAAGTGGTATAATTGTTGTATTATAGTTTGATGGTTTGAGTTATGTTAATTAATAACATAAACAAACCATACTTATGATCAACGCAATGATTATTTCGCTTAATATCAAGTTAGAGATCATAAATTCTTTGTTTGTTGATTTACAAAAATATGAGAGTGGATTTGCCTCTAAATTGTCCTCTACTTTAATAGGTTTTAATTCACATTTTAATTCTAGCTTTAGCTTCTTTTTTGTAGTTAACAACTTCATCTCTCTTTGTTCTAATTTGATTGAATAGATTTTTAATCTCTCACAATTCCCTGCGGATCGACCCGTATTCGCCACGTACTACAAAGTGTACGTCGTGCGCTTGCGGTAAATTTAAATTTAAATTCGTTCGACGGTTTTCTAAACCGATAGAATTTCTATCGACGAACAGTTGCTCCCATAGGTATATATGACAATGCCAACCCTTGGAGGGGCTGGTTCAAACCCTTAACAAACTTCATGGCCTTCTTAGGTAGTGTATTAACGAGCTTCATTCCGAACCATGATAACTCATGAAACTGATTTATATACTCCTTCACCTAAAGACTCCCTTGCTTCAGACTAATGAACTTCTCCAATTGCATGCTTTCCTCAGCTTGCGATAAGAACTTTCTCTAAAACCTTTCTCAAAATCCAAACCTACCAATGTCTCTACCTTCCATCTCTATGATCTCCCACCAGTAAGAAGCTTCTCCCTTCAGCTGCCAAGATGCAACCTGAACTCTCTATCGGTCCTCTAATCCTAACAACCCAAATATCTGCTCCGTATTTTTCAACCAAGCTCATGCCTCCACGAAATCCTCCATACCAGAAAACATTCTGCCTCCTAGACTAGCGAAGTCCTTGCATAGCTTAGAAAAAATGGATACTTTAGGTGGATTAATGGGATCTCCACCCGTTAGTGCTGCATTGGGCGGTTGTCCTTGCACCTCTGGTGTCGTAGCTTGAAGGCATCTATGAAACCAGCCAGGGACTTAGACACCCTGTGGAAGATTTGGGGCATCCACCATTCTATGCAAAGAAAAGAGGATTTAGGCTCGAAAGAATCGAGAGAAGATTGAATTGGACTTTGAGGGGATTTTTATAAAAACTCTCTTATACTTGGAAACCATTTCTATAATAAGAGTTTCTTTCTGAAAAATACTTTTAAAGATATGTTATTTTTGAAAAATACTTTACTTTTAAAACAAGATTTTAGGAATCCTGTAACCTTAGGCTCTGATACCAAGTGAAAAACCCCACACCCCTTAGTATACCTAAAAAGGGCACAACAAAGGATATGGTCCGTTATAAGTATAGCTAAAGCATCACAGAGACTAAGATTCACAAGACAATTGAATAAAAATAGCGGAAACTTTAAAATAAATACTTATTATTCAGAATTGAGCTTTATAAAATAAGTCATAAAAGCAGAATATGTCTCAAAACCAAATACTCATGTCTTATGAAAGTACATCTCAGTCACATCATCAAAGTACATAATAATCATCCCTCTCATAAGTACCAGTACATCAAAACCCAAATGAAAAGAAGAAGAATACATGAAAAGCTCCGAGGATAAATCTCTAAGAAATCTGAATCTACTGTCCTGGACTCTGTTGGCCTATGGGGGAAAAGGGGAAATAGAGGAGTGGGTCAAACTATAAGTTTGGTGAGTGAATGTAATTACTAGCATTTCTAAGCAAGACAAAGATAATAGACTAAGCAACAGTTCTATTAAAAGGAAAACACAGAAAAGATAAAACTGGGATAAAATACTGTTTCTGATTCTATTTGCTTTGATTGTGATTGTTTGCACTTGTCTTAGATTTCTATGATAAGGCTGAAATCCTAGTCCTATTTTAATTAGGCTGAAGTCCTAATTCTACCTGTTGACCGGCCTTCTATCTCTATTGTGCCACTATGAGCTGATCCAATCCTGTTGGTCCCACAGCAAAAGACACCTGTTTAGCTCTTGGAACGCAATAGCAAATTATTTACATTAATCGATACCGCATGCTCGGTCATCGCCGGTACACACTTACTGTCGCCCCCTATTGTGACCTCTTATTTATCCTAATCAGCATAAGCGTGCCTAGCCTCACCTAATATGTTGTGAGATCATCAGTCCTAGTCTGAAAGGGATGCTGCCCAGCCTCACCTAAGTGTTGTGAGACCATCAGTTCCTGACTGAAAGGGATGCTACCTAGCCTCACCTAAGTGTTGTGAGACCATCAGTCCTAGTCTAAAAGGGAATGCTGCCGGTACTGGTCATAACAAACAAATTCTAGTTTGTGCCCTTTACCCAAATCCCCAGATTTGAGCCTCTATCCGTTGGCCACTTATTTACCCTGGTTAGCATAAGCGTGTCCCAGCCTCACCTAACTATTGTGAGACCATCAGTTCCTGACTGAATGGGAATGTTATTGGTACGGGCCCTGCTTCTATTTTTGCTTATTAACTTAGTGTAAGTTTTAAAATAAGCCACTTCTGTTATTTCTACTCTATTTGCTTATTAACCTAATCTAAGTCTTAAAATAAGCCTTTTATGTTATTTTTGCTATATTTGTTTATTAACAAGATCTAAGTTTTAAAATAAGCCTCTTCTGTTATCTTTGTTATATTTGCTTATTAACAAGATCTAAGTTTTAAAATAAGCCCCTTCTGCTATTTCTTTCTTTCTAATTATAACCCGTGTTATAATTGTTCTTGCAGTTGTTATTCTTCTATTTTCTCTTTTTAGTTAGAACCACTTGTTATAATTATGCTTCCAAATATCTTAAATTTGCCTATTTCAGTCCATCTCTATTTTTATTTCAATTTTTCTTATTTTACATCTGGTTTCTGTAAATTTAGTGTTATTCTATTTTAATCCATATTAGCGAATTCTTCTCTTTTTAAGATTCTTATATTTTATTCACGTAAAAAGGAATAAAAAGAAACTATCATTTACAGGCTAAATTCTAACGTAAAACAGATGTAAATAAATACGAATAACTGTAAAGAACTGAAAAAATAGCCGAATAAAAATAGCTGAATAAAATAGACTGTAAAGAACTTCTGAAATTTACTTAAAAGTTAACTGTAAATAACTTATATAAAAACGGTCTCAAACTTGTAGAAAAACTACAAATATTGAGAACCCTATTATTTTAAATTACCTAAAAATCTAAAATAATTACGAAACACTCACCTGTGGTCCTTAGCTCTATTCCTTGGCCTTCCCGGATCCACTTCTAGGGCGTACAATATTTTTATCAAAAAGATTTCCTTCCTAGAATTTTTTCCTATTTAGGGTTCAGCCTCAGGCAATGAACCCAATTGGGAGAAAATCTGAATGAGAAAAATAGCTAGGCCTAGGGTCCTATTTATAGTGTGACTTAGGGATCTCAGACCATTGGATTTGAAGATTAAATCTGGTGCAACCACGTCATAAGCTCACTAGGAACCGTCGAATGGAAGCACGAATGTAACGAATGGGAGTTTTGACCCTCAAAAATCGACACTAATACGTCGACTGTATTACATGCCGAGCATTCAAATGCCGGAAAACCCGATAGTTAGGGGAAAAGAAAAGAAGAGGTAGAAGAAAATAGAACAACCTCACGAAATCTCACAAATGCAGCGGAACAATATATAATAGATACTAACATGTTCTTATACCAAAAGAACTATAACTATTATTTATACATATCATTGTCAGAGTACAACAATTTACAAATGAATACCAGATGGTTATAATAACTTGTCCTCACTAGTGCTGACTATACATCCTACAATACACAGCGGAATAAAATCAAGTACGTGGGATCCGTCTCTGACATCTAGCTTGTCTCCTGAGCTCCACAACATCCTATCCTAAATATGTAATACTCGATCTGACCCGAGCATTATAATAAAATAACACCCGAGTCAGTCTGGAAAACTAGCGTGAGAAAACACACTCAATTTGAATTATTACTATTTTCAAAATCCTTTGAAAAACAAAGGTATCTCGTAAGACCACGTCACACATAAACACGACGAGTTTTTCCCTTACGATAACCAAAACATTTGATATCAGAATCATCTGATATTATTATAGTGTCTATAGAAAGTAAAATAGAAAATAGCTGAAATGTTTGCATCTCAAGTTTCAGCATAGTTGGGCACAATCAAAACCGTATGGCGCTTATTGGAGAATGGATTCCATACAATGACTAGGCACTTGGGTACCACCTATCACAGTACACTTCTAGAAAATGTATCGAGGACCTCGCCAGGATCCCCTACAACACAAGACCGGCCCTACCCCTAACCTGGATAGAACCGAATATGTTATTACCCCAGGTGTTCCCACCCTTATCGAGAGCTCTTTTTCCATGCACCACCGTATCCATAATTTATAATATATCCGAGGGTATCTAGAAAGGTGATAACATACCCTAATTGGGAGCGACCCACTTAGCCTTGCTGCATCTCCCCTGATTTTTAGTCATTCCGGTTGATGAGGCTTGAGGCTACGATTACCTTTTAAGAACAATTTCACTTAGAATGCTCATCGTCCTCCAATGATGATGTTTTGATAGCATTCGTCCATACAAGTTGTCCTAGGTCTAGACAAAATGAATCACCGTCTTCACCTTCTTCACGATATCCATTCGTAACGCTCAAATTTAAAATATATATTTATGATATTTTAAAATACCAAAACCTAGACCAGTGCTACCATAGCATCAATAAATTTAAATCACACTATAATCTATCACAGATTATTCAAACATGTCATATATCACTATATATGAAATTAAATTCAACATTTTTGAGGAATCCAGTTGGATCCCTCCAACCTGTTTCCCTACAACCACAGATGTTAGATAACATAAAATACAAATCCCACATCGAAGTGGGATATCGCGGTAATATAGGGTCATCTGCTATTATGCGGGGGCGCATAGGGTCTCATCCGCTAAAAATATGCGGGAATATCAATCCAACTACTAATATATATACTACTATGTATATTTTAACATCCAACTAATAATAATTATCAAAACATCCAATCAACCAATAATTTAATTTTCAACATTTTAAATTAAACTAGCAATCCAAAAATGACTGAGATTTACTCACCTTGATTTTTATTATCGCTTTCGCGTTCTGGTTCCGATTAAATTCGAACACGTTTGAATTTGTCTAAAAATTTTAGAAGCTCTAAATCGCCCCATTCCAATTTCATTGCGAAGCTCTCTTCATCACGATCGCAACGCAAAAATCCTTGCCTCGATTCGACCTCGTATGCAGGAGTTATACATTTTTAAGTTCATCGATTAATTATAATTAATTCAAACACAAATTTATTTCTTTTATAATAAAACCCACCCATCACTAACCGACCCGTCCCGCTAGCCCACACTATCATCTTCTTCTCCCTTTTACTCTTGCATGTACCCGAAAACGAAAAAAAACCCACTCTACCGCGTGTACGTTTATCACTGACACGATCCACCACCTCGCCATCTATCAAACAAGCACGTACGAACTCCTCTCATCGAGCTCGTCTAATCCCACCTCGTCTCGTTGAACTCGATCAAGTCTTTGAAAACCCACTTGGAGCTTCTCACGTACGACCCTAAGATCGCGATCACCATTTCTCAGCCGCTCGCCACCAAAATTGTACCCTAAGTGCTAATCTCCACCACAAATTCAAATACGATGACCAAATTATGAATCGATGCCTACATCTCCGAGAAACTCAAACCCTAGCTCCACTGCCTATTCGACTTTCATAGTCGAGCAACCCAAGTCATCGTCGAACCTAACCAAATGACTATCAGATCGAAGCCCTCTAAAAAACTTGAATTTTAAAGGTGGTTTCATATATTTTCGTTGAGTATAAGTAGAGAAATAAAATTTTGAAGTTGAATCTTTTTTTCTCTTTGGTTCGGCTGTGCGTTTAAAAAGGAAGAGAGGGAAACTTGTTTGAAAAGGGAAGGTGGTACAGAATAGCTAGGTGGGATGGCTGAAAATAAGTTTGTGTGGGCTGATGTGAATGGAATGGTCAAGTCAATATATAAATATATTATTTAAAACTCGAAAAATATCTAGCTAAAATTTCGAACCCCGATCGAGTCATGCCCTAGGCGTTCATAATGTTATACCCTTATTTCGAACGCAATGGAACAAGTTTCAAGTCCTAACTCGATTGTATGAAGAAGATTCTATCCCGTACGACCAAATGATAACTCTAAACGCTACGAAATTTGAATCCGATAATAATACACTATTACGGATCCAATGGAACTGGTTTCGTCGAAATCTAAGACTGTACCCCGGAAGGCTATTTTCACTTGTTAATTTAACCGAGTTATTTTTAAAATCGAAAAAATCACTTTTAAATCCAATTTAAAATTTTTATTATCTTCATTCTTATAAATAAAAATTAAATAAGCCTTGAAATTATTTTTATCAAGCTTAAAACCCAAGATTGAACTATTAAGCAAATTCCAATTAGTAAATTATCCAATAAATCATTATATTCGATATTCAAGTTAAAAATTAACTTTTAAATATTTAAAATCAATTAAATATTGCAATTTCAAATAAACAAAATTCTGGGTCGTTACATTACTCCCCCTTAAAAGAATTTCGTCCCCGAAATTGCCAAGGTAAGAAGAATGGTCCAAAATCCATTAACTTTCCCAAAAACCAATCAGTTGAAACAACATTATCACTTTTACTAATTTCCAAATTCATTTATAGATTCCAAATAATATTATTTTCTCAACCATTTCAGGTTGTAATCTAACATCAAATTTTAGTTATTAAAAATTTTCTAACTCCTTAAATTTTCAAATAATTTCGCCAGCGTCTCTTTTGCGCGGCTAGATCCAAACAACTACAAATCGCCACTATGGGCCCAAATCATCAAAAGAAAACAAAAGCAAAGTGGCTCAATCATAAAATCATCAATTTCAAATGAAAATTTAAACATGTACCTTTTGTCGGGCAATCCAATTTTCTCTTGATTTTAAATGCCTGCATCTTATTTACAAATAATATCCAATCATATGATTCAAAATCATTTTATTTATTCTTTTTCAATTTTTTCAATATTTGCTTTACTTAAGCCCATACGATGTACATATACCATTAGTACACAATATCAACTCCAATCGCTCACTCGATCACATAATTTCACTTCCGAACTAGTGTCTTCACACGACTCTCTAGTGTGGACTCAGATCTGGTTTCTTGATTAGAAATCGTCATTCTCCTTGCATAGCCATATACTATGATAGAGAATTTCAGAATCAACCAAAATTCCATATCTAAGGTTCGCCGTTGAAAATCGAGTGAAAAACCCTAATTCGGGTCGATATAAATCATCTCGAAATTCTATGCTCGAATCTGGATCAAACCGTCATGTGAATAAAATAATATACATACAACTTATGTATTAAATTCCAATTGATTCTTAGCTATATAAATTTTTTTATTCACATTTTTTTATTTCCATTCAATTATTCACAATTATCATTCACATTTATACTTCACATTCACCTATTTACTTGGTATGTCCCTTAAATACCAATTCCACTTAAGAATTTCACCATCAAATTTCTTAAGTCAATTATAACATTTTACACAAAGGTTCTTATGTTTATTACTACTTCACCACTTAAGTTAATATCCATTTCTATTCAAATTCAATTCCATTGAACTTACTAATTAAATTAATTAGTCCATCCACTAATTTATTTCCAATCTTAATAAATTCTATTTTCAACAATTACTCCATCCAGCCTAACTTAGGCTAAATTTTCAAAGTTCACTCTTATTTAACTTAATTTAAGTTAAATTCCATTCCACAGTTAAATTTCAAATTTTTTTACTTTTCTTGCATCCATATTCAATAATTTTAAACATTGTTTTACTTGCAATTTACAAATTTTTATAAGTTATCAACTTATTTCCTCATATTCCCAAATAAAACCTTTCAAATCAAAATTCAAGAGTTTAACTTCGTATTTCCAAATTATTTCTAGTTACCCTTGAAATCATATATATAGGTATAGACACACACAATCCTTTGGTATATCAAATCATTCCTTTGAATTTCAAACCAAAACCAGTTTTACCAAACAAAACTCCAATTGTAACAATTCCTCTCTTGGAAACTCGAAAATGAACGTCGATGATGCTACAGCTATCACTGAAATTTATTTTCGATCGACTGAAGTGAGTTCGGTGCTTTTATTCCTTTAAAATCCGTTTAAATATTTCCAATTCAAAAATATTCTCCAAATAATATCACTATTACTTTCCAAGACTTTGAAAAACATTTCAAAACCAACGAGAATTAAATTCCCAAATTCCCAGCCTTCAAACCCTTTTAACAAATCATATTTAAATATACTTCTGGAATTTCATTTCATTTCAAATTATAAATCACATTTACCTAATTCCATTTCGCTATATGAAATTGTTTCTTAACTGTTGACTATAATATCAACTTTTATTCAATCACCATAACAACAAATGATAATAGCTTAATATTATCATTTCCTAACAACCAAGCACACCATATACAACTATAATAATTTATGAAAAATTATTTCTTTCATATATAAAAATAATCTGGGTAAATTAGTTTACCCCATTTCAAAACAATACCATGTCGAATTGTTCTGTTCAAGTGTTTAGAGATCCCTATCAATAATATTAATTACTCGTATTGAGAAGAATCCATAAGCCACTCAACAAATCAACCAACATAACATAAAACATTTTATATTCACTAACAAATACGCACTCATATCTATTAATACACTCAAACTCATTCTAGGGTACTACTGACCCTATCTCTAATGAGTTACCCCATCAAAGCCAAGGTTCTCGTTTAACTTTCGGCTCTGATACCAAGTGTAACGAATGGGAGTTTCAACCCTCGAAAATCGACACTAATACGTCCACTATATTACATGCTGAGCATTCGAATGCCGGAAAACCCGATAGTTAAGGGAAAAGAAAGAGGTAGAAGAATAGATAGGTGGGATGGCTGAAAATGCTACGAAATTTGAAATCCGATAATAATACACTATTACGGATCCAATGGAACTGGTTTCGTCGAAATCCGAGACTGTGCCCCGAAAGGCTATTTTCACTTGTTAATTTAACCGAGTTATTTCTAAAATCGAACAAATCACTTTTAAATCCAATTTAAAAAATTTATCATCTTCATTCTTATAAATAAAAATTAAATAAGCCTTTAAATTATTTTTATCAAGCTTAAAACCCAAGATTCAATTATTAAGCAAATTCCAGTTATTAAATTATCCAATAAATCATTATATTTGAGATTCAAGTTAAAAATTAATTTTAAATATTTAAAATCAATTAAATATTCTAATTTCAAATAACCAAAATTCTAGGTCATTACAACGAACGCACAAGATTTGAGAAAATTTGCAAAACACGTCATCACTTGAACCTGGACGTTTCTACGTCAATTAAAAGAGGCGGGTCGACCCTAGGGTCGACCTGACCCTATGGGGGTCGACCTAGGTCAATCTAACCCAAAACATTGGTCGACCTAGGCCTTGCAATTTAATTTTTTTTCTTTCGTTTTGTTCTGAATTCTTGTTTCTTTCGTATCTTCTTCATATTAACTCGGATTTTGACAAATTATATATGGAAATTGATCAGAAAATCACCATAGACACAATGGTGCAACTCCCGTAGCTCGATTCTGAAAATTTCACAAACTTATTTTATTATTTAATTAGTTCGTTAATTAATTATTATAGCTCAAATTTTGGGTTGTTATAGCCGCCATTAAACTCCAGCCCGTCCAACAGTTCTCCTTTCTCATTGCCACTGGAGGCGATATTGGCCTCCGACTTCTTCTAACAAAATGTGCGAGGGAGTGAGGTAAATAAGATGAACGACTATGATGAAGTTTGGATGAGCACAGCGGCAGCTTTAGGGTCACGTTCTCTTGCAGTTTAGGGTTGGGTTAGGTTTCACGGGGCGAGGCACGAGTGCGAGGTGGTTGCTAGCAGCGAGGCGGCGCAAGGAGCTGCGATGTCTGGCGTATGGGTGTGAGGGGCGACGAGCTCTGGTGACCGATCATCATTCGATTCGATAAAAAAACAAAGAAAATTGCGCCAAGGAACTGTTCACGCACGATAGAGAGCAGGAGGGAAGAAAGTTGTTTTTAAATTCAGTTCATTAAGTTTAAGATAATTATAGTTTAAATTATTCAAATGTTAAATAATCTGTAACTTATTCATACGAGGTCCGTTTCGAGTGCGACAAGTTGTGTTGCATTCGTATCAGCAAGCACTACACTATGGAGTTGGATTAGATAAATTCGGAGCTAGCTAGAATTTTGGGTTAAAGTTGAACGTCCGTTCAATTTTAATTCAAAACAGAACGTGTTGGCGACTGTTAAAATCAATGTGAGTTAATCTTACCTTTTTGGCAAATCAAAAAATTTATATAGTATATAAATATTATTTATTGGATGTTTGGATATTTATTTCTGATCGTTATTGATTGTTTCGATAATATACTAAATTATATTGTTTGTTGGATATATTCCCGCTTATTAGAGCGTTTGAGACCCTATTATGTTCCCGCGTTAGAGCGAATGACCCTTGTATACGAATCCCGCCTCGAAACAGTTGATTTATATTTTTATGACTATATATTATATGTGATGCAAGGGGACAGGTTGGAGGGATCCAACAGGATTCCTCACACTATTGATTTTATTTTTCATATAAATTGATATATGATATTTTTTCATATAAATTGATATATGATATGTTAGATGCAATAATTGATGACATGAATATGATTTTTTTTATTTAGTGCTTAGGTAGCACTGGGCCTTCTTTTTGGTATTTAAATACTATAAAATAGTGACTTGATTTAAAATGGAATTTCAAAGTGATTTTGGAAATTTTATATGTTTAATAATTTTTCTAAATTTAAATTTTGATTTTTAGAAATTAAAAATTTATGGTTTTATTAAATATTTTAAATGGAGATTTTGAACTATGAACAAAGATTTTTTTAAATCTTGGAAATAAGTCCACGTTTTATAAAGGATTACGGTTTTAAAAAGAAGATAGAAATAAGTATTAGCCATTTTATATAAAGCGATGTGTATATAGTATATACAAATATTAAGATTTATTTATAAATATGGAGATTTATAAAGGAGATAATGTATACAGTCATATTTACAAATAAAGTTAAGATTTGTAAAATCGTATTTTATTTATAAAGGGATAGATATATAACGGTATTTTATAAATAAAAAGGAAAACTGCTATCATTTAATAGACTGGAGAAATAAATCAAACGGTGGATTTATTATAAGATGAGGAATGATATTTTAGAAAATAACCGGTTCCATTTTAGAAATTTAAGATAGGGATAAATTTGGGATTGTTAAACGATATTTTATAAATTGAAGGAAATTTATTAAAGAAATTTATACCTATGGAAGTAAGCTTAAAACGGTCGAAATTATGTATTAGAGGGGGTTTTATAAATAAGCAGGATTTATAAAGGAATAAAGGTATAAATGGGTTCATAAATAAGGGGATTTTTATGAAAGGAAGTTTATGAAATGGGAAGAGGTTTATAAACATGGTTTATAAATATGGATATGATTATGTGAATTAAGTATGAATTTTGATCAAGGAAATATAATTATATTTTAAAGGTTGTTTATTAACATGAATATTATTTTAAAGTTGTTTTATCAATATTTTAAATATTTCGAAACATTAATTATTTACAAATATTAATATGGTTTGAAATTGATTATAATAATATATCAGTAAGTTTGGAAATTAATTATTAGTATTTATAAAAAAAATATTGATGATAAATTATTATTATTTATTTAGGATGTTTGGAATTTATTAGTTATTATTTTAAAATATTTTAAAGTTAATATGTACTTATTTATAATATTTACTGCTTTATAATAGTGTTTTAAGTAAATGATTAGAATTTATATTATGAATGTTTTCGAGATTTATAAATAGTAATTTATAAACCAATGTGGATTATAAGAGAAATCTTATAATATGTTTTGGAAAACGTAAGAAAGATTGGTTAAAAGACAAAAAAGAGTTTTATAAATGGTTTTGGTGAAATATAATAGGGTTTATAAATGGTTTTTGAATTGAATAAAAAGGGGTACCTTCCCAAATGTTGGTGAATATACTTATACCATTGAGACAAGTATATGGATATTTTTTCCAAGTATTGAGAAAAACGGGATTGTGGGTTTATATAAATCTTTGTAAAGAGAATTTTAATTTAAATATTTACAAAGTGAATTTAATTAATAAAATATTTATTTATAAAGGCTTAGTGTTGCTTGGTGCTTAATCAATGTTGGTTTCCCCTATGGAATTAAATTCCCGACTAAATGGTTGTTATTCGATAGTTAAATAACCGACTATCGAATTTGGACTCGAACGTAACTTTGGAAATATTTAGGAGAAACACGTGAGTTATATGGCACAGTCATCTCCGATGATGCTGTACTATTTGTATAAATCTCATTTCATTCTCCTAGGACAATGATAAGGAAATCCATCCACTAACAGTTAGGAGTTGATCTCCGATCTTATCTTTGATTGTTTATTTCCTAAAAAACCGAGGTTGAGTTTACCGAAAATTATCGAAAAGTTATTTCGAAGAGACTGGGATCGGGTATGTTATCTTAAAACCACTTCGATCCAACGAATGTGTTTCGAAGTGAAGGCATTTTGAAGATGATGCAATTGGCGAGGGAGCTCTCAAGTGTTTCGTTCAGTCCCAGAGCGAACTTGTATGGATGAATGCTGGTATTGCATTGTTGCCTGGAGGGCAGTATTATCATTCCAAGTGGGAAGTGCTATATAAAAGGTAAAACGTAGCCTCAAGCCTCATCAACTTGAAATGACTAAAACAGGGGAGATGCAGCAGGGCCAAGTGGGTTGCTCCCAAGTAGTGTATGATCATCCCTATCTAGAGTCGCTATTATCCCTCATTTGAATGCTTTGGGGCCCATTAACGGAGGGGTGATCATATTCGATACTATGCAGTAAGTGGTAGGTCGGTTCTGTGTTGGCAGAGGATCCAGGCGAGGTCCTCGGTGTTGTTTTATTTAGAGATGCACTAGGACGGGTGGTACCCCAGTAGCCCAGTCATTGTATGAAATTCATTCTCCAATACAAGGCTTTACGATTTTAGTTGTATACTTATTATGCTGGAATTTAATCAATATAACAATTTTGGTTAAGATCAATATGTATTTGTATCTAGACACTATGATAATATCAGAGAATTTCATATAAAATGTTTTAGTTATCGTAAGGTAAAAACTCATCCGTGTTTATGTGCAGCGTGGTCTTACGAGATACGTTTGATTTTCGAAAGAGTTTCTATAACTTTAAAAGTTCAGTTGGCTGTGTATTCTCATGCTAATTTTTCAGACTGACTCGGATGTTATTTTATTATAATGCTCAGGTCAGACCGAGCATATTTACAGATTGCTTTGGATGCATTGGAGCTCAGGAGACAAGTTGGAGGTCTTCAAGTCATATTTACATGTATGTTTTATTTCCGCTGTTTTGTTGTTGAAATCATCAGCAATTGTGAGGACAGGTTGTTATAACTATCCAGGCTGATGACTATGATTGTTGTTGTACTCTGATGGATGTATGTATATAACAGTCTCTTTGTAAAGATCATTGATATAATATTATATATTGTTCCGCTGCGATTGGGAGATGCTGTATTGTTTTAGTTTTCTTTTCTCTTCTTCTCTCTCTTCTTTCTTCTTTCTTTCCCATAACTATCGGTCTTTTTGTTCAATTTGGGTTGGACATGTGTGGTTTATTGTCAACTTGAATTGTACGGATTGGTGGGTTGTTACAGTGGAAGTCTATAAATAGAAAAATGTATAAAGGTGACATTTTACGAATAAAGTGAAGATCTATAAAATTGGATAAAAGGATAGATTTATAAATGGTGTTTATAAATAAAGAGAAACTTTAGCACTGGATAAATTTGAGAAATAAATACAATTGTGGATTTATAGTAATATATGGAATGTTGTTTTGGAAAAATAGTTGATTCTACTTTGAAAGATGAAAGTGAGGTTTATAAGAGGATAGAGTTATAAATGGGAATTTATAAATGAAAGGAATTTTATAAAAAGGTAGTTTTATAAAATAGAAGGGGATTTATAAAACATAGTTTTATAAATATGGAATTGATTATGTCGAAATATAAGTATGGATATTTATCAAAGAAGTATATTTATATTTTAAAAGTTGTTTATTTATATTAATATTGTTTTAAAGTTGTTTATCAATATTTTAATGTTTTGAAAAGTTAATTATTTAAATTATCAATATGGTTTGAAATTAATAACAATTATTTATCAGTAAAGTTTTGAAAATCAATTATTATTATTTATAATAATGTTTAAGATAAATTATTATTGTTTTATTAAGAATGTTTTGAAATTATTAATTATTATCTTTAAAATTTTTGAAGTTAATTACTATTTATTTATACTATTTACCATTATATAATTGTGATTTAAAGTAAATGATTAGAACTTATTTATGAATGTTCTAGCTTTATAAATAGAGTTTTATAACGGACTTGGGTTTTATAAGGGAAGTTTTAGAAAATGGGCTAAGGGCTTAAAGGAAGATGTTATAAGGCAAAATAGTTTTGTAAATGGTTAAATATTTATAAAAGAATTATAGAAATGAGTTTATAGATTTATAAAGAAGTTTATAAAAGGTTTATGGACTTATAAAGGGGTCATTGATTTTTGGGATGTATAGAGGAGTTTTATAAATGGTTCCTGAGATTTATAAAATAGTTTATAAATGGTTTTATAAATTTATAACAGAGTTTATAAATGATTTAGACTTGTATAAAAAGGAAATCTTCCTCAGTGTTGGTGAATATGCTTATGCTATTGAGATAAGTATATGAATATATTTTTCAAGTATTAAAATATAGGGATTTATGGATATATATATATATATATATCTTTGTAAAAGAATTTTGCTACAATATTTACAAAATGAAATTAATGAATGAAAAGATTTATTAAAAGAGGCTAGTGATTACTTATGTGCTTAACCGTTGTTAGTTTTCCCTATTGAATTAAATCCGTGATTGAATGTTTATTATTTGATAGTTAAATAACCGACAATCGAATGGCACAGTCATCTCCGATGATGCTGTACTGTGCGTATAAATCTCGTTTCGTCCCCTAGGACAATGATAAGGAAATCCGTCCACTAACGTTTATAAGGTGATCTCCGCTCTTATCTTTGACTATTTATTTCCTAAAGAACTGGGGTTGATTTTACAAGATACTATCGAGTGTTGTTTTGAAGAGACTGGGATCAGATAGGTTATTCGAAAAGTACTTCGATCCAACTTAAGTATTTCGAAGTAAAGATATGTTGAAGATGAAGGAATTGAAGACGAAGCTCTCAAGCGTTTCGTTCAGTACCAGAATGAACTTGTATGGATGAATGCTGGTATTGCGTTATTGCCTGGAGGGAATTGTTAGCATTCCAAGTGGGAAGGGCTATATAAAAGGTAAAACGTAGCCTCAAGCCTCATCAATCGGGAATGACTAAGAAAGAGGAGATGCATTAGGGCTAAGTGGGTCGCTCCTAAGTAGGTTATGATCATCCTTATATGGAGTCAATATTATCTCTCATTTTCCTGCTTCAGGACCCATTAACGGAGGGGTGTTCATATTTGGTACTATCCAATAAGGGGTGGGCCAGTCTTGTGTTGGTAGGGAATCCAGGTAAGGTCTTTGGTGTTATTTTATTTAGAGATGCACCGTGACGGGCGGTACCTCAATAGCCCATTCATTGTATGGAATCCATGCTCTAATAAGCGCCGTACGGATTTAGTTGTGCCCAACTATACTGAAACGTGAGATGCAAGCATTTTAGCTATATTCATATTTTACTTTGACCCCTAGACATTATTATAATATAAATGGATTTTCTATAGAAATTTTTTTGGTCATCATAGGGTAAAAACCCTTCTGTGTTTATGTGCGGCGTGGTCTTACAAGAAACTTTTGATTTCAAAGCTTTTTATAACTTTAAAATCCAGTTGGGTGTGTTTTCTCATGCTAGTTTTCTAGACTCGGATGTTATTTTATTATAATGCTCGGGCCAGACCAAGTATATTTACAATTGCTTTGGATGCATTGGAGCTCAAGAGATGAGTTGGAGGTTTTCAAGTCGTATTCACGTATAAGGTTATTTTCGGCCACTTTGTTGTTGAAATCATCAGCATTTGTGAGGACACGTTGTTATAACTGTCCAGGCTAATGATCTCTGATTGATGTACGTATATTACAGTTTCTCTTTGTAAAGATCATTGATATTATATTATATATTGTTCCGCACCGATTATGAGATTCTGTGTTGTTTTTAGTTCTTTCCCCTTCTTTTTCCCTTCTCTTCTTCTTCCTTCCCCATAACTATCCGTCCTTCCATTTAATTTGGGTTGGATATGTTTGGTTTATGGTCAGCTTGAATTATGCTGATTGGCGGGTCGTTACATATGACTTGTTGAGCAAACTCAAGATTCGAATCGCAAGATAGACAAGTTCTAATACCAACTAGTGAAGTCGAAAGACTTTTATGTTTTGTCTTAGGGTATGGAGAAACATAAAAGACCAGTGGGAGCCTTATTATAAAAATGAAATTGCAACATTTGACCATTTTAATATTATAAGAACATCTATATAAAGTAATAATAATCTACATTGATAAATTTATGCAATTAATATAATTGATAAAATGTTTGTCAATTAAAATATACAAACGAACTGAATTAATTTTGACAAATAGAAATATAAAATATACTTACCAATAAATTCTTTCATGCTAACCCATGCAAGCGCCTAATTATACAACCACTAAATATGTTTAAAATTTGGTCACTTACGAGTTACTTGCTTAAGACTGTGTATTGCCTTCAATGAGGTTCAAAATCTAAAAGCAATACAAGAATATGGACATTTGATACATATACGATCACATATAAATGTTATATGGTGAAAAGTCACTATTCGTAATGTCTGAAACTTCGATAAAATTAGTTCATTTAAATAAGTAAGTAAACTATAGTATGAGATCATTTATTCAATATAATTGATTACAATGATGACCTTGTCATGTTAGATGTAACACTAGACAAAAACTACAAGATAGATCTAAGAATTCGATCACTGAAATGTCAGTTTGATCAGTTTACATAAGTGTAATTGATTTAATATCCTTAAAAGTTAAAGATCACCAAATGCATTCTTTTTAAATCGTTTGTTATGATATTTAGCAAGGATTTCTTTTGAATGGTTCAACCATTTAGAAAAAAAATCGAATGTACAATAGTGGATATAACTTAAGACACAATTGGAATGAAGGGAGTGAACGATCACTTCTGCGTCATAAAGAAACATCGAAAATGAGAATTGTAAAATAATAGTTGATACTTAACATTGGAATGAGAAATATGATTTCTATTCCAAAAATGTATTTTCACATAGAAAATTGTTTTCTATGAGATTTATTTCTTTGAATTTAAAATACTTGATCTGAAAATTATCGATTGCAATCCAGTTACAGTAAATGAAATTAATACCTATATTAAGTGGCTGAATGGAGCTTAGATTTCATATGCTATTATAATAATCGAAAATAGTGGGATTATGCTAAATAACACTTATTGGTCGCATCAAGTTGCGAAAATTATTTTCGTAAAATGTACAAAATATTACTTATGAAATAATAATAATTTTTTAGTATTGACTGAAAAAAAAGACATAGTCTTATTTCATTATGAATATTATGAATAGTGAATATTAGGCGTACATCCCTAAAACTAAACTTAATCTAAAACGGATCCCTGTCTCAAAATTATACTTTCTATGTCCCTATTTTTGTTTTCGGCTATCTTTTTCCAAAATTACCCCAACGCTTCAATGTCGAGCTGCGATTCTTCTTCTTCTTCAAATCAAATTGAAAACCGAGTTGGGTTTTCTTATTTTATTAGCCTATTTTAATTGATTTCAAATGTTTATTTCTCGGTTTTAATGGAAAACTGCAACTATTTGAAGACAAATCGATCCTTTTTACAAAATATGAATTGTTGTTGATTTTTTATGGATTGTTGGAGTTGTTTTGATGTTTAAATTAATTAATGATAATAAGAAATGATTGCAGTTTAGTGTTTGAATTTTTTATGCAAAAATTCATAATATGTGCATAAATGCTGCAAATATTACAATTTTTGTATTTTTTCTGCAATTATTCTCAATATTTGTAGAAAAATCTGCAGTTATTGAGAATACTTGCATAAAATACTGCAAATATTGTCAATATTTTAAGTCAAACATTTAATTGTACAAACAAAAATGAAAGTGTTTTTGTAATACCCCATATTTTTTAGAAACATTATTCAGAAATTTTAATTAGCTAAATAAAATAAAATAATGTAATATGATGATTAGGGGGTTGAGATTTGTGATTTAATAGGGTTAGCCATGCCTTGTTGATGTGTAAATCAAAATGAGATAACATGAAATAAAATAGGTAAGGGCAAAATAGGGAGAAGGATATTCATGTACCATAAATCCTTAGGGAATCAAAACACATGTTTATTTCATATTTTCTCGAGCAAAAACATTTCTAAGGCTGGCCACCATTAGCAAGCAAGAGAATGAAGATAAAAGTTAGGATTCAAGTGAAGGATCGAATCTCTAAATCAAGATCAAATCTGACATCCAAAATCAAAAAGCTAAGGTGAATAATGACTACATCTCTAATTTCTTAAATGTTTTCAATTTTAAGGAAATTCGAATTTATCTTGCATAGATTATGCCATGGTTTTGATGGATTAAATGTTTATGTATACTTATTGATGATTTATGCTTGTTCATATAGATTTTACGATATGTTTGATATGAAAATCCTATTAGATTACATCCAAATGCCATGCGATTTTAGGTATAGATTAGAAATGATATATTAAAGATGAGTTTCAATTTTCATAATTTTCTGAATAATGTGCATTTTGTATTAATTTTATAGTAAAGAAAATGATTTATTGGGTTATAAACAAATAACGGTTAAATTATAAATAATTTGGGTCTGAAATTTATATATGTTAGAAAACATATTAGAGATGATTTTCTAGAATTTTGTAGAATTTTCCTAAGTGTTTTGATGAATATATAAAATTATTTAAGGTATGGGACTTAAATGTTTTATATATTTATAAAAAGGGTAAAGTGTTTATTTCTGAAATTTTGGCAGTGCTTTTAGAAAAGATAATTTGCAACCTATAAGATTTAGACAAACAAGGCAGGTTAGTTAAAAAGTTTACTTAAAAAGCTTAAAAATCAGTTTTACATGCAAATAGCATGTTTCACCACTTTCGGTACCCTGCTTCCGACTTGGATGGCTTTCGACTGAGTTCCTCTACCACATCATCATCGAAACCAATCCGCATGGCATCAAAGCCTCGCTGTGCAGTGAATTAGACATAGCGGGAAGGTATGAGGTCGAATCCAGGGGTTCCAAAGGGGTCGAAGCGCTGCTTTGTTTTAAATTGAGAACGTGCCTGCTTTGCTTTCATATTGCTTTCGACTTGGTTTGCTTCTAACCAGGTCAAATGGTTTAAAGAAAAGGTTTTAAGAGGTTGCGCCTTTGTTTTTAAACAACCGCTTTTGACTAAGTCAAAGCCTTAGCAGCCGCTTTTCCTACCTTTCAAAGTCAATGGTTTCAGAACTATACTTTGTTTTTAAACTTGGCCACTTCTCCAATGCTTTTGGAAGGGTGGTTTTGACACCATCACTTCTTTTCTTAGGAATGCTTTCGAAAGATTGGCTTCTGACTTAAATGGTTCTAATGACCCTTTTGCTCTGTTGAAGTATAACCCAAATGGTTTCGAAAGAGATGGTTTAGAATGGTTTCGAAAGGTGTTTCCACATGTTTTAGAAATTGAACTCAAATGCTTTCAAAAGGTTTAAGGTTTTGAATGCTTTCGAAAGGATTTTAAGGAAGGTTTCCATGGGGTAGTTCCCCAATGGTTTCGAAAGGTTAAAGGAAAGATTTTCCAATGGTTTCGAAAGGTTATATTTAAAATCTTTAAAGATAGGATGTCTAAGGTTTTTAGATTTTGAAGGAAAAGGTATTTCAATGGTTTCGAAAGGAAGGCTTTGGCCCTTCGGCCTAGATGAAATAAAGGGTTTATTTGGTTACGAAAAGGATACTTTTAATTGGATCGAAAGGGGTACTTTCAAAGGTTTAAATGTTTTCATCAACAAATATTTGAGTATAATATATATAACATGGGAAGGTGATTTTGAGTAAAGCATAGAGTATATGTGTTTTCCTTGTTTAAGTTTGGTTTAAGAGGTTTTAAATCAATTTCAGATGAAAAGGTTTTCAAGGAAAATTTTGGGAAGGTTTCCCTAGGTAAAATGACTCATATATTATAATACCAGATGTGACTGGTATAGGGTCGCGCCCTATACATTAGCTATTAGCCCCAGCTAATTTAGTCCAAAATTCCAGTGTGTTGGGCTTTGTCACAGGTAAGACTAAAATTATGATTACACATAGAAGGGAATATATGTTAGTATACAGATAGGTTATTGGTGAGCCCGTAAAACCATTAGGATCAGGTGACAATGGGAGATGTTAAGTTAAGGAAAGACTGTCTAAAAGAGAAGTTGTAACAGCCCGATATTTTTAAAACGAAATTTTAAATAAAATAAAACATTTTGAAATATTGAGTTAAAAATATAGTGTATTAATTTGTATAAAACGAAATTTAAAACGTTACATTTCGTTACGTTCTGTCCGTTATTAACGTTACTTTAGAATAAATCTTATTTGTGATGATAATAACTATTTTTAGATTCCGGTTAAAAGATACGTTATATTTTTGAGAAACTGATAACAATATATTAAATTTATTTAATAAAAGAAATAAGAAGTTTTGTACGTTATTTGGGCGTTTCTTAAATTCTTTGTTTCCACCGTCCATTTGATTGTGGAGGCATTGGCAATTTAAGTCTCAGCTGTTCAAATTCGTTCACGTGAAAAATTATTCGTTTCACTTGGCCTTCCTTACGTTTCACGTTTTAATATGAGTTATTGCTAATTTCGTACCGTTCAAAGCAATAAAGCCTGGCCTGTCACGTTTCGTTTCCCATTTCATCCTTGCCAAAACAAAAATTATAATTCCAGACCGCATTTTCATTTCCTCCCATCAATCTGCAGAGCCTTCTTCAGGTATGGCCTCTTATTCTTGTTTTGTTTAATCTTGTTTCTCTATCCCTTCTTGCTTCTACCCCATGCCGAAACCGCCTCCATGCCCCAGCACTCCATCCCACCACCCGAACGAGACCAGCCTTCGCTTCCCTCCATGTCCAATCCAACCTCCCCACGCCTGACATCACCCCACGCCTGACAACCCCACTGACCGCGTCAGTCCACCATCACCCAACCCAGACCGTCACCCGAACGAAACCAACCTTCGCCAGTCAACCCCAGACAATCACCACCGCCTCCATGCCCCAGTCAACCCCAGACATCACCACCGCCTCCATGCCCCAGTCCACCACCAGCCATCACCGACGTCAGCCCTCCATCTCATCACCTGATCGAACCAGCCTTCGCCAGTAACCCATGCCTGCAGCGAGCCTACACCGGACGTCAGCCTTGCCCACGCCAAAGCCACAGCTCCAAGTCGAGACCAGCCTTCCAGCCACCGTACCCAAGCTACCACCCACGCCCTGATTCGCAACCAAACCCTACAACACGTCACCACCGAACCCTCCGACATCAGACTGACCAACATGCCGAAACCTCTGACCTGAACCCGATGTCCTTAGGTAGTTGAGCCTCTGTTTTTCTTGTTATAATCTACTCTTCTCTACCCTTGGTTCTGATAATAAATATGAACAAAAAATTTTCCTCTACCACCTTTGTTTGGAGTCTTGATTTATGTCTTCGCTGGCCCTAGTGTGAATCAGAGCAATGAACTGCTTTGTTCCTTTGTATTGCGGTACCTTAAAATTCTGCCTCTGGCTTTGTAGAATGAGAACAAAGAGTTGCTTGTCATTTTTCTTATTTATTTATTTTGGAGTGTTGGTTATATCTTCGGCCGAGCCCTGCCAATTGAGAAAGTTGTTTTGTCATTTCTGCTTTTTTTCAAAATATAGTGCCTGATCGGTTTTTTTTGTTTGTAAAATGAACAAGTTTGTTGCCACCCTTGTATTTGTGAAGTTTTAGTTTTCATTTGCGTCACTTTGAAATTCTAAAGTTGTAATCGAATTTTAAAAGTGGTCGGGCTAAATTTTGTCGATTTTCTACTTGTTCCTTTTCGTTGATGGCTTCATTGGAAATGGTTATTCGTGCATGCTTTGATTTGTCTATTTATCTTATTGTGCTTTTGGTTTGAATCCAGTTGGCGCATCCGCTAACGACTGATCGTGCTATCCGCGTGCTTTCGATTTACATCGTATTTCCTTTTTTCTTCGGATCTCCAGCTCCGTAGAGGTGAGTAAATCTCACACGAATATCCATACTTATAAAATTGTGAAACGACCGCAACTGAATGTGTAGAAATAAATAAATGAATAAATGATGTTATAATTACCTGTGATTTATTTGTAGTTGATGATTATTGTTAAAACTGCATATCGTATCATCTGTTATATCTGTTCTTATTTTACTGTTATTCTACTCTGTTAAATCACACTGCAAGTTCCCTGTAGAATAGAATCACTATGGGTTGAAATGATACATACCCGAACGGACTTTAGAATAAGGGAAGGTCGTTATGGGCTGAAATGATAGGCCTGAGCGATTTTCAATTAAATTTTATTTACTTGGGATTGCGGGTTTGAAATGATAAAAACCCGGATTTTTTCTTTGTAAATTACGGATTGAAATGATATAGTATCCGTATCACTTGAATTAGGCTAGAAAATATTATACAGACCCGTGGTTATTTTTCTGTATTTTCTGAATATTTTAAATAATTTAAAGACTGTAATAATATTAAATTGATTTAAACCGAATATTAAATGATTTATTTAAAAATATAGAAATGATTTTTCTATGTGATAAATATAAATAAATGGAGGAATATTGATTTTTAAACGAAACTTAAATTTGAAATTTTGATAAAATAAAAGAAAGATGGAAACTTAAGTTAAATAAATTTAAATGAAATTTAGTTTAAATTGGAAAAAAAAATGGAGTTTAAGTTTAAAATGTTGAAATGAATGTAATAGGCAAATTGGAAAGTTTTGGTTTTAACTTGTAAAATTTCTTTTGAAGTAAAATTAGTTAAAGGATTTAAATGAACGTTTGAATGTATGATTTTATAAGTTTTCTAGGTAGTATCCGTAGCACTTGTTAAGTGCTGTGGATTGTATAAGTGAACTAAAAGACTAAAATGAACTAAAGCTATGATAGTACTTGGTAAGTGCTGTTGTAGCTGAAACTGAAACTGAACCTGAACTAATAAAAGGACTACTGTAGCACTTGTTAAGGACTGCAGTAGGCTGAATATGATTTTTGTTTTAAAATTTAATTGTTATAGCAGTTATAAATGTTGTTTTGTTGAATAAAAATTATTTTTAAATATAACCTAACGTTATTGTTTTAAGTGAATAAGTGAACTCCGAAAAGGTTAGATTTTTGAAATTTAATAACTTAAAATTTGTTTTAAGTATTAATGGCTTTGTTTTGAAATGGTTAATTCGAAGTATATTTGATAAATTGTTTTAAATCTATAACCACGGGTTATAATAACGATTGGTTGGCAAAGAGACCGGGATTGGATATGGACATACTCTCTGTCGATACCGAAAACCACTTTGACAACCGTGTACGCGGTGGAGATTCCAGAATGAAGTAGGATGGTGGCGACGTTCTTAAGGTATGTTACGTGGACCCAACTCCCATGAGTTGGCATAAGGTGGCTAAAACAGGAGCGATTGACGGACCAATGAGGTAGCACCTCTTATCGGACACACTTCTTCGATACCATTCTATTACTTGTGATTGATTTGGTGGCCACCCTTGATTGGGAGTGTTGTTCGAGGTGGGCGGTAGTGGCTGCTATGCGTCACCACTAGTCCGGATGCGTAATTGGTATATCTACCCTGGCATTGCCTAGTTGTGCCGTGTCACCTACCATATCGAGCTTTACTACGATTATGATTTTAAGTTCCGACCGCGTTAAGGTTCTCCATCCCCTTAACGCTATTTTCCGATATGATTATACTTTACTTATTTAGACACTATTATAATAGCGAATATTACTATATAGTAGATAGTTTAACGGATCCTTAGAGGATGGGCGGTCCCAAGCATCTTCTAAGTTACTTGTACCTTTACTACAGTTCATTTGAGTTGGTTCACATTGTATAAGTATGTATATCCTGACTCGAGTGTTATGTTTTATTTTACGCTCGGGTCAGCCTGAGTATTCACAGCTTTGGACTTCACTTTTCTGGAGCTCGGAATCACTGGAGATTCTGCTTATCTAGTTATCTTCCCATTTCAGTTTCAGTTGCCTTATTTTAGCTTTTGTTTTGGAGACTTGTGTATTTGGATCTCTATTGTACTTGTTTCAGAACTATATTGGGTTTCAGACTATGTATTTTGTATTTGATTTGAGACTATGTATTTTAGTGGCTTCATGAACCACTATGGTTATTTTTAAATTCCGCTGCGAGTTATTCTGATATTTCTGTGTCTGTGATTCTATGAATGATTTTATTTGCTCCAAATTTTATTACAATCTGTTATTTTGCATTATTCAAGTCTGACATGTGTGGATTATTGTCGATTTGAATGGTCCAAAATAGTGGGTCGTTACATTTGGTATCAGAGCCAGGTGTTAGGCAAACCTTAGCCTATGGAGCAAAAACTCATTAGAGATAGGGTAGAAATACCCTAGAATGAGTGAAATCAAACTCAGAATTATTTCCTTGTGAGTGAACGTATTTTTAAAGTATAAAATGATTTTAAATGATTTTTCAAATGATTTTTCCAAAGATTATTTTGATATAAAGTTTTTCTTGTTTTAAGAAGAAATTTTCTAAACTTCCTTCTTTCCGTATCTACCTTGTTAGAAAATTTTAGGATATTCATCCAAGTATTCCTATCGTGTTTATCTTAACTTATCGTAGTCTTCTTTGTACCTTGTCCTAAATTTATTCTTGACATTTCCAGGATGAATCGTGGAAATGCTAGAGGTAGGGGTCGTGGTATTGCCCCAGTTCCTCCACCCGTTGCACCAGTTAAGTTTACAGTTCTCTGCAAAGAATTTTCTCAGCTCGGTGGCCCTAAGTTCACCGGTTCAGAAAGTATCATCGAAGCCCAGCAATGGCTACGAAGTCTGGAAAGAATCTTTACTGGTTTAGAGATCACTGATGCCCAGAAGCGTCAGTTAGCAGCATGGCAGCTGCAAGAGGCCGCTCTAGATTGGTGGGAGTCTGTTACGACTCGCACTAACGAAGGTGACCTTTCATGGGAGCAGTTCAGGTATCCTGTGTGTTAATTTGAATTTTCCCCATTTCCTTTCTTTTCAATTTATCTTAAAGAGTTTTGTTTCTGTATCTTCCTTTCAGGGAGGCTTTTGTGGCAAAATGGATGCCCGAAGCCGGTAAATCTCAGCTTTACCGCGAATTCATGGACCTCAAGCAAGGTACCATGTCCTTCTCAGAGTATGAACGGAAGTTCAATGAACTTTCCAAATTCGGTCCTGGTCTTATCGATACTCAGCTAAAGAAGAATGAGAAGTTCATTGCTGGAGCTCGCCCAGAGTTCTACGACCGTCTTATTTCGCATGTTCACGGCACTTTTACTGAGCTCATGGATATGGCTATTCGCTATGAGAACCCTACTTCCAAGGGTCCCGCTGCTTCCAGTGCTCATGTATCTCTGTCCTCCTCTGCTAATTCCAAGAAGAGAAAGCCCAACTTCCACCAGCAAAAGAAGAATTGGCTCAAACACCCGGGCTTAGGATCTTCAGCATCTGCTCCTTCCCAGAGGCACCCTATTGATCTTTCCTCCATTACTTGCTTCAAGTGTGACCAGAAGGGTCACTATGCCAATAGTTGCCCTAATCCGTCTGTTGCTGCTGTTCCTCCACCCCAGGTTACCAGGAACGATCTCTGTCATGTTTGTCTTCAGCCGGGTCATTTTAAGAAAGACTGTCCTTTATATCAGAAGGGAAGGCCATCTGGCGTATTTGCTGTTACATCTGCTTCATCACCTGCTCCTGCACCTACTCCTGCTCCTAGCGATGATCAAGGTACTCTTCAGGGCACCTTTACTTTATTTCATCATCCTGTTCGTGTTTTATTTGATACTGGGGCTTCGCATAGCTTTATTTCTGATGTTTTGTGTAATAAGTTTGAAACTCTCCTTTCTCCTGAGTATGTTTCTGTTCCTCTATGTGTTTCAAATCCTATTGGTGGTCCCGCAAATCTAGATAAGATTTGTAAGCAAGTGAGACTCTTCTATTCTGGTCATAAATTTTCTGGAGATTTCTATGTCCTAGGTTTCGATGCTTTTGATTTGTTGCTTGGAAGTGATTGGCTTGATGGACACGATGCCCGTATCTCGTGTAAATCCCGAATTGTTTCTCTTAAGGATGATCGAGGAAATTCTTTGCTTATTCAGGGCCGTATGCCTCATGATTATGCTGGTAGCTTTATCTTTTCTCTGGATGCTTCTATTGATGATCTTCAGTCGACCCGTGTAGTTAATCACTACCCAGATGTGTTTGGAGAAGTTACTGCTTTACCTCCCAAGCGGGAAATTGATTTCCGCATTGATCTCATTCCTGGAGCTCGACCTATAGTTCTTCCTCCTAGAAGAATGGCACCCCGCGAGAAGGTTGAGTTAAGGAAACAAATTGAAGACCTATCTTCCAAGGGTCTGATCAGACCTAGTTTTTCTGAATGGGGAGCTGCAGTGGTCTTCGTCACCAAATCCGATGGTTCTCTTAGGATGTGTGTTGATTATAGGGAGTTGAACAAACTCACTATGAAAAATAGATACCCAATGCCTCGCATCAATGACATGTTCGATCAGCTTTATGGCGCTACTGTTTTCTCTCAGCTTGATCTCGCCACAGGTTTTCACCAACTCAGAGTGGCTGAGGAAAGTATTCCTAAGACTGCTTTCCGTACTGAAAATGGATTCTTCGAATGGTTAGTCATGCCTTTTGGTTTGACTAATGCCCCTGCTTTCTTTGTTGACTTGATGAATCGTGTTTTCCGTGATGTGCTTAATAAATTTGTTTTAGTCTTTGTGGATGATATCCTCATCTTCTCTAAGTCTGAAGAAGAACATGAGTCACATTTAAAATCTGTTCTTGAGACTCTTCGAATGCATCAGTTAAAAGCTAAATTTTCCAAATGTCACTTCTGGAAGGATGAAGTCCGATTTCTCGGGCATATTGTTTCTAGTAATGGAGTTTCAGTTGATCCAGTCAAGATCGCTGCGATCAATGTAAGTCTTTCTTCCCTTCTCTTTCATCTCAATTTACTCTATCTTTTCTATTATCCTTCTTTTTCCCTATTCTGTACAGGATTGGGAAACTCCTAAAACTCCTACTGATATCCGTAGTTTTCTGGGCCTCGCCGGTTATTACCGGAGATTCATTGAGAATTTCGCGCGGATTGCTGCACCTCTCACTGCTTTAACTCGGAAGAATGCTAAGTTTATTTGGAGTAACGAGTGTAAGGCCGCCTTCAATGAGTTAAAAGACAAGCTTACTTCCGCACCTGTTCTTACCGTTCCAAATGGAAATGAGGGATTAACGGTATACACTGATGCTTGTCGAGAAGGTTTAGGAGCTGTTCTGATGCAGGATGGTAGAGTGATTGCTTATGCTAGTAGACAGTTGAAGACTCATGAAGTAAATTATGCTGCCCATGATCTAGAGTTGCTTGCTGTTGTTTTCGCTTTGAAGCTTTGGAGACATCATTTGTTGGGTACCAAGTTCGAGCTTTTCACAGATCATCAGTCTTTGAAGTATATTTTCTCTCAGAAGGATTTGAATCAGAGACAAGTTAGGTGGTTAGAGTTCCTTGCTTCTTATGACCTCGACATCAACTATACACCGGGAAAGGCTAATGTTGTGGCGGATGCTTTGAGTAGGAAGAAAGCTTTGCTGTGCCAGATTGTTGTTTCTTCTCCTCTTGTGGATCGTATTATGGCTAGGCAGGATGAGGACCAGATGCTTAGATTGATTAAGGAGAGTGTTCGAAGCAGAGTTGGAAGTAGTAGTATGGATGGTAATGGAGCTCAGATTGACGATAAGGGTATATTGAGGATCAATAATAGGATTTGTGTCCCGAATGTTGATGGATTGAGACAGGAGTTACTTCGGGAGAATCATCAGTCCAGACTTTCTATTCATCCAGGTGTGACCAAGATGTATCAGGATATGAAGAAATTATATTGGTGGAAAGGTATGAAACGAGATGTTTCCATTTTTGTGAATAGATGTGCGACTTGTCAACAAGTCAAGGCAGACCATCAGAAGAGCCCTGGTTTATTGCAGCCTCTTGAGATTCCCAATTGGAAGTGGGAACAAGTTTCTATGGATTTCATTGATGGTTTACCAAGGACTAGGAAGGGCAACGAGAGTATCTGGGTTATTGTGGACAGATTGACCAAATCAGCTCATTTCATTCCGGTCAAGTCTACCCGTTCAGCTTCTAGTTTATCTGAGATTTACATGAGGGAGATTGTTCGTCTCCATGGTGTTCCTCTCAGTATCGTTTGTGATCGTGATCCTATCTTTACTAGTAGATTTTGGAAGGCCTTTCAGGATTCGTTGGGTACTCATCTAAATCTGAGCACTGCTTACCATCCGCAGACCGACGGTCAAACGGAAAGGGTGAATCAGATTTTAGAAGATCTTCTTCGTGCTTGTGTGCTTGATTATGGAGGATCTTGGGAAGATCATCTCCATCTTGTCGAATTCACTTATAACAATAGTTATCAGGCCAGTATTGAGACATCTCCATTTTCTGCCCTTTATGGACGACCTTGTAGATCTCCTTCTTGTTGGATTGAATCGGGTAATCGATTGGTTCTTGGTCCTGAATTGGTTTTGGAAGCTTCTGAGAGAGTTGAAGAGATTAAGAAGAAGATGAGGATTGCTCAGGATAGACAGAAAAAGTACGCCGATCGGCGAAGACGGAGTTTAGAGTTTGCTGTTGGTGATTTGGTTTTCCTTAAGGTCTCTCCCTTAAGGAATGTTATTCGTTTCGGTCGTAGAGGAAAACTTTCTCCTAGATTTGTCGGTCCTTTCCGCATTTTGGAAAGAATTGGTTCTCTTGCTTATCGTCTAGATTTACCCGAGAAATTTTCTGGAATTCACAACGTCTTTCATGTATCTCATCTTCGTCGCTATCTGCATGATCCATCTCTTATTATTCAGCCTTCTGCTCTTGATAGTTTGGATATTGAACCAAATCTGACTGTTGAGAGGAAGCCACTTCGTATCGTCGATCGAGGTACGAAGCAGCTAAGAAGAAAATCTGTCAACTTGGTCAAAGTGCAGTGGAGCACTGATGAACGGGATTGCACCTGGGAGACGGAGGAGAGCATTCGTGCTTCGAATCCGGAATTATTTATTTCAGGTACTCTACTATTCTGTCTTATCTTTCTTTGTTTTCCTTCTTTGTTCCTTTTCGAGGACGAAAAGCTTTGAGTGGGGGAGAGTGTAACAGCCCGATATTTTTAAAACGAAATTTTAAATAAAATAAAACATTTTGAAATATTGAGTTAAAAATATAGTGTATTAATTTGTATAAAACGAAATTTAAAACGTTACATTTCGTTACGTTCTGTCCGTTATTAACGTTACTTTAGAATAAATCTTATTTGTGATGATAATAACTATTTTTAGATTCCGGTTAAAAGATACGTTATATTTTTGAGAAACTGATAACAATATATTAAATTTATTTAATAAAAGAAATAAGAAGTTTTGTACGTTATTTGGGCGTTTCTTAAATTCTTTGTTTCCACCGTCCATTTGATTGTGGAGGCATTGGCAATTTAAGTCTCAGCTGTTCAAATTCGTTCACGTGAAAAATTATTCGTTTCACTTGGCCTTCCTTACGTTTCACGTTTTAATATGAGTTATTGCTAATTTCGTACCGTTCAAAGCAATAAAGCCTGGCCTGTCACGTTTCGTTTCCCATTTCATCCTTGCCAAAACAAAAATTATAATTCCAGACCGCATTTTCATTTCCTCCCATCAATCTGCAGAGCCTTCTTCAGGTATGGCCTCTTATTCTTGTTTTGTTTAATCTTGTTTCTCTATCCCTTCTTGCTTCTACCCCATGCCGAAACCGCCTCCATGCCCCAGCACTCCATCCCACCACCCGAACGAGACCAGCCTTCGCTTCCCTCCATGTCCAATCCAACCTCCCCACGCCTGACATCACCCCACGCCTGACAACCCCACTGACCGCGTCAGTCCACCATCACCCAACCCAGACCGTCACCCGAACGAAACCAACCTTCGCCAGTCAACCCCAGACAATCACCACCGCCTCCATGCCCCAGTCAACCCCAGACATCACCACCGCCTCCATGCCCCAGTCCACCACCAGCCATCACCGACGTCAGCCCTCCATCTCATCACCTGATCGAACCAGCCTTCGCCAGTAACCCATGCCTGCAGCGAGCCTACACCGGACGTCAGCCTTGCCCACGCCAAAGCCACAGCTCCAAGTCGAGACCAGCCTTCCAGCCACCGTACCCAAGCTACCACCCACGCCCTGATTCGCAACCAAACCCTACAACACGTCACCACCGAACCCTCCGACATCAGACTGACCAACATGCCGAAACCTCTGACCTGAACCCGATGTCCTTAGGTAGTTGAGCCTCTGTTTTTCTTGTTATAATCTACTCTTCTCTACCCTTGGTTCTGATAATAAATATGAACAAAAAATTTTCCTCTACCACCTTTGTTTGGAGTCTTGATTTATGTCTTCGCTGGCCCTAGTGTGAATCAGAGCAATGAACTGCTTTGTTCCTTTGTATTGCGGTACCTTAAAATTCTGCCTCTGGCTTTGTAGAATGAGAACAAAGAGTTGCTTGTCATTTTTCTTATTTATTTATTTTGGAGTGTTGGTTATATCTTCGGCCGAGCCCTGCCAATTGAGAAAGTTGTTTTGTCATTTCTGCTTTTTTTCAAAATATAGTGCCTGATCGGTTTTTTTTGTTTGTAAAATGAACAAGTTTGTTGCCACCCTTGTATTTGTGAAGTTTTAGTTTTCATTTGCGTCACTTTGAAATTCTAAAGTTGTAATCGAATTTTAAAAGTGGTCGGGCTAAATTTTGTCGATTTTCTACTTGTTCCTTTTCGTTGATGGCTTCATTGGAAATGGTTATTCGTGCATGCTTTGATTTGTCTATTTATCTTATTGTGCTTTTGGTTTGAATCCAGTTGGCGCATCCGCTAACGACTGATCGTGCTATCCGCGTGCTTTCGATTTACATCGTATTTCCTTTTTTCTTCGGATCTCCAGCTCCGTAGAGGTGAGTAAATCTCACACGAATATCCATACTTATAAAATTGTGAAACGACCGCAACTGAATGTGTAGAAATAAATAAATGAATAAATGATGTTATAATTACCTGTGATTTATTTGTAGTTGATGATTATTGTTAAAACTGCATATCGTATCATCTGTTATATCTGTTCTTATTTTACTGTTATTCTACTCTGTTAAATCACACTGCAAGTTCCCTGTAGAATAGAATCACTATGGGTTGAAATGATACATACCCGAACGGACTTTAGAATAAGGGAAGGTCGTTATGGGCTGAAATGATAGGCCTGAGCGATTTTCAATTAAATTTTATTTACTTGGGATTGCGGGTTTGAAATGATAAAAACCCGGATTTTTTCTTTGTAAATTACGGATTGAAATGATATAGTATCCGTATCACTTGAATTAGGCTAGAAAATATTATACAGACCCGTGGTTATTTTTCTGTATTTTCTGAATATTTTAAATAATTTAAAGACTGTAATAATATTAAATTGATTTAAACCGAATATTAAATGATTTATTTAAAAATATAGAAATGATTTTTCTATGTGATAAATATAAATAAATGGAGGAATATTGATTTTTAAACGAAACTTAAATTTGAAATTTTGATAAAATAAAAGAAAGATGGAAACTTAAGTTAAATAAATTTAAATGAAATTTAGTTTAAATTGGAAAAAAAAATGGAGTTTAAGTTTAAAATGTTGAAATGAATGTAATAGGCAAATTGGAAAGTTTTGGTTTTAACTTGTAAAATTTCTTTTGAAGTAAAATTAGTTAAAGGATTTAAATGAACGTTTGAATGTATGATTTTATAAGTTTTCTAGGTAGTATCCGTAGCACTTGTTAAGTGCTGTGGATTGTATAAGTGAACTAAAAGACTAAAATGAACTAAAGCTATGATAGTACTTGGTAAGTGCTGTTGTAGCTGAAACTGAAACTGAACCTGAACTAATAAAAGGACTACTGTAGCACTTGTTAAGGACTGCAGTAGGCTGAATATGATTTTTGTTTTAAAATTTAATTGTTATAGCAGTTATAAATGTTGTTTTGTTGAATAAAAATTATTTTTAAATATAACCTAACGTTATTGTTTTAAGTGAATAAGTGAACTCCGAAAAGGTTAGATTTTTGAAATTTAATAACTTAAAATTTGTTTTAAGTATTAATGGCTTTGTTTTGAAATGGTTAATTCGAAGTATATTTGATAAATTGTTTTAAATCTATAACCACGGGTTATAATAACGATTGGTTGGCAAAGAGACCGGGATTGGATATGGACATACTCTCTGTCGATACCGAAAACCACTTTGACAACCGTGTACGCGGTGGAGATTCCAGAATGAAGTAGGATGGTGGCGACGTTCTTAAGGTATGTTACGTGGACCCAACTCCCATGAGTTGGCATAAGGTGGCTAAAACAGGAGCGATTGACGGACCAATGAGGTAGCACCTCTTATCGGACACACTTCTTCGATACCATTCTATTACTTGTGATTGATTTGGTGGCCACCCTTGATTGGGAGTGTTGTTCGAGGTGGGCGGTAGTGGCTGCTATGCGTCACCACTAGTCCGGATGCGTAATTGGTATATCTACCCTGGCATTGCCTAGTTGTGCCGTGTCACCTACCATATCGAGCTTTACTACGATTATGATTTTAAGTTCCGACCGCGTTAAGGTTCTCCATCCCCTTAACGCTATTTTCCGATATGATTATACTTTACTTATTTAGACACTATTATAATAGCGAATATTACTATATAGTAGATAGTTTAACGGATCCTTAGAGGATGGGCGGTCCCAAGCATCTTCTAAGTTACTTGTACCTTTACTACAGTTCATTTGAGTTGGTTCACATTGTATAAGTATGTATATCCTGACTCGAGTGTTATGTTTTATTTTACGCTCGGGTCAGCCTGAGTATTCACAGCTTTGGACTTCACTTTTCTGGAGCTCGGAATCACTGGAGATTCTGCTTATCTAGTTATCTTCCCATTTCAGTTTCAGTTGCCTTATTTTAGCTTTTGTTTTGGAGACTTGTGTATTTGGATCTCTATTGTACTTGTTTCAGAACTATATTGGGTTTCAGACTATGTATTTTGTATTTGATTTGAGACTATGTATTTTAGTGGCTTCATGAACCACTATGGTTATTTTTAAATTCCGCTGCGAGTTATTCTGATATTTCTGTGTCTGTGATTCTATGAATGATTTTATTTGCTCCAAATTTTATTACAATCTGTTATTTTGCATTATTCAAGTCTGACATGTGTGGATTATTGTCGATTTGAATGGTCCAAAATAGTGGGTCGTTACAGAAGTATTTAACATATAGTTAAGGACAGACTATCCAAAAGAGGCGTGTCCAACAGATGTTAGATTATTTTGATTATATTGTCTAGTAGGCCCGAGTCATCCAAAGGTTTGTAGTTAGCCAAACAAAACTATAGAGTTCGGACAGATAGTCCATTTGTTACCTGATATGTATGTTTACATAATGATGCTTTGCGGTTTTAACTAGTTTTGGTTGTAGGATTTTGATTTGTAAAAGATATGTTTTAAAAGGATATTAGTGAGGGGAAACCCGTTTCGCAAAGCGGCGTGGTCTCTCTTAATATCGTATATCCGAGATGTATATTATTATTCACACCAGGCTCTATGTTTGACTCGAAGTTTATGTTATTCCTCTTAAACTCTTGGGTACTCAAAATTGATTTGAGTAGACTGAGGGTTGAGGTTTACAGGTTTTAGCAGGTTGATGAATAAAGCTTCCAGAGACGAGCATGTGGCTGACGGATAGCTATTTAGGAGTTGATGTTTTGTTTTGTTTCATTTCCCTATTGTATTTAAGACAATTATGTCTATATAGTACTCTAGTCAACCAAGGGGGCATCATCATATGTCACTCTTGGCGTATTTATGTAAAAATTATATTTTATCTGAACCTGGGAAACGATTATGGGATTATGTAATTTGAATGTGAAACATGTGTTTTGAAAATGTAATGTGAAAAGATGGTTTTTTTTAAATCTGTGATTTTGTTTCGTATTCAAATGCTTCTGATATTATGGTCCATGGATCACATTAACATAGCCGTATTTAATCGTCGGAAGTTAATACTATGGATGACTGCAGCATCTGTAGCACTTAGCTTTGGGCCTCTGGATAGGGGATGTTACAACTTGGTATCAGAGCATAGGTTTATGAAATACTTTAACTAAAAATGATTTTTAAAAACAAAATCCTTGGAATTTAGTTAAGATCGAGGTATGGGATAACGCTATAATAATGTACTTGTATTTTCTATATATAAGTATACGTTATATCTCTATTCTCCTATCTCCCTTAGGCTATTCTTATATATCTCACGAACTTTGAATACATATATGGACGCAAGAAGAGGCAGAGTTAACCTAGGAGGGGACAACACCACCACCAATGGAAATGCACGACCCAATACAAGGAGAATCTAAGGTCAGGCTCAAGCTGAGAATGTTGATGTTGGAGTCCCACAAGTGGATATGGGAGCCATGTATCAGTTTTTCGTGAACATGCTGCATGCTCAAATTGCTGCTGGAGTTGTTGGAGGGAATGCAGGAGTAGGAGTTCAGTAAGCTCCAGTTGTCAACGATTATGCTAACTTGAGTGAAGATAATGCTAAACTTGAAGGGAAGCCATTTATCGTAACCGAGGATGCTATCGAGGTGGAGAACTGGTTGCTACACTGTGAAAGAATTTTTGCTGACTTGAGGCTCAATGATGAGCAGAGGAGGAGCTTGCTTCTCTACACCTTCAAGGAGCGACTTTATTTTGGTGGAATAGTGTAACAACTGGTGTGGATGAGGAGACAAGACATGGGTAGAGTTTAAAAGGAGGTTCTAAGAGAGGTTCATGTCGGTGATGGCGCAGTCTGTTTGTATCAGGAAGTTTGCTGAGTTAGAGCAAGGAGAAATGTCTATATTGGAGTGTGCTAGCAGGTTTGAATAGTTGGCTAGATATAGGTATGCTACTGTGGTTACAGTGTTGAAGAGGAATGAGAAGTTCATAAGGGGGTTGAAGCCTGAGTTGGCGAGGGCTACCTTATCGCATATCGGAGATCCCTGTGACGTGGAAGTGAAGATGGCGTTAAGACATGAAGAGATACTTGCTCGTTTGGAGAAGAAGAAGGAGAAGGAGGTCCAGGTTGGGCAAGGTTAGAAGAGGAAGTTCTTTCATAAGAAGGGTGCTCAGAAAGGTGGAGCGGCAAAGAAAGGGAAGTCCTGAAAGGGAGTGCAGATTAAGGATCTTAAGGCTAATTTAACACTAGAGGGGGGTGAATAGTGTTTAATGGATTCTAAGACTTATATGGACTAAATTAAAATTATGACACAAACAAATGAAGAACTTAATCACAAAACAATCATAGAATCAAACATAGATGCTGAAAGTAAATAAAAAGCAGTAAAAGGAAAGAACACACCGGATTTTATACTGGTTCGGAGTTACCCTACATCCAGTCCTGTACCAAGGCAGAACACCTCATACAGATTTTTATTATACCAAAGTCGAGACTACAATCCTCAGTTTCTAAAGGCCTTGAGGTACCCTCCTGTCTCACGAGTCCGGGGCAAACTCTCTTGATTTACGGGCCATAAGATTACCCAATTGATTTCCAGCCACAACCACACCTTATAGAGAGACTCGATAAACTTTTGATTACAAATTGATCCTATAACTCTGAATAGCACTTTGATCTTCGAGAGAGGGTAGAGAACCAAACAAGAATGAGATTCTAATTTGATTCACTTGAGAATTCGGCAGAATTTCGGCACGATCTTAAAAATATGAAAATTTTAGAATATGGATTTGTGGAGAAGGAGTGAAGAAAAAAATGAAAATAGTTAGTTAAAAAATTCGTTTGAGAAGGCTATTTATAGACCAGTAACGGTCATAACCATTCGTGAAGAGATTTAAACGAATAGACACTTCTTTTGAAAATTGAAACTTTTGAATTTAATGGCCACCATGTCGACATGGGGTATCCCATGATGTCAACATCCCTTAGTTAAAAACAATGGAAAATTTGTTTTGAAAATGGTATTGAAAGGAAAACAAGATGAAATGATTCTGGAGTAAAATAAACTAATTTTACTATGTTTTAAAATAAAGAAGAGTAGAAAAATATATTTTTAGAATGTATATATAAATTTGATTTTAAATCTCAAGTATATATATATATTATAAAAGAATATTTAAAAATCAGAAGATAGTTTTAAAAACAAACGAAGTTTAAAACAAGAGTTTATTTAAAAACAAAGACAAAGAATATTTTAAGGCTAAAACATTTTGAAAAGTAGTTTTGAAAAACCATTTTGAAAAATCATTTTGAAGTAGTTTTGCAAGCTTCTTCCTATAGAATATCTCATCACATCAGGACTCGAGAACTTGTACAAAACCAGGATGTTCGTGGGTTTGTAAGCCACTTGTCGTAGGTTTGTAAGCTACCTGTCGTGGGTTTGTAAGCCGCTAAGAAGATAGAAATGAGTTCCATCCCAAATGAAATATGGAATGAAGATTTCCGTGCTATTATGAAGTTTTAACAATAAACTAGACACTTATCTTGAAATCTTGATCTTGATACTCATGAGTCTTCAAACTTGATTTCTTTATCCTTGATCTTTATACTATACAGTCTTCAATAATCAGTACCTGCCTTATATATATCCTGCATAATAACATTCATATATATCTAGACAATAGCGTTAGTATATAAGTTATAATAAAATAAGTTTCAAAGGTTGTTGTCATCAAAACCACTACCTCCAGTTCCTAACAATCTCCCTCTTTTTAATGATGACAACCTTATAAAATATACTTACCACTTCGATCATACCATAACTCCCCCTTACACCAACAACTCCCCCTTACTCCAAGCCTACTATTTTATATAAATTCTCCCCCTTTGTCATCAACAAAACAATAACCTATAATCCTTGAACTTAATAGAAAATGAGATAAACAAACACATGATATAAGAATAATAACTATGTATGAGTGAAATATAGCATCCTAAGTTAAATGGAATTCAAGATTTTATACACCAAAGATTGTTTTTAGAAGAACATTAATTATGATAACACTTTATATACAAACTAACAAACCAATATATAATCAAGAAAGAAAAAAAAACAAAAACAAAAAACACTTAACGAGGACCCTTAACTATTGGTGATTTATGGACCGAACAATTTGGATAATGGAAACAAAAGTTTCCATGTTGTTCAACCAAGTTCCCATTAGCGTCAAAAAGGACCTCTCCAACAAAAATCACGCCATCGTCTTCGTCCATATGAACATCCGGATTCGGCAGAGGATGTCCTTCTTCTTGATCCTCTTGTGGTTCTTCCATAGGCTCTTCTTCTTTAGAATCCATGGCTTGTGACGATTCTTCGATGACAATGGGACTGGCATGATTATCCATAAGGAATTTTTGTAAATTCCTAAGAATTCTGCCTTGCCTATCTTGTTCTCTAACCATTCGCAGTTGACTCACTTGAATTTTCGTCATCATTTGAAGCAAATCTTTAATCTTCTCTTGTAATTTGATGACGCGTACGTGTGTGGAACGTTAAAAAGGGCCAGAATGAGGAGAAGTGGGTGAAGAAGGTTCATTATTAGAAGATGAAGCCATTAATTTACTGTTTTAGAAGTTTATTATAGAGAATAGAACAGAAAAAAGGAGTAAAAGTCGAAATATATAAATATATAACCAAATAATTTTAGAGGGAAATTTAAATTTGAAAATCTCGGCCTATATGTCGACATAGGGGGATGGGTCATGTCGACATGCCCAGTTCAATTTTTGAGAAATTTTTATTTATATTAATTATTAACTATACTTGTATTATTTATAATTTATATTTTAGTTAATGAACATATACCTAATTATCTTCTAAATTTAGTAAAGTTTTGTTCATTTAATGGTTTGGTTAATATATCAGCAATTTGTTTTTCAGTATTAATATATTCAAGAGTTATGACTTCTTTACTTATATTATCTCTAAGAAAATGATGTCTAACATCAATATGTTTTGTTCTAGCATGATGAGTTGGATTTTTAGATAAGTTTATTGCACTAGTATTATCACAATAAATTGGTGATTTAGTTATAGTTAATCCAAAATCTTTTAAAGTTTGTTGCATAAATATAACTTGAGAACAAGCCAAAGCAGCAGATATATATATTCTGCTTCAGTTGTTGACAAGGATACAGTGTTTTGCTTCTTACTAAACCAGAGAATGTCCTAGAAAGTGACATGTTCCACTTGTACTTTTTCGGTCTGATTTACAACCAACGTAATCAGCATCACAATATGAAATTAAATCAAATACATCATTTTTAGGGTAAAATAAACCATAATCTAAAGTATGTTTTACATATCTTAAAATTCTTTTAACAGCTTTTAAGTGAGTTTCTTTAGGTTGAGATTAGCATCTTGCACAGAGACAGACACTATGCATGATGTCAGGACGACTTGCTGTTATATAAAGCAGCGAACCAATCATTCCCCTATATAATTTTTGATCAACATCTTTCGATTTATCTTCTTTACTTAAAGCTACATCAGTTGTCATTGGAGTTGGTTTCCCAGTAGAAGTGGTCAATCCAAATTTATTAATCAAATCCTTAGCATATTTTTCTTGACTAATGAAAATGCCTTTATCTAATTGTTTGATTTGTAGTCCTAAGAAGAAGCTTAGTTCTCCTATATGACTCATTTCAAATTCTTTAGTCATTATATCTGAAAATTCTTTATTCATCATGTTATTAGTTGACCCAAATATTATATCATCTACATATATTTGTGCTAATTGAATATCATTTTTGTTTCTTTTAATAAAAAGAGTTGTATCTATTTTACCAATTTCAAAACCAGATTGTAGTAAATAAGATCTTAGTCTTTCATACCAGGCTCTAGGAGCTTGTTTCAGACCATATAAAATTTTCTTTAATTTATATACATGATTTGGAAATTCATTATTTTCAAAAAGTGGAGGTTGTTCAACATAAACATCTTCTTTTACAAAACCATTTAGAAAAGCACTTTTAAATGACCGCTTTCGACCGAGTCAAAGCCTTAGCCGCCACTTTTCCTACCTTTCAAAGTCAATGGTTTCGAAAGGTATACTTTGTTTTTAAACTTGGCCGCTTCTCCAATGCTTTCGGAAGGGTGGATTCGACACCATCACTTCTTTGCTTAGGAATGCTTTCGAAAGATAGGCTTCCGACTTAAATTGTTCTAATGGCCCTTTTGCTCTGTTGAAGTATAACACAAATGGTTTTGAATGGTTTCTAAAGATGTTTCCATATGTTTTAGAAATTGAATCCAAATGCTATCGAAAGGTTTAAGGTTTTGAATGCTTTCTAAAGGATTTTAAGGAAGGTTTCCAAGGAGTGGTTCCCCAATGATTTCGAAAGGTTAAAGGAAAGATTTTCCAATGGTTTTGAAAGGTTATGTTTAAAAGTTTTAAAGATAGGACGTCTTAGGTTTTTAGCTTTCGAAGGAAATGGTATTTCAATGGTTTTGAAAGGTTTATGTAAATGGTTTCGAAAGGAAGGTTTTGGCCTTTCGGCCTAGATGAAAGAAAGCGTTTGGTTACGAAAGGGATACTTTCCATTGGATCGAAAGGGGTACTTTCAAAGGTTTAAACATTTTCATCAACAAAGATTTGAGTAAGTACATATAACATAGCAAGGTGATTTTGAATAAAGCATAGAGTATATGTGTTTTCCTTGTTTAAGTTTGGTTTAAGAGGTTTTAAATTAATTTTAGATGAAAAGGTTTTCAAGGAAAATTTTGGGAAGGTTTCCCTAAGTAAAATGACTCAGATATTAGAATACCAGATGAGACTGGTATAAGGTCTCACCCTATATATTAGCTATTAGCCCCAGCTAATTTAGTCCAAAATTCTAGTGTGTAGGTCTTTGTCACAGGTAAGACTAAAATTATAATTACACATATAAGGGAATATATGTTAGTATACAGATAGGTTATTGGTGAGCACGCAAAACCATTAGGACCAGGTGACACTGGGAGATGTTAAGTTAAGGACAGACCGTCCATAAGAGAAGTATTTAACAGATAGTTATGGGCAGACTATCTAGAAGAGGCGTGTCTAACAGCTGGTAGATTATTTTGATTATATTGTCTAGTAGGCCCGAGTCAGCCAATGGTTAGTAGTTAGCCAAACAAAACTATAGAGTTCGGACAGATAGTCCATTTGTTACATGATATGTATGTTTACATAATGATGCTTCGCAGTTTTAACCAGTTTTGGTTGCAGGATTTTGATTTGCAAAAGATATGTTTTAAAAGGATATTAGTGAGGGGAAGCCCATTCCGCTAAGCGGCATGGTCTCACTTAATATCGTATATCCGAGATGTATAGCACTATTCACACTAGGCTTTATGTCTGATTCGAAGTTTATGTTTTTCCCTTAAACTCTCGGGTGCTCAAAATTGATTTGAGTAGGCTGAGGGTTGAGGTTTGTAGGTTTTAACAGGTTGATGAATAAAGCTTCCGTAGACAAGCAGGTGGCTGACGGATAGCTATTTAGGAGTTGTTGTTTTGTTTTGTTTCATTCCACTGTGTTGTATTTAAGACAGTTATGTCTATATAGTACTCTGGTCAACCAAGGGGGCATCATCATATGTCGCTCTTGGCATATTTATGTAATAATTATATTTTATTTGAACCTGGGAAACGATTATGGGATTATGTAATTTGAATGTGAAACATGTATTTTGAAAATGTAATGTGAAAAGATGTTTTTTGAAATCTGTGATTTTTTTTTCATATTCAAATGCTTCTGATACTATGGATACCATTAACATTGCCGTATTTAGTTGTCAGAAGTTAATACTGTGGCTGACTGTAGCATCTGTAGCGCTTAGCTTTGGGCCTGCAAATAGGGGATGTTACAACTTGGTATCGGAGCATAGGTTTATGAAATACTTTAACTAAAAATGATTTTTAAAAACATAATCCTAAGGAATTAGATTAAGATCAGGGTATGCTATAACGCTATAATAACGTACTTGTATTTGCTATATATAAGTATACGCTATATCTCTATTCACCTATCTCTCTTAGGCTATTCTTCTGTATCTCACGAAGCTTGAATACAGATATGGACGCAAGAAGAGGTAGAGTTAACCTAGGAGGGACTGCACCACCACCAATGGAAATGCCCTACCCAATATGAGAAGGACTCAAGGTCAGGCTCAAGCTGAGAATGTTGGTGCTGGAGTCCCATAAGTGGATATGGGAGCCATGTATCGGTTTTTGGTGAACATGATGCAAGCTGGGATTGCTGCTGGAGTTGTTGAAGGGAATACATGAATAGGAATTTAGGAAGCTCCAGTTGTCAACAATTATGCTAAGTTGAGTGGAGATTATGCTAAACTTGGAGGGAAGCCATTTATTGGATTTGAGGATGCTATCGAGGTGGAGAACTCGTTGCTACACTGTGATTTTTTTTATCGACTTGAGGGTCAATGATGAGCAGAAGAGGAGGCTTGCTTCTAGACAGCTTCAAGGAGCGGCTTTATTTTGGTGGAATAGCGTAATAGCTAGTGTGGATGAGGAGACAATGACATGGGTAGACTTTAAAAGGAGGTTCCAGGTGAGGTTCATGTCGGTTCCAGAGGAGGTTCCCGGAGAATTTATAAATGCCTTTTTTGAATTAAAATGATTTTAGTTGAATAGCTGCTGATAGGTAAGGAATTGTTCAAAATAATTACAGATGTACATGCAATTACTTATAATAGTTGCATACATCTCTGCAATTATTATGAATAATTGCAAAGATGAATATAAATGATTTTAAGTAAATAATTTCTAATAAATAAGCAATTATTCTGAATAATTGCTTATACATCACATTGAAATGAATTTATTTGAATAATTGCTGACAAGTAAGCAATTATTCAGCATAATGCTTTATTTTGTTATTTACAGTTATAAATGTCTTTTTTGGATTGAAATGATTTTATATGAATAATTGCTGATAAGAATGCAATTAATCAGAATCATCGCAGAAGTAAAAGCAATTATTGAGAATAATTGCTGATAAATAAGCAATTATTAAAAATAATTGCAGAGAAAGATGAATTTAGTCTTCATAATGAACTAAAATGCTTTATTCTGTTATTTACAGTTATAAATGCCTTTTTTGGATTGAAATGATTTTATATGAATAGTTGCTGACGAGTAAGCAATTAATTAAAATATTTGTAGACGTATATGCAATTAATTAAAACTGGTAATTCTAGTATTATGGTTAACGGGATTTTAGGCAATAAAATACAATCAAAACGTGGCTTAAGACATGGTGATCCTTTATCGCCTCTCTTGATTAACTTAGCTACATATGTTTTCGCTATGATAATTAAGCTGTTGGTAATGGCCCTTTAGGGTGCGTTGGTAGTGAAATCCCATGTTATGGTCTTTCTGTTCTTCAATTTGCGGATGATACCTTACTATTAATTCTCATTTTCCTAATCATGCCATTACCCTTAAAGTTATTTTGTACAGCTTTGAATTAATTTTAGAACTAAAAATTAATTTCGATAAAAGTTTGGTTTTAGTATTAAATGACATTGATAAGGTTGAAGGTTTAGTAGCTAATACACTTAACTGTAAATCCATGAATTTTCCTATTGATTATCTTGGATTTTTGATTAGACCAACTAAGCTTAAGCATGATGACCGGCTAATTATAATTGATAATATTAAAAATAGAATTTCTAATTGGAATGGGAGGTTTTTATCAAGAGCGGGTAGATTAGTTTTCATCAATTTTGTTTTATCTACACTTTCGATTTCTTGGATGTCTATGCATCTTTTACCAAATTGGGTTATCAACACAATTGATAAAATAATAAGGGATTTCTTATGGAGCGGTGATAGTCCTAACAGTAGTCTAAAATGTTCAATGAACTGGGAAACAGTTTGTAAATCGAAAAAGGAGGGAGGAGTAGGTGTTATTAATTTACATAACATGAATTTATCTTTATTAGGGAAGCCGTTATGGAAATTTAAGGATATAAATGATAATTCTATTTGGAAAGAAATTATATCTAAACATTATTATAATGGTAGTAATAATTTATACAAAATTACACCTTCAGTTAACAATAAATTATCTAATTTTCGGAAATCAATTTTAAAATGTCATGAGATTTATAACCTTAGCACTAATACGATTGTTCATTCTGGAAATAATATAACTTTCTGGCATGATCCTTAGATATCTGTCATTCCTCTTAAGGTCGAATTTAAAGGACTTTTTGAAATTTGTAACTTTAAGAATGCTTTAATTAAATATGTTTTTTCTCCGGATAATGATCCTCCTTGGAATTTTAGTTTTAATAGAATCTTAGAAGGTACAACTCTTAGACAATTTTTCTTTATTATGTGCAAGATTGAAGTTATATAATATTAAAAATGAAAATGATATTATTAACTGAGAGTGGAATAAAAGTAAGAAATTCTCTTCAAATTATTTGTATAAATTTCTTCATTTTTCGGGCGTTACTAATAACACTTTTAATCTTATTTGGAAAGCAAATGCACCACCAAAAACTAAGATTCATATGTGGTTAATCGTGCATGGGAAGCTAAACACTATTGGACTTTTAAAAAGAAAGAACTTGCAAATTGATAGTAATTGTTCTTTTTGTAAACTGTATTTCGATGATATTAATCATATATATTATGATTGTATAGATATTTGCTACATTCTTAATAATACTCTTAAAATCTTTAACTTTATTCTTACAACTAAAATTACTGATTGTGTTTTCTACTGGAATAAATTTAGATTTAAGTTTAAAAAGGGAAATAGATTTTTACTGGATAATCTATTCATTATAATATGTTGGTAAATTTGGTTTGAGAGAAACCAGAGAATATTTAATAGTAATAATAATTATATTAATTGTTTGGTATTTACAATAGCATCATTTTGTTTCAGTTGATCTCAAATCCAAAATATAGATTGGCTAAAAATAATCATTTTAAAGAATATCTTATTAAGGTTAGAAAAAGCATTAACAAAAAACAATATTTTTAACATCAATAATTACATCATTAACATTTATTAGAATTCGAATGATGATTTTTCTGATTATCATAATGTTCTTTTGATTAAAGGAGCATAATGTTAATATTTTTTAGATTTTTAATATTTTATAAGTTTTTAGCTACATATTTTGTAAATTTTTATACCTTTTTGATTTAATGATCACTAATTCATAACTTTAGAGTAAGTTAAGGTGTTGCTTAATGAGTTTTGATCATTTTATTATTCTATCTCTTATTATAGTTATTTTGCTATCTTATTTTTTTAACTTCAGTTTTATTTTTTATTTCTTTAATATATATATATATATGCATATAAATTTTATTTATATACATATATGTGTATTATTCTCATATCTTTGTATAGTTTCATCCGTAGGCATAGGTTTCGGCTAAGAATGGTGCTAGAATGCTGTTTGCAGGGTTTCAGGGTTGCTGTCGCCAAGATTGCAGGATTGTTGGTAATAATATGGCTGGTTGGAGAGACTTCATATTTCAGATTTGGATCATCCATGTTAGTAGTGAGGCGTTCATTCTCTGGTAGAGCTGCTTGTTGATCTCATTTGTGCACTCGGTTGCACCATGGATTATTTTGTGTACTTCTAACACTTCACTACTGGGCGGTGGCCTTGTCGGAGTTCGATATTGAGGTGTAATGGGCGGTGGCCTTGCCGGAGCTCATTTAAGAAGTTACCTGTGTTTGTTTTTTTAGATTTTTCTATTTTATGATTTGTCACCTGCCAGGCATGTTGGAAGCTCCTTTATTATCGGTGATATATATATATATATTTACATGTGTGCTCTCATCTACTTTAGAGGATCACACATTTCTGTCAAAAAAAATTGCACGATTGTGCAAATATTGTGAGTTGCATATAAATCTAGGATTTTTTTTAACCTTTGTTGGACTTAATCTAGTTGTAACCGATGGAATGCAATAGGTTGTTTATAAATTTTGATAAGGAAGTGTTAACCCGCCTTTTGGCAAGGCAATGTACAGGCAGATTTAACCCAATCGACTGCACGGTTGTCGAGGTTGGAATACTATGGGTTTGACTCGACTGGACGGATATACAATCAATTACGGATGATCAACATGGTTATGAAGCCGGGATTCGACATAGTAGATGGACAAAAGGCGCGGGGTACTCGAAATACGAGTTTCGACAACAATTGAGTCATTTCGGGTTGTTTGGATTTTGCTTCGAGTCGCTTGTAGGTTTACTTCGGGTTTTCACTTAGTTTGCTTCCAATCAGGTAAGAGTTTACTTCGGGTCATGATAGAATGTACTTTGGTCAGGTCGGCATTAGTATTGCTTTGGGTTGAGCTTGTGGTCATCATGGTGTTTACTTCGGGTTCTACTTTGGGTCGGAGCAGGCTTGACTTCAGGCTTCACTTTGGATCGGCATTGGAGCTTCTTTAGGTCGGTATTGCTCTTGCTTCGGGTCAGGAGAGCATTTACTTCGGGTCGGTAGTTGGTCTACTTGGGGTCGGCATGTTTGTTTGGGATTGGCATTGCTTGAGGTCGGCATCAAGAAAACTTGGGGTCGGCATGTTTGTTTGGGATCGGCATTGGTTGGGGTCGGCATCAGGAAAACTTAGGGTCGGCATCAAGAAAACTTGGGGTCGGCATGTTTGTTTCGGATCAGGATTATTTTACTTCGAGTCGAGATGCACTCTACTTCGGTTCATTGGACAGTTTACTTTGGGTCATTCTTGGGGTTGCTTTGGGTCAACACCCAGGCTACTTCGGGTCGGCATATTGAAGGCGAGGGATAGACATTATTTTACTTGGAGTCGAGATGCATTCTACTTCGGGTCATTGGACTGTTTACTTCGGGTCATTGTATGGGTTGCTTCGGGTCAAGATGCAGGTATCTTGGGGTCGACATGTTTGGATTCTCAGGTCTGCATGTTCTTGCTTAGAGTCGCATGGAAATCTGCTTCGAGTCACAGGTCAACTTGCTTCGGGTCATGACTCGGGTCACTTGGGGTCGGTTGTGAGGAGTTGGGATCGGCATGTTTTTGGTTGCTTTGGGTCGGTAATGGAAATACTTTGGGTCGGCCTTGGGGAAATCAGTTCGGCATAAAGTAAGGGGTCGGTATGTTTTTTCTTGGAGTCACATTGCAATCTGCTTCGGGTCAAAATGGAGGCCGCTTCGGGTCACTACCCGGGTCTCTTGGGGTCGGTACATTTTATACTCCAGGAAATCAATGGTCGACAGTATGGATTCGACTATGGTTTTGGTGGGCCCGTATCGCCTAGGAAACCCAGTAATCCGGATTTTGCCTATAAATACGGTAGGCGAGGCTCCAAAAAAGGGATTCTCATTCCGTTCTTCCATAACTTCTTCTACAAAGGCTGTAAAAGTTACTCTGCCATTTTTTGTTTTAAAAACTTGGGATTGTAACCGTAATCAATTCTCTAATCAATAAAAAGGGAATTTCTAGAGTGGACGTAGGCCGGAGTTAGCCGAACCACTATAAATCCTGTCTTATTACTGCTTTCTTTTTAATTTTGACTGTTCTTCATATTTATTTCCTCTTTATATTTACTATATGTTAATTGTAACTGTGAATCGGTGCTTTCAACGACGTTTGGGTGTTAGTGTCCAATTTCGGTGCTTTCATTGAGAAATCTAGCACTCGGGGATTCTGAAGCTTGGATTTTATATTTGAAAGCTTAAGAACTCAGATTCTGGAAGCTATGGTTGGGCAATCAACGAGGAGACAGAGGGCAAGGACAAGATGGAAACAATAGAATGCTAAAGAAGGAGGAGGAAATCCTGGATCAAAACCGGGAAAGGAAGCAAGCAGGATGCTAGATGAAGCTATGGATTTTGGCATGGATCAAAACTTGGATGCACATTTGGAAGAGGATGATCTGAGATTCCCTCGTGAACTCGGGGCTAGGATGGAAGTGACAATCGGAGACCATTTACCGACGCTCGTCCAGAAGGGAAGGTTTCAGGATTTCCTCAGGGACTTGGGGGCAGGATGGGAATGATGATCAGAAATAACCTATGGATGCTGGAATGGCTGGAAGTTGGAACCCAGGACTTGGAACTAGAATTAGCTGCCTTGGACATGGATTGGAACAGCCGAGGCCAAGCCCCCAACAAAGGAAAATGGATCGACACTAATCATTCTCATGGATGGGCACTACTCTCCCCATGGAACTGGGGGCATGGATCTTGTTGGCTTTTCTAGGAATTGAACAGCGATGACGGGATAGGAGAAGCCGTCACCCACCACAAACTGGAGCGAGCCCGGCTTAAAGGCACAAGTCATCAAATAATTAGGATGGTATGGAATAAGTAGCAAACTCTGCATAGACGGCCAAGTCACGTACTCATGTACGGGGACGGAGATAGCCCCTAGGCATGCTCTGGGATGATGATAAACCATGATGCTCTAGTTTGTGAAATCTGCTTTTTCTTTCGGATTTGGATATTTGCTTTTTCTGGTTTAGTTTTGGAGTTTGGTTTGAACCCTTGGTTTTGTTGGTTTTCTGGTTTGGATTTTAGTTCGGATGCTTGATTTTTGGTTTGGATTTTGATTTGGATTTCTGGTTTTCTGGTTTGATCTGGATTTCAGATTGGATTTTGATTCGATTTTCCTCTTGTTTTTGGTAAAAAAGTCGTTAAGTATGGACTATGCTCGGCGAGAACCCGGAGAATATAAGTCCTCGACCGAAGAGTCGAGGCCGGAGAATAAAAGTCCTTGACCGGAGAGTCGAGGCCGGAGAATAACAAGTCCTTGACTGGTGAGTCAAGGTCGGAGAATACAAGTCCTCGACCGGTGAGTCGAGGCTGGAGAATATATGTCCTCGACTGGAGAGTCGAGGCCGGAGTAGGATAAAATAACTCGGACTTGGATATGGACCCGGCGAGGTACTGGATTTGAGTTACAGGATCCGGAGAGGTCCCAGTTTGGATATGGACCCGGCGAGGTCCCAACTTTGGATATGGACCCGGTGAGGTCTCAAGTATGGATTATAGGACCCGACGAGGTCCCAGTTTTGGATATGGACCCGGCGAGGTCGTGGATATGGATTATAGGACTCGGCGAGGTCTTGGTTTTGGATATGGACCCGCCGAGGTTCCAAATATGGATTATAGGACCCGGCTAGGTCCTGACTTTGGATATGGACCCAATGAGGTCCCGGATATGGATTATAAGATCCGACGAGGTCCCAGCTTTGGGTTTGGACCGGGCGAGGTCCCAGATTTGGATTATAGAACCCGAAAAGGTCCCGGACTAGGATTAAATGATCCGGAGAGAACGTGGATTCGGTTAACGAATTTGGGATGAATTTGGAATTGTATATCGACTCAGAACAGTCATGGATTTTGTTAATGATCCAGAGAGATCGAGGAATCGGTTTGGCAATGGATTGGGTTCAAGGATGAATATGGTGATCAATGGATTATGGACTTCAGATTTTGGAATTATGGCAATACATAACACGCCTTCCGATCGCAAGGTATGTTTTTGAGGGCAAAGTGTTAACCCGCCTTTTGGCAAGGTAGTGTACAGGCAGATTTAACCCAATCGACTACACGGTTGTCGAGATTGGAATACTATGGGTTTGACTCGACTAGACGGATAGACGATCAATTATGGATGATAAACATGGTTATGAAGCCGGGATTCGACATAGTCGATGGACAAAAGGCGCGGGATACTCGAAATATGAGTTTCGACAAAAATCGAGTCATTTCGGGTTGTTTGGATTTTGCTTCGAGTCACTTGTAGGTTTACTTCGGGTTTTCACTTAGTTTGCTTTGAGTCAGGTAAGAGTTTACTTCGGGTCACGATAGAATGTACTTCGGTCAGGTCGGCATTGGTATGGCTTCGGGTTGAGCTTGTGGTCGTCATGGTGTTTACTTCGGGTTCTACTTTGGGTCGGCGTAGGCTTGACTTCAGGCTTCACTTTGGATCGGCATTGGAGCTTCTTTGGGTCGATATTGCTCTAGCTTCGGGTCAGGAGAGCATTTACTTCGGGTCGGTAATTGGTCCACTTGGGGTCGGCATTGAGAAAAGAATGGGGTCGGCATGTTTGTTTGGGATCGGCACTGCTTGGGGTCGGCATTAGGAAAACTTGGAGTCAGCATGTTAGTTTGGGATCAACATTATTTTACTTTGAGTCGAGATGCACTCTGCTTCGGGTCATTGGACAGTTTACTTTGGGTCATTCTTGGGGTTGCTTTGGATCAACACCCGGGCTACTTCGGGCGACATATTGAAGGCGAGGGATCAGCATTATTTTACTTGGAGTCGAGATGCATTCTGCTTCGGGTCATTGGACTGTTTACTTCGGGTCATTGTTTGAGTTGCTTCGGGTCAAGATGCAGGTATCTTGGGGTCGGCATGTTTGGATTCTCAGGTCGGCATGTTCTTGCTTGGAGTCGCATGGTAATCTGCTTCGAGTTACAGGTCAACTTGCTTCGGGTCATGACTCAGGTCCCTTGGGTCGGCTGTGAGGAGTTGGGATCGGCATGTTTTTGGTTGCTTTGGGTCGGTATGATTTTGCTTGGAGTCACATTGCAATCTGCTTCGGGTCAAAATGGAGGCTGCTTCGGGTTACTACCCGAGTCTCTTGGGGTCGGTATATTTTATACTCCAGGAAATCAGTGGTCGATAGTATGGACTCGACTATGGTTTTGGTGGGCCTGTATCGCCTAGGGAACCCAGTAACCTGGATTTTGCCTATAAATACGGCAGACAGGGCTTTAGAAAAGGGATTCACATCCTGTTCTTCCATAACTTCTTCTACAAAGGCTGTAAAAGTTACTCTGCCATTTTTTGTTTTAAAAACTTGGGATTGTAACTGTAATCAATTCTCTAATCAATTAAAAGGAAATTTCTGGAGTAGACGTATGCTGGAGTTAGCCGAACCATAATAAATCCTGTCTTATTACTGCTTTCTTATTAATTTTGTTTTTTCTTCATATTTATTTCCTCTTCATATTTACTATGTGTTAACTGTAACCGTGAATCGGTGCTTTCAACGGTGTTTGGGTGTTAGTGACCAATTTTGGTGCTAACGGGAAGGATTCTTTTTCTTATAATTTTTTTGTTTTTGCTATTTGATTTAATTGTTCGAATTTGCTGTTTGAATTTGAAATTAAAATGTCAAAATTGAATTTGTTTATGCTTACTCAAATCGATTTGTTGGAAATAAGATTGTCGATTTGATGAACATGAATTTATCGTTGATTTGCTGTAAAAATCTATGGAGGGTAGGAAGAAAACTATGTGGGGATCAATTTACAGTGGCCTGGGGTAATTTAGGAAGAAAATTGTGCTGATTGAAAAAACAAGGATGTAATTTATATCTTTTTCGGAGAAGATGTTTTGTCTATTTTGAAACTTAACAGGGATGTGAGCTAAACATTCCCTTATGAATATTCGTTATAAAATAAAACTATAGTACTGGTATTTGTGTTGCTTTGGAAAATACAGAAGTTTCTAAATTTATTTGCGCTTATTTTGGAATTATGGACTAAGCTATAGTTTGGAGAAATAATTTTTTAACCATATGATTTTGGATCATGTGGTACTAATGAATTATATTTCACACAATAAAGGGAAAAGCGCCATTGAGTGGGAGCACTATAAGAGTTGATGAACTCTTCGGATTGATACATATGGATGTATGCAATCGCAAGTTTATTAATACTAAAATGGTTCCACATACGTTTTTATAGTCATCTATGAGTTATCACCACATAAACATGTGTATTTGATGCATATGTAATACATCTGTGATAAGCTTATAGAGTATAAAACTGAAGTAAACAAAATAACATGCAATAGAAAATAAAATTAATTTGATCGAATGAGTGAGTATATAGGAAGAAATTCCGAACGTATCCAAAATGGATAAAGATCAATCTCAAAACTCACTCCTCTCTATGATACACAATGATATATCAGTAAGGAGTAATAGTAAGGAGTAATCGTACTTTGAACTTTGTTGGACAAAGTACGATTAATTGTGAGTGTAGTTGAGTTAACTGCTTTTCATAAGGTTGTGTACTTACGAGTGGTACAAAAGGATAAAATTAATTTCATTATAGAATAGTTTACAAAATGATACAAGATAAGGACTTATAAGAAACCCCAACATATTACAGGCCAAGGAGTTGGCAGGTTGTGTGAGGCGAAGGACTACACGTAATAATTGTTCGTATGTGATCTTATATGAATCGCCCTAAAAGGAGTTTGGAAACGACTGTCATTCGATGACTAATTTATATTTTGAACATAAGCATTGTAAACTAAAACCAGATAAGTTTCATATATAAGATTATTCATAAAGTATTTATGAATACATGTTCTATTACACTGAGAAACAACTGTAGTTTCAAGAAATATGAACTTCGTAGTGAAGGAATTTCTTTTAGAAATTATTGGTAGTATAATGGATTTGGATACGTTCCAAGGATAAAAATTGATTACATGGGATGAATTGAAATTAAACCAACCTAAATGAACATAATGCATTAGAATGTCTAATAAGTATTCTACATTGAAGAGAAACTTTTTGTTTCTTATCAATGTCAAGAATAGATATTCCTAAGTTGTTAGTTAAATCATTAAGAGTATTAACTCTACAATATGGTATGATTTGCAGATCTAAAAGGATTCCAAATTCATTATCAAAATATGATTTTGGTAGTTGTACCCAAAGGGATATGATCCATCGACAGTGAATATGTCTTCAAGGGAAAGACAAATACAGTTGGAATATAGTAAACAATGTCAATAAGAATAACATCGTAAATTTCAATTATCGAAAACAAAGTAATAGATTCGATATTCAACATGTTCAAGTTATTTCAAATAAACTCACAAAATTATCGCTTGGTATGACTTTGTATTTTGGTACATATGTGCTGAAATGGAAATTTTAAATAATCATTTAGAATAAACCATTTACACATAACAACCAAACTGCCTCGAAGTTAGTGGGAGCAATTTTGAGTTCATGAGTTTTTTGGATATGATCCAAAATGGATGTGATCCAAAACGAATACAAAAGTATCATTTGATAGCATTAAAGTTAAACGGTTGTTTTGACAAAAATATCAAATAATTTAATTTTCAATCAAAATGCAGATGTGTGTCCATAAGAAAGTACCACTAAAAGGTACATATATATTTCTAAATTATAAGTAAACAATATACTATTGATTGTGAACAATGTACTTATGTTAAAATCAATAATAGTTTGGTTGTTTACTACTCAATATTGGATTTGTAAATTATATCTTTTATATTAAGTATAAAGGATGTTGGGAATGTTCCAAACAATAAGCAAAGGTACTTTATTAAAATGTATAATAAGAAACATGTAAGATGGATTCCCCATGCTTTAGCAATAGAAATTATCATACATGTTGTACTGTTTACAATATCGCAATTTGCTTATGTATTTGATACATAAGCAAATATCAAATCCAAATTAGGATCACTGTTAGAACCTTCATTCTATGGTTTCAATGACAACAACTATATAATCCCATATATTATCTTATCAAGATTACAAGTATATACTACAAAAGAGATCATCATGCCCAAAGATATTGGGACTCGAAGGCAAACAAAGACTTATGGACCATGCTATGATTAGTGAGGTTATACTAGTGTATTAAGAGTCTTAGATAAACATTATAAGGTCTCCTTGAGTATATATACACACACGAATTCATGTACATAAAATTAGCACTAAAAACATTCAACGTTGGCATTGAAAATTGTGATAATCAAATAAGGCCATCCACAGACATCTGTGAAAATGCCATAGACGTCTGTGAATATTTTCATGAAATTATTCCCTGAAGCCACAAATGTCTATGGAAAATCCACAGACGTTTTTCATCAGGCAACTGCTCTAATCTAAAAGGATGCTTCATTTCATATTGAATAATAACATCTCTTCTTCAACAGTTGCAGCCATTAAAATAAATAGAGTCTGTTTAACAGTAACAACTCCTCATATGCATCTATTCAAACCTATATAAACTTCAAAGCTTGAGAATATTAGAAATTGTATTATGTTGATTTCTTATTAACTTTCAATTTACAAATTCGAGCATCTCGTACTTACATAATCTCAATCTATCATAATCAAAATACCATTTTGATTAATTACTTCCAACAACTCAAAGTATTCACATTCACATACTCAAAGGAGATCATAGGAAGATTTGTACTATTAGTCAAAATCCGTGTTATTTAGAACACACAATTGTCAGAGAATTACTTTTTATTAGCCTATTCCTGTGGTCGAAGTGAGGGTTATTTGGTCAAAAGAAATACCGAAGGGGAGCTTCGGGACTGAACATAGGACGGGAGGTCCGAACCAATATAAAATATCTAGTGTGCTCGCTTTTATGTTCTTTCTTATTTATACTTTGCTAATTTACTCTACTTAGTATAATTATCAGTACATACTTTTTCATTAGTATATAAGTTGCATTATATAAGATCTTATACGTTTTCATTTGGTATCAAAGCATGGTCATTTCAATCTACAGTAACACGTAGTTGAAAAATCATTAATATGGCAAGAACTTTTCAAGAAGGTCAATCAACTGCACGTCCTCCACTATTTACTGGTTCTAACAATGCTTACTGGTCAACTCGTATGAGAATTATTATGGAAGAAAATGGGTTAGAAATATGGCTAGCAACTCAAAACAAATATAAAGCACCTAACACCGACATTAGCACTTGGACCGATGCACAAAAAGCAGCGGCATCTAACAATGCAAAGCTATGAATGTACCATTTTGCTCACTTGACAAAAAAGAGTTTTCACGTGTCAAGCTTTGCACCACTGCATATGATGTATGGTGCACTTTACAAGTCACACATGAAGGCACAACTAAAGTCAGGCAAACTAAAATCTCGATTTACAAAACCAATTTTCATCTTTCAAATTGAAAGTAAATGAATCAATTATTGATATGTATGCTAGATTTCAAACCATTCGACACGATCTCGTGGCACTTGGAGTCAAATTCATAGATTTTGATTTAGTCAAACGAATTTTAAACTCTTTAACAAATGAATGGGAAAGAAAAGTTTTAGCCATCGAAGAAGCTAATGATCTTTCTCAACTCAAAGTCGAAGAACTAATAGGAAATCCGATGTCGTATGAAGCTAAAATGCAGGCTAGAAAGGATCAAAATCATGAAAAGAAAAAATAGCATTCCAAGCAAGTAACTAAGTTTCAAACTTAGACGAAGATGAGATTGTCTTTATTGCCAAAAACTACAACAAGTTCAGAAAGTTCAAGAAGATGACCAGATTTCAAAATGGTGGCGAACCAAACTCCTCAGATCAAATATCAATGAAATGTTATAAGTGTGAAAAATTTGGTCACATGAAGAAGGATCGTCCAAATCTCAATAATGATAAAAAGAAAAGAGCTTTTCAAGTAACATGGAACGATTCAGATTCATCTTCTTCATCTACCAGTGATAGTGAAAGTGCTCGGAACAAGCAAATGTGTGTTTTACAACCGACACTGACGAGGTACGTCCTGAACTTACTTATGAGGGGATAATGGAAATTAGCATTGAATTAGATGATAAATATAGAGAATCAAAAATTAAATAAGGAATATGTAGGAAAGTTAACTAGAGCAGAATTAGAAATTGGATTATTAAAAGATGAAAAAATAATCTTAGAAGAAGAAATAGAAATTATTCAAAAAAAATGTGCAACGTTATTGTCTCAAAATGACATCTTAAGACATGATTTAGAAAATTATAAGTTAGAAAAAGTTAATCATGAAAAAGAAAAACTAGAATCTTGTTACGATCCTGACTCGGCCTTCGAAAATCGGCACCCATACTTCACTTGTACTCGAATGCCGCAGATACAAACGCCGAATCTGGCTCGCCGGAGCTTATAACAACATTAAGTATAACAACACAGCGGAAGAAAGAAATGAATGATATGATATACAACTCCAACGAATACAATATCCAGAATGATATACAACAATGATATCAATATGATACAAGAATATCAGAGACAAATAATAATGTTACAGCGGAAACAACAGAAGTTATAACTCCAAATGATCTGAAAAGAGAATAAGTCCAACAACTCCAACATCAAGCTCGAACCATCATCACGATGCACAAAGAGAAGCAAGAGCAGTCGTGAACTCCAAAAACTGAACTAGCTCCAACTAATCTACTAAACCTGATTATCTGAAAAACCCAACTCTAGACTGCCCGTGTGGAAAATTATGGGCACCCAGAGTTTAGGAATGGAACAATAAACTCCAGGTCAGTCATGGGACTGGTGTGAGTAACAAAAATAGTTTATCTTTAAAATGAACAACAAAAGAATTTTTTTTAAACATTGAAATCCGCAATTCTTTTGGAAAATGAAACTACCATAAGGCCTCCCGCCACACACACAATGCAATCGCAGACTTGGAGGAGATTTCTCCTTATGATAGTCAAACATGCTTGATACAAGAAAATCTCTTTTGATATTATTATTAGTGCATAGTGTAAAAAATCATTTCGAAAATACAAAATTAATCTTAGCCAGCATAGGTACCATTATATTATGCCTACTATAGCTGCCGCCTGAGGAGACAAGTTATACAAATTGCAATCGTAAAGGGCTCGTATTGTTTCTTTGGATTTTCCAACAAATGGTCAGGCTAAGGAACTTCCTACTGCCACATGGGAACGCCTCTGGAGTGACGCCCCGAGAGACAACTGCTCTCTGCCAACACAAGGCCGGTTACCCCCTTCCCGGGTAGTAAACCTGAGATATTCCACCCCCGGTTGTTTGCGACCTTTATCCGAGGTACCTCGATCACAAAGAAATAATCACACAGTAAATGAGATTGGAGCAACCACACAGGTAAACATCTGGGCTCCATACTATGATACAACCTTTTTCCAGAAGGAATGGACATACCCTAGGGGAGCTACCCCTGAAACCTTGCCGCATCTTTCCTGTTTCGACCATTATCGGGGTGTGAGGCTCGATGAGGTCTCGTCCACAAAGCTACGCTTTACACGAAAGCCATGCTTTGATCAACAAATGATCACCAACACACAGCAGCATTTAGCATGCCACACTACCAAATTGGGAGTATATCACTGATAACCTTCAACTACATAACCTCTGAGCTCGTACGTCTCAGAGAAGAGTGTTAAGCTAAGAGAATAAATTCTCCGCCACCAAACATAAATGTATTTGAAAGAAATCAGCTTTATATCTCAAAGTGTAGTGTCAGACATACAACCATACAAGTCTGTTCCGGGTTTGAATAGAACCGAAGGCACTTCGAAAGAAGCCCTTGCAAATCCGGATAATTTCTAATCACGTCCGGACTTCCCATCACAAAGGCCGCTAAAATCTCTATACCGGGGATCAGCCGATGCAGAGACATTCGATGGTAATCCTTTCATTTTCGAAAGTATCCGGTCTTCACCACCGGTCTTCAAATGCTATCCATATACGTCGTATCATTATTCGGAATGGGTTATATGACACAAAGTCCTCTCCCGGCTAAACCGAATAATGAGCGTAATATTTAAAACATATGGATATTGGGACTTCAGTTAAGTCACAACTTATTATCCAAAACTTCTCTTTCAAATGGTTTAAACACATTACCATTTTAATCTTTTACATAAAAAGATTCATCTCACAAAGTTCACCCAGTTTCACAAAGATGTATTCATATATTTTCAAATTGATTTCCATTTCAATTGGATTAACTCATTAAATCTTTAAATCAAAGATTTAATTGATAGCTTTCAAAATAATTCCATTTCGACCTTTTATGCAAAGGTATACCTTTCCAATTTCAAAACAAAGTTCAACAATCTTTCACAAAGATTTATTCATAACTCGGAAAACCATTTTCATTTCAAACTTGAAATTCCTTGACACAATATGGAAATTCATTCCTTATATGAAAGCTTCTATTATTTGAAAACAAATAGTTTTCATTTCGGAAAATCTGATTCATTTATACGAGTTAAAGTTTTTGGGTTAAATTCGAATTCTCAAAACCATACTTTTAAAATGGTTTAAATTCATATAAACACATTTATAACATCTTTAACCATAATTTCCAAACATGGAATTCAATTCCAAATTTTGAATTCAAATTCAAATTAAACTATTTAAATTGGAAACTTTACCAAGTTATTCAAAATGACTTTTATCTTAAAACTCCTTTTCAAAAGCTTTAACATTTAACCCAAATTCATATCCGAAATCAATTGAAATTAAAATTTCTATTTCAAAAATATTAAATTTAAATCATCTGTGACTTAACCGATTTCCACGTGAAATCCATATTTGTGTGTATATGGTGTAGTCCAGGGGTTTAACACAATAGTGCAACATTACAAATCCTCACATCATCATAGATTTAATACAACAATATATTTGATAAGCGGTATAAACTACAACGCTTATCTTTCATACACAGGTCACAGATAGATATATAACATAGATAATAAATTACATCACAGGGAATTAATTACATTCATCCCAGAGAAACAGATTACAACATAAATCAGGATATATCACAAAGCATCATATATCAGGGATATCAAACAATTCAACCATTCAATACAATCCAAACATCCATAAGTAGGATCAATTTAATTATCTGATTAATTTAAATCAGATTAATTTCTATGAATAAATTTGCTAGTCATGGTAAATTAAGAATCAATTAATTACAAAACATTGTAATAAATTATCCTTAAATTAATCCTTAATTAACCCTTGATTATTTCTTAATCACTTTCGTAAATCAACAAACCTTTAATAAATAAATTATTCTCCAATCAATTGCCAAGTCAATTTATCCTATTACTCTTAAATTAATTATTGCTTAATCACTTAATTAAACAACTTCGATCATTAATTAATATTTAATTAATAATCCTTAATTCACAAATTAATTACATTGATTTGTCCTTTAATTACACTGAGTAATCATCCCTTAATTACTTCCCTCAAGTAATTATCCTTTAATTACTATCCATTAAGTAGTTTCCCTTTTTATTACATCCAGTAATTTCCACTAATTACTTCACTAAGTAATTACACTTCATTAATTACATTAAGTAATTATACTTAACCCAATATCAAGTCATTATCTTTAATTAATTGAACGTAATTAATTAATTAAAATTTACCACATTAACTTAATTAATCTTTAATTACTTTGATAAATAAATTCCTAATCATTATTTAGTAGTCTAAAATTATCAAATTAATGATTCTTAATTACAAATTAATTTAACCTTAATTTATTTATTTAAACCTTTAATGACTTAATTAATTCAAATCATAAATTAATTAACTTATTAATTTAACCACTTAATCATTTTAAAAATTTAAATGAATTACAAATCATTAATTTACTTTAAGATAAAACATCATTTTCATTAATGATTTAATTATCATTTTCAAACCATATTTGAAAGCATTTTGACTTCTAAATTCTTTTTCAAAAACTTTTGATTTATAACTTAGTTTAATCCTTTAAAAACTTGGTTTCCTTATCAACAAGCATATATACTTGTTACAGGCCGAGCCCAAACCATCATTTACCCGAGTCAACCCTGGTTTGTACCCGCGTCAATCCAACCTCCACATCACCCGAACAAAACTCGAGATCATTCTCGAGTAAAACTCCATTTTCCTCGAAGCACATCAACCCAACAACAATAACTGACATGAACGAAACGTGTGCACGTGCACAGTCGACTAGATCGTCGCCGACCAACCCTGCTACCTCCGGCACTTCGTCGACCATCCTCTCTTCTCAGATCACCAGAATTGCTAAGGGAACCAAAACGAGCTTCCCAGACGAAAGCTGGAAACCCATCACCGATGCCAAACTTCACCACCACCATCAATTCAGATCATCGGAGTCTACGCGATCTTGACCAGAGTTACATCATCGACTTCCACGTCATTTCCCCCACTCGCGATCCATTCCAATACTCCAACGACCTCGCGATTTCCTTCCTTACCAAATCGAACAAACAAATGAGTTAAACCCTAGATCATCTAATTCCTATTTCCTCGGCCAATAGGAAAATCCACCAGCATTTTTCCCGTGATCCCCATGCCTCAGGCCATCCTCAGCCCAATCATCGACCAACTCCATCACATTGATCATTGGCAATCACCCAAAACCCCCAATTCGATCATCTCGAAAATTCTCAAGAATCATCAAACTAAAAATCATGAAATGTATATTTAAAATCATGATTTTTGACCACTAATTCATTCATGCAATCTAAAATAAAAATTAAGGTTGTTGAATTTTAGCTTGTATAAGTATTTTACTGTTATTTCAATTTTTAAAAATAATTTGTTGAATCTTAAACCCTGAAACTATTTTTAAAATTATCATCATACCTTAACACACAAATTCCATTCAAGTATCAAAGTCTAATATGGTTTAGATTGGGAGATTTTGAATTTTAGAAGGAAATCAGGAACTGTGAAACAACAGAGAACAGGATCTGGAATATATATAAACAAACATGCTCACACAACATACATATCAAGTTTTCAAATAAATTTTCAGGCTGAAGCACCACCATACAAACCAATATTCTCACATGCATTAAAGTTAAATCCAAATCAAACTATTTTTAAGAAGGGTTACTCACAGTGATTTCTAGAAGAAAGAACAGAGTTTGCTATAAAAAAAACTGGAACTCCTCTTCTTCTTAGTCTCAGATTTCTTTGATTGCTTGATGTTTTAAATCTGAAGCTTTAAGTGGATATTTGGTTTGAGTGTAAGATGATATTCACTTCAGTTTTCTTTTACTCAGTTTAAATGGATGAATGAACTGAAGTTGATATATGTAAAAATGGGTTTACAGGAGATGATGATATTTGTACAAGTGATATTTTTTGTTTGTACAAGAGAGGTCAGAGATTTTTTCTTTGTTTAGTGGCTGATGATAAAATTTGTGGTGCTACATTAATTGCCTTGTACTTATTTTTGCAAGCTTGCATACTTATCTATATACTAGTGTCTTCCTTTGCAAGCTTCATAGATATCTATATTTTTTTCTTCTTTTGTTCATACTTATCTTTATTTGTTCACTTGTTTCATATTATCATATGTATTTGGTTTTGTTTCTTTTCTTTTTTTTTCTTTTTTTTTGTTTGCTTCATTACTTAGTGATATAAGTGAGCTTTTAACTTTGTTTTATTTTTTTCTTTTATTTTTTTCTTTTATTTTTTTGGTACTCTATTTGTATTACATTATTTTGTATGGGTTTATGAGATTAAAATTTATATATTTACTTTATATTGTATAAAACTATATAATTTATTTTGAAATATAGATGAATTTCTATATTTAATTTTGTTGTTAAAATTTTAGCTAATGCTTTTCTTTATATTTTTATAACTTATCTTTTATATATTGATTTCTATTTTTAGCCTAAATTATTATTATTATTATTATTATTATTTTACTTCCATTTCTATTTTAAATTTGTTGTTAGATTTTATCAAATGTTTACTTTATATTTTCATAGATGATTTCATAACCATTTACTTCAAATTAAAATTCAAATCCAATGTATATATATATATATTCAAATCTACTCATATATGCACATATATATATAGATTCACACATATATATATATATACAATTTCTAAATTTAAAATGATTTAATATATTTTTATTTGGATTCGGGGAAACTCGAATCAATTTATCAATGAATTTCACAAATTTTTATTCAAAAATTAAATAAATTATCAATTTAAATTAACATAAAATCCAGGGTCGTTACAAATTACAAGCAAATTTAGATTCTAGCAATATTGAAATTTGTGATCTTAAAAGTAAGTTAGATAAAATAACAAATAACTTGACAAAATTCTATAAAGGAAAACAAAATTTTGAAAATTTGATTAAAATATCTAAACCATTTAAAAACCAAAATGGATTGCGTTTAAAAGCAAATAAAAGTCGAAGAATTATAGCATATTATATACAAAATTCAAAAAGCCAAAGTTAGAAGCTAAGCTTAAGAATTCATACACAAGTATGATCAAAATATGGATTCCTAAAATAAATATAAACTAATTAGACAAAAGCATATTGATGAATATTTGAACAAAGTCGTATATAATAATAATTGCATTTCTAAAGGAACCAAATCCTCATGGATATGGCTACCTTCTTCCACTAATTTGTAGGACCCTAAACAAAGAATGTGGATACCAATTAAAATTTTCTTATTTTGTAGGTAGCCAATATTAAAATTAAAAGTAAAGAGAAATGGATACTTGATAGTGGTTGCTCTAAGAACATGACTGGAAGTACTCATATGTTATCCAATATAACATATATCAATGTTGGCACTGTGACATTCAGAGATAATTCAAAAGGATTTGTCATCGGCATTAGAGAAGTCATCAATATCGGTATTTCTAATTCTCCTATTACTTCTAATGTTTTATTGGTAGAAAATTTGAAACATAACTTATTATGTATAAGTCAATTATGTGATAAAGGATTTAAAATTGATTTTGAGAAAAACAAATGCAATACCTTTGACCAAAATAAAAATCTAATTTTTGAAGGATTTAGAAATCGAAACATATATGTTTTAAACATGAATGTCAAAACAACACAAATTTATGCTTAGCCGCAAATCATGATGATCCATGGTTACGGCATAAACGTTTTTGTCACATAAATTTTAAGAATGTCATCAAACTATCTAAAATGAATTAGTTAGAAGATTACCTAAATTCAACTATAAGGTTAAAAACCTATGTGACGCTTGTCAATTTGGTAAATTAAACCTTATAAACCTATGTGACGCTTGTCAATTTGGTAAATTAAAGAAAGTACTTTTAAATCTAAAAAGGAAATCTCCACGAAGTAATCTCTCGAACTACTTCATCTAGATTTATTCAGACCGACTCAAGTACGCTAAATAAATCATAACAAATACATTTTTGTAATTGTTGATGATTTTTCAAGATACACTTGGACATTATTTTTAAAACATAAAACTGACACTTTTGAAATGTTCAAAAATTTTGCTGAATGAGTTACAAATTTAATGAACTTAAATTATTAAAAGTATACAAAGCGATCATGAAGGTGAATTTGAAAATGAACTATTTATAAATTTTTGCAACAAAAAGGGAATTAGTCATAATTTTTCATTTTCACGTACAACACAAAAAAATGGTGTTGTAGAAAGTAAAAATCGAATTTTACAAGCATGTGCACAAACCTTACTAAATAGTGGTAACCTACCAAAAAGTTTTTGGGCCTGTTGCTACCGCATGTTACGTATTGAATCTTGTAACACTTAGACCAATGATAAAAACATATGCTACGAAATATTTTTCAAAAGAAACCTAAAGTATCATATTTTCGAGTATTTGGATCAAAATGTTTTATTTTAAACACAAAAGACTATCTAGGAAAATTCGGTTCTAAAGATATTAAGGAGTTTTTATTGGCTATTCGGATCGAAGTAAAGCATATAGAATTTTTAATAAATGAACAAACATTATAGAAAAAAGTCTTTATGTATCATTTGATGAAAACTTTATAAATAATAAAAATGATGATGATGGAGAAGCTATAAATAAAACTAATATACCTATACATGAAAATAATGATAATAATATCAATATCAATAAGATAATGTGATAACTTCACCACTTAGGATATTAAAGGACCATCCAATTAATAATATTATCGATGATTTAAATACAGAAGTATCAACTAGAAAGCAGTTGAATCAAATGAGTCAAGTTGCATTTATATCAAATTTTGAACCTAAAAATGGTAAAGAAGCAACAAAAGATGATTTTTGGATTATTGCAACGCAAGAAGAACTTAATCAGTTTAAAAGAAATGACGTATGTGAACTTGTACAAAGACCAAACGATCAATCTCTAATTGGAAAAAAATGGGTTTTAAAAATAAAACGGATGAAAATGGAAACATTGTTCGAAATAAAGCAAGATTAGTAGCTCAAGGATATAATCAAGAAGAAGGAATTGATTATGAAGAGACATTTGCTCCGATAGCACGTCTCGAAGCAATACGAACATTAATTGCTTTTACATGTCATCATAATTTTAAACTTTTTCAAATGGATGTAAAATGTGCTTTTCTAAATAACTCTATGAAAAAAGGTTTATGTTGAACACCCTCCGCTATTTGTCATGAGAAATATCCCAATCATGTATTTAAACTTAAAAAGGCTCTATATGGATTAAAACAAGCACCTTGTGCTTGGTATGAAAGATTAAAAACTCATTTAGAAAATTCTGGTTTTCAAATTGGTAAAATAGACTCTACTTTATTTATAAAATGAGAAAACAATGACATATTAGTTATACAAATATATGTTGATGATATTATTTTTGGATCAACTAATGAAAAAACATGCAATGAATTTTCCGACATTATGAAAAATGAATTTGAAATGTCACATATGGGCGAATTGAACTATTTTTTGGGTTTGTAAATAAGACACTAGAAAACTGAATTTTTATAAATCAAGAAAAATACTGTCGAGATTTATTAAAATGCTTTGGAACGGAAAATATCTCAAGTAAACCAACTCCGATGAGTACTACTCCACATTTAGGCAAAGATAAAAATGGAAAAGGTTTCGATCAAAAGTTATACCAAAGTATGATAAGATATCTGTTATATTTAACGTCTAGTAGATCGGATATTATGATGAATGTATGTTTATGTGCAAGATTTCAAGCACAACTTAAGGAGTCACATCATCGAGCTGTTAAAATAATTCTACAATACTTAACCCAGACCAAAGAATACGGACTTTTCTATCCTAAAGGAAGCTCTTTCGAACTTGTATCACATAGTGATGTAGATTTTGGCAGTTGTAAGACGAATATAAAAAGTACGAGTGGCACATGTCATTTCACTGGTCAATCTCTGGTTTCATGGTTTAGTAAAAAGCAAAACTGTGTCTCTCTCTCAACATGTGAAGCCGAGTATATATCAGCAGCCTTAGCTTGTGCATAAGTAATATATATGCAACAAACTCTTCAAGATTTCGATAAAAATATTTGTCACATTTCTTAAGAGATGATGCCGAATGAGAATTATCTCACTTGAATGTGTAAATACCAAAATATCAAATTGCAGATATTTTTACTAAACCATTAAGTGAACTAACTTTTAAAAAATTAACACGAGACCTAGGAATATGTTCTTACAATGAATTGGTAAACTAAGATAAAAAATTTATTTAACTCATATAAATTGCATAAAATAATTTTTGTAAAATTAATTACGAATAATTATACCCTCATAAAAGCTAACTTCTGTTAATATTCTATTGTTAAAATTTTAACAAATAAACTTCAAGATATAGTAAAACAACTTTTATATAAACCAATTTTTCTACGAACTAAATACATATATTTTTACCAAGCTCCATTTGCAAACCATTTCTACTCGAAATGTCTTCCGATCACGACTCCACTTATTCGACTATCGACTTTAGTCCACCTTCATTGAATAGCAACTACGTATCACCAATTAAATCCACACCTCCATCAATTCGACCAGCCTCTCTGAATATTATTGCATCACTTACGTATCACACTGGCTTTTCTCCTAAGGAAAAGAAAGCCAAACAGTCAATTGATCTAGAATCAACATCTTTCAACAACAAAGTTGATGAAATATATCACTATCAACAAGAAATGATGGAAGTTCAATGAGAATCGTATTATGAGCAACGATGTCAAGGATCTCAACTTAACTTTCTCGAAAAATGCATTCTAGCAATTTGTGGACATTCACCAACAAAAAATTGCATACAAGTAACGACCCAGAATTTTGGTTATTTGAAATTGGAGGTATAGGGTCAGGTTGCGATTTAAGGGAGGGAAGCGAACTTCATGAAGTCTGGTCGATTGGAAAGAGATCGCGAAGGGAAGAAGTTTGGATTCAGCGGTTTGGCGAGCGGTTGAGGGACGGTGGGAATATAGATGGAGAAAGGTCACGGCCATGGTGATGTTGTCTTAGGGAAGAAGCGGGGATGTGTGAGAGATGGATTAGGGGTAATTTGTAATTAAGGTTAATTACAAAATTAGATTATTATATTATTATTTTAAATATCGATAACTTATAAAACTCATAACTCCTGCATACGAGGTCCGATTGGAACGAAACTTTTTGCGTTGCACTCGTGACGACGAATGCTTCGTAACGGAACTGGTTTGGACGTATAGTTGGAAACAGTGGGAATTTGGGCTAAAATCGAACGTCTCCCAACCGAAACGCCTCGACGACAACAGAAAATTTCGGTGAGTTAATCTTACCTTTTTGGATAATCCGAAAATTTATATAGTCAATAAATATCATTTATTGGATGTTTGGATATTTATTTCTAATCATTATTGATTGTTTGGATAATATACTGAATTATATTATAAGTTGGATGTTATATTATATATAATAGTATATGTTAGTAGTTGGGTATATTTTCCCGCCGATTGGAGTGGATGAGACACTATGTGCCCCGCATAATAGCGGATGACCCTTTTTATTTGCGATATCCCATCTCGAAGCGGTGATTATATTATTATGATATATTACATCTGTGGTTGCAGGGAAACAGGTTGGAGGGATCCAGCTGAATTCCTCAAAATTGTTGATTTTAATTTCATATATAGTAATATATAATGTGTTTTGAATAGTTTGTGATAGATTATGATGTGATTTGAATTTATTAGATGTTATAGTAGCACTGGCCTTAATTTTGGTATTATAAATCAAGGAACGGCTGCCAAGTCCCTAGAATTGAAAGATAATTGAAGAAAAGTCCCTTCCGAAAAAGTTATGAAAATTTGGTCCCTATTTTTAGTTTTTTGCTAATTTATGCTACTTTTGCCCCTGATTTCAATGCTGGACTGATTTTCTAGAAGGGGTCAATTTGGTAAAAAAAATAACAAAACAGGGACCTAATTTACACGAGTTTATGTGTAGGGACTTTTGTGCATGGGCTTTGAGAATTGGGACCTTTGGTCCAAAACCCCATTATAAATACCATAAATAACATTTTTGAATTTAAAAAGGAAATTCAAAAGCGATTTTGAAAATGAAAATATTTATATTTAATTTTGGGATTATATAAAAGGGAATTTAGTTGGATAAAATAAAAGATTGGATTTCAAATATTTATTTCGCTATTTCATAAAATGATTTCAAATAGAGAATTTTAAATCGAGGATTTTTAAACAATGGATTTTTAAATGAGATTCTTAAAATATGGATTTTTAAAAGAGATTCTTAAAATATGGAATGGGGGTCGAAATCGAGATTTGAATGGTTTTGGAATATAGTTTGGATTATTGAAGGAATAGATTCATAAATGGAATTTTGACTAAAAATTGATTTATAACTGGATTTTAGTAATATGAACCTATTATAACTGAAAATGAGTTTATAAAATTTATAAACAATGAAGTGAAATGATTATCATTTGATAAATTAGAAATATAAATTCACAGTGAGGATTTAAAATGAGATATGGAAATCAGTTTATAAAGATATAGTTAATTCTATTTTGGAATTTGGGAATAGTTATGAAATGTAAATCTATTTGTGATAAATCAAGAGAAGTTAAGTTTGTTTTTAAAAAGGATTTTATTATTTAAACATTGTAGTTTTAAAAACTGTTATTTGTATTTAAATTATTTCGAAAAGTTGGTTATTCAATATTTAATATTGGTTAAAACGAATTCTAATTTTTATAATAAGCTTTGTAAATCGATTATTATTATTTATGAATAAATTGATAATTAGCTATCGTTGTTTATTAAAAAGGTGTTGTGATAATTTAAATAATTACTTAAATGTGTTTGAAATTTTATTATTATTCTCTAAAATGCTTATTTTATAAAGATAGAGTTTTGGAAATTGATTGAAGTTATTTATAAATACTCTCGAGATTTGTAAATGGGGTTTTATTTAATGGATGTCATTTATAAGAGGAAACATTATAATGGAATTCTGGTGACTTAAGGAATTTCCAAAATGGCAGATACAAGAACTTCGAGAAATGAATCCGAATTCATTAAAGGAGTTATAAATTGTAAGTTGGATTATAAATAATTATAATCGATAATTTTTGGAAATTGTAAAGGGAATTAATAAAAATCCCGGAGATTTATGAGATAAGTACGGAATATTTCCTATGTATGGATATTAGAAACGATTTTGGGAAATAGACTTATAATATTTTCCTAAGTGTTGGAATTAAAGGTTTGGAGATATTTTAGTGAGGGAATGATTATTATAGAAATATTTTTCTAAGTAATGAATTATAAGTTGGATTTGGAAACATTTCTAAGTGTTGATATGATTTGAGAATATCCTGTTATGGATATAGGTATTCGAAGGTGTTTTCAAATATTGAAATATTGGAAGAGATTGAATATATATCTTTGTAAAGATATTTTGAGATATATTTTTGAAAGATTTATAATATGGCCTAGTGACTACTTATGCGTGTAATTTGATAGTTAAATAACTGACTATCAAATCTGGCCAATTTCGTTGATCGTTTCGAAGAGACCGGGATCAGATTTAATTATCCGAAAACCACTTTGATCTGATTTAAGCGTTGCGAATTATGATATCATGAAGATAATGAAGATAGGGTTTTTGGAGATTTGGTTTGTTCAGATCCAGAACAACTTGTATGGATGAATGTTATCATTGCATTGTTTGCCTAGAAGGCAGTGTTAGCATTCCAAGTATAATGCTATTCTTAAGGTAAAACGTAGCCTCAAGTCTCATCAACCGGAAATGACTGAAAATCAGAGGAGATGCAGCAAGGCTAAGTGGGTCGAACCCATTAGGGTATGTTGTCACCTTTCTAGATACATCTACATATTTATGGATTGGTTGTGCATGATATCTCAAATAAAAAGGGTTGCAAAGCAACCGGGATGATGAAATATTCGGTACAATCCAAGTCAGGGGAAGGCCGGTCTTGTGTTGGCAGGGGATCCAGGCGAGGTCCTCGGTATATTTTCTAGACGTATATCGTGATAGTTGGTACCCTAGTGCCTAGTCATGGTATGGAATCCATTCTCCAATAAGCGTCATACATTTTTTGTTGTATACCAAATATGCTAAAACGTGAGATGCAAGCATTTCAGCTATTTTATAGTTTATTTTCTATAGACACTATTATAATATCAAATGATTTTAATATAAAAGGTTTTGGTTATTGTAAGGTAAAAACCCATCGTGTTTATGTGTGACGTGGTCTTACGTGATACCTTTGATTTCAAAGATTTCTTATAACTTTAAATCCAGTTGGGTGTGTTTTCTCACGTTCGTTTTCCAGACTGACTCGGGTGTTATTTTATTATAATGCTCGGGTCAGACCAAGTATATTACAGATTAGATTGGATGCTTGGAGCTTCAAGAGACGAGTTGGAGGCCCAGAGACGTATTCACGTAGATGGTTATATTTTTCGCTGTATTCATTGGTGTGTTATCAACAATTGTCAGGATAGACTGTTCTAACTGTCCAGGCTGAAATAGGTTAGTATACTCTGATTGATGTTTGTATATATACATATTACAGTTTTGCTTTTGTGTAAAGACTTCTGATATGTAACGAACTGTATTTTTTCGGTAATTAAAATATTAAATTAAATAAGATTTTGGAATTTAGTATTAAAAGAAATTAAATTTGTGATTTGTTTATGAGAAGATAACTAAAATGTAATTTAATAATGTTGATTTAATGTAATTGATAACTATTTTAATGTAATTTCAATCAATTGAAATAATTGTAACGTAAATTGGTTATGAATTGTAAATAGGGAAATAAAGTAAATGTTGTGTTTAGTGGTGAAATTGTATGTAATTAATTGAAGTTGGTTAATATAGAGTAATTAATCAGTATGTGAATTTATTAGCTTTGTTTGTTAACAATAAACATAGAAATGTGTTTGAATTATTAATGTGTAGTAATTGTTATTTATCACCTTATTATTTAATCTGTTTGAAATAAATTGTTAACCAATTGAAATTAATCTAATTAAATATTGCAGTTAATATGAATTAAGATGGTAATTGTAGAAGATTGAGGTAATAAAATGTAAACCAATGTTAATTATATTCATAAAGTAATAGTTGATTGAATAATAAGATGTAAATCAAAATAAATGAATTTATTTGAATTTAAGTTATAATTAATGAATTTTCAATTGAAATTGAACACTGTAATTAGTGCAATATTTAACATTAGATTTGACATGGAAATTTATTTTAAAAGATTATAAATTACTGGGTAATCAAAAATGATAAAAATTGTTAGTTATAAAATTTAAATTTAAAAAGTGATTTAATCAATTTAATAATAATTTATTTAATTAACGTGTAAAATAGCCATTTTGGCCACTGTCTCGGATTTCAATGAAAACCAGTTTCATCGGATCCGTAACAGTAAATTATTGTAGGATTTCAAGTTTCGTGGCGATCATACTTGTCGTTTGATCGTTCGGGCTCGAAACGCCTAGAAATCAATTTAATGAATTCAATTAAAATAAGCTGATTTTAAAAGCTAACTTTTGCATACAATTGAATTAGGGTTTGAAACTAGTTCCATTGAGTTTAAAAATATTGAAAACATCTATTTTGAAATTGGGATGACCTACTTTCATTTCGAACACGGAACGGGCTTTTCGAGTCGTGTTATCGTTTCGAACCAATCTGATATGTCCATTCATTCTTATATATCCTTGTCCATATCCTAACCCTGGCAGTCTTTTTATTTCTTATTACTATACGTACTGAAAATTTCTGTCCTTCCTTCCTTCCCAATGGCTAAAACCTAATTCTCAGTTCCAAATTCAATTTCAAAAACCAATTTCAAAATTCAAGCTCTCCAAACCCTATCATATTATATATCGTTGGAAAGCTCTCGACGAGCGCAATCTAAATCTGATGTTCATTTTTTCAATCGAGTTTTGGTTTGTTTGAAAATAACCAAAACATTCTCGGTCGTTCATTGTGGTGGTTGATTGTCGGCGGTGATGCCTTGATTCGAGGGTGCTACTGTGTGGAGATGGACGTGAGGGGTGCATCGAGGTGGTTCATTCGGCGAATTGATAGTTGGGTCGGCATGTAAAATTTGTTTAGGGTTTAAGGGGAGGCATGGCTGCTGCTTGATCGACGTCGATCGACGATGGGGTGTGACCGATGGTGGTCGAGGGCATTGTGGGGGAGGATGGCGGTTCGTCTAGTGGTGGCGCGCTTGGTCACAACTGGCCGTGGATGGGGGTGCGTGTGGTCAACATGCAGGCGACGTGGGTTCGACGTGATACTAGGGTTTATAACGAGAGTGGGAAAGGTAATCGAAATTACTATATTGCCCCTAGCTGATTTTTTGTATTTAATTTAAAATTTTCAAACTTCTAACCTTAATAACTTTTGCATACGAGCTCGAATCCACGTGCGGTTTTCTCCATTGCGATCGTATCGAAATTCCGGACATTATGGAGCTAGTTTGGTTGGATTCTATGACAGTTGGATTTTGGGCTATATTTGAATTTTTAAATCATCAATAAATCGAAGGTGAGTGTTTTAACCCACTCACAAATGCTAAATTATCTTATGTTAGTTTAATTTAATTTATGATGTGATTAGAAATTGATTGATTGCTGTTTGGTATATTTAAATTGTCATTCCAGTTAAAACTGACTTTTATTGAATTTAATCGCCATCTAATTTAATATTGAATTGTAAATTGCCAGTTAAATACCTGTTAATGATAACCAGTTAATTGTTGTTATTTATTGGTTGATTTGAATGATGATTGAGATGGATGTTTAATTGTTGATATTTGGATGATTGGATGTATGTTTTTTCGTATGTTGTTATCACACTGCAAGTTCCCTTAGTTTATTGTTAGTAAATCACTATGGGTTGAAATGATACATACCCGAACGATCTTATAGATTAAGGAAAAATCGTTATGGGTTGAAATGATAGACTCAAGCAATTTTATGGATTTTGAATTTTAATTCGGGATTGCGGGATTAAATGATATATACTCGTAAATTGAAATTATTGCTTGTTGAAATGATATATATCTGTATCACTTGACCATAGGGTAGAAAATTATATATAGACACCGTATTTGTTAAATTAAATGATTTTAAAATCCTTAATTTTTGAATCCAGTTAAACGATATTATTTTAAATGAAATAAAATTAGATTTCTATGAACTGAATTATTTCCAAGTCCAAGCTTTTACATGTTGAAATTGAAATTTGTTTAAATGATTTGGTTAAAGAATTTAAATTGAAATTTTAAAGTTGAATTTTGAAATAGAAATAAAATTATCAAAATTGAGTTATTGTAAACGTTGAATATTTAAATTTTGAAATCTATTGAATTTGAAGTGGTTTAAATATATAGTTCAAACATTGATTTGAAATTGATATAGATTTAAATGGTTTTAATGAGAATTTGAATTGAAAGAATAAAATTGAGTTTGTTGATTTGAAATCTGGATATGGTCCAGATTTGTTGAAATGGAAGAAATAGTTTGATTTGATATTATTTTCAAATTAATTAATTTAATATAAACTGTTTAAGAATCTATTATTTAAAATTTCAGATTATTTAGATTTCCAAACTATTTACTATATAAACCATTTCCAATAATCAAACCATTTTATATTAAACTATTTTAACTGTTTTAAAATCCTTAAACTATTTAAACTATTAAAAACTATTTTTAACTATTAAAACTATTTTTAAACCATTTTTAAACAATTTTAACTATTAAACTATTTTAAACCATTTTTAAACTATTTTAACTATTAAAACTATTTTAAACCATTTTTAAACTATTATAACTATTAAAACTATTTTAAACAATTTTTAAAACTATTTTAAACAATTTTAAAGCTATTTTAAAACTATTTAAACTATTTACGACCATCTAAACTATTTTCTAACATCCAAACGGTGCAAGGTTGAATTGTTTATTTTTAAAATCCTTGATTTAAGAGCGAATATGGTTAAATGATGTTATAACCTATGTTGGAATTTGAAAATTATATTTTCTAGTGAAATGGCATATTTTGAGTAAATATGATGGTTTTGAAATGAGGAATATTTTGAATTGAATATGATATTTTGATATCAATTATGAACCGATTTTGGAAATGTAAAAGAACCATCCGATGTGGAATAAACATTTGGTTGTTAAAGAGACGAGGATGGATATTGTCATACCCTCTGCCAATACTGAAAACCACTTTAACAATTGTGCACGTGGTGGAGAATCCAGAACGAAGTAGGATGGTTTGGCAAACGATTCTGTATGAGGTATGAACGCAGCCCTGACCCCCACGGGTTAGCTTGATATGACTTAAACATGAGCTATACCTGGGCCAAGTGAGGTCGCACCTCCAATCGAATATGATTTTTCGATACCATATTTATTACTTCGTGATTGATTTGGTGGCCAACCCTCGATTTTTGAAACACCCCACACCCCTTAGTATATCCAAAAAAGGGCACACTAAATAATGTAGTGCGTTATAGGTATTGCTAAAACATCACAGAGACTAAGATTCACAAGATAAATAGGTAAAAACGGTGGAAACATTTAAATAGTAATTCATTATTCAGAATTAAACTTCATCAATAAGTCATAAAAACAGAATATGTCTAAAAACCCGAATTCTCATGTCTTATGAAAAATATATCTCAGTCTCACATCATCAGAGTACATCAATATTAATAATCATCCCTCTCATAAGTACCAGTACATCAAAAGCCAAATAAAAAGAAAAATGACAAGAAGAAGAATACATGAAGAACTCCAAGAATGTATCTCCAAGAAATCTGAATATACGGTCATCGACTCTACCGGCTTATGGGGGAGAAAAGGGGAAATAGAGGAGTGGGTCAGACAATAAGTCTAGTGAGTGAAAGTAATTACTAGCATTTAAGCAAGATAAATATAATAGACTAAGCAATAGTTCTAGTATGGAAAGAAACACTGAAAAGATAAAACTGGGGTAAAATACTGTTTCTGATTCTGTTTGACTGTTTTCTTTGATTGTTTCGATTGTTTGCACTTGTCTTTAACTACTGTGATTATGCTGAAACCCTAATCCTATTTCTGTTGCTAATTTGATTAGGCTGAAATCCTAATTCTACCAGTTGATCGGCCTTCTATCTCTATTGTGCCAGTGTGAACCAATCCTGTTGGTCACAGCAAAAGGCACGTCTTAGCGCTTGGAACGCAGTAGTGAATTATTTACCCTAATCGATGCCGCATGCTCGGTCATCGCCGGTACACACTAACTGTCGCCCCCTGTTGTGACCTCTTATTTACCCTAATCAACATAAGCATGCCCAGCCTCAACTAACTATTGTGAGACCATCAATTTTAGTCCTGAAAGGGAATGCTGCCCAGCCTCACCTAACTGTTATGAGACCATCAGTCCTAGAACCTAAAGGGAATGTTGTCGGTACTAGTCATAACAAACAATCTTCTAGTTTTACGCCCCTTGCCCAAATCCCCAGATTTGAGCCTCTATCTATTGGCCACTTATTTACCCTAATCAGCATAAGCGTGTCCCAGCCACACCTGCTATTGTCAGACCATCGGTCTTAGATCTAAAAGGGAATGCTGCTGGAATGGACCACTACTTCTGTGTTTGCTTATTAACTTATTCTAAGTTTTAAAATAAGCCTCTTCTGTTATTTCTTTCTTTTTAATTATAACCTATGTGTTATAATTGTTCTTTTGCTTATTAACTTAATCCTAGATCTAAGTTATAAAATAAGCCTCTTATGTTACTCTTATATTTTCTCTTTTTTTTAGTTATAATCACTTGTTATAATTATGCTTGCAAATATCTCTCAAATTTGCCTATTTCAGTCTCTCTCAATCTTATTACAGTTCTTCTTTACATCTGATTTTTGTAAATTTAGTGTTTTTCTATTTTAATCCACATTTGCGAATTCTTCTTCTTTTTAATATTTTATTCACGTAAAAAGGAATAAAAAGAAACAAACATTTATCGGTTGGCCGGTCTTGTGTTGGCAGGGGATCCAGGCGAGGTCCTTGGCATATTTTCTAGACGTATACCGTGATAGGTGGTACCCTAGTGCCTAGTCATTGTATGGAATCCATTCTCTAATAAGCGCCATACGGTTTTAGTTGTATACCAAATATGCTGAAACGTGAGATGCAAGCATTTCAGTTATTTTATAGTTTATTTTCTATAGACATTATTATAATATCAGATGATTTTAATATAAAAGGTTTTGGATATCGTAAGGTAAAAACCCGTCGTGTTTATGTGTGACGTGGTCTTACGTGATACCTTTGATTTCAAAGATTTCTTATAACTTTAAATCCAGTTGGGTGTGTTTTCTCATGATGGTTTTCCAGACTAACTCAAGTGTTATTTTATTATAATGCTTGGGTTAGACCGAGTATATTACATATTAGATTGGATGCTTGGAGCTTCAAGAGACGAGTTGGTGGCCCAGAGACGTATTCACGTAGATGGTTATATTTTTCGCTGTATTCATTGGTGTGTTATCGGCAATTGTGAGGACTGGCTGTTGTAACTGTCCAGGCTGAAATAGGTTAGTATACTCTGATTGATGTTTGTATATATACATATTACAGTTTTGCTTTTGTGTAAAGACTTGTGATATATTATAGATTATTCGTTTCGCTGTGAGATTCTATGTTGTCTAGTTTTCTTCTTATCTTCTTTCTTCTTCTTTTCCTCTAACAATCGGGTTTTCCGACATTCGATTGCTCGGCATGTGATACAGTGGATGTATTAGTGTCGATTTTCGAAGGTCGAAAACCCTGTTCGTTACTGTAATGACCCGCCTTTTTGGGCGGTTTAAATCGACGATAAACCACACACGTCAGACTTAAACCATTCAAAAGGGCAGATTGTTATGGGTTAAATAGGAAAAAGAAGAGAAAGAAAGAAAACAAAACACAGAATCTCACAGTGGAATGACAAAATATAATAATCAAATAAACAGTTCATGAAGCTGTTTTACAAATAACATTTGATTACACCTTTTGTCACGACCCGCCTTCCTACGCCCAGGAAGACGTATCATCTTTAAGAAAGAAAGGGGTGAGAAAATAGAAAAGATAGAGAAAAAGAAGAAACAACATCAGAATCTCAACAGCGGAACGAATAAAATATAATATATCACATAAGAGAATACATAGTATCATATACATCAGAGTTACACAGATAATACAACACACACTAGACAGTTATAAACACCTGTCTAGTTAATACAACTCGATACAACTCGAACAAAGACTCAGAGATACCAAACACAGCGGAACCATATATATATCTACAAACGTTGAAGCCTCCTGCTCCATTGATCCTCCAGTATTCATCAAAGCTAACCTGATCACTTGGCTACTCATAAAAATTTGAGTACCCAAGAGTTTATGAAAAACAAAAATAAACTCCGGGTTAGACATGGGTCTGGTATGAGTAACAGGGTTAAAGTTGCTTAACTTTAAAAATCATTTGAAAAGAAAGGGTATCACGTAAGACTCCCCATGCATAAATATGGGTAAGTTTTTACCTTACGCTAACCAAATCATTTTTTTAGGAAATCCAGTGATATTATAATAGTGTCTAGGGTTTTCAAGTAAAGATAGAAAATAGCTGAAATGCTTACATCTCACATTTCAACGTAGTTGGGCACAATCAAAACGTACGGCGCTTATTGGAGATTGGATTCCATACAATGGCAGGGCTACTGGGGTACCGCCCGTCACAGTACATGGCCTAGATCAGAGTACCGAGGAGTACGCCCGCTCCCCTGCAACATAAGGCCGGAACCATCCCTTACTGGACAGTCCCGAACGAAACAACCCCAGCAGTTGTCGCGAATCAACTGCCCACTAAGCCGAATAAAAAGGGACCTCTAGACAGGGGTATATCTCGCTCTCAAGTGGGTGCTACCCACAAAGCCTTGCTGCACCTTCCCTGTTTTAGCCATTCCCGGTTGATGAGGCTTGAGGTTACGATTACCTTTATAGAACTCATCACTTAGAATGCTCATCGTCCACCTGACGATGTTCTGAAAGCATTCAATTCATACAAGTTTGTTCCAGGTTCGAACGAAATCGAAGGCATCATCTCGTTACACTCGTATTGGAATCACCCTCAGAGTTAACGACGATAACCCTTGCATTCTGAACCTTCATCTTCACTTGGAATTAACGACCTATCATTAATCTGGATCGATGTGGTTTTCGGACTTCCAAATATGGAAAACCCGATCCCGGTCTCATGAAATCGAAAACGCCATCTTTTAGGTCCAAGTTGTTTAAAGTTTAAAACAATTTAATTCATTATCCATATACACACAGATAGATAATTCACAATATCACAATAGATAATCACATTACAATAGATAATTCACATCACAACAGATAATTCACATCATCACATTTCAACCAAAGCAATCCATATAACATTACTTATCTCATATCTGAGATATCAATCCATTTAAGGAAAACAATATCATCCAACCATACATAAGCAATGATTAAATGATCACTCTATAATTAATTTAAAATGAATTAAATTAATTACTACCTCTTTAATTAATTTAAAATAAATTAATTAATTTCATCATTATAAATCTTGCTTACATAACATAAATTAATTTCCAATAAATCAATCAATCATCCACTTATTCACTTAAATTAATCACACTTGATTAATTATCTTTTAATTTCATTCAATTAATTATCCTTAATCATTTATAATAATTAACCTCTAATAAATCCATAAATTAATTATTTACATTCATTCTAAATTAATCACATTTTATTACTTCATTGATTAATTATTCCCAAATTATCCATTGTTACATCATTAATTAAAATAATTAATGATCTCTATTTTCAATTAATTATTCCTTTTAGATTAATTATATTAAGGAAGGTTGAATCTTCACAATCATATATATTAATCACCCTTGATTAATAACATCAATTAATCCTCTGATCAATTATTCACAAATGACTCATCGTCATTCCATTAATTACGTTTAGTAATTATTCCTTAATTACTTCTTTAAGTAATTGTACCTCCCAAATTATCAAGTGATTAGTCTAAATTAATTAAACCAAATTAATTAACTTAGAAAAAATCAGATTTTAATTCAATTAACTACAATGAGTTGATTTATTCTTTAATTACTTCCATAAAGTAATTATACTTAAATAGTTTCATAAATGATTAACATTAATTAATTAATCTAATTATTCATTAAAAATTAATCACCTTAATTCATTATTAAATACAAATTAATTTATCTTTATTAATCCATTTATTAATCTCTAATTTTAAATTAATCTAAATTATTAATTTATAATTAGTTCAATTATTAATTTTAGACTTTAATTATCCCTAAGATAATTTCCTTCTTTATTGGTGACTCAATTAATATTAACATATGTATTATGAAACATTTTACTTTAAATTTACATTTAAGTTCGATTTTGAATTTAAGATTCAAAATGATTAACCATTAACTTTAAATCAATTTTAAAATTACTTTATAAGTCTTAAAATAAATGTAAAGAACATTCATTTCTTATGTAAGAAACTTATATAAGAAAAGTTTAAACTAAGTCACTTAACTATTTTAAAATCAACTTTTAAAAATAAATTGATTATTTAACTTACAAATTTTAAGTTAAACAATTTTATTAACTTTCCATTAAATGTTAAGAAGGGCTTTTATAAAAGAATCTATATAAAGTAAGTTTAAACCTTTATTTGGAACCACATCATGTTTTAAACATACTTTAATTAAATTTATTTTAACATGTAAATTTATAAAACTTATTTAAATTCCACATTCAAATAAAACTTAAATCTAATATTCTTTTGATTTTAAACTTAGTTTAAATCTGGTTTAAAATTTATTTTAAATTTAGGATTCAAAAATTCATTTGAATTCAATACAAATCTTTGATTTAAATATTTGTTTAAAAACCTGCTTCAACTTTTACATTTTTTTTTTAAATCTGAAACAGTTACAGTTTTATTTAAATCAACTCAAAGAAACAAACACCAAATTTTCTTAACACCTCTAAGTTATTTTAAACAAATTAAATTTAAAACTTGTTTATTCCAAAACCAAGTTTTAAAACTAACTTTAACTCACCATTAATCTTGGCTAAACTCAGTTAACATTGATCTTGAGTTTACATATCAACTTCAGATTTTCCAGGGAAACAGTTCAAGTTCGAACCACACACATTCCCGAGATAGCAACAGGAAAACTTCGGGCCAAACACTTCAAATACCCGAGAAAATTCTCGAGTTACCCGAGCCTAATATGCCAACATCCTCAACCAAACAAAACTAAAAAAACAGTGCAACAGGCTCAAATCATTTCACAAGTCAAAGATCGTATCCTCAAACCAGACTGGAAATTAGTCCAACACTGAACACAGACAGGGTGGAAGGATACTAACATGAAGTACAACACAAACTCAGAACAATGGTAGCACTACTACAGGTGTAACGACCCGACTTTCTATGCCCAGAAAGTCGCATCATTATGAAGAAAGAAAGGGTAGAAAATAGAAAAGAAGAGAAAGAAAGAAACAACACATCAGAATCTCACAGCGGAAACGGAACAAATTATAATATATCACATAACTAATACATAGTCTTTACATAATCAGAGTTTACACAACTATACAACACATACTAGACAGTTATAAACATCTGTCTAGATATTACAACTCAAATACAATACAAGACTCTAACACAGATATCAACACAGCGGAATACTATATCTACGAACGCCGAAGCCTCCTGCTCCATTGCTCCTCCAGAATATTCGTCAAAGCTAAACCTGAATCCCTTGGCTACTCGTAAAAATTTGAGTACCCAAGAGTTTAATAAAACAGAAAATAAACACTTGGGTCAGACATGGGTCTGGTGTGAGTAAACGGTTAGATTGCTTAACTTTGAAAACCTTTGAAAACAAAAGTATCACGTAAGACTCCCCACAAATAAACATGGGTAAGTTTTTACCTTACGCTAACTAAAACGTTTGATAGGAAATCTGATTTTATTATAATAGGGTCTAGGGTTTTCAAGTAAAATACAGAAATAGCTGAAATGCTTGCATCTCACATTTCAACATAGTTGGGCACAACTAATACGTACGGCACTTATTGGAGTTTGGATTCCATACAATGGCAGGGCTACTGGGGTACCGCCCGTCACAGTACGTGGCCTAGATCACCGTACCGAGGAGTACGCCCGCTCCCCTGCAACACAAAGCCGGAACCATCCCTTACTGGATAATCCCGAACAAGACAATCCCGTGGTTGGCGCGACCAACCACACACTAAGCCGAATAAAAGAAAAGGGACCTCTAGACAGGGATCTATCTTGCTCTCAGTGGGTGCTACCCACGAAGCCTTGCTGCACCTCCCCTGTTTTAGCCATTCCCGGTTGATGAGGCTTGAGGTTACGATTACCTTTAATCAGAACATATCACTTAGAATGCTCATCGTCCGCCTGACGATGTGCTGAAAGCATTCAATCCATACAAGTTCGTTCCGGGTTCGAACGAAACCGAAGGCATTATCTCGTTACACTCGTTTTGGAATCACCCTCAGAGTTAACGACAATAACCCTTGCACTCTGAATCTTCATCTTTACTTGATTCACGACCTATCGTTAATTTGGATCGATGTGGTATTCGGGTCTCCAGACCTGGAAATCCGGTATACGGAAACCCGATCCCGGTCTCCTCGAAATCCAAAGCGTATCTTTTAAGGCCAAGTTGTTTAAAAGTTTAAACATTTAAACTTATTCAGGATGATATAAATAGATAGGTGAATCACATTATCACAATAGATAATTCATATCAAACATTCATCTCACAAAGCAGCATATCACATATATCAGAGATATCCAAATCATCCAATATCAACCAATCACCCAATATCCAATATCAATCAATCATCCATAAGCAGGTTTGATTATCTCCAAATCAATTTAATTAACCTTTAATTAAATTAATTACTATCCTTTAATTACTTGGATTACCTTAATCCAACTTACCAACATTAATTAATTACAAATTAATGAATTAATCATCTCTTAATGATCTTCCTTAATTAATCTTCCTTGATTAATTATACTTTAATTACATTCAAGTAATTATCCTTAACCATATCAAGTAATTAATCTTTAATTACTATCATTAATTACAATGATTAATGATCCTTTATTAATTAACTATAATTAATTATATTAATTCTCAATTAACTACAATTAATCAATCATACTTAAATTAATTATTTTGATTAATCAACCTTGATTAATTCATAAATTAAATAATCCTTATTAATTAATTAATCCTTTTTAATTAATTAAATAATTAATTTTAATCAACCACTTCATTAATTAGTTTTAATTAATTATAAACAGTAATTAACAATTTGTAATTACTTATCTTAATTAATTACTATCTTAGTTAATTATATTAATCTTTGATTAATTAATCTTTAACTACTTGATTAAGAAATTATTAATCAATTAATTAATAAATAAACCTTAATTAATTACTTTATTAATTAATTACCATTTTAATTAATTACCCTTAGTAATTATCCTCAAATTAATCACATTCCTTAATTAATTAATCACTTTAATTACTTAACTAAAATAATTAAGTAATTAACTTTTAATTACTTACATAAGTAATTATCTTCTAATTACTTCCATTAATAATCTTGATTACTTTCTTAATTAATTACTTAACCAATAATTAATTCCATCATTAAATAATTCTTAATACTTTAATTAATTAATTACTTCATAATTAATTAACTTCAAACAATTAACTTAATTAATTCCTTAATTGATTACAACAAGTGATTACCCATTAATCACTTCAACTAATTACTTCCATGAGTAATTACCTTCTTAATCACATTCAATTATTAACCATTAATTACTTCATTAAGAAATTATACTTAATTAATCATAATCTTTAATTAATTAGACTTATTTATTAACCTAGAATTAATTACCTTAATTAATTACTCAATTAATCATCACTAAATCTTTAATTAATTTATTTCTTAATTACATTCATTTCCACTAATTACTTTATTAAGTAATTATCCTTAATAACAAATAAGTAATTAACTTTTAATTTATTTTATTAATTTACTATTCTTAATTAATCTCAACTTAACTAATTAAGAATACTAGTATTTATATTAAATACTTACTCAAATTATTTACTTCATTAAAACCAAATTTAGAAATCAATTTTGAAATATAATTTACTTTTAAACAAACCATACAAACATTTAATTTCAATATCTTTGAAAACCATTTCAAACATTGTTTAATCAAATTAAACAATTATTTATTTAAAACTTGTTTAAACATTCATTTTTCTGAAAACAAGATTATTTCATAACTTAAAACTTGTTTATTTTGCTTTGAACTCGAAAACAATTTGTAAATTCAAGCTTTCAGTTTAAAAACCCAGAACCACCCGAGTAAACATCACAAAATCACGAGCCTTCCCCGAGACTTCTGTAATCGCTCCCATGCTTCGAGTCATCACGCAAAACAACACGAGACCTCCCCGATAAATCCTCTTCTTCCTCAACCATTCAAACCAGATTGCACAAACGTGCACGTGCACGTTGCACGATGAACCCAACGACGTCGAGCTCTCCTCCGGCCATCACCAAGTCGGCGGCAATCTCCACGACCATTCTCTCAACTCAGATTCGAGAAATCACACTCGAATCAAAATTCGACCATAAGCTCAAAAAAACAGCAGCTGTTACTTCCCCCAAAACCACCCACGGCCGATCACCACGACGCCGCTAAACCTCGCCGTCCCTACCATTGAACGCCACGTCCACGAGCTCCAATTTCCCCCAAAAGCGATCGACTCCGGTCGAATCTCCAAGTCGCGACAGTCACGACATTCAAATCGAAATAAAACTAGCTAAAACCCTAAATCATCAAATTCCCATCGTCTCGAACGTTGATAAAATGCCTGGCCATTTTTCCTAGTATCTACGATACACCAACCACCTTCGGTTACAAACTCGACGACCATCACCTCTTTGATCGTCGGAATTTGATAAAAGTACCCATAACGTTCATCTCGAAAATCCTCATTGATTAACAATCTAAAAATTATGATATGCATATTAAAATTCGTGATTTTCAATCACGAACACATTCATGCAATTCAAATCAAAAATTAAGTTGGTTGATTTTTTTATCATATATGTGAATTCCTCTGTTATTTCTATTTTAAAAATTATTTACTAAGTTTAAATTCCTGAAACCATTTTATAACTAACATTTCATTAAAACAAACAACTTTTATTCAAACATCAAAGGTAAATATTGAATTGATTGGGAGATTTGGATTTTTAAAACAAAGGTCACAGACTAAAATAAACAGAGAATGAGATATCAACATATACAGTCATACTCACATACATTCACAGTCAACATTCATGCAACAATTTACATCATCACAACACAAATCTATTACTTGCATCAAAGTTTGATCTCAGATTTTTAAAACTGATTTTAAAAATATTTACTCACCTTTTATAAAACAGAGAGACAGCCTTTGATACTTCCAGGCTTTTGAAATTTTATCTGGAAAATGTTGAATTTGAAATCCTGCTGCATGCTTGTAAATATTTGAGTCTTTAACTTGATTGTTATATTAGAACCATTTGCATGTTGAATCGAATTCAAGTGAAGTTGAATGTTGTTGCTCCTTACTCAGGTTGAAGTTTTGAATTTCAGGTTTCAGATTTGCTTGGGTTTCTCACAGCTTGTTTTTTTTTATTTCAGTTTGGTTTTCAGTTTATATTTTAGTTTAGGAAGAAGAAAATGTTCTTGACAGAAAAAGATTTGTACTGAAAACTTTGAACGGAAAGAAAATAGAAGCCAGTTTCTCTAGTTACTTATTTATAAAATTTTAATTGACAAAGAAAAAGAATTGCCACTTGTTATTAGATTGATTATCAAGCTTACACTTGTTATTATCATGTGTTAAGATATTAACACATGTCCTAAGTAATTTTAAATAAATTTTTATTTAATTTAAATGTTAATATAAAACTTTTCATACTTACTTTATTTATTACTAACATTTATCTTAGTATATGTATATATATAAACTATTTTTAGAGAAAATATTATAAAACCAAATACCCTTTGAAAAAGTATTTATATTTATTAATTATGTAAATATGGATTTATATAAAGTCATGTTTTATTTATTTATTTACAAACTATTTAAGTTTAAGAATCTACATTTTATTATTTATGAAATGAATTTTATTAACTTATTTTATATTAATGTAATTGTGAATTTAGCAATTTATTTATATATTACTTATGTTTACAAATTATTTTAGTTTAAGAGATATTAAAAAGAAAGGTTTAATTAAATCTATATATATTTATGACCACTTAAATTTAAACAATTTAAAGAATACAAAATAAACTTTATTTAAACTATCATAATTAAAATAAACAATTATCTTATATTTTGAAAACCAATTGAATAAATCTAACTAACCTTTGAAAAATATTAATTTTAAAAACAAAGCTTTAAATTACAATTCATGCATATATAAATTATCAATAGATTAAAAATAAATTTCAAACAATATCAAATTATAACATATACATATATATATTACAATTTGAAAAATTCATCTTTAATTTAAAACAAAAGATATTTCCATTCACAATATATATCAAATATATATATTATAAATAGAATAAATTTTATTAGCTTTAACAAACAAATCTTATCAATATTGCCAGATTAAAAATTTATTAACCTTTAAAAGATTAAATTACCAATTTTAGTTAAAATTATAAAGAAAATTATCAATTCAATTAAATTATCAATACTGATTATTAAATTTATATTGCCCAAAAAACCCGGGATATCACATTCCTTCCCCCTTAAAATAATTTCGTCCCCGAAATTAAAAACAAAGTTAATTTAATAATCCAGTAAAGATTTTACAGCAAAGCATACCTATCATCTAATTCCTAACAACCATAACAACCAATCTAATCAAACAAACCTAACTAACTATTCTGATATAAATCAGGATAGACTTCATAACACTATCTCGAGTTTCCCTAGGTATAAATCACCGGGAGACCCGCTCTACAGAATCTAAACAAACTACACCCCATAATCCAGAGCTTCCCTTATCTCTAGATCCACTAATCTGAACAGAATATCAGATCACACCCAAGTCCAGCTCAAACTTCCAAATCCATCTGAACTGTAGATTCCACAACCAGCGATGAATCATACGCGTACTCCCTCAGATATACGTGAAATAGAATGGATTCCAGTTATCCAAACTGACCATTCAATCCTGTAGATCAAAGAACTTCTTCTCTCGAGAACACAGGAAAATCCAAAATACTTCAGAGCTAATTTTCCAGACTTACCAAATCTTGTAGCTTCTTTAATCGGAGAAAAACTTAAACAATTTCCAATCTCCAACTCCGAATTCCAAACTCCGACTCATATCTATATAACTCACCAGATGATCCTGGGCTACCTCATCTCTTCCTGATAAGCTTAACCTTCGCTGATGCTTCTTGAAACAATTCTGGACCAAGAACAAACTGATCTCTAGATCCTATCAACAATATGATCTCTCCAAAATCAGCTGAAATCCAAACTTGAAAACTAGATCTGACCAATCCATTTCCAAAAATTCTGAGCTGCTACACCAACTCTTCTTTCTCTAAGAACCATCCTACTATCAGACTAACCATCGGTATCGCTTCTGGAACTAAGTCGATACGGAACTCAAACTCTAAATGCAGACAAACTTTTACTTCCTCGAATACATCCAGAAAAATCTTTGATTACTTCAGTAGCTCCTACTTCCACATGAGAAACCTCAATCTCACACAAAAGATTACCCAAGATTAATTCCCAAACTAATCGCAAGTCGCTTTTGCGATTCTACCTAGTTCGGATTCCAAAGAAACTGTTCTCTCTTTACTAATTAAAACAGCCTTAAGCTTTTCCAAACAAGGTTATCCCTTCAAGAAAACATTCTCCATCTGCCCGGACTGCTGATAGAAGAACCCCAAAGATTCCGGAACCATTGAAGAAACGGACCACACTGCTGCTTCCAAACTCTATCTTTGGGACACTGCTAAGCCAAAGACCTCCTCGTCAGCACACCGAACACTTCGAGCTGCACTGCTACCACAGTTAACTAAAGCTTCTAATCCATAGGCTTCTCAAAGCTAAAACCATCAACTAATCTCACAACGAACCTCCGAGATGACAGACATCCCAAAAGAAACTCGGGCTCCAAACCAAACGCCAACAACTTACTCTCCTTAAGGGAAACAATGAGACCATGTCCGAAGAACAACTAATCGACCTTAGTCCCATACTTCAAAATAGATAAAACTCTCTTACTCGATATCCAGAGAATTCCTATACAGCCGAGTCTTTCCTATGGTAGACATCAACTGTTCCTCCAATACCTTCTTAATCTTGTTCCAAAAAGAACATCTCCTTCGGGAACATCCATAGATACTACGTCTTATCACACAGCTACTATTACCTGAGGTATCAAGGTACCATTACTCACTTCTGCCTCATCGACAGATCCAAATCTAGAAAATCTGCTCACCCGAGCTCAACCCAACTTACACTCCAATAATGGACTCCGAATCTTGAAAAAGATTTCCTTCAGAGATCCAAGAAATTCTTACACCATACTGCCAAACTTACTCGAGACGGTATTGGGTTTACAGTCTCGATAGATATACTTCCAACCTCAAACATTCAAACTCCAACCATTTGTAGTCGTGTTACACACACCACTACTCTATCTACCTTTATAACTCGTATTGGAAAACCCGAACAGATAATCCAACACATTAGGTAGATATATATATATATATAGTTTTTAAAAATTACAAATACGCTCTCTCAAGATAGACACCACTCCAGAGCTAAGGTATTCACTCAATCTATAGCTCTGATACCAAATGTAACGACCCGACTTTCTATGCCCAGAAAGTCGCATCATTATGAAGAAAGAAAGGGTAGAAAATAGAAAAGAAGAGAAAGAAAGAAACAACACATCAGAATCTCACAGCGGAAACGGAACAAATTATAATATATCACATAACTAATACATAGTCTTTACATAATCAGAGTTTACACAACTATACAACACATACTAGACAGTTATAAACATCTGTCTAGATATTACAACTCAAATACAATACAAGACTCTAACACAGATATCAACACAGCGGAATACTATATCTACGAACGCCGAAGCCTCCTGCTCCATTGCTCCTCCAGAATATTCGTCAAAGCTAAACCTGAATCCCTTGGCTACTCGTAAAAATTTGAGTACCCAAGAGTTTAATAAAACAGAAAATAAACACTTGGGTCAGACATGGGTCTGGTGTGAGTAAACGGTTAGATTGCTTAACTTTGAAAACCTTTGAAAACAAAAGTATCACGTAAGACTCCCCACAAATAAACATGGGTAAGTTTTTACCTTACGCTAACTAAAACGTTTGATAGGAAATCTGATTTTATTATAATAGGGTCTAGGGTTTTCAAGTAAAATACAGAAATAGCTGAAATGCTTGCATCTCACATTTCAACATAGTTGGGCACAACTAATACGTACGGCACTTATTGGAGTTTGGATTCCATACAATGGCAGGGCTACTGGGGTACCGCCCGTCACAGTACGTGGCCTAGATCACCGTACCGAGGAGTACGCCCGCTCCCCTGCAACACAAAGCCGGAACCATCCCTTACTGGATAATCCCGAACAAGACAATCCCGTGGTTGGCGCGACCAACCACACACTAAGCCGAATAAAAGAAAAGGGACCTCTAGACAGGGATCTATCTTGCTCTCAGTGGGTGCTACCCACGAAGCCTTGCTGCACCTCCCCTGTTTTAGCCATTCCCGGTTGATGAGGCTTGAGGTTACGATTACCTTTAATCAGAACATATCACTTAGAATGCTCATCGTCCGCCTGACGATGTGCTGAAAGCATTCAATCCATACAAGTTCGTTCCGGGTTCGAACGAAACCGAAGGCATTATCTCGTTACACTCGTTTTGGAATCACCCTCAGAGTTAACGACAATAACCCTTGCACTCTGAATCTTCATCTTTACTTGATTCACGACCTATCGTTAATTTGGATCGATGTGGTATTCGGGTCTCCAGACCTGGAAATCCGGTATACGGAAACCCGATCCCGGTCTCCTCGAAATCCAAAGCGTATCTTTTAAGGCCAAGTTGTTTAAAAGTTTAAACATTTAAACTTATTCAGGATGATATAAATAGATAGGTGAATCACATTATCACAATAGATAATTCATATCAAACATTCATCTCACAAAGCAGCATATCACATATATCAGAGATATCCAAATCATCCAATATCAACCAATCACCCAATATCCAATATCAATCAATCATCCATAAGCAGGTTTGATTATCTCCAAATCAATTTAATTAACCTTTAATTAAATTAATTACTATCCTTTAATTACTTGGATTACCTTAATCCAACTTACCAACATTAATTAATTACAAATTAATGAATTAATCATCTCTTAATGATCTTCCTTAATTAATCTTCCTTGATTAATTATACTTTAATTACATTCAAGTAATTATCCTTAACCATATCAAGTAATTAATCTTTAATTACTATCATTAATTACAATGATTAATGATCCTTTATTAATTAACTATAATTAATTATATTAATTCTCAATTAACTACAATTAATCAATCATACTTAAATTAATTATTTTGATTAATCAACCTTGATTAATTCATAAATTAAATAATCCTTATTAATTAATTAATCCTTTTTAATTAATTAAATAATTAATTTTAATCAACCACTTCATTAATTAGTTTTAATTAATTATAAACAGTAATTAACAATTTGTAATTACTTATCTTAATTAATTACTATCTTAGTTAATTATATTAATCTTTGATTAATTAATCTTTAACTACTTGATTAAGAAATTATTAATCAATTAATTAATAAATAAACCTTAATTAATTACTTTATTAATTAATTACCATTTTAATTAATTACCCTTAGTAATTATCCTCAAATTAATCACATTCCTTAATTAATTAATCACTTTAATTACTTAACTAAAATAATTAAGTAATTAACTTTTAATTACTTACATAAGTAATTATCTTCTAATTACTTCCATTAATAATCTTGATTACTTTCTTAATTAATTACTTAACCAATAATTAATTCCATCATTAAATAATTCTTAATACTTTAATTAATTAATTACTTCATAATTAATTAACTTCAAACAATTAACTTAATTAATTCCTTAATTGATTACAACAAGTGATTACCCATTAATCACTTCAACTAATTACTTCCATGAGTAATTACCTTCTTAATCACATTCAATTATTAACCATTAATTACTTCATTAAGAAATTATACTTAATTAATCATAATCTTTAATTAATTAGACTTATTTATTAACCTAGAATTAATTACCTTAATTAATTACTCAATTAATCATCACTAAATCTTTAATTAATTTATTTCTTAATTACATTCATTTCCACTAATTACTTTATTAAGTAATTATCCTTAATAACAAATAAGTAATTAACTTTTAATTTATTTTATTAATTTACTATTCTTAATTAATCTCAACTTAACTAATTAAGAATACTAGTATTTATATTAAATACTTACTCAAATTATTTACTTCATTAAAACCAAATTTAGAAATCAATTTTGAAATATAATTTACTTTTAAACAAACCATACAAACATTTAATTTCAATATCTTTGAAAACCATTTCAAACATTGTTTAATCAAATTAAACAATTATTTATTTAAAACTTGTTTAAACATTCATTTTTCTGAAAACAAGATTATTTCATAACTTAAAACTTGTTTATTTTGCTTTGAACTCGAAAACAATTTGTAAATTCAAGCTTTCAGTTTAAAAACCCAGAACCACCCGAGTAAACATCACAAAATCACGAGCCTTCCCCGAGACTTCTGTAATCGCTCCCATGCTTCGAGTCATCACGCAAAACAACACGAGACCTCCCCGATAAATCCTCTTCTTCCTCAACCATTCAAACCAGATTGCACAAACGTGCACGTGCACGTTGCACGATGAACCCAACGACGTCGAGCTCTCCTCCGGCCATCACCAAGTCGGCGGCAATCTCCACGACCATTCTCTCAACTCAGATTCGAGAAATCACACTCGAATCAAAATTCGACCATAAGCTCAAAAAAACAGCAGCTGTTACTTCCCCCAAAACCACCCACGGCCGATCACCACGACGCCGCTAAACCTCGCCGTCCCTACCATTGAACGCCACGTCCACGAGCTCCAATTTCCCCCAAAAGCGATCGACTCCGGTCGAATCTCCAAGTCGCGACAGTCACGACATTCAAATCGAAATAAAACTAGCTAAAACCCTAAATCATCAAATTCCCATCGTCTCGAACGTTGATAAAATGCCTGGCCATTTTTCCTAGTATCTACGATACACCAACCACCTTCGGTTACAAACTCGACGACCATCACCTCTTTGATCGTCGGAATTTGATAAAAGTACCCATAACGTTCATCTCGAAAATCCTCATTGATTAACAATCTAAAAATTATGATATGCATATTAAAATTCGTGATTTTCAATCACGAACACATTCATGCAATTCAAATCAAAAATTAAGTTGGTTGATTTTTTTATCATATATGTGAATTCCTCTGTTATTTCTATTTTAAAAATTATTTACTAAGTTTAAATTCCTGAAACCATTTTATAACTAACATTTCATTAAAACAAACAACTTTTATTCAAACATCAAAGGTAAATATTGAATTGATTGGGAGATTTGGATTTTTAAAACAAAGGTCACAGACTAAAATAAACAGAGAATGAGATATCAACATATACAGTCATACTCACATACATTCACAGTCAACATTCATGCAACAATTTACATCATCACAACACAAATCTATTACTTGCATCAAAGTTTGATCTCAGATTTTTAAAACTGATTTTAAAAATATTTACTCACCTTTTATAAAACAGAGAGACAGCCTTTGATACTTCCAGGCTTTTGAAATTTTATCTGGAAAATGTTGAATTTGAAATCCTGCTGCATGCTTGTAAATATTTGAGTCTTTAACTTGATTGTTATATTAGAACCATTTGCATGTTGAATCGAATTCAAGTGAAGTTGAATGTTGTTGCTCCTTACTCAGGTTGAAGTTTTGAATTTCAGGTTTCAGATTTGCTTGGGTTTCTCACAGCTTGTTTTTTTTTATTTCAGTTTGGTTTTCAGTTTATATTTTAGTTTAGGAAGAAGAAAATGTTCTTGACAGAAAAAGATTTGTACTGAAAACTTTGAACGGAAAGAAAATAGAAGCCAGTTTCTCTAGTTACTTATTTATAAAATTTTAATTGACAAAGAAAAAGAATTGCCACTTGTTATTAGATTGATTATCAAGCTTACACTTGTTATTATCATGTGTTAAGATATTAACACATGTCCTAAGTAATTTTAAATGAATTTTTATTTAATTTAAATGTTAATATAAAACTTTTCATACTTACTTTATTTATTACTAACATTTATCTTAGTATATGTATATATATAAACTATTTTTAGAGAAAATATTATAAAACCAAATACCCTTTGAAAAAGTATTTATATTTATTAATTATGTAAATATGGATTTATATAAAGTCATGTTTTATTTATTTATTTACAAACTATTTAAGTTTAAGAATCTACATTTTATTATTTATGAAATGAATTTTATTAACTTATTTTATATTAATGTAATTGTGAATTTAGCAATTTATTTATATATTACTTATGTTTACAAATTATTTTAGTTTAAGAGATATTAAAAAGAAAGGTTTAATTAAATCTATATATATTTATGACCACTTAAATTTAAACAATTTAAAGAATACAAAATAAACTTTATTTAAACTATCATAATTAAAATAAACAATTATCTTATATTTTGAAAACCAATTGAATAAATCTAACTAACCTTTGAAAAATATTAATTTTAAAAACAAAGCTTTAAATTACAATTCATGCATATATAAATTATCAATAGATTAAAAATAAATTTCAAACAATATCAAATTATAACATATACATATATATATTACAATTTGAAAAATTCATCTTTAATTTAAAACAAAAGATATTTCCATTCACAATATATATCAAATATATATATTATAAATAGAATAAATTTTATTAGCTTTAACAAACAAATCTTATCAATATTGCCAGATTAAAAATTTATTAACCTTTAAAAGATTAAATTACCAATTTTAGTTAAAATTATAAAGAAAATTATCAATTCAATTAAATTATCAATACTGATTATTAAATTTATATTGCCCAAAAAACCCGGGATATCACAACAGGCACCAGACCAGGGTTACAGCAGAGACAAGCTTAACAAAGTCAAGTGGAGATAACCAACACAACAAGTGATGTAGCTCAGGCCAGGGATGAAGGCATGAGTCGAAAACGACTTAAGACTTATGATGAGTCGTAGGTGATGAGTCGTATATGACTTATGATGAGTCGTAGGTGATGAGTCGAAAACGACTTAAGACTTATGATGAGTCGTAGGTGATGAGTCGTATATGACTTATGATGAGTCGTAGGTGATGAGTCGTATATGACTTATGATGAGTCATAGGTGATGAGTCGAAAACGACTTAAGACTTATGATGAGTCGTAGGTGATGAGTCGTATATGACTTATGATGAGTCGTAGGTGATGAGTCGAAAACGACTTAAGACTTATGATGAGTCGTAGGTGATGAGTCATATATGACTTATGATGAGTCGTAGGTGATGAGTCAAAAACGACTTAAGACTTAGGAATTTTTCTGGATATGTGTTGTAGCCTATAAATAGGCAAGTTGTGTCATTTTGTAAGGTTGTTGAATATTGAATAAAATTCTCTTTTGTTAGCTTTGTGCTTTCAATTTCAATTGGTAGTCGAGTGTATCTCCTATCTCCACTTACGTCATTCGAGTGCGCTCGAATCATCGTTTGCTGAAGCCGATTCACGGAATCTTGTGCGCAAGATCAACGTTGAAGAATCGTAGATCTCTTTCCCGGTATCTTCGGATCAACGAGTCAGAGATAGCTAGAGTTCGGTATCTTCGGATCAACGAATTCGGGCATTTCAGTATCCATCAATCCATCGATTGCTACTTTCACCGATTGAAGATCGTTTTGATTAATCCGCTGCGTCAGTTTGGTATCAGAGCTTGTTTTAGCTAATCATAGCTAAATCGAGTCTTGGAGCCGAGAATTTGAAGTGTTGAAGTTGTGTTCATCGTGTTCATCATATTTTTGCAACAAAGTTGGAGTTTCGATCCATTTCATTTTGGATCAAAGTTCGAAAGGTGTTTGAATCGTGAAGTGTGAATTTGTTGAAGTGTTTGTGAAGTATTCAATCATGCCGCCAAGACGAGTTCAACGTCATCGCAATATTAATGCTTTGTACGGAAGAGAAGAGGCCGATGAAATGGAGCAACGAATCAACGAGAATTTTAATGAGAAAATTAATGAAGGGATTGGTCGATTAGAGAGAATGATGTTGGAGATGAGTCAAAATCAGAGAAGGGTATCACCTAAATCGAGCCATGGGAGAAGTAGAGCTTCACCACATTCAAATCGAGAGAGAAGTGTCGATAGTGATCATAGAAGCGTGGATCGAGATTGTGATAGAAATGTTGATGATCGAAGTCGGGATAGAAATGTGACTGATCGAGATCAGAGGAATGTAGAACGTAGGAATGTTGGTGGAAGAAATGGTGATGGTAGAGATGTTGGTGGTCAGGATCGACATCGATATACATCGGATTGTGAAGAAGAGTATGATGGTGGTAGTGTTCATGGACGAGGATGTGGACGAGGAAGGAATCAATCGGAGTATGATCACAAGTGGGAATCGGGAATGAAAACTGAAATTCCTGAATTCAAAGGTGGTATGCAAGCTGAAGAGTTTTTGGATTGGGTGGCTAATGTTGAAGAAATTTTTGATTTCAAAGAAGTTCCAGAACATCGTAGAGTGAAGTTGGTTGCTACAAGGTTGAGGGGTAGAGCTTTGGCATGGTGGCAGCAAACCAAACTTACACGTGAACGAATGGGGAAGTCAAAAGTTGAATCTTGGGAGAAGATGAAGAAATTGATGAAAGCAACGTTCTTACCTTACAATTATCAATCTCTGATGTATCAACGTTTGCAGAACTTGAGGCAGGGCACAAAGACTGTTAATGATTACGCAGATGAGTTTTATCAGCTTATTGCAAGGAATGATATTATGGAAACGGAAGAACAACTGACATCTAGATTCATTGGGGGATTGAGAATGCAGATCCAGGATATGGTAAACATGTTTGATCCAAGATCTGTGGCGGAAGCACATCAGAAAGCGTTGGCTTGGGAGAAACAGGGAAGACGAGGTGGTGGTGTGTTTACCAATTCTAACAATCAAGCGAAGGGTGTTAATGGAAGTTCTAGTGTTTCAAAAGTTGTTGCAAAACCAGTTGTAAAGGAGGTTGAGAAGGCGAAGGTTAACAACAGTTTCAAATGTTACAATTGTCAGGAGATGGGTCAAAAAAGCAACGAATGTCCGAAGCCGAAGAAGAGAACCATGGTGACAGAAGTTGAGGAGGAAGATGAGGAAGAAGCTGAATGCTCTAATTCTTTACCAGTTGAGGAGGAAGACTTACTGTCAGGAGATGACGGGTACGCATTGATGATGAGGAGAAGTTGTTTAACACCGAAGCAAGAGGAGGAAAGTAGTTGGTTGAGGAACAATATCTTTCAATCTACATGCACTATTCTGGGAAGAGTTTGTAAATTTGTTATTGATGCTGGGAGTTGTGATAATATTATCTCTACAGAGGCAGTGAAGAAATTGGAGTTGAAAACCGAGAAACATCCTAACCCGTATAAGTTAGCTTGGTTGAGGAAGGGTGGTGAAGTGAAAGTTGGACGTAGAGCTTGTGTGAAGTTTTCAATTGGGAAGAAATACAAGGATGAGGTTTGGTGTGATGTAGTCGACATGGATGTGTGTCATCTGTTGTTGGGCAGACCATGGCAGTTTGATAGAGCAGTACAACATGATGGTCGTGCTAACAGTTACAGTTTCATGTTTGAGGGTACTAAAATCACTCTGATTCCCAAGAAGCAACAACAGAAAGAGAGTAAGTTGGAGGAGATTGAAGAGTTGAAAACTTTATTATCTCTGAAGGAATTTGTTAAGGAGGTTGAAGAGGAGCCTGAAGTATACCTGTTGATTGGGCGTGAGAGCAGTGAAGAGGTTGAAATTCCAGAAGAAGCGAAGCCAGTTTTGAAAGAATTTGAGGAAGTATTTCCAGATGAGTTACCTAAAGAGTTACCGCCGCTGAGAGACATTCAACATCAAATTGATCTTGTTCCGGGAGCAGTATTGCCACATAGACCGCATTACCGAATGAGTCCGAAGGAGCATGAAGAATTAAGGAGGCAGGTGGAAGAATTGCTTGAGCAGGGACGTGTACAGGAAAGTTTGAGTCCATGTGCTGTGCCAGCTTTGTTGGTACCGAAGAAAGATGGGACGTGGAGGATGTGCACGGATAGTCGAGCATTGAATAAAATCACTGTACGATACAGATTTCCAATGCCAAGGTTGGATGACTTGCTGGATCAGTTGAGTGGGGCTACTATCTTTTCGAAAATTGATTTGAAAAGCGGATATCATCAAATTCGGATTAGACCTGGAGATGAATGGAAGACAGCCTTCAAGACGAGAGAGGGGTTGTATGAATGGCTGGTGATGCCGTTCGGTCTTTCGAATGCACCGAGTACGTTCATGCGAGTGATGAATCAAATTTTTAGACCTTTCATTGGGAAATTTGTGGTGGTGTACTTTGACGATATTTTGATTTATAGTAGGAGTCTGGAAGAGCATGTTCAACATCTGAAGGAAGTGTTAATTATTTTACGAGAGGAACAATTTTATGCTGCAACAAAGAAATGCGTGTTCATGACGCATAGTGTTTTGTTCTTGGGGTATATTGTTTCGGAGAAGGGCATCCAGGTAGATCAGAATAAAGTTGAAGCAGTCAGGAATTGGCCACAGCCGAAGACAATTACAGAAGTGAGAAGTTTTCATGGGCTAGCGTCATTCTACCGAAGATTCATTCCACACTTCAGTAGCGTGATGGCACCGGTGACTGATTGCATGAAGGGGAAACAATTTTCTTGGACGGAGGAAGCTGGGATTGCTTTTGGGAAGATCAAGAAGTTGCTGACATCTGCACCAATTCTTGTATTACCAGATTTTCAGTTATTGTTTGAACTGCATACTGATGCGTCAAAGGTTGGAATTGGAGGGGTGTTGAGTCAGAATGGGCGTCCTATTGCATATTTCAGCGAGAAGTTGTCAGGAGCAAAGATGAGATACAGTACCTATGATGTGGAATTTTATGCTGTTGTTCAAGCAGTAAAGCACCGGCGACATTACTTATTCCAGAAAGAATTTGTTTTATACACTGATCACGAGGCGTTGAAACATTTACAAGGACAAGACAAGATTTCAGCAAGACATGCATCGTGGATTGCTTATTTGCAGCAGTTTACTTTTGTCGTTAAGCACAAGTCAGGGGTAACCAATCGTGTGGCTGATGCTTTGAGCAGGAGGAGTCATTTGTTGACGACAATGAAAGTTGAAGTGACAGGTTTTGAATTATTGCCAGAATTGATTGAAGAAGATCCTTACTTTGTGAAATTTGTTGAAAAGGTAAAGGAAGGAAGCACTGATGAATTTGTGTTGGTGGATGGTTTTCTGTTTAAAGGAAATCGATTGTGCATCCCAGACTGTAGCTTGAGAATGAAGATTGTTAAAGAATTACATGAAGAAGGCCATGTGGGTAGAGATCGTACGCTACAGTTAATTTCACAATCTTATTTTTGGCCGTCAATGAGGAAAGAGATAGAGAGATTTGTGGAAAGGTGTCATATCTGTCAAGTTTCGAAAGGAACAGCGACGAATGCGGGGTTATATATGCCGTTACCTGTGCCTACCAAACCATGGGTTGATATCAGCATGGATTTCGTGTTGGGATTGCCGAGAACTCAGAGGGGAAATGATTCTATATTTGTTGTGGTGGACAGGTTTTCGAAGATGGCACATTTTATAGCCAGTAAGAAGACAGCGGATGCAGTTCGAGTGGCACAGTTATTCTTTAAAGAAATATATCGTTTACATGGTTTACCCGAATCTATTGTTTCTGACCGAGATACTCGATTTCTGAGTCACTTTTGGTTGAGTCTATGGAAGATGGTGGGAACGAAGTTGAAATTTAGTAGTGCATATCATGCTCAGACGGATGGACAAACTGAAGTTGTGAATAGATCGTTGGGAAATTTGTTGCGATGTCTTGTGCAGGACAATTTGAAGAGTTGGGACTTAAAGTTGTCTCAGGCAGAGTTTGCTCATAATCATGCTGTTAACCGAAGCACTGGTTACAGTCCATTTCAGATTGTTTATTCGAGCTTACCAAAGGGGCCGTTGGATTTGACGGAAGTACCACAATCAAAGAAGACAGTTAAGAAAGCTGCTGATTTTGTTGAAGGTTTGACAGAGTGTCATAAAATCGTTCAGGAACGATTGGAGAAAACAAATGAGAAATATAAACGATCTGCAGATTTGAAACGAAGGAGTGTTGAATTTAACGAAGGTGATTTAGTTTATGCAGTGTTGACAAAGGATCGTTTTCCAGTGGGCGCTTATAACAAGTTGAAAGCCAGAAAAATTGGTCCTGTAAAGGTCGTACAACGAATTAACGAAAATGCTTATAAGTTGGAGCTGCCAGAAGATGTGTACACTTCTGATGTGTTCAATGTTAAACATCTCGTACCATATCATGGGGATGAACGAGCTGATGTGGAAGAATTTACAAATTCGAGGTCGAATTTCTCTCAACCTGGGGAGGATGATGTAGCTCAGGCCAGGGATGAAGGCATGAGTCGAAAACGACTTAAGACTTATGATGAGTCATAGGTGATGAGTCGTATATGACTTATGATGAGTCGTAGGTGATGAGTCGAAAACGACTTAAGACTTATGATGAGTCGTAGGTGATGAGTCGTATATGACTTATGATGAGTCGTAGGTGATGAGTCGAAAACGACTTAAGACTTATGATGAGTCGTAGGTGATGAGTCGTATATGACTTATGATGAGTCGTAGGTGATGAGTCGAAAACGACTTAAGACTTATGATGAGTCGTAGGTGATGAGTCATATATGACTTATGATGAGTCGTAGGTGATGAGTCGAAAACGACTTAAGACTTAGGAATTTTTCCGGATATGTGTTGTAGCCTATAAATAGGCAAGTTGTGTCATTTTGTAAGGTTGTTGAATATTGAATAAAATTCTCTTTTGTTAGCTTTGTGCTTTCAATTTCAATTGGTAGTCGAGTGTATCTCCTATCTCCACTTACGTCATTCGAGTGCGCTCGAATCATCGTTTGCTGAAGCCGATTCACGGAATCTTGTGCGCAAGATCAACGTTGAAGAATCGTAGATCTCTTTCCCGGTATCTTCGGATCAACGAGTCAGAGATAGCTAGAGTTCGGTATCTTCGGATCAACGAATTCGGGCATTTCAGTATCCATCAATCCATCGATTGCTACTTTCACCGATTGAAGATCGTTTTGATTAATCCGCTGCGTCAACAAGCCTCAGGTCAGAGACCACTTCAAGCATACAGGCCAGATCAGAGTGGCAACAGGGACAACTCAACAAAGTCAAGTGAGATAACCAACACTACAAACTCAGGTCAGTGAACACTTGGCTACACAGTATGAATGCACATCGGACTCAAATCTGCACTCAAGCAACTACACAATGCAAATAAAGACCAGCACACAAGTATACCCAGTCACATATATGATCATGTGGCTACACAGTGCACAGCAATACAACCGATGGTGCAAGAAAATGAAACAAAACAGGATGGACTTAAATCAGTGACAACTTCACAACCAACTGATCAGACTTCAAGCTATGCAATGGACCAGTAGAGTAGTGACTTAAGTATAACTTGGACTTGTATTTATATTTTAAACTTTGTTTTAGAAAGCTTAGGTCAAACCTGGGTTTAAAACAATTTAAATCAGTTTCTTTGATTTCTTTCAGGGATATGAACTTACTGTTTTAACTTAAATATATGTTTAAATCTTTAGTTTAGAATATAACAACCTATATTGGCTTAACACTAAGCTCAAAATAATTAAGTATATCCAGAGAAATTGATTTTGAAATCAAATATTTGTATTGAGGAATCTCCAAACAGAGGTCTGAGCAAATAATAGACTGAAATAAACACTTTCCAGTTTTCAATATTCAGAGGATCCACACACACATATATATAACCTATTCACAATTATATAAATAAACAACAAATTTATACTTTTAAATTTAAAAAATAAGTTACTCACCTGTATATAGAAAATGGTCAGAGCCTTTCATTTGTAAATCAGGCTTTGAATTTTGCAAGCTGGGGATCCTCTTGTTTGATTTCCTGGTTATCTGAGTTGTATTGATCTTGATTTTTGTTTTTAAGTTTGAATGTTGTTTAAGTTTTTTTTGATAATATATATATCAGGTTTTCTCAGTGATGATGCTCGAAACTGAGATGGAGTTGATATATATAAGAAGTAAGTTTACAGGTAATATCATTTTTGTACAATACAGGTTATATTATTATGTTTGTACAACAAAACAGGGATGTTTCTCTTTTTGGTGGCTGAGAGATGAATATCTATGTACTAGAGGTGATATGGCTTTAGCTAGCATTAAATGCCATTGTCACTTTCTTCTTTTTCAAGCCATAGATTTTTTTATATTCTTGTTTCATATTGGAATGTATTCATTTTCTGTTGCAAGCTTATTATATATAATTTTGTTTGAATGATTACTTTATATTATAAAACTTATCCTATCTATATATTTGTTTATACGTGTATTACTTGTTATTGTTTTGTTACACATTCCATACTTATCTTATTTGTTCGTATTTAAATATATTCCTTTGCTATGGTCTTATTACTTTATAATAGAAATGAAATTCTATATTTATTATGTTGTTATATTTTAGCTATGAGTTTTACTTTATATAATTTATCTTATATATTTCTATTTCCATTTTTATATTAAATATTTATTTCTACTTCTATATTTATTATCTTGTATCTTCACATGTACATATATTTTATATTTATGTTGTAAGTACAATTTGTTAGTATTTTAGTTTTCTTTATAATATTTATTGTTATACTTGAGTCAATATCATATTTGTTTCTTGTTTATTTTCTTAATTATTTTACAAGTATATTTTTGCTTGTATTTTATTTCACTTCTTATAAATTTACTTCTATTTCAACTTAACTATTTATTTCTATTCTTATAAACTATCAATTATTAAATTTAAATTATTTATTTTTATACTTGTCAAAATCATATTTTCTTATGCCTATATAATTATATTTATTGCAACAATATGTTTATTTTATCTTTAAAAAATAAAATTGTTAAATACTCAGATTTAGTATTGATAGATTATTTGATTTTAACCATTTTTATTAAGATTATGTCATATATATATTTTTAAATCAAAAGTTTGATAAGTAGAACTTGATTTTAATTAAATGTGAAAAAGATATATCCTATTTTTAAAATATTGTTGAACTCTTTATTTTAAATTCCAAACCAATATTTTATTCCAATTACTTACATATATATTTGTTTTTAAACATAATAGGTTATATTTCAATTAATTTCAATTAAATATTTATTAAAATAATACTGCCCAAAAAATCCGGGATGTCACACCTTTAAAATACAGAATCAGAGTAAATACAGCAGCAATAAATAAGTATTGCAGCGGAACAGTATGATGCAGTAGAATAAATGAAATAAATAATAATAGTACTAAATCTTCGTCTTCGTCCTCCAAAATCAGTCTTCGATACACTGAAAAGCTCAGACTGACCCGAGCGAATTGAAAAGACATAACACTCGAGTCAGAACTAAAAGATCTTATGTAAGTTAAATCAACAGTAAATAAATATGAGTATGACGGCGTCAGAGATGTTTACGGGGTTTGACATCTCCTATCCAGTGTCTAACGTGAGTGCAGTAACTTAAGAGATGTTCGGGATTTCCATCTCCTAAGGATCCGTTAAACTATCTACATACCTAGTACAATACGCTATTATAATAGTGTCTACAGTAAAGTAAAGTATTAAAATAGCTTTAAGAAGTTACCCATATCCCCCTTAACACATTTTATATATTTCCATAGTCCATACAGTACCGTAAGCTCCTCCGTAAACTGGAGGTTTACCCAGAGGGCACACCATAGGTATGGTACAAAACAAACTCATAGAAGGCGCGATAGGGCATGTGAACACGGCACTTGAGGCAATGCCAGGGTAGGACTCTATAGTTTTGCAAAACCGGGCTGGTGGTAACGCATAGCAGCTACTACCGCCTACCTCAGAACACACTCCCATAATCAAAATCGAGGGTGGCCACCAAATCAATCACAAAGTCAAAATATGATATTGAAGAAGCATGTCCGATCGGAGGAATGACCTCACTTAGCCCAGGTATAGCTCCTGTTTTAGTCAAATCTAAGCTGACTCACGGGAGTCATGGCTACATAAATACCTCATACAGAATCATTCACCAAACCATCCTACTTCATTTCTGGAATCTCCACCACATGCACAGTTGTTAAAGTGGTTTTCGGTATTGGCAGAGAGTATGACAATATCTGATCCCGGTCTCTTTAACAACCAACCACTTATTTCACACCAGATGGTTCTTTTACATTTCCAAAACTGATTTATAATTTATATCAAAATATCATATTCTCAAAACCATATCATTTTCGAAATCATATTTACTTTCGAATTTATATCACATTTGATATCATATCACTTCCAAATTCATATTTCCAAAAATAGATTAAATCCTTATTTAAAAATATTCCTCAAATATGTCATTTAAATCCCTACTTATGTTATAACATCGTTTAATTATATTCTACTTAAAAATCAAGGATTTAAATATAAAACTTCCACTTTACAAAACCAGAAATTCAGAAAATAGTTTAGATGGTTTAAAATAGTTTAAGATAGTTTAAAATAGATTAAAACAGATTAATATAGTTTAAATAAGATTAAAATGGATTAATATAGTTTAAATAGATTAAATAGATTAATATAATTTAAAATAGATTAAAATAGTTTAATATAGTTTAAAATAGATTAAATAGATTTAAAATAGCTTAAAATGGGTCAAAATACTTCAAATAGATTTAAAATAGATTAAAATACTTTAGAATTTTGATTTAAACCAATTTCCAATTCCAACCTTCAAACTTGGGTTTTCAAAGTAATTCAATTTATATAAATCAATTTCCTTCAAAATATCATTTAATCCAATTCAAGATTTAAGGGTTTTAAAATCGTTTAATTTAACCAATCCGGTGTCCGTATATAATTTTCTACCCTATGGTCAAGTGATACAGATATTTATCATTTCAATCCGCAAAAAATTTAAATTTATGGGTATATATTATTTCAACCCGCAATCCCAAATTCCAAATCAATGAAAATCGCTTGGGTTTATCACTTCAACCCATAACGATTTTCTTCTATTCTATATGATCGTTCGGGTATGTATCATTTCAACCCATAGGGATTTTCTAACAATAACTAAGGAAACTTGCAGTGTTATAAGAATATAAATATAACATCAAATCATCCAATATCAACAATTAAACATACATCACAATCATCACCCGAAGCAACCAATAAACATCAATAGATAACTGATTATCATTAACACGTATTAAATTGACAATTAAATTCAATATTAAATTAAACGATGATTAAATGCAATAAATGTTAAATTTAACTAGAATGGCAATTTAAATATACCAAACATCAACCAATCAATTCCGAATCACATCATAAATTCAATTTAACTAACATAAGATAATTTAGTAGTTGTGAGTGGGTTAAAACACTCACCGTTGATTTATAGTCGATTTAAATCCAATAAAAACCCAAAATTCCAATAGAAGAAATCGCGCATGAATCGAAGTTTATATGCAAAAGATATTCATGTTATAAGAAATATTATTAAAATAATAATCGGTACACGTTTAAATAAAAATAAACAAAGTTCAATACTTACGTTTTTCTCAAGATAGGTTTCAGGCAAAGATGGAAGAACAAACTAAGATGAGGGCAGGATATGTCGGAAAAAAAAAGGATGAAACTCATGTTTCATAAATGAGAGCTTTTGAATTTGCAAGTTCACATTAAAATGATTCAGGGAAAGGAAGATTTGAAATGGAGATCTAAACATTGGAAATGAAGCGGCGACAAAAAAAATGAAGGAACAATTATAAAAACATGAACAATTTGCTGATGAGATTATTACTTCAGCAAAGAATAATTTGAACTAAATGAATATGAGGTGTCAAGAGAAATAAAGCGTAAAAGAAGAAATAAAGTGGCAGGTTATTTAATAATAAAGAAATGAAGGTGGAGGGACAAAAATGAATGTCACATTTTGAAAATGAAGGCTTTAGGAAATTTAGGCTACCAAAATAAATAAATAAAATATGAGGTGAAAGAAGGCTACAGGAAAACAAAATGAAAAGAAATGGACTGGCTGTAGAAATATGAATTGAGATGGAGAAAACAACAAACTCATATTATTTTTTTAATTTAGGAATTGGAGGTTGGACATGGTGTAAAGAGGTGAAGAAAGGTTAAATAAAAAATATATATGTATACATATAAAATGAAACTCACGTTTGAGAAGATGTAGCTTCAAGATAAAGTGGAAGGAAATAAATGAAAATGAAGAAACAACAAAAATGAGGAAAGAAATATGGTACGTATTAAATAATGATGAAGGAATGCACGGACCAGATGTACACTACCAACGAACCTTTGGAATTCAAATTTCAAACTTATGTCTCCTCTTTATTACTTTCCTTAACTCCTATAAACTCATAGTTACACCTGTTTATTTACATTAACACACAATAAACAAAAATAAATTCTTTACACAAATTTGTGTAATTAATTAAGGCAATATACAACATTAAGAACCTTTCATTTCTCTCTCTGTGATTAGATTAGGAATTTAAACAAACATGTTAACATTTCGATTAAACATTTTACTAGGAACACATTAACATACATTAAACAAATATGACAACATAAATGAGGTAATATAAACAGGTGTATAATATATATATATATATATGTGTGTGTGTGTGTGTGTGTGTGTGTACATCTTTATCTCCACTTATAGTTTACATTCATAAATAAAAGGTATGCTAATAATCCACATAAGGAGGCAATGAATGTAGGATTAAATTAGAAGAGCGAAGATGAAAAGGTAAGTTATGTTGTAATTAAAATCTGATCAAGTCTAAGTGAAAAGGAATAGTCAAGTGTAAATCTATTTTACCCCTTTACAATCTCCTATTAACATTTAATTTAAAACCATATGCGATTTCAAACCTAAATAATCCTTGTTTTTTTTATATATAATTGGATCTGAAACATAAGTTTATATTTAGGTAAAACATATATGCAGTAAACCAACACTAAAATTAGAAACATGAATTGAATTAATTGGAAATAAATCTCACAATTTAAATTTATTTCAATATACGTCTACAATTAACGTCTTCTCTATTTTTAATTAAAACGTTCCAATCACATTAATTGCCATTGATTTCTAAGTTAAATTTTAAAAGAGAAATGAGACAATTCAATTCCTTTTATAGTAATTTATCATATTTATGGAATTATTGTATACAAACCAAAAGCTATTAATTTCTTGTTAAATAATTGGTTTCTTGTTCCTGTAATTAATTTGTAAGCTAAAATACATTTTAAACAAATAAACATATGTTTACTCCTTTACCAAACTTATTCATTTTTATTATTTTATTTTTGATTTAAATGTTCTCATATTAAATCAACTATTACCTTATGAATTTATTCAACATAAGTTTTCATTTTATTTCACTCAACTCTATAGTTAACATCTTTTCTAATATTAACTGCAATATTTAATTACATTTAATTTCATTGATTTCAACGGATTAAATAATAAGTTGATAAGTAAAGAAATATTTACATTTAAGTAATTTAAACACATTTAAAAAACACATTTAAAAAATCAATTCAGTATTGAATATTACACTAATTACAGTGTTCAATTTCAACTGTAATTAAATCCAATTAATTATATTTTAATTCCAATAAATTGATAAAATTTGATTTCAATCTTTTATTCAATCATTTATTGTCAAATGGGTAAAACTAACACTAATTTACATTTTATTACCTCAATATTCTACAGTTATTGTCTTAATTCACATTAACGTAACATTTAATGCAATTTATTTCTAATTTGATTTCAACAAGTTAAACAAATAGGTATTAAATAACAATTGTCACCTTTAGCTTAATTTAATCACATTTATAAGTTGATTGTCTACAAAAATGTTATAATTATTTGCACAACACTAATTTTTATTCAATTACAATTTATTACATACTATTTCATTAATTAATACAATGTTTAAATTATCAATTACTCTTTTAATCCAATTATCAATTAATACACACGTTATTCATCAATTAATATAACATTTAAATTTATTCCTTATTTTAAATTTATAATCAATTATAACTTACAATTACTTGAGATTACATTCAAATAGTCATCTATTACATTAATTTACATTATTAAACTTCATTCAAGTTAGTTTTCTTATTCCTATATCATAAATTTTATTTCTTCCAACATTAAATTACATAATCTTATTAAATTAACTATTTTAATTATCGAAAATTACGGGTCGTTACACTCTCCCCCACTCAAAACTTTTCATCCTCGAAAAGGGAAAGAAGCAATCAAGAAATTAATATATCATATTCAAAATATTAAATTTATAAACAATTAATTTACATAATTAAATAATTTGAATAAAATATATCAATTTATAAACAATTAAATCCTTTTACATTTAAGTTAATAAAAGTTTGAAAAACATCTCATAAAATTTTCTAAGTCCTAATTTCATAGAAAATTTCGGTAGAGTCTCCTTTGTACAAAGAGGTCTGGAATAAATAATAATATCAATAATAACAATATATATCACATAAATTCAAAATAATACATCCCAAACGATGGGAAAAACAATATAATATCGCTATAAAACAGTAACCCGGAAACGTACCTATTTGTCGGGCAAACAACGCTTATTTATGAAACCAAAAGCAGTAGCTATTGCTTCTATAAACCTGCATTTTACTTATATAATCCAAAGAGGTTAATAATTAAGTAAAAGAGAATATTTATGTTGTTTCAACTTATAACAACAAATCAACACAATATAACAATAGCACTTGCAAACAAAACCATACAATCATCACATGCAAATCAAAGAAATCAACCATCCATCCATAGCAACCAAAACTAATGGTTTGTTCGGGGTTAGAAACTTTTAATCATATAGAATGATAAATAAACTACTAAGTATACCGTACACTCAACAATATTAGATAACTTAATAGATTAATTATACATTTTAAACAATTTAAAGTATCACTTCCCAACGTCCCATAAGCCAAAACAAACAAAGAATTCAACACATATTTTAAGTTTATTCTATTAATCCATTTTTTCACATCATTTATTATTCATGTTTTTTTCTTTTTCCTTTTTTTGTACAATGATTTTTCTTTAATTCACATTCATTACTTACAAAATTTTAATTCTCATTCATTCATATAAGGCTTATTTCATTAATTTACATTCTTTACTTACATAAGTTATATCCATTTCAATTATTTGGATCATAAATGAATTCGTTATTAAAGTATTGTATACATTTATTTCAGTTTACTTCACATTTACTATTTAGTTTGATTTCCCTTTTTATATAAATATTCATTTGTGAAACAACTCATACTTATAAAAGATTTTCAACTTTCACTTTTATTTCTTTCACATATAGTATCCACTTTTACTATTTACTCTAATTATAATTGGCTTCAAACATTACGTAAGTTTATAATCATTTACTTACAGTATTCCTCCTTTTTATTAAATTATAACTACTACCATTTTCAAATTATTAACTTAAGTTCATAACATTTTTTTACACCTTAATTCTTCACTTATTAGCATAATTCCAATGAACACTTCATTTCCTAAGTTTACTTGTATAATATTCTATTACATATTCTTACTAAAAATTTCAACTTTTAATATTTGGTAAGTTATACATTATGTCTTTTAGAATGTAATTGAATGTTCCACAAGTTTCTCTTATTTATTTAAGCTAACAAAATGTTCAATAGTTACATTTCTTAATTTCCCTATCCTTTGATTTACATATCACAATTTCCCATCTCATATATATTTCATTAATTATTTAGCTTCCAATTTCTTATTTTCCTCAATTCAGAAGTTTCCAATTATTAATACAGTCAAGATTTCATTCATGGCAATAATTGAAAGCTATTAATTATCAAAAAGTTTTAAGAACTAAATCCCGAATTCATTTCAGTCATTTAGAAAATAATATATATATTTATATCCTTTATAGTTCAAATCATATTTAGGGATTCAAAATCAAGATTTATTTATCAAAACAAATGTGTAGTAAAACTACTACAATGGTCTTCCCACTTTGAAACTCGAAAATGAACGTCGATGATGCGTGCACTCATCACCGAAATTATTTTCCAGCGATAGAGAGGGGAGTACATAATTTATTTCCTTTCAAAATTACTTTAAAACCCTTCTTTCAAATAATATTGAAATATTTATATCAGAAAATACTTCCAAATAATACTAATATTATATTCCAAAATCTTTTGAAAGAAATTTCCAAAATCCCGGAACTTAAGTTCTAAATTCCCAATTTATATTTACTTTATTTGTAAATCCTATTTTTCAATCAATATTTATAAAATTTCTCTACCTAACAAACAACATATCACATCCAACTATATCATTTATAAAATTTATTATTTTATATACAAAATATATAATAGGCAAAATTATTTCATTTACCTATATTTCAAAACAATATTGTGTCGGTTTGTCCTATTAAGTGTTTAGAAATTCCTATCGATGCCATAGCGTCCAATGTACCGACCAGAATTTATAAATACTAAATAGAACAAATTAACACAGTACAAAACCTTTTATAACACTAACAAATACAATATCTCATATATATACACTCAACGACTCATTCTAGGCTATTACCACCCTATTCTATATGAGTTAGACCCCACAAAGCTAAGGTTATCGCTAAACCAAAGATCTGATACCAAATGTAAAGACCCACCTTTTTGGATGGTTTAAATCAACGATAAACCACACACATTAGACTCAAACCATTCAAAAGGTAGATTTTTATGGGGTAAATAAGAAAAAGCAGAGAAAGAAAGAAAACAAAACACAGAATCTCACAGCGGAATGACAAAATATAATAATCAAATAAACAGTTCATGAAGCTGTTTTACAAATAGCATTTGATTACACATTTACAATACAGAATAAGAGTACATACATCAGTAATAAATAAGTAATGCAGCGGAATAAATGAAAGAAATAATAGTAAATCTTCGTCTTCGTCCTCCAAAATCAATCTTCGATACAATGAAAAGCTCAGACTGACCCGAGCGAATTGAAAAGACAAAACACTCGAGTTTGAACTAAAAGATCTTATGTAAGTAAAATCAACAGTAAATAAATATGAGTGTAACGGCGTCATAGATGTTTACGAGGTTTGACATCTCCTATCCAGTGTCTACCGTGAGTGTAGTAACTTAAGAGATGTTCGAGATTTCCATCTCCTAAGGATCCGTTAAACTATCTACATACATAGTACAATACACTATTATAATAATGTCTACAGTAAAGTAAAGTATTAAAATAGCGTTAAGGCGTTACCCATATCTGAGGCAACCCTACCCTTAGTTGTCATTTATTTTGAATGACTCAATTTAGTTTAAAACTAAATTCAGGGTTGCACTCTTTCACAAACCAACTATATTTTTTTTCTATGTATATTTTCCTATGTGTTTCCAAAGATCCACTGGATCAATATAGAAATATAGATATACTACTTTGTAAAACTAATTTTGTGCTCATTTTAATTCTAATATCAGAGCATTTCTGTAAAGGGTATCTCAGTCTATATAAAAAAATAATAGTAATAAGACTGAGATTAAATCTCTGTGCAATTCCATTAGCCAATTCCCATTTATTTTCCTACACTTAGCATTTGTGTATTTGATATAACATGTGAACTAACTTGTAGTATTTAAATTTGCAAGGTTTGCTTTTTTAAACAGATGAGCTGTGAGCTGTGCATGCTTCTGTGCACCTGTGTGCACATAGTCATGTACAGCTGTTCTCTGCCTACCTTAGTCTTCAGATAGACTAATTTGTTTTGGTGAGTTCCCTACACTAATTGATCATAATATACTAGTTTCATTCATTCATAAAATCATCAAACACATTTAAATTTGAGTTATTCCTTGTCTCATAAAATTTTTCTTCAATTTATATGTAGATGGATTCTAATTTTTAAAATAGTCTGATATGTATATTCTCACTACTGGTTTGAATAGGTTTAAGCTTCAGGTCTATGATTACTCGACTGCTAAATTCTTGGGAATTTGCATGCTTATAAATTATAATATAAACATATCTATCTTTGCCACTGAATATAGTTTCAACTCATGATACTTTTCCTTTTACTGGTAATGGTTCCATCACATAATGATCCCTAAAATCATTCATTACATAATAATCAAGCTCAACATACTGCAAATATTAATTACATATAAGTCTTTAAAATAAAACATAAGGAACATTCTTCAACAAAAGCCATATTTCAGTTGTTAGCAATTTCTTCCTAGCATCACATTTCTGCTCTTTTTACTTAGCTTCTTCATTACCTGCAGGCATCCCATGATCTGCCCTACCATGTAAGTGAAGCACCCATTTGATGCAAGCAACAAACAGGTCAGACTAAAGTCTGGTATGAGTAAATTCAATTGACAATACATAAGATTAATGGAGCTAGTTCCATATTACCTTTGTTTCAGAAGTTAAATGTTCTACTCAGATTATTAAACCACTTTTTCATGTTCACATTTTTAAGTATCCTTACAGTGAAATGAGGGTACTGCTAAATACATGTATATGTGCTCAGACTAATTCCTTAACAGAAATCTTTATTTTAAAAATTCATAGCAGCCATCATGCAAATCACACAGGCATTCCCAAACATGAACAAGCAACATCCATATCATTAAGCTAAAGTGCCAATATGAGACTGCATATCAAGACTCCCGTATACTTTCAGCATTTATACATTTTGCATGTATATTCACTTCATGTTATTCATTTCAAAAGGATCCAGTATCACATTTTATGGTTGCATTGGTGCACATTGCCTGGAACTGCTTCTTACTTTCCAATGCACTATAAACTTTTTGGACATGATCATGCCATGTGCAAACTCACACCCCAACCTTGGTGCAAGCCAACCACTATGCCATACCCACTTCCCTCTTACCCAACCTGATAGAGGTGACCCATGTCCTTAGTTTAATTACTAAGTTCTCTCCATAATTCTTATGCAGAATTATGCCCAACACTGTTTTATCCCTAATCACTACATACTAACAGTTTTTATACATCCATCACATTAAAGTGTATTTTCTTATTACTTCAACCTTATTTCCAGAGAACATCCAATGATAAATCAGGATTCAGCACATGAAAATTCCATTGCATCCCAACCATCTTTTCAGTTGCAAGACATAAGCCAGAGGACCACTTCCTCTTACTGCCTTGCACCTTACTTTTTATAAATTTATGCTTAATCCTAAAACATTTCCTAGGTACATAAACATCTAAATTACCATCAATTTATCCTTAAATATATCATATATGAACAATCAATCATAGGTTAAGTGACAACCAAGGAATACAAGACACATATCTTCAGAAACAACAGAAAAGGATTAGACTAAAAATGCAAGCAAAACTTCAAACAGGATTAGAATAAATTAAAGGTCAAATGGCTGCCTTCCATAGGTCTTAATGCCTTGCCAAGTGAGGATTTACTCACCATGGTTCTTCTTCCTAAGCCTTGATTTAAGTCTGCCATTGACCTCCTAACTGCTTCCTGCCTTCTCTTTCTTTTCTATGTTTTGTTTTCTGGTTTTTCTCATGTGCACCCGTAGGAGGTGATGAGGTATATAGTGGAGTTATTAGGGTTTTACGGTTAGTTAGGTAATTTATTTTCATCAGAAATCCCATTATTATTTCTGATCTCACCGAACAGCTCACCCTCTCCACTTTCCCTCCTTACCATTTTTCCCTTTTTCCTTGTCTTAACTATTTTTGGCAATTTTCTTTACACACTTTATGTATGATTCTGGCTTGGCATTTTCTGATTTTAATTATGCATAAAAACTTATGTGTCTAACCAAATGTGTGTGTATCAATTAGTTATTATATTTTCTACCCATGCATGGTGCAATGTTTATTATATATATATATATATATATATATTTCTTTAGTTTATTTAAATTAGGACTAAGACTGCCTAGGTTATTTATAAATTATAATTGGGTTAATGTAGCTATACTAATAGGTCATGCACTCATTTACTTTTGCATTTACCAACAGGGCCTCTACATACTAATTTTTCCTTGCTCAGGTAGTATACTGGAATAGTGTGCACGTGCACAAAGACATGCATATTTATCTACACACCATTGTTTTTCAGAGAAAAGAAAATTTTTGTTTTTCAACTAACTAACTTTCTTTTGCAAAGTATGTAACCTATATATATATAAATATACTTAAATTATGGGCTGTCACATACACCCCTCCTTTAAGAAATTGTGTCCCACAATTTAACATTTCTTAATTCAACTAAAGCATATATCAAGCAAGCACATTCAACATTGAATACTATGTTTAATTAACTAAATGTAAGCATAAATGATAAATTACCTTTAATTTAATTGTCAGTTGCAAATAGTTGAGGGTACTGGACTTTTATCTTGTCCTCAACCTCCCATGTGCAATCATTAGGGTCTAGACTCCACTGGACCTTTACCAATTTAATAGTTTTATTTCTTAATTTCTTATCTTCTTTAGCTACAATGCCCACTGGCTTCTTCTCATATACTAAATCTGGTCTGACTTCTACTGGGTTTTGTGGCTGAATCACTGAAGCTTCATCATGTACACATTTTCTCAATTGTGATACATGAAATACATTATGTATTCCACTCATTTCTTCTAGAAACCTCAACCAGTAAGCCATCTTTCCTATTCTTGCTATGATCTCATATGGCCCTATGTATCTCGGGGTTAGCTTCCCTGCCTTACCAAACCTCAACACCTTCCTCATAGGTGAAACTTTCAAGTACACATAATCTCCTACCTCAAATTCAAGTGGTTTCCTTCTTTTATCTGCAAATGATTTCATTCTGTCTTGTGCTGCCTTCATTCTCTGTTTGATCAGTGTGATCTTATTATTTGTTTCTTTCACATGATCTGGTCCTAACATCACCCTATCACCTACCTCTAACCAGCAGGTAGGTGACAAACAAGGCCTCCCATATAGAGCTTCATAGGGAGCCATCCCTATACTACTCTGGTAGCTATTGTTGTAAGCAAATTCTGCTAAATGAAGGTAGTCTTCCCAATTACCACCATGGTCAAGTACACAGGCTCTAAGTAGATCCTCCAAAAATTTATTAACTACTTCTGTCTGGCCATCAGTTTGGGGATGGTAGGCTATGCTCAAGCACAACTCAACCCCCATTGCCTGTTGAAAACTACTCCAAAACTTTGATGTGAATATGGTGTCTCTGTCACTAATGATAGTGGTAGGAACTCCATGTAGTTTTACGATTTCTTTCATGAAAATTTGTGCCAATTTTGGTGCATTTCTATCACTCTTTACTGGTATGAAGTGTGATGATTTAGTCAACCTATCTACCACCACCCAAATACTGTCATTACCTCTCTTTGATCTTGGCAAACCATCAATGAAATCCACTGATATGCTTTCCCATTTCCACCTTGGAATTTCCCGAGGTTGCAACAGTCCACTGGGTCTTTGGTACTCAGCCTTGACTTGTTGGCAAGTCATGCATCTTGCCACATATTCACCCACACTCCTTTTCATTCCTTTCCACCAATAACTCCTCTTTAGATCATGATACATTTTAGTACCACCTGGATGTATGGTGTACTTAGACTTGTGATGGACATCCATGATTTTTCTTTGTAGTGCTTCTGTGCCAGGCACACACAGTCTTCCCTTGTATCTCAAAAATCCTTTTTCATCCAATTCAAACTTATCAATATTTGAACCATTCCTTAATAGTTCCTTCTTCTCTCTTAGGAATGCATCCATGTCTTGAGACTGATTAACTTCTTCCACTAAGTCTGATTTTATTGTGATGAGGCTGAGCTTGCCATAGTGCTCCATGTCCTCATCTATCACCATAATTTGCTCTTCCACACTTTGCACTTCCACATCAGATAGTGCCAATAACATTTTAAACTCCTCTATCATCAATGTAGCTAACTTGGCATGTTGCATACTCAATGCATCTGCCACTTTATTTGCTTTTCCTGGTGTGTACATAATGTCCAAATCATAGGCAGCAAGGAATTCCACCCACCTATGTTGTCTCATGTTCAAATCTTTTTGAGAAAATAAGTATTTCAAAGCTTTGTGGTCAGTATAAAGCTCAAATTTTGCTCCTAATAGGTAGTGCCTCCAAAGCTTTAATGCATACACCACAGCTGCCAATTCCAAGTCATGTGTTGCATACTTGGTCTCACTTGGTTTCAATTGCCTTGATGCATAGGCTATTACTCTACCATCTTGCATAAGAACAGCCCCTATACCTGACCCACATGCATCAGTGTACACTACCAGATTATCATTGCCTTCTGGGATTTTCAGCACTGGAGCTTCCATCAATGCTTTCTTCAATTGGTTGTATGCCCCTTCACACTTCTCAGTCCATAAGAAAGGTTGGTCTTTCCTTGTTAGCTTAGTTAATGGGGTTGCTATTTTAGGAAAGTCTTTTATAAATCTTCTGTAGTATCCAGCCATGCCCATGAATGATCTTATCCCAGTAACATTGCTTGGTCTCTTCCATGCTTGCACTGCCATGACCTTGCTAGGGTCTACTGAAATTCCTTCTTGAGAAATTATATGGCCTAAGAATTTTATTTCATTCTTCCAGAAGGAACATTTTGCAAACTTGGCTTTAAGGCCTTGTTGCCTTAGTCTACTTAGTACCATGTGCAAATGTTTCTCATGTTCATTGGCTGACTTAGAATATATTAATATATCATCAATGAAAATCAGTACAAATTTATCTAAATAGTCTCCAAAAATCCTATTCATTAAATCGACAAAATAGGATGGTGCATTGGTCAAACCAAATGGCATTACTAAGTATTCATTCAAGCCTTACCTGGTGTTGAAAGCTGTATACTTAATACTTTCTTCTTCCACTTTCATTTGATGGAAGCCAGATGCTAAGTCAAGTCTGGAAAATACCTTAGCACCATTTAATTGATCAAAAAGATCATCAATTCTAGGTAGAGGGTATTTGTTTTTGATGGTGACTGAATTTAGTTCCCTATAGTCTATGCACATTCTCAAGGAACCATCATGCTTTTTAACAAATACTACTGGTGATCCCCAGTTTGAACTGCTAGGCCTAATGAATCCTTTTTGCTCTAATTCCTCTATTTGCTTCTTCAACTTAATTAGTTCTTTAGGACCCATCCTATTTGGTTTCTTAATGATAGGGCTTGTCCCTGGTTTAAGTCTTATTTGAAATTCTACTGGTCTATTATGAGGGATACCATTCACTTCACCAAACACATCAGTGTATTGGTTAACTATGGGTATCTTTTCTAGGCTTGATTCAACTTCACCATTGTTCAAGTTGAACATCCTGCCCATACCCCTAGCTTTTGCTACCTCAAACATGACCAAAATTCTTTTGCCATCAGGAAGTTGTAATGAGATTGTAGAATTTCCTAAATTAATAATAGCATGAAATCTTTTTAACCAATCCATCCCTAATATGATATCCAACTTAGGGTAATTTAGCACATATAATTCTGAAATAAAGATGTGACCACCCACACATATTTCTACTTGCATGCATTTCATGTTAGTAATACAGGAACTTCCTATGGGACTATCAATATGCAATGGTTTATCAACAAGAATACATATCAATCCTAGTTTCTGAACTATGTCATAAGAAATAAAAGAGTGGGTAGCTCCTGTGTCATAAACAACTGATATGGGTATGCTTTTAATAAATAATATACCTTCCACTTGGCTGGGTGCCTCCATTGCCCTGCCTTTCCCCTCAAGTACAGCTACCCTTGCCATTTCTGGACACTGCCTTTTCATATGCCCCTCTTTACCACAGTTGTAGCACCTAAGAATAGTTGACTTGGGTGCTTGGAATTTGGTCTTTATATGGCCTTCCTTTCCACAGTTGTAACAGATCACTTTAGGTTTCTTACTGTCAGAGCTTGCCACCTTACTTCCTTCTTTTTTCATTGCTTCTCCCTTCTTCTTCTCATATGGGTGTGCTCTATTCTTCCCTTTCTTGCTATTTCTGAAATTCTTAAATTTTTCCCTGGCATTATCATGCTGCTCAAATGATAATGTCAAGTCCATAACTTGACTAAAGGTTCTGTCTTTGTAGGGTAACATGGCTCTACTCAATCCAGCATTCAACCCCTGAATGTACCTTGCATTCCTTGAAACTTCATCTGGGATTAATACTGCTCCATACTTGGACAACCCTTCAAAATTTTGAGTGTATTCAGTGACACTCATAGATCCTTGCCTAAGTTTAATAAACTCCTCAAGCAATGAAGCTTTTGCTGAGGCTGGGACAAATCTGGCTTCTAACATTTCTTTGAACTGATTCCATGTGATCTCTTGCTCTTGCCTACCTGCAATGATCACTTCCCACCAATCCAAAGCAAGGCCTTTTAGTTGTCTTGAAGCTATTTGCCTTCTTCTCTGGTCATTAACCTGCATATCTGCAAAGATCCTCTCCACTGTTCTTAGCCATGTCTGGACACCCATGACATTTTCTGTGCCATCAAAGCTACTGCCTCCTAAATGTGTATATGTTTTAAGCAATTTGGACAGCTCCTCATGAGGATTATCTACTCTAGGTGCCATCCCATCCCTTAATACTCTAACAAAATCTTGCATGTTAATCATTGGGGGATCAGTGGCCATTCCAGTTGCCTGTTCAACATGTTTGTCCTCCCTTTCTCCAGCAGCCTGGGGATTGCTCCTAACTGTTCTGGGTCTCTATTGAACATTTCTAGTATGGTTAGTTCTACTTCCTATTCACTACTTCACTTTAAACTAGTAGTGAACTCATTCATACATAATAAATAAAACAACCAATGCAAACAGTACAAACAATGCACACAGATTCAACTAAGTATTTGTATTGGCTATGTATTTAATAACACAGCTCTGATACCAACCGAGGCAACCCTACCCTTAGTTGTCATTTATTTTGAATGACTCAATTTAGTTTAAAACTAAATTCAGGGTTGCACTCTTTCACAAACCAACTATATTTTTTTTCTATGTATATTTTCCTATGTGTTTCCAAAGATCCACTGGATCGATATAGAAATATAGATATACTACTTTGTAAAACTAATTTTGTGCTCATTTTAATTCTAATATCAGAGCATTTCTGTAAAGGGTATCTCAGTCTATATAAAAAAATAATAGTAATAAGACTGAGATTAAATCTCTGTGCAATTCCATTAGCCAATTCCCATTTATTTTCCTACACTTAGCATTTGTGTATTTGATATAACATGTGAACTAACTTGTAGTATTTAAATTTGCAAGGTTTGCTTTTTTAAACAGATGAGCTGTGAGCTGTGCATGCTTCTGTGCACCTGTGTGCACATAGTCATGTACAGCTGTTCTCTGCCTACCTTAGTCTTCAGATAGACTAATTTGTTTTGGTGAGTTCCCTACACTAATTGATCATAATATACTAGTTTCATTCATTCATAAAATCATCAAACACATTTAAATTTGAGTTATTCCTTGTCTCATAAAATTTTTCTTCAATTTATATGTAGATGGATTCTAATTTTTAAAATAGTCTGATATGTATATTCTCACTACTGGTTTGAATAGGTATAAGCTTCAGGTCTATGATTACTCGACTGCTAAATTCTTGGGAATTTGCATGCTTATAAATTATAATATAAAGCTAAACATATCTATCTTTTCCACTGAATATAGTTTCAACTCATGATACTTTTCCTTTTACTGGTAATGGTTCCATCACATAATGATCCCTAAAATCATTCATTACATAATAATCAAGCTCAACATACTGCAAATATTAATTACATATAAGTCTTTAAAATAAAACATAAGGAACATTCTTCAACAAAAGCCATATTTCAGTTGTTAGCAATTTCTTCCTAGCATCACATTTCTACTCTTTTTACTTAGCTTCTTCATTACCTGCAGGCATCCCATGATCTGCCCCACCATGTAAGTGAAGCACCCATTTGATGCAAGCAACAAACAGGTCAGACTAAAGTCTGGTATGAGTAAATTCAATTGACAATACATAAGATTCATGGAGCTAGTTCCATATTACCTTTGTTTCAGAAGTTAAATGTTCTACTCAGATTATTAAACCACTTTTTCATGTTCACATTTTTAAGTATCCTTACAGTGAAATGAGGGTACTGCTAAATACATGTATATGTGCTCAGACTAATTCCTTAACAGAAATCTTTATTTTAAAAATTCATAGCAGCCATCATGCAAATCACACAGGCATTCCCAAACATGAACAAGCAACATCCATATCATTAAGCTAAAGTGCCAATATGAGACTGCATATCAAGACTCCCGTATACTTTCAGCATTTATACATTTTGCATGTATATTCACTTCATGTTATTCATTTCAAAAGGATCCAGTATCACATTTTATGGTTGCATTGGTGCACATTGCCTGGAACTGCTTCTTACTTTCCAATGCACTATAAGCTTTTTGGACATGATCATGCCATGTGCAAACTCACACCCCAACCATGGTGCAAGCCAACCACTATGCCATACCCACTTCCCTCTTACCCAACCTGATAGAGGTGACCCATGTCCTTAGTTTAATTACTAAGTTCTCTCCATAATTCTTATGCAGAATTATGCCCAACACTGTTTTATCCCTAATCACTACATACTAACAGTTTTTATACATCCATCACATTAAAGTGTATTTTCTTATTACTTCAACCTTATTTCCAGAGAACATCCAATGATAAATCAGGATTCAGCACATGGAAATTCCATTGCATCCCAACCATCTTTTCAGTTGCAAAACATAAGCCAGAGGACCACTTCCTCTTACTGCCTTGCACCTTACTTTTTATAAATTTATGCTTAATCCTAAAACATTTTCTAGGTACATAAACATCTAAATTACCATCAATTTATCCTTAAATATATCATATATGAACAATCAATCATAGGTTAAGTGACAACCAAGGAATACAAGACACATATCTTCAGAAACAACAGAAAAGGATTAGACTAAAAATGCAAGCAAAACTTCAAACAGGATTAGAATAAATTAAAGGTCAAATGGCTGCCTTCCATAGGTCTTAATGCCTTGCCAAGTGAGGATTTACTCACCATGGTTCTTCTTCCTAAGCCTTGATTTAAGTCTGCCATTGACCTCCTAACTACGGCCTGCCTTCTCTTTCTTTTCTATGTTTTGTTTTCTGGTTTTTCTCATGTGCACCCGTAGGAGGTGATGAGGTATATAGTGGAGTTATTAGGGTTTTAAGGTTAGTTAGGTAATTTATTTTCCTCAAAAATCCCATCATTATTTCTGATCTCACCCAACAGCTCACCCTCTCCACTTTCCCTCCTTACCATTTTTCCCTTTTTCCTTGTCTTAACTATTTTTGGCAATTTTCTTTACACACTTTATGCATGATTCTGGCTTGGCATTTTCTGATTTTAATTATGCATAAAAACTTATGTGTCTAACCAAATGTGTGTGTATCAATTAGTTATTATATTTTCTACCCATGCATGCTGCCATGTTTATTATATATATATATATATATATATATATATTTCTTTAGTTTATTTAAATTAGGACTAAGACTGCCTAGGTTATTTATACATTATAATTGGGTTAATGTACCTATACTAATAGGTCATGCACTCATTTACTTTTGCATTTACCAACAGGGCCTCTACATACTAATTTTTCCTTGCTCAGGTAGTATACTGGAATAGTGTGCATGTGCATAAAGACATGCATATTTATCTACACACCATTGTTTTTCAGAGAAAAGAAAAATTTTGATTTTCAACTAACTAACTTTCTTTTGCAAAGTATGTAACCTATATATATATAAATATACTTAAATTATGGGCTGTCACAATATCCCCCATAACACATTTTATATATTCCCATAGTCCATACAGTACCGTAAGCTCCTTCGTAAACTGGAGGTTTACCCAGAGGGCACTCCAAAGGTATGGTACAAAACAAACTCGTGCAAGGCACGATAGGACATGTGAACACGACACTCGAGGCAATGCCAGGGTAGCACTCTACAGTTTTGCAGAATCGGACAGGTGGTAACGCATAGTAGCTACTACCGCCCACCTCGGAATACACTCCCATAATCAAAATCGAGGGTGGCCACCAAATCAATCATAAAGTCATAATATGGTGTTGAAGAAGCATGTCCGATCGGAGGAATGACCTCACTTGGCCTAGGTACAGCTCCTGTTTTAGTCACATCTAAGCTGACTCATGGGAGTCCTGGCTACATAAATACCTCATACAAAATCGTTCGCCAAACCATCCTACTTCATTTCTGGAATCTCCACCACGTGCACAGTTGTTAAAGTGGTTTTCGGTACTGGCAGAGAGTATGACAATATCCGATCCCGGTCTCTTTAACAACCAACCGCTTATTTCACACCGGATGGTTCTTTTATATTTCCAAAACTGATTTATAATTTATATCAAAATATCATATTTTCAAAACCATATCATTTTCAAAATCATATTTACTTTCGAATTTATATCACATTTGAAATCATATCACTTCCGAATTCATATTTCCAAAAATAGATTAAATCCTCATTTAAAATCATATTCCTCAAATATGTCATTTAAATCCCTACTTATGTTATAACATCGTTTAATTGTATTCTACTTAAAAATCAAGGATTTAAATATAAAACTTCCACTTTACAAAACTTGAAATTCAAAAAATAGTTTAGGCGGTTTAAAATAGTTTAAGATAGTTTAAAATAGATTAATATAGTTTAAAATAGATTAAAATGGATGAATATAGTTTAAATAGATAAAAATAGATTAATATAATTTAAAATGGATTTAAATAGTTTAATATAATTTAAAATAGATTAAATAGATTTAAAATAGATTAAAATGGGTTAAAATACTTTAAATAAATTTAAAATATATTAAAATACTTTAGAATTTCGATTTAAACCAATTTCCAATTCCAACCTTCAAACTTGGGTTTTCAAAGTAATTCAATTTATATAAATCAGTTTCCTTCAAAATATCATTAATCCAATTCAAGATTTAAGGGTTTTAAAATCGTTTAATTTAACCAATCCGGTGTCCGTATATAATTTTCTACTCTATGGTCAAGTGATACAGATATTTATCATTTCAATCCACAAAAAATTTAAATTTACGGGTATATATTATTTCAACCCGCAATCCCAAATTCCAAATCAATGAAAATCGCTTGGGTTTATCATTTCAACCCATAACGATTTTCGCCTATTCTATAAGATCGTTCGGGTATGTTTCATTTCAACCCATAGAGATTTTCTAACAATAACTAAGGGAACTTGCAGTGTTATAACAATATAAATATAACATCAAATCGTCCAATATCAACAATTAAACATACATCACAATCATCACCCGAATCAACCAATAAACATCCATAGATAACCACTAACAGGTATTGAATTGAGAATTAAATTCAATATTAAATTAAACGATGATTAAATGCAATAAAAGTTAAATTTAACTAGAATGATAATTTAATTATACCAAACATCAACCAATCAATTCCAAATCACATCATAAATTCAATTTAACTAACATAAGATAATTTTGTAGTTGTGAGTGGGTTAAAACACTCACCTTTGATTTATAGTCGATTTAAATCCAATAAAAGCCCCAAATTCCAATAGAAGAAATCGCGCGTGAATCGGAGTTTATATGCAAAAGATATTCATTTTATAAGAAATATTATTAAAATAATAATTGGTACACGTTTAAATAAAAATAAACAAAGTTCAATACTTACGTTTTTCTCATGATAGGCTTCAGGCAAAGATGGAAGAACAAACTAAGATGAGGGCATGACATGTTGGAAAAAAAGGATGAAACTCATGTTTCATAAATGAGAGCTTTTGAATTGCAAGTTCACATTAAAATGATTTGGGGAAAGGAAGATTTGAAATGGAGATCTAAACATAGGAAATGAAGCGGCGACAAAAAAAATGAAGGAACGATTATAAAAACGTGAACAATTAGCTGATGAGATTATAACTTCAGCAAAGAATAATTTGAACTAAATGAATATGAGGTGTCAAGAGATACAAAGCGTAAAAGAAGAAATAAAGTGGCAGGCTATTTAATAATAAAGATATGAAGGTGGAGGGACAAAAATGAATGTCACGTTTCTAAAATGAAGGCTTTAGGAAATATATGCTACCAAAATAAATAAATAAAATATGAGGTGGAAGAAGGCTATAGGAAAACAAAATGAAAAGAAATGAAGTAGCTGTAGAAATATGAAATGAGATGGAGAAAACAACAAACTCATATATTTTTTACTTTAGGAATTGGAGGTAGGACATGGTGTAAAAAGGTGAAGAAAGGTTAAATAAAAAAATATATGTATACATATAAAATGAAACTCACGTTTGAGAAGACGTAGCTTTAGGAAAAAGAGGAAGGAAATAAACGAAAATGAAGAAACAACAAAAATGAGGAAAGAAATGTGGTACGTATTAAATAATGATGAAGGAATGCACGGACCAGATGTACACTACCAACGAACCTTTGGAATTCAAATTTCAAACTTATGTCTTCTCTTTATTACTTTCCTTAACTCCCATTAACTCATAGTTACACATATTTAATTTTACATTACACACAATAAATAAAATTAAATTCATTACACAAATTTGTGTAATTAATTAAGGCAATATACAACATTAAGAACTTTTCGTTTCTCTCTCTGTGATTAGATTAGGAATTTAAACAAACATGTTAACATTTCGATTAAACATTTTACTAGGAATGCATTAACATACATTAAACAAATATGACAGCATAAATGAGGTAATATAAATAGGTGTATAATATATATATGTGTGTGTGTGTGTGTACATCTTTATCTCCACTTATAGTTTACATTCATAAATAAAAGGTATGCTACTACTCCACATAAGGAGGCAATGTATGTAAGAGTAAATTAGAAGAGCGAAGATGGAATGGTAAGTTATGTTGCAATTAAAATCTAATCAAGTCTAAGTGAAAAGGAAATAGTCAAGTGTAAATCTATTTTACCCCTTTACAATCTCCTATTAACATTTAATTAAAACCATATGCGATTTCAAACCTAAATATTCCTTTTATATATATATAATTGGATCTGAATATAAGTTTATATTTAGGTACAAACATATATGAAGTAAACCAACACTAAAATTAGAAACATGAATTGAATTAATTGGAAATAAATCTCACAATTTAAATTTATTTCAATATACGTCTACAATTAACGTCTTCTCTCTTTTTAATTAAAAGGTTCCAATCACATTAATTGCCATTGATTTCTAAGTTAAATTTTAAAAGAGAAATGTGACAATTCAATTCCTTTTACAGTAATTTAACATATTTATGAAATTATTGTATAAAAACCAAAAGCTATTAATTTCTTGTTAAATAATTGATTTCTTGTTCCTGTAATTAATCTGTAAGCTAAAATACATTTCAAACAAATAAACATATGTTTACTCCTTTACCTAACTTATTCATTTTTATTCTTTTATTTTTGATTTAAATGTTCTCATATTAGATCAACTATTACCTTATGAATTTATTCAACATAAGTTTTCATTTTATTTCACTCAACTCTATAGTTAACATCTTTTCTAATATTAACTGCAATATTTAATTACATTTAATTTCATTGATTTTCAAATTGATTTCAACGGATTAAATAATAAGATGATAAGTAAAACAATATTTACATTTAAGTAATTTAAACACATTTAAAAAACACATTTATAAATCAATTCAGTGTTGAATATTACACTAATTACAGTGTTCAATTTCAACTGTAATTAAATCCTATTAATTATATTTTAATTCCAATAAATTGATAAAATTTGATTTCAATCTTTTATTCAATCATTTATTGTCAAATGGGTAAAACTAACACTAATTTACGTTTTATTACCTTAATATTCTATAGTTATTGTCTTAATTCACATTAACGTAACATTTAATGCAATTTATTTCTAATTTGATTTCAACAAGTTAAACAAATAGGTAACAAATAACAATTGTCACCTTTAGCTTAATTTAATCATATTTATAAGTTGATTGTCTACACAAATGTTATAATTATTTGCACAACACTAATTTTTATTCAATTACAATTTATTACATACTATTTCATTAACTAATACAACGTTTAAATTATCAATTACTCTTTTAATCCAATTATCAATTAATACACACATTATTTCATCAATTAATATAACATTTAAATTTATTCCTTATTTCAAATTTATAATCAATTATAACTTACAATTACTTGAGATTACATTCAAATGGTCATCTATTACATTAATTTACATTATTAAACTTCATTCTAGTTAGTTTTCCCATTCCTCTATCATAAATTTTATTTCTTCCAACATTAAATTACATAATCTTATTAAATTAACTATTTTAATTATCGAAAATTACGGGTCGTTACAGTTACAATACATCAAAAAACTCCTCGTTTAAAAGAAACTCCTGTCAAAACTTATAACATTACTCCAACAAATTTATGCAAGCCAAGACCATCAAACCAAGATCAGATTGATACTCCAGCTCATCCAAGTTGGTCTCCACTAAAGGTGTTAGTTAAAGAAACAAGGGTTCGGCCGAATTTATAGGGTCTACAACAAATTAGAAAGTCCGACCACTTCAACAAAAATTAAGATTATGATAACATTTCATCTAAATTATTTGCTTGATATTGTAATTTCATATATATATATATATATATATATATATTGTTGTATGAAAGTTGTTTTATTTTTAAAAAACGGTATATTTTGCAAACAAAGACCGAAAATGTCTGTGGACAAACTAACAGACATCTGTCAATGGTTTCGGGAAATTTTTTCCTGAAACCACAGACGTCTGTGATAACCCCACAGACGTTTATGACTTGTTTCAGGGAAATTTATCCTTAAAACCACAAACACTTATGGTGCCCCCACAGACGTCTGTCATCAGCCTCGGGTTTAATCTACTACAGCCCTATATATTCATTTTTTACCCCCTTTTAGTTATTTACCAAACTATCTTTAAATCTACACTAAAACCCTAGTTTCTAAAGCTCTAATTACTCAAAAATGGCTCCTGCGGCAAAGATTCCCGTTAACAAACGATCAAAGAAAGTTTTAATCTTCATCTTCTCAAACCCCGTAGTCACCGATGCCCACATTCAAAAGTGGCTTTGAAATAGCACAATTTCTAACAAGAGATTTGAAGAGCTAAAACAATCATTCCGGCCATTCTACAGATTGTGCAAGTTTGGCGAATATGGAATTCAAGAACTCACCATCGCCTTCGGCTGTCGAGATTTAATCAATTCTGAAAAAAACGAGGTACAAATTTATCAATTGGCAATCTTTCCTTTTTAGCTAACTAATGTAGTAATGATATCCAATCTCCTAAAAATGACGAAGGTTGGTTATGTACAAGTGTTTACGGTCGTATTTTGAAATTAGCATAAACACAATTAGTTGTATACTAGATTGTTCCTCATCTAGACTCGATTTAGAAGAAATTCCGGACCAGATAAATTTACCATGTGATGAAATAACACATCAAATTTGGGAGGATAGAATGCCATAGTGGAAATCTGTTTATTTACGCCTAAAAGCTAGGTTATTAAATCGTATGACAATCAATACGATAATTCCCCGTTTAGAAAGTCATGAACAAATATACGAAAATGCTCACAAAGCCCTCTATGCTATATTTGGCGGGATACAAGTAAATTGGGCTAAGTTTATTCATGAGAAAATTAAAAGAATTTGGTCTCATCACTGACCATAATTATATATGCATCATATATTATGTGTCTCTTACATGGTCTCGGGCACCTTCTTATATTTCTCATTTTGAATACATCCCTGTCAAGGAGAGCGATATAATTTTTTTATCTTTAATGCACCTTCCCCAACGACCACCTCTAATCGTCTCGCTAACACAATGGACCATGCAACAGTAACAGCAAATGTATCTGGGTCCTCAACCTCCTTCTATTGCTCAACAAACTCATTCACCTCGCCCTTCATAGCAACCTGGCTCCTCTAGTCATACTACCGAACATTATTCCGATTCGAAAATTCAAGAAGCTCGCATTGAACCAATGCAAAACGAATCGATCCCTGATTTAACACTTAAAAATCAAAAGTTAATCAGGGTCAACCAGTGGGTTTTGAACATTAAAATGACTGGTTTGGAATGATCTTTTTCAACAGGAATGATAAAGGTGGAAAAAACTTTAGAAAAGATCGTCTCCACTTTTGAAAAAGTGATAAGAAAAGTACATGGCAGATCATCTTCTCTTATCATCTTCTCCTTCACCTACACCACCTCCTCGAACTCAAACACCTATTTACCATGCTCATACTTCTCACGAAGCATCTTCTCAAGACAAAGGGAAGACTATTGAGTAAGAACAACCTGAAAAGAGGAGAAAGAAGATAGTGATGATATGTTGTTGTCCAACCCTCACCAATTTCACCATCAACATTACATGGCTTTCAAAGGACTTTCCATTCAAGAAAATGATGAATATAACGATCAAACTAATTAGCCACCAGCATACAAGCAAGATCCTTCAGCATACCGGGAGTATTATGGAAATTATGGCGGATTTTCATATTCTTCATACCAGTATCACTAGCTTATTTTATTTCCTCTTCTTCCTCTTTTTTAAACTATGTTATTTAACCTTCATTTCGTTTTGTATTAATTATGTCTCTTGTTAAAACTCGTATTTTTCTCCATAACTAATCTTAATTTTCTATTTTTGTTTGACATGTCTATGATTTTATATCTATTTTATATGTGCATAATTTCTTTTGTTTTGTTTTGATAATGACAAAGGGGGAGAAATATATGCATATACATAGGGGAAGACAAAACTAAGGGCAAGTAGTTTTTATCATAACTGGCGATTATATAGTTGTCATCGTCAAAAAGGGGGAGAATGTTAGAACCTCCATTCTATGGTTTCAATGACAATAACTATATAACCACATATATTATATATCTTATCAAGATTACATGTATATACTACAAGAGATCATTATGCTCAAAGATATTGGGACTCGAAGACAAACAAAGACTTATGAACCGTGCTATGATTAGTAAGGTTATACTAGTGTATTAAGAGTCTTAGATAAACATTGTAAGGTCTCCTTGAGTATATATACACACATAAATTCATATACATAAAATTAGCACTAATAACATTCAACATTAGCATTGAAAACTGTGATAATCAAATAAGGCCATCCACAGACGTCTGTGGAAAAGCCACATTGTGAATATTTCCACAGACGTCTATGGAAACTGGGGAAATTATTCCCTAAAGCCACATATGTCTGTGGAAAATCCATAGATGTCTATCATCTAGCAACTGCCCTAATATAAAAGGATGCTTCATTTCATATTGAATAATAACATCTCTTCTTCTACGGTTGCAGCCATTAAAACAAATAGAGTTTGTTTAACAGTAAAAACTCCTTATATGCATCTATTTAAACCTACATATACTTCAAAGATTGAAAATTGTAGAAATTCTATTCTCCTGATTTCTTATTAACTTTCAATTTACAAATTTTTGCATCTCTTGCTTACATAATCTCAATCTATCATAATCAAAATACCATTTCGATTAAACTACTTCCTGCAACTCAAAGTATTCACATTCATATTCTCAAAGGATATCATAGAAAGATTTATTCTATCAGTCAAAATCCACGTTATTTGGAACATAATTGTCAGAGAATTACTTTCGTATTAGCCTATTCCTCCAGGAGAAGTGAGGGTTAATTGGTCAAAGGAAATACCGAAGGGGAGCTTCAAGACTGGACGTAGGACGGGAGGTCCGAACCAGTACAAAATATTTTTTGTGCTCACTTTTATTATCTTTCTTGTTTATCTCTCTTTATTTACTCTACTTAGTATAATTATAAGTACATATTTTTACATTTGTATATAAGTTGCATTATGTAAGATCTTATACATTTTCAATCACTAAGTAGTAGTTTAGAGTATTCTGAGTATTTATGGAACGACCCATCTTTTCAATCCATAGAAGTCGACTCTAATACCTCTACGGTATTCACGTGCCAAATATCCAAGTGCATGAAAGATCGATACTTGGGTGAAAGAAAAAAAACAGAATAAAATCTCACATCATGACGAGTAATCTATAATATACATAGATCTTTACAAAAAGAAAACTTTTATATACATATATAATTTAGAGTAACTAACATATCATCAGCCTGGACAGTTATAACTACCCACCCTTATAATTGCTGATAAATACAAATAGGAAAAAGAAAATATAGGAATACATCTTGGAAGCATCTAGCTTGTCTCCTGCAGCTCCAAAGTGTCCAGCTAAATCTGGAAAATATGCTTAGGCTAACCTGAGCATTATAAGAAAATAACGCCCGGATCAGTTTGGTAAACCAACATGAGAAAACTCAAATCATTTGGATTCTTAATGTTATAAAAACATTTCAGAAATAAAGGTATCCCATAAGACCACGATGCACATAACCACGGGTGGGGCTTTATCTTATGATAACCAAATCATTTTTATTATAAAATCCAATGTTATGATAATGTCTAGGGTTGAAAAAAAAAATATAAAATATCTTGAATTGTTACATATAATTACATTCAAAAGTACAAGTTCTACAACTAAAATTGTAAGGCACGTATTGGAGAATGGATTCCAACATCACAAGGTAAGGGTCTACCTTCCATATAGTATACTTTTAGATAAAATATACTCGATGGCCGTATATGGACCCTGTGCGAACACAGAGCCAACTACCCCTTCAACATGTACTAGATTACATCAACCCTCGAGCACCAAGGCTGCAAACATTGCCCCACAGTCGCCCAACATGAACACAAAATCCAAAAATCTCGATCTAGATCGAGGAATGATGCTCCTAATGGTAGCTCACTACATAGCTCGGAGAGCATCCCTTGTTTTATCCATTACCGGATTGTGAGGCTTGTGAGGTTACACTTTTTCCTTTTCCCTCTTAGCAATTCCCACTTGGAATGCTAACACTCCCCTCCAAGCAATAATGCAACGCCAACATTAATCCATACAAGTTGTTCAGGATATGAACAAACTGAAGGTAATATTTCTACTGCATCCATTTTGGAATCACCCTTAGGAATAGTAGCAAGTAGCCCTTGCACTTCAAAGAATTCCATCTTTGATTACATCATCTCTAACCAGCCTTGAACCTCTTTCAAAGCATCGAACATGTATTGGTTTTGGAATCTCATATAAGTATGCTTCCACGCTTACCGGTCGCTCCAAAACCGGTCAATAATTTTCGATAAACTCATCTCCGGTTCTTTTGGAAATAAACAGACAATACATAAGAGCGGAGACCACCTCCTAACCATGTAAGCTAATGGATTTCCTTATCTTCTGTACTAGGAGAATAAAATTAGATTTATATGCATAGTACAACATCATTGAAGATGATTGTGCCATATAGCTCTGTTTTTCTCCTAAATATTTCTAGAGTTATATTTTGGCCAAGATTTTGATAGTCGGTTACTTAACTATCAAATAAACAATCATTCAAATCAGAGATTTAATTTCCTATGGAAACCACTAAGCCTCTTTAACTAATTCTTCCATTAATTAAAATCATTCTATCAATGACTAGCACATACCCAGGGAAAAGAAGAGAAAGACTAGGAAAAAAGCCGACGAAGGCATCAGTATATATGAATTTCCTATCCCAAGTGGTATCCCTAAAAAAATTCTTGTTCACTTCTCCAATATCACCCACTCTAGTAAGGGATAGACCCTGACCCTTAATGTGATAGAAAAGAAGCCTACTCTCACCTTTATCATCACTGACAAACTTGTGGTAATCATCACACTCAGGAGAATATCTCATATCAAAAGGGACGTGTATCCAAGATTGCTCATTAGATTTCCAAATAATAGTGTCAAAAGGAGGCACAATGACTGTAGATGGATTGACAACCACCTCAAGGTCCATAGAAGGAGCAGGAATACTAAAAATGAAAGGGACATGCCAGGGAGGAGAGAATACAAGAGAGGGCAAACTTTCGGGACCCGACTGTATCGAACAACAACCTCAGCATCTAGACCCTCAGCAATTCTGACTTTAACCATAGAAGGAAAAGACTTCTTAGGAGTGATTTCAATTAATGCTTTGGCATGCACCAAATGCTTCCTGGCCACAGTATTAGAATCAAAACAAATCACGTTGCCAATATGGTCGGTAAGCCAATCAAGCCCAATCATGGGTTGTAAAATAGAAGGGATGTGAGAAAATGCGCCAAATAAGAATGGATAAAACCTATTCCTTAGCCGTACCCATAGGATGGCTCTAAGAAGTGATAATGAAAGGCTTTCGTTCTATGAGAATATGATTAGCTTCTAGAACACGTTGTCTTTCTTCACTTCTCGAGAATTTGAAATATAACATATCATTATCAAAATGCACACTAAGGCCACCTTTGGGTTTCCAAACTTGACCTCACCGCTCTTTAACCACATGATATGCGGGGTTATTATCCAAGAAAAAATCAACCAAATAGTCAAACCAATAATCCATTTCCGCCTGTAAAACTTCGACCGGAGGTACCATCACTACGTTGACCTCAATGTTATTAAACAAACGGGAAGAGTAGACCCCTGTATAACATTGTAATTTAGTAAAGAGCGATGACCATTTATGAGCCGCAACAACGGGTAAGGTGACAAAACCTGGAACATCAGAGTTAACCTCAACATTTTCACAAGCATATGACGCGCAAACTAGATTTCAAGCCAAACTACTTTCTGCTGCATTACCAAGTACAACCAACCCAACAGCCATATCATCACCATTCTCACACTCATTACCAATAGCCAATACTCCGATGATGGGACGAGTCATGTCAAACCACTGGCCAACATCACCGGTGGTTACAGCCAATAATAAAAGAGATAATAGGGTTAACAAACCATGTGCAAGAGGCTGAACAATACTTGAGATTGGAGATGGAATAATTGGCTTTGATTTTTCAAAATCAGAAAAAATGTCTTGTAAAAAAGAAATAGGGAAAGAATGCAAACCAGGCACAGATGATGTTAGCAAAATTACCAGGGCAGAAAAACCGAATAGAGAACCAGATGCTTGAGGACCAGAGGCGACTTTGGATGGAGTAGAGAATGTTCGGCCAGATCTTGTAATCAAAGCAAACAAATAAGGCGACACAAGAACTTCACTCGGATGCAACATGGAAGATGGAGGAAATGAGCATGGGGTGGGGTCGTAGGAAGATAATGGAATAGAAGATGCAAGGAGGTGCAAAAAAGAAGAAAAGTTGCCTAAAATTCTCAGGCACGAAGGATATTTACGCATGCCATTTTATCTTGAATTTTACGCAGTTACACACTACGTTGATTTTAGGTTGGTTATGTCATTTGGGCTAAACCAATGTGTTGGCATATTTAGTGGATCTCATGGACCGTGATTAGAGTGGTCACTTGAGTAGGTTGTGCTTGTGTTCGTTGATGATACTTTCATCTACCCATGGACGGAAGAGGTGCACAAGACACGATTAATGATGAGATTTTGATGGTATCACTCTTGAAGGAGGGGTGTGAGATGCTTGGGTCATGTTTTTTTAGAGTAGGACGTCACTGTAGATCCTTTAGTTACAGCAGTTCGGAATCTGGATAGACCCAAGATAGCAGTATTGTTGACCTATTGTATGGGAGAGGATTCGACTTTTGTTTGAGACGTGAGGTATAGACATGCGTTAGTGAGTCTTACCGAGAGGTTTTGACGAGTACATTGATGGTACTCATTCCAGCAGGAATGAAGAGATGATAGTACGCACTTGCCTATGGTACTTAACTAGGTATGGTAGTGATGTCAAGAGGTAATATCCAACTCTTGGTTCGGAGTTGAAGGCGAAGAGTATGCTTCGGGGATTTGGAGGCACTGTTTGTTAGGAGAGGAGTTCAAACTGTTCGGTGATTCCATGTCATTGTAATATCTCTTCTCTGAGAGGATCTTAACCTTTGCCTGTAGTAATGGTTAGAGTTCCTAGCCTACTATGGTTTTGATATTTCCTAGAAGTTTTAAGAAAAATGTGCTGGTTTGGTATTTGAGTGGGAGATATACCAGTTTGGGAACGATATTTCTAGAGTGGGTATTACCCGAGCTTATCACTGGTTATGACTCCAGGACTCGATGAGCTTTGGCCGGATATGATGGCTAGTTTGATTGTTAGACCAACTTTGATTTAGCCGATTGGAACTAGTCAGAGGCATTAAACTAAACTAGTGGAGATCGTAGCTAAATTAAAAGAGTGAGTAGTGTCGGGAGAGGTGATGCAGTGCAGACCCAACCGAGGCTGCTGGTTCCGTAGAGATTGTTTGTTCTCAAGTAGTGGGAATGAATGTTTTAGGACTGCATCGATGGATTGCCTTTGACTGAGGATAGAGAGATGGCATTTGGGTTACAATCGACTGGTTGACAGATGATGTTAGATTTGGATTCCTTAAGTCTAGTAGTATGGCATCCATTTTTGTTGTGTTGCTTGAGGGGTGGTTGGTGTGATTCCATTATGTGCCAAGAGGATTAGAAGTGGCCTAAACCATTGTTCGATAATGAGTTTTGGGAGAACCTACAAGGGGTGTTTGGATATTTGACACTAAATGGATTAGATGATATCAAGACTAAACCATAGACTTGGAGACCTTATAAGTCTATTCGTGCCGGTAGATGTGATACAAATCAGGTTAGGAGGAGGTTGAAGGAGTAGTAGGTTTTAGTGGAATGAAAGTGAAGGTGATAGGGTATAGTAGACTGTGGGGAGCATGATGACCATTAGTTCGGAGCTCTTTAGATGATGAGACATTGTTTATATTGTCAGCTTTCTTTATGGATATCATATTGGATGTTTATACTAGATGATTTAGTATTCTGCATGCTAGGATAGGCATGGATGTTATTTTTAGATGTTAGATCTTATGTATGCATGTTTGATTTGATTGTTAGCATTTGAGATGATAGTTTATGTTATATGGTTGTTAGGCATGCGGGATAGTTATTATTTGGTATAGCATTCTTATGATTGCTATAGATGATGTAGTATAGTTAAAGATATGAGTTGTATACATATCTTTATTGTAGTAGAGTTTTTCGAACTTAGTCATCCAAAGGAGGTTCTACCGAATTTTTCCAGAATCTAACAGATTTTTAAGGACCATGGATTAAGAGAGGTTCTCTTAGCTTTGTGATTTTGGGGACGAAATCTTTTAAGGAGGGGAGAATGTAATGACCCGTTTTTCTAATGATTGGATATTTAAATAGTTTATTTAAATATTTAATCATTAATTAAATGAAGACCCAAAAATATAATTTTTTGCATACGACCGAATCAGGCTCGAGACCACTTCCGTTGAGTTCGGATTAACGTTGTGAATTAAAATGAGTATAAGGGTCGCTATATTTCAAGATCGGATGATCCGATGACTAAACGGTCTCGAAATAAACGAAATTAGCATCCCGGGATGCAGTATCTCATATGGCGGCAAGATTAGTACTGTTGGATCTGGAAAAATAAAGTGATGTATGTAGACGAGTTTCATGGCGATTGGACGCGTCGTGTGATCGTACGTACTGGAAACATGTGACTATTTATTTGAGAAATTAAATAAGTGGAATATTTTACTGTAAATACTCTTTGAATCCATTTTCCCTCCATCTCATTTTTAGCCATTTCACTGTTCATTCTTGAAGCCTGAAATTCATGGCCGATCCACTTCTAAAATTCATTTTTTCCAAAATACTCAACGATAAATCATACCGTTTGATTCGTTGAGCTCGAATTGATAAGGGCCTCGCTGTTGTGTGATCGATTTGGACTTTTGCGATGATAAGCCGATATCAACGTGAGGCCATTAATCTAGGGTTCCACTTGGTCAGATCTTGGAGCATGGATACGCATATCAGAGATTATCATCATGTTTCTATCATTGAGGCGCTTCTCTCTACCGATTTTGGTGTCGTCCGATCCACGGTAGCAGTTTCCACCCTTAGCCATAATGAGCAGGTCGAAATTTGAGTCTTGATGTCACGATTGTATAGAGGGAGGGGAGGTTCTTTTATGTGTTGCGAAGAGATCGACCAGTAGGATCCATTGGCGAAAACGATTCGAAGTTTCGTTGATTATCGAATAAGATATCAAAAATAGAAAAGATCGGATATGCACGGCGTATCTCATGTGCACGCGGCCTTGATTGAGGAAGAAGGATTATTGGCTAATTATGGTAATTAGTTAATTAGTTAATTAATTATTTGATTATCGATTTAATACTAAATCTTATATTTGCGATATCTTTTTCATACGAGGTCCGTATTGGACGTGGTTTCTTGCGTTGGGCTCATATTGGCGAGATTTGCATTTTGGCACTAGTTTGGACAGATTTGGACGAGCTGAGTGATATTGTCTCTCACTTTACTATGGTTGATTGTCTAGTATTATATTGACGCTTGGGAATAATTTTTGTTTTTAAACGTGATATTATTATTATTATTATACAGTAGCTATATTTTTATAAAGAATATATAATTATTTTAAAATGATTTATAAAGAATATCGCGTATTTTCCATCGTCGTGCCATAGTAAATTATTATATTAGATCTATTATTGATGTTATTTCCCACATGAATTGATATGGATGGATTATTTATGTTGTATGTATGTTGTTTTGGATGTTTGGATGTATGGATGCTTCAAATAGCATGATAGTAGGGTTCTTCGATCGAGAGTTTAGGTAGAGAGCATGATTGTGGATGGTAGATTGGATTGGAGTGAGGCTGAGGATAGTGGATTAGGTGGAGTGTTAGGCTCGTGCCCAAAAACTATAGTGAGCCCGTAGGATATGAATTCGTATCAAGTGAGTAGGGCTCGATGGATATGTTGGTGCATAGGGATTGTTGATGACTCGGATTGTTTTTTGTCGTGCTCGGAGCAAGGGTACTATATGCAAGTAGTAATCGAGGGCTGGTAGCGATGGTCATGTACCGTGGACCGCCTTAAGGGGGTCTAGTGTTAGGTGGTACAGAGGTAGTGTAGGAGACAACCGTGCAGGGTTTCAGACCAGAAAGTACGGGTGAGTACGATAGAGAACCGGGATTTCCACTGGTCCTTGACGATTGCGAAGGGTCATATGAGTCATCGTATATCTTGTAACGACCCGTAGATTTTAATAAATTTTATAACGTATTTAATTTGATTTTTGAGAAATTTTAAACAATAATATTTTAAAATAAAAATGTAATATTTGTCAGCTAAATTAATGGGTGACCGTTGCTTTTAAAACTGCTCATATTTAATTTGGTACGTTTAATTTCTATTTGTTCCGTTCTTTTCCCTGTTGCCTTTTTTTATTCCTTGATTTTGGTGCTATTGGCTTCAACAAACGTATCATATTTAGTACAAATTTTATATATATATTCCTTACCTTACCTGTGTCTTTTCTTTGTCTGCTCCTCTTCTTTACAAGCAAATTATAAAGTGCATTAAATAGCTTTTCAGCTGAAATCAAGGGGATTGAACCGTTGCCATTATTTTGTTTATATATTTCAGGTTCTCTGTTGCTTTCAGAAGGAAATATACGTTGCCTTCTTTGTGTATTATTCCACCTGCTTAATTTTAGCGTGTGTTTCTATTATTTCTCTTTTCTCTTACCTGAAGCATTTATTTTGACTCTTCAATCTCCTTCCGTTTGAATTTTTTTTTTCAAAACTTCTTGTCCAATCAAATTTATTGCTTTAATAATCTTTCCTGAATCAATGCTTCTAATTGTTGCTATTTCATTGCAGAAAATCATTCATTACTTCACATTTATATCAGTACCTTTAATTGTGACAGTTAATTTCCCTTCGGTTTTAAATTTTGAAACGTGCTGCACACGCATATCAATTGCTTAATAAACTGCGTCAATCAAGTGTTTAGGTTACTTCTCATTTATATGATTGCCAATAGTACAAATTCAAACGGTCATCTAGCTTTATAACTCCCTTTATCTTTTGTTCTGCACGATCACTTGAAGAAACGTATAACGTACGTACGTTTTTCCTTTTTTTCATTATTTGATTTGGCTGCAGCTCATATTTTATTTGCGTGTATAAATCAACGTGAATATTTATTGCCTAAAATCCTCACCCGCTACTTTATATTTATTATTTATGTGATACGTTTCCCAATTTGTGCCTATTCGTTTTTCCTACATTACTTGTTTTAACCACTGAAACATTTTTTAACCTTTTGACAGTTCAGTTTTCCACTCTACCCATTTTATATATATTTTTTCTTCCCCCTCTCCCTGTTCTCTGCTTTCAATATAAATTTGCCAAATCCACCTTCATATTTTCACTCGAAAAAAAAAATTATAAAAATAAAAGCATCGCTGCTTCATCTTTTGCCGCCTGGATCTCGTTGCCTTCGCCAATTCCAGAACAAGCCTTCTGCTTCCTTCCCCTCATTTATATACTTATATAACTAAGTAAGTTGTTTTAAAACTTATTTTGGGTTAATATGCAGTTTTGTTATCAAGATTTGCATGGTTTTGTTATAATATATTTCTTTTTATCAAATCATTTTATATGGTGTTATAAGTCGCTTCTTTTTTTTGTATGATGTGTGTGTTACATATAATAGTATAGTATATTAAATCATAGTATATTTTATCACTGTTGTTTATGATTTTAAAGTACATATATATAATTTACTGTATGTATATGTTAGTTTTGGATCAAAATACATTAGTATATATAGATATAACTCAGAGCTTTCTATTTTGGGTTAATATATGTACAAACTTATATTTTGTTTTGCTTATGAGTTCTATCTGTTATATATATAAAGGTAGTATATATTCTATTTTCGTTTATATCAATACTTTGCTTTCTGATTTTTTTTATATACGTTTTAATATAATATATATAAACTTATATAAATTTTAAATATGTCTGTTATACAAATTTTACCAGTCATGCATATATTAATTATGTTATAGTATGTTATATTAAAATTGGTTATAGTTTTATATTAGTAATGTGTTTAATTAGATATATATAATAGTTTTGATTTTTATTATACATCAATGTTTTGATTCTTTAATAATTATATGTATATATTAGGGAGCAGTAGTCTTTTGTCGTGTAAAGAAACTTGTGTAAAATTTTGCTTTAAACTTTTATTTTGTTTGAGTTAGTGAGGAGTTTTATAAACATTGGTTTAAATAGAAAAAATAAACTTTTTGTTAGTGTTGTAACTCATTGTTAAAGTTAAAATATATAGTTATTTTGTTTTGATCGGCTATTTTAAGTATTATATATTTGGTTTGTTTTAAAACGGTATCTTATTTTTTTAGGCGTCAGCATGAATTTTTTTTAGGTCTGCATATTTTATACTTGTTAAGTTGTTCATACTCTAAGATATGTATTCAGTATATTTTTAAGTATGCTTAAAAGCTTGTATATAAGATGAGTACTGACTTTAGGTAAATGTAGGTGTTTTAGATAAATTGTGTTTTATTCTAAAACAATGGATTTTGGAATGTGTGTGTATATAGATATGATATGTGTTTAAGAAATTATTGTGGGAAATAGTTTAAGTATATAAAAAAAACTTTGATTTTTAATGCTTGAGTTAAGAATGATGATTTAGAAATTTTATATTATTTTGATGTCTATTTTCAATTTATGTCAAACTGACCCTAATCGTTCCATCGATTCCTCATTATCAGTTATCCGTCGTGCCTGTTTTCTTCATCGAATCATATCCATCCAGCGTTGCTTTGGAATTTGTAGCTCGTTTCCTTGTCAAATTTCTCTAGCCTTGAAAGGTGAGCAATCACTCACGATTAACGTTCTTTTATTTATTAAATTAGGTTTCATTTGAAACGACAATTGAAATATACTACAAAAGTTAGTAAATCTGTTATATATGCTATTATCTATAAACTGTTCACCTATGGGATATGACACCATATCCTATTATTTATACTTTATTTAATTACTGTTGATATATGCCTGTTGTTATATTATTATCATATCCTGTTATATTATTATTATTATTTGTTATCACTCTGCAAGTTCCCTGTAATTTAGAATTCACTATGGGTTGAAATGATACATACCCGAACGGACTTTAGAATAGGAGAATTTCGTTATGGGTTGAAATGATAGACCCAGGCGATTTTTATTTAATTGAATTTGGGATTACGGGCCGAAATGATATCTACCCGTATGTATTTATGGATTGAAATGATAAATATCCGTATCACTTGACCATAGATAGGAAATTATATACAGACACCGTTGGTCCATATATAAATATTTTGAAAATAAATTCTATGGTTTTGGAAAGAAATATATGGTTTTAATAAATGTTGATTCTTAAATTTTTATATATAAATGGTAATGATATATATAGATTTAATAATGATATTTAATTTAATTAAGATGGATTTAATACATATAATATGTTAAGTAAAAAAAAATTTATATTTCAAAATAGATTTTGGCAATAATTTGAATAAGTTAAGGTTAGGAAGATAATTTGAATTTAGTTGAAATTGTATTCATTAAAGAATTTTATTTAATTAAACCGATTTGAAACTTATTGAAATTGAGATTTAAGATAGGATTTATAACTCGGGTTTGATTTAAATAATTTAATGAATAATTCTTGTTTAAATAAATTTAAGGAAATATTTAGTAAAAATGAAATTTATGGCTAGTTAAATGATATTGAATTTATTAAGTGAATATTCCCTGATTAAATAATAATGAAGTTAAATCAAGAGCTATATGAAACTGTTAAATTTAACTTTGAAAATATTGAATATTAAAGCCTTGAAATATATTAAAAATTTAAATGGTCTATTGAGAACTGAATTGAATTGATGAATTGAGCTTTGAATAAATTTGAATTTGGAATTTGAGTTAATTTGAATCGATTTGTGAGACTTGAGGAAATTATAAATACTTTACTTTATAAATTATTTAATGTATATACACTATTTTGGAAAATAGATATTTTTGAAATGAAAATGATATTTTGGTTTTGAAGTATAAATTTATTTGAAATGACCACGGTGTTATGGTGTATATTTCTACCTTGTAGACGGTTCCGCAGATCCTTAGAGGATGGTTATCCCAAACATCCTTTAAGTTACTTGTATTTCAGTTGATATTTCACTTGAGTTGGATTTATTGATATAAGAATGTTAATCCTGACTCGAGTGTTTTGTGTTTTGCTTTACGCTCGGGTCAGACTGAGTGATACAGCATTTGAGACTCACTCTTGGAGTTTGGAGCTTCATTTGGAGATCCAACTATCGTTTCAGCTTTCAGCTTTTCCAGTTGATTTGTTTAGAGAGGTCATCTATTCGTACTGAAGACTTCACTGTACTTGAGATATTCTGTTGTATTTTATTTTTAACTCTGATGTTTTTATAGTAGCTTCATGAACTACTATTTTATCTACTCCGCTGCGTATTATTGTATTACTTTGTGTCTGTGATTCTGTGATTGATTTATTTACTGTATATGCTGAGTTTGCCAAATTTAAATTAACAATCTATTATTTTGAATTATTCAAGTCCGACATGTGTGGATTTATTGTCGATTTGAATGGTCCAAAATACCGGGTCGTTACATATCTAGTACATTGGGTGACAGTTAGTATTGTTTGATAGGTGCTATGTTTGTTATGGTTACTCACCGGTCACTTGTCACCCTAAAGATGTCAGACTAGGTAGGTATTATGGTAGGGATACCTAGATACCCTAACTTGACTTAGTGTGGAGTAGGTAAGGATGGAGATACCTAGATAACTGAAGTTTACTTAGTATGGAGTATGGACTATAGGCGAAGATACCTAGACACCCTAATGGATACTGAGTATGGTATACCCTTTTTACGATGTTATAGAGTAGCATATTACTTATGTTTATGTGGCGACTCTGTGGTTGCAGGGACAGGTCAGGTATGGTTTATATACCCTCTATTCTTTATATTATCGAGTTTTAGTATTTTGAGATTTGCGATCGCTCACACCAGACTGTTGTCTGGCCTGATGTTTTATGCTTTGCTTCTTATTATCTTAGGTACTTTTAAATGAGTATATTGAGAGCAGGTGGATGATTATGGAGTTCTACAGGTGGATCGACAGGAGGTTACAGTTATCTATACTTATATGTACATTTGTTATTATATTTCCGCCATGTGACACTGTGGAGCCTTGACAGTGTTGATTTACCATTATGAGACAGTGTACCGGTTGAGTTTAATTTCTCATTGTATAAACTCTACTATAGTGTTGTATAACTTTGTGGATCTTATATCCAGATGATTGTTTCACATTGTTATTACAGTCTCTATTGTTTTATACTTGTGTTAATAATTATATTTACTCTGATACGATGTGAGATATGTGATAGGTAATTTGGTTTTTTGATGCTTTCGTTTTCTTCTTTTCCATTCTTTTCTCTTCTATTTCTTCATCTTACTTCTTTTTTTGCTATGACTACCATTCTTCACTGTAGGTGTAGGGCGGTCGTTAAAAAATTCATATTTAAATGGGCCAAAACAAATATCATTTAAAACATTTCTTATTCTAAACACAAACCACTTTTCCTTCGGTGTTAAGTATGGAAAGAATGCTTCCGTACCACCATAATTAAGAAGGACTATTTATCAAAATCAAATCTCATCTCTTTTATAAAATTACCTTTTTATAAACCTATTCCATATTTACAAATCCTTCTATAAATATCCAATTTAATTTATAAAACTTATTTTATAAATCTCTAAAATTATGTATAAAGCTTTTTTTATAAATCTCCTCTAAAAATCTATTTATAAAACTCCTTTACTTGACCCGTTTTCTATATTTTGACTTACCTTATCCCTCGCCTAGAAACTCTGGTTCTAGATCTCACAAATAGAGGATCCGTCTACTCATCGGCTTTTGGTATCAAGCATTGGACTACTAAATTCTCATATACTATTCATTTAAACAAAATGTTATATACCAAACTTCTTTTACCACTATCCAAAATCTTTTACTGCAATTAAAATATTATAGCCTCTTTAAATTCTACTTTAAAACCCTTAAAATATCCTTTAAAATTTTCAAGACCTCTTTTCAAATTTATAAAATCATCTAATAAATCCTTTTTATTAAGTAAAATTCTCTTTATAAAACAATTTATTATTTATAAACATCTTTACTAAATTAGTTAATTACCTTTAAACATCGTAAATAAAACAAGTAATTAACTCTAAACATCATTTATAAAATAATTAATTTACTTAAAACATAACTAATAAAATAATTAATTTACTTAAAAACATCATTAATAAAATAATTAATTTACTTTAAAACATCATTAATAAAATAATTACTTAATTTTAAAATATCATTAATAAAATAATTAATTAACTTTAAAACATCATTAATAAAATAATTAATTTACTTTTCACCTCAAATTGTTATAAAATTTAAGTTAATTTAATCCATAACTTTTCAAATTTGAAAAGAGGTTTAGCGACCGTCATGGTACTTAAACAAGCTACCATTTATTTTTAATTAACTTTCCAAGTCATATCATTGGTATTACATAAGCAAGCACATATGTAAATAAAAACAACAATATATAATCACGAGCTAATCCATCACTTATCCAATATTAATTAATCCATGTATTAATTAATTAGCATATGAATAAATGTCCAAATTAATATAATAGCAGAACGGGGATTTATTCTGTTAGACAGATGTCATCAATAATCTATTCAATTTAATTATAACAAAATGGTGTTTTATTTGGACAAATTGATAACACTAATGAAGTACAGTTAATTTAACTATGTTACTCATTTAAAACAACATAATTAAATTCAATCACTATTATTTTATCATAAATTTATACTTCATTAGAACTATAAACAAGTTCTACCATAATGTTGTACTTGCCTATACTAGTCTAAAGCAAAAAATCCATGGGTTAATCGGATTTAAAATGAGTGAGATATGGCTTTTAAAAGATAACACTTACTTTATATAATTTAAGCAAATAAATATAATGTTTTCTCACCCAAATTCTTACAGGCCAAGCCCAAAGCCCAATTCCACTTCCAAACCCGACTCGCTTCCCTTTTTCTTCTCCAAATCAAATTCCATTACATGAAACCAAAGAAACATGAACACACATGCACGCGTATCACCGACGACACCAAATCCTCATCCAATCGTCGCACCGAGTCCTCCACCAAACTTGCCTTCACCACCTTGACTGCCAACATCCATGCCACTGCCTTTGACCGTCCACATCGAAATTAGACCCTCCATCCCTAATTGAATTTTCGTCCAGGAAGATGAAGTTTCCTTAATCAACGCTCAACCAGCGTCGCCTACCCACCTACAGCCGCCGCTATCTTGGCCAAAGTGACCGCCACATCACCATGGACCTCTTATCCTAACCACAATGAACTCAACACTTATGTACTTCTCTAGCAACCCAAAAGGTCCAACCCACGAACAAAAGACATTCAAACCCTAATTGACCTTGCTTGAGCTCCTCTGACCACTAGAGGAGTTGCCACCTCCACCAATAGCTCTGCCTTGTCCCATTCTCCTCTCAACATAGGCATACCTCCCTTTGACCACCCCATCGTTGGAAAACTCTAAATGAACAGAAAATGGTCATCAAGGAAATCTCTCTTGTCTCTAATGAAATCTCGAGCAACCAATTTCTAAAAATACTACAGATAGTACCCTACAACTTTGCAATTGGAGCTTTTGGAAAAAATTTAGTGTGTGGAGAGATTTGGATTTTCAAGATGGTTTGTTTTCTTTTCACAGAAGAGGAAAAGGAAAGGAATGGGGAGAAGGAAATGAAGCAGAGGAGTAAGAGTGTTGCATTAGAATGATGTTAAATACTTATAACAAAACCCAAAACATGACTTCCACCTTAGTCTAACCAAATGATGTGCACGTAAATGTGTATATTTTTACCACCATATTTATTATATTTAAATTAAATAAATGATAATATTGGGTATTTTAACTTGTTTTAACCAAAATCCATATCAATTCCAAATTGTCACATATCCATCTTCATATAGGGGCAAAACGGTCATTTGTGTGCATATATTTCTTTAAGAAAAATTAATTGGAAATTTATATATATTTGTGTAGGAATTTGATCTCAAATAGGAGTGGTTTCATGAAGACACATGCATGCACAAAATGAATACAATGGAATGAAGATGGAAATAATTCAAAGTGAAGAACATGGAGGACCCCACCTACCCACCTACCTTAATGTACAAATTAGAGGTTAATGCACATGCTTATGGAATTAATGGCTTCATGTACACTTAAATGATGATTAGTAGAAGCTAATGATTACTTGGCCTAAACACTTTCTCAAAGGTAGTTTGGGCATTCCCTAAATTATGGATTAAGGTTTCATGCACGTATAAATAACTCATTATGTTCATGTAACCTCTTATACCCTCTTAAGCCCTCTCATGGAGGCCATCTCTTCTCTTAATTTAGCTTAGTTCTCTTTTATTTCTTGTCATGGCTACTTGGCCATTCATTGTTATTTTCATGTAATTTTCCTCTTATTGCAATTTAATACATGCTCTTTCCTTTTCATGCTTATTTACTTTAATGTTTGTAGTGTAGATTTACTTTCATGCAAGTAGAATAGTTCTAATTCTTGTTAATTAGCTCTCTTTTTCATTAAGCTTTCATTTTGCTTTCATTTTGCTTTCATGTTGTTAGCTACATTTGTTAATCAAATTACAAATATGAGAGGCTAAACCCTTTCAATTTAGGGGTAATGAAGCTCTCTAATTATGTAGCTTCAACTATTTGTTAATTCATGCTCTCTTTTTATGATTAATGATGATGATAGAAATGGTTTACTAGTTGTTTTTGCTTGAATTTGATAGCCTATGTTGTTGACACCAAATAGGCTATGCTTAAACAATCACTACCACTAATTGCCTCTTAATCAAAATATGATTATGGCAAAAGAAAGTGATTTGAAATTAAAATTTGATGGTCTATATTTCTAATCAATAGTTAATAGGCCATATTTAAAATAGATTTCATTTTCATTTTCATGGTCAAGTTTCATGAAAGTTAGTAAGTGGTTTAAGAGGTGGGTTAAAGTTTGATGGCTTATGTTGGGCTACTTAATAGCACAAATATGTCATACTTATGATATGCACATTAATTAAAACACTAATGACCATAAAAGAGAGATCATGATTTCATGTGTTGAACTATGTGATCTAGAGAGTGGATTTATTCTCTAAATTGTCATTTAACTCTTATATTTGCATCTCTTTTCTTTTAGTTAGTTAGCTGATTTTCTAATTCTCTAGCTTAACTTTCATTCCAAATTGGTATAATTTGATTGAATAGCATTTTTAAAATCATCAATTCCCTGTGGATCGACCGTACTCGCCACATACTTCAATAGTACGCCGTGTGCTTGCGGTTATTTTTAATTTAAATTTGTTCGACAGTTTTCTAAACCGATAGAATTTCTGTCGACGAACAAGGTTTTAGCGCCGTTGTCGGGGAATAGTTTTGATTTTTAATTTCAATTCTTTGAATTATTTTTGTTTAATTTTTATGTGTTTGTTTTGTGTATTAGTTTGCATTTAAAAATAATAAAAATCGTCTGTTTGTGTGATATTTTTGCTTGCATTTTGATTTTGTGTGTTGTTTGCTAGTTGTTTTTGCATTTGAATTTGCATAAAAAAGAAAAAAATTATACACATTGCATTTGAATAAAAAAAGGTTCGTTCCATTTCATTTTCAAATACATTTTCCATTTTCAATTTTCAATTTACATTCCATTTACATTTATATAAAAAAATTGTTGTGCATATTTCTGTTTACAAACTGTTAACAAACTGTCACCCTTGCCTTCATTTACAGCTTCTCTCCTTTGTCTTGCTTCCCTGACTTCACTGCCACAACTGCAGTTTCATCCTTCTCAACATCCCACACTTTGGCAGTTCACCACCACAACTAACCACTTCCATGTTGCCCCCCTGCAAACACCCACTTCTGCCTCAGTCTTCAAACAGACCACTTCCAAACAATTATATCTACCCACAGCAGCATTTCCAGCCTTGCATTCATCTCAAGGCAAGGCCTGACAACTCATTTATACCATACATACCAACCTCTGTAGTTCAACCAACTTCCTCTGGCCTTCCACACTTCGGCCTAATCACTACAAACCACCCACAGACAAATACTTCCCCTTCACATAGCAATCAACTTCATCGACCACTGTCTTTACTTCAAACATCCATACTTCCAAGACCATCAATCCATTCTCCACTACATCTCCACAGCCATTCCACAACATCACTGCATTTTCTTATATTTTCCCTTAAAACTGCTGCAGCAACTACCATCGACCATCTGACCACATAATACCACTGCCACACCATCCATATAACAACTCCACACTGCCCCGAAACTCTGCACTGCCTCGAAACAAATATCACTTCCTACCTTGCATCCCCCACAAACAATCTTCCTCTGTCCATCTACATTCAACACCACCCGCAACCACCATATACATCAGAATACATACACTCACCTGAACTCCAGTCACTCCAAAGTGAATCAAACTGCTTGAACAAACATCCTCCACATCACCACGAAATCGACTTCATCCACATACCAACAGCTACTCCTCACTATCTCGACGCATACCATCTCACTGCTACACAAAGCAAACACACTCCATCTCCATCACTTGTCACTGGTAGACTACACATAAACTTCACTGGTAGCCTGTACACAAACAATTCCCGCAACAACTTCAAGCTACCTCTCATCTTACACATTGCTACAGCATTATCCTTCCACCATCTATTTACATTATACAAACTTGCTACCCTTCCCCCGACCAATTCCCCGACCACATCAACTCACCTTCACATACAATCTTCTCCAACACTTCGGTCAAATTGTCGACAACTCACTTACAAACCATTTCTACCTTCTACAACTACCCCTCGATCATTCCTTAACCATGTCAGTGCCTCCCTCCTGGACAGTGCCACACATCACTTCATTACCATCACAACTACTTCACATACATCACCCCTGTCAATAGCAGGCCAAATCACAAACAAATCCTCCCTCAGCTACTGACAGCAGCTATCTCCACGAAAGCCACCTTCATTGCCTCCTCCGATCGAGAACGAAATCGGGAATCACAAGAACGAACCACCACATCTCCACAAAAAAAGCCTACACTTTATCTGAACCATATAAACTGTCTACATCCCAAATCGACAACAGCAAGCACCTTTGCAACAAGAAAAGAAAAAAAATTCAACCTGATTAACTGTCCTCCCCCACCCATATAACTTCACTGTTGATCACTTGCTACCACCTATCATCTTCATTACTGCATAACAAACCCCTCTACCTTCTATACTAACCATTTTTTTCACAACTGATTATAACACCTCTCAACTCGCAAACCTCCCCTTAAATTGCTTCACCCAAACATCAACAGTAGCAGTCCCTCTGAATCGAACTCGCCAAAATCAACCTCAAACCATCACTGAATCACCCGCCACCCAATCGTGCACGAATCCTCTTCACCAATCGACCAGAACCTGACAACCCACAGAACTAAACGTCACCACGACTTCGCAACCACCGCTACAGGCAATCGCCTCAACCCACATCCAATTCGAACCCCTTCAGCAATTCAAAATGATTGACCAACAGTCGAGCACAAATACGCATTGAATTTTTTTAATTGGCTGTGCAAAGAAAAAGAAAGAGAGGAACTTGACTTTTTGTTTACAGAGAGAGGTAGAGAATTTGTGAAGTATGCAATTTTTTTTTATTTTAAAAAGTATTGTCTGGGTTGATTTGTGAAAGTAAACATTTCTTTTAGTGGGCCGGGTTTTGGGCTGAAGTTGTGTTAAAGAATTTTTTTTATTATTTTGATTTGATTTTTAGTTTTCTTTTATTTGTTTTTTTACTTGTTTTAGTTTTCAGTTTCACTTGTTTTAGTAGTTCTACCTTCATTTTTTTTCCTCCCTCTCTTGTTTTATTTCCTTTTTTGATATATTTTTTTTAAAAGAAAAAAAGGGCAACAAGTGTTTTATTTGTTTTAGTTTTATTTGTTTTATTTTTCATTGGTTTTAGTTTCTTCTTTAACATATTTATTTTAAAAAAACTGTATATATCTTGTTTTAGTTTCATATTGTAGAAGCAATAATTCAAAGGAAGACTTGCTTGCCAAAAAAAATAACTGCTTGCTTGCTTTAAAAAAAATAAAAAAATATTGCCTGCTTTTAGAATAAATTGCTAAATAAATTATGCACGCTCTGGTATCGTGCTCTTATCACTTGTTTTCAGTTGTTTTGCATTGTTGATTGCTTGCATTTTATTTCAAAAAAAATTCAAAAACCGAAAACAAAAATAAATTTCATTCGTAGTTGCATTGTTAATACACGTTTAATTTCTGCTTTGCATTCCATCCTTTGATTTTGATTAGTAATAACGGTTAGACATCGATAACACTTAATTGTATATTGACAATTTGTCTTTTTTGAACAATTTAATTTCTTAGTGTCCGGGCTACGTCAGAAAAATAACCATTTATAAATATTACGGTGATTCGTAAATACTATAGTGGTTATTCCTATGAAGGTACTTAAACCTTCGGCTGCATTTCTATGGTGATTCGTGGTGCACGGATAAATCCTGTCTGTTACCTGGCTGAGAACTATCTTGTTTATCTAAGACAGTGTGTGATTATACAATTTTGGGTTAACTCAGGATAAATCATTTGTAAATAACCCCTGCATTCATTTAGTTGCATTAGTTCATGCATATTTTAAAAAAAATTAAATCCAAAAACTAAAAAAAAATTGTATATATTCCTTTTCCTTTAAAATTTTTTTTCTTTGAAATTTCAAAATCCAAAAAAATTTAGAAAAAACCAAAATCCAAAAAAAAATGTTAAACCTTTTCAAAAACAAAGAAAAAAAAATTGAAAAACAAAAAAAAACAAAAATCTATTTCCCTTTTGAAAAATAAATTTTATTTGTAAATATTTTTCCTTTATAAAAAAACCAAAAACATTCTTGAAAATGCCGAATTTCCATATTCACTTGAATTTTACAATAGTTGTGAAAATCAATATAATCCATATGATTTCACTCCAAATTCGTATGGATATTTTAACGACAACTGTTCAATAAACAATTCTAATTTTGAACAACAAAGTTTTCAAAATAATGACCAACCTTCGACTCTTGAAAATAGCATTGAAATGATTTCATCTTTACTCGAACTCTCTACACAACAAAATCAAGAGATAAATGATTTGTGTAATTCATATTTGTGTAATAACTCGAGTCAAGAATTTCAAAATCTGAATTCAATTTAAAATGCAAACAATTTCGAGTATAACCCATGCCAATTCAATTTTGAACTCCAAAATGAATTTCAAAATCAAAACGAAAATGTGATCCACTTTTCAAATGATTTTTGCAATGGTAATAATCTCGACTACGATACGAGTGAAAATTTTTGTTCTCAACAAATCCAAATCGAAAATTCTCAAGTTAATAACTACAAATTGGATTTTGTAGAACAAATGGACGAAATCTACAATGATCATTTGGACTCGTTGTTTGAAACATATATGAAACAACGTGAAAAACAAAATCAAATTCCAATGTGTGATGAGTCAAACAATAATCCATCTTTTACCCAAATCGACGATTTTCAAATAACAGCTTTTGAAATCGAAAACAAAAATCTTAACGAAGTTGTTGAAAATTTGGTAATTGACTTGGATTTCAGTTCTTTTGAGGGTATGGAACCAAATTTAAAATTTGATCTTCCTTTTCTCGATTTTGAAAATTTGAACACAACAACTTTGGATTTTGAATTTGAGATACGTAATGAAGTGTTGATAATCCAAATAAGGAAGACGAATTCAATGAACATGATTTCTTTGGACTTTTCGAAAACGAGTTGTCAAATTCTGAAGGGGAAGATTTACATCACCATTTTTATTTTGAAATTGATAATTTTGAAGAAGTTTTCGATGATAAATTTGAACTTCAACTTGGCAAAAATAAACTTGAGTTTCAATCAATTGTTTTATCAACCCCGAAACCATCGAAAATAAAACAACTCGTACAATTTTTAATAAAACGACATTCGTTTTTCCAAATCAACATTCAACTTTGAATATTTTACGGTTTGGTTTTCCGAGCTTAAGATGTGTCTTGCATATTTGACGAGACAAATGAATCGGTCTTTGGAAGACCGTTTCATTTATCTTTTTGATGATATACTTTTTGATCTCGTGTAAATACCGTTCGTTTTCATATAAATAAAGGCCATTTTTAATTTTATTTTTCTCCTTTCACTTGGGTTGATTGTGGGGACACAATCAAAATCAAGTGTGGGGGGAGTCTCGTCTTCTTTTTAATTTTTCATGGTTTATTTTTACATTTTCTTTCCAAAACATATAAAAAAAACAAAAAAAATCCCAAAAACAAATTTTCTTTTGATTTATTATAGGATAAATATATGGTTTTGGTTTATTAAATTGAAATTTTTGAAATTTTATTTGTCTTAACAAAAATAAAAATGAAGTTTGATTACAAATAACAATGGTGTAACTAGTATATAGGAAGATTCATACGTGTTAATTATAAAATATACCTTAATTGAAAATCTTTGTTTAAAAGAGTGGTGAATTTAAAGTAAATGATATAACATTTTTTTGTCTTCTAAGTTAAATGGTGCTAAGATGATTTTGCAAAACTCTCTTTAAAAAAACACAAAAAAATATTTTTTTTAATAAACACCAAGAGTCATGTGTTCACACTTGTGTGTTCACTCGCCATGCTCTGTACCCTTCTCATGTAAGCCCGAAAGGTAGTGCACGATCGGTATATCAAGCCTCAGTTTATCTGGGTTAGGTGTATATATATAAATTCTTTTTAATAACGCCTACAGTCAATAAGTGTTCACACTTGTGTGTTCACTCGCCACGCTCTATATTCCCCTCACATCAGTCCGCAAGGCAGTGCATGGGTAATATATCTAGCCTCAGTTTACCCGAGTTAGGCATATAAATATTGTAAATATCAATAAAATTTTCAAAAATACAAGAGAGAGTAAGCAATTGAAATCCTAGCACTATTTTTGACTTATTTGATTTGACTAGTTATTGAAAAGAAACGAATATACCACTTTGATATACTTTGATAATCAACAAAGGATCCATTTCATAATTACACTATGTTATCAACCAAAACAACGGGTTAAACTATAGTTTATTTGCTATGATAACTTGATTTTTGTTGGAAATTTTGACAAGTAAATGACTTAAATTTTCAAGATAATAACTAAACCTATATTTAACTTATTTGTGTTAATTTCATAAATATTTCCAAACACTCGCATTCATCTCTTTGTAAATATTTTCATCCTGCATTTGGATTTTGTGGGTAGTATACGCTGAAAACCCTCACGAGATAACACTCGTCCTACTGGGGACACCCAAAGGTTTAACGGCTTGTTGCATACGCTCAATGCAATCGCGCTCCCTACGAAAATGGATTTATCTTAGTTTTAGTTTATTCGAGGACGAATAAAAAGATAAGTGTGGGGGTATTTGATGTGCACGTAAATGGGCATATTTTTACCACCATATTTATTTTATTTAAATTAAATAAATGATCATATTGGGTATTTTAACTTGTTTTAACCAAAATCCAGATCAATTCCAAATTGTCACATATCCATCTTCATATAGAGGCAAAACGGTCATTTGTATGCATATATTTCTTTGAGAAAAATTAATTGGAAATTTATATATATTTGTGTAGGAATTTGATCTCAAATAGGAGTGGTTTCATGAAGACACATGCATGCACAAAATGAATACAAAGGAATGAAAATGGAAATAATTCAAAGTGAAGAACATGGAGGACCCCACCTACCCACCTACCTTAATGTACAAATTAGAGGCTAATGCACATGCTTATGGAATTAATGGTTTCATGTACACTTAAATGATGATTAGTAGAAGCTAGTGATTATTTGGCCTCCACACTTTCTCAAGGGTAGTTTGGGCATTCCCCAAATTATGGATTAGGGTTTCATGCTTGTATAAATAACCCATTATGTTCATGTAACCTCTTCTACCCTCTTAAGCCCTCTCATGGAGGCCATCTCTTCTCTTAATTTAGCTTTGTTCACTTTTATTTCTTGTCATGGCTACAAGGCCATTCATTGTTATTTTCATGTAATTTTCCTCTTATTGCAATTTAATACATGCTATTTCCTTTTCATGCTTATTTACTTTAATGTTTGTAGTGTAGATTTACTTTCATGCAAGTAGAATAGTTCTAATTCTTGTTAATTAGCTCTCTTTTTCATTAAGCTTTCATTTTCCTTTCATTTTGCTTTCATGTTGTTAGCTACATTTGTTAATCAAATGACAAATATGAGAGGCTAAACCCCTTTAATTTAGGGGTAATGAAGCTCTCTAATTATGTAGCTTCAACTATTTGTTAATTCATGCTCTCTTTTTGTGCTTAATGATGATGATGGAAATGGTTTACTAGTTGTTTTTGCTTGAATTTGATAGCCTATGTTGTTGACACCAAATAGGCTATACTTAAACAATCACTAGCACTAATTGCCTCTTCATCAAAATATGATTATGGCAAAAGAAAGTGATTTGAAATTAAAATTTGATGGTCTATATTTCTAATCAATAGTTAATAGGCCATACATAAAATAGATCTCATTTTCATTTTCATTGTCAAGTTTCATGAAAGTTAGTAAGTGGTTTAAGGGGTGTGTTAAAGTTTGATGGCTTATGTTGGGCTAATTAATATCACAAATATGTCATACTTATGATAAGCACATCAATTAAAGCACTAATGACCATAAAAGAGAGATCATGATTTCATGTGTTGGACTATGTGATCTAGAGAGTGGATTTATTCTCTAAATTGTCATTTAACTCTTATATTTGCATCTCTTTTCTTTTAGTTAGTTAGATAATTTTCTAATTCTCTAGCTTAACTTCCATTCCAAATTGGTATAATTTGATTGAATAGCATTTTTAAAATCATCAATTCCCTACGGATCGACCCGTACTCGCCACGTACTTCAATAGTACGCCGTGCGCTTGCGGGTATTTTTAATTTAAATTCGTTCGATGGTTTTCTAAACCGATAGAATTTCCGTCGACGAACACCGAACTTCACAAGTTAACTAAAATTCAAAATTCAAGGTACCTATCTCGTCACTTAAATCACATAAATGACTTGTTCAAAATTTAAATTTTGATTTGATTTGGGGAAAAGTTTTGAAAATTAGATTTGCGGTACTCCGCTGCACAATATCCCATTCGCGTATGAACCACGAATGACAGAAATAAAAATACGATCGTGCATAAAAATGCGACATGATCAAAAAATAGTAATAAAATATAATCTATAACAAATTCTGTTAAATTTAAAAAATACCAAAGTTTGTCGTAAAATACGTCAAACGATAATATAAATATTTTCCAAATTAGGGCAAAATCCTATAAATTCATTTTATTATTAAATTGATTTTCTCTTTTTTTTAAACTACTAATCGAATATTTAAAATTAATTAAATATCTCAATCAAAGTGATAAAATTTCGGGTTGTTACAATTTCTGAAACACTAAATAATTATTTACAAGGAACTCCTATGAAGGAGCGTTCAGACTCGAACTCCATAAGTATATCGAGTATAATATGTCAATACTAAATCCATGTTCAAACTGAAAGAGTTCGGAGTATGCCCTACGGGCAATTATTTAATTTGTTATATATACCTAAGTCGATTACCAATCTTGCTCAAATAAAAAGTGTTTTCTTTCTATTACATACTTGATATAATATGTTATATTAATGAAATAATTTAATTAAAAGGTATATTTAATAGATGGAAAATCCATAAATGGTATGTTTTGGTGATAGTAGTTACAAAGTGTTATAACCGTGAGTATCAAAATGAAAATAAATATACCATTTTAAATATTTTTAGCCAAGATGTATTAAGACTGGATGTCGATACATTCACTGAGACTAGAGATGTAATGCTCTCTAATGTTGGGCAATGTATTACACATGGCTGTTGGGGGCACCAAGAATTTACATGCTAATAGTTATTGGATAACTATGGAATGATTCACTCGATAGTTTTTCGTTAGTTAATATAACTGAGGTCAAACAGAAAATATCAATGTGATAAAATTACACAGTTCTCTCAACTTGAGAATACCGTCGATCTTCAATATGAAAGCTCCACTTTGATTATAGTCAAATCATGGCACGACGCCTATCGGATGACTATAGTTGGGTCGATTGGAAGTATCGGAAGTGAAGCGCTATTTAAAAGAGGATTTGTCTCCTAAGTTATATGAGTCTAATATCACTGTCAACAAAAGTCAACTTAAAGTCAAAGTCTTTGGCCAAAGCATTCCGATTAATAATAGTTCTTATTATTGAACCAATGACTTTGTGTTTATAAGAAATTACTATATATCCTAAGCCAAGGAGTTGGCAGGTTGTGTGGGTCGAAAGACTACACGTAATAATTGTACCTACGGCATCTTGTATGAATCGTCCCAAGAGAATTTTGGGAATGATAGTCATTAGATTAATAATTTATGTTGTGAACATAAATATATTATCAACTAATTCAAAATCAGTTTTATGTAAGGCAACTTATAAAATGATTATGAATTCCTGTTTCGTTGCACTAAGAAATAACTGTCGTTTCATTAGATACCAACTTCATAGCGAAGAAATTTCTTTAGGAAATTATTGGTATAAGAAGAATTTGGATATGATCCAATGATAGAACTGATTATAAGGGTTGAAATGAAATTGACTGAACTTAAATGAACAAAAGTACATTAGAATGTCTAATGAGTAATCTTGTACATTAAAGAGAAATTGTGAGTTTCTTGTCAATATTAATCATAAATAATCCTCGGTTGTTTAATTAAACCATTAAGAGTATTGACTTTATGATATTGTTCAATGTGCTAATCCAAAATAAATTCCAAGTATGTTATCAAAATAAGATTTTGAAAGTTGTACCCAAAGGGATATGATCATTGGTCACAAATGTATCTTTATGAAAAAGACAAATGTAGTTGGAATATAGTGAGCCACATTGATAAGAATATTATCGTGAATTTCAATCATTGAAGCTAACGTAACAGATTCACCATTCGATGTGCTCAAGTTGGTTCAAATTTTACTCACTAAATTATCTCATAATATAACTTTATGTTTTGGTATATTTGTATTGAAACATAAAGTTTTAAATATAAATTTAGATTAGTTTGTTTGCACATAATAGCCAAAGTGTCTCGAAGTCGGTGAGAGCAATATTGAGTTTGTGGGTTTTTCGATACAATCTGAGAACGAATATGAAAGTATCATTTTGAAAAGTATCAAATTTGAAAAAATGTTTTGATAGTATCAAATAATCTGCTTATCGGTCAAAATGTAGAGGAAGCGTGCATTCATAGGAAAGAACGTTAAAAGGTACAGAGATAGTTCTGAACCAGACGTAAACAATACACTATTGATTATTAATGGTGTACTTGTGTTAATAAAACTTTAGTTACTTTTAATACTCAATGACTAGATTTTTGAATCATGTCTTTTATAGTAAGTATAAAAGATATCGGATTGTCCTAAACGATATGCAAGGACACCTTATTAAAACGTTTAATACAGAACATGTAAGATGGATTCCCTATACTTTAGCAATCAGAATTATCATGCATGTTATGTCGTCTACAATGCTGTGATTTGTTTATGTATTTGAAACATGAAGAAAATATCAAATCCAAATAAATATCACTAAATGGTTATTTGATGTGTTCTCGTGTATTTATGAAATACTAGAGAATTATTTATAGAAATAACGAACTCGTTATGAAGTAGTGTTCGGACTCAAAATTCATAAGTGATATTTAGTATAATGTATCAATAATAAATTCAAGTTAAGAATCTTTAAGTTGCAAATGTTCCAACTAGAAGAGATTGCGGGTGATTCAATAAAAAGGCTATACATTGGCTTGAACAGCGCCATAATAAAAGTAATGTATATATAATAAATGCATAAATTTATAACTGAGCCGAGAGTGATTCTAAAATTTGAGAATCCCATATCATTGTTATATGATAACAATATCAGATATAGTTCATAAAAGTACTAAAAGCTCACTGGAAGTCGAGAGATATACTCCGAATTATTCCACAGGACAAAGGTAGTTTATCAGCGTCGAAGAGAGTTGATTGGTAAAGTAGATAATTAAAACATAATAGCATACCAGTTCACTAAGGGACTGACCCAATTGGTTTTAAGAAAATGGATTGTGAAGTTGGAATAAGATTCCATAATTGACCCCAAGTGCAGGTAGGAGATTGATAGAGTTTGGGGTATGCCACAGAGGCAATTACGTAATTTTTTACATATACCTAATTCAATAACCAATATTGTTTGAAATAAAAGGTGTTTTCTTTCTATTATATACTTGATATAATGTGTTATATTAATGAATTAATTTAATTAAAAACATATTTAATAGAAAATCAATAAATGGTATACCTTTGTGATAGTAGTTACAAGGTGTTATAACCGTGAGTAATTTATCATAATAAAAATAAATTTTAAATATTCCTTATCAAGACGCATCGAGACTGAATATCGATATATCCGTTGAGGCTAGTGTAGGCAACAGTCTCCAAGTATTGGACAGTGTATTACTCATGGCTGTTGGGGGGCACCAAGGGGTTATGTACTGGTTGTTACTGGATAATCATGGAATGACTCACTTGATAGTTTCCTATTGGTTAATATAACCAAGGTTAAACAAAAAATATCGATGTAATAAAATTGCACGGTTCTCTTGACTTGAGAACTCCGTTGATCTTCAATATATAATCATATCATGGCACAACCTCCATTGAGTGACTATAGTTGGGTCGAGTGAAAGTATTGAAAGTGAAGCACTATTTTAAAGAGGATTCGTCTCCTCAATTATATGAGGTTAGTATCACGGTCAACTGAAGTCAACTCAAAATCAAAGTCCTTGGCCAGAGCATTTCGGTTAACAATAATTGTTATTATTGAACCAAGGACTTTATGTTTGGACTATAGAGTTGAATGTTAATGATGTTGGAATTTCGACCATTACCAAATTCCATAAATCCAAAGTGATATGGCTTTGTCGAAGAGAATTGGTGTAAATAAAGGTCACAACCGGGTCATGGTTAACAAAGTAAAATTGGGTTTTACCAAAACCAAGTGAGCAATGAATTTGGCCAAAATGTCACACGATCTGTTAAGTGACGTGTGAACGTTAATATTCGAATAGTTCGATATTAATCGCTAATCAAATTTACACCCAACGAGTCACATAATCGAAACGATGAATTCTCCTTTGACCAAATGATTTAATTAATTTATAATTATTATAACTTAATTAAATTAATTATTATTTAATATTTAATATCAAATTTATAATTATTTAAAATTTAATTAATTTATAATTATCATAAATTAAATAAATTAATTAATATTTATGAAATTTTATTTATAAATTTGATTTTGATTTGATAAAAAATATTAAATATATTTATAGAAGTTGTAAATATATTAATCGATATACGATATCGATAAGAATTTTAAATTAGATTTAAAATGCAAAATATTTGTTTGGACCATACATAGGTTCATGGCCCATTAGAGGGAATGGTATGTGCGGCCATAATAGTGGGTATAAGCGGCTCTAATATGGAAAGAGATGGCTTGATTTTAGATGGCTCAGATTAAAGGAGATCGAGTAAAAGATAAGATCCCAAATACTTTCACTTCCTTCCTCTATTTAAGAATCTCTTCCTCTATTTGAGATTGAAGTTTTAGAGCCTCCATTCCATACATTTGCTATCTCAAATCTCCCTTACGATCTTTCCAATTTCTCAAGTCGAATCAAGTCAATTCAACTGCTATTCGATGGATGGTGGTCAACGGTTCGATGATCAACACTCATTTAGATCAGAAATTGTTTCAAGGAGCACACAACATCATTTCAAGGTGCACTGCAAGGCATTGTAAGTAAGGTATATTTCTGATCAAAATATAATTATCTATGCTTAGATATAATGTTTTATTATATATATATATTATTAGTTAGGTGACGATTTTGACATAAATTATGTTGTCACAAATTATTTTGGTTAAAATTATGTACTTACTTATATAAAAAAATTGTTATGTTTATACCAATTGTGGCCCGACTCAGAAATAAATAAATAAAACCATTTTTTGTTTATTTTGATAATATATAAATATATATTGTAAATATAATCATATAAATGTAGTTTATAATTTAATTACTACAATACACTTTATATAAATATGTTATATAAATTTGTATATACAATATTATATTTGTAAAATATTCGGTATTAATAAAAATAATTATATATATATTTTTTATTTATATATTATTATTTAAACCATTTAATTACATAAATTAAACATATTAATATATATTATATAAAAAATCATGTTTTGCATTTTATAAAATTATATTATCTCAAAATACATATTTTGGTAAGAAATAAGAAAACCATTTTTATTATTTAAAAATATTTAAAATATAACCCAAAAATCAATAATTAATTTAAAGAAATTTTAAGCACTAAAACTATGAAATAAATTTTCAAAGTACAAAATATTATTCCAAAATATACTGGAAATTTAAAGTTTAAAATTATATTTCAAAATTATTTTATATTAATAATTGTATGGATATTAATGAAATAATATTTTTTTAGCAAAGCAAGCTGGCTTTATAGTGAGCAAATAATATTTAAAATAAATAAATAAATATATTTCTAAGTCATGCACATGACAAGGTAAATATTTAATAAAAAATAATTTTTTTTGCACTTATAAATATTAATCTATATTTTAATATATATATATATATATTTAAATAAATAAAAAATATAATATATATTAAATAAAAAATTATTTTATTTACCAATGTATTTATTGTTCTCGGTTTTATAAAAAAATATTATTTATTTTATTTAATATATTTATAATTGATTTAAATATATTCACATAATTATATATATATAATGCTAATATTTCATAATTATATTTACAAATATTTATAATTATATTTTTATCTACATTTATATTTATAAAAAAATAAATATTTTTAATTAAAGTTTATATATGTGTTTGTGTGTGTGTGTATTTAAAGTATTTTTATATATGTAAACAAAAGTGTATATACATACATTTGGACAATATATTTACATATTAGATGAGCTAACAAGTCTGTTGCGATGTAAATCCCAACATCTACACACGGACATGTTATAGCTTGCATAGATTGATATGTTACACACACAGAGATATATGTGTGTGTGTGTGATATATATGAAAATTTAAATACACACACAAACATAAATTAAATAAAACTATATCATTTTATAAATTTAAATAAATTTTTTATAATAAAATTTAGAAATGTTCTAAATAAATTAGACTTTATAAGCCCAACAAAGATCTAATATGGTAATTATTTTGAAATTCACTTATGACTTTCACTATAGGCTGGCACAGTTTCAACATAAACCTTAGTTAAGGAGCATTAAGTCGGAAATGTTCCAAATTGGAAGTTGTGGCTAGTTTAATGAAAAAGCTAAGTACATCGCCTTGAATAGAATCACGATAAAAGCAATGTATAAATATAAATGTACAAGTTTAAAACTAAGCTAAGAGTGTTTCTAAGTATTAAGAATATTACATTATATGTAACAATGTAAAGAGCTTATTAGAAGTCAAAAAACATACTCTGAATAATTCCACATGATAAAGGTAGTTTATTAGCATTGAACGTAGTGGATTGACAAAGTCCATAATTAAAACAATATAGAAAATCCATTCATGAAGGGTCTAACTTTATCAGTTCTCATCAGACCGACTGAATGGATGGGATAGAGATTCAATAATTGGCCATAAGTGCAAGTGTTAGATTGATAGAGTTAGGAGTATGCCCTAGGGGCGATTATATAATTGTTACACATATCTAACATGATAACCAATCTTGTTCGAAATAAAAGATGTTTTCTTTCTATTATATACATGATATAATGAGTTATATTAATTAATTAACTTAACTAAAAGTATATTTAATAGAAAATCTAAAAATGTTATGTTTTGTGACAGTAGTTACAAAGTGTTATAACCATGAGTAATTTATCATAATGAAATTAAACATATTGTTTTAAATACTCCTAGTCAAGATGTATCGAGACATGATATCGATACATTCGTCGATACTATAGTATGTAATACTCTCCGAATGTTGGACAATATATTACTCATGACTACTGAAGGCACCAAAGGGTTACATACTAATAGTTATCGGATAACTATGGAATGACTCACTCAATAGTTGTTTGTTGGTTAATATAACTAAGTTCAAACAAAAATATTGGTGCAACAAAATTACACGGTTCTCTTGACTTGAGAATATTGTTGATCTTCAATGTGGAAGCTCCGCTTTGATTATAGTTAAATCGTGGCTTGATGTCCATTGGATGCTAAAGTTGGGTCGAGTGGAAGCATTGGAAGTGAAACACTATTCAAGAGAGGATTTGTAAGACCCTGAAAATTTAATAATAAAAATTAAATTAAATAAAAAGTACTAAAATGAAATTTTCACGGACATCTGAATTTGGCTGTGAAACTTGCACCATTGCATTCACAGAGATTTTCTAGACGATTTTCATATATAACACTTTGTAATCGGAGTTAATACAGAAAAGTTACAAGCGTTAGAAGAATTGGAAATAGAATAAGAAATAAAAAAAACTTCACAAATTTATAAGGCAACCTGTCGACCCAGAGGAGTCGAAGGTCGACTGGTAGGTGTCGACCTAGGGTATTAAGCAGTCAACTGTGATTTTGTAAAATTATACGGTTAGTGATTTTCGGTGACGTGTTTGAATGGCTACAATTAATGCTTGGCTCCGAAGAAATAGATGTGCGTGCGAGATTAGACTGGAGATTCTCCAAACTAGATCTAACGACCTAAACTATTTTGCAAACCCTACAAATTCTAGCCTAATCTAACCCTAAACTCACTTGACAGAACATAATAACGAAACTCTTTCAAAAAAATTCCTCTTCTCTGAACCTTAAACTTCTTAAAAATTAAAATAAAATCAACATAGAAGGATACAAGCGATTGGAGATAGACAGAGCAAGCAGAGCTAAAACATAGAGGAAGATTCTCAAGCAAACAGATAGGAAGAGCTTAGACTTGAGGTAAGTGGGAACAATTTTAGTCAGATGATTGTTACAGTTAGTTTAGTCTATTTTAAATTGTTTAAGGCACTAGAAATCTAATTTAAACTATATAAACCAAAAGTAGTAATATGCAAACTAGGCTAGAATTGAACCACAGTAAACAGTTAACTTGAGATTGATATTTACACCACTTTTACCATTAAATTTGCAAACCTTAAATCAACAAACCCTAAATTGAATTGCAAATTGATACTTATACTGGTCATCTAGTAATTAAGGTTAACTAAACACCGCTAATGACTTGAATTAAACTATAACAATGATTGGCATTAAAAATATGCACAAAAATCTAATATTACTACATGATTGATTGACCCTGGAACTCCAGCAGTCAACCAATAGCTGTCGATCAGAGGTCCAGTGGTAGACCATTCAGAACGAAAATTGCAAATGTTGAACCTCGACCTAAGGCCAAATTTTAATAATATATATTCCCATATGTTGATTGATTGGAGGCCTATTTAAAGGCATTTGGGTGTATATTAGGACTTGTAGGGAAGCTAGTTCCCTAGGAGGGCATTGAGTAAATGTTGTTTAATCTTTTTCGGAAGCGAGTAATGGAGTAAAGGCGGTGTATTTTCGCAAACGGTGCTCACAGGATGTTCCATGATAATCATGCTGCACTAACAAGGATGCCCGATAGGAGTGGTCCAATGCAACGGGAGTCCTAGTATGCACGAATACTAATGCGACGTGATACAGTTCTGATGGAGGATCCTAGAGCGTACGATAAGAGAAAACACTACGGTCGAGAGGTGGATACAGATGCGGACGATGCGACATTTCGGTGTGTCAGCATTGTGGGTTCACACTCAATGCCCAATGAGTTTACATGTAGTAATAATTGGGGGCAAATCGGTTTCCCAGTTTCTTAGAGGTGGTGATATTGATGAGAGTAGTTCCCCAATAGCCTAGTGGCGGTGTTTCCATAGTTAGTAGCCAAGAAGGCGATGTCTTACATTTTGAATCGCTCTAGGAGCGATGGCCGATTGTTAGACAAGAGATTTGATCCATAGTTTGATCCACTATAGTAGTCTACGCAAATTGTAGTGTAAGAAATTATTAGATAAGAGCCCTTAGGAAACATAACTTAGGAATTCACAAACACTTGTATCACACCCTATATCATCTAGAGTAGTATTGAAGCAACTACACATGATCATCCCATATCAAACTTGTACTCATTCGCCAAACTTTTGTTTGACCCATTCTCTTTCATTATTTTCCCTATCAAAAGTTGACAGGGTAGCAGGTAATCGGCCCATTCTTGATACTTGGAGAGTCGAGCTTATCTTTGGAGGCCATTTTTTATCATATTTGCTATTTATGTATTTATCTATCTTTTAAGTACAGTGTATCTCTTTTACTAGAATTGGAGTGATATTTTCTATTACTCTGTACTGGATCACGTATCGATTTTCTAAGCTTGTGATTTGGATATTGTCTGAGATAGATATTTTTCTATGTTATATATTTTGTTCCTTCCACTGTGAGTTCCGAAAGTGCAGTATATCTTAATTATATATGCTTGTATTAGTATTTGTGATGTAAAATTCTACAAAATCCCAGCGATCCGCATTTCTCGGCATGATGCGAGTCCGAAAGTCACACTAGGCTTTAGATAGGTGTATCGGGTGGTGCGGTTTGTCACAGTTGGTATCAGAGCATCGGTTTAAGGTTCCTTAGGGATTAGGACCGTATTGAGAGATCGTATTTGAGAAGTTTTTGAAAAAAATGATTTTCGAACAGGATTTTCAAAATGGTGTCCAAAAATTTTCAAAATGGACATTTTAAAAGTGTGTGTGTATATATATATATATATGAGTATAAATAACATATTTCAAAATGTTTTTCAAAAGTTTTCATATACCAAAATCTCTCTTGTTCGTGACTATGCTAATTCTCATTCGTGCTTATGTTCTCTCTTATCTGTTAATCGTATTTATGCAATTTATGGAAAGTTGCTAATAAAATTCTTAAAATTCACAAATAGAAGATGAGTGATCCTGCAAGTTCAATCTCAAGCAGTGCAGCTGAGATTCCAAGTGTGAACATCTCGATATGGTTCCACCGGTATCTCTAGGCAAGGGACAAGCCAAGCTTAAACCCACTAGAGGACCCTTGGAGAGAGCAACTGGTGTGGCTCCCACCTGCCCTCCTAACAGTATTGACTTTGCTAAGCTATGCAAAGAATTCACAAATCTTAGAGGAAAGTCATATATGAGGATAGAGTCTTGTGTGGATTCGAGGTCATGGATTCACATTTGTGAGAGAATCTTCTATTTGATGGGTTTGACCGACGAGGCGAGGATGCAGTTTGCTACATGGTGGTTATCGCGTAAGGCATTAAGCTGGTGGGAAGTAGTTAAGGCCGAGACTGATAGTGAGGAGGTCACTTGGGAAGAGTTCTATAAGTGATTCGAGATGAAGTTTCTATCTAGGGTAGAGGAAGTTCTTAATGCCCCCACCACTATACACATACTACTCAAGAGTATTACTAAGCAACACCATCGAGTAATATGGACAATAAGGCGATATGGGGCATACAAGTGAATATTCTCTTGGGCTAACAGCGGTACATATTTAAAAATCAAATTAGTAACTCACCTATACGTACACAGTATCGGCATAGAGCAATAAATATGTGTGCCTTCAGGATAGAACGATACATAATATATAATAAATATAGCGAGAACGCAGAGTTAGAATCGCAGCGATAATATATAATAGATAAGTATACATAAATCCAATATACATCAAATATAAACTGCCACCAAAACATCCAATTCATGGACCCAAACACATCTCGATATTACAATGATTATATATATATATATATATAATGATATCATATCCTCCATCTATGCCCAGCATCCACAAAACGGTCATATTGTTCCTGAAACTGAAATGTCTCGGACTAACCCGAGTATTACGAATAACACGTGGGTTAGATTATGTCTAAAATGATAGGTGTAATGAAACTTATAGTGATAATATAGAAAGTATAATAAGAATAACATTACAATCTCAAAATATCTCAAAACAAAATTCATAACAAACCTAAACAGGAAAGCGTCATCACTCATAAAATTAACATTAAGTCAGGATCTACGAAATCAACATTGGATGGGTAAATTATCCATATTTTGAAATCTAATCAAATCCAGAAATCATCGATAACGAGACATCCTCAAGTAAATTCAGGTAATAACAAAGCAATGCCCATAATATCTCTCAATCTCATATTATAAAATACCATCGTCAAACCTCTAAAATCAATAAGAAAGATTTGAGCTAGCTCATAACAATGCCCAAATATAATCAAATAATAAGTAGGCCATCTACCAAAAAAGGATATGAGGTTGATCATACTTTGGACATAGTCTTAGATATAATCTCATCACATATATGCCTATCCACCCCATGCAAACCCAAACCAGATGGGAGAATGATGGCCATATGCTTGTTCCAAGAACCCATGGTTTACTAGCTGTATGCTATATAGCCGGATCTGTCGCTATAGCCTTAGCTACCTCAACGGACATTGTGGCACATATCCATCAATGGCTCATTAACGCGTAGCCTCGGTCACGACCCTACTTTGCCTATATAGGTAACATACTACAGGCCTAAACGACACAAGTGTCTATGGGCACTTATCCATCTACTATGATATGCATCCGACATAATATATAATAATGGTGTCACAAATCTGGGGCACGATCCCACAATCAGCCGCCAAGGTGGATATTGGCCAACCTGGTCTACTTCCTAACCATGAAGGGGAGCTAGACAAAGGTAGACAAACACATAGTATATATACAATGGCCATCACATGGCTCTATGTATAAGTCACCACATGACTATCAAATACTCAATGTAGTGAGTATTACATACAACATACCCTCGTATCAAGTGTCATCCATGAGCAAAAGTATAACTAAAAGAATATCATGACAACGTCCCATACCACCGCGTGTTACTAGTGCGTTTATTCAGTGCTCACACATCTCACTCACACTTCTTTATTCTATATAACAAGTCCAAAGAATAACCAGAGAAATATTACCGAATGCTCCATCCCAAACGGTATTATAACTCTATTTATTCAAATTTCTCGCTACATAAATCATCACCAAATCAGATAAAAGGATGTCATAACTGTATCATACCAAATCATTAAACAACTCAACATCAACGGTGAATCACTCATATAATCCAATTCAATATACAAGAAAGGAATGATTAGAAAAGTAATATAAATTAAATTATTCAAATATATAAACATAACAACTCACAACTCATTATTAATAATGAATCATTTATAACAAGAATAAATACTTTAAAATAAATTTATAAATCACAAAATAAATTATATTTATTTCAAACTAAAGAATATAATTGAAATTCTTCACTTTATACTCTAATAGTTAGAAATAAAATATCTATTTTCAAAACAACTTTTGACATCCAAAATAATTTCCAAGAAAATTATTTTATTTACCAAATAATTTTATTTATTCATAAATACACTTCAATTTAATTTTAAAATACCAAAATAATTTATCGAAACTTTCAAAAATATTTTAAAACCGGAAAATCAATCAAACGTCTAAAAATATGAATTAAGGAGCAAAATCCTTCAAAATCATTAATAATCATCAATATAAATTTCAATCGTGCAGCTAAATCGAATTTTGACCATCAATACACTATGCACATAATGTAAGTAAATTACACAAATTAAGATGCAAACGGACATCATCTCATTTGCATTTTAGACGTCCAATAAACACAAAACTCCTCTATTAATTTCCAAAATAACATCCAACGAATTCAATTTCACCCAATATCAAAACAAGTAATCAATATCAACCAATAATCCATCCAACCAAAGTAAACAAGTAGATATATGTTTGTACCAAAAATGGGCACAACACTCTTCAGAAGTTTTTGAAGAGATAAAAGCGAAGAATGAAAATTAAAACTGTGGATTATCTAACAAAAACTCCAAATAACAGAAAGTAAATTGCAAAGACAAGCGATTTAGAGTGGTTCGGCGTTTTGCCTACGTCCACTATGAAGTTTTATGATTTTATTGCTCGATACTTGAAGATTACAAGTCTTTACACTGTAGTACAACTGAAATTATATGCTAAGTCTCAATCTAAAGCAGCGGTGGTGTTCTGGAGTAAGTCTGGCAGAATCTGGGCGCTCTTTAGTACTTAGAATTATCCGACCCCTTTTCTGAATGACCAGGGGCTCTATTTATAGGTGTAGGAGGCTGATATTTCGCCTAAATTGAGGGGAGACCAGTTCTGGTACGTCAGGGGGCCCACATGGCCGAAATCTGGAGATCCGGGCCCATTTTGGGATCGATTCGACCCTTGGTTCGAATCGATCAAGAAATTGTCCAATCAAGCTGAAATTTGGTGTGGACATTCTTCAACATGTGCTCAAGCTTCTGTGAAAATTTCATAGCATTTGGATGTGTAGATCTCAAGTTATGATCGATTCAAGATTGCATTTCTGGTTGACTAGCCTGGTTCGAATCGATCTAGTTCGAATCGATTCGTTCGAATCGATCCTCCCGCACGCGAAGACAATGGCGTGGTGCGCATGCTTCGGGTCAACCCTCTTTTATCTCCGAGTTTTACTGAGTCGTACCCGGGGTTTTAGCTGTGTAGACTAGGTGGATTCGAGACTATCGATTCGAAGACGCGCTTTCTTCGAATCGATCGAATTCGTGCTCCTTCGTATCGATCGTGGAAGGTCATGACTGATCGATACGAAGCATCCTCTGTCTTTGGGATTCGAAGACAATAGCGGCATGGAGTCGAAGCTCCCTCAACTATATGGAATCGAAGGGTTTCTCCTTGATGGATTCGAAGGTGGGAATGTGAGGATGGACTCGAAGCACGGCTATTTGGACGGATTCGAACCATGGGCTTGCTCGATGGATTCGAAGTAAGTTGACTTCTCATGGATTCGAGGCAACACACGTTTGATGGATTCGACCATGCTGAGGTGATGCCGGTCTGGTGGACACGAACTTCATGGATTCGAACATAGGCTTCGCCTATGGATTCGAACTAAGGACTGTCTACTCCATTTTCCGTCGGTGATATCTTGAGCATACGAATTCAGATTGACTTGAAACTTGGATCGTTGGTTCCTACGGCTTTGCTTGACGTGCCTTATCAATTGTAGCCCGATCCGGACTCGGACAAATTTCATCGATATCCATAGCGATCCTTGCGCGTAGCCGGTCTTCGAGACGATCTGTCACCGATTTCTAGTTAAGTCCTTGGTGTCACGGCCTTGCCAAAAGGCGGGATAACAATATATGATTGATTATGTATAAACAAAATAATGCAGACATAGTAGCGAGGGAGGAAACTCACCGAAACGACGTTTGAACTCCAAATCAACAACTAGTCTCATCGCAAGCACAACACCTTCACAACGCACCCACATCACTACCACATCTTCATCGTCGCCATCACCCTAAGTCTCGCTCGTGTCTCTACACACCAACCGTCATCAACCGTCGCTTAACAAAGCCAATGTTAGTCCTTGAGATGATGGTTTTGATGATAACAACCTTAGGACTTGTTATAAAATATAAATACTAACGTTATGGTTTAGATATATATGTATATGCAGAATATAAACATGCAGGTACCAAGAATGAAGACTGCACAATATAGAGATACAAGACTGATGAATTTAAAGATCAAAGATATCAAGATAGAAGACTCATGAGTATCAAGAAATCAAGTTATCAAGAGTTCAAGATTTCAAATAGTACACGATAATGTAGTTAGTCTAGAATTATGTTAAAACTTCTTGAAAGCACTTACATCTTTATTCGAAATTTATTCATGGAATGGAATCCACTTCGAGCCAGTTAAAGGGATGGAACCCTAGTGGGATGGAACCCACGATAATATCTAGTAGAACATATAGTGGTCCTATTTTGATATCCACTAATTTTATAAAAATGTTTTTCAAAAATATATCTCTTGTTTTTTAAAAATGTTTTCAAAACTTTCTTTTCGAAAAGACATCTCTCTTGTTTGAAATATTATAGCCTCAAAACTATTTTTATCATTTTTAATATTTTGATTTCAAAATTGTCCTTGTTTTTAAACCATCTCTTGTTTTAAATATTTAGCTTTAAAATATTTACATAATCAGATTTTAAATCACTTTATAGATTAAGATTATATATATTAAAAATTATTTTCTAAACTCTTTTATATGTTTAAATATATTTACAAAGTTTAGAAATTGTTTTGACAAATTATAGAAACCAATTTTAATAAGAAAATCAAAACATCAATTTTGCCTTGAGCATGTCGACATCCCTCAACCCCCCATGTCGACACGGTGTCCGTTATTTTCAAATTTCAATTTTCAAAAGAAGTGTCTATTCGTTGTTTCCTTTCATGAATAGATATGACTGTTGCTCTAGTATAAATACCAGTAAGTTCTAAACAAATTTTTATCAGATTTCATTTATTTTCTCTCCTCTTCATCTTCCACATTTATTCTAAAGAATCCTAAACTATACTCTGCCAAAATACCAAGTGAATCAAACCTAATTATCTCTTGTTTAATTCTCTGCCACTCTCTCCATAAGATCTCAGTGCTATTCAGACTTATAGAATCTTTTTTAAATCAAACTGTTGAGTAAAAGGTGCGGTTGAGCCTTGAAATCAATTGGGTGTGATTGTAGCCCCGGAAATCAATTAGGTGATCTTGTAGCCTGGTTAAATCAAGAGAGTTTGCTCTAGACTCGAATACAGGAGGGTGTACCTTGTAGCCTTGAAATCGAGGGTGCAATCTGGGAGATTATTTTGATAAGAAATTCGTACGATTGTACGGGACTGGATGTAGGGTAACTCCGAACCAGTATAAAATCCTGGTGTGTTCTTTCCTTTACTGTATTTAGTATTTGTATCTGTGTCTGATTCTGTGATTATATCTGTGTTTGTGAATTGCATTTGTTGGTGTTTTAATTGAATAAAATTCAAAAAGATTTAAAAATCCATAAAACACTATTCACCCCCTCTAGTGTTATTCTAGCCTTAAGATCCGTAATCCGCATTTCTCACATTTGGTATCAGAGCATTTGTTTTCAAAGTTTTCATAATCTGAATTTTGAAAAAGTTTCTAAAATGGCTATTTTTGGGGATTTTGTTAACACTAGTTTAAAACTGTTCAAATCATCATTGTCTAATAAGTCTGCATATAATTATTATAGAAAATCAAGTTATCTACCGAGTTTGTATTCTATGCAGAAAGAAAAATGTTATATGGCCTTTGAAGAATCAACACTCAATGGACAAATTGTGCAAATCAAGAAGAATAAGTGGATACTTGATAGTGGATGTTCAAGACACATGACTGGTAATCCAGATATGCTGAATGGTATTATCTATAAAGGTGGAGGATTGGTTAATTTTGGAGACAACTCAAAATGATATGTGATTGGCATCGGCAATGTCGGTAACTCTAAAACTCCTACTATTTCTAATGTTTTATTAGTTAAGAATCTGAAACACAATGTAACAACCTGCATATTTTACGATTTTATATTTAAATATTTTATTTAAATATAACGTCATTAATTGGATTTAAGTCCGAAAAGCTACTTTTTGCAAACGATCGAATTAGGACTCGGGACCACTTCCATTGAGTCTAAAATGGCGTTTGCGACTTTTTTTAGTATAAGCTTCTATATGTTTGGAGTAAGTTAATTTTTGCTATTTTCTTTTGGGCCTTTTGGGTTTGGGTTTCACCCCAACTCACTCTATAACTTAGTTCTGCCCTCTCCTCTTCACTTCATTTCTATTTTCTTAAACACTCTAGCAACTGAAAATGGGGAGAGGAATGGGAAATTAATATTCCAAGCCCTAGTTTCCTCTTGCAAACTCTAATTCTTGCTCCAAATTCAAGGAAAAGCTAAGGTAAACTCCATCTTCATCTTCTCCATCTCTTCTCCTCTACAATTTCAGAAAATTCCTAAACCTAATTTAGAAATACTTGTTTTAAATCTTAGATTGAAGCTTGTAGAGTTGAAGTGAAGAGTGATTGATCTTTTCCTTGTGTTTGCGCTTCTTATCTTTGTTTTTGAGTTAAAAAGGTGAGTTTTGAACTCACATCTACTTCTCTTGATGTCATTGATGTTAGGTATGAATTCCTAACGCTTATTCATGTTCAATTGCTTTTGGTTTGAATTGATTTGGTGAACATTTCCATTTTTGGTGTTTTGAAGTCAAAAACTCTAAAAATCATAGCTTTGATGTTGAACATGTTTTTGGTGGTGAATCGGAGAGCCAATGGGGCTGGGTTATCATTTGGCAAAAGCCCCTAAAGTCTATTGCTCGACCAGTTGCAAATGGTGAGAGTTTGCTCTTCCATTTGATAAGCTGGAAAACAGTTTCAGCTACAGCCAGTCGACTGGCCTCTTGCAGTCAGTCGACTGACTGCAGGGTCTGAAAACTCTCGGGTTTTGGTTCAGTCGACTGACTTTAGAAGACCAGTCGACTGACCTACTTGTTTTTGCCTATTTTTCACTTATTTTGCTTGGTTTCCAACTTTAAATCGATTCATGTCGATTCCAATTAGTCGTTATTGCATATTTGACTTTGTTGATTCTTTTTGATTTTATACACGGGTCTTATATAAAATGATCTATGTAAAACGTATTAAAAAGCTCGTTTCTCCAATTTATAATTTCTATTTAAAACACACACACAATTTTGCACTTCGAGCGAAGAGGGAGGAGAATCAAATGATTAAATAAAACGCATGCTATGACATGTGCGTTAATCTTTTCAGTTAATTCCTAATCTATTCGTTTGACCGTTTTGACCTTTGGGTCTGGTTTACCGATGAAATGAGGTGAACTTTGTACTGCTTTGAGTGTTAGATTGGCTAACGGTTAGTAAACCGTTTAGTGTGAATGTGGGGTATGGGACTCACGTTAACATTTTCCGGGTTCCTTTCTGAGAGTTGTGACACATTCCACCGGACAGTGGTGTCGAGTACCGCCACTACAGTTTGTTGCCTTCGGGCGTTGCCTTTTGGCATTGCCTTCGGGCGTTGCCTTCGGGTTGTTGCCTTATAGTATCGCTTTTGGAGTTAGTCATTCGTCACTGCTCGAGTGATATAGTATCGCTTTTGGAGTTAGTCATTCGCCACTGCCCGAGTGATATTCGGTTTTGTTGCCCTATAGTATCACTTTTGGAGTTGGTCCATCGTCACCGCTCGAGTGATATTGGGTTTGTGCCTTCGAGTTAGTGCCTTCGGGTTTGTGGATCCTTGTTATACAGTACTGAGCTCGAGCATCTTTTGTTTCTTTGACAATTATATTTCCCTAGTGTATCGCTCTTCGGTGTAGGTTCTTTGAACCACACGATATGTAGCTATTACCTTGTGGAAACTTGTGTTACCTTTGTTGGTATTTGTTAATTGCCTTCTAGGCTTGATTTGGGATATGTATGTCCTTTGTTATTTGAGTTGCCCATGATATGAGGCTTGTTTTGATTCATCTTATGTTAGATGATTTGGATATCTCTTTTGGAGATAAATTGTGGTACTTTATGATCTTGTATGTTCATTATCATTTAGTTTATCTAACTGATTTGTTTAACTAGACTAACCCGTGTATTTTATACTCGGGTCAGACCGAGATATTTCAGGTTAGGTACTTTGGACTTAGCCTATTTTCCTTCCGCATGGACTATTCCGCTAGCTCTGTTTTGTTATAGCTTTTTGTGTAGTCCTTTTTGTTGTAACTCTAATATGTATTCTTTTGTCTCGCCTGTATATTGTGGTTTGCTTTACCACTTGACATGTATCATTTTGTAAACTCTGTAATGTATCTGTATATGTGAAAATGTATGTGATGATTTACTGTTCTGTGATGTGTATTACATTGAGTTGTTATATTTTATTCTGATAGATCCTCAGCCACCTATGGCTTTGTATTAAGTATTTATTGGATATGTCGATCCATTTAAGTAAGAAGTGGCATTGTCGGCGTATTCAATAGATAATTAAGGCAAGGCTATAGATGGTCTCTCATAAACAGCTCTATTCTCCGCATTAGCAGACGGTGTTACCTTGTAATGCTCTTTGCTAATGTGGGTCTCGGAGTGGGGCGTTACACACAATCTGCATAGCATTAGTCAAATTTGTGATAAAGGATACAAAATTAAATTTGAAAAAGATAAGTGTCACATTGAAGATAATAATTCAAATATTATATTTGAAGGAATTAGGAAGAAAATTATTTATATTCTTAGTATGAAAATCTCAAATGATAATCTATGTCTTTTGGCTAATACAAGCGACCCTTGGATTTGGCATAAAAGATTTGGGCATTTGAATTTTAAACTCTTATCTAGACTTTCTAAACTTGATCTAGTAAGAGGTCTCCCTAGAATGAATTTTAAAATAGATAGTATATGTGATGCTTGTCAATTAGGAAAACTTAGGAAGAGTTCTTTCAAATTAAAAGATATGATTTCAACTTCAAAATCTCTTGAGTTACTTCATCTATATTTGTTTGGTCCATCTCAAATTCAATCGATAAATCACAATAAATATGTCTTTGTAATTGTAGATGATTATTCTAGGTTTACATGGACAATTATTATGAAACATAAAAGTGATACTTTGATTCATTTAAATTTTTTACAAAAAGTCTCCAAAACCAACTTTCTTTAAAAATTATAATTGTTCGTAGTGATCACGGTGGGGAATTTGAAAATTAAAATTTTGAGAGATTCTGCAATAAAAAGGGAATAACTCCTAATTTCTCTTTTCCAAGAACTCCATAACAAAACGGAGTGGTAGAACGTAAAAATGGGACGATTCAAGAGTGTGCTAGAACAATGCTTTCAAATAGTAATTTACCAAAACATTTTTGGGCTGAAGCAGTCGCTACAGCTTGCTACATTTTGAATAGAATATTAATTAGACCGTTAACTGATAAAACACCTTATGAACTTCTTTACAAGAAGAAACCAAAGGTATCTTATTTTTGAATCTTTGGAAGTAAATGTTTTATTCTAAATACAAAAGCCAATTTGGATAAATTTGATCCTAAATCTGACAAAGGAATATTTATCGAATATTCTAATAGAAGTAAAGCATACAGAGTTTTCAATTTAAGAACTAATACCATTGAAGAAACAATGCATGTTTCGTTTGATGTAAATTTCAAAAATGTTGAACAAATTAATGATGAAGAAGATTTTGCTATCCTAAATAATGAATCAATTGAAACAAATAATGATCTTATTCATCCAAATAAAATGGTTAACCTTTTAAAAGATCATCCTATAGAAAATATACTAGGAGATATTGGATCTATTGTTAGAACTAGAAATCAACTAAATAACATGAGTAATGTAGCTTTTATATCATCTATCGAACCTAAAAATCCAAAGGAAGCATCGTCTGATGATTCATGGATTCTGGCTATGCAAGAAGAACTGAATCAATTCACCAGAAATGATGTTTGGGAACTTTTCCTAGACCCGAGGATAAAACTATAATAGGAACTAAATAGGTTTATACAAAAAAATGAACTAGGTGAGGTCATTAGAAATAAGGCCCAATTAGTCGCACAAGGTTATTGTCAAGAAGAAGGAATAGATTTTGATGAAACCTTTGCACCCGTAGCAAGATTAGAAACCATTAGAATTCTACTTGCTTTCGCAAACTATAATAATTTCAAATTATTTCAAATGGATGTTAAAAGTGCTTTTCTAAATGGATTTGTTAAAGAGGAAGTTTATGTTGAACAACCTCCACTCTTTGAAGATGAAAAATTTCCAAACCATGTTTTCAAACTTAAGAAAGCTCTATATGGTCTGAAACAAGCTCCTAGAGCATGGTATGACAGACTAAGATCTTTTTTTTACAATCAAATTTTGAAATTGGTAAAGTAGATAATACTCTTTTCATTAAAAGAAATAAAAATGATATCCAACTAGTACAAGTTTATGTAGATGATATTATTTTTGGTTCAACTAATCATGAAATGAATAAAGAATTTTTTGAAATAATGACAAAAGAGTTTGAGATGAGTCATATGGGTGAACTCACTTTCTTCTCAGGTTTATAATAAAACAATTAGATAATGGTATTTTTATTAGTCAAGAAAAATATGCTAGGGATCTAGTTAGTAAATTTGGTATGACTACTGCGAGTGGAAAACCCACTCCCATGGCAACCAATGAAGCTTTAAATAAAGAAGATCTTTCAAAAGATGTAAATCAAAAACTATATAGGAGAATGATTGGATCACTACTCTATATCACTGCGAGTAGACCTGATATCATGCATAGTATTTGTCTCTGTGCAAGATACCGATCTCAACCCAAAGAGACTCACTTAAAAGCTATGAAACATATCATAAGATATGTTAAACATAATTTTGACTATGGTTTATTTTACCCTAAAAATGAGTCATTTGATTTAATCTCTTATTGTGATGATGACTATGCTGGTTGCAAATCTGACCAAAAAAGTACAAGTGGAACTTGTCACTTTTTGGGGCATTCTCTGGTTTCATGGTTTAGTAAAAGAAAAACACTGTTTCTTTATCAACAACTGAAGCAGAATATATCTCTACTGCTTTGTCTTGCTCTCAAGTCATTTATATGCAACAAACCCTAAAAGATTTTAGATTAACAATTTCAAAATCACCAATTTATTGTGATAGTACTAGTACAATAAATTTATCAAAAAATCCTACTCATCATGCTAGGACTAAGCATATTGATATCAGACATCATTTTCTCAGAGATAATATAAGTAAAGAGGTTATTTCTCTTGAATTTATCAACTCCGAGAATCAAATTGTTGATATTTTAACCTAACCCTTAAATCAACCTATATTTACTAAATAAAGAAGAGAACTAGACATTTGTTCAATAATCGAGATATAGAATATAGATATAGTAACATATATTTTTAATAAACAGAGATATACAAGAAAACCAATTTTTTCATAGGGATGTCGACATACCCCTACCACCCATGTCGACATACAACGGTAAAATTTGAAAATTTGATTTTCCCTCTAAAATCAGTTTGGTAGTTATATAAACCTATGTATTTCAAATTTTTATGTCTACTCACTTCTCTTTCTTGGTAATAAACTTCTGAAAATTAAAATTAACGGCCTTCTCCACTAAATCAAACCAAAATGACATCGTTTCTTTCCCTTCTCCTCATTCTGGTCCATTCCAATGCACTACACTGGCACGTTTGATAAAGATTGAAGAATCTATGAAAGATGTCATGCAAATGTTGACTGAACTTCAAGTTGTGCAAATAAGGATGGCAAAAGAACAAGAAAAGCAAGGCAAAATTCTTTGGAATTTGCAAAAATTCCTAATGGATAATCATGCAAATCCTATTGTGATTGAAGAAGATTCTCCCAATATTCAAGTGCATAGCCCTTTAGAGCACAGCGAAGAGGAAGAAGAAGAAGAGGAAGAAGCACCTATGGAAGAAGATGACAACGTGGTCTGTGTAGGCGAAGTCTGTTTTGAATATATTTGTGTGTTTATGTTCCATATATATATATATGAAAATATAACATCGTATATAATAAAAAAAATTGTTTTGCTTATTATACTTCCTTATTAGTATTTAGTTTGGATAGTATTAGATTAAGGGGGAGCTATATATAAGTTTATAATTAGTTTTTGTTGATGATAAAGGGGGAGAAGTATAAAATAGAGTAGTTAGGCTTAGATTAAGGGGGAGTTATTAGTTTTAGGGGGAGATATTGTAACGCCCCACCTCGAGACCCACCTTAGTAAAGAGAATTAATGAGTAATTCCGTCTACTAAAGCGGAGAATAGGGCTGGTTAAGGGCGACCATCTATAACTTTGTCTTAAACACCTACTGAATACGTCGATAAATGCAATATGATTTTTCTTTTCTATCTCAATGGATCGACATAGACAGTAAATGCTTAATCCAAAACTATAGGTGGCTAACGGATCTATCAGAACAAAATACAATAACTAAATGTAAAGCACATCACAGAACAGTAATCAACATCATATATATACATATACACTGATACATGTTTAGTACAATACAATATGAATACAATAAATGTGGTACTCGACCACACCATATACATTGAATCAAATATAAATACATCATGGTATGCGGAAGAACAGAAACTATTTAAGTGAAAGAAGAGCTGATATCCAACATCAACTTCAAGCTAAGTCCAATAGATGATACCTAAAACAACTTGTTCTGACCCGAGTGAAAACACACGGGTCAGGCTAGCTAAAATCATCAGTTAAACAGAATAATCGATAAGGATAAGTAGGTGAAAGCTATGGTATCCTTTTTCTTAAAGGATGCTATGCCCTAAATGGGGTTTCAACATCATAAGCAAGGACAACATCTTTTCTTGGCAAGTAGAAAAGAAAATGATGATAAAGTCATACTTAAGTGGCATAACTGACACTTAAGCAAATGGAACATCGACGAGTAAAGTTTTAAAGATAAGACTCAATAAACATCGCTTTCTCCTCATATCATCAACGGTATAAAAGAATATGGATAATGACTTCAAATGATTCAACAATCTTCTTAGAAGTGGTCGTCAATATAACAATACATCAAAGGTACATTTTTTCATACATAGAACAAAACGCATATGGATGTGTCTCATCTCATTGGCACATCCCAAGGATCATTCAAGAAAATATAAAACCCTATCATAAAAGAAGCATCATACATATTCATACCTCATCTCATCGGTATGAATATAGATACATCTCAAATCCATCACTAAAACTCATCATAAAAGATTCTTCATAATCATTTATACCTCATCTCATCGGTATAATATATAAATACATCTCAACTCCATCTTAACATCAAGAAGTCTATAAAATCATTAAATCATCAATCCATAATGCAAATAACTCAATTAAAGAGTAACATCATAAATAATTTCACCATATATGTATACATCTCATCTGAAACTAGGCTATCAATGTAATAATCGTTTAAGGACGGTGAAGACTAAAACATCAAAACCCAAAGAAATCCCGAATTGGCCAGATCCTCGATCGCATGCCGAAGCAATGCTACGCGCGCTACATCGTGACTAGTACTACTATTTGGTACCATAAACATCGTGATGACTGGAGTTAAATAACATCTTAACATCGTGAACATCGTGAATGACTATAGTCTATAATATCATAATAACTCCCAGTCACAAAGACCCGAGTTAATAACATCGTGATGATCGGAGTAGCAACTACATCGTAATGACTCCAATCGAGTACTCGTGGTCTGTAGTACTAGTAAACATCGTGAATGTGTCTCAATTTTCCGGATAGGAACCCAATAGGTGTTAACATATGTCCCATACCATACGTTCGCACCTAACGGTTTACTAGCCGTTAGTTGGTACCACACTAGTAAAACAACATAAACGTCATGAAAATATACTCAGCCTTATCTCATTGGCGAGTAAATACAATACCCTACTCGTCTCATCTCATTGACGAGTACTAGTGGCATCGTGACTTGTCTCATTTCATCGACAAGTAAAAACTATCATAATACATCTCAACATCATAAAATCATCATAAAGAAGCTTACCTCGTATCATCGACAAATGCAAATAAATCTCATAATGGTTTCTCATACACCATAATCCCCGAAAATGGAAATCTCATCTCAAGACTCACCTCATCTCATCGGCAAGTAAAACAACGTCTTTAAGTGGTTCTCATCGATTTTTACTCCTATAATAGGAGATCTCGAACGTCTCAACTCGCCAAATATTTGCTACTCGGATAATTCCTATAATAGGAATTGAAAATCTTAAATATTAACTCAAGGTACAATACTCAAGAGGTTTCGATCGTACAAGTCCGGAATTAACCGAAAAAGCAAACTCATGTGTCTCATACCACATGTTTTACTAAATCGTTTAATTCTCTTTCTCATACGTCCGAAAAGTGCAAAAACGTGTATCTTTATATAGAAAATATATTTTTGCTAAATCGGGTTTTGAAATAAATTTCAGAAAATATTTAAGAAATCAATTTTGAAAATCTATTTATAATTTAGAAATATTAATTGTATCATGTTTTATATGAAATCACTTTGTAAGATATATTTCTTAGAACAAAAGCTAGAACATGAACACTTTTGGAAAAATAGTTTGAAAATACGTGCACATGTGCTCGGAATCATAATGAAAACATCACATAATGAATCATTAAAATCCATTAAAATCCCAATGAAGGATTCATGAAAATCCGGGCTTCTATATAGTAGAAGCAACTCAAAAATAATCAAAAGAATCATGGTTTGTCCCTTAAATAAGATAATACAATACTTAATCTATATTAAAATTTATCATCAAAGACTTGCTCGAACAATTTAAGAAAATAAATGATTCAATACTAGAGCATATATGATATAAAGCTCTCAATATTTGCATTGAAATGAGCATCAAAACCATGTTCGGAAAATATAAAAGAAAGCACCAAAAGCTGGTGCAACAATTCAAGATACACAAAAATAAACTTTGGCGTTTTGCCCAGACCTGTGTTTTGTTTGTTCACTTTGCCTCTTTTAAGATCATAATTTGAGAAAACACAAAACATAAAAGTTGTAGACGACATTCTAAGCTTTCCAGAACATTAAAAATTACCAAATTCCGATAAGAAATGCAAAAGATATGGATAAACAGTTCTGAGATTTGAATTTCACAACTTCTGTCATTTTGTCTCGGGACAGTGACAAACAATCACATTTTTGGCCAAGATAACGTCAAAATTTCGTGAAACTCCAATCATAGAAGTTGTAGAAAAAAGTCTAAGCTTTCCAGAACATTATAAATTACCAAATTCCGATAAGAAATGCAAAAGATATGGATAAAACAATTCTGAGATTTGAATTTCACAACTCCTATCATTTTGTCTCGGGACAGTGACAAACAATCACAATTTTGGCCTAGATAACTTCAAATTTTCGTGAAACTCTAAACATAAAAGTTGTAGAACAAAGTTTAAGCTTTACAGAACATTAAAAATTACCAAATTCCGATAAGAAATGCAAAAGATATGGATAAAACAATTCTGAGATTTGAATTTCACAACTCCTGTCATTTTGTCTCGGGATAGTGACAAACAATCACATTTTTGGCCAAGATAACTTCAAAATTTAACAAAACTCAAAACATGAAAGTCATAGAAGATAAGTTAAGCTTTCCGAAACATTAGGAATCATTAAATTCGGATATAAAATGAGAATGATATCCGCAAATTACCAATGATATTATGCACAGAATGTCACTGTTTTACAATGACAGGGCAGTGAATTTGTATTGGATTTTCGACCCTCTATGCTTGAAATTTTTGAAAGTGTTTAACATAAAATTTGTCACACTCTCTTCAAGCTTTCCAGAACTTTAAACAAAATCAAATTCCGATTTAAAACGAAAAAGTTGTGTCTAATTTACTAACAGCGATCTACGAATGAACATGCAACAAAAATAAAATTGAGATTTCTAACCTTGAAATCTCAATCTATGCTAGAAAACGTGAGTTTTCAACTCACCTTGAATTAAAGATGATGAAACCTCAGATATTTGCTGAAAGAAGCAAGTTTGGAGAAGAAGAAAGCTTCCAATAACCTATAGAACTCAAAAATAGTACATGGAAAAAGGAAAAGCACAGTAAAATTAGAAAATCTACTTCTAAAGTTAGGAATTTGATGAAATTGTAGGGTTTGAAGATTGTTTACCTTTCAATTTTACTCTAATTTGCAAAAGATATCAGTTTGCATTGAGGAAATTGAGTTCAAAGCCTATGGTTGGAGAAGATGGAGTTGTGTTGTACTGTGTTTCTATTTCTTACAGAAAGAGGAAGAAGGAAGAATGAATGAACGTATTGTATTCATCAAATGAGAAGGAAGCTTCTCTTAAATGGGCTAAGTGGTTTGAGGTATGGATCCAATTGCCAAGTTTTACAAAAATCCTAAGTGTTAATGATTTATAAAGCACTATTTTACATTTTAACTAAGGTTTTAGTTAACATTGTTTTAACCATTCATAATTTATCAAATCCATTCACAAGATAAAGTTATTCTTATCATTTTAATTAAAAAAAAATATTATAATTACAATTTCTCATTTTAAAATTTAATTACTTCTTTTAAAAATCATTAAAAGAAGTAAATAACAATAATTTACAAAATTATTGCATTAACTCTAAGTAAAACACATTTCCTCAATCTTTTAACTCAAACCATCTTAATAAAGTTTCCAAAATTCTATTTTCTCATTTTATCCTCAAATATATTATTTATTTCCAATAAACAATTTAAATTTCTCTTTAATTATTAATTTACACTATTAAATTATAACTGCTATTATAATTTAATATTCCCAGGTAATCGCTAAAACCAGGGTTGTTACAGATATAGTAAATGTGAAGTATACTTTATAAACATAGGTTGTCATCATAAAAAAGGGGGAGATTGTTAGTCCTTCAGATGATGGTTTTGATGACAACAACCTTAGGACTTGTTATAAAATATAAATACTAACGTTATGGTTTAGATATATATATATATGTATGTATATGCAGAATATAAAAATGAAGGTACCAAGAATGAAGACTGTACAATATAGAAATACAAGACTGATGAATTTAAAGATCGAAGATATCAAGATTGAAGACTCATGAGTATCAAGAAATCAAGTTATCAAGAGTTCAAGATTTCAAACAGTACAAGATAATGTAGTTAGTCTAGAATTATGTTAAAACTTCTTGAAAATATTTACATTTTTATTCGAAATTTATTCGTGGAATGGAATCCACTTCGAGCCTGTTAAAGGGATGGAACCCACGACAATATCTAGTGGAACATATAGTGGTCCTATTTTGATATCCACTAATTTTATAAAAATATTTTTCAAAAATATATCTCTTGTTTTTTAAAAATGTTTTTCAAAAATATATCTCTTGTTTTTTAAAAATGTTTTCAAAACTTTCTTTTCGAAAAGACATCTCTCTTGTTTGAAATATTTTAGCCTCAAAACTATTTTTATTATTTTTAATGTTTTGATTTCAAAATTGTCCTTGTTTTTAAACCATCTCTTGTTTTAAATATTTAGCTTTAAAATATTTATATACTCAGATTTTAAATTACTTTATGGATTTAGATTATATATACTAAAAATTATATTCTAAACTCTTTTATATGTTTAAATATATTTACAAAGTTTAGAAATTGTTTTGACAAATTATAGAAACCAATTTTAGTAAGAAAATCAAAACATCAATTTTTCCTTGAGCATGTCGACATCCCTCAACCTCCCATGTCGATACGGTGTCCGTTATTTTCAAATTTCAATTTTCAAAAGAAGTGTCTATTCATCGTATCCTTTCACGAATAGATATGGCTGTTGCTCTAGTATAAATACCAGTAAGTTCTAAATGAATTTTTATCAGATTTCATTTATTTTATCTCCTTTTCATCTTCCATATTTATTCTAAAGAATCTTAAACTACACTCTGCCAAAATACCAAGTGAATCAAACCTGATTATCTCTTGTTTGATTCTCTGCCACTCTCTCCATAAGATCTCAGTGCTATTCAGAGTTATAGAATCTTTTTTAAATCAAACTGTTGAGTAAAAGGTGCGGTTGAGCCTTGAAATCAATTGGGTGTGATTGTAGCCCCGGAAATCAATTAGTAATCTTGTAGCCTGGTTAAATCAAGAGAGTTTGCCCTGGACTCAAATACATGAGTGTGTACCTCGTAGCCTTGAAATCGATGGTGTAATTTGGGAGATTATTTTGATAAGAAATACGTACGATTGTACGGGACTGGATGTAGAGTAACTCCGAACCGGTATAAAATCATGGTGTGTCTTTCCTTTACTGCTTTTATTTAGTATTTGCATCTGTGTCTGATTCTGCGATTACATCTGTGTTTGTGAATTGCATTTGTTGGTGTTTAAATTGATTAAAATTTAAAAAGATTTAAAAAATCCATAAAACACTATTCACTCCCCCCTCTAGTGTTATTCCAGCCTTAAGATCCGTAATCCGCATTTCTCACGGCCAAGCCCTACTAGAATGTCGCTGCTACTACCGATGCACAATCCATGACTGTGCCAACACCAATCGCCACCTTCACCTGCACTCAATCCACCATCGCCTGCACTACTCCAAGTTACACACTATGCATGTCCAAACCTCGTCCGGTGCTAGATACCACTCGCCGCTAGCTCGCGTTAGCATCCATGTGTGCGCCATCTCCGCCTCTTCTCGCGACAACACACGGTCACGTTCTTTTTTCTTTCTCTTTTTTTAAGCGTGAATAGAATTTGATATTTTGGGTAAATAAAATTGGAAGGAGGAATATAGGCTATGGCTTGAAGAACAGAGGATCGGGCTTGTGTCGAGACTTAGAGATGTTCCCAAAGAATAAGAGAAAGAAATTAATTAAATTGGGCTTTGGGTTGATTTACCTGAGCCCATAAATTCTAGTTCAATCTAATTTTCAATTATTTTCTTTCCATTCAAATTTGAATTTAAGTTCTTGATATTTATTTGTAAGCAAATTTCCACCCAATATAATTGATTAACATTTCATCCTACAAACTACATTTTGATAAGTGGCAATTTTATTCAATTCCACTATATTATTCGAAAGGAATTTATTAGTTTAATTCAATTTATTTTTAAAAAACTCTTTTATAAAATAGAATTTAATCAAATTATCAATTATCAAATTCAAATAATTTTAATTTTAATTAAAATTATTTATTTACGACGTAGAAAGAAGGGTTGTTACAAAGTGTACAGTTAATGAGCCTAATAAGCCTTCTAATCTATATGCAGACTAATTGTCAAGTATAGATCTACAATGCCTGTTTTATCAGTAGTCATTCCTTATCTAAAAAAAAATCAACTGTGATGGAGTTTCACTGGAGCTTTTGAAGTAAATACTTTTTTTCTTCCTTTTTTGGCTTTGTTTGTGAATGCTTGTACTACATATGTTTTACAAATAACATTATATTGACTACTTGGTTGTAAAATAAAAACTGGCAGGGAAGATAATCGCTAATTGGCGGGGCACAAATTGCGCGATGCTCAAATACAAAAGGTGGGAGAAATAAAAAGAGCGGCAACTAATGGAAATTAAAATAGATAGAAAGGGCGGCGATTCTTTTGCGTTGGGCGACTTATATCGCAGTGGAGCAGCAGCCGAACTGCTTAATCTCACCGCAGGTTCCTCGATCCTTGTATGCTACCATTCACATTTTGGTTCTCACTCCGATCTGATGCTTCTAGAAGTTGATAATAGAATCTTGCCTGATTTCCTTAATAATCGGTAATTTTATCGTTTTTAAATCATTAATCTGTTTCCCATACCGGTTTGAAAATAGTTGTACATGTAGAATGCTTAACTATTAACCATCACCGATATTCTTTTTTCTAACTAAATTTAGCGATTCGAGGACTTAAATGGAATTGATATATTGGTTGCCTTATGTTTTAAGTCGTTATAGTGGAGGCGAAGCCAGACCTCTACCTGAGAGGGGTCAAGTGAGGAGGGTAATGAATTGGATAATATGCAAGTTCGCTAATAAGACACAAAACAACACCTCTGAGGTGTTAGATGCTCCGTATGGAGCCTAACTGGCTTCAATCCTGTTACGGCCATAACTTGGGAAAAAAAGAATGAACATGAAAGCTAAAATTTGTTACTTATATTTTCTTAGTTTAAACATTTTGTACAAGGGGATTATTTATTTTGAGAAAAGATACATCTTATTTTGCACGTGCCTTGGTTACATCAATGTTGTAGATACCGATTCTATTCAAATTGCAAGCTTGTATATGAATAGAATTAACGCAATAAAGCAACAACAAAGGGCCTTTTGACCACAAATATAGAATTATAAGAAAGACATGGTTACACCAATGACAATATGATGTTAAAATAACATCCTTCAAATGTACATGTACAAATCTGGACTCAGCTGGATATATCAAAATAACTGAAATTAAATGGTAGGTGTTATGTTCATATCTTTATGTTGTATAAAGTTTGAAGCATATTTTAACTTGATAAATATTATTCAGCTATAGGAGGAGTCGACGAATGCATCAAATGAGTCAGTACTGAAGGTAGCTCTTGATCATGGAAAGGCCTTTGGGGTTATAAAAGGTAACATCTTCATTGTGTTTTATTTCTCTACGATCAGAGGTATTTTTCTCTACATTGCTCACATTTTAACTTTTATTTAGAAATATATAATTTTATTGCATTTGCACTTTCTCTAAAATAATGGAATATGAAATCTGAAATCAGCTAGAATCGATCTTCATCTGCTATCTTAAATAAATGTGATTTTATTTGATGTTTATCTTTGTATATACTGAGAAACTTGTATATAATAAAATAATCATCTTATGACTTTTATATCAGAATGGTTATGGATATCGTGTTTTGTTATGTGACTAATATAATTTTTTATCTTTGGTGACTATTTAGAGACAATAATACATCTTGTGAACAAAATGAAGTGGTAACTATGCCACGATGTTGGAAATCTATAAAGAAAATTAACAATTTTTACCAGCATTTAACAAAAGCTATTTGAAAAGAATATGCAGCAAAATAAAGGCTGCAAAATATATATGGTGGCGTTTATAAAAAGGCTACTATAGTGTTTTGTAGTAATGTCAACAGTACTTTTTAGTGCCATTTACACAGCGCCGTTGAACGCTGCAATATGTCTAGCATTTATGAAAACGCAACAGAAAGTCCTGGATTTTTAGTTACATGTCAGGTAACGGCGTTCTATAAAATACTACTATAAGTTATGGTAGCGTTTTCTATATGCTACTAAAAATAATTTATGTTGCAGTGCTATGATCATATCGTCCATGTAAATGAGAATTGCAATGAATGAAGTACCACTTGATTTGTTAAAAAGTGAATAAGCTGCCAGTGATTGCTTAAAACTTACTTTCTCGAGTGTAGAAGAAATTTTGCATACCAGTTTCTTGAAGCTTGCTTTAATCCATATATTGATTTGTGTAGATGGCATACAAGCTTCTCTTCTTGATGGTTGTACCCTAGTGGTGGTTGCATATACACTTCTTCATCAAGACTTCCATGCAAGAAATCATTTTGGACATCGATTTGGTGTAGCGACCAATTACTAGTAGTAGTAAGTGCTAGTAAGAAACGAACCGTTACTAACATAGCCATTGGAGCAAAGGTTTCTTTGTAGTTCATACCTTCAACTCGTGGGCACCCCTTGGTACCAAATGAGCTTTGTAGCGCTCAATAGTTCCATCGTAGTTATATTGGACTTTATATACCCATTTACAACCAATAAGGTTCTTTTCTGGAGGTAAGTTGGTATAACCCCTAGTTTTATATTCTTCAAGTGCTTGAATCTCATTATCCATAGCTTCTCTTAAGTTTGGATCATGTTGAGCCTGTAAATAAGTGGTAGCTAGGTTTAATTATGTTTGAAACTGATGCTACAAATGCCTTATGAGAAGGTGAGATATGCTCATAAGAAATATAATTTGAATGGGTGTCGAGTACCATTGCCCTTACTGACATTGACGCTAAAGAAGAATCTTGGTGTACTGTCATGATAGTGATATGAGAGCAATGGAAATTATGAAGCCAAACAGATGGTTTTTTTACTCGCTCAAATCGTTGAAGATTAGATGACTCAGCTAGAGTAGGTAAAGAGCTAGGAAATTGAGTTGTGGGTAGATTTGTCATGGTCAAAGTTAAGATAGGAAAGGTCGGAGATATTGGTATATGAGAAGAATGTTGCAAGTCTTGAATTTGATCTTGAAGTGGAAATGATCCTTGCATAGGAAATTCATGTTGTAAATCATAAGTATGATCAGGTAGTGGTAGAACTAAAGTTTGATATTGATCATTCGTGGGAGTAAAAGGAAAAACAGATTCATGAAAGGTTACATCTCTACTAGTGAAGATATATTTTGTTTCTAAATCATAGACTTTATATGCCTTTTATCCCGAAAGAAAACCAACAAAAATACATTTTCTCGCACATTTGTCAAATCTATGAACATGTTTAGTGTTTGTAACAAAACATAAACAACCAAAAACTTTGAGATGATCATATGTAGGGGTTTTCTTATAAAGCAATTCAAATGGTGTCCTTTTAGAAAGAAGAGGTGTAAGCAATCAATTAATGAGATATACAGCATGTTAGACACTTTAACCCTAAAACTTGAGTGGTAAATTTGCTTGAAAACGCAAAGCTCTAGCAACATTAAGAATATGTCGATCGTTTTCTTTCTACAATACCATTTTGTTAAGGTGTATAAATACATGTATGCTCAAATTGGACAACCTAAGAATGGAAAAAATTGATCATGGAAGAAAACTCTCTTCCATTGTCAACCCGAATTCTTTTTATTTGAGTACAAAAGCGTGTTTTTGCAAAAGTAAAAGAGTTTTTAAGAAAATTTTGTGTTTTAGATTTATGTTCATTAAAAAGATCCATGTATAACGAGTAAAATCATCAATAATGGTAAGAAAATAAAATTTTCTTATAATAGAAACCACTCAAAAAGCACCCCAATATCGACATGAATTAAATCAAATGCTTGCTTAGTATTAATGGAACTTACTAAATGAAAGTCTGGTTTGTTTTGCTAATCGGCATACATTGCAAACATTATTAAAATCACGACCAATGCTACAATTGTAATCAACTAAAAACTGCATAGGAAAATGAAAGGGATGACCAAGTCTTTAATGACAAAGATAGCAATGACCGGTCAAATTATTAATTGGAAAAGTGGGCTTTATTTGTTTCGGAGTAGAAAGAATGCATAGACCATTATGTAGCTTCCTCAGTTGAAATCAATGCTAGCCCAAACAATTCCAATCTATTTTTAGTATGTCTAAACTAAATGGATAAGATATGTGGATACAAATCACTTAGTTTGGTAATAACACATGGCTTGTATCAGGCATGAGTTATTATAAATACCCATGTGATCAGACATTTATATATACCAAGAAGTGAGAAATAAAAATAAGACTAGAAGTCTTCTACATGTATACAAGAGTGTAGTCTTATTATTAAGAGTTTTCTAAAGCATCCAATTATGTGTGAATTTCTTCTTGTTGGAACTGGACCAGCCCGCAGCGGAAGTTATGGGTGAATTTCAAAAAATTACCCTATTGGACCTTTATTGGGCCTATGAAGTCTAACTGAATTAGAACACTTCTACTCATTTAAATAAAATCATTTATTTTATTTAAATTCAAATATATTAAGATATGAAATTAATTTTATGTGATTTAGTTTATACATAAATGTATCGTATACATATATGTGTGAGTGCATGTGTAACATAATAATCCGTGAAAGGTATAATATGCCCATATGTAGATGTTGAGATTTACATCGCAACAAACATATTAGCTCATTTTGTATGTCATGTATGTTGTCCAAATATGTGCATGTATATGTATTACAAAATACACACACATGTATGTATAAATATATTATATATAATATATGAACATAAAACATTTATATATAGATAAATATATATATATATAGAAAGAGAGAGAATAATTATTAAAAATTATTTATAATTCAAAATTAACTTAGTTTTGCAAACATTATAATTTTAGTATTTTAATTTGTATATATTATGAATAAAATAATTTTTTTAACCATAAATAATTAACATAAAATAATCTATTGATGAAAATTCAAATTTTACAATTTTCAAAAATTTAGAATCATAAAATAGAGCTTAGAAAAAATGTGGAGATTTTTCAACGTTGAAATATTATTTTTCAAAACAAATACATTGATTTCGGAAATAATTATTTAATATAAAATAATATATTATTCAAAATTAAAATTTTAAATTTTCAAAAATTCTAGATTCATGATTGAAAGGTTACCAAAAATTTTGAAGAATTTTTCAATTAAATTATTATTTTAATAAATCATAAAGAGTTTTTCCGAAAAAATATTAATCATTAAAAATAATAAAATTTATTAAAAAAATCCTAAATTTTTTCTATACGTTTCTGGAATGATATAATATTTAAAAAAATATAAAATTGGATTTTTAGTGTAATAATTATTTTATATAAAATAAACAATTCAAAATTCAATAAATGTTTATTTAAAAATATAAATATATGTATGATAATTAATTTTCAAATTTGTAAATTCATATAATATATAAATAAGTGTACTAAATTTTTTAAATCATATATATATCTTATATATGCATATATGCTATTATGAGAGAGAAATATACACTGATATATATATATATATGAATTTATTAATAATGTATATAAAATAATTATTAATGACAAAAATTGATTTTGTACAGTAAACAACATTTGCCTATACATAAATCAAATAGTATAATAAACAAATTATGCACATAACCAAACTGATTTGTGATAACTACATCTACATACAAAATCTCACCTAACTAAACATATAGTAGCACTATATTTAAACAGATATGGAATTGCTCATTATAGGATCATAGAATATAATTCAATTACTGTAATATGAATTAAAATTACCAATTTAATGCCTTTGAATCTACGTTGAAGCAATGACTTCCCTTCCTTTTACTGTTCTTGATTCGTCAGATTGCAAGTCCGGAATCACCGACCACTAACTATCAAATAATATTATTTTAATTTGAAATATATTCGAGAATTTTGGAGTGGATTGAGAGATATGTTTTAACCAGCAATGTAGAAGGTAATGGCGGCCAAAAAAAGGTCATCATTATTTTTAGAGATACATACATACATACATACATACATACATATAGGGTTGTATTACAGAGAAACGAGGTAAACCTTTTTACCCATTCTCACTTGATCTCAACCCATTATCTCTAAGCCAATTCTCTATGTTTTAGTCACCCCTAAACCTTCCCAAAACCGAAATTTTGCAGCCCTAATGATGGACCTTAAACTCATCTAAGCCCAAACCAAAATACTATGCAATTAAATCTAATTTAATCGCTTGTCGATATTGTATATCGATCGATATATTTATAACAGTTATAAATATATATAACATTATTTATTTCTCAAATCATATTTAAATTTTATAATTAATATTTAATAAATATTAATTAATATTTAATAATTATAAACTAATTAAATCGTTCGGTCTTAAGGGAATTCATCATTTCGGCTGTGTAGCTCTTGGGTGTAAATTTGGTCAGCGATTAACATTGAACTATTCTAATGTTAACGTTCACACGTCACTTAGCAGGTGGTGTGACATTATGGCCAAATTTATCGCTTACTCATTTTCGGTAAAATCCAATTTTAGTTTAATAAGCGTTACCCGGTTGTGACATTTGTTTACACCAATTCTCTTCATCAAAACTATATCACTTTGGACTTATGGAATTTGCCAATTTGGTAATAGTCAAAATTCCAACCTCATCCACATTCAACTTTATAGTCTAAATACAAAGTTCTTGGTTCAATAATAACAATTATTATTAACCGAAATGTTCTGGCCAGATACTTTGACTTTGAGTTGACTTGAGTTGACCATGATACAAACCGCATATAACTGAGGAGACGAATCATCTGTTGAATAGTGCTTCACTTTCAATACTTCCACTTGACCCAACTATAGTCACTCGATGGACGCTATGCCATGATTTGGCTATAATCAAAGTGGAGCTTTCATATTGAAGGTTCACAGTATCACAAGTCCAGAGAACTATGTAAATCAGTCACATCGATATTTTCTATTTGGCCTTAGTTATATTAACCAACAGAAAACTATCGAGTGAGTCATTCCATAGTTATCCAATAACTATTAGTACGTAACCCCTAGGTGCCCCCAGCAGTCATTAGTAATACACAACCCAACATTTGGAGAGCGTTACGTACTCCAGTCTCAAGGGATACATCGATATCCAATCTCAATGCATCTTGACTAGGAACATTTTAAATGGTATATTTGTTTCATTGTGATAAATTACTCACGGTTACAACACTTTGTAACTACTATCACAAATATACCATTTATGGAATTTTCTATTAAATATACTTTTAATTAAGTTAATTAATTAATATAATCATATTATATCAAGTATATAATAGGAAGAAAATACCTTTTATTTCGAACAAGATTGGTCAACGAGTTAGATATATGTAACAAATTACATAATTGCCCCTAGGGCATACCCCTAACTCTATCACTTCTATGAGATAAAATACAGAATCATATATTCTAAAGGTTTGGTATCAGAGCCACGGTGTGAGATTTGTCAAATAAGCTTGTTGCATATAGTCGAAGTCCCGTTGACATAATGGGTGATCTTCAAGTAGTTGGAGGAATTAAGAAGCTTAGCAATACAAATTACACCACGTGGGTAACATGTATGGAGTCTTACCTACAACGTCAAGATCTTTGGGAGATTGTTGGTGGTGGTGAAGTTACACAACCGGCAACAGAAGATGCCGATGGCGTCTTGCGAAAGTGGAAAATTAAAGTAGGCAAAGAAATGTTTGCTTTAAAGACCACAATTGAAGAAGAATTGTTGGAGCACATATGCGATGCTAAAACATCGAAGGAAGCAAGGGACACCCTTGTTACACTCTTTTCAAAGAAGAACGATACAAGACTACAACTTCTCGAAAATGAACTAATGTCAATGGCGCAACGTGACATGATGATTGCCTAATATTTTCACAAGGTGAATTCAATATGCCATGAAATCTATGTTTTAAATCCAACGGCGTCTATTGGGGATGCCAGGATAAAGAGTACTTATTCATGGTTTGAAACCAGAATACCGAGGGTTTATTGCTGCTATACAGGGATGGCCGACACTGTGCAGTTAAAGCGCTCGGTGGATTCAATGCGGTAGAGGTGCAAAAAGTCATAGCGGGGATGTAGCGAAGATATAGCGGGATACATCGGATTACTCTAAAATAGCATATAAATACCATACTTGTTGTTTTTACAAATATATAGATAGTAATTATGTGAAAAATTAACATTCAATTGAATTATAATTAATACAAAAATAATTTTAAATAAAAATATGTGCAAATGTATTGTAAATGAACGCAAAACTGTTATATAACTTAATTTAATTTAGTAGAATATTAGAGTATTATCATTTCTAAATATATATATCAAAAATTCAATGAAATTAATTAATTTCATAATTTTTATAGCATATAAATATCATTTTTCAATCCAATTTTTTATAGAAGATATAGCGGAAATAGCGGAATATAGCGGAAATAACGGGATATAGCGGAAATAGCGGGGATTAAAGCGGAAAGGCTATATGTTGGGGATATATGGAAAAATCGTAGCGGTAGGAATCCGCTATAAGATATATCAGAGTTATAGCGGGGATATAGCAAGGCATTAACTGCACAGGGCCGGCACAACCATCACTTGTTGAATTCGAAAATCAGCTTGCTGCTCAAGAAGCTATGGCCAAGTAAATGAGAGGAGTTTCATTGAAGAGTGAAGAGGAAGTGCTCTACACTAACAAAAGCAACGGTAAGTGGCACAGTAATGGTGGGTTCAAAAAGGACGGTGAAAGGAAGCATTACCAAGGAAAGGAAGAGTCTCATCGATGGGGAGCTTCCAAGAACCACCAAGGAAAGGAAGACTCTCATCGATGGGGAGCTTCAAAGAATCACGGTAGTATTAAAAAGTTCGATGGCAAGTGTTACAATTATAGGAAAATGGGCCACATGGCAAAGGACTGCTGGTTCAAGAGAAAGCCTATTGAAAGTAATACTGTTACTTCTACTTCTAAGGAAAGCGAAGATGGTTGGGATGCTGAAGCACTGTATGCTATGGAGGAAAAAGACTTGGCTCTCATGGCAACAACATTAGAACATGTTAACTACAAGACTGACTAGACTGTAGATTCAGGATGCTCAAATCACATGACAGGTGATAAACGGATGCTGCAAAACTTATCTGAATACAAGGGAGGTCGTGTAGTGGTTACAGCTGATAACTCAATATCACCGATAACCCATATTGGTAAGACTACAGTTACGCCTCAATATAATTCTAACCAGGTACCTATGCAAGATGTCTATTATGTCCCTGGAATGAAGAAATTTTGTTATCTGTAGCACAGTTAACATCATTAGGCCATTACATTATGTTCGGTCCTCGAGATGTGAAGGTGTATCGTGATATAAAAATCTCAGAAAAACTGTCAATGGAAGGGCGGTGAATTGAGTCAGTCTATGTATTTTCAGTAGTATGTGGACAAGACAAGAAAAAATGAGAAAACAGATCTATGGCACTTGTGATTAGGTCACATTAGCTATTCCAAGCTAAATGTGATGGCAAAGAAGTCGATGCTAAAAGGGCTACCTCAACTTGATGTGCGGACAGACACAATATGTGCAGGTTGTCAGTACGGTAAAGCACATCAACTTCCATACGTGGAATCAAAATTTAAAGCAATAGAACCATTAGAATTGTTTCATTTTGATGTGGTTTGGACCATTTAAGCAACCATCAATTGGTGGTATGCAATACATGGTAACTTTCATTGATGACTTCTCTAGGTACGTGTGGGTTTTCTTTATGAAAGAAAAATTTGATACATTCTCAAAGTTTAAAGAATTCAGAGAGATAGTTGAAGGAGAAGTGTGAAAGAAGATTCGTCGCTTACGCGCAAATAATGGGGTAGAATATAGTTCAAAAGAGTTCTCTCGATACCTGACGGAATCCCAAATACATCATCAATACACTTGTGCCAATACACCACAACAAAATGGTGTAGCTGAACGAAAGAATAGACATCTTGCAGAAATTTGTCGTAGTATGCTACATGCAAAGAATGTACCTGGAAGGTTTTGGGCTGAAGCAATGAGGACTGCAGCTGTTGTGATCAATAAACTTCCTTAATAGAGGTTAGAATTTGTTTCACCCTTTGAGAAACTATGGAACATGCAACCTGCAGTTAGTTACTTTCGAGTATTTGGTTGTGTGTGTTATGTATTTGTTCCTGATCATTTACGGAACAAGTTTGACAAGAAAGCTATTAGATGTATCTTTATCGGATATGATAGTCAAAGAAAGGGATGGAAATGTTGTGATCCAACAAGTGATAGATGCTACACTTCACGAAATGTGGTGTTTGATGAAGCATCGTCTTGGTGGTCCTCAGAGAAGAAGTTGTTACCTGACTCAAGAGAATTTGAAGACAGTATGCAAAAAAAGATGGTAAAGCATATTGCTCAACTTCAACCAAGTTTGGTTGAGATAGAGGATTCAAATGAAAACGATGTCGAGCATTAAGTGGCTCAGCATCCTTGGCAAACCGGTGTGTATCAACAACCAAGAGAAGAAGGTGGACCTAGTGAAACAGAAGAATCAAATCTGCAGTCTCAACTTCGAAGGTCAACAAGAACATGAAAACCAAATCCTAAATATGCTAATGCAGCTATAGTTGAAGAAATAACCATATCAGAACCAGAGGCGTTTGGAGAAGCATCATAAAATTCTAAGTGGATGACAGCGATGAAAGAAGAGATTGATGCACTTGAGAAAAACCAAACTTGGGATCTGGTGCTAAAGCCAAGAGATGTGAAACCCATATCATGTAAGTGGGTTTACAAGATAAAGCATCGTCCAGATGGCTCAGTCGAAAGATACAAAGCACGATTGGTAGCCCGTGGTTTTTCTCAACAATATGGACTTGACTATGATGAAACATTTAGTCCAGTAGCGAAATTTACAACCGTGCGAGTCTTACTTGCACTTGCAGCCAACAAAGATTGGGATTTATGGCAAATGGACGTGAAGAATGCTTTTCTTCATGAAGAGTTAGATCAGGAAATCTATATGAATCAACCAATGGGTTTTCAGAGTCAAGATCATCCTGAAAATGCATGTAAGCTGCGAAAAGCACTCAATGGACTGAAACAAGCACCTAGGGCATGGTACGGAAAAATTGTTGAATTCTTAACACAAATTGGTTATTTGGTGACACATGCAGATTCTACCTTGTTTGTCAAATCCATTGGAGGAAAATTAGCAATTGTGTTAGTATACGTGGATGATTTAATTCTAACTGGTAATGATGAGGTAGAGATCTTCCAAACAAAGGAGAATTTATCAGTGCGTTTCCAGATGAAGGAACTTGGACATCTCAAACACTTTCTTGGCCTAGAGATTGATCGCACACAAGAAGATATTTCTTAATCAACACAAATATTTCAAAGATTTGTTAAAGAAGTTTGGAATGCTCGAATGCAAGCCAATTTCAATGCCGATGGAGCCAAATTCCAAAATGTGTGCCCATGAATGAAAAGATTTGGAAAATCCAACGATGTACCGACAATTGGTAGGTAGTCTAATCTACTTAACCTTGACGCGACCTGATATTTCTTATGCAATTGGTGTGATGAGCCGATACATGCAAAATCCATAGAAGTCTCATTTAGAAGCAGCTCGATGAATATTGAGATATGTGAAGAGTACAATTGACTATGGTCTTTTGTACAAGAAAGGTGAAGACTGCAAATTAGTTGGCTACTGTGATGCTGATTATGCAGGTGATCATGACACCAGGAGATCAACAACTGGATATGTGTTCATGCTTGGTTGTGGAACAATTTCTTGGTGTAGCAAGAGGCAACCGACAATATCATTATCTATCACTGAAGATGAATATAGAGCAGTAGCAATGGCAGCTCAAGAAATCACATGATTTATACAACCGTTGAATGATCTACATCAAATTGTAGACTATACAGTTCCGTTGTACTGTGACAATCAATCTGCAAATTGTTTGGCGGAAAATCCAGTCTTTCATGCAAGAACTAAGCATGTTGCAGTGCACTATCACTTCATCAGAAAAAAGGTTCTACAAGAGGAGATTGAAATGAGATAGATCAAAAAAATGATCAAGTTGCCGATTTATTCATGAAAAGTTTAATGACTGGCAAGTTTGAAAGCTTTCATAATCAGCTTCACATAATGAAGAAGATGAGAGCTAGCATTGGGGGGGAATGTTGAAATCAAGGCTAGCCCAAACAATTCCAATCTATTTTTTGCATGTCTAATTTAAATGGATAAGATATGTGGATAAAAACCACTTAGTTTGGTAATAACGAGTGGCTTGTATCAAGCATGAGTCATTATAAATGCCCATGTGGTCAGACATTTATATATACCAAGAAGTGAGAAATAAAAATAAGACTAGAAGTCCTCTACACGTATACAAAAATGTAGTCTTGTTATTAAGAGTTTTCTAAAGCTTCCAATTATGTATGAATTTCTCCTATGAGATAAAATTCAGAATCATATATTCCAAAAGTTTTTTCTACAAAGAAATGCTTGAATCAACTGAGTTTAAGATCCATGAAAGAACCATGCCATTACATCTCTTCCATGATATTAGTTTCTCATCAGTTTATGATGGGTTTTTAATTGATCCATCAACAAATCCTGTTTTATAATTTGCACTTAAAGCTATACTCATTGCTCTGCTCCAGGTAGCATTGTTGTCTCCGTTCAATTGTTTGGTGACTAAAGTAGAGCCTGGATGATAAGATGAATGGAGATGATAAGGATCCGTCATGTCCTCTATTTGTGAATTATTTGATTTATCATTAACCATGTTGAAGTGGAAGAATCAGATCTTTAGCTCTGATACCATGAAAAATATATATTTTGAGGAGATAACCTATTTTTATTAGAATCATTCAAGCGTATACATACACTTAAGTCATAACAGAGAGAATAGAATAAACCATATTTTTAGAATTACATACCAAGTCTTCTAAGATGTTTATTATTCGAATATTTAAATTCAAATCTCAATAGGTTATGATAACTATGATTGAGAGTGACGTTGTAAGACTTTATCAACTTTTTTGAGCTTGACTTTCTTAGTTGTAAAGGGAAATATATAGCAATGATTATTTCTGTTGATATATGACTTTATATGAATTGATATTAGAGCATCTCCAATCCTTAACAATGTTATTTCATGAAATATCTATGTAGCATAGATAGTTAAACAATGTTAAGTTAATGTGATTCCACATCACAATAAAATAATGTTATTTTCTCCAATGCAAACATCTTTACATATTGAAATTTGCGTAGATGTCAAAAAGTTAATGGTAGTTACCACTTAACATTGTGAATTACAATGTCTAGAAGTAGATATTTTGCTCCACAATGTCTAACAAAAAATATGCCACATCATATTGCACATTTTAGTTACTTTTGCATTGGAGATTAAAAATTAAAACACAATGTGTAGTATCTATGTGTCAATCACTTTACGTTAAAAATACCTTTGGATTGGAGATGCTCTTATGGTCAAGATTTCTTGCTTGGATTTGCTGCAAGTATATAAATACTAAGTCATTGTTTAATAAAATTCTGCCTTTTCTACAAAATGAATAAATAGAAAGATAAGTTCATGATTTAGTAATCAATATCCCTAATTTCTCCAGAAAAGGGAATTAATAGAAACAGTAGTATAATTTTGTGGTTACTTCACAATCTTAATTTCATTTGATACCTACGTATATAATTTTTCAGCGACATTTTTTCACATATTTTTAGTTAAAACGTACATGAAAAATCTAAAGATGATGCTCTCCTCCATTTTTCTTAGTAGTTTTCCTTTTTCTTGTCTAAAATTTGAAATAATCCAAAAAAAATCTGAAAAATCCCAAAATTATAAAAAGAGTAGTCTACTTAATCTCTGATCTATCCGTCTATCAGAAAAAGAGGTTTAGGTTATACCAAAAACAAAAAAAACTCCAAAATTATTTAAAAAACAAAAGGATTTTTAAGTGATGGCGGAAGTTGGGCACATGTGACATAGAATGGAGTGAACGGGAACTTTGTTGATGGGGGCGCGGTCGAAGCAGCGAATCTGTTTCCGACTATTTCATTGTAAGTTGGTGATTTGGAGCATGGCATTATCATTGCTTAGTTGTTTGATATATATGGATCCATTGGCCAAGTGGTTTCAGTTAGGGCTTGCATAGACGTTAATACCAAGAGATCACTTGTATATGGCTATGTCAACTATAATAATCCCGTTGATGTTGCAAGAGCAACTAACAATCTAAATTTTACACCAGTTAATAGAAAACCTGTTAGAATTATGTATTCGAATTGTCACCCTAGTACTCAAAAAAGCGGGCAGGGCAATATATATATTAAAAAACTTTTTTTTTTGAAAATGGGTAAATAAAGCCTAGGCCCATAAAGTAAATAGCGGGTAAAATACCCGATACAATATGACTTAAAATAATATAACCCTAGAAACAGATCTAGGGTATTACAGCGCATCCATCTCTCAAAAATAACAAAAGAATTGAAAATGGCGACCACCGCTAGCAAAACGAACTTCGAATCAAAAAGAAATAGGCTTCAGGGGGGTTCCACTCCTTGATTTCTTTAGATTGAAGCCTATTTGACTCTAGAACAAGGCAAAAATGGCGATGACGCTGGATCTTTGTCTTTGTTTCCATGAAGCTATCCTCAACTGCAAAATTTACTATCGTTTTTGTAGAAAATCTCGATGAATCAACAACCAAAGAAGAGATAGACAAAATATTTGGTGAATATGGGAACATCACCAATTCTGTTTTAATGACGGAAGGAGATAGGAAATCAAAGTGATTCGGTTTTGTCAATTTTGAAAATCCCGATGATGACTCTGCTCGAGCAATTCAGGAACTTAATGGACCAAATTTGGCGATAAAGAATGGTTTGCTGGAAAAGCTTAGAAAAAAACTGAGAGGGAGATGGAACTAAAGTGAAATTTGATCAGGGTGCTCGTATCCAGCCTTTTGACCAAACAGTATTCAGACATACTGGACGAGTCGAACTTGGAGTTATCAAGGTAGGCAGCCCGAAGAGATAGCTCTAAATTCTAGAAACCAAGTACAACTAAAAGTCCACAAGGCTTACTTTGGGGAGCAAGTATTACAGCCAAATTTGCCATAGTCTTCAAACAGATTTAAATGATCGAATCGGACGAACGAACGATGAAGAAATGGCCCAATGACTTTGGAAATATCATTAAAGGCAAGAAAAGTGAAATATCAGAAAATGAGCGAAAAAAGTTGAAAATTTGAAAGTTCAAATTTTGGAAAGGTTGACTCAAAGCAAACCCACAAAATCCTCAGGTCAAACTCGAAGTAGAATAGACTGGAGAGATCCCCAAGGCAGGCCCTAAGCAATTCATAAAAAAACTCAGGTCTGACTCCAAGCGTGACTCGGTACCGACTCCCAAGCACTACTCGGTACCGACCCCTAATGGCTTAGAGTAAGCACTCAAAAAACTTGGGTCTGACTCCAACTAGGCGAAAGAAAACTCAAAACATGAAAATCTTAGAAAATCTCAGGTCAAGCCCCAAGTAAATGCTCACATTTCTCAGGTCGGGCTCCAAGCAAGTTCAACCACTTCAAAAAGCCAAGACAAGTAATAATCCACCCAAGTTGGGGATCGGTACCAACCCCATTTTGGGGATCGGTAGCCTTGGATGGATCCCATCTTCTGTCTACATGCCTTACTCTATGTCAAAGCCCTATTTTAATGTCACATTATTGAATCAATGCAATTCTCTATTGATCTCCATGAACTCCTTAATATGCAACCTTGTTCTTCTACAACTCCATCATTTGGACCTCAAAACAAGCAATTATTGATACAAACAACCGTGGAATCATGACGCTAACCATAAGACGAACCGACGTGGAAGGTTGAAGGCAGCAAATTTGGCCATGTTAGGGAGTCATGCCGACTCGAAACAAGCAATTATTGATACAAACAACTACGGAATCATGAAGCTAACCACAAGACGAACCGAGGTGGAAGGATTAAGGTGACAAATTTAGCCATGTCGGGGAGTCGTACCGACCCCCACTTGGGGAGTCGTACCGACCCCCACTCGGGGAGTCATACCGACTCCCAATATTTGATGATGTGGCACTCTATTTTCATGGAGAACTAGTCTACAACATGGATAATAGCTAGGAGATATATTGTACGAGATTTTAGACTTCCTACCTTTATAAATAGGAAGGTAAAGTTCATTTTTCAGGATCTTTTGGCTCTAATTCCATTATTTCTTATATTCTTGTAATTATGAAATTCTAAGTGTTGGAGTTGTACCGATTCCCAAGAACTTCTGCCTCCAAGTGTGACGACCGCCCATGACCCCTGCACCGAATCTAGAGATAGCGCGCTGTAAAGTGTGCCAGGCGACCATGGACGATTGTCAGGGTAGATTAAAACAACAGAATCTATCGTATTACTCACAGCGCATGGACAAAATACAATAGAACATATATATAGTGAAGCTTTACAGAATAAAATGCCATCATATAAAACTTCATAATAGTTGAATACAAGCATCCAAATAGTCAATACATCAAGCCTCACTACATATCTCTCAGAGAATGCAAAACAGCGGAACATCCAGTACATATAAGAAGATAATATGCAACCCTCTAGCTCGTCTTCGATATCAGCACCGTGAGAAGAGAACAGCACCTGTCACCTGCTACCTAGTCTGCCCGTCCCAAAATGGACGAACAGCCCAAGGCAATAAGAATTAAAACATAAAGCCTTGAGTCAGACAATAGTCTTAGTGAGCAGTAAATTAACTAACAACATACCAAAAGAGCATAAAGGAAAAGGAATAGGAATACAACCCTCCCACTCCAACCTCATTCTACAGTGATAGCCCCCAGACACACACTAAGCAGAAGCAAACATAGCAGAGCATACAATTTAAAGTAAAGCTACTATCACTCGAGTCAAGGGCGATGTTTTCCAAGTACCAAGGCCTAAATCAGATAAGCACCAAGAAAATACCGCTCTTGAGTCCGAATGACGATACAACCAAACATCCATGACTCTGGCTATCACTGTTATCATTGCTTCGATATCACCGTTAATTGAATGACCGGCACATTCTTTCAGCCGTCCGTCAAGGGCTAATGGAAACCCCGGTTCTAGACATAACTCCCGCACGTCGTCGCAACCCGTGCCTAGGACTATCGAATCTGCCCAGAGTACTCGACCATCAACAGTTAGTCGTTGGGACTATCGAATCTGCCCAAACGTACTCTTGCTTAGAGCATGCTAGAACCTTCAACAACGATGCTATCCAAGCCTCCTAGTCATCCTCCTCGACGACTATTCTCATATCCATTCATTATCCTCAACTCGAATCATATCACCGAGTTATCAACATGCTTGGAATGATCCCGTCTGGATTAGACCAAGTCTTCATCACATGATTGCCTCGTTTCATCACATCCTCGCGAAGCCTCATCTCAACATCACATCATCAAATCTATGCATAAGAGCTTCATCATCCCGCTACATATGCCACGAGCAGCTTTCCCAATTCAAGAGCCTTTCCCTTAGCTTTTGAATCGTCTTTGGTCTAAATCAAACCATCAATCATCTAATTCATAACAATCAATCAAATCAAACATCAATCCAAGCAATCAAGCATTCAAATATGATCTAGGTAGACAATTATAACAATAATGGCATTTTCATAATTAAAGAGTTGAAAGTCCAATAAGCATGAAAACATGGTTTATATCTCTACAAACTTGATGAATGAACTTGCATAGTTTAACATATGATAAAATGGATGTAACATCATCATGAACAATGGATCTATATGGATCTACACTTAGGATGAAGAAAATGCATGGAAATCACTATTTTAACACCAAAACGAGCCAACAATCCGATATACTCCTTTGGATCCGTGTGAGAGATAATCACCACTCACCAAATCACCTAAACAAACCCAAATCAACACGCTTCAGATCTGGACAGCGAAGGATCAAGCTTGATCTATCACCAATCCGCTTCAAACGAAGAAACCTCTCTTGGAAAGATGAAGATCTTCAATCTAAGCTCTTGAATCTTCAATCTTGATCTTCGATTTGGATGGATGGAAGCACTAGATTAGAGTGGAGAAAAGAAGTGAAGAAGTGTAGAAGTCGAGCTCTCAAAATGGCAGCACTTCGTCGCTTCAAAATCCGGATCCCAAAAAGTGAGAACAACCCCCCTATTTATAGCAGAAAACTCTCTAAGTCACTAGCTCGGAATTAGGTCGTCTGCGACCTACGACCTAAAACCCCTCCGACCTAAAGCCTCTACGACTTAACACGTAGCGCCTAACAACCTAACGACTTATTCCCCAGGCGCTTCAACGACCTAACAAGGTTACGACCTATGACTTAAGGGGATACGACATAGCACATCAGCGCACCCAAGCGACCTAACAGATGCGCTTCCATGCGACCTACCAAATAACTGGGTTACGACTTAACAGCTATCTCCTAGGTCGCTCGCGACTTAAAACATAGGCTTCGACCTAACAACTTAGCAACCCACGCGACCTAACAATGCCGCGACTTAAGACTTTAGCCCTCTTGCGACCTAACACATAAATTTCCTCGCGACCTAACGTAAGTCGCGAACAACTGGGATGCGACCTAACACTTAAACCATCCTTGCGACCTAACACTTAGACTGTATACGACCTAACAACATAGCAACCCACGCGACCTAACCCTCACGCGACCTAACACACAAGCGACCTAACTACTCCTTCCTTAGATCGTTGCCGACCTATCTTTCTTAGGTCGCTAACTCCTATAGGTCGCTAACCTATAGGTCGCTCCACCAAACTAGGTCGCTACATTCTAAGTCGCAAACTACTATCACTAGATCCTTAGGTCGTCTACGAGCTAAATCCTTAAGTCGCCAGAATCCTATAGGTCGCTAACCCATTCTAGCCTTCCCTTCGACCTAAAACAACATACAACCAACCCTCTTCTTAGGTCGCCTTCGACATAACTTACATCACGACCTAAGCTAATCATACAACCTAACTCTTAGGTCGCTCCTCCTTCCTAGGTCGCCAACTACGACCTAACTTCTACACGACCTAGGACTTAGACAAATTCCAACCAAAATCTGAAACAACCAAAAATGCTGAAAACTCCAGATTTTGACAGACTTGTCGATCCGTAAAAATACGGGTCGTTACATTCTCTCCCCCTTAGGAATTTCGCCCCCGAAATTCCGAATAACCAAAGCAATCAAAGACTATTCTGTACGCCTACCATCCATAGCAATCAACAAACCATGCATCCAATTCTAGCTTAGCGTACAGAATTCTAAAACTAGAACAAGTTACAATATCGTGAGATGACGCGACACCTTAGGGCCATACCTTGAAGAGTTCAGGATGAGCTGCCTTCATCCTCTCTTCCACCTCCCACGTACAGTCGTTATCATCATCACTCCATTGTATCTTGAGCAACTTAACTACCTTCCTCCTGAGCTGTTTCGTGTCAGTTTCAACAACACGAAGCGGCTTACGAGGTCTTCTACCAACAGGATCAACTTCGAAATCTTCATAGCTATCGACAGAAACCACTGTATTCGAGTCGTGCACATACTTCCGTAGATACGATACATGAAAAACATTGTGCACACCCGACATCTTCTCCGGTAATTCCAGTCTATAGGCGAGCTTTCCAATTTGCTCGATGATCGGGAATGGTCCAACAAATCTCGGAATCAATTTTCCTTTCTTCCCGAATCGGATAACATTCTTCAATGGAGAAATCTTCACAAAAACCATATCACCTACGTCGAATTCCAAGTCTTTTCGACGCTTATCGGCATAACTCTTCTGATGGTCTTGGGCTGCCTTCATTCGTTGCCGAATGATCTCTATACAATCTGAAGTCTGCCGAATTATCTCTGGCCCAAGTATCAGCTTTTCTCCAGTTTCCAACCAACATGTCGGAGAGTTGCACGGTCTTCCATACAATGCCTCATACGGTGCCATACCAATGCTTGACTGGTAACTGTTGTTGTATGCAAACTCCACCAAATGAAGGTGATCTTCCCATGATCCTCCGAAGTCCAAAACACATGCTCTAAGAAGATCTTCCAAAACTCGGTTGACTCTCTCGGTCTGACCATCTGTTTGAGGGTGATAAGCTGTACTCAAACACAACTCGGTTCCCAAAACTTCCTGGAAGCTCTTCCAAAATCCACTAGTGAACAATGGGTCTCGATCGCTCACTATACTCTTCGGAATACCATGGAATCGAACTATCCACTTAACATACAACTCAGCCAACTTTGATGCAGTCCTAGTCGATCGAACAGGAATGAACCTCGCACTCTTGGTCAGACGATCTACAATGACCCAAATCCCTTCATTTCCCGTTCTGGTTCTAGGCAATCCATCAATAAAGTCCATCGATATCTGCTCCCACTTCCATGTAGGAACTTCTAATGGCTGAAGCAATCCACTTGGCTTCTTCTGTTCAGCCTTTACCAACTGGCAGTTCATACACTTGGAAATAAAATTTCCAACATCCTTCTTCATACCTTCCCAATAGTAGGTTCTCTTCATATCCCGATACATCTTATTTCCACCTGGATGAATTGTCAACTTCGAGTGATGACTTTCCTTCAGAACTTCACTCCTCAATTCATCTATATCGGGAACAACTAGTCGTCCTTGCTTTCGAAGCCAACCTTCTCTATCGACCTCGAATCCTTTATCCCTTTCTGGTTCCAATCCAGATTCCAAATCACGGATAATCTTGACAAGCTTATCATCTCGCTTTTGACTCTCGCCAATCCTTTCCACAAGAGTCGGTCTTATTGATAAGTTTGCCAACATCTCAGGTTCCAATTCACATCTAGGCCTGAAGTCAAATCCAGCTAAATACTCGAGACTCTTCCATTCTGAAAACATGGCTCCCAATCCTGCATGTCTTCGACTTAACGCATCTGCCACTGCGTTACCTTTTCCCGGAGTATAAGCTATACCAAAATCATATGATGCCAAAAACTCCAGCCAACGTTGCTGCCGAAGATTCAAATCCTTTTGGGAGAAAAGATACTTCAACGACTTGTGATCCGTAAACAACTCGAATCGAACTCCCAATAGATAATGTCTCCACATCTTCAGAGCAAATACAATCGCTGCTAACTCCAAATCATGAGTTGGGTAATTCATGCGGCTTCAGTTGTCGACTGGCATACGCAACAACTTTATCCTTCTGCATCAGCACTGCTCCAAGTCCAGTACCACATGCGTCGGTGTAAACCACCATCTCATCATTCCCACTTGGAATAGTCAAAACAGGAGCACTCGTCAATCTCTCTTTCAGGATTCCGAAAGCTTGCTCACACTTAGCATCCCAACTGAACACTTGGTTCTTTTTCGTCAATCCTGTTAACGGTGCAGCTATCTTGGAGAAGTCTTTGATAAACCGTCGATAATATCCTGCCAATCCAAGAAAACTTCTCACATCAGATGCATTCTTAGGTCTAACCCAATCCTGGATTGCTGCCACCTTAGCGGGATCAACCGCTATCCCATTTCCAGAAATCACATGGCCTAAGAACCTCACTTCACTCTTCCAGAAGTGACACTTCGAAAACTTAGCCTTCAGCTGATGTTTCCGCAAGATTTCCAAAACAATACGCAAGTGCGTCTTTTGCTCTTCTTCAGTTCTGGAATAAATCAGAATATCATCTACGAACACAAGTACGAACTTGTTCAACTGATCTCTGAACACTCTATTCATCAGATCCACGAAATATGCTGGCGCGTTAGTCAATCCAAACGGCATTACCAGCCACTCAAAGAAACCAGATGGTGTCCGAAAAGCAGTTTTCGGCACACTATCCTTAGCCACTCTCAACTGGTGAAATCCCGTTGCCAAATCCATCTGAGAAAACACCTTAGCTTCGTGAAGCTGATCAAACAAGTCATCTATTCTCGGCAATGGATACTTGTTCTTCTTTGTCACCTTATTCAGCTCACGATAATCCACACACAATCTCAATGATCCATCTGCCTTGGTTGCGAACACAACTGGTGCACCCCATTCGGACACACTACGCCGAATGAATCCTTTCTGCAAAAGATCATCAACTTGCACCCTCAACTCCTGCTGTTCCCTAGGCGCCATCCGCCTAAGAGGCATCACAATAGGTCTGGCTCCTTCTACTAGATCTATACGAAACTCGATCTCTCTATGCGGCGGCAACCCTTTGACTTCGTCAAAGACATCCTCGAATCCATTTGCGATTGGCACTAAAGACAGTCCATCCCGTGGAACAACTAGCGAATACATGAAGCTCATGAAGACGCCTTCCTCATGCTTACATCGTATCACAATCTTTTGCCCCTCCACATTCTCGACTGTCACCTCCAGCCTCTCACAATCAACCTTTGCCGCATATTTCCTAAGCCAGTCCATACCCAAAATAATTCTGAACCCCGCAAAGTTCAGAACAAAACAATCACAAACAAAAGAGCAACCATGACTCGATACAACTAGACCACGGCATAACATACACAAACAAGACGAACCCCCAACTGGATTAGTCACAACCAATGGCCTATCAACAATATCCGGCTTCAAATCTAACCGGCCTACTAGTTCATTACAAACAAACGAATGCGACGCTCCAGTATCAAACAGAACTCTAACTGGAACACCACATAGGAAAAGAGTACCTTGAACAACCACACTCTTCCCTTTCTCTTCAGCAGTAGGAGCTTTCGAAGACGACGGAACAGCTCCCAAAGCATAAGCTTGCACAATCTGCTTGTCCTTCCTCGGTTCTGGACAATTCTTCCTGATGTGCCCTGGCTTGTCACAGTTGTGACACTTCATCGGTGCCTTCGGATTCTTACAATCCTTCGAGAAATGGCCCTTCTGCTGACAATTGTAGCAAGTCACTTCGCCTTTCGGCTTCTTATGGCCATCCTTACCCTTCTGCTGCTGCTGCTTCCTCTTCTGGTTTCCACCCTGCGGTAGTTTAGACTCTCCCCTGGTAACAGCAACAACAGGTCCTTCCTTAGGAAACAGACTCTCATGCCTAAGAGCTTTCTCCACAAGCTTCTCAAATGAATCGTCCAAATGATCCACCAACTGTCTCCCCAGATAACTGTCCAAACCTGTCACAAACTTCTCATTCTTCTGATATGCAGACTCAATATATGACCGGGCATACTTGGACAGAGCTTCGAACTCAGAAACATACTCAAGAACTGGTCTCCCACCTTGCTTGAGCTCCACAAACCTCTTGAACAGAACAGACTTCTGAGCTGTAGAAATGAACTTAGCTTCAAACCTAACTTGAAATTACTCCCAAGTAATCTCTTCCTCCGGAGTATCGATGGTAATAGAGTTCCACCAATCAGAAGCTCTCCCTTGAAGCTGCCTCGATGCCAACTTCCTCTTAGTTGCATCATCAATTCCCAAATCACCAAAGATCCTTCTACAAGCATCTATCCATCTCTGGACTTCGATAGTTGATTCAGTTCCCAAGAAAACCTTCCCTCCAAGAGCAGTATAGTCCTTGCACAGCTTAGCAAAATCCACTGGTTTCGGAGTCTGAACCTGAACTCCAACATCAACTGCTGCCCCCGGAACTGGTATCCTTCTCATGATCGAAGTCATCATAGCTTCGAACATGGCTGCATAATCAGCAGTCTCTTCAGTAGCACGGCCTTCCCTAGCAGCTGGTCTCCCTCTTCGACTCATTCTCAATATCTATAAAAAGGAATGATTAGAACATCTAGAGAATCAACTGCATAAAGGACTCAAACTCAACTAAACTACTATATTATATATAGTATTCATCCATCAAAATACAATTACGTCTCTCATACGTAGTTACGACGGCGAGCGTTGGGTAAAATCGATTAACCAATGCTCTGATACCAAATGTGACGACCGCCCATGACCCCTGCACCGAATCTAGAGATAGCGCGCTGTAAAGTGTGCCAGGCGACCATGGACGATTGTCAGGGTAGATTAAAACAACAGAATCTATCGTATTACTCACAGCGCATGGACAAAATACAATAGAACATATATATAGTGAAGCTTTACAGAATAAAATGCCATCATATAAAACTTCATAATAGTTGAATACAAGCATCCAAATAGTCAATACATCAAGCCTCACTACATATCTCTCAGAGAATGCAAAACAGCGGAACATCCAGTACATATAAGAAGATAATATGCAACCCTCTGGCTCGTCTTCGATATCAGCACCGTGAGAAGAGAACAGCACCTGTCACCTGCTACCTAGTCTGCCCGTCCCAAAATGGACGAACAGCCCAAGGCAATAAGAATTAAAACATAAAGCCTTGAGTCAGACAATAGTCTTAGTGAGCAGTAAATTAACTAACAACATACCAAAAGAGCATAAAGGAAAAGGAATAGGAATACAACCCTCCCACTCCAACCTCATTCTACAGTGATAGCCCCAGACACACACTAAGCAGAAGAAAACATAGCAGAGCATACAATTTAAAGTAAAGCTACTATCACTCGAGTCAAGGGCGATGTTTTCCAAGTACCAAGGCCTAAATCAGATAAGCACCCAGAAAATACCGCTCTTGAGTCCGAATGACGATACAACCAAACATCCATGACTCTGGCTATCGCTGTTATCATTGCTTCGATATCACCGTTAATTGAATGACCGGCACATTCTTTCAGCCGTCCGTCAAGGGCTAATGGAAACCCCGGTTCTAGACATAACTCCCGCACGTCGTCGCAACCCGTGCCTAGGACTATCGAATCTGCCCAGAGTACTCGACCATCAACAGTTAGTCGTTGGGACTATCGAATCTGCCCAAACGTACTCTTGCTTAGAGCATGCTAGAACCTTCAACAGCGATGCTATCCAAGCCTCCTAGTCATCCTCCTCGACGACTATTCTCATATCCATTCATTATCCTCAACTCGAATCATATCACCGAGTTATCAACATGCTTGGAATGATCCCGTCTGGATTAGACCAAGTCTTCATCACATGATTGCCTCGCTTCATCACATCCTCGCGAAGCCTCATCTCAACATCACATCATCAAATCTATGCATAAGAGCTTCATCATCCCGCTACATATGCCACGAGTAGCTTTCCCAATTCAAGAGCCTTTCCCTTAGCTTTTGAATCGTCTTCGGTCTAAATCAAACCATCAATCATCTAATTCATAACAATCAATCAAATCAAACATCAATCCAAGCAATCAAGCATTCAAATATGATCTAGGTAGACAATTATAACAATAATGGCATTTTCGTAATTAAAGAGTTGAAAGTCCAATAAGCATGAAAACATGGTTTATATCTCTACAAACTTGATGAATGAACTTGCATAGTTTAACATATGATAAAATGGATGTAACATCATCATGAACAATGGATCTATATGGATCTACACTTAGGATGAAGAAAATGCATGGAAATCACTATTTTAACACCAAAACGAGCCAACAATCCGATATACTCCTTTGGATCCGTGTGAGAGATAATCACCACTCACCAAATCACCTAAACAAACCCAAATCAACACGCTTCAGATCTGGACAGCGAAGGATCAAGCTTGATCTATCACCAATCCGCTTCAAACGAAGAAACCTCTCTTGGAAAGATGAAGATCTTCAATCTAAGCTCTTGAATCTTCAATCTTGATCTTCGATTTGGATGGATGGAAGCACTAGATTAGAGTGGAGAAAAGAAGTGAAGAAGTGTAGAAGTCGAGCTCTCAAAATGGCAGCACTTCGTCGCTTCAAAATCCGGATCCCAAAAAGTGAGAACAACCCCCCTATTTATAGCAGAAAACTCTCTAAGTCACTAGCTCGGAATTAGGTCGTCTGCGACCTACGACCTAAAACCCCTCCGACCTAAAGCCTCTACGACTTAACACGTAGCGCCTAACAACCTAACGACTTATTCCCCAGGCGCTTCAACGACCTAACAAGGTTACGACCTATGACTTAAGGGGATACGACATAGCACATTAGCGCACCCAAGCGACCTAACAGATGCGCTTCCATGCGACCTACCAAATAACTGGGTTACGACTTAACAGCTATCTCCTAGGTCGCTCGCGACTTAAAACATAGGCTTCGACCTAACAACTTAGCAACCCACGCGACCTAACAATGCCGCGACTTAAGACTTTAGCCCTCTTGCGACCTAACACATAAATTTCCTCGCGACCTAACGTAAGTCGCGAACAACTGGGATGCGACCTAACACTTAAACCATCCTTGCGACCTAACACTTAGACTGTATATGACCTAACAACATAGCAACCCACGCGACCTAACCCTCACGCGACCTAACACACAAGCGACCTAACTACTCCTTCCTTAGATCGTTGCCGACCTATCTTTCTTAGGTCGCTAACTCCTATAGGTCGCTAACCTATAGGTCGCTCCACCAAACTAGGTCGCTACATTCTAAGTCGCAAACTACTATCACTAGATCCTTAGGTCGTCTACGAGCTAAATCCTTAAGTCGCCAGAATCCTATAGGTCGCTAACCCATTCTAGCCTTCCCTTCGACCTAAAACAACATACAACCAACCCTCTTCTTAGGTCGCCTTCGACATAACTTACATCACGACCTAAGCTAATCATACAACCTAACTCTTAGGTCGCTCCTCCTTCCTAGGTCGCCAACTACGACCTAACTTCTACACGACCTAGGACTTAGACAAATTCCAACCAAAATCTGAAACAACCAAAAATGCTGAAAACTCCAGATTTTGACAGACTTGTCGATCCGTAAAAATACGGGTCGTTACACCAAGTCAGAAATTAGCAATAAAATATAAAAGTGGACGTAGACCAAGCTTTGCCGAACCACTATAAATGATTATGTCTTGTTTTTTTCCTCTTTTTCATTTATATTTCTTCATGTTTTATTCTCTTCTATTACTTCTGGGTGTTTGTGCAATTTTTGGTTCAAATAGATGCTAAAGAAGTTGTCAAGAAATTTCAAGGAGTAAATTTATATTTGAAGAACTTGGATGATTACATTTCATATGAAAATCTAGGGAGATGTTTTCTGTATATATGGTACTATCATTTCTTGCAAGGTCATGGAGATCCTACTAGTGTTAGTAGAGGATTTAGATTTGTTGACTTCTCATCTCCAAATGAGGCCTCACCGACACTAGAGGCAATGAATGGAAAAATGGCTGGTAGCAAGACCTTATATGTAGTATTTGCACAACCTTAGAAAGAAAGGGGAGAGAAAGAATTAAGTATGTATCCAAAGAATGCATTGTTTATTGATGACTTTATTAATAGTTAAAACTCATATTTATATCTAAATTACTTAGAACTAAAGTAATTATATAATAGAATTATTATAGTCTGGGGAACTACAAAATATACGTAACTATAATAAATTGTCAAATCTCTTACAATGTTCTCTAACATCTTTTACACATAAAATAAAAAACAAGTCAACTTGCTGCTTAGCTATCTTATAATTTGTTTTAATTTTCTAAAGGAGGTATTTTGGAAAAGGAGAATTGGATGACAAGCCCCTAATAGTAATTAAAAGGGGGAATTAATTTAAAGGACAAAATTTTGTATATTTTTAGCCTCAAGGACACGACCTCAATATTTTTACCATGAGGACAAACATTCTCCTAAAAATTATTCATAAGGACAAACGTTCTTTCAAAATTATTCATAAGGACAAACATTCTTCCAAAACTGTTACCGAACTAAAAACTGATACCTAAAAACTGCTACCGATAACTACAAACTGATACCTAAAAACTGCTATCAATAACTAAAAACTGATACCTAAAAAAAGTTGTCCTTCAGGCTAAAATATTGAAGGTCTGTCCTTGAGGCTAAAACACCAAAAATTTTTGTCCTTGACAATAATTTCCTGTAATTAAAATACAAAAAGCCCACGAATGAAAATTATAAAAATCAGGTCCCTGCTAAATTTCATAAACGAAAAATATTAAACGGCCCTATTAATATTGAAAATTACCATTCTTAATTTCCATCTCCATTTTGTATCACTTTCCACCTTCATATAGATTACCTGCTTATTAAATTTTTTATTTTGTTCTAAATCCTACTAATTAAGTCTAATAAATCGACAAATATCCGATCTATTCGATGAACGATTGATCTAATCGAAATTACAAACCAGGTGAAACTGCAGAATAAATCTCTAGCTAATTTAAGTATATAGTTCATAAATTTTATTATTTGAATTTATTTTTATTAGTAGATCAGAAATTGCAATGGATTTAAATCATCCTCTACCACAACAATCCAAATCTTCGTAAGAATCCAGATCTTTAGTGTCTTCATTGGATTTAAATCGACTTCCAATTATTGTTGCAGAACCTAGTATAGACATGTATAGGTATTGGTTTTCAAATGTATTGAATTATATAATTATATTATGAATTACATTCCAGTTATGCATTTAAAAAAATTATCAGCTGTAGAGTTCACTTTTATGTTTATTTACATGTATGTAATTGCCTTATGCTTACATGATTCTATAAATAATTCAATAATGAATTAATTAAAACTTTTGAACATATATTATAATTAAATAAATTAACTGAATTTTTTATGCAGTAAATAAATATATATTTGCCAAAACTACTTGAACATAAGATGTAAAAATGCATTTTAATTATTTGAAAAATTATCAACTATAGAGTTCACTTTTTCATTTAACTACGTTACACTTATGCAGTTAAATAAATATTTAGTTTAATTAAAAACTAATTAAACTTCTAAACATATATATGTAATTAAAAAAAATTAACTACATTTTGAAATGCAGTAAGTAAATATATATTTTATATCTAAGTTCTAATAATTTAATTTTTATATTCAACTGCATTATAAATTATTCAGTTAAATAAATAAAGTACCATATAAAACCACCAAATAATAACATTATATAACTGCATTATACGTAAGTAAGTAAAAAATTAATTTCACTTAATATGGAAATATTCATCTTTCCAGGTGTTTAAAATATTTAGAAATTCAACTGCATAATACTTAAGCAGTTAAATTATTAATGTATTTATTTCAAAATTTCTATACTTCCAGCCTTAAAAACAGCTAAAATTTTACTGCATTATAAAATGCAGTAAATATATATATTGAATATTACCAAACTAAAATTTGACTTTAAAATATTAACTGCATTATAATTATGCAGTAAAATAAAATTTTCTAAATTATTGTACAAATTAGTTTTAACTACATTAAACTTTTATCATAGAAAATTTATACATTGAATTGATGTATCTTTAATTGCTGAAGGCTTGTACATTAAAATTTAACATACGTAAAATAATTTATTTATTACAATTGCAGATCAGAAACACCTTCAGTTCCGGTCTATTATACGTTCAAAGGAAACCGTTATGGTGTTCGTCTTTTCCAGTATCCAAAATTAGAATTTGTGGGGGATTTAATATTTTTAAAATGGAAAAATCTTAATTTCATGCTATTAGATATATCTTATATTAAAGATTAAAAAAGATAACTACTGAATCATATTTTGATTTGCAAGCTTTGTTGTGCTATTATGTATTCAACAGAGTGGATTTTCTTGTGATAAACGTTGATATAAAAAGTATATCATCATCTATTTCTAACACAACTGCTTCCACTTCAAGTAATTATGTAGAAGATGTTAGTTCTCAAATAGTTTGCTCCGATGATACTACCAGTGGACTACTATATATACTTAGAATGGATTGCAACAGTCCAATTTATATTTTTACAAGAGTTGGTCAATGTTTTAGCACCGTTAAAGAGTTTAGAAACAAATCGATACTCTATCAACTTGTTAATGGATATAATCTTAAAATTATGAAAAGTGACAAGAAGCATGTTACTGTGAAATGTGCTCAACTTGATTGCAAATTTAGAATTCATGCATCCTATCCATTTACTAATCCAAATACTATTATTGTTAAAACTATGAATAATATTCATGCATGTGATGCTGGAGTTTTTGATGTAAATTAACCTCCAATTTCAAATAGATTTGTTAAAGAATCAGTGATGAGTTGTATTTGTTTTATTCCTTCTATGGAAACAAGGGATATTATCACACAATGTAACTTTGAATTCAAGATTGTTCTTAGCTACTACTATGCTCATAAAGGAAAAACTCTAGCAATTAAAGAGCTATATGGAACTTCAAATTTATCATATCATCATTTAGTAGCATATTTTGATTTAGTGAACACAACAAATCCAGGAAGCACAACTGCTTTGGCAGGAAATCCATTAACTATAAGATTTGAGCGAGTTTTCATTAGATTAGAAGTTTGTTCTTTTGGTTTCAAATATTGTCGTCCTGTTATCTTTGTAGATGCAAATTGCAACGACCTAGAATTTTAATCATTTGAAATTGGAATATTTAATTGATTTTAAATATTGCAAAGTTAATTTTATAAGTTAAATAACATGAATTTCAAATATAGCGATTTATTAGATAATTTAATTGTTGAATTTAATAATGGAAATTGTTTAAATATTGAATCTTGGGTTTTAAGTTGGATAAAATGATTTAAAAACTTATTTAAATTCTATTGAATAAAAATGAAGATAATGAAACTTTTAAATTTGATTTAAAAGTGATTTAACTGATTTTGAAATTAACTCGTTTTAATTAACATATAAAAATAGCCTTCTGGGGCACTATCTCGGATTTCGACGAAATCAGTTTCATTGGGTCCGTAATAGTGAATTATATTACGCCGCCAAACTTCATGGCGATCAGATGAATCATTTGGTCGTGCAAGATCGAAATGCGTAGAATTTAACATTGAAATTTTAATATAATAATTGGGTTCAAAAACATATCTTCTGCATACAATCGAATTAGGTCTCGAAACAAGTTCCATTGCGTTCGGAATAGAGGTATAACATATAGAATGCCAGACGGCACGCCTCGTTTGGAGTTCGATATTTTCGAGTGTATTTTGTTGAATATTTTAAAAAGTAAAATAATAATATATATGTATATACAATTACCGTACCCATATCCTACACTATGCATTCCACCACCAGGCCATACCACTGCGTACAAGCCCATACCCCCATATTCAAAAACCCATCCCTCCCTTTACTTTTAAAAACCATTCCAGTAAAATAAATAAAATGAAGAATGAACTTCAAAAATCACTCTCTCCCAAACTATCAAGAATTAGCCTAAAAGACCAAAACAAAAGTTATCTGTATTAAGCTCTTTTATTTTAGAAATTGACGGATCGAATTTTTCATCCGGGGACAAACGAGATATCGTTTGAAAACAACAAAGGGGAAATTTTGTTCATTATTTTCAAAAATCAATTCCTCTCTATCTGGGTCGAATTGATCAACGTCGTATGCGTTGTTGGAATCGTACAGCGATGTAGTATTTTTGATGAAGTTTCGGCGAGTTTGTACGACGACAAATTTCAACTTTCAAAACTATGGTTGGATTTTTAGGCCATTTTGAGGCATCGATTCGTGTTTTGGAGTTTGTATTCGGGTTCGTCGAAGAAAATAGCATCTCTGGCCGATGTTTTGGGTCGAACGAGGGCTTAGGGTGGTTCGCGACCTAACGCGTGGTAGGGATTGGAGCTGCTATCTTGTTTTGCTTGGGGAGGCCGAGCTTGAGGTCGTTGTGTCGAGTAGGTGGAGGTCGGGGTGGGAAGTACGATGGTAGGGTCGGTTCGAAGCATCGTTGAGTGGAGGGGTGTGCTTGGTGCACGCCATGCACTTTAATGGCGTGCACAGGCTGGTATTGGTAAATTGGGGAAGAAGGTTGTAATTAGTTTTTTTAGTAGAGAGAATAGTGAAATTATTTTATATTTAAAATATCGATAACTTATAAACTCGATAACTCTCTCGTACGAGGTCCAATCGAGGTGCGGATTTTTGTGTTGCACTCGTAACAATGAAAGCTTAGCGATGGAGTTGGTTTGGTTGGATTTGGAGACAGTTGAAATTTGGGCTAAAATCAGACGTCGTTCGATTTTAGTTCCAAACCGGAATGCCTCGGCGGCGACAGAAAATTCGATGAGTTAAACTCACCTTTTCGGTTAACTAGTATGATATATAGTTGATAAAAATTGTTGGATGATTGTTTGAATGAATTGCTATATTTATATTAGTTGGATTGAATATTCCTACATATTGGAGTGGATGAGACCCTATTACGTTCCTGTGTAAGAGCGGATGACCCTTTGTATCGAATCCCCCCTCGAAACGGTTGATTTATATTTTATGATTATGCAACGTTTGTGATGTAGGGGGAAACAAGTTGGAAGGATCCAACGGGATTCCTCGCTATTGTTGGATTGTCTCAATAATATTTCTTTTATATGAATTATTGAATAATGAATCTGATTGTGGATACTAGGGTTATAACATTGTTCTATGTTTAAATACAATAAACCTGGTGATTATAGAAAATCAATATCAATATTGGTCGAGTGTTTGGCAGCTATTGGTTTGAAAATTAGTATTTTGAAATACTATAAATGGCCAATTGAATTGAAATTGGGTTTAGGACAGAAAATGGTTTTAAATTCAAAAATGGGTTTCTGAAATATATTGTTTTTTAGATAATTAAATTAATATTATTTTAAGGTTATTTAATTATATTAATATTGTTTTAAAGTTATTTAATTAAATTAATATTGCTTTGAAAGTAATTAATTATATTAATATTGTTTTAGAATTAATTAATTATAGTAATATTATTTTAAGGTTATTTAATTATATTAGTATTGTTTTAAAGTTATTTGTTTATAGTAATATGGTTTTAAGGAATTTATCAAAAAGTGAAAAGGTTAATTATTTCAAGAATAATTATGGTAATAATAAGGATTATCAATAAGGTTTTGAAAATAAATTATTATTATTTATAAAAATTGTAAATATTAATTATTATTTTTTCTTAAACAATATTTTGAAATTATTAATTATTATTTTTAATATGTTTTAAAGTTAATAATTTTCATTTATTTATGTTTGCTGTTAATAATTATTATTATATAATAACATTTTGAAGTAAATGATTTTTAATTATTTGTAAATGTTTCCGAGACCCATAAATAGAGTTGAAAGGCTTGGATTTTATAAAGGAGTTTATAAAGCGGTTTATAGACTTAAGGGAAGATTATTTACAAGGTTAAAGAGTTTATAAAAGGTTAGATATTTATAAACGAATTTTAGAAATGGGTTTATAGATTTATAAAAGAAGTTTTATAAATGGTTTGAGAAGTTTTATAAAATGGTTTATAAATGGTTATAAGGAGTTTATGAATGATTTTTGAATCGAATAAAAATGGAATCTTTCTCGGTATGTAAATATACTTTTACCGTTGAGATAAGTATATGGATATTTTCTAAGTATTGAAAATATAGGAATTGGTGGATATATCTTTGTAAAGGTATTTTTATACAAGTACATTACAAAGTGATTTTTATGAATAAAAGATTTATTAAAATAGGCTAGTGATTGCTTATATGCTAAACCAATGTTGGTTTTTCCTATGAAATAAATCCCTGGTTGAATATTGTTATTCGATAGTTAAATAACCGACTATCGAAATTAGACCCAAACGTATCTTTGGAAATATCTAGGAGAAAAACGTGAGTTATATGATACAGTCATCTCCGATGATGTTGTACTGTGCGTATAAATCTCATTTCGTTATCCTAGGACAATGATAAGGAAATCCGTCCACTAATGGTTAGGAGGTGATCTCTGATCTTATCTTTGACTGTTTATTTCCTAAAGAACTGGGGTTGAGTTTACCAGAAATTATCGAACATTGTTTCGAAGTGACCGGGATCGGGTATGTTACCCGAAAACCACTTCGACCCAACGAATGCAATTCGAAGTGAAGACATCCTAAAGATGATGGAATTGGAGACGGAGCTCTCAAGTGTTTCGTTCAGTCCTAGAATGAACTTTATGGATGGATGCTTATATTGCATTGTTGCCTGGAAGGCGGTATTAGCATTCCAAGTGGGAAGTTTTATGTAAAGGTAAAACGTAGCCTCAAGCCTCATCAACCGGGAATGACTAAAACATGGGAGATGCAGTAGGGCTAAGTGGGTCGCTCCCAAGTAGGGTATGATATCCTTATCTAGAGTCGCTATTATCTCTCATTTGTATGCTTCGGGGCCCATTAATGGAAGGGTAATCATATTTGGTACTATCCAGTAAGGAGTAGGGCGGTACTGTGTTGGCAAGGGATCCAAGCGAGGTCCTCGGTGTTATTTTATCTAGAGATGCACCGTGCCGGGGGGTACCCCGGTAACCCAGTCATTGTATGGAATCCATTCTCCAATAAACGCTGTATGGACTTAGTTGTGCCCAACTATGCTGAAAATTGAGATGCAAGCATTTCAGCTATAATCATATTTTACTTTGACCTCTAGACATTATTATAATATAAACAGAATTTTTATAGAAAATGTTTTGGTTATCGTAAGGTAAAAACCCGTCAGTGTTTATGTGCGGTGTGGTCATATGAGATACTTTTGATTTCAAAGATTTTTCTTATAACTTTAAATCCAATTGGGAGTGTTTTCTCATGCTAGTTTTCTAGACTGACTCGGGTGTTATTTTATTATATTGCTCGGGTCAGACCAAGCATATTACAGATTTAGTTGGATGCTTGGAGCTTTAGGAGACGAGTTGGAGGCCCAGAGACGTATTCACATAGATGGTTATTTTTCTGCTGTTTTCGCTGATGGTATTTATCAACAATTGTAAGGACAGGCTGTTATAACTATCCAGGTTGATATAGGTTAGTATACTCTGATTGATGTCTGTATATACATATAATACAGTTTGATTTTTGTGTAAAGATTTGTTGTATATTATAGATTATTTGTTCCGCTGTAAGATCTGTGTTGTCTAGTTTTCGTCTTATCTTCTTCCTTCTTTCTTTTCCCCTAACGATCGGGTTTTCCGACATTCGATTGCTCGACACGCAATACAGTGGATGTATGAGTGTCGATTATCGAGGGTCGAAAATCTCCGGTCGTTACACAACTTTTATGGAAGGAAAAATTTCTGAATGTTTAATGTTAGCATCGGAAAAAGATGGCAATGAAGGTAAACAAAATTACATTAATTATATCAAACATTCATATATTTTGTTTTAAATAATTACATTGTACCTGCTTTTATATGTTTTAAATAATTACTGCATAACGCAGATGCAGTTATAAATATATTTTTTCTTCTTTTACACATAATTTTACTAACATATTCTATATGTATTTTAGGTATGTTTGTATTGGCTATAACTTCCTATGAATATGAGGATAATTGGTATTGGATTTTAAAACATCTTCGTCAAATGCTCGTTGATCATAATAGAAGTTTTTTTTATGACAGATAGACATCATGGAATCAAATTATCTATTCCAAAAGATTTCCCAAATGCTTATCATAGCTATTGCTTATATAATTTAAAACAAAATCTAATAGCAATCTTTGGGAAGTTATCGAAGTAATAAAGGATTAATAGTAAGATTATTCATAGAATGTTCATAAGCACCAACTTTTTCTAAATACAATAAAGATATTGGGACATTTAGATTAATTGGTGGAAACACCGCTGTCAAATTTCTTTTGAATTTACCTTTTGAACATTGGACATCTACTCTATTTCTTGAAAATCGTTATGGAGAAAAAACATCAAATATGGCAGAATATTTTAATAGTTGGATATTAAAAGTAAGAAGTTTGCCAATAACTCCATTATTGGATGCCATATGAAACAAAATAATGGTCTTAATTTCAAACCGCCGAGAAGAATCAAAAGATCGAAATACTATTCTATGTCCAAAATTAGCAAATGGGTTGGATAGCGAAGAAATCATCTGATGATTTTTTTGAGTACAGAAAACCAAAGGAAAGTTGAAATTGTAGATATTAACTTTCGTACATGCTCTTGCAATATTCGACCTATTAACAACTTTCCATGTGATCATGCAATAAAAGTTATACTGAGTTAAAATCTTATGGTTTATGATTACATTGAAGATTACTTAAAGATGTTCTACCATCGTTTAACTTATTCTCATAACATCAAGCCAATCCCAACTTTACAAAATATAAATGAAGCTCCGGTAACTATTTTGTTACATCCTCCAGAATACAAAAGTCAACCTGCTAGACCATCCACCAGTTGTTGATTAAATGTTGCAGAAAGAGTTTCAGAATGAAAAAGAAAATGTGTCTTATATCAAAGTTATGGATATAATAAAAGAACATGGCGGTAATACAATGTATGAAATTATTGTTTTATTAGATTTACATAATGTTGTCATAAATTTTTTGCTTGAATTCATTGTATAAGATCATGGATTTATTATTGTATGACCTTTTAAAATTGTTTTATTAGAATTTATTTTTCATGTTTAACTTCATTATATTTAACTACATTTAACTTATGAAGCTAAATAAACAATAAAACTTAATTTAATACTTTCTATATTAGTCTACTATACATGATTACATTTGACCTTTACCTGCATTTTGACTTATGCAGCTAACAAATAATTATTATTAATTTAAAAATATTTATATTTTTATGCATAGAAATATTTAAATAATTTACATTTTATAATGCAGCAAATTAATATATTTGTGATAGATCAACTAAAAAACTATTACTAAATATTACTACATTTTACTTGAGTTGTTAATTCAATAATTAATATGAATTCAAAATTTGTGTAATTAATTATTACATATATAATAAAAAAGTTAACTGCTTTTTATAATGAGTTAAATCAACTACAAATCATCTATATTTTACAAAGCAGTAAACCTTAGGTTTAATTGTTCTTGTATTAAAGACTATTGTATAAGATTATAGTTTATATTTACCTGCATTTGACTTAAGTAGTTATCAAATAATTGTTCTTAATTTAAAAATATTAATATTTCAATGCATAAAAACAGCTAAAAATTTAACAACATTTTATAATGTAGTAACTTAATATACTTGTAAAAAATCAACTCGAAAAAAATTATAAGTTTAATTATAGTTTAATTGTGCAGTTAAATCAAAAAATAATGTAAATTTAAAATTCAAATAATTATATATGAATTCAAAATTTGTATAATATTAATTAAATAAAAAATAAAAAAATTAACTGCCTTTTATAGCGAATTAAATCAACTACAAATCATCTATATTTTATAATGCCGTAAACCTTAGGTTTAATTATTGTTGTATTAAACTCAACTATATAAGATTATAGTTTATATTTACCTTCATTTGACTTAAAGCTGTTAACAAATAATTGTTCTTAATTTAAAGGGGCATTTCACCAGAAGGACAAACTTTGCAGTCCAATTAGTTTCTAGGACACACGTTCAAAGAAATTACTTTCAAGGCCAAAGTCAGCAGAATAATTACTTTCAAGGACAAAGTCAGCAGTCCAATTACTTTCAAGGACATAATTTCATAGATTTTTAGGCCCTAGAAACTGATTATTTTGCGTTTTTTCCTCGAAAGTAATTATTTCAGAGTTGTGTCCTAGAAACTAATTCCACTTGCTAAAGAGGCCCTTACGACTAATTTCCACTATTTGTAATATGTCAACTCCAAAAATATTATAAGTCTAACTGCATTTTACTTGAGCAGTTAAATCAAAAATTAATATAAATTCAAAATTCAAATAATTAAAATTAAATATATCATAAAAAATTCAAATGTGTTTTATACAAAATTAAAATTATCTGTATTAATAATTGAATAAACCTTAGGTTTTAAACTTCTTGTACTAGAGTCTACTGGGCATGATTACAGTTTACTGTTAACTGCATTTGTTTTTGCAGTTATAAAATAATTGTTCATAATGTAAAACTATATATATTACTATACATCAAAATAATCAAAATTCCACTAGACAAACCATTGCATAAAAACAAGCAATTTTTTCAATGCCACACATGAAAATATAACATCAAACCAAACCAATATCATATTCAAATATATGTAAAACCTGAATGATAACAGTTTTTTGGTTGTAGTAATAAGAATTTTTGCAACTTCGGATAGTTCCTTTTAGTTCCGATAAATCACTTATTGATATAATAAACTGGCCTCTGAATACTTGCCTCCTTACGTACCAATGCTATGCTTGATGCTTGAGAAAACATTGCTAAACTAATGAAGCATATCATCCATATAAACATCGACGATCTGTCCAATCTGGTTCCTGAACATGTTCAAACGTACTTTTGAACAGAATATTCATCGAGCTTCCATAGTCCACAAAGACTAAATGCATAATTTTCTGGCGAACAATGATTCATATAACTATGGGATCAAACGTCGACGCTTCAATTCTCAACAAATACCGATTGCGGAAGACTATCTCGTCCGTCGTCAACCTAATTGGCTACGTATGGATGAAAATGCTAACCAGATGCCAAACCTAATTAAGTATTTATGGATGCAAAAATTAACTAAATACCAAACCTAATAAGGTATGTGTGGATACAAAAGCTAATTGAATACCCAACATAATCGGGTATGTATGGACGCAAAAGATAGCTGGATGCCCACCCTAATCAGGTACGTATGAATGTAAATGATAATCGAATTTCCGACCTAATTAGGTATGTATGAATGCAAAAGCTAACCAAATGCCAAACTTTATCGAGTATGTATGGATACAAAAGCTAACTGAATGCCAAACCCAATCGGGTATATATGGATGCAAAAGCAAACCGGATTTCAATGCTAATTAGGTACAAATAGAAACCAATGTATAACCAAGGTATATTGTTTAACCAAGCATACCACCAAATTCAAATCTAACCGAATGCCAAACCTAATCGGGTATGTATGGATGAAAAAGCTAATCAGATGTCTAACCTAATTTGGTATGTATAGATGCAAAAGCTAACCAAATACCAAACCTAATTAGGTACGTATGGATACAAAAGCTAACCAAATACCCGACCTAATGGGGTACATACGAAAACAAATATGTAACCAAGATATATTATTTAGCTGAGCTTACAACCAAATGAAAAAGCTAACCGGATGCACAACTTAATTGGGTACATAGGATACAAAAGATAATTGGATGCACAACATAATCAGTACATATGAATGCAAAAGTTAACTGAATGCCCAACCCAATCGGGTACGTATGGTGCAAAAGCTAGCCGGATGCCCAACCTAATTAGGTACATATGGATACAAAAGGTAACTGAATACCCAACATAATTGGATACGTAAGGATGAAAAAGCTAATTGAATGTCAAACCTAATCAGTTACGCATGGATACAAAAGTTAACCGAATGTCAAACCTAATTATGTGCATATGGATGCAGAAGCAAAACAAATTCCAAACCTAATCTAGTACATATAGAAATCAATATATAACCAAAATATATTGTTTAACCAAGCATATCACCAAATGAAAATGCTAATCGGATGTCAAACCTAATTGGATATGTCTATATGCAAAAGCTAACTGAATGTCAAACTTAATCGGGTATGTAAGGATACAAAAGCTTACATGATGCAAAAACCTAATTGGGTATTTATGGATACAAAAGCAAACATGATGCCAAACCTAATCGGGTATATATGGATACAAAAGTTAACAACATGTCAACCCTAATCGGGTACATATGGATGCAAAAGCAAACCGGATGCCAAACCTAATCGGGTACATATGGAAACCAATCTATAATTGAGATATATTATTTAACCGAGCATACCATATGATGCAAAAGCAAACCAAGTACCAAACCAAATCGAGTACGTTTAGATGCAAAAGCTAATCGAATACCAAACCTAATCAGGTACATATGGATATAAAAACTAACCATGGACAACCTAATTGCATATGGTACAAAAGCTAACCAGATAGACAACCTAGTTTGGTATGTATGGATGCAAAAACCAACCGAATGTCAAACCTAGTCGGGTACGTATGGATGAAAAAGTTAACTGAATGACCAACCAAATTGGATGTGTATGAATACAAAAGCTAACTGAATGCCAAATCTAGTTAGGTATGTATGGATACAAAAGCTAACCAAATACCAAACCTAGTCGGGTACATATGGATACAAAAGCTAACCGAATGTCAAACCTAATTGGGTACATATGGATGCAAAAGAAAACCATATTCCAAAGCTAATAGGGTATATATTAAAATCAATCTATAACCGAGCTATATTGTTTCACCGAGCATACCAATGAATGAAAAAGCTAACCAACTGCCAAACCTAATTGGGTATATATGGTTGCAAAAGCTAATTGAATGTCAAAACAAATCGGGTACATATGGATACAAAGGCTAACTTGATTTCAAACCAAATCGGGTACGTATGGATACAAAAGCAAACCAAATGTTAACCCTAATCGGGTATGTATGGATACAAAAGCTAACCGCATGCTAAACCTAATCGAGTACATAAGGATATAAAAGTTAATTGCATGCCAAACCTAGTCGGGTATATATAGATGCAAAAACGAACCTAATTGCATGCTAATATATAATCGAGATATATTGTTTAACCGAGCATATAACAGAATGCAAATGCTAATCGAATGCCAAACCTAATCGGATGTCAAACCTAATCGAGGACATATTGATTTAAAAGCTAACCAAATAGCAAACCCTATCGGATATATATGGATACTAAAACTAACCGAATGCCAAACCTAATTAGATACCTATGAATACAAAAGCAAGTCGGATGCCAAAACTAGTCAGGTACATATGAAAACCAATCTGTAACCAAGATATATTGTTCAATCGAGCATACTACCGAATGCAAAAGCTAACCGAATGCCAAACCTAATCGGGTACGTATGGATGCAAAAGATAATCGAATGCCAAACCTAATCGAGTACATATGGATAAAAAAACTAACCAGTTGCCAAACCTAATTGGGTACGTATTGATAAAAAAGAAAACTAGATGCCAAACCAAATTGAGTACATATGGAAACCAATCTATAAGAAAGACTTATTGTTTAACCGAGCTTTCCACCAAATGCAAAAGCTAACTAGATGTCAAACCTAGTCTAGTACATATAGATAGAAACGCTAAACGAATACCAAACCTAATCAGGTACATAAGGATACAAAAGCTAACTGGATGTCAAACCTAATCGGGTACGTATGGATGAAAAAGCTAAGCGAATGCCCAACCTAATTGAGTATGTATGGATGCAAAAGCAAACCGAATACCAAGATAATCATGTACGTATAGATACAAAAGCTAATTGAATAATAAACCTAATCGAGTACATTTGTATACAAAAACTAACCTAATACCAAACCTAATCGAGTACAAATGGATGCAAAAGAAAACCGAATACCAAACATAATCGGGTTTAAATGGAAATTAATCTATAACCGGGATATATTGTTTAACCGAGCATACCCCTGAATTCAAAAGCTAACTAAATGTCAAACCTAATTGGATACATCATATGTAAAAGCTAGCAGAATGCCAAACCTAATCGGGTATATATGGATATAAAAGCTAACTGGATGTCAAACCTAATTGGGTACTTATGGATACAAAACAAACTAGATGTCAAACCTACTCGGGTACATATGGATTCAAAAACTAACTGCATGCCAAACCTAATCGGGTACATATAAGCAAACCAAATGCCAAACCTAATCGAGTACATATGGAAACCAATATAGCCGAGCTATATTATTTAACCGAGTATACCACAAAATGCAAAATCTAATAGGATTCCAAATCTAATCAAGTACGTATGGAGCAAAAGTTAATCGAATTCCAAACCTAATTAGATACATATGGATACAAAAGCTAACGGATGCACAACTTAATTAGATATATATGGATGCAAAAGCTAACCGGATTCCCAACCAAATCGAGTATGTAAGGATGCAAAAGCTAACCGAATTCCCAACCTAATTAGGTACGTATGAATGAAAAAGACAACTGAATGTCCAATCTATTTGGGTATATATGAATGCAAAAGCTAATTGAATGCCAAACCTAACTTGTTATCTTTCATAAAATAAAGAAGCATGGCTCGGCTAGGTGGGATAGCCGAGCTAGAATAGAAAAAACCTTTTCTTACTCACCTTACTCGAAACATGTCCATTTTTCTTCGTATCTATAGTCTAAAAACTTCGCACCTCTGTGATGTCCGCTCTCCGGTTCGGTAGTGAGGGTCGGAGAAGAGCAATCACTCGTTCTTAAAATAAAACCAACATTCTTAAGACCAAAGAGTCGGGCGGAAAAAGGGAGAGAGCTCTCTGTTCCCGGTAAGGGCTTTCTTTTCAATCGGTTTCTGTTCAAGGTCTTAACTTTTTTGGTCAAAAGCGACAGACTGTAAATCTGTTGAAGGTTTTCTACGTAGGTTCGAATCCTACCTCTCCTACTTGTTGTAGACTTAAGAGAAGAGAAAGTAGGCGTTAGCTTAGGAGACATATTGATACAAAAGCTAACTGAATGTAAAACCTAATCAGGTACATATGGATGCAAAAAAAACTATATACCAAACCAAATTGGGGACATATGGAAATCAATCTATAACCGAAATATATTGTTTAATCGAGCATATCACAAAATGTAAAAGCTATCCGGATACCAAATGTAATTAGGTATGTATGGGTGTGAAAGCTAACCGAATGACAAAACTAATTAGGTACATATTGATACAAAAGCTAACGGCTACCAAACCTACTCCGGTAAATATCGATACAAAAGCAAACCTGATGCCAAACCTAATTGAGTACATATTGATACAAAAGCTAACCGCATGCCAAACCTAGTCGGTTGTATATAGATGCAAAAGCAAACCGGATGCCAAACTTAGTCAGGTACATATGGAAACCAACATATAACTGAGGTATATTGTTTAACAAAGCACATCAAGGAACGCAAAAGCTAACTGAATGCCAAACCTAATGAAGTACATATAGTAGTAAAAGCTAACTAAATGCTAAACGTAATCAGTGACATATGGATACAAAGGCTAACTGAATGCCAAACCTAATTGAGTAAGTACGGATATAAAAGCAAACAACATTCCAAGCCTAATCAGGTACATATGGAAACCAATATATAATCCAGACATATTATTTAATTGAGCATACCACCGAATGAAAAAGTTAACCAGATGCCTAACCTAATTGGGTACGTATGAATGTAAAAGTTAACCGAATGCCAAAACTAATCTAGTACATATGGATACAAAAGCTATTTGGATGCCAAACCTAATTAGGTGCATATGGATGCAAAAGCAAACCAAATGCCAAATCTAATCGGGTACATATGGAAACCAATCTATAACCAAGATACATTGTTTAACCGAGTATACCACCGAATGCAAAAGTTATTCGAATGCCAAACCTAATCGGATACATATGGATAGAAAAGCTAAGCAATGCCAAACATATTTGGTATATATGGATACAGAAGCAAACATGATGCCAAAACTAATCGGGTACATATGGAAATTAATCTATAACCAAGATATATTGTTTAATTGAGAACACCACCCAATGAAAAAGCTAACCGGATGCCAAACCTAATTGGATACGTCTGGATTGAAAAGCTAACCCGAGGCCAAACCTAATTGGGTACATATGGATACAAAAGCTAACCGGAAGCCAAACCTAATTAGGTACTTAAGGATACAAAAGCAAATCGAATGCGAAATCTAATCGGGTATATATGGATATAAAACCAAACCGCGTGCCAAATCTAATCTGTTAAATAAGATTGCAAAAGAAAATCGGAAGCCAAACCTAATTAGGTGCATATGAAAACCAATCTATAACTGAGATATATTGTTTAACTAAGCATATAATGGAAAGAAAAAGCTAATATGATGCCAAACCTAATCAAGTACGCATGGATGCAAAAGATAATCGAATGCCAAACCTAATCGGGTACATATGGATATAAAAACGAACAAAATGCACAACCTAATTAAGTATATACGGATGCAAAAGCAAACTAGATGTCCAACATAATCGGGTACGTATGGATGCAAAAGCTAGCCGAATGCCTAACCTAATCCAGTATGTATGGATGCAAAAGATAATCGAATGCCCAACCTAATCGAGTACGTATGGATGCAAAAGCTAACTGAATGCCAAACCTAATCGGTTACCTATGGATACAAAAGCTAACCAAATGCCAAACCTAATCAGGTTACATATGGATGCAAAAGCAAACCGGATGCCAAACCTAATCGGGTACATATGGAAATCAATATATAACCAAGATATACTGTTTACCCGAGCATACCACCGAATGCAAAAGCTAACCGGATGCCAAACCTAATTAGGTTCGTATGGATGCAAAAGCTAACGAAATGCCAAACACAATCGGGTACATATGGATACAAAAGCTAATTGGATGTCAAACCTAAGTGGGTATGTATGGGTACAAAAGTAAATCGAATGCCAAACCTAATCGGGTACACATGGATACAAAAGCTAATAGCATGCTAAACCTAACCGGGTACATATTGATGAAAGAAAATCAGATGCCAAACCTAATTAGGTACATATGGAAACCAATCTGTAACCGAGATATATTGTTTAACCGAGCATACCATGGAATGAAAAAGCTAATCGAATGTCAAACCTAATCGAGTACGTATGGATGCAAAAGCTAACTAAATGCCAAACCTAGTCGGGTACATATGGATACAAAGGCTAACCAAATGCCAAACTTAATCGGGTACGTAAGGATACAAAAGAAAACCGGATGTCGAACCTAGTTGGGTATATATGGAAACCAATCTATAATCGAGATATATTGTTTAACCGAGCACACCACCAAATGCAAAAGTTAATCGGACGCCCAACCTAATAGGTACGTATGGATGCAAAAGATAACCAAATGCCAAACCTAGTCGAGTACATATATGTTTACACAAGAATGTGGCACCAACACCCAGGGTATTAAAGTGGAGAGGAAAAAGTGAAGAAAGTAAATGAAAATGTAAAATAACAAGACAACACAAATTTTATAGTGGTTCGGCTAATCATTGCCTACGTCCATTTAACTTTGTTACATATTTGGATGTTGTTTGCAAGCGTTGTTCTTATGGATCAATGACAATCCCCAAGATTATAAGAGAAGCGTAGAAAATTGTTAAGAGTATCAAATAAATCCTTTAAAACATCACCTCCCTATCTATTTATAGCTGAGGGTTGCCGAAATTTTCTCCTCCATGTTCTCGCCCATTTTCCCCACTTCCAAGAGTGCTAACTGAAAAAGCTAGTGGCCACATCATCAATGTTCAAGGATCGATATTAATCCATGCCAGGGATCGGTACCGATCCATTCCAGGGATCAGTACTGATCCACGAACTTGCTTCCTGGACCATAACTACCCTCTCATGAATACTTTGTTGACTTGTATCTTGGTCCTTGGCATCAAGTTTTGTTAATATAAGCTCGAGTTTGAGTGAATTCCTTGGTTCGGATGTTTATTAAAAGCTTTTGTTTTGCCCATCAATCTTTTGAGTCACTCCTTGCTAGTGAACCATCTTTTATGACATGTACTAGTTCCCCTATGCTTCAACTTCGTGTTGTATGAAACACTGACGTATTTGAGCAAAAGTTGGGGATTGGTACTGATCCCTTATCATGGATCGGTATCGATCCATGCCTTAGCATTGATCTTGGGTTTTGGTCCTTGTGGTTGAAGCGAGTTGGTATTTTGAAGTTACTTAGCAAGTTTTACGACTTCACTTCTCGATCTTGCTTGATATCCGAGTTTGGCAGTTATCACTTTGGATTTCTGCTTGGTTATTTTTCTACTTGATCAGCTCAATTCATCCGAATATAACTTGGCGAAAAGGCTGGATAACATTTTCCCCCCAAAGCATGCCTTGCGAATGGAAGGCGTGCTTTGCTCAAGAACAAATATCGAAGCTAACTAGACATTAGTAGTTAGGCTTTTCTGGCTATCAATCGACCAAGCTACGGTGAATCATCCAGTTCCTTCGGACCCACCTGTAAATCAAAGATTGTTCCTAACTATGATAGCTAAGGAATTGAGTCCTTGCCTGGGTGTTAGTCACAAACAATCATTTTATGTTCTCTCGGAATTGTTATATCGTGCACTACACCGTAAATCGGAATCGTTCCGTGTTCATCGAGGTTTTAGCAACCTTATATCAACATCAATTGGTCAATTCAATAATTGCTTACGAATTGTTTCAAGTTCAAATGGTATTCAAAACCAAGGTCTAAATTTCAATTTCCCCAGGTCACGTGCGCAATGACCAATTCAATTCCTAATCGCTCCAGATCGTTAGTTGAAATCTCGATCTCTCCAGATCGTTAGCAGAATCTACAGCCTTTCCAGGCCGTTAATTAAATCTTGATCTATTTGGATTGTTATTTCAATCTATGATCTCTTTGAACTGTCTAGAATCCAAACTAGGGCTCGATCTCTCCAGATCCTTGCTGAGTCCAATCTGCTTGCCCTCTGACAAGGGTACTCAACAATCGAAGTAAGTCCATCTGTTCGCATTCTGGTGAAGGGACTAACTCCCATACAAGCCTAATCCGCTTGCTCTCCAGCAAGGGGACTTGTACCTTATGGTCATTGCCCTATCTCTCCGGGTAGGGCTACCACGATCACTATCACGTTCAAAAGGTTTTCAAAAATCAAGCATTCATTTACAAAGTTCAATTTCAGACACCAAACACATCACAATATCCATTTAGGTATTGCAACCTAGCATCTAAACTAAAGCGTGCCTAAAGACCGATTGTAACATCCCCTATTTGGAGGCCTGAAACTAACCGCTACTGATGCTGCAGCCATTCGTAGTTATTAATTTCTGGCAACCAAATGCGGTAATGTTAGATATACTGATAACATAGAAGCACATGAATATGAAAATTTTTGAACACAATTTAAATTCAAACTTCACATTTCATTTCACAAAAGACGCTTCATATTCATTACATAATCTCATACGCAACCCACATTCAATTGGTTAGAGATATACTTTATAAGTTTCTTTGCTGAAAAAGTGCTATAGATCATATTTCATAATTTCTAAAATTATTTTCAAATCATTAAATTATAATAATATTTTAAAATAATTATTAAACCTTTCTAGCTTAGAAAATTCATAATAAATTGAAAACACTTGGGAAATATCCCAAAAATTCATCAAAAATATGAAATAACATTTTCTTTACCATATAAAAATTTCGACGAAAAATTCATTATTTTATTATTTTTAATAATTAAAACTCATAATAAATGCCCTTTTCACCTTAGAAAATTCATAAAATATTTCTATTAATTCCGAAAATTATGAAATTAGAAATCCATCTCCAAAATTATGTATTACACAACATATCCAAAAATCAAGTCGTTTGGAGGTCATTCACTAAGGTTTCACCCTTGAAACCAATCATAAAAATTCATAAAAATTTCGATAAATCACCATTCATGCAAATAATGGTAAAATCAACCATAACATCAACAAACAATTCAGAAAAAAACTGAAATTTAACACATAAGAATGAGTTGGATATTATTATTCACCTTGATTTGAGAAAAAGAGTTGAGATTTGAGTTGTTCGAGAGAGTAGATTATTTTACATTATTATGCCTATTTACTATAAATAGTAAATAGGCATAATAATGTAAAATAATCTACTCTCTTATCTAGATTGAGCTTCCTTAATCATACCTCGGATCAACTCCATCTTTTATGTTGCTTCTCTCACCATATCTAGACCAAGGACCAATCTGTCTCCGGTCTCTAAACAATACGCTGGTGATTAGCACGGCCTTCCATATAAAGCTTTGAAAGGTATCACCCCTATACTAGCTTGGTAGCTATTATTAAAGGAAAACTCAACCAAGTGCAAATGGTCTTCCCACGACCCACCAAAATCTAATACACAAGCTCTTAATAGATCCTCGAGTACCTTGTTAACTCTCTCGGTTTGCCCATCCGTTTGTGGGTGATAAGCGGAACTCATCTTAAGCTTGGTTCCCAGCATTCCTTGTAGACTCTTCCAGAGTCACTAATGAACATGGCATCTCAGTCACTGACTATGCTACTAGGAATCCCATGCAGTCTAACTATGTTCTTCATAAACAATTTAGCCAAAATAGGTACCATCCTGGTTGATTTGACTAGAATGAAATGGGCACACTTGGTCAACCTGTCCACTATGACCCATATACTATCATTTCCCTGGTTCGACCTTGGCTACCCGTCTATAAAATCCATAGATATCGAATCCCATTCCAAACTGGTATCTCCAATGGTTGAAGCAGCCCACTCAGCTTCTGATGTTCGACTTCGCTTGTTGATAGTTCACACACTGCTTTACCCACAAGTCAACATCCCTCTTCATACCTTCCTAGTATAACTCCTCTTCATATCATGATACATCTTGGTCCCCCTAGGATGAATCGTAAATTTTGATCGATGACATTCTTTAAGGACCTCCTTCCTTAGGTTTTCTACATTTGGGATACACAATCATCTCTTCTTTCTCAACCACCCTCTCTAGTCAAGTCTAAAGTCCTTCAGATCATTAATCTCGGTTCTGGCCTCTAGTCTTATAATCTTCTCAGCTAACACTGGGTCATCTTTCTTCTTAGATGAAATCCTTTCGATCAATCTTGGTCGAACTTCCAAGCAGGACATTATGATGGTACTTTGACAAGAACTAGTAGTAGATCTTAACTGCACACTGCACGTAGTCAACGCCTCAAGATCCCTCCATTCGGCCAACATGGCTAACCCCACATTCTAATGTTTCCTGCTAAGTGCATCCGCAACCTTTTTACCTTTCCCCGGTGTATACTCTATACCATAGTCATAAGCTGCTAAAAACTCCAACCACCACTGTTGTCTCATATTTAACTCCTTCTGAGAGAATAGGTATCTTAAGGACTTATGATCGGTATATAACTCGAATCTCTCTCCCAAGAGATATTGTCTCCATATTTTCAATGCGAAGATTACCCTTGCCAACTCTAAATCACGAGTAGGGTATCGCACTTCATGGGTCTAAGATGTCGAGAAGCGTATGCAATGACCTTACCCTTTTGCATCAACACAGCTCCTAATCTGGTTCCACATGCATCGATATACATTGCTAATCCTTGATTACCGTCTGGAACTACTAACACATATGCATTGGTCAATAAATGCTTTAACTTAAGGAATGCTTCCTTACATTTGACAGACCAAGTAAACTTCACATCCTTCCTGGTTAACCTAGTCAAAGGCGCTGCTATCCGTGGGAAATCCTTAATAAACCTCCGGTAGTAACTAGCAAGCCCAAGGAAACTTATAGTCTCAGTCACCGTCTCTAGTCTCTTCTAGTTGTTAATAGCTTCGATCTTACCCTGATCAACTGACAAACCCTTCTCTGAAACCATGCGACCAAGAAAATTAACTTATTTCTTCCAGAAATGACACTTTTAAAACTTCGCTTTCAGTTGATGCTGCCTCAGCGTCTCAAGCACCGCTCTAAGGTGAACTTCATGCTCTCATTCATCCTCAGAGTATATTAAGATGCCATCTATGAATACCAATACGAACCTATCCAACTGCTCTCGGAAAACATGGTTCATCAAATCCACGGAGAAAGCCGGTGCATTCGTTAACCTGAATGGCATAACCAACCACTCATATGACCCGTATCTAGTCCTGAATGCCGTTAACATGATACTATCCTCTACCACTATTAGTTGATCGAAACCTGTTGCCAAATCCAACTAGGAGAACACTATAGCTCCATTCAACTGATCAAACAAATTGTTGATTCTTGGCAAAGGATACTTATTCTTGATCGTCCTCTCGTTCAACTTGCGGTAGTCAATACACAACCTTAGAGATCCATCTGGCTTCTTCACAAATACCGCAGCTGCTCCCCAAGGAGAACTACTTGGACCTAATAAAGCTCTTCCCTTCTAGTCCACTAGCTGCACCTTCAGCTCTTTCATCTAAGTAGGTGTCATCCGTCTAGGTGGTCTACTTACAGGTCTTGCCCCTAGCACAAGATCTATCCAAAACTCAATAGCTCGCTTTGGCGGTAGCCCTGACACTAGCTCAAAAACATGTGCAAACTCTTTTGCTACCAACACCCGATCTAATTCTTCTTCCACTTCCATTTGATTCAACAAAGCACAAGCACTTGAGTCTAACTTCTCCATTGAGTATATAATTTGGTTACAGCTGTTAGGGTGTTTCAACGATCCCATCCTGGTAAAATATTCTTGCATCGTATCTATCTAACCAATCCATACCCAATAGGATCCCAAAACCCGGAAATCAAAAACATACAGACTGCATGCAAACTTATGGCCTAACAAGTCAAGTTCTAACTGATCATATCTCATTCCTAGAGTTACATACCCTCCTATTGGATTCACAACCCTTGAGGAAGTAAGTAGATATGATGGTTCTAAACATAATTTATCTACCAAACACTGAGATATAGATGAATGCGATGCAGCGGTACCAAATAGTACCCTAACTGGTATACTATGAATCAAAAGCGTACCTTCCATCATGGATTTCCCCTTCTCAACTGTTGTTGGTCTAGAAGAAGACGGTTCTAAGGTAAAAACTTTTCCCTTGTTTGCTCTAACTGGTGTTGGACGCTGATTCTTGTAATGCCCGATCTGGTCACAGTTGAAGCACTTCACTCCTTTCTTATCTTCAACTTTCTTCCCTTTTCTAGTTCGACATTCATGAGCAAAATGTCCTTTCTTGTCGCACTTGTAGCAAACTACATCAACCTTCCCTTTCTTGGAAACTACTCCTTTCTAAGCTCCTTTACGTTTAAAGAACTTTCTCTTCTTTCCCTGGGGATCTTGAACCTCAACTGACTTCCTCTTACTAAACGTAGAGAGCATATCTTCGTTCCTGATGGCCATCTCCACTACGACATTGCTTGGGTCACGGAGGTATGGCATGGTTGCCTTGGCAATCTTTGGCTTCAATCCTCGAATAAACTTTTCATATCCCTTGATGATGGTGTCAATCATGGCGTATCTGTATCTGGATAGCTCATCAAATTTCATGGCATATTCGATCACCCACATCTCCCCCGCTCTATGTCCATAAACTTCCTTATCAATGCCTACTTGGCCACTTCGAATAGAAACCTCTCTTTGATTCTCCTTTGAAACTTGGTCTAAGTTAATTCTTCTTCAGGTACTCCAACAGTAACCCCGTTCCAACAGTATAATGCTGCTCCCTGCAACTGTCTGGAAGCAAGTCTTCTCTTTTGTTCATCATCTAATCCCAAGTCAGCGAAAATTATTTCACAGTACAATAACCAGTTTTCTACTTCGACAGCATCCTCTGTCCCCAAAAATGGCTTCCCACCAAGACTGGTGTAATTCCTTCTCAGCTTGGCATAGTTATTGCCAACTGGGCTATAGGATTTGCTCCCGTAGCATTCACAGCATTTCCTCCAATCACTCCTGTAGCTGCTCCAGCTTGCATCTGATTGACGAAGAACTGAGACATCAATCCCATATCTATTGGGAGGTTCCAGCACCTATATTGGCATTTGTGTTTGGATTAGCATTTGCCTGTCGACCCGGATTCCTCATGGTATTGGGTTGAGCATTTCTATTAGTTGTGGTTCTTCCTCCACCTAGATTTCCTCTTCCGTTTCCTACCTCCATATCTTACTTTCACGTATATCTGCATATGAGCCATAGTAAGATACAAAAGAACGGTCTAAGAGAAAAGGGAAATGCATACTTTTATATATATATATATATATACATATATATAACACAAATGCAAGTATGTTACTATTGCGTTAACCCAAACCCTATTCTCATTCTCTGATTCATTGGGTTATGTTTTGAAAATCTTTTAGGTTCAAATTTCTTTTAAATTTACATAAACCAATGCTCCGATAACAACTTGTAACATCCCCCATCTGGAGGCCCAAAACTAACCGCTACTGATGGTGCAGTCATCCGTAGTTATTAATTTTCGATGACCAAATGCGGTAATGTTAGATATATTGATAACACAGAAGCACATGAATATGAAAATTTTGAACACAATTAAATTCAAACTTCATATTTCATTTCATAACAGACGCTTCATATTTATTACATAATCCTATACGCAACCCACATTCCGAGAAATTATAATTATTATAAAATACTCCAAGAGCAACCTATGAAAATGCCCCATTTGGTTGATCAGAGTCTAATACTAGGCAATTAAACAAATTTTCCTTTACATCCAAATAACATAGCGGACAATAGATAGAATCTCCTAAATAGCTAGCTTGCCTCCTACACGTCTCCGGAAGCTTATTTGTCAACTAATAACCTGAAAAACCCTTACCCTCAGCCTACTCAAATTAATTTTGAGCACCCGAGAGTTTAAGGGGAAAAACATAAACTTCGAGTAAGACAAAAAGTCTAGTGTGAATAATAGTATACCATCTCGAACCAAATAGATATCTAGTGAGACAACGCCGCTGAGCGTAACGGGTTTCCACCGCGCTAGTACTTAACCAAAAACTAATTAACCATATACTATGCACCTGCATCCACAATGGTAAAAACATAACATAATATGATGATATGCAATACTACAATATATCCTGGATTTTCCATCCCCATTCATCTAACTATCTGTCTCAAGTTATAGTTTCTAGGGTCACTACTAACCTATTAATTTCATGGGCTGACTAATAACCTGTTTCAAGCTTACGGAATATCTGTCCAGTATCATAGTTTTCATGGGATTACTAAGAACCTATTGGTGTCTACCAATAGCATCATCCAATCATAGTTTTCATGGACTGACTATGAACCTATTAGATTCTCCAATAACATCTCTCAGGTTATAGGTTTCATTGGCTGGCTATGAACCTATTAATCTCCATCAATAACCTATTCCGAACATAGTTTTCATGGGATCACTAAGAACTATTGACCCTTGTCAATAACATTTCTCAAGGCATAGTTTTCATGGGCTAACTAAGAACCTGTTTAAATCAATAATCTTTTAACCAGTTTTGGGCATCCTATATTCTGGTCTATCTGACCTCCTGGATACAATTCTACTCACACATGGGTTAAATAAATGTATATTTAGTACTGGGTCAACCTAGCTGGTTATCCTTCCCTTAGCACCCTAAAATCCAGTTATGGGTTATACATGAAGTGAATATGATTACTCAAGCATACATAACACCTTTATAAGACATACGTTGGTGTCCCCTAATATAAATGGAAAGGTTTTACAATTATTAGTATCCCCAATTATAGTATCGACTTTATTAACATATGCCTCAGTGTTCCTAAGGTCCAAAAGAAACTTTTAAAAATTCTAGGGCTATCCACCCCTTCGTTTATCTACTAAAAACAACTGAGACGCCACAACCATGGTGGCACCATCAGATAAGGCTATTCACCTTTATCTTCAATTACAAAGGCAAAGCGATGCGGTAGGACCCTGCCACACCTATTCAAAAGAATAAGGTGGAATAACCTTTCCATCTTGGTTGGAATCATTGTGGAAGGAGGCTTTCGCATGTATTCAAATAGTGCGGAATGACCCCTCCGTATCCATCGAAAATAAAGTGACGAGACAATAAAAACTTTGTTTGGGCTATAACTTTTTATAGGTGTAGAATTAAGGTCTCTAACCTATTTCATTATTTCCAAATGATAGTTGAGTGGTCATAATAGAAAAATGTACTTACGGTTAAAAAGTTATACATGTTTAAAATTGTAGAATCAAAGCCGACGGAAGCAACAATGCCGAAGACAGATGTTACTGTAGCATAGCTACGAAGGCTAAAGTTATTGTAGCATGGCTACGAAAGCATTGGTGCTATAGCATGGCTACGAAAGTATTGGTACTGTAGCAATACGAAAGCTATGGCTATGAAGGCGTATAGTGGCAGACTCGTAATTAACGTAAAACTGCTATTTTGCTAAATAAAGTACATTCTTTTCACCAACTCTTATTGCTTGCACCCGCCGTTCGTAGCTCGGTTGGTTTGGGAGCTGGGAGATGGGAACCAAAGGACTGTGTCCGGGCAGGTTCGAATCCCAGCGCCAAACCATCAGTGGGAGTTTCAACGTTAAGCATCCGTGTGCGACGACTAAATAAAAGTGGGGTAGACACACGGCGTGGGGTTTACTTAAGTGAGTATCAATGAATACCATGACCTTAAGGTTCCCCATGATCTCAAAAAAAAAACTCTTATTTCTTGCAAAATTCGTATTAGTTAGAGATATACTTCACCAATTTCTTTGCAGAAAAACTGCTATAGATCAGATTTCATAATTTCCAAAATTATTTTCAAACTATTAAATTATATTAATATTTTAATATAACCATTGAGCCTTTCTAGCTTATAAAATTCATAATAAATCAAAAACACTTGGAAAGAATCCAAAAAATTCACCAAAAATCTAAAATAACATTTCTTTATCATTTAAAAATTTCAAGGCAAAATTAATTATTTTATTATTTTTAATAATTAAAATCCAAAACAAATGCCTTTTTTTTTGGCAAAGCCAGCGGGGTTGACTGGGCCCCTACCAGAATTATTGCAACCAGAAAATGATTCAAACAAGCTTTGAATCAAGCTAAAAAAACAGGAAGGAAAAGGAATAAAAAAAAAGGAGAAGGAAAAAACAGAAGCGGAAAAGAGAGGATCAACTAGACAGCCCAAGCTTGAATAGGATACTGCCTATTGCTCCTAGCCAAATGCATGTAAACTATATTCCTCACTTCAAACCAAAGAGCTTCATTAGAATTGATCAAATTATCAAATATTCTCACATTTCTTTCTTTCCATATGACATCCAAATAGATTTTCAAACAAACCACCATCACAGAAACCTCCTCAATGCTCCTAGTTGCAGCATTATAGATAATTCCCAAAGCAGAGCATAAGTTGGTAGAATAAAGATCATACCCAGTAATGCACGTGATTTTGCTCACCAGAATTTGCAAGGCAGAGCAATCAAAGAAAAGGTGATCCACTGATTCATCACATACATCACAGAAAACACACGTAGCGCACACTGACATTCCAAACCTGTACAAAACATCCCTGGTCATCAGAGCTTGACTTAGTACCTTCCACATCATTAAATTTTCCCTAGGCACAGAGTCTTTAGACCAAACTGCAGAGAGCCAACTGGCAGCAGGTAGAGGAATAGAGACAGATAAGAAATTGTAAACATTGGCTACAGTGTGTGACTTCTGTTCCCAGGTAACAGGAATTTGATGCTCAGGACACTTGTAAATACTCATCATGTCACCCCACATCTGTCTAATCAATTGATTGCTACTGTACGGTAGAACCATTTTCCCATCAACCAGAAAATCAATAGCTTTAGCATTAGTGTGAATACCAGTTTGTTGTATCAGAAAAACAAATGCCCTTTTTACCTTAGGAAATTCATAAAATATTCCTATTAATTTCAAAAATTATGAAATTAAAAACCCATCTCTAAAATTATGTGTTATACAACATATCCAATAATCAAATCATTTGGAGGTCATTCACTAAGGTTTTTCCCTTGAAACCTATCATAATAACTTCATAAAAATTCCAATAAATCACCGTTCATGCAAACAATGGTAAAATCAACCATATCATCAAGAAATAATTCAGAATACATCAAAAATCCGAAATTTAACACATAAGAATGAGATGGATACTATTATTCACCTTGATTTGAGAAAAAGAATTGAGATTTCAGTTGTTGATTTGATTCCCCTTTGCTTAAGCTTGATTCTCTAACTTTTCTTCCTTTAAAAGCTTCAGCAATGGCCTTTACATTGTTTGTGTTTTGTATGGATGTAAAATGAATGAGGATTTGAGGGTGGAAGGGTTTATGTTTAGAAAATGAGGTTTATTTCTATTTTGCCCCCATCATAAATCTTCATACTTATGTTTAAGTTAAAATAATCTTATATGTTAATTAGTTAAGGCCTAACTCAATTAATTATCAAATCTCATCTCCTTTTCACACCACACATTATTCTGTTTAATTAATCTAATTAAATCTCCTGAATAATATTAAAGAAAAATTAGGGGTGTTACACTGATTGAGGCCCCCATACACGAGTAAATGGCTTGACTGTAATATTGCATCACTTATTGAAGAGAACGACAAAGTGCAGGGAACGAACCTGACTCCCTGCAATCCCGATCATGAGATAACTATCCTCAACCTAGATCTAGGGCCGCTTCGATTTGCTATAGATGATGGATGCTCCTGTTCCATCGCTCCAGTTCGGTTTCTCATGCATTACTACAACCGGTTATTCGTAACATGTTCCTCAATCAAGTCATGAAGGTGCCTGCAATCATTTGTCTCATTCCCATCCAACTCATGGAACATACAATACTTTCCTAATCTCCGCTCACAATCGATGGTCTCGCTCTTCTTTGGTTTTTGATAAGGGATTTGCCCCTTGGTATCAAGGTAAATCCTGTTTGGAGTTTCGTTTAGTTCCAAGCAGGAAGAGAGTTCCGTGCAAGAAGAGAATTTAAGCTTCCTTCTTTGCTACTTTGATCCTCTAAAGCTATCATCCACCTTTCATTTTCCTTTATCTTTACTAGATCCTACTTCAAACGGTCCTCTGCCATCCACAACATTAACTTCTTCCTTTTCAGCTTTGGCATCATCTTATGCAAGTATCTCTCAGCATCATGATAAAACTCTGCAAGATCTATTGGTGGATCCCTTTCCAAGACAACCTTAAAATCTATCTTATTGGCAACTCCTGAAACTGCCGCCATCAGAACCATCGATGGGTCCGGCTTATGAACCACAGTAGATGCTGCATTAAACGTAGTCAAAAAACTCCTTAGGGTCTTTCTGGCCGTTTGCTTCATGCTTGATAGCATCATCACATTATTTGGTCTTGAAATGTGAACTCTAAACTATCCTATGAGTCTATTTACTAACTCGGTCCACGTGCAGATGGAACCATTCTTCAAATGTCGGAACCATATCACCGCTAAACCTGTTAAATACAAAGGAAAATACCATCCCATTATTTCTTCAAATGAACTTAACATCTCAATATGTCAGATGTATCTCATTAAATGAACAGTTGGACTAGTTTTTCCATCGTACAAATTTAGTGTTGGCAACTTGAAATCAGGCGGATTTCTTGCATATCGGATGTTAGGTGTGAATAGGATTCTAGTTACGTCTTCCAAGTTCTGGTCTAATGGTCCACCTCTCAATGCTTGTCGGACTATCTTAGCAATTCTACCATCATCATCTAACGGAGGTCTCCGCTCCATATTTTCATTCTACCCCCCATTGCTATGGGCAAATTATGGCATGTACTCCTCCGGCAGTACGTTCGCATTTAAATTCACGTTCCGGTGTCCAATGGTATTACTCAAACGAGCATCTCCAATTCTGGATTCAGGTCAACATTTCCCTCGTGGGTCTTTGGATTGGTACCGATCCAAAGCGCCATGCGAAGGTTGCTTCGACCTGCTCCGCTTCGATTCCAACTGAATTTGTCCTACCTTTTGGCCTTCGGTTCAGGTTTTTTAGCCATTCCAATCGTCGATTGTTGATCCATTCTTTTAAAGAATCCCTTCATCATCTCTTCTTGGTGGGCTATCGTTCTCTCTTGCATTTCTATCATCAGTGTTCCCATCTCATCACTATTTATGTAGATGGAAAGAGGTTAGATACATAGGATGCTTCCTTACTGCCCCCAAGTCCTTATTGGCTTCCTCCAACAGCGGTTTTCTTGGTTAAGGGCCTCGTTATCTTTTCCATGTTCGCGTTTAAAGTTAACAAATCTGAATTTCTCAGTGAAAGCATCAAAACTTTTATACTAGAATGTGGTACAAACACATAGAGAATTAAATTGGAGAGGAAAATGTGAATAAAGTAAATGAAAACATAAAATAATAAGACATACAAACTTTATAGTGGTTCGGCTAATCGTTGGCTACGTCTACTTAACTTCATCATTGATTTGGATACTATTTACAAGAGGTATTCTTATGGATCGACGATGATCCCTGAGATTATCAAAGAAGTATGGAAAATTGTTAAGAGAGCCAAAAATTATCCTTCAAAATATCACCCTCCCCTTCTATTTAAAGCCGAGGGTCGCCGGAATATTCTCATCCACTTTCCCCACTTCCAGATAGTGCTAACCGAAAAGATAGTGGCCACGTCATTAATGTTCAGGGATCGGTACCAATCCATGCCAAGGATCGGTACCGATCCACGAACTTGCTTCCTAGACCATTACTCCCCTCTCATGAATACTTTGTTGACTTGTTGACTTGTATCTTGGTCCTTTGCATCAAGTTGCATTGATATGAGCTCAAGTTTAAGTAAATTCCTTGGTTCAAATGTTGGTTAAAAGCTTTTGGATTTCCCATCAATCGTTTGAGTTTCTCTTTGCTAGTGAACCATCTTCTATGGCATGTACTAGTTCCTACGTGCCTCAACTTCATATTGTATGAAATGCTGTCAGATTTGAGAAAAAGTTGGGGATCAATACCGACCATTGATCATGGATCGGTATCGATCCATGCCTTATCATTGATCTTGGGTTTCGGCCTTTATGGTTGAAATGAGTTGGTACTTTGAAGTTACTTGGAAGTTTTATGACTTCACTTCTTGATCTTGCTCAATATCTGAGTTTGACAATTATCACTTCGGCATTCTGCTTGGTTATTTTTGTACTTAGTCAACTCAATTCATTTGAATATAACTTGGCCAAAAGGCTAGATAGCGGTGTGGGTACAAAAGCTAATTGGATGCCAAACTTAATCAAGTATGTATGGATAAAAAAGCAAACCGTATGCCAAATCTAATCGGGTACATATGGAAAGCAATCTATAATCAAGATGCCAAACCTAATCGGGTACGTATGGATGAAAAAGCTAAATGGATGTCCATCCTAATTAGGTATGTACGGATGAAAAAATTAATCGAATACCAAAGCTAATCAGGTACGTATGGATACAAAAGCTAACCAAATACCCAGCTTAATCGGGTACGTACGAAAAGCAATCTATAGTTGAGATTTATTATTTAACCGAGCTTACAAAAATCCAATTTGTGCATCGCATAATTCCATTGATGATTCTTCAACCGCTGACTTGCATGTACCCCTACTTTTCCTCCTTGTATAATAAGAACAACACCAAAACCAATATTGCATTCATTAGTATACACATTACAGTTTCCTTTGTTCATCAGTTCCATCCTCTCTCTTAATTATTTTGAACCATTTAAAATTTACACTACAATAAACTATAATCGCAATAGTGGATGGAGTTTTAGAGTAAATATGACTGCCTTTTCAATAGTGGAATTATAATAGTGCAGCCGTTTCCTTTCTCTCGGTTATTTTAAAAGCATTTAAAATCTAGATTAAAATAAAATATTATTGCTTTTACTTAATCTAATTAAATTAAAAATTGCTTTAGATTTGAATAGATTATCAAATGCAACCAAAATAGATTATAAAATGATAAAGAATAACAAACATTTTGTATTTGTAACAGTATTAAATTTTATCATACAATAAAACACTCTTCAAAAATAATGACGAAATATCCAATTCATAACTTCAATGATAAAATGCAGTAAAAATAGTTCTATAACAATAACAATCAGTTATGTACATCAAAAATTCTTCATACATCAACTTCACTAACTTTCATACGAACACATATTATCCAAACAATACAATCAGTTAACATTTCATGCATCAAAAAATATATAAAAAACTTCACCAAGTTTCATTCCTTCAACTCATTATTAATTTTAGAAATGCACCAACTTCTTGGATAATTAGTAAGCATATTGTTCAACAATGTACCTCTATCTAATGTAACACCTTCTGGTGACATTTTCTTTTGAATTTCACCAAATTAAACTTTATGAAACATGAATCTCATAGCATATAAAGCATAATCATAACTGCAATCAGAAAAAAGAAAATAATTAGTAAACACCAACTAAATAAATAAATAAATATATATATATATATATAATTTGAACACAAATATTACCTATTGTTCTGCTAAGGATATTGTGCAAATTCAAGACATGTTGCATCTTATAAACTGCACAATTTTTTCTCCTTTGCCTTTCTTTTTATAATTGATTCAATAAAAAATTTCTAAAAACCAATAAACACAAGAATAGTAATATTATTAATAATTAGTTCCAATATATTCTGAATTTAATTGCATTAAACTTACACAATAATATAAAACCATACAATTCACTATTTATATTTAACTGCATTACATTTAAGCAGTTAAATTTCACTTATAAAACAATACATGTCGATGTTCACATTTAACTACATTAGACTTATACAGTTAAAATACACCTAAAAACTACACATCTCACTATTTATATTTAACTGCATTACACTAATCCAGTTAATTTCACTTGTAAAACCATATAGTTCACCATGTACATATAACTGTGTTAGACTTACATAGTTAAACTTCACCCAAAAACCAAACACTTCACTATTTATATTTAATTGCATTAAACTCATGTAGTTAAATTCACCTATAAAATATACAGTTCACTACTTATATTTAACTGCATTACATTCAAGCGGTTAAAATTTCACTTATAAACGATACAAGTCACTGTTTAAATTTTACTGCATTAGACTGACGTAGTTAAAATTCACGTAAAAACTATACAGTTCAGTATTTATATTTAACTGCATTACAATAATGCAGGCAAATTTCACTTGTAAAACCATATAGTTCACCATGTGCATATAACCTTGTTAGACTTATGTTGTTAAACTTCACTAAAAAATTAAACAGTTCGTTGTTTATATTTAATCGCATTAAACTCATGCAGTCAAATTTGCCTATAAATATACAGTACACTACTTATATTTAACTGCATTAGACTAATGCGGTTAAATTTTATACTAAACTTAATTCAAATATTATTTTTTATTCAAATATTCAGTAAATTAATAATTTCATATGAAAGATCATATTAAATAAAAAAATTCATAATATATTTACAATCTTGCCTGTTAATTCTTTATGAATCCAATGAGTTGGTCTTTTTAAAGAATTGAAATATATCCACTTTCTTATAGCATTATCCAAAAGTAACAATATAGAGTGCTCAGCATTCACAATAGGAAAAAACATACCATGAATTTCAATCAAAGGATTAGTAGCTTCGATCACATCTTCAACATATGTTTTGATATAATCCTTAGCATTATTTAAAACATCATACCGTGAGAAAGAAATTAGTTGATATTTATAACAAATAAGAAAAAGTAACTAATTAAATATAAACAACCATACTGTTGCATAAGTTTGAAAAAATATGTCCATTAAAGATTTCTTCAAGATATTACCATGCCCATCAATAATCCACAAAAATCAAACTTCATACAAAAATATAAGTGTATATAACTATATTAAACAAATGCATCTAATTATAAGAAGAATAAATGGTGTTTATAACATAAGTAAATTCAGAACATAAATTAACTTCAAAATCCAAATTCATTAAATAATTAAATATAAATACATAAACCAAATGTAACTACTGAAAATATAGAAATCAAATGAAGTTATAAACATGGTAGCAAAATAACTAAACACTAAAGAAAATGCATACCACAATATATATATATATATATATATATATTGATTAGCAATTTTTTCACTTGATTTCCATTAACAAAGATAAAACCATCATCACTTTGCCATATAACTTCCCTACAAAACATAAAAATAAAAATAAATAACTGCATAAAGATGAATATATATATATATATATATAACAGCATAAATAAACTGCAGTTAAAACTACATTATTCAACCACACATTTTATAGGATCATTCAATTAAATTAAAAAATAAAATTAATATAATGATTATTAAATTAATATAAATGAACTTACGAACAATAAGCCAAGTGAAGATAAGTACCAACCACTTTTCTTATATTATCAGGAAGAAGTACAATTAATGTATTCATTGACAAATGAGCCATAAAATGTTTTACTCTCTTTGATAATTTATCAACAATACTCTAAACAAAGTTTTCAATAAGTTATATTTCCTTTTCTTGTACAGTCTTCTTTTCTTTTGCAACTTTCTTAATACTTTTCTTTTGTTGATTAACATCACTCATAAACTGGATCAATTTTCCTCTTCCTATCTTGTACTTTAACCAGTTTAACAAGTGAACGTTTTTCAACATTCTTTATGCCCAAAATTTTCCCCACCATATTGTTTTTATTTTTCTTCTGATTTTTAATATTTCCAACGTCATAAACCACATTTCATTTTCTCCAACATTTCCTTCAACATTTTCTACAATATCAGATATACTAAGACTAAAATTTGGCAGTGTCATCATTGAATATTTCTTGTTCTCCAATTCTTTTTTTAGTTTATCTCTTTCTTCTATAACAACTTTAAGTCTACTTTCATAATCTTTCTTCAATATCTTTCTCCTTGTTCTATGTTGTAAGTTCATCAACAACTTTCAACCTGAAAGTTTCTTTCTCATATTCATCCTTCTTTTGTTTCAAATCAATAATATCTTGACTTGAATTCTTATTTTCATTACCAAATAAAATCTTCTTCTCTGGCTCTGCATTTATTCTTTTCAAGTCTTGGATTTCTTGATTAAGATTTTTTTCCTTTCAAACATTCATTTCTCTCTTTAAGTCTAAAATTTTCAATAGTTTCTAACTTTTCTTCCTCAAAATCTTAATTTTTAGAAATAATCTTCTATAAAAAATAAAAATAACATATTAATACAATATTTGAATCAATAAAACAAAAATTTATAGACTGAATTTAACCATTCATACCTTTTCCAACTCCTCATTCTTTTTTTCAGATCTAAAATCACGTAGTTCAGACAATCCTTTTTCATTTTCACTGACTTTGTCTTTGCTAACTGAAAAACCTACATCTAAAGAACTAAATTGCAAAAATCCAAATTAAATTAACATTATAAATTTTAACATCTAATTTTTAAATAATTAAATTATTAAAGTTAATACCAATCTAAACCTGCATTTAACTAATGTTGTAAAAAATTATACCAAATCAATTATAAGAACATATATAAATTGCATTTTCAACTGCATAAACCAAATGCAGTAAAAAAATATCCGACTGTAACATAATATGCATATAAATAAGATGCCTTTTAAACGAATTTTCCATTGCATATTACAAATACACTTTAACTGCATAAGGGTTCCCAAATGCACTAATCAAATACATTTTTAATTGCATATCATATACAGTTTTAACAACATTTCACATGCATTTTTAATTGCATTTCACATAAATCCACTATTCAAATGAAACATGATACAGAACTCAAATGCATTATAACTCAAATTTAATGCACATCTCACATACAATTTTAACTGCATAACTCAAAAGCAGTTAAAAATATATTTCATATTCATACCAATCCAATATATAGTTATTGATTTTTAATCTAAAATCATATGCAGTTTTAATTACCTTTAACAAATAATTTTAATCAAAAATTCATATTTAATTAAGACTATTTAATAAAAAAATATAAATTATTTGGAAATAGATTTATACCTTTTCATACTCTTCGTTCTTTTTTTCAACGCTTCCCTTTTCTTCTCCACTTCCTTAACTGTATCATTCATTTCCAAAATCTTACCACTTTGTATCTCATTAATACCTTTGTCTATTTCTTCTTTTGAAGATCTTTATTTTGAAGACGTTATCTACAAAAACCAATATCAACATTAACCTTCATATTAGTAATGACGACAAACTATAATTTTAAAACTGCTATATGCATATCACAATACTTAGCTAAATGAGTACAACTCATATAACTTACAAATACAACTCTTATACTTTTTTAACTACATCACTCTAGTGCACTTATAAATGCAGAACTCAAATGCAGTTATAAAATATAATGAATTTATAACTGCATTTATAAAATATAGTTATAAACTTTTTCAGGTAATGTATGCAAACTCATTATAAATAAAATTTTAGGTTTATACAAACTAAACTATATCGTAACTAATTATAAATAAATAAAAATATATAATAAAAACATAAAAAATTTACATTCATACCTTATCAATTTTTTCAACAACTCTACCACTAAATTTATTATGAGTTTCCAGTATATCCCACTTTTCAGCTTCAGGGCGACCTTCTTCATGTCCTGACTTGGCCCAATTATATTAAATTTGTTGCAAAACCAGTATTGCCAAAAAAATTAAAAGAAAATATAAAACAATAAGTTAAATTAAAAAATAAAACAAAATTATTACCAATAAAGCAATTTTACAAGATTGCATTTTCTTGGATTATGTTCGTATTTCTTCAGTTGCTCGATCAACTTATGATGTATAACTTGTGCCTAAGATCTACTATTGAACACTTCAACATCCATAATAAGCAGAACCAATTGATTATGTACAAAATAAGTACCATGTTAGGATTTTTCCTAGGATCCTTACATAATTAGATTTTAGAAGAGCTAAGAAGTGAAGAATATGGTGAATGTAAACATCCTACCACTATACCCATACTATCCAAGAGTATCACAAAGTACTACTGTCATATAATATGGTGAATGAGGCTACATGGGGTATACATGTGAATAATCTCTTTAGCTAACATTGGTATGTATTTAAACATCGATAGATAACTCACCTATACGTACAAAATATTGGCACAAAGCAATAAACACATGTGCCTTCAGGATAGAACAATACACAATATACAGTAATATTAGAGATCGTGGAGTCATACGCATCGATAATATGTAGGATCATTTTCACCCTAGAGGGGGGGGTGAAAAGAGTGATACTTAATAATAAAAATTAATGCGGAAATAAAAGCAATAACAGAAAGTAATGCAGTAGAGATCACACACAAATTTACCCAGCTTCGGCAAAAACTTGCCTACGTGCGGCCCCTAAGGTTTCTACTAGAAATCAAGTAGTCATACGCTTACAAACACACGTAAACTTGCGACACTCACTAACTTGACTAACCTAACTCTAAGCTCAAAACCCTGCCACAACTCGGCCACTGAGTTGCGAATTCTCGAACTATAAAACTGTAGTTCGTACCTAGTTACACAACTAGAAAGTTACTCAAATTTTAAAGAAATAAAATTACAAATAAACTATAAAACAAAAACCCTATTTTAAAAAAAACTTAAGCCTAATATAATTTAAATAACATCGACCCAATTAAAATAAGAATAGAGAAGTTCGTCCCCTTTGTTATTTTGTGGCCGCCTCTTTTTCTCTTCGATCTTCAATTAGGGTTTTATGAAAATTGAAGCGCCGCTTGGAAATTGGAAGCTCGAATGCCTTTACTTTTTCGCTCTTTGATTTGCTGGTATTTCTATCGCTGTTCTTTGATTTGCTTTGCGGCCGCTTCTCGATCGAGTTCGAATGGAATAGAAATTGGTATGCCCCTTTCCGATTTTACTTATGTTCGTCTTGATTGCTCTATTGATTTGTTTGAACTTAAGCTCGATGTCTCACTGCCGATGATGATGATTGGGTTTAAATAGGAATGGAAACTCTATATTTATGTTCGTATAATTCTATTTGAATTCTTCAAACACTTTGTTTGGTCGTTTGATTACTGATTGAATGTTGGTGATGATATTGACTTGTTCATTACTTGATATATTTAAATCACTTTGAGTCGGTTCCATTATTTGCTCCTTTGACTTCGGAATTTGAATTATTTGAGATACACTTGACATGTTAATGGCTTGTTCAAACATATGACTTGTTTGGAACTTGAATTTAGATATATTGTTGACCTCCTGAAAACTGACTGGTTCACCTTGAATTTCTCTGTGACTTTATTCATGCTGCTATTCCCTTCTCTTTGAATTATGACCCACGTTTTTGATGGTATAATCCACTGTGACTTTATTCAAACTCTGGCTACTGGTAATTTTCTGGATTTTCATAACCCACGGCTTCACTGCCATTTCATTGTTGAAACTGCTCCTTGACTTGAACTGCGACTTGCAACTGTTTTTACTGTAAACATATAAACACATGTAAACTGCTTCACTGTTTTTGAAACATTTAAACTGTTTTCTCCATGTATATACACACATATATGTATGTATATATGTGTGTTCTGGTCTCATTGAGGTCTGCATTGATTTAGAGAACTTGATTTTGAACTGATTGCTTAATTCAGTTTGATGTCTTGTTGCACTTGAAACTGAATTTCATATATATGTTGAGACTGACTGTGTTTGTTGCCTTGTATTTATGTTAACGCTGACTGGTCTATAGTTCCTTGTATATTTTGGTCCGGTACACTTTGGTTCTGATCTGATATGTGTTCATGTCTTGTTAGCCTTTCACTGATCTATTTACTTGAGTGCTCACATTCATATTGATCTCCAATGATCTGCTTCTTTGTGTTCACAACTGTGTTGTTGCAGTCTTGCCTATAGCTTGATTCATTGCTCCTGACCATATGCATTAAACTTGTACATTTTATGATCTGGTTTGGTCTTCATGCATATATGTATGTTCACACTGCTTTGATCATTCATGCTGGTGCCTGACCTTGTTTGATTGCTTTGTATTGTTGTTTGCTTCGTTCTTGTTTGGTTGCCACTGAACTTCAAGTGCTCTGGTTGCATTCACTATATACATATGTGAACTGCTTGCTCGTACATGAATTATCCTTTGTACATGTCTTGATTTGAGACTTTATGTGTACTGAACTGACATGTGTATGTATATATGCATATATATGTATACATGTGTATCTTCATGTATCTTGGCTGTTGCTTTATGTGTGGTTCCACATGCTCAGATCTGCATTGTGCTGGTTGCTATGGTTGCACATGGTTGGTCTGCACTTTGTATATGAGTCTGTACTGTTCATTTGCTTTTTGTTCCATGGTTTGCATCCTTGTACTTGTGCATTCTGTGATGTTTTGTTTTTATATTGCACCTGAGTTGAATCCAGCTTTTTCTTGGGTTTGACCTTGTGCTCACCTGTCCCTACGATTTTAACAAGCAAGTGTATATCGGTATGCACGATCTTGTGGCATGTACAGTGATACACTGTGCATGTCACAAGTTGTTCGTGTAAGATGAATTAACAAAAATGACGATGAACAACCCAAATAACTGAGGCAAATAATATTTTCAAAACACACACTTCATTATACACTGCAAAATAATTTCTTTTTCAATTTTACTTCGTTAGTGTGTATTTTGCAGATAGTTCAGATACTGGATACAAGCTGAAACAGAGTTGAAGATCAAATACGAGTGTTCAGTGAATATGTAGTGAGATGTAATATGTAAATTGAAAATTGTGTTATAATTGAAATTTTATTGTAATTGAAAATGTGTAAACATAGTGAGAGCTCAAATTTGTATTATTCGAATTTGTAATAAAATATTTGTTTGAATATGAATTCTGAGTTATTATTTTATTCAACAAATATTTATTTAATTATGTGAAAAATAAAATAGTACAACAACAAATACATTTAAACGAATATATATATATATATGTTTATTATCATCAAACAAAAATCATATACTAGCATATTCTACCTAATATATAATATGAAATATATAAGGCAGGAAGAATATAATGTTAGTCCTTGAGATGATGGTTTTAATGACAACAACCTTAGAATAGATTATAAAATATAAATACTAACATTACAAGTTTAGATATATATGTATTTGTAGGATCTAACCATGCAGGTATCAAGAATGAAGACTGTACAGTATAGAGATTCAAGATATAGAGATAGAAGACTCATGAGTATCAAGATTATCAAGAGTTCAAGGTTAAGTCTATTTTATTAGGAATATTTGTTAAAACTCGTAGAAAAGCACTGGCATCTTAATATCCAATTTATTCGTGGAATGGAATCCACTTCGAACCCGTTAAAGGGATGGGACCCTAAGTAGGATGGAACCTACGAAAATCTAGTGGGACATTGTTTTGTATCCACTAATTTTAATTCAAATGATTTTACAAAATTATCTTGTTTTCAAAATGATTTTAAAACTTTCCTTTTAAAAGATTCAAAACTCTCTATCCTGATTTTAAATAATTTTAGCCTCAAAACATCTTTATTTTCAAAGTCAAAATACTCCTGTTTTTAAATGTCTTTTCAAATAATATATTTAACTTTTAATAATTATACTTAGATTTAAATATAAAATTATAGTTAAATTATTGTTCTTTATATTTACTTATGAATTATATTCAAGTATATTTATAAAGTTTTGAATAGTTTTTATATAAGATAAATATTGTTTTTATAGAAATTCAAATTATCATTTTGGCTGAGGGATGTTGACATGCCCCTAGGTAGTATGTCGACATAGTGACAGTTGAAGTTCAAATTCAAATTTCAAAAGAAGTGTCTTGTAACAACCCGCATATTTATCGATTTTATATTTAAATATTTTATTTAAATATTTCATCGTTCGTCGGATTTTAGTCCGAAAAGCTACTTTTTGCAAACAGTCGAATTAGGACTCGAGACCACTTCCATTGAGTTCAAAGTGGCGTTTGCGATCCTTTTGAGTATAAGCTTCGATATGTTTGGAGTATGTTGGTTTTTGCTATTTTCTATTGGGCTTTTGGGCTTGGGTTTCACCCAAGTGATCATATAACCTAGTTCAGCCCCTCTCCTCTCCTCCTCACTTCATTTCTACTTTCTTAAACACTCATCAAAACTGAAAATGGGGAGAGGAATGGGAAATTAAAACCCCAAGCCCTAGTTCAGTTGCAAATTCAAGCTTCTACCTCCAAATTCAAGAAGAAGCTTTGGTAAGTATCATCTCCTTCTTCTCCAACTCATTCTCACTTTGATTTTAGAAAATTCCTAAACCTAATTTAGGAAATGTTTCTCCTTTAAGCTTAGATTCAAGCTTGTTGAGTTGGAATTGAAGAGTGATTGTTCTTGCCATTGCTCTATAGCTTCTTCTTCATTGATTTTGTGAAAAGATGAGATTTTTATCTCACATCTTAGTCTATAATTATCTTCGATTGTTAGGTATGAATTCCTAACACTTATTCTTGTGCAATTGATTTTGGTTTGGATTGATTTGGTGTATATTCTAATTTTTGGTGTTTTGAAATCAAAATCTATGAAAATCCTTTTATGGATATTTGGACATTGATATTTGAGGCGTGTCGAAGAGCCGTTAAGGCTGGGTTGTCGCTTGGCGTAAATCCTTAGTCGTTGTCGCTCGATCGATCGCATCCGGTATTCATTTGGCCATTTTTGGTCTAGGTTCAGGGAATACCCTGAACCCCAGTTTCAGACGTCTGAAACGTTAGATTCAGACGTCTGAATGTTATTCTGGGAAAATTTCTATTCCCAGATTCAAACGTCTGAATCTGAATTTCAGACGTCTGAATTGGTTCGTTTTGAACCAGAAAGGAAATAGGCTAAAAGTGCCTATTTCAGACGTCTGAAATCAAGGATTCAGACGTCTGAATTCTGTTCTGGAAAATATTTTATTTTCCAGATTCAGACTTCAGAATCCTTGATTTCAGACGTCTGAATCTGCAGTCTCTTGCCTATTTGCCTATTGAGCTTGAATTTCCAACCTTAACCGATTCGTGTTGATCCCCTTTTTATCGTTATCATTTATTATCTGCATTGATGACATTTTCTTCGTGATTTTTGGGAATATCCATTTTGATGGATTCGTTATCAATTTCTTTGGATTTTATTCACGTCTTTGAATGTGAATTTTGGTGATTTATTGCTCTACAATCATTTTTGTGATTTGTCACTTTAAAAATATAAAGGTTTCAATACTAGTAGTAAATATCAAAACTTTTTCACTAAAATGATTTCAACACTAGTTTATTACAAAGCTCGTTTCTTAAACCGTTTTCCAATCTACTAGTATAAACAAACCTTTACCTCATTCGTATGAGAAAATATAATTAAACGGCCTAGCAAAACAAGTGGTATGAAACGCTTGCGTTTACTTCGTCGGTTAATTCTTGGACTTGTTCGATTGAAACTCTTGTGACAATTTTCGAGTGGAGATCTACAATTTGTTCGTAAATATTTAAGTTAAGCTAGTGGTTATGGGACATGAAGCTAAACTCATATATTTACTAGCTTAGTGTAATTGACACTTCTTGATGATCGATGGTGATCATTTTATGGTTTAGACTAGCAATGTGCGATGTCTCTTTGTCCATGTGAATGACTGTACTTCATTTTATCGAGTTTCGTCTCATTTCTTTGTGGGCTAGCGACCCATGTACTTTTAATGTGTTTCAATTCATCTGATGTATCGTTTGTACTACATCGGTGTCTCGACTTTTCGGTTCATTGGACGTACCGTTTGCACTGCGTCAATGTTCTGAATTGTCTTGTGTTTCGATTCATCTGATGTACCGTTTGTACTACATCGGTGTCTGGACTTTCCGGTTCATTGGACGTACCGTTTGCACTGCGTCAATGTTCCGAATTGTCTTGTGTTTCGATTCATCTGATGTACCGTTTGTACTACATCGATGTCTCGACTTTCCGGTTCATTGGACGTACCGTTTGCACTGCGTCAATGTTCCGAATTGTTTTGTGTTTCGATTCATCTGGTGTACTGTTTGTACTACATCGATGTCTCGACTTTTCGGTTCATTGGACGTACCGTTTGCACTGCGTCAATGTTCCAAATTGTTTGTGATACACGTGTTTGTGAGTTTTCATGCTCCCGCTTGGGATTGGCCATCCTTTTCTTGTGATTTATGGATTTCTAATTATTGATTTCTGGGATTTATGTTTCACCACCTTTTTCAGTTGGCATTAATATGTATGTCATTTATTGTGGCTTGGTGAATTAAATTAAGAATATGACATTCTTTTAATCTTTGAGAAAATTCTTGTGATATTGATTAATCTCTGGATTGATTTTCGATTAGATACTTATCACAATATGACTTTATGGTTATCATACGTTTTTGTCGTATCTCTTATTCTATATCACTTTATCTGATATTTATAGCTAGACTGATCCGTTTATTATTTTCTTCTTAAATAATACTCGGGTCAGACTGAGATTTTACAGGTGCTTCCTCATGACTTCTTATCTGGAGCCATCTTCTGACTTTTGGCTAACTACTCTAGTTTAGTAGTTTTTGTTGTATACGTTTGAGATTTAGACTCCTTGATGTATACATATTCTTTTGCCTTGCACTTGTATCTATTCTTTTGTGTTATTGTGGATCTTATTTGACCACTACTCTGATGTACACTTTCATGTGTTATATTCATATCTATTTCCGCCTTTGTGATATGAATTGTCTGTGACTGATTTGTGTTATGTTTATTTCTATATTTGTTTCCGAAGTCCATATAGCCACTGTGTAGTAGCTTTGAGTTTGTATCGGTATGTCGGGCTTCCTCTTGAGATGAAAAGTTATATTTTTATCTGGCATATCGGTACTCGCACAAAGCAATTATACAGATGGTCGCTCCTCAACAGCCTTATTCTCCGCGCTAGTTGACGGCATTACTCCGTAGTGTCCTTGGCTAGCGTGGGTATAGAGGTGGGGCGTCACAGCTTGGTATCGGAGCTAAACTTCGGAACAATGTGGAATAATCTAGCAAGGATCATTGTCCTAAGTCTTTCTTAGGAATCGTGCCATAGGATTTGATTCGAGTCTTCGTACCGTTCTATCCTATTTTCTTTTATGATTCCTTGATTTATCAATAAGATTGTTTGTTATTCATTCGGAGATTAACTTTTTCTTCTTTCTTTCTTTCTTAAAGAAGAGAAATGGTTAGATCTGGTCGTACCAACGTCGGTCAATCCAGTGCTACTCCTTAGGAGGGAGTATTTATGTCTGCCCAGCAGCTTCTAGATCTTGTTAAGAATGCTCAAGCTATCAGACCCATTCCCGAGCCTACTCATCCTAGATCTGGATTTGCACGCTTGTGCAGAGATTATACCGATTTGGGTGGAAGGCCATTCAAGGGTTCCGAAAGTGTTATTAAAATTCAAGCTTGGCTTAGATCATGCAATCGCATCTTTTCTCGCATGAATCTTGTTGATCTCCACCGAGTCCAAGTGGCTTCTAGCATGCTCCAAGAAAGAGCATTGGATTGGTATGAGCTTCTTATTTCTGAAATCGTTGAAGCGGATCTCACTTGGGAGCAATTTCGGGAAAGATTCGAATTGAAATTTGTGCCGTAGGCTGAAAAAGTAACTTTGGCCCGGCGTTTTATCGACCTTGTTCAAGGTGAATCTTCTGTGACGGACTACGTCGCATCTTTCGAATCTCTTTATAAATACGGGGTTGAATACATTAATACCCCATTGAAGAAAAATCAGAGATTTGTTTATGGCTTGACCAAGAATCTCAAGAAGCTATTACTTCTAAAATTGGAAGTTTCTTTCGATCAGCTTATTGATATCGCTCTTCGTCTTGAAGAGGCCGATAAAGAGTGTGATGTTGAAGATGTGGGTGCTAAACAAAACTTCAACAACAACATGAAAAGGCCTATTAAGTTCAAAGGCCCCAATCCCACTCCCAACAAGAAAGGGAAGCAAGAAACTTGGATAGCAAAGTCTCCAACCTCTAGTCGTGGACGATGCTATAATTGTGGTTCTACGTACCACTATGCAAATGAGTGTCCGAAACCATTTTTTTGTCGTTATTACAAAGGTTTGAGACATCTTTTATCTTCATGCCCCAAACTTCCAAACAAGAGAGAGGGAAAGCTAAATGTTGTTCAAGCCCCTAGTGACACTTCTCTTGGTCAAGGTATCCATTCTATCCTTGATGACATTTATTTTGTGATTATCTTATTCGAGTCCTTTTTGATATGGGTTTCATCTCATTATTTTTATATAAAAAGAACTTGTGACTCTTTTTCCTTAAACATTTCCGGGCTTGATGACTTCTTTGAGGATTGCAAATCCGGATTGGTGGATCCGCAACACTCAATTTGCTTTTTATTGATGTCAAAATTATTTTATGTGATTTTTCTTTCCGAGCCGATTTTTTACTTATGCTTCGGAATTGACTTTTGTAAGGATTGGCTTAATTATTATGAAGTCATATCCTTTGTCCGTGTGGACTATTCATCTTCGACATTTTCAATCTGTTAAGCAGATTCCTGTTTTTCCTTTGTGATTTTGATTCCAATTTGATGGCATCATTTTATTCTTTAAGCTCACATGATGAGGAAAGTGTTATTTCTCTCATTCGTGTAGTTTGAGAATTTTCCTGTATTTTTGAGTTTGTCTTAGGATTATCTCCTAAGAAATCTATTTAGTGGTGTTAAGGTCTTTTTAGCTCGACCTTGCCACCGATTTTCATTTGCTACGAGTTGCGGGAGTTAGCATTCCATTTACCGCATTCCGCACTCGTTATGAAACTTATGAATGACTTATTATGTCATTCAGTTTGTCCAGCTTATTTCATCCATTTTATGAATCAAGTATTCTACGATCTCGATGACTCCATTCTTGTATATATTGATTTTGGACGAAAACAGCAATTTAAAATTTTGCAAATCTTTTTCATAAGATTTATTTATAAGTACAATTTGATTTTTGCTCTTAAACGAGCAAGGAACATTCTTAAAGGTTTTTAAGAAACATGTTTATCATATAGAAGATGATTTTGTGATTGTATTGCCCATTGAGTGCTTTAAGAATTCTGGTCGATGCGCTTGATCAACGTTATCGATAGGAATTTACTAAACGCTTTGATGAGACAATCAGACATAGTAAATTGACTTGTAAAAATGTAAATCTCTAGAAAGATTATTACATAAAGATAAATGTAATTTTGAAAATTTTAGCTTTTTGGGAAAGAAGATTATTTAAAAGAAATTCTCTCTTTTCGATACTCTTATTCTTGTGATTTCCGAAAGGAACCAAGACCTTATCTTTTGTACCAATGCTAATCGTATTGGTTTGGATGCCGTTCTCTTGCAAAAGAGAACGTGCTATCACTTGTGCTTCTAAATCATTAAAGCCGATCGAGACTAGGTATGCCACTCATGATCTAGTGCTCGTGGCTATTGTTTTCACTTTTTAGAGTTTGGCATCATCATTTTTGGGGGAGAAATTTGTTCTCCACCTCGATCCTAAATCTTTGGAATATTTATTTTCTCATAAGGAACTTCATGTTGACTCAAGTCCCTGGCATCTTATGATCTTGATATTCTTTTTATTCCCAGAAGGGAAATCGTATTGCCAATGCGCCTAGTCGTAAGCAACAAGTGGTCGATTCTTAGATGATGTCTGAATGGAATTATCTTTTTATCAAGTTCATCGGACGTTTTGATACACTTCGTTTTATTGAGCTTTATCTCATTTCTTATATGGACTAGTGCCCGATGTTCTTTTATGGTGTTCGGTTCATTGGACGTACCGTTCTTGTACTACGTCGGTGTTCCGAATTATTTGAGTTTCCGTTCATTTGACGTACCGTTATTGTACTACGTCGATGTTCGGAGTTATTCGTGTTTCCAGTTTCTCGGGCGTATTGTTATTGTACTACGTCGTTGCCCCGGCTCAATTTTCTGCTATTCTTGACGTTTTCCCATGTCCTTTATTTACGGAAATGCCTTTGGGATTCCAATTTTTATTCTTGAGCCCGGTGTTATTGTGGAAATTGAAGTTTTGCCCATTTGGCTTATGAGCAACATTCTATTCGCATCATTGCTTCGGAGGTTGAGCGCCTTCGAAATGAAGATGTTTATCTTGTGATAGTTCAATGGTTCTCAAATCCCAAGGGTTGCTCTTGGGAAATCTAGAGAATTCATCGAGCGAACTCATCCGGGTTTACTCTTTCGTGCTCTTTATGGTGAACTTCTTATTTCAAATTTTCTTTTTGTGTTGATATGCTTTTATGGTTGTTACTATTTATCTTCTTCTTAAATATTGCGAGGACGCCATTTCTTTAAGGAGGGGAGTCTGTAACAACCCGCATATTTATCAATTTTATATTTAAATATTTTATTTAAATATTTCATCGTTCGTCGGATTTTAGTCTGAAAAGCAACTTTTTGCAAACAGTCGAATTAGGACTCGAGACTACTTCCATTGAGTTCAAAATGGCGTTTGCGATCCTTTTGAGTATAAGCTTCGATATTTTTGGAGTATGTTGGTTTTTGCTATTTTCTATTGGGCTTGGGTTTCACCCAAGTGATCATATAACCTAGTTCAGCCCCTCTCCTCTCCTCCTCACTTCATTTCTACTTTCTTAAACACTCATCAAAACTGAAAATGGGGAGAGGAATGGGAAATTAAAACCCCAAGCCCTAGTTCAATTGCAAATTCAAGCTTCTACCTCCAAATTCAAGAAGAAGCTTTGGTAAGTATCATCTCCTTCTTCTCCAACTCATTCTCGCTTTGATTTTAGAAAATTCCTAAACCTAATTTAGGAAATGTTTCTCCTTTAAGCTTAGATTCAAGCTTGTTGAGTTGGAATTGAAGAGTGATTGTTCTTGCCATTGCTCTATAGCTTTCTTCATTGATTTTGTGAAAAGGTGAGATTTTTATCTCACATCTTAGTCTATAATTATCTTCGACTGTTAGGTATGAATTCCTAACACTTATTCTTGTGCAATTGATTTTGATTTGGATTGATTTGGTGTATATTCCAATTTTTGGTGTTTTGAAATCAAAATCTATGAAAATCCTTTTATGGATATTTGGACATTGATATTTGAGGCGTGTCGAAGAGCCGTTAAGGCTGGGTTGTCACTTGGCATAAATCCTTAGTCGTTGTCGCTCGATCGATCGCATCCGGTATTCATTTGGCCATTTTTGGTCTAGGTTCAGGGAATACCCTGAACCCCAGTTTCAGACGTCTGAAACGTTAGATTCAGACGTCTGAATGTTATTCTGGGAAAATTTCTATTCCCAGATTCAGACGTCTGAATCTGAATTTCAGACGTTTGAATTGGTTCATTTTGAACCAGAAAGGAAATAGGCTAAAAGTGCCTATTTCAGACGTCTGAAATCAAGGATTCAGACGTCTGAATTCTGTTCTGGAAAATATTTTATTTTCCAGATTCAGACGTCTGAATCTATAGTCTCTTGCCTATTTGCCTATTGAGCTTGAATTTCCAACCTTAACCGATTCGTGTTGATCCCCTTTTTATCGTTATCATTTATTATCTGCTTTGATGACATTTTCTTCGTGATTTTTGGGAATATCCATTTTAATGGATTCGTTATCAATTTCTTTGGATTTTATTCACGTCTTTGAATGTGAATTTTGATGATTTATTGCTCTACAATCATTTTTGTGATTTGTCACTTTAAAAATATAAAGGTTTCAATACTAGTAGTAAATATCAAAACTCTTTCACCAAAACTATTTCAACACTAGTTTATTACAAAGCTCGTTTCTTAAACCGTTTTCCAATCTACTAGTATATACAAACCTTTACCTCATTCATATGAGAAAATATAATTAAACGGCCTAGCAAAACAAGTGGTATGAAACGCTTGCGTTTACTTCGTCGGTTAATTCTTGGACTTGTTCGATTGAAACTCTTGTGACAATTTTCGAGTGGAGATCTACAATTTGTTCGTAAATATTTAAGTTAAGCTAGTGGTTATGGGACATGAAGCTAAACTCATATATTTACTAGCTTGGTATAATTGACACTTCTTAATGATCGATGGTGATCATTTTATGGTTTAGACTAGCAATGTGCGATGTCTCTTTGTCCATGTGAATGACTGTACTTCATTTTATCGAGCTTCGTCTCATTTCTTTGTGGGCTAGCAACCCATGTACTTTTAATGTGTTTCGATTCATCTGATGTACCGTTTGTACTACATCGGTGTTTCGACTTTCCGGTTCATTGGACGTACCGTTTGCACTGCGTCAATGTTCCGAATTGTCTTGTGTTTCGATTTATCTGATGTACCGTTTGCACTACATCGGTGTCTCGACTTTCCGGTTCATTGGACGTACCGTTTGCACTGCGTCAATGTTCCGAATTGTCTTGTGTTTCGATTCATCTGATGTACCATTTGTACTACATCGATGTCTCGACTTTCCGGTTCATTGGACGTACCGTTTGCACTGCGTCAATGTTCCGAATTGTTTTGTGTTTCGATTCATCTGGTGTACCGTTTGTACTACATCGATGTCTCGACTTTCCGGTTCATTGGACGTACCGTTTGTACTGCGTCAATGTTCCAAATTGTTTGTGATACACGTGTTTGTGAGTTTTCATGCTCCCGCTTGGGATTGGCCATCCTTTTCTTGTGATTTCTGGATTTCTAATTATTGATTTATGGGATTTATGTTTCACCACCTTTTTCAGTTGGCATTGATATGTATGTCATTTATTGTGGCTTGGTGAATTAAATTAAGAATATGACATTCTTTTAATCTTTGAGAAGATTCTTGTGATATTGATTAATCTCTGGATTGATTTTCGATTAGATACTTATCACAGTATGACTTTATGGTTATCATACGTTTTTGTCATATCTCTTATTCTATATCACTTTATCTGATATTTATAGCTAGACTGATCCGTTTATTATTTTCTTCTTAAATAATACTCGGGTCAGACTGAGATTTTACAGGTGCTTCCTCATGACTTCTTATCTGGAGCCATCTTCTGACTTTTGGCTAACTACTCTAGTTTAGTAGTTTTTGTTGTATACATTTGAGATTTAGACTCCTTGATGTATACATATTCTTTTGCCTTGCACTTGTATCTATTCTTTTGTTTTATTATGGATCTTATTTGACCACTACTCTGATGTACACTTTCATGTGTTATATTCATATCTATTTCCGCCTTTGTGATATGAATTGTCTGTGACTGATTTGTGTTATGTTTATTTCTATATTTGTTTCCGAAGTCCATATAGCCACTGTGTAGTAGCTTTGAGTTTGTATCGGTATGTCGGGCTTCCTCTTGAGATGAAAAGTTATATTTTTATCTAGCATATCGGTACTCGCACAAAGCAATTATACAGATGGTCGCTCCTCAACAGCCTTATTCTCCGCGCTAGTTGATGGCATTACTCCGTAGTGTCCTTGGCTAGCGTGGGTATAGAGGTGGGGCGTCACATGTCTATTCGCCATAACTCTTCATGAATGGTCATGACTGTTGGTTTTCTATAAATAGGTGTCAGTTTCAACGAATTTTAAATCATATTTTTCTGATTTTCACTCCTCTTCATCTTCCACATTTCTTATTACAAAATCATACCATTACTCTGCCGAAATCAACATCGAATCATACTCGATTACTTCTAGTTTGATTCTACATCACTATCTTTACAAGGTTCTCAGTGCTATTCAGAGTTATAGACTTCTTTGTAATATATTAGCGAGAAAAGGTGTGATTGTAGCCATTGAAATCAATCAAGCGAGAAAAGGTGTGATTGTAGCCTTGGAAATCAATTGGGTGAACTTGTTGCCCCGAAAATCAGGTATCTCTACCCAGAGGATTGGTATTCTGGAGGGTGTACCTCGTAGCCTTGAAATCGAGGGTTGTAATTGTTGAATTGCTTTTGAAAGGAAATCCATACTTAGTTGTACGGAACTGGATGTAGGGTAACTCCGAACCAGTATAAAATCCGGTGTGTTCTTTCCTTTACTGCTTTTACTTTATATTTGCATCTGTGTTTGATTCTGTGTTCATATCTGTGTCTAATTAGTGTATACATTGTTAATGAAGTTAGATAAACTCAAAAAGATTAACAAATTTCTTAAAACACTATTCACCCCCCTCTAGTGTTAGTTCTAGCCTTAAGATCCTTAATCCGCATTTCTCACATTTGGTATCAAGCTTTGTTTTCAAAAGTTTCATTATCTGAATTTTGAAAAATTTCAAAATGGCAACTAACACTAGTACTACTATTACCACCAACACTAGTTCATTTGTAGAAGGTCAGCCCACTGCCAGACCACCACTTTTTAATGGTAGTAACTATGCATATTGGGCATGTAGGATGAGAATATATTTACAATCTGTAGGATTAGATACTTGGAATATCACACAAACTGAATATTCTGAACCCACAACTAATTCTGCACAGTGGACCACTGAGCAAAAGACTGTTGCACAAAATAACTCTAAGACAATGAATATTCGGTTTTGTTCACTTGAAAGAAATGAATTAATAGAGTGTCAGTTTGTAAGTCTGCATATGAAATCTGGAAAACTTTGCAAGTAACTCACGAAGGAACAAGCAAAGTTAAACATACCAAAATTTCCATGCTCACAAATCAGTTTCAGTTATTTAAAATGAATACTAATGAGTCTATTTCAGATATGTATAGTCGATTTCAAGATATTGTGCATTCTTTAATATCTTTGGGAAAGGAATTTTCGGAAGAGGATCAAGTCAGAAAAATGTTAAATTCTCTCACTCCAGAATGGGATCAAAAGACACTTGCAATTGAAGAGGCAAATGACATCAGTACTTTAAAGATAGAAGAATTGATTGGAAATCTAATGTCGTTTGAAGTTCAAATGATCGAGAGAAGAGAAAGCAAAGAATCTGAGAAGAAATCAATGGCATTCAATGCATTAACCGATGGATCAGATTCAAACAGTGATAATGATGAAGAGATAGCATTTAGGACCAGGAATTTTCAGAAATTTCTGAAATACAGAAAGATGAATAATCTCAAGAGAAACAACTTTAAGAATTCCGGTAATCAGACTATAGTACCAAACTTTATCAAATGCTTCAATTGTGATGAACCAGGTCATATCAAAAGAACTGTCCGTATCCAGAAAGGCAGAATCCTCCTATGAACAATGAACCAGCAAAGAAACGGAAGCATGCATTTACTGCTACACTAGATGACTCAGACTTGTCCTCAAGTGATGATGATCAGAAGACGGATAACTCGAATTTGTGTTTCACTGCAGTTCACGACTCCGACGAGTTCAAAGAAACAGACTGAGAAAAAGGTACACGTTTACAATATAATTGGTTGAAATTGCTTGCATAGAATTAGTTGCTTGATTGTTTGATTGATTTTAAATTAATATGCTGTTTGAATTATAAAATTTATTTTCTATTTTTACTATTATTTTATTATTATTATTATTTTTTTATTTTTTGACACATTCTGAAATATATTATAAGTAAAATAATATTTCAGAAATATAGACATTAATAATAATATTTATATATATGTATATTAGATATCTTAGGAAAATCATATCATGAAAATTCACAGGCACATGTCGACATGGCCCCTACCACGATGTCGACATGCCTACCTGAATTTGAATTTCAAATTTTGAATTCAAATGTTTGAATTTCCCTCCACCTTTTCACTTCATTTATTTATCTGAAAAGATACCTTTTAACCAGAGAATATGTCCTTTGAAAGTCTATTTATCCACCATCTTTTATCATATCTTTTCACTTTCATTTTCAAATTCAAACTCTCTCTTCATATCTTCAAGCACTCTACTCTCTACTCTAATGGTTTCTTCAAGCAACCCCTCAACCATGAGAATTTCCAGAAAACTCAAAGAGCAATTATTCAATGATCCGGAGGCAATTAAAGCATACATCAATTATGCTAATTATGCCAAAGTCCATCCTGGAAAATTTGCTATTTTTCAAGATTTTTCTTCTTATGAAATTGATTCTCTTTTTGCAAACAATGGTGTTTTAAGTCTTATTGACTCTTCTCAAAACGATTTTGTTTGCTATCCTAATCTTGTCAAAATCTTTTATGCTAATCTAAACCGTGCTTTTTATAATGGAAATGAGAATGAGATTTGGAGTAGTGTCAAAGGGACTCAAATTGTTTTGAATTGTGATCTCTTGGGTACCATTCTTAATTGCAAAAGCACGGGAATGGATCTTTCTAGTTTTAAAATCGATGAACATGATCGTGAGACATTTCATCATATTTTTGAAGGAGATGAAAATTTTGAATTTAAAAAACGAAACTTTCATCCTAAAGCAAGGATTGTCAATCTTCTTTTACAATATACTTTGACCCCAAGATCGGGTAATTTTAACAATCCTACTTCAAAAGTGTGCAAAGCACTTTTTGGTATTTTCGGAAATTATGACATTAATTGGGCGCAAGTTATTTTGGATGAACTTCGTCCTAAAAATTTTGAAATGGAAGAAAACACTTTATATCATGGGATTTACCTTACTCGGATTTTTAACTATTTTGGAGTGGATTTCAAAGGTGAAGAATTTGTCTCTAGAAAAGTTTTTAATATCTCAAACATTTCTCTCATGAAAATCCCATCTGTTTTTCAACCTTATGAGACTCTTACCGAAAAGGAAGAGCCTTTGGATCATGAAGAAATGGAAGAGGAAGAAGAAGAAGAAAGGGATGAAATGGAAATAGAAGAAGAAGAAGAAGGTGAAACATCCTTAGAAAGTATTGAATACCCTTCCAATCCATCCAACAAAACCCTTCTCAAAAAACCAAAAGATAATTATGGAGAATCAACGGATTATAAAACGATCCGTTAGTAAGAAGTTGGATAACATGACTTCAAAGATGAACAAGTTCTTTTCAAAAGTCAGCAAGAAACTTGGACTATCTTCATCATCTTCATCTTCTAACTAGTTTTATCTTTTAGTATCTTATTGTATTTGTCTTAGTTTGTTTCGAATGTTCGTGTAGTTCCTTATGTTTAATCATTGTATTATCCAATTATGCAATGAAATTGAATTTCCTTCCTGTCATCTAGCTTATTTTAAATCTAGAATAAATGTTAGTATATTATAGAAATATATATACATCATTATTCACAAAATAAAATTATCATCAATTTTCACTAAAGTATGTCGACATACCCCCCTTGACCATGTCGACATGTACTGGTCAGAAGGGACTATTGATTTTGAATTTGAAATTTGAATAACTACCAAATGTCTATTCATTTCAAACGAATTTCTACACCTATATATACCTTTGTCTTCCAGAAATCTTCACTGAAATTTATTTCTCATTATCTATATCCTTCATTTCTTTCTCTAATTCAATTATGGCTAATCCTATTCATAATCTATCTGAAAATCTTGAAGAAACACTCAATTCATTCAAGAATATTCTCTCTATCATCCTCCGTAATCAGCGTCACTTAGAATTAAGTCAAATGCAGATGATCAAGGAACAAGAGAGACACTTCGATGCAATTCGATGGATGATCTCCTCCCTACACAAGGATGATAACGAAGCACATCCTCCTGTTTCTCTATCTGTTGATAATGAAAATTGGGATGTCATCAAACAAGACCCTATCTTTGGAGAAGAAGGATGGGTTGATGTTCCTCGTAACGTTTAATTTTCTTTGTTTGATTTGTCTGAATTAATTTGTTTGATTTAATTTAGTTTGATTTGATACTTTGTGTGGATTGATTTTATTTGGTTTGAAGATTGGTGTGTGAAACATATATATATATATATATACACTGAAATGAATATAGTCTTTAATTAAGTTATTATGCTCATAAGTGTCATTATTTCTTAATCTATATATTATACATTCCGTTGTATAGTTTATCAATGCAGGTACTAAAGTCCAAGAGTAAGGGGGAGTAAAATTTTGTTGATGACAAAGGGGGAGAAGTATAAAATAGGGTAGTTAGGCATAGATTAAGGGGGAGTTGTTAGGATAGAAGGAATATTTTATAAACAAAGGTTGTCATCATCAAAAAGGGGGAGATTGTTAGTCCTTGAGATGATGGTTTTGATGACAACAACCTTAGAATAGATTATAAAATATAAATACTAACATTACAAGTTTAGATATATATGTATTTGCAGGATCTAACCATGCAGGTATCAAGAATGAAGACTGTACAGTATAGAGATTCAAGATACAGAGATAGAAGACTCATGAGTATCAAGATTATCAAGATTTCAAGGTTAAGTCTGTTTTATTAGGAATATTTGTTAAAACTCGTAGAAAAACACTGGCATCTTAATATCCAATTTATTCATGGAATGGAATCCACTTCGAGCCCGTTAAAGGGATGGAACCCTAAGTAGGATGGAACCTACGAAAATCTAGTGGGACATTGTTTTGTATCCACTAATTTTAATTCAAATGATTTTTCAAAATTATTTTGTTTTCAAAATGATTTCAAAACTTTCGTTTTAAAAGATTCAAAACTCTCTATCCTGATTTTAAATAATTTTAGCCTTAAAACATCTTTATTTTCAAAGTCAAAATACTCCTGTTTTTAAATGTCTTTTCTAATAATATATTTAACTTTTAATATTTATACTTAGATTTAAATATAAAATTATAGTTAAATTATTGTTCTTTATATTTACTTATGAATTATATTCAAGTATATTTATAAAGTTTTAATAAGTTTTTATATAAGATAAATATTGTTTTTATAGAAATTCAAATTATCATTTTTGGCTGAGGGATGTCGACATGCCCCTAGGTAGTATGTCGGCATAGTGACAGTTGAAGTTCAAATTCAAATTTCAAAAGAAGTGTCTATTCGCCATAACTCTTCATGAATGGTCATGGCTGTTGGTTTTCTATAAATAGGGGTCAGTTTCAACGAATTTTAAATCATATTTTTCTGATTTTCACTCCTCTTCATCTTCCACATTTCTTATTACAAAATCATACCATTACTCTGCCGAAATCAACATCGAATCATACTCGATTACTTCTAGTTTGATTCTAGATCACTATCTCTACAAGGTTCTCAGTGCTATTTAGAGTTATAGACTTCTTTGTAATATATTAGCGAGAAAAGGTGTGATTGTAGCCTTTGAAATCAATCAAGCGAGAAAAGGTGTGATTGTAGCCTTAGAAATCAATTGGGTGAACTTGTTGCACCGGAAATCAAGTATCTCTACCCAGAGGATTGGTATTCTGGAGGGTGTACCTCGTAGCCTTGAAATCGAGGGTTGTAATTGTTGAATTGCTTTTGAAAGGAAATCTGTACTTTGTTGTACGGGACTGGATGTAGGGTAACTCCGAACTAGTATAAAATCCGGTGTGTTCTTTCCTTTATCGCTTTTACTTTATATTTGCATCTGTGTTTGATTCTGTGTTCATATCTGTGTCTAATTAGTGTATACATTGTTAATAAAGTTAGATAAACTCAAAAAGATTAACAAATTTCTTAAAACACTATTCACCCCCCTCTAGTGTTAATTCTAGCCATAAGATCCTTAATCCGCATTTCTCACATATAATACATTTCAAATATACACTATCTCGATATAATATAATGTATGATTACTATATACAACACAATAACATACAAACCATGGGTCAACATAAATAATATGATATAGGTGATGATGAGAAATCTTTAGCCTCCATTATGCCCACAAAGCACATACTGGTCATATAGTCCCTGTACCTAAAATGTCTCGGACTGACCTGAGTATTACGTAAATAACATACGGGTCAAACTATGTCAAAGTATAGAGGTCAACACGTATATAGATATAGGATATGCATAGTACAATAGAGATGGCATATAAAACAATAGTATAGCAAAACAGCAACAACCACGAAACAAAGTATAAAGATGTCATCACCCATATAGAATCACATCAAATTTTATCCACTTAAAACAATACCAAACGTGTGAATTATGAATATCCAAAAAACATTATCACAATCTAGAAATCATCAATAAATGAGATATCCTCAAGTATAATCGGGCTAGATCACAGAAACGTCCAAATATTTCTCAATCTCAATAAGTAGGATATCATCATTTACACACACACACACAAAATATAGGAAAGGCTGCCTATCAGTATTATAAATGATATGATAATCCACTACACTCAGGACATCTATCCGGATATAATCTCATCTCCTCATATATGAATAAATCGGAATATATTAGGATGGAGATGACTGTATGATAGACGCGAAGTCCCAAGTAGAGTCATAAATAAACTAAGTGAGGTGTATTAATAATACGTGCTAATCTACCACTCCGTTAGTACCAGAAGGGAGAACAATAGCACAAAGCCAGCTCCAGAGTTATGAAGTGTCTACGGTCTTTAGTTACCTTCACGATATCGTGACACATATCCACCAATGTGCTCATCGATGTGAGGACTCAAAGGTGACGATCCGACTCTAGTCCCTATAGGTTATGTGACATAGGCCTAACGCACGTAGCAAAAGCATGTAGCTATATAAATATACGGTGTCACGGATCTAGGGCGTGACCCCACAATTAACCCGCTAGGGTGGATTCTAGCCATCCTGTAACGACCCGACTTCCTATGCCCAGAAAGTCGCATCATTATGAAGAAAGAAAGGGGTGAGAAAATAGAAAAGAAGAGAAGAAAGAAACAACAACAACGATCTCACAGCGGAACGAATAAATTATATTAATAACATAAATTATTACATAGTATACAACACTTATCAGAGTTACACAACATATACATCACATACTAGACAGTTATAAACATCTGTCTAGACATTACAACTCAATACACTACAGAGATACAGACACAGCGGAACTACTATATATATCTACAACGCTGAAGCCTCCTGCTCCATTGCTCCTCCACAATTCGTCAAAGCTAAACCTGAATCCCTTGGCTACTCGTAAAAATTTGAGTACCCAAGAGTTTATAAAACAGAAATAAACACTTGGGTCAGACATGGGTCTGGTGTGAGTAAACGGTTAGATTGCTTAACTTTGAAAACCTTTGAAAACAAAAGTATCACGTAAGACTTCCCACAAATAAACATGGGTAAGTTTTTACCTTACGCTAACTAAAACATTTGATAGGAAATCCGATTGTATTATAATAGTGTCTAGGGTTTTCAAGTAAAATACAGAAATAGCTGAAATGCTTACATCTCACATTCCAACATAGTTGGGCACAACTAATACGTACGGCACTTATTGGAGTTTGGATTCCATACAATGGCAGGGCTACTGGGGTACCGCCCGTCACAGTACGTGGCCTAGATCACCGTACCGAGGAGTACGCCCGCTCCCCTGCAACACAAAGCCGGAACCATCCCTTACTGGATAATCCCGAACAAGACAATCCCGTAGTTGGCGCGACCAACCACACACTAAGCCGAATAAAAGAAAAGGGACCTCTAGACAGGGATCTATCTTGCTCTCAGTGGGTGCTACCCACGAAACCTTGCTGCACCTCCCCTGTTTTAGCCATTCCCGGTTGATGAGGCTTGAGGTTACGATTACCTTTAATCAGAACATATCACTTAGAATGCTCATCGTCCGCCTGACGATGTGCTGAAAGCATTCAATCCATACAAGTTCGTTCCGGGTTCGAACGAAACCGAAGGCATTATCTTGTTACACTCGTTTTGGAATCACCCTCAGAGTTAACGACAATAACCCTTGCACTCTGAATCTTCATCTTCACTTGAGATTCACGACCTATCGTTAATTTGGATCGATGTGGTATTCGGGTCTCCAGACCTGGAATTCCGGTATACGGAAACCCGATCCCGGTCTCATCGAAATCCAAAACGTATCTTTTAAGGCCAAGTTGTTTAAAGGTTTAAACAATTTAACTTATCTATATTCATAGAGATAGAAAAATTCACAAATCACAATTGATAACCACATTATCAAATAAACAAATGATTCATAACCAAATAGGTAATCCATATCAACATTACAATAGTTAATCTATATTACCATCATAATGCAACCAAGCATTCATACTACACAACATTTCTTATCTCATTTCTGAGATTACATCCATTCAAGACAATCAATGTCATCCATTCTTATATAAGCAATGATTTACTTAATCACAACATAATTAATTTAAAATGAATTAAATTAACTATCTCTATCTTTAATTAATTTAAAGTGAATTAAATTAATTACTTCATCTCTTAATTAATTTAAAATAAATTAAATTAATTACTTCATTATAAATCTTACTTATATAATCATTAATTAATTACAAATAAATTAATTAATCTTTCTCTACCTATCCACCTAATTAATCACCTTGATTAATTATACTTTAATTACATTTAAGTAATTAACTTTAATTAATTTCACAAATTAATTATCCTTAATCAAATACAGTAATTAACCTTTAATTACTTTATTAATTAATTAATTAATTATAATCAATTACTTTAATCCTTAATTAATTACAATTAATCACTTATCATTTGATTACATCATTAATTAATTATAAACTAATGATCTCTAATTACATCTTTAATTATTTATTATATTTAAATTAATTAAATAATTACTCTTAATTAAACCACAATTATTAATCATCTTTGATTAATCTAATCCAGTAATTAACTTCCCTTAATTACTTCCATTAATTAATTACTTTTTAATTAATTACCTTAACCAATAATTAATTATCTTATTAATTATTCTTAATCCTTTAATTCATTTTATTAATTAAATTATTAAATTAATAACACTAGGTAATTAACTAGGTAATTAACTCTTAATTACTTTCATTAAATTACTTTCATAAAATAATTATCTTCTAATTTCTTTATTAAATAATTTCCCTTACTTAATTACATTCAGTAATTATTCCTTAATTACTCCATCAAGTATTTATACTTAATTAATTTATAAGTGATTATCTTAATTAATCACTAATTAATTACTTAGTTAATTATTTAACTAATTATTAAATTAAATAATTTCTTAACTTTTTATACCTAAAGATCTTAATTAAGAAAATCATTATCTTAATTAAATTATTATCTATTCTTAAATCATTTTCAATAAATGAATTATCCTTATTAATTTCACATATTAATTTCCTTTAATAAATCAAATCTTAATTTCTTAAGATAAACTCTTTATTTTAATTAAACAATTACAACATTAATTTTAACCTTTAAAATCTTTGAAACCTTTCAAAGTTATTTAAATAAACTTTTAATACAAAGATCATTTTGAAAATCCACTTTTCTAATCTTTAAAACTTATTTATTTAAATTATTTAAAACTTATTAAAACAATTCTAGAAAACAATCTAGTTTAATAGTTAAATCTTGTTTTACCTTTATTTTAAAACTCAGAAAAACATTACAAAACAAAATTTCTATTGTTTTAAAACTTAAAACATTTCCTTTAAAAATCTTATGTCTGCTCCTTCCCAAACCCGAGTAAAACTCGTAAAATCCCCGAAGCAACTCTCGAGACCAACCCACGTTTACCTGCTTCGAGTAAAACTCGAAGATTCCCGAACGAAAACCCGAGCTCCTGCTTTCTTCCCCAAAACTCATTTCCAGATGCACACGAAATCGTGAACGTGCACGTGCACACACACGCTGGACGACGGCGAACTCCGTTCAGTGCTCCGGCAAGTCGTCTTCCACCACGAGACCACGATCGACCAACTCATCTTCCTCGATTCGAACGAGATTCGAAAACGAACAATGAACCCATCACCTGGAAATACACTTCATCGGAATTCCCCTCCTCCCCGATGATCCTTGCCTCGAGACACCACGCCACCTTCACCGCAGCTCCGTCACGACTTCCAGTACCCACCATACGCCTCGCGATCAACTCCCATTACATCACGACGTCGCGAAAACCAATTGAATATCAACGAGTATCCCAGGGTGTTAAACCCTATATCGCTTTCGCCTACCCCCTACGGTCAACTAAAAATACAATCTCCATTTTTCCTGAGATCAACAATGTTCAAGCTACCATCGACAACAATCTCGAACTTCAACTCGTCGTCAATCGTCAGCAATCGATGAAAGACCCAAAATCGATCAGCTAAGCAAATCTCGATTATAACACCATTAAAAATCATGATTTTCATTTCAAAAATCATTATTTCCTACCACGATTTCATTCATGTAATCCAATCATGAAATACATTTATTGATTCCTAACCTATATAAAATGTTTACTAATATATCTAAATTTTAATTTGCCACTAAATTAAAATTATTGGAACTACTTTTAAAATTATTATTATAAGATTATAATCATGTCTTATTCAAAGATTAACACTCAATTCTAATCGTATGATGAGATTTAAATTTTTGAAGGTAATCAAGGTCTGAGAAACAACAGAGACCAGAATTCATAAATACATATAAATATGTTCTCACTGTATATATGTCAATACAAATTTTATTCAACTGAAAACATCCATGCAAACCAATATTATCCCCAGATTATAACATACATTAAGCAATACAAGATTTGTTTTGAAAGTTATTGTTTACTCATCAAAATTTAAACAGAGTGTCAGGCTTCAGGCTTATCTATATATATACTGACATAATATATATGCATGCAATTCAAAACAAAGCATTCTTGTAAAACCTTTATAATATATTACTACAAAATTTTATCACAAGCATCTAAGTCCAGATTTAAAACTGTTTTTAAATTTAAGGTTTACTCACCAGAAACTTTGAACAGAGAACAGTTTCCAGGCTTGTTCCAGATTTTAAACTTCTTGAATTTCTTTTGCTATTGAATATTATCTGAAATTGATCTTTGAATTTAGTTGCTTGTTGATTTATTAAATCCTCTGATTGCATGCCTTCAGATTCAATTGAAGATTTGAAGCTGCTTATTGAATTGCCTCCATCCTCTTTTGATTTGCATTTGATTTCCAGATTTACTTCTTCTTTTGCTTTGAGTTTTAGATTTCAGGTTTTCATTTTTATTTTTGATTCTAGAATTCGAATTATTTTTAGTGGAGAAAGAAGTGAAGATAGTTTTAGAGCTGAAGAAAATAAATGTCAGATCTCTTTCTATGTTTTGAAAACTTTTTTTTTAAACTTAATTACCAAAGAGAAAATAAAAATGAAGCCACTTGTCCTCTTTAATTAGCTTACACATATGTTTACAATTTACAAATGTCTTCCAACTATCCTTATATGTTTACAAGTGTAAATTCCCTTTTATTTTGATTTATTTAAATCCTACATGTGTATTTATAAAATATCTATATGTATATAAAAATGTATTTATCCTTTTATAATTTATGCTTTAATCAAATATTTATAACATATTTATAAATGCTTGAGAAATTGAGTTTAAATCTATATATATATATATTTACAAACCTATTTTGACTTATATTTGAATTTTAAAAATGAAAGAATCTTAAAACCAATTAACTTCTTATTTTAAATCTTATTTAAAAATTAAACTAAAATATATCTTTATAATAAACAAGAAATTATCCTTGTTATTTAAATCTCAATTATCATTTCCAAAAGTATTAAGTCAAATTTCAAATTTCCAAATTACAAATTATATAAATATTAAAGTTTGAAAATACTTTATTAAATTCAAATTCAATATTCTTTTCATTCCAATATATGCAAATATATATATTCTAAATGAAAAGTACTTTTAACATTAGCTTGATAATTATCCTATTGAATTTAATACATAACTTCAAATAACAATATATATATATACATATATATTATAATTTGAAAACTTATCCTTTTATTAAATTAAAGACTCCCTGTTTATAATATATATACCTATATATATACATTATAAATATAAACACTTATATTAGTTTTAGAAAGATAAAACTTCCCAATTTAAAATTGTTAGAAAAGATATAAATAAATATTTCCAATATTAAAATTTTATTAGCCTTTTAAAATAAATAAACTTGTCAATCTATAAAATAAATCAACAAATCAATTTAATTATTAATAAAGATTATTAAATTGATATTGCCAAAATTCCGGGATATCACATTCCTTCCCCCTTAAAATAATTTCGTCCTCGAAATTTAAAAGCAAAGATAATTTAATAATCCAGTAAAATTTTAATTTTAAACAGCAACCATACATATCAATCATATTCTCACAACCATAGCAACAATTTAATCAAACAAATTTAACTATCCAGACAAATTCTGGATAGAATTTACTCGAGTTTCCCCAAGTATATATATATATACCGGGAGACTCGTTCTACAGGATCTAAACTAACTATCTACAATAATCTAGAAGTCCTTCCTTTCTAGATCACAAATCTGAACAAGATATTAGACTAACTCAAAACCATCCCAACTATCCTTCTGAACTGCTGATTCCATCACTCGATGAATCATACACATATTCCTCAGAGATATGTGAAATAAAATGAATTCCAGTTATCCGAACTGGCAACTCAATCCTGGGGATCAAAATCTAATCTCCAAAGAACACAGAAAAATCTCATAATACTTCCGGAGCTTACTCTCCAGTCTTACCAAATCTTATATCTCCTTTGATCGGAGAAAAACTTAAACAATATCCAATTTCAACATCAATTTCCAAATTCCATCAATTCTTAACTGCATAACTCCTTTGACGATCCTGAGTCACTTCATTTTTCCTGATCAGCTTAACCCTTGCTGATGCTTCTTGAAACAGATTAGACCAACATCAAACCAATTTCCGGATCCTACTCAACAAAATGGTTTCTCAAAAATATGCCGAAATCCAAAACACAACTCTACTCTACAAACATTAGAGAACTTCGAACTACCTCTCCTATTTGAAATAGTCAAAACAGTTGCACTTGACAACTTTACCTCCAAATCCCGAAAATTTCTTCACACTTAGAGATACACTTGAATTTCCTATAGAAATCCTCTACTCGAAGAAAATTACAACTCTCGGTTTCTTCCACTCTAGAATAGCTGCTATCTTCCTTTCGCTGCACAATTCTGATCTTGAACAGATGAGAATGCCATCGGAGAAACTCGAGCACAAACTTGATCATCCACAGTTCACCATATCTATAAAATCTTAGTGAACCATTCTACTTGGTCAAAAACACCTTAACAGAATTCTCACCAGAAAATTAGGTGTGGTCAATCCCTCTCCAAAGAATCCTGAGCTGCTTCACCAAATTATTCTCTAGGAGACATCCTTCTACTAAGCTGAACTTCTGGTAACTCCACGAATCAAGTCGATACGGAATCTCAATCTCCAATAATCCCAAGAGAATACTTAAACAATCGCAAGTCACTTTTGCGATCAGCTCGACCTAATTTCCAAAGATAACTGTTCTCTCTTCACTAATCAGAACAGCTTATATTTGACTAACCAATCCATCGAAGAAATGGATTCACTCTACTGCTTCTGAACTTCACCTTCAGAAAAACTGCTCATCCAGGAAAACTTACTGCCAACACACAGAATACTCCGAGCTGCACCGCTGCCACAGATGCCAAAGACTTCCTTACCAAAGCTTTTCGAGAAACTCGAACTTCAAACCAAACAGAATCACCATGCTGAACTCAGCCACAACACCGAAGCAGACACACTTCCACAACTTGTTCCAAAGAAAACATCTTCGGGAACATCCATAGTCACTGCGTCTCATCACACAGCTACTATTACCTGAGGTATCAAGATACCATCACTCGCTTCTGCCCAACCGACAGATCCAAACTTCAAAAATAAACTCCGAACCTTAACAGGTTTCCTTCAGAGATTGTGAAATCCTTACAATTGCAAAGTTCACTCGAGACGGTATTAGGTCTACAGTCTCGACAAATACACTTCCAACCTCAACACTCAGACTCCTAATCCTAGATGATAAATTATTATCATCTCAACCAATCATTACAAATACCATATACATTTAAAATGATACTTTTTTTTATATAGAAATTATATCTGGGTAAAATTATTTCATCTACCTTTTTAAAACAATATTGTGTCCGTTGGCCTGGTCCAAGTGTTTAGAGATCCCTATCAATAACGTTAGCTACTCGTATTGACCAGAATCCATATACCACTCAACCGATCAATTAACACAATATAAAACCATTTTATATAACTAACAAATACGCGCTCTCGTATATATATACACTCGGACTCAAACAGGTTGCTACAAATCCTGTCTCTAATGAACAATCCTTCCGAACCTAGGTATTCACTCAACCTAGTGTTCTGATATTCACTTAACCAAAAGCTTAGGCATTCGCTCAACCTAGGCTCTGATACCACTGTAACGACCCGACTTCCTATGCCCAGAAAGTCGCATCATTATGAAGAAAGAAAGGGGTGAGAAAATTGAAAAGAAGAGAAGAAAGAAACAACAACAACGATCTCACAGCGGAACGAATAAATTATATTAATAACATAAATTATTACATAGTATACAACACTTATCAGAGTTACACAACATATACATCACATACTAGACAGTTATAAACATCTGTCTAGACATTACAACTCAATACACTACAGAGATACAGACACAGCGGAACTACTATATATATCTACAACGCTGAAGCCTCCTTCTCCATTGCTCCTCCACAATTCGTCAAATCTAAACCTGAATCCCTTGGCTACTCGTAAAAATTTGAGTACCCAAGAGTTTATAAAACAGAAATAAACACTTGGGTCAGACATGGGTCTGGTGTGAGTAAACGGTTAGATTGCTTAACTTTGAAAACCTTTGAAAACAAAAGTATCACGTAAGACTTCCCACAAATAAACATGGGTAAGTTTTTACCTTACGCTAACTAAAACATTTGATAGGAAATCCGATTGTATTATAATAGTGTCTAGGGTTTTCAAGTAAAATACAGAAATAGCTGAAATGCTTACATCTCACATTCCAACATAGTTGGGCACAACTAATACGTACGGCACTTATTGGAGTTTGGATTCCATACAATGGCAGGGCTACTAGGGTACCGCCCGTCACAGTACGTGGCCTAGATCACCGTACCGAGGAGTACGCCCGCTCCCCTGCAACACAAAGCCGGAACCATCCCTTACTGGATAATCCCGAACAAGACAATCCCGTAGTTGGCGCGACCAACCACACACTAAGCCGAATAAAAGAAAAGGGACCTATAGACAGGGATCTATCTTGCTCTCAGTGGGTGCTACCCACGAAACCTTGCTGCACCTCCCCTGTTTTAGCCATTCCCGGTTGATGAGGCTTGAGGTTACGATTACCTTTAATCAGAACATATCACTTAGAATGCTCATCGTCCGCCTGACGATGTGCTGAAAGCATTCAATCCATACAAGTTCGTTCCGGGTTCGAACGAAACCGAAGGCATTATCTCGTTACACTCGTTTTGGAATCACCCTCAGAGTTAACGACAATAACCCTTGCACTCTGAATCTTCATCTTCACTTGAGATTCACGACCTATCGTTAATTTGGATCGATGTGGTATTCGGGTCTCCAGACCTGGAATTCCGGTATACGGAAACCCGATCCCGGTCTCATCGAAATCCAAAACGTATCTTTTAAGGCCAAGTTGTTTAAAGGTTTAAACAATTTAACTTATCTATATTCATAGAGATAGAAAAATTCACAAATCACAATTGATAACCACATTATCAAATAAACAAATGATTCATAACCAAATAGGTAATCCATATCAACATTACAATAGTTAATCTATATTACCATCATAATGCAACCAAGCATTCATACTACACAACATTTCTTATCTCATTTCTGAGATTACATCCATTCAAGACAATCAATGTCATCCATTCTTATATAAGCAATGATTTACTTAATCACAACATAATTAATTTAAAATGAATTAAATTAACTATCTCTATCTTTAATTAATTTAAAGTGAATTAAATTAATTACTTCATCTCTTAATTAATTTAAAATAAATTAAATTAATTACTTCATTATAAATCTTACTTATATAATCATTAATTAATTACAAATAAATTAATTAATCTTTCTCTACCTATCCACCTAATTAATCACCTTGATTAATTATACTTTAATTACATTTAAGTAATTAACTTTAATTAATTTCACAAATTAATTATCCTTAATCAAATACAGTAATTAACCTTTAATTACTTTATTAATTAATTAATTAATTATAATCAATTACTTTAATCCTTAATTAATTACAATTAATCACTTATCATTTGATTACATCATTAATTAATTATAAACTAATGATCTCTAATTACATCTTTAATTATTTATTATATTTAAATTAATTAAATAATTACTCTTAATTAAACCACAATTATTAATCATCTTTGATTAATCTAATCCAGTAATTAACTTCCCTTAATTACTTCCATTAATTAATTACTTTTTAATTAATTACCTTAACCAATAATTAATTATCTTATTAATTATTCTTAATCCTTTAATTCATTTTATTAATTAAATTATTAAATTAATAACACTAGGTAATTAACTAGGTAATTAACTCTTAATTACTTTCATTAAATTACTTTCATAAAATAATTATCTTCTAATTTCTTTATTAAATAATTTCCCTTACTTAATTACATTCAGTAATTATTCCTTAATTACTCCATCAAGTATTTATACTTAATTAATTTATAAGTGATTATCTTAATTAATCACTAATTAATTACTTAGTTAATTATTTAACTAATTATTAAATTAAATAATTTCTTAACTTTTTATACCTAAAGATCTTAATTAAGAAAATCATTATCTTAATTAAATTATTATCTATTCTTAAATCATTTTCAATAAATGAATTATCCTTATTAATTTCACATATTAATTTCCTTTAATAAATCAAATCTTAATTTCTTAAGATAAACTCTTTATTTTAATTAAACAATTACAACATTAATTTTAACCTTTAAAATCTTTGAAACCTTTCAAAGTTATTTAAATAAACTTTTAATACAAAGATCATTTTGAAAATCCACTTTTCTAATCTTTAAAACTTATTTATTTAAATTATTTAAAACTTATTAAAACAATTCTAGAAAACAATCTAGTTTAATAGTTAAATCTTGTTTTACCTTTATTTTAAAACTCAGAAAAACATTACAAAACAAAATTTCTATTGTTTTAAAACTTAAAACATTTCCTTTAAAAATCTTATGTCTGCTCCTTCCCAAACCCGAGTAAAACTCGTAAAATCCCCGAAGCAACTCTCGAGACCAACCCACGTTTACCTGCTTCGAGTAAAACTCGAAGATTCCCGAACGAAAACCCGAGCTCCTGCTTTCTTCCCCAAAACTCATTTCCAGATGCACACGAAATCGTGAACGTGCACGTGCACACACACGCTGGACGACGGCGAACTCCGTTCAGTGCTCCGGCAAGTCGTCTTCCACCACGAGACCACGATCGACCAACTCATCTTCCTCGATTCGAACGAGATTCGAAAACGAACAATGAACCCATCACCTGGAAATACACTTCATCGGAATTCCCCTCCTCCCCGATGATCCTTGCCTCGAGACACCACGCCACCTTCACCGCAGCTCCGTCACGACTTCCAGTACCCACCATACGCCTCGCGATCAACTCCCATTACATCACGACGTCACGAAAACCAATTGAATATCAACGAGTATCCCAGGGTGTTAAACCCTATATCGCTTTCGCCTACCCCCTACGGTCAACTAAAAATACAATCTCCATTTTTCCTGAGATCAACAATGTTCAAGCTACCATCGACAACAATCTCGAACTTCAACTCGTCGTCAATCGTCAGCAATCGATGAAAGACCCAAAATCGATCAGCTAAGCAAATCTCGATTATAACACCATTAAAAATCATGATTTTCATTTCAAAAATCATTATTTCCTACCACGATTCCATTCATGTAATCCAATCATGAAATACATTTATTGATTCCTGACCTATATAAAATGTTTACTGATATATCTAAATTTTAATTTGCCACTAAATTAAAATTATTGGAACTACTTTTAAAATTATTATTATAAGATTATAATCATGTCTTATTCAAAGATTAACACTCAATTCTAATCGTATGATGAGATTTAAATTTTTGAAGGTAATCAAGGTCTGAGAAACAACAGAGACCAGAATTCATAAATACATATAAATATGTTCTCACTGTATATATGTCAATACAAATTTTATTCAACTGAAAACATCCATGCAAACCAATATTATCCCCAGATTATAACATACATTAAGCAATACAAGATTTGTTTTGAAAGTTATTGTTTACTCATCAAAATTTAAACAGAGTGTCAGGCTTCAGGCTTATCTATATATATACTGACATAATATATATGCATGCAATTCAAAACAAAGCATTCTTGTAAAACCTTTATAATATATTACTACAAAATTTTATCACAAGCATCTAAGTCCAGATTTAAAACTGTTTTTAAATTTAAGGTTTACTCACCAGAAACTTTGAACAGAGAACAGTTTCCAGGCTTGTTCCAGATTTTAAACTTCTTGAATTTCTTTTGCTATTGAATATTATCTGAAATTGATCTTTGAATTTAGTTGCTTGTTGATTTATTAAATCCTCTGATTGCATGCCTTCAGATTCAATTGAAGATTTGAAGCTGCTTATTGAATTGCCTCCATCCTCTTTTGATTTGCATTTGATTTCCAGATTTACTTCTTCTTTTGCTTTGAGTTTTAGATTTCAGGTTTTCATTTTTATTTTTGATTCTAGAATTCGAATTATTTTTAGTGGAGAAAGAAGTGAAGATAGTTTTAGAGCTGAAGAAAATAAATGTCAGATCTCTTTCTATGTTTTGAAAACTTTTTTTTTTAAACTTAATTACCAAAGAGAAAATAAAAATGAAGCCACTTGTCCTCTTTAATTAGCTTACACATATGTTTACAATTTACAAATGTCTTCCAACTATCCTTATATGTTTACAAGTGTAAATTCCCTTTTATTTTGATTTATTTAAATCCTACATGTGTATTTATAAAATATCTATATGTATATAAAAATGTATTTATCCTTTTATAATTTATGCTTTAATCAAATATTTATAACATATTTATAAATGCTTGAGAAATTGAGTTTAACTCTATATATATATATTTTTACAAACCTATTTTGACTTATATTTGAATTTTAAAAATGAAAGAATCTTAAAACCAATTAACTTCTTATTTTAAATCTTATTTAAAAATTAAACTAAAATATATCTTTATAATAAATAAGAAATTATCCTTGTTATTTAAATCTCAATTATCATTTCCAAAAGTATTAAGTCAAATTTCAAATTTCCAAATTACAAATTATATAAATATTAAAGTTTGAAAATACTTTATTAAATTCAAATTCAATATTCTTTTCATTCCAATATATGCAAATATATATATTCTAAATGAAAAGTACTTTTAACATTAGCTTGATAATTATCCTATTGAATTTAATACATAACTTCAAATAACAATATATATATATATACATATATATTATAATTTGAAAACTTATCCTTTTATTAAATTAAAGACTCCCTATTTATAATATATATACCTATATATATACATTATAAATATAAACACTTATATTAGTTTTAGAAAGATAAAACTTCCCAATTTAAAATTGTTAGAAAAGATATAAATAAATATTTCCAATATTAAAATTTTATTAGCCTTTTAAAATAAATAAACTTGTCAATCTATAAAATAAATCAACAAATCAATTTAATTATTAATAAAGATTATTAAATTGATATTGCCAAAATTCCGGGATATCACACATCTAGTCCTCTTCAACACTAATAAAAGGAGTACATCGTGATGCAACACATAATACCAAATATAGACACAAAATCTTGATTATCGTTGGCATGTAGCCTTACTCACTAAATATAGGCTCAAAGCCATACCCATCACTACGTGTATCACCACATACTCATCGCTATTCTCGTCACGTGAGTATCATTTACTTACAATGAATAATCAGATAAATATCACAACAGCGTCCCATACCACTACATGATACTCAATCGTTTATTCACTGCTTATAAACTACACATGAACTCCATAATATTCTATATAATGAGTCCTAAGATAATCGGAGAAATATTATTAAATTCCCCATCCAAAATGGTATTATAACTCCAATTATTCAGTTTTCTCGTCACATAGAATTAAATATCCCAAAACCAATTTGAAGGATGTCATCACCATATCATATCAAAACTATTAATCAAACCAATATCAACAGTGAATCATTCATTTCATCCAAATCGATATTGAAGAGACGAGAAATCAGTAAAACAGGATAAAATCTCATTAATCACATATATAATAAATATTCTTATTTAAGCTTATTAATTATTCATATTACTTTAAAATACTTGAGATACTAACTATAAAATTAATTATTTCTTATCTTTCAGAATTTATAACATTTTTGAAATAACTATTTAAACCCATACATGAATTAAGGAAGCAATTATATTTACAAAAATGTAATAAGAGTCCTAAAATCGATTTTATATTATAAAAACAGGAGGAATCCTTTAAAATATATTTAATATGTTAAATAATTTATTCCTCGTATTTATATAATCCAAAATAAAGAAAAATTTGCTTTTAAACTTTATTTGTATATTTTAATACAATTAACATCACTTTATAAACCAAATATCCTTTATAGTTACCTTTCGTAATTTTCTATAATTAATTACTATTTTTAAATAAAGATATATATAAACTTCAAAATAAATTTCCATATATTCCACATATAAAATATCATTCATAATCTCACTTTTGCATTCATATTCATTAATATATATACTATAATCACTTAATAACATTTATAAGTCATTTCATAATTTTTCATAATTACAAACTATTTATAAATTAATTTATAATCTATAAAATGGATTTTTTTTTAGTTCTTTCCAAACTATATAATATTATCCAAAATCTCTTATTTACATTCAAAATTATCAATAATACTCCTTAAAATCATTTAAATGCATTTTAAAGATCATTTCATATTTTCTAAATAATATATATAATGTTTCTAACTAATGATTTGAAACTATCCTTAAAATTAAAATATAATAATTATAGAAGTGATTTTTAAAGGATTTTGTGATAAAAAAACTATATTTATAATTAAAATAAATTTCTAAAATATGCAAAATAAGTTAGTTAATAAAAATTTAGTAAATTATTTATATTTTATTTATGAATTAAATAAAACTTTTTGGAAATTATTTATATAATAAAACAAGAAGAATAAATAAAACATCCATAAAACACACATCAACGTTCAAATTACATAGACAACAATTTGCAATCGAACAGAGTTCCATTTGCAAATTGACATTTCCAATCAATACAACATTCAACTATCGTAACAACAACCAATACCAAATCAATATTCCATATGATCAGTTTAACTAATCGATTCAATCCAAGGATCAACAATTCATTGCACACGACTTAATTGACATCATACCAAATCATATCGTATCATAGACAAGATAAATTCACGGCAAGCAATTGATATTTAAACATAGATGTGAGTATAAAAACTCACCTTAACCGGTGCTTGAATTCCCTAATAGTCATCGAGTCTGTACCCTAGATTAACCAACCATCGCACGCAACATCATCCCTTCCAACCACTACCAGACTCGCAGGCACCACCAAAGTCGTTGCCGTGATTATTCACGTTGCCCATCTCTACGTGCGACAACCCCTGCACCAATCGCACCCTCACTTGAGTCATCGCACAGCACCCCGAGCGCCTTTCCCCCTCACCTGCAATGATCGCCATTGCCAACAATCCATTCACGATGGCATGATTTTTTCCCCTTTTTTCGTGATTTGAAGTAAAGGGAAATTAGGGCAGGGGATGGTTCAAAAGGTCGGGCTCGATTTTGAATAGGGAAGTAAAAGAGAAGGGTTTTCTAGAGAAAAAAGAAAAGAAAAGAGGGGGGCTTGGGCCTAAATTTAATTAAATTAGTTTTCTTTCTTTTTCTCATTTCAAATAATTCTTATTAAACAAACTCCAATCCAATTTACTTTGATTTGCACTTTATTTTACACAACATATTTCGATAACCACAAAATTTCTTTCAATTCAATACTTTTTTCTTTACTTAAATCGTTTATTGTATTAATGTAAAATATATTTATTTTTCTACTACTTTAATTAAATAAAAATTATTAATACTTAAAATTATATTTTATTTAGTAAAACATTTTATTTAGTTTCAATCTATTATCTGAAAAGAATTTATTAATTCAATTCAATTGATTAAATCTGAATGTTATATTAAATAGAATTTGATTAACTAAAAATTAGTTTTTTTCTAAATATTAACTTTATAAAAATCAAATTTGAGTATTTTTATTTTTATTAAATTTGTTTATTATTACGATGTAGAAAGCCGGGTTGTTGCACTAAAACCTTAGAAAAATAAATTTTTGTCCACGCACATCTAATGAACCATTTGCATGCCAATTTATAATAGTCCTGGCAAAATATTTCTTTGAGAAGCTATTGAATACTTCTATAAATCTTTCCTATATAGATAATTTATTACCTTCTTTAATGCAATAAAAGAGACAATTAATCACTCTTCAAAATCTACAAAAGCGGTACGGTATTTAAGTCACAGTTCCACCTAAACTCAAATATCTCCAAAATCTACTTAAATATAAAATATTGTATTACCAAAATTTAACAATCTCCAACTTGATACGATATTCCATAAATGTCATCCAAACTCCACCAAGAACCTCAAAGTTCAAACAATCTCTAGTATTACCATGGAAACAAATGTCTCCGTTCCAAAAACTAACTAACCTCTAAACCGCCTAATTACGCATGCCCCTAATTGAATATGCATATCATTAATAAATCAGAACTGTTTGTAATACCATGGTCTCCATATGGTCTTTGTGGCTTTTCGTTGCTAGCTCCACCTTAATTCAAACAAATTTTCCTCTTCAATACTATTTTGAAAAATTCCTCCATTATCTACTTTTTCCCAATCAATTTGTATACATTGTTGCTTCCACTTTTTGCATGCACCACCTCCCTATTACCCTTGTAACTCCATCTCGTGTCAAAAATTTGCAGCTTTTTCCTTCAAACTATCCCACTGAAATAAGATTCTTCTTAATTTCTTGGATATGCCTAACTCCCATGATTTTCATTTCTCTTCCATCATACAAAATCTATACCCTTCACCACATCATCTCCACCAGTAGAAGACTCCACCTTACTCTTTTGCTCCTTAAAATCAATGGACGCTTCATTTTGGTGATATATATGAAAACATGCACCTAAATCAAGCACCCACCCATCTTTTTTTCTTCTATCAACACAAAGAATGTCATTACTAATACCGAAATTCACCTCGTAAATTGCTACCTTCATCAAGCTTGTCTTTATCTTCCTCTATTGCTTTCATCTTTCCTTTGTCCTTTATAAGCTTTTTGCAAAATCTCAGTTATGCCAGGTTTTTCACAGTAATAGCAGATAAAATCCCTTTCCATGTTCGATCAATTTTTGATCGTCTGTCCATATTTGGACGTTTACCCATTCTAGCAAGATTAACCTCTTCAATCGGATTTCCACTTTCCCTTTCCTCATCATTTCCTTCCATTAGGTTCATCCTCTGTATCTTCACATTAAGCAGACTGATAACAACCAACCCCATTGAAACAACTCAATTTAAGTTATTTAATGCAACTACAAGCTTTTCCCGACTCTTTGATAATGATCTCATCAACATCAAGGCTTATGTCTCATCATCCACCTTGTAATTCATAGGCGCTAATTGGTTCATAATTGCCTAAAAATCATTGAGATGCTCTTCAATTGACCAACCTTCCTTAAACTTCAGATTCATAAATTTTCTCATAAGAAGCACCTTATTTGTGTGAAGTTCTTTGCATAAATTCGGTCCAATTTCTTCCAATTCCAAAAGAAGACGTTTCATTAGCAATAATATGAAATACCATATTCTACAAGAAATAACGAATGGCCGCCATAGCCTTCCTATCCAAGGTTTCCTACTTTGCTTCAGATAATTACTAGGTGTTTCCTCTTTATTCTCCAATGATTGGTGAAGATCATGGAGGTAAAGAAAACCCTCCATCTTCGCCTTCCATAACCCTCAATTTTTCCCATTAAGTTTTTCCACACTTATCTTCTCCTTAACCAAACTCTCTTTAAAAAAATTATGTAGTAGGCACTGATACCAACTGTTAGGGTTTTTCCTAGGATCCTTACATAAGTAGATTTTAGAAGAGATAAAAAGTGAAGAAAAATAATGAAAGTAGATTCCTTCAAACACAGCCTTTATTAATTCACCAAAAGATTGTAAGAGAAAGTCTAAAATTGGAAAGATATCTTAATTCCTAAATCCTTAGAAAAATAAATTTTTTCCCACATATATCTAATGAGCCCTTTACATGCATATATATATAATAGTCTTTATAAAATATCTTCTTTGAGAAACTATTGAATGCGTCTATAAATCTTTCCCATATAGATTATTCATTGCCTTCTTTAATGCAATGGAAAAGGCAGTTAATCACTGTCCAAAATCTATTAAAAAGACTATGTATTTGAGTCACAATTCCACCTAGACTCAAATATCTCCAAAATCTACTTAAATATGGAATATTGTATCATTAAAATCTAACAAACTATTTGCTAAGAAAAATGTACCTTTTATGTAAGTACATAATCGTAAGTCTATAGAAATCCACGACATCATTTCCTTCAATCCTTTTTTTATCAATAATTATCAAAACCCATACATAAACATCTTTCCCAATAGACCATTTTTTGATTTCAGATAACAGCTAATAAAACTTTGAGTAGCTAAAAAAAATGAACCAACTATAACTTTTTCTTTCAAAGGAAACATCTATAACCCTTTAAATAAACAAGTTAGACTTAATTATTTAATTTAATATAGAAAATTAATTATGCATATTTCATAAACAAACAAACCTTTTTACTCCAATCCAAAAATATCAACAATAATCCGACAAAATAACAACTTTCCTATCTCCCAAAACAAAAACATTTCCACCATTATAATAAGATATGATTTATCAATATCATTATTATATTTCCTTGCACCAGAATCATAATAATTATCAAAGAAACCCCAAAAAAATTTCCAACAAACAGATCTTTTGAGTACATCTAGTAACTTGTCTTCTTTTGTTGTTTTTTCGTAATACTTGAACATATCGAAAAGTGATTTCAGGTTACATCTATGTGACTCCTTTGATAAAAAAGCTTCTTTTTTAATTTTTTCAACGCTGTCATATGATTCTTCTACATTATCGCCATGCACGAGTTCTTATTTTTTATAAAATGGATTCCATATTGGGAACCAAAATCTAAATGTAACAACCTAGAATTTTGAACACTTCATATTTGAATATGTAAACTATTTAAATATTTGAAACTTGGATTAAATGTGATTAACTTAATTTAATAACCTTGTTAACCCCCTTTTATAATAACTAATGATGGTAAACTTGTTTTTGAAATTTGTTTACAAAAATAAATACTTTGAAGAAATATTGATAATATGACCGAAAAGCATTTTATCGATAAACTGCTTTTTATTCAATTGAAGTTGTTCAATTTTTTTTACATGCTCAAAATAACTTAGAAGGTTGTTAGTAGCTACTAAAAATATTTTGCATGAAACCACTTTTAGGGAACCTTCTAGAAGCTCCTAGAAAGTTGAATGGAGATAAGGGTAGAAGGAGATATTTTCTAGGGCATGGCTAAAAGGTAATTACATGAAGGCATAAGAGGGGGAGTGCGCCTTCTTGGCCAGAAATAAGGGCTGAGTTAGAGCTTAGAGCACACCACTTGAAGCCTATATAAGGCCATGTATAGTTCATAGATTCACTTCTGAATTTTTACAAAGTTAAATTAAAGTTCATCATCCTATTCTCTTTTCATAATTTCCTAAGAACAAATAAATTCAAAACAACTTCAAATCACTCCAGACTCTTGTAGAAGCCTTACAACAACATAGCAACACATATTATCAACTCAAAGCTAGAAGATTTGGAGCACAAACTCCAAGAAGAGCAAGGTCTATGAGCACTTTAGTGGTATTTTACCCTAGGCCAAGAGCAATGTGAAGGTAAGAAGGTGTTTTGATGGTTGTTCGGTTAAGGTAGGAAGAAGGAAGCTTGGTAGAGGCTTAAGCATTGTTTGTACTTGTTGATGGGTGAGATCTCACCATTTAAAAAGTATATGAAGTTTATAGTGCTTGTTTATATCGTAGTATTTGTTTGACAGTATATTATTGCTTATTCTCTTATGATTATTGCTTTAGAAAGCAATTGGCATATGTAAATGATGTATTTGGACTTGTATGACTTTTTATGTCTTGTTGCATAGCCTTGTAACAATGCATATAGGGTTTGGTTGGACTTTGATTTGAGTATGACTTGATTTTAAAGTGGTTTTATAGCGCTAGTCGCTATAAACGCACTTTGAAAATGCCTTCTGTTCAGCATTTCTATAGAAATGTATGGAGAGATCCTTAAAGGTTTCTCACTATCTCCTTATTATTAAAAATAAAAATAAAAAGGTACAATCCAATTTGAATTTGGAAGCATAAATATCAATTAATTAAAAATTGATCGTGCAATTAAGTTGTAGAGAATAATATTTCTAATTACTGTAAATAATTACACATAAATGTACACATGTTGTATCTTTCTTTGTAAAGAAATATCAATTAAGTAATAATGAAATTTATTGTTAATTAGGTATGTTATTTCTTTCTTTGTAAGGAATAATAGGGAAATTTAATAACCTGGATTTTAAAAGATAAATACTAGTTAATTATTGAAAAAAAGTAAAGTTCTTAATCATTATCAAGATATATAGGTATATATATTTATGCTTAAGATGCCATACAATGGTTAATAATATGTGTGTGTGTGTATATCAGTGATATTGATTGGAATTATATTGATATTAATTAGGATAATGAAAACTTTACTTTTAATATAGTAAAAGCAAATAAATATTATTTAGTTGATAATAATGGTAAAAAGAACGCTTATAGATTACTTAATCTTAAAGAAAATTTAAATAAAAAAATTAATGATTAAGGAAGCATCAACTAAATAACCATTCAGATTTGATATATTAATCGAACGATCCAGATTTAACCAAATATTTTTGCTTGGGGATGAAGTAATTGATTAGCATATAGGATGTAAACAAAGATTCTCCTAGGGTTAATCAACTGTTTGAATTAATTCAAATCTCATATAAATATACACATAACCTAAACCTTAGTTTACCACAAAATTCATCAGTATACCAAAACTCTGTCAATTTTTCTTCTCCTCTACAAACCTAAAATTCTTCAAAATAAAATAAAAGTAAAACAAAGGAATTCAAGAAGATCGGATCAGAGGAAGGACTAGTAAACGCGCATAGATTAGGAGCAAACTTGGATCTGAGGTGAGTGGGAACAAGTTTAATAAGTTGATTATTTACAGTTAATTTTAACATATTCTATTTGATCTAGGATGTTAGTAATTTAAGCAGTAAATTAAAACCCTGGTCCTTAAATCTAATTGCTAGATTTGAAATCTGAAGTAAAAACAGGAATTAATATGAATTAGCTAATCTCATTTAAATTGTAGTTAAATGCTAACTATTAAACCTGGAATCTGGATTAGAAATTAAATTGTTGTAAATTGATAATTCTTAACCCCTTATCATTAAATTTAAACCCTAGACTAAAACAACTGTATTTAAATTGTGTAAATATAGGAAATTGGGATATATAGACTGCTCACTGTAGTTGTTTAGGGTTTAATGTAAATGTCATAATTAATATAATCTACATTCATTAGGAATCTAATCAGAAGAACGAACGAACCCTAAGTTTTGTACGTGACAGGTCGACCACTTACCCTGAGTGGACGACCAAAAGCGATCGATCGATAGGGTGGAGCAGTCGATCGGTTAAAGGCCGAAATTGAATCCTAAACCTCGGCCAAAGGCCCAGGTTAGTAATAAAAATAAATATAAACGTTAATCATTATGTGAGCCTATTTAAGGCTATTTGTATGTATGTTAGGAGCTATACGAAAGCTAATCCCCTATAGATGATGCTAGGATATTGCGGTGTTGGGTAAATGTTCTTTACCCAATGAGGGCCGATCTTTTTCACAAGTAGCACTAACAGGAGATTCTACGATGGATGTTGTAACACCCCGTAATTTAGCGTTAGTTATTTAAATAATTAGTTAGTTAATTAGACTCCGAAAATGGAATTTGTGCAAATGATATAATTTAACCGCGACACTTACATCATTGCATTTTTGGCGAAATTCTGAGCAACTTTCATATTTGGAGTATTTCAATCGGAGTCCAAATGAAGAAGTTACGGATGAAAAACAAATTCGGAAAGAAACTAATTAAATAAGAAAAATTAATGTTTTTATATTAATTACCCAGGCCCACGGGCCGACCAGTCATTGGAGGCAATTGAGCCCTAGTGGTTGACCGGTGACCCATATACGGTCGACCGATGGCGACCTGGCGGCTCCAATAAACTTAGGCCACAACGGCCCAGATTTAATATATTTTGATCTAACGGTCCAAGTTGATTCTAGCACTTATAAATTCTGGCCTAGCACTCCCTTCTCTTCTCATATTTTTATGGAGGCAGTAGCGAAGCTCTGCCATTTCTTCTTCTCCACTTTCTTTCTAAATTATAAAGACAAGACATTTGTATATATATCCATACAAATCAGAGAACGGTAGAAATCTAATAAAAATGAGAAAAGAATCAACCATATGTGTATTTGAGGTAGTTTATATGTTTATATATATTTATATCTATTTTCTCTCCCAATCCAAAATCTCTTCTTAGATCTGTAATTCTAATGTATGTATATACCCTTTTGTAAATATCTCTTGGATTATAAAGGATTTGGAGATGAATCAAAGGTTCTACTTCAGATCTAGAGATTTGGATCGCTTTTAAAAGGTGAGTGGAAATTTTTATAGATTGTTATAATATGAAAATTATCCCATTGGTGTTCATTTGATTTTTATGCCTAATTGGATAATTGTATATGAGTTATAGGCAACGAATTGAATATGATTTGAATATAATAAATATCGCCTACATATTATGAATTGATTAGCAATATATACAACCTGATCTGGAAATCAGTCCTAAAAGTATGAACTTAGAATATTGATTTGAATGAAATTTATTCCAGATCTGAAATAGGTTGTAAAATAATGTTATAAATTTGGATTATTACCCTAATCTTGTTAGAATATAAACTTTTCTATATTTGAAATTGTTGGAATTTAGATCCGTTTAATATTTGTAAATTAGTTTGATTCTTTCCCTTTTAGAAAATTACAACGTTTGATCTAACAAGGAATGTATGCAAATAGAAACAGAAAGAGATGTGTAAAGTAGTAATTTACACTGTCTATTTCAGCAATAAAAAGAAATGATTAGTCCTTGTAATTTCTAACTATGTAATCTTTTATATTCTAAAGTTAAATCTTTTATTTTGGACTAATTTATGGAAATTATAGCGGATAATCTTTTTAGATACGATTCCGACAATTTAACATGGAAAGGTATATTCTAGTGAAGATATATAACCAGAACATATTTGATAAAAGTAAATATTTGTATGTAATTACTGCGCTTATAATAATTAAATAAAAATCTAATAACGACGCTTGCATGTAATATTCGCGTTTAGGATAATTAACTAATGGGAAAATAGTTTAAAAGGTTGTAACTCCAATAAATGATAATAAATTTGGTAGTTGCAATAATTTGATAGGATAAATGGATTAATAGGACTGATAAAAGTGGAATAGATATAAAAGGTTACTAATTTGAAATTAGTAATCATACATAAATGTCTTAGGAAATGTCCATTAGGATTTTATGGACAAATTGACATTTATGAGCATTAAGCGGGTATTTATGGGTAGATAAATATTTAAGGTAAATCTTATTACCTTAAATAAAAAGATAATTATTAAGCTAAGTCCAATGTCTACCTAAGCTAACATAAATAAAGACTTAGGATGGTTAATTGGATTTAGTGGGTTAGTGATGCGAGGTCAGTAGAGTCACTCGACGTAAGATTGCCCCTCACTTTAAGGCTACCAGCAGTCGGGTGTACTTACTACAGATGTGAGATATCACTGAACCTAGGACCCGTGACGATGTGAGAGATTGGACTCGCATTCTTAATTGGAAAGTATTAAATAGTCCAAATTTAGAATTAGGAGCGGTGAGGGATATCTCCATAGGGGTTCGCTTCTGGTTTGAGGTCGTAAGTGGCTAAAGGGTCCCCCCTCTCCTAAATGGAAGTATTAGGTAACATAGTGAGATTCCAAATAAATAAATAAGGATATCTCTAAAAAGGGTTTATTTCAGTGTTGAAGTCTTAAGTGGATGAAGGGTCTGCCTCCCTACCGAAAGAAGTAACCTAATAAGATGCCATATTTATAATTAAAGAGTGAGAGTGGATATCTCGGGAAGGGTTCGCTTTAGGTTTGGAGTCTTAAGTGATTGTAGGGCCTCCTCTTTCCTGTAAAAGAAGTATTAAGTTGCCCAATGAGATTTCCAAGCAATGACAGCTGGATAGTACCATTGAGGAGCACGCATTTGGAAATAGGTCTTAAATGATGAGGTCTGCCTATTTTCCACTAGGAAGTATTAAGTGGCTTGGGTACAGTCTCTTATAATGCTAAGGTCGTAATAACAATAATACCATTTAGGAGCATACCTTGGGGATAGGTCTTAAATGATGGGGTCTACCTTAGTTAAGGTCTTAAATGACCAGAGTTTGCCTATTTTCCACTTGGAGGTAAAAGTGGCTTGGGTATTGTTTATTACATGGCTACGATTTCATCGATGATAGATACAGTAATAGTTGGACATTAAATGTCGGAAACCTTAGATAGTGGTAAGAGGTCTTGTAGCTAGGACCTACCAACCATTGACAACATTGTTAGGAAACCATTGGGAATAGTTTTTAAATGACGGGGTCTACCTACATTAAGGTTGTAAATGACAAAGTCTGCCTATTTCTCTTTTTAAAAGTATTATAGAAGCCTACTTCATATGTAGAACTATTAAGTGGGAAATGGATTTGGAAGCATTGGATGGTTGATATGGCTTCATTAGTATTTCATATCTTGGGAAGGGGTAAGTATGTAATCATGTGTACAATGCAAGGTTAGATTAAAATTGCTAACCTTAATGGACATAACTATTAAATTGAAACCAATTGGTATAAATTTATGTTATGGATGGTTTATATTTTTCCAGTCACTAGAACGTTGTTTTGACCCCCTCCTCATTACAACCCATATGATAGAATTTAGAAGGAACAGATCAATGAGCTAGATGTGATTTGTTGTTGGAGAAGTCTTCTTTCTCTCATACTCGATACCGATGTGACAATCTGTTATCCAACAAATACCAATAGTTCCAAGGTATTAGTTATAGTTAGTATTCTTATACTATTATTGTTTCCGTTGTGAGTTTTGATTTCTATCAATCTCTGATAATGCTCATGCTTATTTGCATATACCAAATCCAACAAACTTTGCTTTGGTGGACTAGGGTTTCGATTTTTGTCAAAATTTGGACCCATTAAGGTGCGGGTTGTTACAGATGTGCAGCACTGATGATGATGCCTGAGGAAGTGTGTCCCGTCACAACGGGAGTCCTAGTATGCACATATACTGATGCGACGCGGTACGGTTTGAATGGAGGATTCCAACACGTGCAGTAAGAGGCATACACTACGATTGAGAGATGGATACGAATGTGGACGATGAGACACTTCGATGAGTCGACATTGCAAGTTCCTCCTCAATGCATAGTTAGGTTACGTGTAATCGTAGTTAGGGGAAAATTCATTCCCCGGTAATCTAGTAACGGTGATATTAATGGGGAGTAGTTCGCACAGTAGCATTTTGCGATGATAGAAGTGTAAATTTATTTCCACAATAGCCCAGTGGTAGTGTTTTCTTATTATGTAGCTCTAGGAGCGGTGGTCGATCGTTAATTATTGAGGTTCGACCTATAGCTCGATCCTTGTAGTAACCTATACAAGTTGTAGTGTAGACGTGTTGTGGACAAAAACCATTAATTTGAGACCCTAGGAAGTACATGAACACTTGTAAAACACTCTAGGTTGCATAAGATAGATTTAAAGTTAATTGCACATGATCATCATTTATTAAACCTATACTCATTCACCAGACTTTTGTATGACCCACCCTCTTCTTTCCTTTTTTTCCCACTACACGATGACATGTTAGCAGATGATTGGGCATAGTAGGTGGAGAAAGAAGCTATACGTTGGAGTTCTCATATTCTTTATTCTTCCTCATGTGGATAACTATTGTATTAAATGGCTATTAAACTTATATTGTACTATGGAAACTATTTATATTGAAACTAATTATTTTGGTGACTGTTTTCTAAAAAATTTATTTTCTGTACTTATATTTTAATTCCTTCCACTGTGAGATTTGAAAGTGCGTAATTCCTTAGAATTTACCCTTATAATTATGCTACGTAATGTTTTAGAAATCCAACTGCTTGCTTTCTCGACATGACACTAGTCCTAAAGTAACCCTAGGCTCTAGATGATCTGCCAAGAAGTGGGGGTTGTCATAATATTTATGATGTATTATTTGTATATTATTTGCTATAATAAGAGTGGATGTTAAAAAGTTTGTTTGCATATTGAAAGTCGATCAAACTTGCAAATAATCAAAACTGCCCCAGTTTATACTCTTTAAAAGCACTTAAAGATAGCACTTTTTAAATGATGTAGTTGTAGTTGTGAAATTTAAATGTTTAAAAATGACTTTAAACTTAAGTGTTTTACCTCAATTTTTTACTAGTCTTTTCTAACATATATTAGAGTATTTTAAAAGTGATTTTGAATTTTTATATATCTTTAAGAATTATTATGAATTTTTAAAGTAGGAGGCTTATTTATAAACAAAGGAAAATAAGTTTTTTTTTTGAGTTTTAAATAAAATATAAAATAGATCTTTTATGCCATATTTTAAATAAATGTTTTAAACCACATTATAAGTAATTTAAAGTATATGTTAAGTATATATAGTTTTAAAAAATTAGTTAGATATTTTTATTAAAGTATTAAAAAGATTTTGTAGTATAATATCTTTTAAATTACTTTTAGAATTTTATTAAATATCTTAGCTTTATAAATAAATTAGTAAATATATAAGTTTGGAAAAATAAGCTAAGTCTTTTACAAAAGAATAAAAGAAGTTTTGGATTATAACACTTATGTTATAGTAAATTGTTTTTTAAAGTTAATTAAAATATATTATAATTCAGTACGAATTTGATAATATGTTAAAGATTATTAAAATGACCCACTACAACTATGAATCTTTGTGGTTTTTTAAATAAAAATTAACCAATGTATGATTTGAAATGACTCTAAAGAGATTGAAAGCAATAAAATGGGATAGGGCTCTAAAATTATTAGCCATACCTTAGCAGCCTTGTAAGTAGAAAGCATACTCCCCGCCGCAACTTTCCTCTCATCACCAGTCCGAATTCCGCAAAATAACGATGATAATCACCCTTTATCTTCAAATAGAACACTTTGGAAACACTGGCACTCACCGTAGACACGAAATTGTTATCAAGCAACTTCAAAATCCCATAACAAATCGAAGTCAACTCCGATTCGATCTTCGATCTGTAGTTTTTGATCACCACCATGTGGTCCTCATTGTCGAGAGACTCCTCCTTCTGCTCGATGGAAGACACGATCCTCCACGACGCATGTCGAGCATCAGTTTTTTTTTGCGCAAAGGAAATTTGCATTTGGGAAGTAGGGCTTTTGATTTAGGTCTTTCCGCCATTTTTATTTTTTCGTTTAGGGGAGTTTTGGTTGGTGATTGAATCGGGTACGGGTTTGATAAGTTGTGCACCAAATGTTTTATAGGGGCTAGAACCAATTACTTCAGTTGTGGTGGCAAACCAAGCAAATAATACTATTTGCTTCGGTTACTAGCTGCTTTGGTGCATTTTCTTCAGTTGTAAACAACAACCAAAGCAAATTGCATTTTCTAATGCTTTGCATGTACCAATTGCTTCAGTTGTTAAGGAAAAACCAAAACAAATGATACTATTTTCTTCGATTGTTAATACAATCGAAGTAAATGAGGCGAAGCAACAGACATATTTTGTACTAGTATTACCTTGTTTAATAAGTGTAGATATACTTAAGTCTTTAAAAGAATGTTTTAAAGATAATTATAAGTGAAATGGTTTTAGGTTCATAGCAAACAATGTTTTGAGCAACATTTATTTTTATCCCTTTTTTATCATACCTAGTAATATAATTAGATCATTAAAAGAATGTTTTAAAGATAATTATAAGTAAAATGGTTTTGGGTTTATAGTAACAATGTTTTAATGACATTTGTTTTCACCCATTTAAAGTATACTAGTGTAAATGTGAAATCTTGTTTAAGATTTGTGAATATTCTTATACCACTTGGAATAAGAATATGAATACCTTTCTAAGTATTGAAAAGAGTAGAAATGAATAATGAAATAGTAGTATACATGTATAAATCTTTTGGAAAGGTATAAATTAAATAAAAAGGAATTAGAAGCCGCGTATGTGACTTAATCGTGTTTTGTGTGGCTTAATCGTGCTTTGTGTGACTTAATCGTGCTTTGTGTATGTTTGCTTGTTTATGGAAAGTATTTAATCCTATACTTAGCACTAAAAGCCGATAAAATAGATTTATTCTATCTATGAGAGTTAAGACTGATGTTCGAGTAGGGTTAGAAGCAACAGTGCTCTAACTTACCGACTTCACTCTTGACCAAAGAATAGTATAAATTGAGAAAGTCAGAACCGTGGTAAGTATACTAGACTTGGTTTCCATATACGATCATTTATTTGTACTTGATAGTCAGTTAGTCGACTATTGAAATTGACCAAATTAACTTTGGAAGCATATGTAAGCATCGCATATTAATACGTTTTGAGATCCCCTAAGGAGGACTTATTCATATGAATCATCTCTTGCTTTAAGAATGTATATATAGACGAGATCTCCCGAGGATGACTCCTTTATATTGTTCATTTACTTCTTAAAGAACCGGAATTGAATTAACCAGAAATTCATCGATTTAGTTTTGAAGAGACTGGAATTGGTAAGTTTTTTACTTAACGAATACCACTTCAAAACTAAGATACGGGTTTTATGTTTTGGAAGCGGTTATGAAGTGGAACGGTATAGAGTTGAACTATCTATTCTAAGGTTAATTTCAAGGAAGAGGTCAGCGTTAACATTTCATACTAATGTTATAGAGCTGAACTGTCTATCCTACAGTTAAGTCCAAGGGAGAGCTTAGCGTTAGCATTTGTCGGACGGCTTATGGTGGGATCCCTGTAGAGATTCGTGGACTGTTCAAGATGTTGGAATCCAAATTGAGATTCGAGTTATGTTCGATTGATGAAGACTGGTGTGAGAGATGCTGAATGTGACCTCGACATTAGGAATGATAGAAATCAAAGTAGGATGCACAGCCTAGGGTTTAACTAACTCACAATAGGGTATATTAACTTCTATCTAGAAATGCTTATGGATGTTGCACGTAGGAGTTGATGATAGTCAGGATCACATATTAGGCATATACCAATTCTGTTTACCTTTGAGATATATTTTATATAGAGATATGCATGGTTTCGGTAAGTAGCCTTTGACCCTTGTCAGGATATTCTCTTTAGTTTATCGGAGTCATCTCCATGAAAAATCCATATGCATACGTACCTTAGCGGTTTTAGTTGTAATTCTAATATTGTTGTGTTGTGAGATGCAAGCAGCATAGCTATTTTGTAACGACCCCGAATTTTAATCTATTTTAAATCGATAATTAAATTTATTTTTGAATAAAGATAAATATAGAAATACAAGACAAATAGTATTAAAGTGAAATTGATAATAAAAATGAAAAAAAAAATAATAATTTATATTTATACTAGAAATAGAAATTTATATAAAGATAAGTAGAACTTCATTGTATTTCAAAGTAACAAGACAATACAATATTTAAGTTAGAACTTGAAATAAAAATGTATGAACACTTGAAAAAGATAAGAAAACAAAACATATACATATGAATGAAGCTTGTAAAGGAAGATTCAGCAAGTAGATAAATATATGTATTTTGTACAAGTCAATTAATGTACAGCCGAAATGAAGATAACTTTGTACATATTAATTAATGCCATCATCTTTAGTACGCAAGATAAATCTCATCAGCCTCCAAAACTAAAGAAAAATCTCTGCTCATTTTGTACAAACAAAATTAATATCACCCTGTACTCATTTCATATATATCAATTCTTCATTTCAGTTCGAGCCGAGAAAATATAGAGAAAACATCATCTTTAAACTTAAAACAAACAATAATTCATCAAAACCATAGAAGAGAATCAAAGAAGATCTTTAGCAAGCAAATTTCTCAAGCCTGTTCAACATTACCAAGCTCTGTTCTTCCTTTCTGTGAAAACCAATGTGAGCAAATTTCTATTTTAAGTCCTTAAATCTATAACTAAAATGCCTGGGATGATTTCTAAAATAAGATAGCTGCATAGATGTGAATGTGTTTATATATGTATATACATATATATGAAATGGTTGCTCTGTCCATCTCCTCTAAAACGGTGAGTAACATCACTTCTATAAACTCAAGTAACGAATTTGTGTACATAGGAATTTCTGGATGATGATTTCTTTGCATATTTGTATATATGCAAGCCTGTGAGAATTTTAGATAATTTTGTTATTATTAGCTCTAGTATAAACTTATGTTTTAAATCTAGTCGTGTGATTAAATCTGAAATTTGGTTGGGTAGGAATACACATATATAAGTGTGGATAAGCCAGTATATATATATATATACAGGACCTCAGCATATAACTATAACCTGGAAATGCTTGAAAATGCTTGTTCTCTGGTACTCTGGAAGCCAAATTTGATTTCAAAAATCAATACTGCCTAAACTATGGGATATTTGTACTTGGAATCAAAACAGTTATTGTTTATTTAACTTTGAACTAAACATTAAATAAATTCAAATTGAAATCACTTGGTATCATCTCTGGAAGGAGATGTTTTCGAGCACAACTTCAATGGGTCAAAATTCGAATCTCGTTATTTTCGAATTCAACTACATAACTTGAATACTCACTGGAAGACGTGAATTTTAAAGTTCATATCGAAATTTTTAGTGATTAAATGAAAGAGCAGTTTGGATTTCTTTGTTGTTGACATTTTGAGTTGCCGTGGTTGATCGAGGCGGCTGGAAGGGTCGAGACTTGGACTGGAGACGCGGGGGTGATCGAGGGTCATGGGAAAAATGCGCCGATGGTCGAGCGATGACTATGGTGGTGGTGGTAGGCGATAGAAGTCTGGTGACCTAGTTTGGAAAGGGCAGTTGTTTCCAATTCGTACTTCATCGTTGGTTGATCGAGTCGCTTGGGGTTTTAGGGGAAGGAAGTCGATGGGTTGTCGAAGCTTTCGCCGAAGTTTGGGTGGCAACGGTGGCCGGAGATGTGAGGAATTAGCGTTGACAGGTCGGAGTGTTATAAATGTCGAATGTTTCCAGGTTTTCTCTTTTGGGTTTTCTCGTTCGATTTCGAATGGCGACGTGATCGAGTGGATTGTCGATCTGAAGTTGGTAGGCGCGGCGTGGTCGACTTGTTCGACGACGTGGGGTAGGCCGGTGATGAACGCCGGCGAAGTACACGTGCACGTGCACGTTTCCTTGGCTCTGTCTTTCTTTGGGGGAGACGAAGATTTGACTCGGGTATTACTCGAGTTATGTGAGTATGGTACTCGAAGTAGGGGAAGAGACGACTCGGAGCAGTTAGGTTGATTCGAGAAATGTTGTTCCAGGCTTTTGTAAAACAAGCCTGGCAGTTTCAGATTTTTAAATTTAATATTAAATTTGAAACAGAATTTAAAACTAAGTTTAATTAGAATTTTTAAATCTGAATTCAATCTGAATTTGAATCTTAGATTCAAAATAGAATTTAAATTTCAAAGTGTAATGTTTTACACTTTAGTGCTAATGAAATCATATATATAGAAATGGATTATCTTATGGATAATTAAGATATTGAAGTGATTTAATTATAAGATAATTAAGGATGACTTATGTAATTAATTTATAAATTAATAATTTAGATTAATTTATGTTTAGAAATTAATTAAGGAAGAAATTAGGAAATGTTATTAATCAATGAAGAAAATTAACTAAGGATTATATAAACAATAAATCAAGGTGATTAATTTTGGATAATAAATTTAGTTTAATTAATTTAAGATAGTCATTTGATAAATTAAAGTGGAATTACTTGGTGAAATTAATGGAGTATAATTACTTAGGAAAGTAATTAAATGGTAATTACTTAATGTAATTAATATAAAATGATTTGTAAGTAAGTAATTTGGGTAATTACTTAAGAAATTAATCAAGGGGATTAATTAATAGAGATAATTAATTATGGGACAATTAATTTATATGAGTAATTAAGGATAGTAATTACTGGTTTGTTATTAATCGAGGAGGTTAATAATTGTGGTTAATTGAGAATAAATTACATGATGAAATAATTAAATAAGTAATTAAAGGTATAAATTAATTAATTAAGGTTTAAGATTAATTAATTAAGGGATAATGAATTGGTCATTAAAGATTATAAATTAGATATTAATTAATGATTTAAGTTTGATTAACCAAGTAATTGAGGAATAATTAATTAATTTAAAAGTAATTAATTAAATGGTGAATTAAATAATTAAAGGTTAATTATTTAATAATTAAAGATTAATGAATTATAACTAAAGGTTAATTAAATTATCATAAATGGTTAAATTATGAATGATTAAAGAATAATAAATAAGAATGATTTGTAATTTATCAATGTTAATTAACCAGGATTAGTAAATTCATAAGTAATTAAATCTGATTTGAATTACTCCAAACAATTAATTGATCTTACTTATGGATGTTTGAATTGTATTGAATGATTTGATTGTTTGATATCCCTGATCTACGATGCTTTGTGATACATCCTGATTTATGTTGTGATCTGTAGTTTACTTATCTGTGACCTTTATATATCTATGATCTGTGAATGAACGATAAGCGTTGTTCTTATACCGCTTATCGAATTATATTTCTGTATTCTGATATGTGATGATTCATTGTGTTGCACTATTGTGTTAAACCCCTGGACTACACCTTTACACACACAAATATGGATTTCACGTGGAAATCAGTTAAGTCACAGATAATTTAAATTTGATGTTTTGAAATTGAAATTTTAAATTTCAATTGATTTTAAAATTTGAAATTTCGGTTTAAAGTGAAAAAGTTTTTGAAATGGAATTTCAAAGATAAAAGTTATTTTGAATAACTTAATCGAGTTTTAAAAATTTAAATAATTTGATTTAAATTTGAATTCAAGTTTGAAATTGAATCCTATGATTTGAAACTAGGGATTAAAGATGATATAAATGTGTTTATATAAAGTTAAACCATTTAAAAGTATAATTTTGAGAATTTGGATTTAACCCAAATGACTTTAACTCGTATAAATGAATCAGGTTTCCAAAATGAAAACTGTTGTTTTCAAAAGAATAAAAGCTTTCAGATAAGAAATGAAATTCCAGTTTAATTAAAGGAATTTCAAGATTGAATTGAAAAATGGTTTCTAAGTTATGAATGAATTCTTTTTGAAAGCTATGAATTAAATCTGTTTATTTTTAACAGATTTAAAATGATGATTTGTTTAAACTATTTGAAATGGAATTGTTTGAAAGCTATAAGTTAAATCTTTGTTTTAAAGATTTAACGAGTTAATCAAATTGAAAGGGAAATTAATTTGGAAAATCTGTGAATGAATCTTTTGTTTAAAAGATTAAAGTGTGGAAATTGTTAAACCGTTGAAGGTGGTTAAAATGAATCTTTTTGTTTAAAGATTGGAAAATGGTATTTTGTTTAAACCATTTGAAAGAAAAGTTTTGGGTAATAAGTTGTGACTTAATTGAAATCCCAATATCCATATGTTTTTGAATATCGCGCTCACTATTCGGTTTAGCCGGGAGAGGACCTTTGTGTCATATAACCCGTTCCGAATACTGATACGTCGTATATGGATAGCATTTGAAGACCGGTGGTGAAGACCGGATATTTTCGAAAACGAAAGGACAACTCGTCGAATGTCTCTGCATCGACTGGTCCCCGATATAGAGATTTTAGCACCCTTTGTGATGGGAAGTCCGGACGTGATTGGAAATTATCCGGAATTGCAAGGGCTTCGTGAGAAGTGCCTTCGGTTCTGTTCGAACCCGGAACAGACTTGTATGGATACATGTCTGACATTACACTTTGAGATATAAAGCCGATTTCTTTCAAATACATTTCTGTTGGTGGCGGAGAATTTATTCTCTTAGCTTAACACCCTTCTCAGAGACGTACGAGCTCAGAGGTTATGTAGTTGAAATTTATCAGCGATATATCCCAATTTGGTAATGTGGCATGCTGAGTGTAGCTGTGTGATGATCATCGTTTGATCATTTGTGATATGATCATTTGTTTGATCATTTATCTTTGTGATCATAGGTTGATCATCTGTTGACCCAAAGCATGGCTTTGTGACAAAGCATGGCTTTGTGACAAAGCATAGCTTTGTGGACGAGACTTCGTCAGGGCCTCACTACCCGGAAATGGTCGAAACAGGATCGTTGCGGCAAGGTTATGAGGGTCGCGCCCTTTAGGGTATGTCATTTCCTTCTGGAAAGGGGTGGTATCATGGTATGGAGCCCAGATACTTACTCATGTGGATACACTTTCTTTATGATGTGTGATGTTGGATACCGAGCTCGGATAAAGGTCCCAAAGGACCGGGAGGTGGCATATTCGTGAGTTACCTGTTACAGGGGTAACCCGGCCTTGTTGGCAGAGAGCAGTTTGTCTCTCGGGACGTCCCGCCAGAGGCGTTCCCATGCGGCGGAAGGAAGTTCCTTAGCCTGACCATTTGTTGGAAATTCATTTCTCCAATACGAACTTTGTACGGTTTTAGTTGTAGAACCTACCATCTAATATGGTAGCTATAGTAGGCATAGTATAATGGTACCTATGCTGGCTAAGATTAATATTATACTTTCAAATTGTTTTCCACTATGCACTAATAATAATAATCCAATGATTTGCGTAGTAAGCATGTTTGACTATCATAAGAAGAAATCTCCTTCAATTCTGCGTTTGCATTGTGTGTGTGGCGGGAGGTCTTATGGTAGTTTCATTTTCTAAAAGCATTGCGGATTTCAATGTTTAAAACCCTTTGTGTTTGTTTAAAGATAAACTGTTTTTGTTGCTCACACCAGTCCCATGACTGATCCGGAGTTTATTGTTCCTTTCCTAAACTCTGGGTGCTCATAATTTTCCACACGGGCAGTCTAGAGTTGGGTTCTTTCAGATATTCAGGTTGAGTAGATTATCTGGAGCTAGCTATGGATTGGAGCACTCTATTGGAAATATTCTATCTGCTGCTGGTGTTATCATTTTCTTTTCCGCTGCTATTTCTTGTATCATATCTCTGATGTATATTGATATTCATTGTATCACTCTGTTGTATCAGATATTGTATATCAATGTATTATTCATTTCTTCCGCTGTGTTATTTACTTAATTGTGTTATAGCTCCGGCGAATCGGATTTGAACGGTCGAATCTGCGGCATTCTAGTACAATGTGAAGTACGGATGTTGATTTTCGAGCGGGCAAAACCTGATACGTTACATATTTTTTGATTTATATTCTTTACCCTAGACATTATCTATTATATCAACTTATGTACTTATTAGATGTGTGTTTCTTTTGAGGGGAAAACCGATATGGCGATCCATGCGATCTCAAAAGTACTATTATATGTTGATTGCATATTTCTTGAGTTCCTCACAGTAGACTTATGTTTTCCCTTATTTCCATGGGTGCTCTTTCGGATAGTCTATGAAAGGCGGGTTTTCGTTGATGTTCTTTGGAGCTTCTGGAAATGAGCTAGATGCTTCCATTCACCTACCATAGTATTCTTATTTTTGCCGCTTTATCACTATGTATATATTAGCATTTATGATAACAAGTTGTTATACCTATCCAAACCGATGACAATACATAGGATTATAACTCTAAAGTGCTATGTATCTTAGAGTGACGGTTTGTACTGTCTTTTTATATTATATGCTATCGTTCAGCTATGAGATTCAGATACTGTGTTCTCTTCTTTCTTGTTCTGTTTCCTTTTCTTTTATTTTTACCCTAACAATTTGTCATTTCGACACTTGAGTGTTCGAACGTGAATACCGTAGATGTATTAGTGCCTACATTTGGGGGTTGAAAAGGCGAATCGTTACACTGTAGAATCAGTCTCTTCAGAATCACCAAAATTTTCAACATCTACATCTTCTTGAACAGTTTTCTCAGTTGATTTCTATTAAAAACATTAATAAATTAAATTCAGTAAATCAATCAATATAAACAAATCATATATTTCTTTAAATTTTAGCATTTTGTAAATGCAGTAATTATCAAATCAAACGTAAAAAAATTCCTGTATTTTGTAGATTTAGTTATTCTAACTTTAAACAAAAATAATAACAAGTTAAACTTTAACCACATTTCAAAAATGCAGTAAATGTAAATATGTAAATTTTTTGAATTAGATTAAACTATTAACTAAAATATACCTTATTATAAATGCAGTAACTAAATGCATTTTCTAACTAATAAAATACAATTAAAATGAAAGTAATAGTTACTAAATGCAGTTACCAAAATGCACTTTAACATTGCATAACACAAATGCAGTTACATTATAATTTAAAATTTGATTGCATTTTGTGAATGTAATGATCAGATTTTAGTTTTTAAAATATTATAACTATATTTTGTGTAACGACCCGTAAATTTTAACTGTTTTAATAACGTAATTAGTTGAAATTTTATGAAATTTTAAATGATAAAATTTTGAAATAAAAATTTGATATTTGGAATGCGTCTAGTTAAACATAGCAGCTGGTAAATTTTCGTCCGAAAATATGAAAGTTTATTTCGCGAATTTACTTCAATTTAATCAGTTAAAAAGCGATGAAAATAAAATGTTTTCGTAACCTAAATATTTTTACATAGAAAAATTCTAAATCGTCTTCTGATCATGACGTCATTTTTCGTTTTTCCAAATTCGGACTTCTTTAGCTCCGTCGGTCTTATTTTTCTGCATTTTTGCTGCATTTTCCGCTAGTAGAAAATTCGAATTTTTATAATTCAATCATACTACTGATATCTGTATACCGTGTTGATCGTCTTCTCGTGTTGATCTCTACAGTATATTCAATTCTGTGTTTTGAGATTCGGTTCGCGACGGAAACGATAAAACGTTGCGTCGTATCGGTACCGAAAAATTGTGACCTTTAGTTTTTCTTTCCCTTTTCAAATTTGAAGGCAATGAACCAAATAAATTGCTTTGGTAACTTTCCCGAAATCCAACAGCTGTTTTTCTTTCAACATTCCCAAAGAAATTAAATTGCTTGACTGTCACCATTCTCCATTTTTCATTTATTATTCATTGGTTCATTTCAATTTCTGCCTCATGAATGAAACGAATAGCTGTAAAATTCTTTTGCCATTCACCTTTCTTTTCCTCAAAAAGAAAAATAAAACCCATCATCTTATTGCAACAGCTCCTTCCTTTAAACTTATCCTCTTCCTTCCGCATTGAAGCATGTTGCTGCCTTCCCCATTCCCACTTGTTCCGCCTCATCCCCTGGCCTCGCCCTCTCTGTGATCTGCCACCACAACCCCACCCTTCCTCCGCCGAACGGCAGCAACGTCGGCCAAGCCCACCGATTCGCACCCTCCTTTCATCTCGGCCTCCACCTCGTTTAGTCATTCCTCCATCTGCCTTCCACTGCCCACCATCCCGCTCACCTGATCGTCTCCACCCGGCCCCGTCTAGTGCTTCCACCCAGATCTAGCCGAGCTCCTCTTCCCTTCCCCCGTCCTCCTCCTAGCCGATGCCTGGCTCATGCATGTATATATAAAAGAAGTGTCTAGCTTTCTTGACATATATACTATAAAATGGTAAGTATGGGTTTATTTAATCTTTTCTGTTGTGGGTAAGGGTGAGTTGTAAATGTATCCTACTTTATATATATATAAACAGTTTATATATTATATAATTTGCAATTCAAGTTTTCATTTACATATTACACATATGTATAGTTGAGGCGTATGCATTAGTGTGTGTGTGTGTATATATATATATATATATATATGTTTTACATCACTACACATTAGTTTGTTCATATGCTTGTCAGTTTATAAAATTTACAAACAGTTTTTGATTTTTAAAATTTTTGTGAGTATAGCTTTCAAAGTAAATTGCGGTTAGCATATTTATATTGGGAACCTGTTTGAATCATGTATATATTAATTTTTGTTTATGGGTTGCGTGAGTTTAGTAAGTATATAATTCATATTCATCTATATAAAATAAGTTATATAAGTACAGGTATGCGCGTATATGACTTTATATATAACGTTTTGTACCCAGGTATATGTGCTACAACATGTTACTATATGAGTCATGTTTTTTTTGTGTATATGACATTTTGAAAGGAATAAAAAAATAGCATGTTCTGGTTATGGTTTAATATATAGTTTATGTATATGTATATTACTTACCTTATAGTTTTTCTTTATATTAGTTATATAATTTAGATGTTTGCTGTTATGTATATAGTATAGTGTCAGAAGTTTTATAACTGGGTATATTTTCCAAGAGTACGAGTTCGCTTATAATATATAAGTTGTATTTGAAATTTTCATATAAACACATATGAATTCTTATGACATATGAAAGTTTCTTATATGGTTTACTAGGTGATGTAGTTTTTATATATATTTTCGCTATTGATAATAATGTATATAAGTTGATTTTTAATGTGTACGTGTGTTTTAAATATATGAGAAAAAAAGGAATATAAGTTTCGTGTATGTTTAAAGAGCAGTATATAAGTTATATTAATCTGGATACGAGTTCTGTTGGTAAATATAGAAGTTTATATAAATTGGTATAGTTATGTGGTTTATATCATATTTTGGTTTTGGTCTGTTAGTTTCATATATGGTTATTTGCTAGTTGTACATAACAAGTATGTCACTGTTTGGTTATATACACGAGTTGCATAAGTAAATGATCTGGGCATTTTATACATATGATAAGATCCATTATATTGGTTTAAATATATGTATTATTTTTGTGTGTTTGTTTATGTTTAAACCAATGATTTTTGGAATATATATATATAGTTAGATAGTTGTATGTATAGCTCACTTATCCTATTTATCTTCCTCGACCCAACTCTAATTTGATTCCGTCGATTTCTTTTATCAGCTTTGTCCGTCGGGCCTGTTTTCTCCATCGAATCGTATCTATCTAGCGTTGCTTTGGAATTCGTAGCTCAATTCTTTGTCAAACTTCTCTAGCCTCGAAAGGTGAGCAATCACTCACGATTAATGTTTTTTTACTTATTAAATTTGATTTCAATTGAAACGGCAATTGAAATATGCTGTTGTTAGTTATTTACAATGTTATATATGTTATTACCTGTATCAGTTCACGTGTGACATCTGACACCATTATTTGTTAATTATACGATGATAATCCCGTTTGATTGATAATTGATTGATTGTTTGTTGTTTATATTGGATGTTAAATTGTAATGTATAAAGTGATAAATATTATGCAAATAAATTTGACGTAGGATAATTAAAATTTGAATCGACATATATGTTGAATTTGATTAGTTGAATATGACCCCTTTTAATTATTAAATTAATTGACATGTAGAATAGTGATAATTACACTTTGAACCATTGAACGTATATTGGATTAATTGTTGTAGTGTTAAAATTGAAATCGAATGACAAGTGAAGAACTGTATTAATATTATTGTAATAATCCTTAATCTACATGAAATGATAGTGTAGATTCTAGAAATAATTATATTAATTTGCACAAATAACAATGTGAATTAATACGATTATTTCGGGATTATTTGAATTGATTATTGGATTGATATTGATTGTTGTTATTGCTTGTTTATTTACTTTGACACCATCCCAGTTATCACACTGCAAGTTCCCTTTGCTATGTTTTGATTTTGAATTGAATTGGAATCAGGTTGAAATGATAAATACCCAAATTAAACTTTGACTTAGGATAGAGAATTTAATAAACCCGATTGGTCAATAATTTGATTTAAAAAAATAAAATAAAGATTTTATTTGAGTAAAGAATAAGGTTTTGAAATGAAATTGGAATTTGAATTAATAAAAGGAAATGTTAATAATTAATAATCTGAATCAAAATATTAACATAGTAGTTGATGAAAGAACGTTGTTTTAAAATTCGGAATTATTAATAATTAAGTTGAAATTATTCAATAATTAAGTTTTGAAATTATTAATAACTAAGTTTGAGATTATTTAATAATTAAGTTTTGAAATTATTTAATAATTAAATAAGATTGAATTATTTAATAATTAAATAAAATTGAATGCTTTAATAAGTGAAATTGAACTTCTTGAATAAGTAAAATTAATTTTCTTTATTAATTGAGTTTTGAAATTTGTAACTAAGTAAATGAATAAGTGGAATTGAATTTCTTTAACAAGAAATAAAATGGGATTTATTGAATCAATGTAAGACTTGTAATTTAAAGAATTGATTTGATGAATTTAATTTAATTCAAATTTGTAAGTTTTGATACAATGAAGTTGAACTTAAGTAATTGATTTAGTAAATTGGAAATTAAATAGAAATTGTTTGAATGATAAATTTACTTAACGAATATTGAATGAAATCGATAAATGAAGTTAAATTGATTTGAATGTTAAACTAAATTAATTTAAATATTTTCGGAATGAAACTTATATATGAACTTGAATCAAAATTTGAATTGGTTTAAATAAAAATTGAAATTGAATTATAAGATTTTGAAATTCTGAATTTGGAAGTTTTGAAACGTAAATTATGGAAATTGATTTAGAAAGACAAATGAAATGTTGGTTTACAAATTCTATTTGGAATTGAAATTGGTTTGGTTTTGAAATTTATTAAACGACCAATCGGTGTAATAATTACGAAAGTTATTAAAGAGACCGGAATCAGTTAGGGACATACTCACTGTCTAAACCGAAAACCACTTTAATAGCTATACGCAGAGTGTGATCTAGAATGAAGTGGTTGGAATGATGTACGTGATGACTGAAGAAAGAGAACGATAATGGATAGCCTTGACACTTGTGTCAAATTGGAAATGACTAAAACAGGAGTCGTGCCGGGCCAAATGGGGTCAGCTACCTCGAGCGAACACACTTCTTCGAAAACTACTCATTACTTGTTGTCGATTGGTGCACCCTTGATTTGGGAGTGTTGTTTCGCGGTGTTGCGATCGCTGCGGCGATGCGTTCTCACACGTCCGGATCAGGCAAACGGTAGTTTCACTACCTTGGGTATTGCCTCATGTGCCTTGTCATACTTGTATCCCTATATACGCGACCACTACGATTTGTTTTGTGTTATACCTATGGAGTACTCCCTGATATCCCACTAGTTTACGGTGGAGTTTACAGTGCTGTATAGACTATAACGCTTGTATAAATTGTGTTAAGGGGGATAATGGTAACGCCTTAACACTATTTTGATACTCTATATTTCTGATAGGCTTTATCTATTTACCGTACACTACTACATAGTAGATAGTTTAACGGATCCTTAAAGGATGGTAATTCCAAACATCCTTTGAGTTACTTGTATTTCAATTGCTATTTCACTTGAGTTGGATTTATTGATATAAGAATGTTAATCCTGACTCGAGTGTTTTGTGTTTTGCTTTACGCTCGGGTCAGACTGAGTGTACCAGTATTCGAGACTCACCTTTGGAGTTGGAGCTTCGCTTGGAGATCCAGCTATCTATCCAGTTTCAGATATCCAGTTGATTCCAGTGATGTATTCTGATATTGTATATGATTATTGTATTCGAGACATCCGCTGTACCTTATTTAACTCTGATATGTATATAGTAGCTTCATGAACTACTATCTTTTATTTCCGCTGCATTTATTACTCTATGTCTGTGATATGTGATTATTTGTTTACTGTATATGTTCAGTTTTGCCAAATTTAATTAACAATTTGGTATTTTGAATTATTCAAGTTCGACATGTGCGGATGCGAATAGTCCAAAATAGCGGGTCGTTACATTTTGTAACAACATATAATACATGCACTAATAACAATTATCAAAAAGGTAATAATAAATTATCAATTAACTAAAAATATCTATTTTCGACCGCACTTAGTAAATGTTGTAATTGTAAGCATCTAATTTTTTTAGAATATTGTAAGTAAATGCAATTATATTAATTTATAACTTAAAAAATACAACTTCATAATTCAAATGCAATAAGATTTAAAAAACAAAATAACTTTTTAACAGAAACTATTATTAAAAACAATTAGCTGTTATTAATGTGAAAGAACTGCATAATGCCAAAGTAGTAAAACACAAACATAATAACCATGTTGATTATCATAACACTAATAAACTGAAAGATAACTGCATAACCCTAATGCAGTTAAACATGAACAAAATCAACCATACTAATTATCATATCCCTAATGCACTAAAAACCAACTGGATAACACTAATGCACTAAACTTAATCATACTTTTTATGATAATACCTTTTTCGGTTCGTATGACACCGATGAACAATTATACCTTTTTCGATTCATACACTTCAATGTTTGTTACAATATAAATTACCTTCCTTGGCACTTTCACCACATGATCTAACTCTGCATTTCAAAATACTATGCTGAGAACCCTCTATCTCAGCAGTAGCTTCAACACCTCTACTCCTACTCATCCTCATTTCAAACTTAATTTTCTTTATATAACTAGATTCGAGATCGCAAGCACAAATTTGATCAACAAAAGACGTTGGGTATAGAAATGTTTTTGTTGTTGTAAAAACAAAATTGAAAAACGGTATAAAAACGATATTTATTCCAGAATAGACATAGGCTTACACATGGAAAAAAAAGTATTGTTTATATAGGGACCTAATTTACAAAAAAGTGGAAAGGATCCGCTTTATATGTACATTAAAAAATAGGGACCGGAAACTAATTTTCAATTTGAAAAATCAATTACAATTTTGTTACTGAATGTATAAAATAATTACAAGCTGATATAAAATATTCTTAAATACTCGGCTTTTAGGATTAATGTTATGCAACACTATCAACAGCGGTAGCTAGTTGGTTAGGACATGCAGAGCTCACATATAAGATCAATGGTTCAATCCTTGCTACCTTCATGTTGAGAAATAATTAGGGACTTATATATTATTTATTGTAAATGCATACAGATACAAAAATTATATATATATTATATATTTGGAAGCGGAAAATATGTATTAAATATTGTAACATAGTAGTGAATATGCATCAAACACGGTTTTATATAAACATGGCGTGTTTTTGCTATATATGGAAGAGGTAGATATGTATCAAAATGTAGTATTATAATAATATGTATCAAACATAGTAATATATCAAAACGATGTTTTTCCCGTATTTGAAGAGGTAAATATATGACAAAATATAGTAATACAGTGGTAAATACGGACTAAAATATAATAATGTAAGGAAATGTTGTTTTGGCTAGTGGTATAATCCTTAAGAATGCCAAAAATGCCAATTCAATGTACTTACCGATTGTAAAACATATCTTCAAAATTAAGTTAAAATTATATATATTAAATATTGCTTTAGTATAGTACATGAAAGGTCTTTAATAATTCTTATTGTTGTTCTTCTAAGAAACCCATATTCTAGTTTTATTTCTAATAAGATTAAACAACAAAAGTCACCACTTTATTATTTGTTACTAAATTAACTTGAAGATTTGTTTCAGAGTTATGATGGAGAGGAGTGAGTGATGAGATGATTTTGACGGACAAATGAATCCTATCATCATGTAGGTGATCCAACCGGGCCCTTCTTTTTTGTAATATTTGTTACTATTTTCTTAAATTTTCACATCTTAATTGTTTTGCTAAAAGTAGTTTAAATCTTTTCAAGTTGTCATATGGTTAAGTCACCCTTTAATTCTTTTAATACTAGAGCGAACTCGTGCTTCACATACATGTTGTATTTATATTATTTTTTATGATTACCAATGAATCTTTGTTTGTTTTCTTGTAGCATTATAATTATGCTAATTAAGTTAGACGTTTTGTTACATTCATTCTAAAAGATTGTTTGAATTCAGACTTTTCAATAACATTTAATTTAAATTGCTAAATTAATATACTTTAATGAACAAAAAGCATTAAAAAAATTGATTTTTGATGTCTATTTAAAGATTATTTTTTTAACTTTAAAATTATCATAGTTAAATTGGGAAAAAACCAAAGTAATGGCTTTACTTTTTTTCAAAATAGATTACCAATGTTTTACAATGCCTCACTTTAAAAATCAATTTTACTTGTCATGCTCAAACTTAATTATTATCTAAATATATTTGTTGATTCAATTATAATTTCTTTGCAAAGTAAAAAATGTAAATCATAATCATGCAACCATTATTAACAAAAGAAACCATCTTAATGTAGTCATTCCAAGCCGTACAAAGATGCTGGTAATTGTAGTTATACATTTAGCAAACATAACATTGTAGGATGACAGAAAGAACTAGCTTTTTTTACTTTCATTTTTTCATATCACAAGATAACTTTTCCCTGCGTCTATTGAATAACAACAACAATAATGATAATTTTATGAAAAAGAATTCTTAGGCGAGTATTTGTAAATGGTGCCTAAAATATTTGAAAACAAATATGTTACATCAAAATTTATACAACTTCAACATAAGAAAAAATATAACAAACAAAAGGAAGATGTATATACATGCACATAGATACGTGTCCATTACACACACACATACGTATATATATCTTTGTGTATATATATAGATTTATATATGTATGTACATACATGTATATATGTATGTACATATATGTATATATGTATGTGTGTGTGTGTCTATATATATATGTATATATATATATATATGTATATATATAAATGCATATATATGTATGTGTATATATATGTGTGTGTATATATATATGAGCAGCGTTCAATAACACCTTCATTTAACAGTATATATATATACATATACATATGTATATGTATATACCTATATATATCTTTGTATGTATATACATAAGTATATATTTATCTTTGTATGTATATACATAAGTATATATATTTATCTTTGTATGTACATACATACATACATATATATATATATGTATGTACATACATATATGACGTAGCACGGAAGTAGATCTGAACCAGCGGTCAAATCTATCCCGGATCTAATCACGAATTGCGGAAATACGAATCGATGAAACAAGATAAATTGATGAATTGATGATACCCAAATGCCCAAATCCGTTGATCTCTTGAGATACCGGATTCTAGCTATCTTCAACACGTTGATCGCGCACGATACCGTGTTAGGAGATCTACGATTCTTCGACGTTGATCTCGCGCACGAGATTCCATGAATCGGCTTCAACTTCGTTGATTCGAGCGCACTCGAATATCCGGAGATGGAGAAAGGAGATCACACTCAACTTCCAATTTTAAAAGAGGCACAAAGCTCTCAACAAATTTTATTCAAAAATCAACTCCCTTTACAAATGACAACACACCCCTATTTATAGGAAATTACAACACATACTCGACTTAACATATGCGACATAACAACACATTACAACACAAACGACTTAACAAACAAACGACATAGCAACAAACAAGTTACACATCATACGACTTAACAAAACAATGCGACTTAAGAAGCTTGCGGTATAGTGAGAGCGACCTAAGAAATGTGGCATAGCGACTTAAGAAACAAGGCATCAGAAAACAGCGACCTAGTACTTCGCGACATAAGGATTTGGCAGCGACATAACTGGAGCGACATAAGGAGCTTCGCGACCTAACTGGAGCGACATAAGGAATCTCGCGACCTATTGGATTCTCGTTCGCGACTTAAGGATGCTCGCGACCTACTGGATTCTCGTTCGCGACTTAAGGAATCTCGCGACCTACTGGATTCTCGTTCGCGACTTAAGGAATCTTGCGACCTACTGGATTTCGCGACGTAGGAAGCTCGCGACCTACTGGAGGGATTCGCGACACTGGAGCGACGTAAGGAATTCTGGATTTGCTCGCGTCGTTCGCGACCTAGGGTTTCGCGACTTAGCAATGTCGTTTGCGAGGTATGCGCTGCATCATCCTCCCCTGGTTGAAAAGAATTCGACCCCGAATTCACACTTTCCTCTTCTTCGACATGCTTATTCTCATGGTATGGAATTAAATGTTTGACGTTTAAAACGTCGGCAGTATGGATATGATCCGACAATCTTAACCGATAAGCATTCTCGTTAATCTTCTTTACGATTTCTACCGGACCAATCTTTCGAGCTTTCAACTTGTTGTAAGTTCCAACTGGAAAACGATCTTTTGTCAATACTGCGTAAACAAAATCACCCTCTTTGTAGTCCACACTCCTTCGCTTCTTATCTGCCAATTGTTTATACTTCTCATTTGACTTCAGCAATCGTTCATGAATAATCCTGTGACACTCCTGCAACTCATTCACGAAATCACAAGCTCGTTTTACAACCCCTTTCTGAAGTGGAACTGTCGACAAATCCAACGGTCCCTTCGGAATCGCTGAATATACCACTTGAAATGGACTGAATCCAGTACTTTGATTAACGGCATGATTTTGTGCGAATTCTGCCTGACACAATTTCACATCCCAGCTCTTCAAATTATCCTTCACAAGACATCTCAACAAGTTTCCCAAAGATCTGTTCACCACTTCCGTTTGCCCATCCGGTTGTGGATGATAGGCGCTACTAAAATTCAGCTTAGTCCCAACCATCTTCCACAGACTCAACCAAAAATGACTTAGAAATCAAGTATCCTGGTCAGAAACAATAGACTCAGGTAGCCCATGTAGTCGATAAACCTCTTTAAAGAACAATTGAGCAACACGGACTGCATCGGTGGTCTTCTTACAAGCTATGAAATGTGCCATCTTCGAAAATCTATCCACCACAACATATATAGAATCATTCCCTCGTTGAGTTCTTGGCAAACCTAAAACGAAATCCATGCTAACATCAACCCATGGTCTAGTAGGCACGGGCAATGGCATATACAATCCTGCATTCATAGCTGTCCCTTTGGAAACTTGACATATGTGACATCTCTGCACAAATCTTCAACTTCTTTCCTCATGGAAGGCCAAAAATATGATTGGGAAATTAACTGCAAGGTACGATCTCTTCCCACATGACCTTCTTCATGCAATTCCTTCACAATCTTCATTCGCAAACTGCACTCTGGTATACACAACCGATTTCCCTTAAATAGAAAACCTTCTACCAACACATACTCATCCGTCCTCCCTTTCTCGACTTCATCTACAATCTTGGAAAAGTAAGGATCCTCAACAAACAAATGTGGAAATACATTAAACCCCATTACTTCAACTCTCATCGTAGTCAACAAATGATTTCTTCTACTCAATGCGTCTGCCACACGATTTGTAACTCCTGACTTATGCTTTACAAAAAATGTAAACTGTTGCAAGTATGCGATCCATGAAGCATGCCTGGCTGCAATCTTATCATGTCCCTGCAAATGTTTCAATGCTTCACGGTCAGTAAACAACACAAACTCTTTATGAAACAAATAGAGTCTCCAATGCTTTATGGCTTGGACAATAGCATAGAACTCCAAGTCATAGGTACTGTATCTTGTCTTGGCTCCAGAAAGTTTCTCGCTAAAATAAGCAATTGGACGACCCTTTTGACTTAACACTCCACCAATTCCAACCTTAGACGCATCAGTATCTAGCTCAAAGAGCAACTGAAAGTCCGGGTATCTAAGAATCGGTGTTGTAGTCAAGAGTGTCTTGATCTGTTGGAAAGCAGAATCATCCTCTTCAGTCCACACAAACTGCTTTCCTTTCATACAATATGTCACTGGTGCCATCACGCTACTGAAATGTGGAATAAACCTTCGGTAGAATGATGCTAAACCATGGAAACTTCTCACTTCAGTTACAGTCCTGGGTTGTGGCCAATCCTTGATTGCTTCAACTTTACTTTGATCCACTTGGATACCTTCCTTGGATAATACATACCCCAAGAACAAAACACTGCATCATGAACATGCACTTCTTTGTTGCCGCGTAAAATTGCTCCTGACGAAGTATCATCAACACTTCCCGCAAGTGTTGTAGATGCTCTTCTGTGCTTCCACTGTATATCAATATATCATCAAAGTATACCACCACGAACTTTCCAATAAACGGTCGAAAGATCTGGTTCATCACTTGCACAAAAGTACTAGGTGCATTCGAAAGACCAAATGGCATGACCAGCCATTCATACAACCCCTCCCGTGTCTTGAAGGTTGTCTTCCATTCATCCCCTGGTCGAATTCGAATCTGATGATACCCACTCTTCAGATCAATCTTTGAAAAGATAGCAGCTCCACTCAACTGATCTAACAAGTCGTCCAATCTTGGCATCGGGAATCTGTACCTCACCGTAATCTTGTTTAGTGCTCGACTATCTGTACACATTCTCGAAGTTCCATCATTCTTTGGCACTAACAAGGTTGGTACTGCACAAGGACTTACACTTTCTTGTACGCGCCCTTGTTCAAGTAACTCTTCCACCTGCCTTCTCAACTCTTCGTGCTCCTTTGGACTCATTCTATAATGTGGTCTATGTGGTAACACAGCTCCCGGAACAAGATCAATCTGGTGTTGTATGTCTCTCAACGGTGGTAACTCTTTTGGTAATTCTTCAAGAAACACATCTTCAAATTCCTTCAACACTGGCTTAACTTCCTCAGGAATTTCAACCGCTTCACTACTTTCACGTCCAATCAACAGAAATACTTCAGGGCTATCCTCTACTTCTTTGACAAATTCCTTCAAAGATAACATAGTCTTTAGTTCCTCGATTTCCTCCAACTTGCTTTCACATTGTTGTCGTCTTTTAGGAACTAAAGTGATTCTAGTGCCATCGAACATGAAACTATAGTAGTTAGTCCTACCATCGTGTTGCACGGCTCTATCGAACTGCCACGGTCTTCCCAACAACAAATGACATACATCCATACACTACACCAAACAGGCCATTTTGTCACACTTTTTTCGTTTAATTTTGTCACAGTTATTATTGTTGGAAATTTGTAACGGTTATTACTGTTACATTGTATTATCACGGTTATTTCCATGATAAAATTTTGGCTTTTCGTAAATAACCCAAAGACGTTGGATAGAGTCGTCATTTAAGTTTCAGTTGTTACTTCAGTTGTTTGTCACGCTTCTGCTTCTGTCATTCTTCCCCAAATCAAATTAGGTTTAAGCCGTTCTATTTCAAAGCCTCCTTCGATCCAGTGTGTCGCCCCTCTCTTTCGCCTACCGCCGTTCTATTTCAAAGCCTCCGCTCTTCTCTTTCGCCATATCCGCCCATCTCTTTCACCGCCTTCGTCCTTCTACAAAGTCAGGTAATAATTTTTGTTTGTATTTCACATTTTTGTTTGTATTAATTTTGTTATTTATTCAATTTTAATTATGGATCTATTTTATCATGGTTTGTATTTCACTTTTGTACGTTTTTGTAAAGTCAGGATTTTGTTTATTTTTTTTATCAAAAGTTTTTTGGTTTTTTTTTTGAGTAGCTGATATTGCTTCAAGAGAGACGTGTTATTTATTCAACTTCGAAGGGTGAATAATTTCCCATTCACTAGGTATCAATTTGTGGTATTGAAGAATCACTGGATAAAGGTTCCTTGTTTAACAGCTGTGTCCACTCTCGTATTCATGCAATCACCACCAGTTTTTGGTTTTACTTTTTTACTTAAGTTCTCATTAGTCATGAATAATTCATCAGCTGAAACCAGTTATTTCAGTTCAACATGTGTGCGCTCACATTATTGATCCTGGGTATGAATTAATGGGTTGGAATAATGAATTAGAAATAATATTTTTTGTGGTATATATGATATGAAATGCTAGCATCAAATTCCAACATCCTCCGGTTTTCTTAGCTAACTTTCGTCATCTTTTGTTAATAGATTACCGTATCTTACATCTTGTTTGTAATGTATTATTGTCATAGCACTATTTGATACGATGCTTATTTTTCTACATGATTGATAAAAGAAATTTTCTATGACTATCATTCCCAAACCCTACATTTTTTTATAATTACATTATTGCCAAGCAAAAATCCTGACTATGCATGCGATTGTGATTTATATCGGTGTCCCTGTACACAACTGCAATAGTAGTGTGCAAATATTTTATCCTTGATCTTAAAATAATATTGCGTTTAGTAATCATAATTATTCCAATGTGCTATAACTAGAATATGAGAAATGAAATAAAAGCAATATCTAAACAACAAGAACATGAATGTTGGGAAACTGATATAGGGAGTCAAGGGTTTTGAATCAGTCACTTCTTCAGATGAAAAAACTAAATCAGTTCAAACTTCAATTATAGTTGTTGCTCATGTAACTTTCATTTCGCTTTTGTTTTTTGGTTTTTTTGATAGTTTCTTATCATTCGATTCATCTTCAGTTTTGCTCCAAAAAATGATTATGATAAGTGGACTAGCTACACACATTCTTTATTTTATTTTATAAATTATTATTGAACTTTCTGGTAAACGTAAAACATATTTCAATTGTAGTTTTTAATGAACTAATCACCAAATTGTTTAATTAATAATAAGTTTTTGGTTTCTAATTCTTGAGTCATAATCATGCAATTATTTTACTACTTTTTAATGTAGTTTTTAACTTCTTTTTAATTAACTTCTTTTTACCTAAACAGCTCCAGCTCCAATTCAGTCAGGATGTAGATCTATCCTTGGAGAAATCGAATCCACCATTGCTGAAGGTACATAATATTTCTTTGGAGCATTTTACATATACATCTACAGAACTTTCTTGTTAGGGTTCTAGAGAATAATAAGCCATTGTGATTTATAGCTTGGATATTTTTGAGGATAAATCTTTTCTAATGTGTATCAGATACACATTGATTATTTTGTATCTGTTATGATTTTATCTTCTGGTATGTATTGTATATGAAGGTATATCTAAAACTAAGAGAAAGGTACAAGTAGGTTGTAATTTCATCTATTCTACCGCTATACATATGCATTGGTTAAAAGGTATAAATACTACAAAAAACATAATCGCTTTAATTTATTTTACAACTGATTTGGTGTTATTTGGTAAATCAATATTGATTGTATTTTTCAAACTAACTGTTGCATTCGTTTGTCAGTGACGAAGCTGTTGCTGCATTTGTAGAAGCATCGGGAGGGTTATTAAGTGTGCTGCATTTGGTAAATCTCCCACACTTTACATGACTTCATAGTGTATGTTAGATATTTTGTTTACAATGTTACCTGCAGTTTGTTTTTCATTGGGTATTAGTTTTTGGTTTACAATGTTACCTGCAGTTTGTTTGCAGATCAGTTTTAAACTTAGTTGCAAACTGCAAATCAATTGCAAAACTACTCAGTTTTGCAACTGAGTACAAATATTAGCATTATGATATGAACTGCTGCAGCTCTTTTATTGCAATGTTTACTATTTGGATGAACTGTTCTTATCCTCGCTTCCACTTATTGTGTGTAAAAAAAAGAGGACTAAAAATATATTATATTCACGTTAGACAAAATGTTGCCATAATAACATAATGCATGAATGCTGATTTATACTTTAGTCATAGACAGTTCTATGATAATGTGTATCATGGATGAGAAATCTTTAATTCAAAAAGAGATCTATAAAAAATTAAACATTTTATAACATCCAAATCGTTGTGTTTGTACCGAGTACAAACTATGTCTGCAATCTGCATTAGTGCAACACAGTTGGCACTCAGTGCAAAATGACATGCCAGTTTGCGTAGAGTGCAAATTGTGTTTGCACTCAGTGTATATTCGGAGCAAACTGTACAAGTTTGCACTAGGCAGTTTGCAGTCAGTGCAAACTGTGGAAGTTTGCACTCACAAAACTGAGTGCAAACTGTGTTCGCATTTCACTGCAAACTGTTTGACCGTTCCGTGGGAAATGTTTGTAGCACATTGTAATATATAAGTAAACGGTGTTTTGATTGTTCTTCTTGGATACATGGTTATTCAAAATTTGGTACTCTAACTAATGGACAAAATCGATAACAAAGTGAGTAAAATTGTGATATTGATCATAAAAAATATGTATATTTTGTGACAAAAACAAATGTCTAAATGACATGTTTTTGTACTTAGTGCTCACTAGCGGAAAAACAATGTTGTTGCCTGTTACTTGTTATAACTGAACCACGATTTATATTCGTTTGCAACAGCAACTGTAAATAAAAGGTATAAAAGGGATGTTGTTACTGTATAAATTTAGCTCTCTACTAAGCTAAGGTACATTAGTATTTGGCCGGCTGTTCTGCTAGTTCTTCACTTATTTTATTTTAGTATTTGCCTTCCTTAATTTCTTTTGAATAGAACTTTCTCGATTGAAAAGTTCTAGCATAACAAATGCTTTTGTTAAAAATAGCTATTAATGTTCATTAATTTAATTTGTTACAGGTGATCCTACAGTGGACAAATTTGAAGGAACACATCTGGCTTTTGTGGCTGCCGGACCGAACCCATTTGATGTCATAACAAATGCAGTAAAGTGAGCATCGTTTACCTTTTTATTCATTCATGTTTATGTTGTTTAAGATAAGTTAGGATCTTCCCATACAAGACATGGGTGGATTGTTATACATGGAAAATGTTTTCTCTCCCAAAGCGCATAGTTTTGAATGAAATTTTTTTATAAGGATACATGAAAATTACCTATGCAGGTTGTTATCAGTTGCACTGATCAAAAATCATTATATTTTGATAAACTGATGATGCTTTTTATGTAGAAATTACTTAAAAGAATTTTTGATAAATTATGTGCTTGTTGTGATTATATTTCCAAATTGTGACTATTATGTACAATGAAGATTATCCGTGCAAGTTGTGATTATTTGTGCATATCAGAAATCAATTTATTTTTTTATATTCAGAAATTACTTATAATAAATCTTGAGGTGCTATGCTGCTCCAATTGCAACAAGATTTTATAGGGGATAAAGATGACTGTTTGGGTGTCCAGCGGAACCTGTTCTTTAGTTACATTTTTCTTTGGGTTCTATTCAGAGTTCTTACCTCAAAACCAATATTTCTGCAAAATAGTTTCATTATGAGATGTCGATCTATATATTCATATACTTCTTATTCTTATTTTAACAACTTGTTTCTATGTATTTTGAACTGTACAGGACAGTAGAGAGACACTTGGAAACATTTTCCCATCGAGAGAAGAAGGTTCTTTTGTTTTTTCTTTTTTCTTGTGTGGTCATTTTCTTCTTTCAAAAGGCAAATATGCCCAAGTATACATGAAATGCTATAAAGTGTTCCTTGCCTCATTTTTAAAATACGGATTATAGATAAAATACTCAATTAAATTTTTATGACAGATGCCAGATGTGTTAAACTGGTTTGGTTGGTGTACATGGGATGCATTTTATACTAATGTCACTGCAGGCTGTGTTATAAGTGGATTAGAAAGGTGCTTTGTTATTCACTTTAAGAACTACTTTTTACAGATGTAGTCATCGAATAAGAATCATTAATCATTTGTTTATTCTTTCAGCTTAGAAAAAGGTGGGATTCCTCCTAAATTTGTTATTATCGACGACGGATGGCAATATGTGAGTATGGACCCAGCTGGAGTTGCTAATGATGCTGATAATTCTGCAAAGTATTTTTTTTAGTTTGAAATAATTACTTTTTTACTTGTTGATAATTGTTTTGCATTTTTTTATTCATTGTTTTTCCGTTATAGAATATTGAAGTTTGAATTTTTCTTTAATTTTAGCTTTGCAAATCAACTAACAAATCTCAAAGAAAACCACAAGTTTCAGAAAGATGGACAAGAAGGACACCGTGAAGAAGATCCATCCAAGGGCATTTCTCACATTGTTAAAGAGATCAAGGAAAAGCATAATATCAAGTAAATCTTTTTCACCTTTACAGTATTCTTGGGGCTTATGTCGAAATGATAGCTTGATCGATTTAGCAATCTAAGGTAACTTAGAATAGGTGATGTGCATAAAGATTAGAAGATACAACTTAAAAGAAAAGTATATCGATACCATTATTTCAAAAACTTACTGAATAATTTCGAATATGAAGACGTATTTGAAGTTCAAAAATAACAATTAGAGATACAAACAGTATTATTATTTTATTAATTCCTACTTTTTTTTGGACTGCCTACAGATGTGTTCATCTTTTAGTTCTTTAGGTCACCCAATGTTTCATCTTTTGTTATTTTGTTTGATTTTGTAAAACATCATTTGAACCTTTTTGCATTATACTCAAACATTTGTTTGAAAATTTGATTGGGCTTCTTATGCTAATTATAGTCAATATGATGACAATGCACATTTGATTGGACTTCTTATGCTCATTTGTTTCACACTGGCCTTATGATCATGCATTAACACAAATTTTTACATTTTATATTTGAAGTTGAACATGATATAACTAACTCAGAACAGCTTCCAAGTTTAGGTTATAATGAATCAAACCAAGCAAGCAATGCATACGATCATTCATCAGTTAAGTTTCCCATGTATTCTCAATTCCCTAAGGCTGCTTTGCTTGAAATATACCAGGTTCTTCATGAATAGAGGGTGTTAGTAGTGGGGGGATTGATGAGTTTTAGAAGATGCAGGTTGGAAGATATTGGTTGCAGTGGGTATTGTAGGCGATGGTTTTTGAAGGCAATGGGTTGTTTGTGGAGGTGTGGTAGGAGTATGCGACTGTAGCAATGGTTATAGTGCAGTTTATAAAGGAGTTATGAAGTGATGCAGTGGCAGTTTTGAATTCGTTTGGTTGAGCAGTGGTGGATGGTTTATTTTGCAATCCGGCTGTTTGTGGAGGTGGAGAGGCAGTGGGAGAAACAGTTGCTGTTGGAGAAGTGGTTTTGTATGGAGTTGAAGGTTTGGAGAATGGAAGTTGTAGGTGATGTGGTATAGGAACAAAGGTGATGCAGGGAAGTGAGGTTGAGGGTGAGCAGAAGAAGGTAGCTTAGGTGCTCCACTAAATGGAATAATGGGATGTGGTATTAGTAAGTTACTGAACACTATGTAGTTATATTCTGAAACTGTGTTTTAAAGTTTGTTATATATACTATGCTTGTATGCTATAATTTGTGGTGTTGGTATGAAGTATCCTTTGTGGTGTTTGAATGAAACATAAATGTTTGGTGTTGTTCTAATTATTGATCGTATGTTTTCTTAATTTTAATACTATATGTTTTTTGTATAGATTGTTTGTAGCTGTAATAAAATATTGGTGCTATATAGTTTGTTTGATACTGTTTTAGTTATCACGGTTATAAGTGTTAGAAAATAACCTTTCGTAATGGTTATAACTGTGATATAATTTGCATTTGTCACGGTTATAAGTGTTAGAGTTTCTTTTTTGGTAACGGTTATAAATGTTAGAAACCATTGTTCTGTCACGGTTATAAGTGTGAGAAATTACTATTTTATCACGGTTATAACCATGAGTAAATACTATTATGTCACAGTTATAAGTGTGAGAAATTATTATTTTGTCACGGTTATAAGTGTGAGCAAAAGTGTGACTGAATTTGCCCACGGTACCTATTTTCACGGTTATAACCGTGACAAATTAGTTTTGTCACGCTTATAACCGTGAGCAAATTGCCTTTCTGGTGTTGTGATATCCACCACGTCACACCAAATTTCATCCTTATACTTCTTTCCAATGGAAAAAGTTACACAAGCTCTTCGACCAACCTTCACTTCCCCACCTTTCCTCAGCCAAGCCAATTTGTAGGGTTTGGGATGCTTCTCTGTCTTTAACGCCAACTTCTTTACAGCTTCTGTAGAGATGATGTTATCACAACTCACTGCATCGATAACAAACTTACAAACTTTTCCCAAAATAGTGCATGTCGAAAAATATTACTCCTCAACCAACTAGTTTCCTCTTCCTGCTTTGGCGTCAAGCAAGATCTCCTCATCATTAAAGAATATCCCTCGTCTCCCGTCAATAATTCTTCTTCCTCCTCAACCTGTGGTGAATTGGAACATTCTACTTCTGCATTCTCATCCTCAACCTCAGCAACCATCGCTCGCTTCTTAGGCTTTGGGCATTCATTGCTCTTATGACCAAACTCCTGACAGTTATAACACTTGAAATTGTTGTTGACCTTGGTCTTAGCAGCTTCATTGACAACCGGTTTACTAACAGCCTTGGAAACATTAGTATTGTTACTAGCCCCCTTCACCTGATTGCTCGAACTTGTAAACGCACCACCTCCTCTTCTACCTTGCTTCTCCCAAGCTAGAGCCTTCTGGTGTGCTTCAGCAACGGATCTCGGATCAAACATATTTACCATATCCTGAATTTGCATTCTCAATCCTCCAACAAATCTGGATGTCAACTGTTCCTCCGTTTCCATGATATCGTTTCTAGTAATCAGTTGATAAAACTCATCTGCATAATCATTTACCGACTTTGTCCCTTGTCTCAAATTCTGTAAGCGCTGATACATAAGAGACTGATAATTATAAGGCAAGAAAGTAGCCTTCATCAACTTCTTCATCTTTTCCCATGAAACAATCTTCGACTTTCCCGTGTAATTTTAGTTTGTTGCCACCATGCCATAGCTCTTCCCCTCAATCGTGTAGCAACCAACTTAACTCTACGATGCTCGGGTACTTCCTTGAAGTCAAAATTTTCTTCAACATTTGATAACCAATCCAGAAACTCTTCTGCTAGCATTCCCCCTTTGAATTCTGGAATCTCTGTTTTCATCCCCGACTCTCATCGACGATCATCTTTGGAATCTCTATTTCGGTTTCGCCCTTGGCCACGGTTTCGACAAGAGCTACTACCACCATCACTGGATTCCTCCAAATCTGACGTATGTCGATGTCGATTCTGACCATCAACATTTCTGCTACCACGCACGTCTCTTTCTCCCGAAACTGACGGTTCTCTTCTTTCCCGATCCGATGGTGGTGACATTCTTCTCCTCTCGGAATTTGACGGCGAAATTCTATGTCCACCTTGATTTGAACCTGGCGATGCTCTTTGTCGAGTTTGATTCATATCCATCATGAGCCTTTCCAATCTACCAATTCCCTCATCAAACTTCTCATTGAATTTATCACTAATTCGTTGCTCCATTTGTTCAGCATCTTCACTTCGATACACATCTGCAACATTTTGATGACGATTAACTCTCCTTGGAGGCATTGTCAAATCTTCAACAAATCCAAACACACACTTCGCTTCGATTAAAAAAATCTCTGTTTTGATTCGAGATTGAGTTTTGATTCGAGATTTATAAACTCCCAACTTGTTTGAAATTTCACGGACACCCAACGAACTTGGAAAAATTCGTCTCCTTGCTCTTATACCAAATGACGCAGCACGGAAGTAGATCTGAACCAGCGGTCAAATCTATCCCGGATCTAATCATGAATTGTGGAAATACGAATCGATGAAACAAGATAAATTGATGAATTGATGATACCCAAATGCCCAAATCCATTGATCTCTCGAGATACCGGATTCTAGCTATCTTCAACACGTTGATCGCGCACGATACCGTGTTAGGAGATCTACGATTCTTCGACGTTGATCTCGCGCACGAGATTCCGTGAATCGGCTTTAACTTCGTTGATTCGAGCGCACTCGAATATCCGGAGATGGAGAAAGGAGATCACACTCAACTTCCAATTTTAAAAGAGGCACAAAGCTCTCAACAAATTTTATTCAAAAATCAACTCCCTTTACAAATGACAACACATACTCGACTTAACATATGCGACATAACAACACATTACAACACAAACGACCTAACAAACAAACGACATAACAACAAACGAGTTACACATCATACGACTTAACAAAACAATGCGACTTTAGAAGCTTGCGGTATAGTGAGAGCGACCTAAGAAATGCGGCATAGCGACTTAAGAAACAAGGCATTAGAAAACAACGACCTAGTACTTCGCGACATAAGGATTTGGCAACGACATAAGAAGCAGCGACATAACTGAAGCGACATAAGGAGCTTCGCGACCTAACTGGAGCGACATAAGGAATCTCGCGACCTATTGGATTCTCGTTCGCGACTTAAGGATGCTCGCGAGCTACTGGATTCTCATTCGCGACTTAAGGAATCTCGCAACCTACTGGATTCTCGTTCGCGACTTAAGGAATCTCGCGACCTACTAGATTTCGCGACGTAGGAAGCTCGCAACCTACTGGAGGGATTCGCGACACTGGAGCGACATAAGGAATTCTGGATTTGCTCGCGTCGTTCGCGACCTAGGGTTTCGCGACTTAACAATGTCGTTCGCGAGGTATGCGCTGCATCAATATATATATGTATGTACATACATATATATATATATGTATGTACATACATATATATATATATGTATGTACATACATATATATATATATGTATGTATGTATGTATGTATATAACATATATGTACATATATATGAGCAGCGTTCAATAGTACCTCTATTTTGCAGCACTCCTCCTTGCCCCCTTATTTCCACCATACATCCGCATTTAAATAATAGAGTTAGTGGAAGGTGAGAGAAAGTACTGTTATTTAAATGAGGATGTGTGGTGGAAATCAAAGAGCGGGGGGATGCTGCAAAATGGGTGCTGTAGAGCGGTGTGTGTGTGTGTTTATGCACGAATTAAATGCACATAAGCAACTTAAGCAATATGAACCACAAGAATTCATATGATGCCATTAGGGTTGACAAAAGGATAATTTTGAATGTAGATAATGCAATATCCGTACTCGAATCTGAAATTATTTTTGAATATTAGATATTTACATCCACAGACACAGATAAAATTGGATAATTATCATATCTGCTAACGATCAATAAGTTAAGAAATACAAGTTGAAAATTTTGATTTAACATAAAGGTATGGAAAATCAATAAATATAGTGGTAATAAATAGTTTTGAACAATAAATATGTATTAAATGCATATAATATAAATATTTAACTTAAAAAACAATAAATGCATATGTTTCATTGTACTAAAGTATACATAACATTAACTATAATTTTGAAAAAACAGGAAGGATAATTTTCAGATGCGGAGTCTTCGTGTCGACATCCATATCTATTTTTTGGATATCGGATACTTATTTGCTTTCCGTATATTGATATGGATGGATTTTAGATTTTTCGAGTATCCATTGACAGACTTAGATGCCATTTTTTAATGAATGATGATGATATCCCCACCATCTCCCTACAAAATATGAAAATAAAATAAAATATAATCGTGTTAAAAAAACATTGAGCAGCAGTACACAAAGAAACACAATGTTGTTATAGTTATATTCTACTTCGACTCCGGTCTCAGTACACATTGAGCAGCACCTTATGTCTTCCGGCAACTGCCTTAACTCCTCCAGTCTCATTCTTCACACAAGGCAAACAAGCTCGCCCATTCCTGATTAGAGCTCCGACTCCGCATCTTACTGCTTCGTCCAGAATACATCACATTCTCCCGCATCTCGTCGAGCAATATCCATGTCAGGCTGTGCATTCCTCTCTTGTTGCACACTCAACTTAAATTGGAAAATCTCTTTCATTGGCTGATTTTGGCAATACAATTATTGTAATTATTCTTTTGTTTGTTTTGTTTATTACTTGTTTTGTTGATCATCAAAGTGATAATCTCGCTTAATTGTAATAGCCAGGCTATGTATACTCAAATATTACATTAATACACAAGGCCATGTTTTCAATCCTTAAAAGGTATTTTCTATCAAATCCAATGAAATGGGCAATAAGTATAACTCTATTACTGACTAATTTGGAAATATCTGATTACCGAGAACAAAATAATTGAGATTAGTTATGTGTCACTCCAATGCTTCAATGACAAACACATATATATGTAATGTAAGGTGACTGAAGATCTTCAAAACTACATTTTATTATTATGCATGGTGATATAGATTGAAAAACGTGACTATACCACTTTTACAAGATGAAGATGAACAAGTTGATCAACATTACACAATAAGAAGCATCCAAGATAGCATAATAAAACTGAATTGTAAATTGAACTAAATAGCAGCAGTTTATAGAAGTGCATCATCACAAATGTGGTGAACAATAGCAAGGGTTGCAAGAAATGATCACAGCCGAAAAATGGACAACACTTCATGCAATGTACAATGCAAGGCTCACTTCTCTGTACTTCATGTGCCTCTAATAAAATGGGATTTGGGATTTACAGTAGTAATAAAAGCATCATAAGCATTATTAAAGAAGAAGAATGAACAAAACAAATCACACTATTAATCCAACAAAAGACAAACATTTCACATGAAATTTTGTAGGAACTTAAAATCGGAATACTTGGTGGCTCAACTAGCTACAGTCATACATAGACTTCCATTATAAAATAATAATGAGAGATGGTTCGGTGAAGCTCCAAGTTTCTCCATGGTAGCATAACTGGACAAATTACAACAAGATATGTTTAAAATTATATGTAAAAAAAAAGAGTAATTGATGATCTTAGCATCACATAAAATGATGCATGAATCAAAGTGGTCTAATGAATTAATCTTCCACTTTTCCTACAACAATTTGAATCAAAGATTGAACACATCTATATTACAACAGCATCTCATTTGATTCAATGGATCGGGCTGCTGTCGTGTTCCATAATAGATTTGATTTTGCTGTAGGGTTTTAGCAGAAAAAATACGACGTATAGTAAAAATCTAAGAAGAAAGAAAGAAACGTAATACTGATTTTTTTTTTTTTTAATAATTTGAAAGGTCAAAAAAGCAATTTTTTTTTTGGGTGGACCAAGAGACTAAAAAGGTGCATGCATGTAAAACTTGCAATTTACTAAATAGAACGAGTCACTATAGAAAAACAACTATATTATTGGAACCAAAAGTTGTTATCCACAGTGAGCCAACTCAGTTGCTGTGTTCGTTAGGTTTAAAGTAAAAAATGGTTGACTATTAGTATATAGGCGACTAATATCATATATATTATTAGGGAACGACATATTTTATTATGAGGTAGATGTGAAAAATAGTGCTTTGTGAATAAACCATCTCCAGGTCTTTGGATCAGAATATATTTATTACCAACCTCGTTATAACTTTAATAAAAGCGTAAAAGACAATGTCAATTATCTTCATCTCCAAGAAAACACCACTCTGACATCAATTACATGTATAAATTAAGCCTTTTAATTAAGAGTCAATGATTACATAAATCTGATATCATACATTATAGCGTAAGATTATTATTCTGCAAACTGTTATAAACGATCACATACATAGCAAAAGATATCTTTCTAACGCTATTAATAGAAGGTGGTGAAGAAGCACACAGATAAAGGGCGTGGAGTCCTGATGGCACTGGGCTCCCACAAAGCCCATAATTCCAGGCACTCGTAGGATGGTTCATCTCATCAAGTCTAGGAGCACATGTACCTGTCACAGAATCCTCCAGCATTGAACTTGAAGAATACAGCCTATGCATATAATAGCGTGTGGTGCATCCCTCCTTCCATAATCACTTACATTGTTAACATTATTAACAACTCTAGTTATAGCACTGCTTCTTTTATAGTTCGTTTGGATCAACCTATATAAAAAAAATTTTGTCTTTTGAAAGCCAAATCCAATTCATTTTGGCTTTCAAAAAATCAAAAAAGGTCGATCCAAACGAGCTATTAACTAGGTGGACTTAGGGAAGGCTTCTTAGGAAATAGTAGGGGTGGACGCAGACCGGTTTGGTGCGGTTTGAAGCCCAAACTTATTTAAACGGTTCGGTTTCAATTCGGTTTAATATAATATGGTCTTATTTTGGTCCGGTTCGATTTGAACCCATATTAGATATGACATAAGAGTATTACTTCCATCAACAATCAATTTACGAAGGCAACTGTGTGATGCTTTTATACTTAAATGTTAAAACACACAATGTTATACAGAAATGAAAGATTGGTTTTTAATTGTATAAATTTCAATTTGACAGTTAGCTACATGTGAGAATTTTTTAGTATATTAATCAATCATCAACGTTAATTAATGCATAATCATTAAGTAATAAGACTAGAGCAAGATTATAATTAACATTTATCCAAAAATGAGATGAAAATTTTCATATTAAAACTACAACTTCTTTTTATGACAACGATTATTATTAATTTAAACTGAAAATAAAATATACATCGTTAGAATATAAAATAAGATAGGAGTTGCTTAAATTTTTATCCTAAGATTACTAGTGTAAATATTCGATTCGGTTTAATATGGTCAGCTCAATCGCTCAAACCGCAACTGAACCATATTGATGAGGGTCGGTCTGGTTTGAGATGTTTGCTTTAGTTAGAAAATTCGATGCGGGTTTCCGTACCGTTTTTGCGGTTCGGTACGGGTGGCTTCCGTATAGCGGTGCGGTTTATGCTCGTCCCTAGGAAATAGCATATGGATTCATATCCTCTATAATCTTAGCCCTTACGTGTGGTACATCCATAGAAACATTGGATTTAAAAGAAACGGTGGATGGATCTATTGCCTCTTAAAGGGTACTTTAAATGATTGTTATTATAATTTTTTTTTTCTTTTTTTTGGGTGGAAAGTTATTAAACAAATATATTGGAGCCGGGTTATTGTTAGATTCGGCCCATAATTCGAACAAGTAATGGGCTGGCAAGGAATTTAATTTGATTTATTTACTGCTGTTGAAGAAGCGACATAAAAAAGAATAAGAAAGAAATAGTAGTTGGTGAATGTAGAATGCACTGGTGGTAAAAAGAAGCCAAAATTAGAAGAGACAGACATCAATCAATCAGTCAGTGCACATCATATCAATCAAATCCCTGTTTCTCTGGTAAAAGACTGTGTGTACTAAGCTCTAGGTTCACTTTCTATGCCATGTCCACTGAATTTCTTTACAATTTTCATATGCAACCTGACCACATCTTAAACGGTTCCTTTTGATTTTGTATTTTGCAGGATAGTTCATCACTTAACCCATCAAACTCATTTTCATGCCTTAATCCGGCTCAAAGAAATGTAGTCTCAAAGTCTTGGAAATATACAAGGCACCTCATTCTACGCTCATGCGTTTTCCGATGCTACGCGGTTCTAAATTAAATAAAACTCCGAAAATGTTTAGTCTACACTGTGAACGTCAAATCCATCGGATATTAACCGCTAAAACACTAAAACACTTAGTTTGACGGTTGATTAGGAATATGATTTTGAAAATGTTAGAATACTTCAAATTAAGTCAAATTTTACAGAGATGGCCTTGAGTTATGTAAGAATATATATATATATATATATATATATATATATTATTTGATTTCGAATGATGTAGGTCGAAAAATAAAAGAACTGTAAATGAGGTGTAGAAAAACTCTCTCTCTCTCCATATACTTATATGCGAGCCTGCGTGCGTGTATATGTGTGTGTATAAGAGTTGCATATGAGGTGTAGCAAAACCCTCCCTCTCTTCCCATACAAACACACATGTATGTGTGTGTATTTCAAAGATATTTACTTCATATAATTCTATTTGGCGGAAAATAGGATTCGCTCCATATTTTGAAGTACGTGAAAATGTCTTCTAAAAACATATTTTAAATTAAACCTCTAATTTTATTTTCAATTAATTTATTTTTTTTTTCTCTTTTCGGAAATTAAATTTGAACTTTAATCGTATGTTTCTACGATAGAAACTATTTTCTGTCAATTTTTTTAAAACGTGTAACTATTTCTTTGTGCAAATATGTGCAGATTTTTTTTCAAATATTTATCGTCAATGAACTTCAAATATTTACAAATTTTTCTGCACATATACTAAAACTTAAAAACATGAGTTTTCTTTAAACTTTTTTTTAAAAAAGGAACGACGGCGTATTTTAAAATTTAAAAAGGGTGTTTTACAAAAGTTCCATCCTACTAAAGTTGAATATTAACTTAATATACGAAGGAAAAAAATATAAATCAACTTTAGTTTTTTCCTTGATGAAAAAGTGACCCTCTAACTATTGAGGAGAGCACTCAATATTATTTTTAATTATGTAAATCAAAAGGCAAACTACAGGCCTAGTAGGTGGCAAATCAAAATTTAATTTACTGACAAGCACCATTGTCCCAGTGGTTAAGTGATTTGGTTTTGGAACGAGAGGTCACAAGTTCGAAACTTGCGTAGCGTGATTCGAACGTTTATTGACATGCGATATGTTGTCACAGTGATTTGTTGTATATAAAGTACCATTTCAAAAAAAAAAATTACTAACTAATAGAACAAAAGCTAGCTTTTATTTTATAACTGAAAATTATTATTACAAATATTCCTAAAATTTTAATTCTAATAATTTTGGCATCAAATATGACCAAAGACCCCAGAACAAAGATGTGGTATAGGCTAGGATCCTATATGTGGTCCTAATGCTTGTTTCTAGTTGGTAAGATTTACGTTCATCAAATATGTTAAGTTCTTACTTTAATTCAGATCACGAGTCATATAATATATACTACAAAGCATAAAATAAAGTGTACAAAAAATAAATGGCATACGAAATTTGTATAATGGTTCGACAACCTCTAGACTACGTAAACGTTATATATTTTATAATATTCTTCGGTTTACAGTTGTTATAACACGTGCTAGATCTCTCTGGATCAGTTATAACAATTGTCGGTTATTAGTTGTGATTTGCAAAGCTCAGATGTTGCAGATCTTGAGGTTGGTCCACCACAACTCGATGTTGGATTGGATTAGATTAAGATGATTCCTTAATGTTCAAAAGTGTTCTAGAGTTTTGATTTGGTTGATTCGGTTCGGTAGTTTCTTGTGCTCCAAACTTATTCCCCATTGTTGTTCATCTATGAGGTATTTTTAGGTGCAAGGTTCCTATAAAAGAAGCACTTTCCATGTATGACCAATTATGTTCACTAGAGATTCAATGCAATAGAGATTTGGTTCGATAGAGATTCAACTCAGTAAGCACATTATTAGACAGTTTTCCCTATTCAACACTTATTCTTTATCAGACTGTTACTGCTCCTTTCTAGTTCGATCTTCTTGTTGCTATGGCTTCTACATTTCAAATCGGAATTGGGTGCAACTTGGACCAATAGCATTATATCATCGAGCAGAATAGTTCAGTGCCTGTGGATGTTCCTCTTGAGTGACGTGGCCAGTAGCTCTCTAAAGTACGGCCAAAATCGGTTAGGTAGATGATAGATTTTAAGATAAGCATATCTTTTAATTTTTAGTTTTGATTGAGAAGCAGTTTTGACCAAGGCATATTCCGACTTAAGCGTATTTTCCAACTGGTTTGGTTCTATTCTGGGATTGTACCAAATTTTCTCTTAACACCTTGCTCCAAAATGTACGCTTTGTGAGTATGAATGTGCTTTGTTCGAGTTCCAATCATTGTGGGGGGAATGGTGCAGTTGAGGTAAATTACATAATGCTCGGGTGCAACCTTTCTTCTAGCCTTTAAATAAAGAGGTCTATCTGACCTAGGTCTTTTCTTCCACTTAGGTGTGTGTCGCATATTCAAGTGGGATGGTGTTATTACGCCTCGAGCATTTCAATCAAATGTCAATCAAGATTTATTCGTAAAATTTAGTCATAACTTTATGTTGTGGTTATTATAATATATAAGGAACTCAATCTTGGGGTATCATACTTCATGTTTAGATCAAGTTGACCTTAGTGCTTTTTTGGTAAATTATACTTCATAGCCTCCAATAGAGTTAGGTCCTATCTCCGGGACTAGTTAGGGTTATACTCCACTGTCTCCGGGGGATTAGAGCCTAGGGAGTAGAGCCTAGCCTCTGAGGCTAAACAACTAGATACTTTGGTATCTTTGGTGAATTTATACCTTGTCTCTATGGTTAACCAAAAATATACTCAATTGTCTCTGATAGAGTTGAGCCTTATCTCTGAGGCTAGAAAGTTTATACTTCTCTATCTCTGGTAGAATTTGATTAGTTTGTACTCCACTGTCTCTGTCAAAATAGAATAAGTTCATACTCCGCTATCTCTGGCAGAGTGGAATGAGCTTATAATCTATTGTCATTGGGTAGAGTTAATTGAGTTTACACTCCGCTATGATAGAGTTGTCTGGGTTTATACTCCACTGTCTCTAGTAGAGTAATTCGGTTTATACTCCATTGACTCTTATAGAGTTGAAGAATAACTAGTAAGTCATTTCAAGCATTTGATAGTGAAAGAGGTAATAGAGTTAGGGGTATGCCTTAGGGGAAATTATGTATTTTGTTACATATATCTAACTCTGTGACAATCTTGTTCAAAATAAAAGGTGTTTTGCTTTCTACCGTATACTTGTTATATAGTGATATAAATAGTGACGTAATTAATTTAAAGTATATAGATGGAAAACACTAAAATGATATGTTATGTAATAGTAATTACAAAGTGTTGTAATCATGAGAATTTTATCACAATGAAAATAACATATTATTTTAAATATCCCTAGTCAAGATGATTCGAGAAAGGATATCGATTCATCCTTTGAGACTAGAGTACGTAATGCTCTCCAAATATTGGGCGGTGTATTTCTAATGACTGTTGAGGACACCAAAGGGTTACGTATTTGTAGTTATTGGATAACTATGGAATAAATCACTTGAGAGTTCTATGTTAGTTAATATAACCAAGGTTAAATAGATAATCATGAAGTGATGATGTTACACGATTCGTTCCAATGGAGAATACCGTGAAACGTCAATGTGGACACTCCACTTTGATTATAGTTAAATTATGCCATGACATCCATCGAACGACTATAGTTGGGGTCTGAGTTGAAGCGTTGGAAGTGAAAAACTATTCAATAGAGAATTCGACTTCTTGGTCATATAGGATTAGTATCATGGTCAAATGCAGTCAACTCAAAATTAAAGTCTCATGCTAAAGCAGTAAGGCTAATAATATTTGTCATTATTGAACCAAGAATTTTGTGTTCAGAATTACAAAGATGAATGTGCATGGTGTTGGAATTTTGACAAAAAACTAAATTCCATAAATCCTAATGTGATATAGTTTTGACGAAGAGAATTTGTGTAAATATTCTTTACTACCAGGTACCACTTATAATAGTAAAAATTGATTTTTACCAAAAAGACATGTAAGCAATAAATTCAGCCAAAATGTTAAACCACTAGCTAAGGTGACGTATGAATGTTAGTATTTGAATTGTTCAATATTAATTGTTGATAAAATTTACACCTTTGAGTTGCATAACCGTAATTATGAATTCTCCGAAAAACCACACGATTTAATTAATTTATAAAATATTATAAATTAATGGAACTAAATAATATTTGAGAAATATTAATTATTATTTAATTTATCTGATGTTTAGTAATTGTATGTAATTATTTGAATGCACTATAAAAGTTCTATTTGTGTGCCTCGATATATGATATAGGTGTATTTTTAAAATGGGTTTAAATAAAATATAGTTGCATAAAGGAACTTATAGAAATCTTATGCCATTTGATGGCAAGTAATTTTGACCTTACCATGTAAAGAGAGAGGAGTTGAGAGAGAAAGAATTGAGATAATTAATTAGGGAAGTTTTAATTAAAAGAATGGGAAGAGTTTCATTCTTTCAATTATAACATGCCCACTAATTCATTTCCTGTAAAGATTCATTCTTCCTAACAAAATCAATTTCCTTTCTCTTGCACACTTCATCCCTTGTAATAGCTAAAAATTCGCGACTTCATAAAAAAATGCCCCAAACATTTCAAGCATCAAATAAATAAATACAATGGTACTTCTTCAGATTGTTGTAATTTCTGAAGATGATTCAGTTGGATCTAGGAGTCTTCATACATTAAAGGTGTGTTTCTTAGGCTATTCCTTATGGTAATTATCTAACTTTAATTTTAGTTATCATCGGATCCTTTTAATACAGATTAAATCGCTTATATTTTTACAACAATTTTATATAAGCAAATGTTATCACCTACAAATATTGGAATCTACAAACACACACACACACCCCCCTATTGAATCTTTTATAGGCTTAAATATTATTATTGAAGTTTAGTATCAGAAAAAAATATTTCATGGTTGAAATAATTCAATATGTGTGTGTAAATATATTAAATGTTGTTAACTTTGTAACTATATGTAAATTTCAGACCTGTGTATTTTAAGTGGTTTACCTATGTTAATATAGTAACAAAATTATTTTGGACTACTCTTTTATTTTTACAAAACTATGTATATATATTCGTTTTGCATATTCACAGTATCTTCAACTATTTCATAGTTCCTAGTTTGATTCTAAAATTATTTACTTTAGGAAAATTAGATATTATAGTTTTTAAATTTGATTCTAGTTAACAGACTTAGTCAAATTTATTCAGAAACTTTGAATTGTTTATTTCATTTAATAAATTAATTAATTTTGATACAAACACACATAGAAGTTTAAGATTTTTGAATGCAAGATAAAGAAAGATTAAATGAAGGCTAATAGTTTTCCATCTATTCATCTCCTTAATTTCCACATACATATCTTTTAACTTTTTCTTCTAATAACCACTTACATGCATTATTACAAACCAAATTTGATTTCTTTTATTGATACAGTCAAGTATAATCAAATGTTTAAAGCATTTATTTTGTTTATTGCATAAGTTAATTTTGATATACATGCATGCATGCATACATGCATACATACATGAATAAACATTTGCATATATGTTTACAATAAAACTACACATACATATACTTAAATAAAAGTTCAAAATGTTTTGAAAATAAGCTAAAGAAAGGTTAAAAGAATGACAAAAGATTTCATTCATTATCTCTCATTAATTGTTTCAAAAATTACTTTTACTTATTATTTTATGGTCACTTAATTGCACCATTACCCATTCATAATTTATTTCCTTTCAATCAAATCTATTTAAGTGATTTATGTTATTTATTTCTTTTAATGCATAAGTAGCTATGACCTACACATATAAGTTTAAAATACTTTGGGACAGCCATTGCACATATAAATGGATAGTTTATACGTTATAGATGCAAATCCCGACATCTCTCTCTCTATATATATACATATATATATATACACACACACATATACATATATATATACACGCACATTACCTATGCACACCCTATGTTATGTTGCACTTGCACTACTTAGTATTCCCACATGAGTGTATTTGATACGCTCATTATAATAATATGCTTAGAATAAATAAAATTAAAACTTAATTTTAAACAATTTAAATAAAATAAGATCTTATTTACAACAAGTATTAAATTGGATCTAATGAACCTTTAGACTTCGTAGACTCAATAGATCCAAAATAGGAAAAACTTAAAATCTACCTATTTGACCCGCTTCCAACAAGCCTGGTTCCATCAATGGTATCAGAGCCAGATAGTTAGTCTATGCGCTCTAAATTAGTCATGTTAGGGCTAACCAATTAAGCTTACCAATGTAGTAGGGTGTCTAGAAAAGTAGTATCTAGGTTTGATTTGGATAATCAAGTACCATACCCTCCTTGGCTATCAGCCTGACTCGAAAAGTGATGTGAGCCCAAAGGTTGCCCTTAAAAGAAAAGGCCCAATTTGAATTGGACCTTGGGCTAATTTATAATTTTTTTGAAAATAAGAATGAAATTTAAAATTTAAAATTTAAAATTTAAAATTTAAATTTAAAATAAGAAATATATTATAAATGTAATGATCCACCTTTTCAACCCCTAAATGTCATCACTAATACATCAATGGTATCCTTGTGCCGAGCATCCAAGTGCTGGAAAGACAGATTGTTAGGGTAAAATAAAAAGAAAAAGAAAGAGAACAAGAAAGAATGAACATAATATTAGAATCTCACAGGAGAACGATAACTTGTAATATAAAAAGTACAAAATTATCACTCTAAGATACACATCATTTCAGAGTTACAATTCCAAATGCCATCATCAGCCTGGACAATTATAACAGCTTGTCCTTATAAATGTTGATATTTACATAATAGTAATGCAGCGCAAAAAAATACTATAGTAGGTGAAACATCTAGCTCGGGTCCTCGAGCTCTAACGAACATCCAACTAAAACTTGCCTTTCTTAGACTACTTGAAAGAGCACATGAGGAATTTAGGAAGAAAACAAAAACCACATGTCAGACCTAAGTTTGGTGTGAGAAACTCAAAAAATATGTGTACATCATATAACATCATCTTTTGAGACCGTCATAACGGTTATCCCCTCAAAGGAGCCAAACCATCTAATAATTACATATTGCGATATAATAGATAATGTCTAGGGTAGAGAATATAAATCAAAAAATAGCTGCTGGTGCTTACATTAATCACATCACAACAATATTGAAGTACAATCAAAACCACTAAGGTACGTTCGCAGAATGGATTTTCCGTGGAGATCTCTTCGATCAAGCCGAATCTGAACTCCATGCACAAAAATTAGAAACTACCTTCCGTGCATCGTATACCTCTAGAAAAATATACCATAAGGTAAATACAACTAGCCCATGCACGAACATTGGTATGAATCATGTGGAACATGGTATCATTAACTCTCGCATGCAACATCGATAAGCATACTCTAGATATAGAGTTGACATACCTTGTCGTGTGTTAGCAAAACCCCAGGTTGTGCATCCTACTCTGTCTTTAGCCATTTCCGATGTCAAGGTCACATTCGACATATCTCACATGAGTCTTCATCACTCGAACAAAACACAAGTCCCCAAATGGATTCCACCATCTCAAACAGATCTCGAATCTCCATATAGATTCCTGCACAAGTCCTCCGACGAATGCTAACGCTGACCTCTCCCTTGGACTTAACCTCAGGATAGACCATTCAACTCTATAACATTCCACTTCACAACCGATTCCAAAAATAGAACCCGTATATTAGTTTAGAAGTGGTATTTGATGAGTAAAACACTTACCAATCCCAGTCTCTTCAAAACTAAATCGATGAATTTCTGTTAAACTCAATTTTGGTTCTTTTAGAAGTAAACTAACAGTATATAAAGAGGAGTCCTCGGGGATCTCATATATATGTAAGCTCTTAAAGCTAGAGAAATTTCATACCAACGCTCCTTCCCTGGGGTTCTCAAATCATATGAAACCGTGAAGTTTTTAGGTACTTTCCAAGTTAATTTGGTCAAGTTCGATTGTCGACTAATCGACTGTCAAGTTCAAAATAGACAATCGCATATGGAAACCAAGTCTCGTAAACTTATCACATTTTTAAACTTTTCAACTTACACTATCCCTTAGTCAAGAGTGAAGCCATGTAAGTGAGAGTACCGGTTGCATCAAAGCCTTACCTAGACACTTCATTCTTAACTCTTACAAATAGAAAAGTCTACTTTGTCTGCTTTTAGTGCTAAGTACACGACTAAATACTTTCCATAAACGAGTAAGCACACAAAGCATGATCAAGTCATACAAAGCATGATTAAATCAAATAAACGACTTCTAATTCCTTTTTTATTTAATTAATTCTCTTATTAATTAAAACCTTTTTTATTAGTTTCTTTTATCTAATAAAACTTAGTTTACCGATTTCTACTATTCATTTGTTCTCTTATCAATACTTCAAAAAGTAGCCATATACTTATCTCAAATGGTATAAGTATATCACAAATCATTAACAAGATTTCTTGCTTTAAACCTCTACTTTTTCGATCTTTCTCAAAAGATTCTATACTTGTTATTACCTTTGAAATATCCATTTAAAAGGTTTAATTACATTCACAAATCTAATTCAAAAGGTTTAAGACAAATGTTACTTAAACATTGCCACTACAAACCCAAAATCACTTATACTTATCTTTAAAACGTTCTTTTCAAAGATCTATTTACATCGAGTATAATAAAAATTGGTTAAAGAAAAATATTGTTAACACATTGTCATAGCAAACCCAAAATCGTTTCATACTTGTCATTATCTTTAATACATTATTTTTGAAGATCTAAGTATACTTATTTACAAGATAATATACCTTTACATAACTTTAAAAAACCGTTTATTATGACATAAGTGTTATAGTTCAAAACTTTCTTTATTCATGTATAAAATACTTTATTTTGGAAGGAAACAGGTGTGTAGCGTGAGACTACACAGCCGATTATATATTAATATAAATAAGTGGTAGTCGACCAACAGGCCTAATCGATAGCCAAAAAATAAGTTTCGCGGACCAATCTGGTCCCTAGTTCAGCATACACAGAAAGAAATATATACAAAAAATAGCAGCATTGTGTAAATGTACCAAGCCAAAGTAAGAGCATTACTACTACCGACTATTAAGATGATGATCATACATATGGGTCAGAAAGGGGCCAGCAAGAAGAGACTTTCCATGTACTTTCCAATTAGTCAGCATGAGCATTGTCACTAGGAGGGAGACGCAGAGTGAAAGGCATCCTATGCGCTGATCCTGTCCAGAGCGTAAACAGGTAAGAGATTCAGTTACAGATTCCTTCAATACTGCATTTGGGCTTGTTGAAAACGTATGCATTTCTTTCTTTCCAGATGCACCAACTGTAAATGGCAATGAAGGAGTCGAGTTTTCTATCTGAAGGGTTGTACTGCCAGTAGTCAAAGAACGAGTGGAGGACAGGGATGTAGCCGATGAGATTAGCACTGGTCGTGGCCCAAATGTAGTAGGAGAAATCACAGGCAAAAAAGAGATGAGAAATGGATTCATCTTGCATAGAGCACAAGGCACAAAGAGGGTCTATAGGGATATTCATACGTCTAAGTCTATCTTTGGTGTTGATACGAGCATGGATGAGGCAGCATTGGAAAAAAGGATGCGGGGAGGGAGTCTGCATTTCCATACTCTTGCGAAAGGGAATGATCTGCCTGGGTGGTTAAGGAATGAGTAGCATGAGGCGACTGAAAAGCCTTTCTCAGGAGATAAGGTCCAGGTATAATGGTCTGTAGTGTTAGAGAGCTGGAGTGAAAGGAGCAGGTTAGTGGCTGAAGTGAGATCATTCAAGGTGTTAAGATCAAAGAGAGCTGGGGGGACACAAGCAGTCTGGGCCAAGGGTTGAAATCTCGCCAACTATTGAGTTATGGTGGGAGGTATGGGAAAATAGGTTTGAGAACGAGCGGGCGAGGGGTGTTTGATCATGCCATATGTATAAAATACTTAACTTTCTTTTTCCAAACTTATACATATAAATACTTTAGAAATACTTATAAATAGGTTTTAAATATCTATGTAAAATATTACTTAAAAATAACCTATTTAGAAATTTGATAAAACAACAAAAAGATGTTTTACATTTTACAGTACTTTACATTCAAAATTCATCAATAATTATTAAAACTATATTTAAACTTCTAATCTTCTTTTTCATACTCAAATAAATTTTATTAAAGCTTCCATAAAAATATTCCACAAAGAAAATAATTTAAAAACCATTTAAATCAAGAAAAACTAGCCAAAACATCGCATTTAAAACAAAATAATGCAGCAGCCCAGGAATGCTATAATAGGTCGAGGGTAGCCTTTATAAATGCTATCTAAAGTCCTAGGCAGAAAATCAACAAGAAAGCGCCCGTTCTTTGTGGTCAGTTTTCACCACAAACAAATAATTATAGACTTGAATTTTTACAGTAAGTACTACATTTAGGTACCTAAATAACATGAAAAGAAAATTTTAAGAATATCTCCTAATATAACTATAAAAATTCACGATAATATAATACATTTCAAAGTGTATTTATAACCACCTTTTTCCCTAAATATAGCCATTTTGTTTGACCACTTCTAAAATATTTTAAACTCCAATTTTTTTCCAATAATAATTATACATATAGTACTTAAATGTAAAGAAACCCCTAAGGATATCTTTCAAATTCATTACAAAAATTCCCAAAAACAAGGTATTTCAAAGTGCTCATATAGCGATAATCTTCTCGATATAACCTTTTGCAAGTTTTTTTCACAAGTTAATAAATGATTCAAACTTTAGTATTTTTCTTATAATAAGCAATCTTATAGTACTTATGAAAAATGCAAACAATCCCCTAGGATGTCTCTTAAAGTTGACTTTGGAAATCGACAAATCAAGGCATTTTCAAAGTGCATCCATAGCGACCTTTTCGCTTCTAACTTCCACAAATTCTATAACTTTCCAAACTATTTATTTACTGTCCCATACACCAAAATATATGTAGAGAACAACAAAAACAAGTTATTCTAAGTTACGTTCATAAATCTTTCATTTACATAAGTTAAAGTCAAGGGATATCAAAGTGCACTTATAGCGACTATTCTTGCTTTAAACACTTTCGAACATATTTCAATTCAACACACAATCGAAACAACCATTTAAACATCAATTCAAGGTCATGCCACATATTATAGAAGGTAATAGGAGTTATGTTAGATAATATAAAGCTGTCATTTTCTTTTAAAAGCAAGAGGGTCCAAAATTTATAACTTCAATTACTTAATGTCACTTTAACTTTTTATTTGCACATACACATATACACACACAATATATACATACAAGATAGATAACTCACCAAAATCCAAGCCTACAGCAAGCTTAAACACTCAAGAACAAAGAATAAGTTCCTACCATCACCCAAAAGCCTAAAGACACTACCTTTAGTTCACAATCACAAAAAAACTCCTCCCCCTCCATTCTAATGCTCATGGCCAAACCAAGATCCCTTATTTTCTTCAACTTTATTCTACTTTGACTTTAGATCCATGCTTCCTAAGGTGTTCTAAGGTGTTGGTGAAAGTTTGGTGGAGTTTGAAAGAGATTTGAACTAATTAGAGAAAGATTTGTGAAGAACAAAGTGAATTAGTGTTAATCCACTTCACCATTTTTATTCTTTTTGATACTTTCAAGCTTTAGGAGATAATAAGTGTATACACAAGCCTTAGCACCTCCTTTATATGGCCAACACCCTCCATGTGCCTTTCATGTTTTTTAACTTTACACCTCATTTTCCTTAACAAATTACCTTTTTACCCTTACACACAAAATATCTCCTATGACATCATGCATGCCATCATCATCACTTTATTTTTCATAAATGGAAAAATATTTTCATTTCATATTATTGATTTCTTAAGTTTTTTAGTGTATGTAAAATAATTTGAATAATTTCTGACGAGTAAAAAGATGTTTATCGATAAAACGATTTTCAGTCATATTATCGATATTTCTTTAAAGTATTTATTTTTGTAAACATTTTTCTAAAACAACTTTATCACCATTAGTTATTGCTTAAAAGGGGGTTAGCGAGGTTATTAAATCACTTTGATAACATTTAATCCAAGATTCAAAAATTTAAACAATTCAAATATCTGAATACAAAGTGTTCGAAATTCCAGGCCGTTACATTCTCCTCCCACTTAAAACATTTCGTCCTCTAAATTCCAACATGAGCAATCAAAGGAAATAATCACACATTAATGCTTAATAGTATTCAAAATTGCCAGCAAACATAGCCCGTGGTTTGCTCAAGTTCAAAAATTCTCTTATCGCACGAGGACGATATACAATCTACTAAGTGTACCTTGCACTCAACAGTCACAGGTTATTACTTAGTCAATTATCATGCTACCTCATAATAAATTGAAGAGTAGTCCCCTAAAATCTCCATAAACCAACAAACATTGTATACACATACCAAAGCTCATACTATGTGCATGGATCATTCGTACGCAATATCAAATTTGATTACTTGCTAATCACTTAAATTCCACTACCAAACTAGTATAGACCACTTGACCTTTCTAGTGTGAACTCCGATCAGTTTCCTTGATTAGAAACTTCTATCCTCCTTAGATAGCCATATACTATGATAATAAAACTTGGGATCATATTAAGAATCCATATCAAGTGTTTGCTGTCAATAATCGAGTGAAAAATCCTTATTCGGACCGGTGTAAATCGCCTCAAAATCATTTACTCGAATACTGGATCAAGAATGGTTATGCAAATAAAATGATCTACGTACAACTTACGTATTCATCTTATTGGTTTCTTGAGTCCACCAATTTCCTTTTTAATCACATTCATTTACACAAATAGTATATCACTAAATACTAAAATCATTTATAAATCATCTCATAAAAACATAACTTCAAGTTATCAACATTTTACTTAAGTTTATACTCGTATAATACTCCATTACATCTTAAGAGTATATACCAAGCATCAAATTCATTTTACATAACAAGTATGTTCAACAATTTAAACTTGTTTTAACTTACAACCTTCTTAAGTCAAGAGTTACAAAAACTCAACTTTTACATTTTCACCCAGAACACTTAGCTTCAAGTTCTATAATGATTCGAAAGTTTCCTACTGTCCAAAATCACTGAAAATCCCATTTCATTTTAACAAATGAAAACTACCAACAACATATCATAACATGATGCACATACCATATTATCCTAATGCATATGATACGTGTCCATAAAATAACCTAACAAAGTTTCAATTATTTCTTAAACACGCTTTACCTAAAATGGGAAAACATGAAAAGGTTTCACAATTATTTGGGTTATGCTACTACCATACTCAGGCATCCAACATAGCATATATACTAATCTTTTCCATATAGAAAGCTTATTTCAAAATCTTTATTAAATCACTCTATATTTTATCTCAAATTTCTTTAAGGAAAACTTTAGAACTAAACACTAGAGTTTCATTTGAAATCATTTTGAAATAATAATACATACATATATCTTTTATATATCAAATCATACTTTAGGGATTAAATCAAAATCTATTTTTACCAAAACCACTCTGTAGCATCACCGACATTAAAACCCAAAAATGAACGCCGATGATGCTGCATTCATCACCGGAATTATTTTCAAGCGACATAAGTGAATTTGGTACATCCAAATCATGCCTTTGGGACTTAACCCAAAATCATTTCAAATAAGTATCAAATACTTTGTATAGTAGTACTAAGTATCACTATCTCAATTTCATAAACCAATTTCCTAAATATTTACTTTCAAATAATACTATTATTATTTTTCCAAAATCTTGAATAAAATTTTCAAAAACACCATGATTTAAGTTCCTAAAATATTAGTTTAAATCCTTTTCATTTATAAACAATCTTTATATAAACCATACTTATATAAAATCACTTTATTATATAAAATCATTTCACAAAATTTATTTACAAAATATCTTATCTTTAGTTTAGATTTTAATATACATCTTTTATTAAATTTAACTTTTAACCCAACATTGTCACCGAACACCTTATAGTCAAACCGTAGAAACAAATTCACAAGGTGTTCGTTTTCAATGTACCTACAAATACTCTCTACCCAACCCATATAGTGAAAAGGAAAAACTACTCATAAACTAGTTGAGAACAAATCAACAATCAACAAACAATAGTCAATGCTCATAAACTGGCTGAGCATAACTAATTAAACAACAACTGATAACAATGCTCATAAACTGGCTGAGCAATATTAAGCTAATAATTCTACAAATGTAAATAACGCTCATAAACTAGTCGACCATGTTAAATCATTCCATAAAGGATAACAATGCTCATAAACTGGCCGAGCATGGCTAAACTAATTAATAAAGGGTAACGAATGAATATCTTTAATCCCTACATTAATTAAATACACTTTAACAATTCATACTTATATAAGTGACCTTATATAAGATCTTTAATCTTCATAGTGAAATTACCTTTAAGCCATATGTTTATAACAATAAAAATATGCATTTGTACAATACACTCAACTCATGTTAGGGCATTCCATTACCTATCTCCTAATGAGTCATACCCTACAAAAGCCAAGGTTCTTGCTTAAACTTCGGCTCTAATGCCAGTTGTAATGATCCGCTTTTCGACCCACAAATGTCCACACTAATACATCCATGGTATTCTTGTGTCGAGCATCTAAATGCCGAAAAGATAGATTGTTAGAGTAGAATAAAAAGAAAATAAAATAAGAAAGAAGAAACACAATACCAGAATCTCAAGGCAGAACGATAACATATAATATCAAAAGATAGTACAAAACTATCACTCTAAGATACATAGCATTATAGAGTTACAATTCTAAATATTATCATCAGCCTGGAAAGTTATAACAGCTTGTCCTCATAAATGCTAATATTTACATAATAGTAATGCGACGAAAATAAGAACACTACGGTAGGTGAAACAACTTGCTCGTCTCCTCGAGCTCCAATGAATATCCAACTAAAACCTACATTTCTCATACTACTCGAAAGAGCAGACAATAAATTAAGGGAAAACAAAAACCACATATCAGACCTAAGCCTGATGTGAGAAACTCAAGAAATATGTGTACAACATATAACGACACCTTTTAAGACCATCATACGGTTATCCACTCAAGAGAGCCAAACCATCTAATAAGTAAATATTGTGATATAATAGATAATGTTTAGGGTGGAGAATATACATCAAAAAATAGCTGTTGGTGCTGACATTAATCACACTACAACAATTCTAAAGTACGATCAAAACCGTTAAGGTACGTTCGCACAATGGATTTTCCACAAAGATATCTTCGGTCAAGCCGAATTCGAACTCCATGCACAAGGATTAGAGACTACCTTCCAACCATCGTATATCTCTAGAAAAATATACCATAACATAAATACAACTAGCCCATGCACAGACGTTGGTATGAACCATGTGGAACCAAGTATCATCAACTCCTGCACACAACATCGAAAAGCATACTCTAGATATGGAGTTGACATACCCCATCGTGGGTTAGCAAATCCCTAAGTTGTGCATCCTACTCTATCTTTAGCCATTTCTGGTGTCGAAGTCACGTTCGACATCTTTCACATGAGTCTTCATCACTCGAACAGAACTCGAATCCCCAATTAGATTCCAACATCTCGAACAGATCTTGAATCTCCAGATTCCCTGCAAAAAGTCCTTCGACGAATGCTAAAGCTGCCTCCAATGGACTTAACCTTGGGATAGATAATTTAACTCTATAGCATTCCACTTCATAACTGCTTCCAAAACATAAAACCTGTACATCAGTTTTGAAGTGGTATTCGATAAGTAAAATACTTACCGAACCCGGTCTCTTCAAAACTAAATCGATGAATTTTCAGTAAACTCAATTTCAGTTCTTTTAGAAGTAAACGAAAAGTATATAAAGAGGAGTCCTCGGGGATCTCCTATGTATATGTTCTGAAAGCAAGAGATGTTTCAAACCAATGCTCCTCTCTTGAGGTTCTCAAATCATATGAAATCGTGAAGCTTTTAGATACTTCTCAAGGTAATTTGGTCAAGCTCGATAGTCGACTAATCGACTATCAAGTTCAAAACAGATAACTGCATATGGAAACCAAGTCTCGTATACTTTATCACGTTTTTGAACTTTTCAACTTACATTATCCCTTATTCAAGAGTGAAGCCAGGTAAGTTAGAGCACTGGTTACATCAAAGCCTTGCCTAGACACTTCATTCTTAATTCTTACAGATAGACAAGACTACATAGTCAGCATTTAGTGCTAAGTACATGACTAAATTATTTCCATAAACGAGTAAACACACAAATCACGCTCAAGTCAGAAAAAGCATGATTAAGAAAAATAAGAAACTTCTAATCCCCTTTTTATTTAATTAATTCTTTTATTATTTAAAACCTCTTTTATTAGTAAAACTTCATTTATCTAATAAAACTTCATTTATCAATTTATACTATTCATTTGTTCTCTTATCAATACTTCAAAAAGTATTCATATGCTTATCTAAAATGGTATATGTATATTCGCAAATCATTAACAAGATTTCTTACATTAAACCTTTACTTTTTCTACCTTTCTCAAAAGATTCCATACCTTTGAAATATCCATTTAGAAGGACTAATTATATTTACAAATCTAATCCAAAAGGTTTAAGACAAAAGTTACTTAAACATTGTCACTACAAACCCAAAACCATTTCACTTATGCTTATCTTTAAAACATTCTTTTCAAAGATCTATTTACATTTATAAGTATAATAAAAAAGGGTTAAAGACAAATGTTATTAACATATTGTCACAAGAAGTCCAAAACCATTTCATACTTGTCATTATCTTTAAAACATTATTTTTAATGATCTAAGCAAACTTATTTACAAGATAATATACTTTTACATAACTTCACAAAATCGTTAATTATAACATAAGTGTTATAATTCAAAACTTCCTTTATTCCTTTTTAAAATACTAAACTTGATTTTTCCAAACTTATATATATACTTTAAAAATACTTATAAATATGTTTTAAATAAATATGTAAAATACTACTTAAAAATAACAAATTTTGAAATTTGATAAAACAACAAAAACATACTTTACATATAACAACACTTTACTTTTAAAATTCATCTATAATTATTAAAACTATATTTAAACTTTTAATCTTTTTTTCATACTCAAATATATTTTATTAAAGCTTCTGTAAAAATATTGCACACAAAAAGTAACTTAAAAACCATTTAAATCACGAAAAACAAGCCAAAATATCACCTTTTTAACAAAGCAATGCAACTGTCCAGGATTGTTGTAATAGGTCGAGGATAGCATTTATAAATGATATCTAAACTCCTAGGTTGGAAAACCAACATGAAAATGCCCGTTCTCTGTGGCCGGTTTTCACATCAAACAAATGGTTTTAGACTTGAATTTTTATAGCAAGCACTATACTTAGGGTAACTAAAAACTATGAAAAGCAACCCCTAGGAATATCTTCCAATTTAATTATGAAATTCCTGAAAACAAGCTATATTTCAAGGTGTATTTATAACCACATTTTTGCTCTAACTTTATCCACTTTGTTTGACCAGTTCTAAGATCATTTAAGCTCTAATTTTTTTCTAGTAATAATTATACATATAGTACTTATTAAAAAATGTAAGGAAACCCCTAAGGATGTCTAATTAATTACAAATATTCCCAAAAACAAGGTATTTCAAAGTGCTCATATAACGACCTTCTTCTCACTATAGTTTTTTACAACTTTGTTTCACAAGTTAATAAATTATATATACTTCAATATTTTTCCAGTAATAATTACTCTTATAGTACTTATCAAAAATGCAAAGAAACCTTTTGGAAGTCTCTCGAAGTTTACTTTGAAAATCGCCAAACACAAGGCATTTTCAAAGTGCATCCATAGCGACCTTTTCGCTTCTAACTTTCACAACTTTGTTTTACAACTTCTATAACTTTCAAAACCATTTATTTACTGTCCTATACACAAAAATATGTGTAGAGAACAAGCAAAACAAGTTATTCCAAGTTAAGTTTATAAATCTTTCATTTACACAAGGTTAAGTTAAGAGATATCAAAGTGCACTTATAGCGAATATTCTCGCTTCAAAAAATTTCAAACATACTTCAATTCAAAGCACAATCCAAACAACTATTTCAAAATCTAGTCAATGCCATGCCATATCTTATAAAGGTAATATAAGTGATGTTATGCAATATAAAGTTGTCATTTGCTTTCAAAAGCAAAAGGGTTCAAAGTTTATAATTTAATTAGTTAATGCCACTTTAACTTTATATTTGCACTTACATATACACACACAATATATATATATATACAAGACAGTGGGATAACTCACCCAAATCCAAGCCCATATAAGATCAAATAGTCCAAAACAAAGAATCACTTCCTACCATCATCGAAAAGCCTAAAGACACAACCTTTAGCTCAAAATCACACAACAACTCCTCCCCCTCCTTCCTTATGCACGAAGCCAAACTAAGGTCCTCCATTTTCTTCAACTTCCTTCAAATTTGAATTTAGGTCCATGCTTACTATGGTGTTCTAAGGTGTTGGTGAAAGTTTGATGGAGTTTAGAATGGATTTAACTAATTAGAGAAAGATTAGTGAAGAACAAAGTGGATTAGTGCTAATTCACTTCATGCAGTTTTATTCTTTTTGATATTTTCAACCTTTAGGAGATACTGAGTGTATACACAAGCCTAAGCCTCTCCTTTACACGACCAAGACCCTCTTCCATGTGCCTTGCATGCTTTTTAACTTTACACCTCGTTTTCCTTAGCAAAGTACCTTTTTACCCTTACACATAAAATATCTTCTACGACATTATGCATGACATCATCAACACTTTATTTTCCATCAATGGAAAAATATTATTATTTCATATTGTTAATTTCCTAAGTGTTTTCATGTATGTAACAAAAAGTGAATAACTTCTGAAGAGTAAAAAGTTGTTTATCGTTAAAACGATTTTCAGTCACATTATCGATATTTCTTTAAATTATTTATTTTTGTAAAGAAATTTCTAAAATAAGTTTACCATCATTATTTATTACTTAAAAAGGGGGTAACTAGGATATTAAATCATTTTAATAACATTTAATTTAAAATTTAAATATTTAAATAATTCAGATATTTAAATATGAAGTGTTCGTAATTACTGGTCGTTACAATAAATGTGATAATGTGATTTCAAAAAATATTGAACTTAAAATAAAATTTTAAATATAAAATTTTAATTTGAAATAAGAATTACATTATAAATATTGTAATATGATTTTCAAATTTAGCTTTGAAAACAATGTATATTATAATTTTTATAATATAAATTTTCAAAAGTGCTTTGAAAATATATTAAACATATTTCAAAAAAATTTATATTTATTAATAAGATTAATAGTTTAATTCAAATAATTAAATAGTTAATTAACTAAAGTATATACACGTTAAATATATATAAACATATGTTACATTATCTTGAATTGTTTAGGATAATGTAAGTATATATGCATATACATAATAAATTTTTGAAATTAATATTTAATTAAATTGTCTAATTAAGTAAGTTAATTAACAAATAATAATATACATACATATAGATATATTTGTATAACTATAAATGTTATGGTATAGATATTCAATTAAAATGTTTAAATAAATAACATAAATTAATTAAAATGTTAATTGATTAAATTAATTAAATAAGATTTAATTAATATAATGTTATACGTAAAATACTATATAAGTTAAATAAAGTATAAAAGTTATATAATAATAAAACTTATTTAATATAAATGTATAAACTAAAGGTGGAACATTAAAGAAACCCTAAATAGTATTGAGGAATAAATACATATGTAAAAGTATGTTGTCAATGAATAAATTCATCAACACCCCAAAGTGTAGAAGTAAAGAATTGTTTTAGAGGAGAGTCTTGTCGAGGTCAACAGGAGTCGTCGGGGTTGGGTATGATGTTTGTCAACGAATAAATTCATCAAGACCAAAATGTGTATAAGAAAGGAATTGTTTTAGAGAAGAGCCTTATTGAGGCAAATAGGAGTCATCGAGGGTGGGCATGAAGTCATTGAGGTCATCGAGGTTATATGCAAAGCTATCATAGTCATCGAGTTTGTATGTTTACTCGTGATGAGCTTTAGTTTTGATATCGAAGTCTTTGATATTATCGAGGAAGAAGTTACTCAAAGTGAGACCAATATAGAGGTCAATGAGGTTCTAAACAATTACGAGGCTTAGCGAAGTTTATATTAACATGATTAATGATAGCGAGGTTATAAGCTCAAATAAAACTCGACATAACATATAAATGTGTAAATCATAGCTTAAATCAAGCTAGTCGAACTATCCCCTTGTTAACTGAACAAATCATTATAGATACAACACTTTCAATATTACAATAAGCAAAAGCCCCAATTCGATTTAGGGTTTTAAATTAGTAATAAGAAAGAATCCAAGAATTCGGTATCAAAAATAGGACCCTCGGTCCCTATTTATAGAGTTTGGCAGGTGGCCAACTTCGACATCCACAAATCTTGACATCTTTAGCTTTGTCGTGTCAAAGGTGAATGTTTTTTCGGCCTTAACATGATCAACATCGTTGCGCATCGAAGTCTGCACAATTGTATCTTCCTCGGCATGGCCTTTGCAGTCTCAATACTCGACCTCGGCTCCCCATTGTTGATAGAACGTGACGTTGAAATCATATATGGACATCGATATTGATGGATATCGATATTGCACATGTAGATATGTACTGCTCTCCATTTGGCTCGATGACTCGGCAGCATTGATCCTCAGTGAGTCCTAACTGCAACTATTTGTAGATTGGCAGTGATATTGAGATAGAGGCTTGGTGTTCCTCGACGAGTCTAATAGCTCCGATGTTCTCTTCTGATTGTGTTTATTGATGTTGACATCATCATGCTAATGATGTCGAGGCTAGCTGATGTGTAAGGCTTCCTTGATGATGTCAAGATAGCAACAACCTTTGCTGCATCATCGACATCGCTGTTTCTAATGACATCGAGGTTGAATGTCATGCAGGACCTTCTTGATGATGATAGTAGTAGTAACATACATATAACGTGATTTTTGATGTATCCGACACTTGAATCACGAGGGTATTTCTTAAGAAATGCATTATTCCATATGTCGTCGATATCACTCAATTAAATATATTGAAGATTATGAATTTTTAATATAAGTGTTGTCCTTTACCTTTATATATTAATAAATTGCTTGTGTATTCTCTGGTTGTTGATAAAACTCCAGCTAGAGATGTTATGTTTAGTATTACTAATATGTTGACTAGACGTGGTAAGATAACTATATGTATTTGTTAAGCAAACTCAGGTTACATAAAGGTTCGAGTGAATAGTTTCTTTTCATAAGTTGAGTAAACTCAAGGTCAAAATGAGATTAGGACAAGGAATCATATGTTAGGAGTTGTATATGATACAACTGATAAGAAGTTATCCACCGTTTGTTGGGCTATGACATATTAAACAAACTCAAGGTTAGAATCCCAAGAAAGATGAGTCCTAACACCCGCTAGTGAAGTTGAAGGACTTCTATGTTTTATCTTAGGGTTTTGAAGAAATATAAAAGACTAATGGGAGCCTTATCAAAAAATGAAATAAGGTAACATTTAACCTTTCTAATATTGTAAGAACATCTACCGTATAAAGTTATAATAATCTACATTGATAAATTTGTGCAACTAATATAATTGATAAAATGTTTATCAATTGAGATACATAAATGAACTGCATTGATGATTGACAAATAGAAATGTGAAATACACTTACTGATGAATATTATTTGCATGTTATTGTTTTAATATCCATGCGAGAGCCAAATTTTACAACTACTAAATACATTCATAATTGGTCATTTACATGTTTATTTTCCTAAGACTACGTATTATCTTTCATGAGTTTCGAACTTTAGAAACAATAGTTGAATATGGATGTTTGATCTGTATTCGTTCATATATAAATGTTATATGGTGAACAGTCATAATTCGTAGTGTACGAAACTTCGATAAAATCAGTTTAGTTGCAATAAGCAGGTAAACCATAATGTGAAATTATGTATCCAATATGATTGATTACGATGATGGTCTTGTCATGTTAAATGTAACACTAGACCAAGAGCTTCAAGATGGATATAAGAATTCAATCACCAAAATGTCAATTTGTCAGTTTATGTAAAGTGAAATATATTTTATATCCATAAATGTTAAGGATGATCAAATCCATTTTTGTAAAGAATTATTTACGATATTATAGTAAGTGTTTTCTTTGAATGGTTCGACTGTTTAGGATGGAAATTGAATGTACAAGAGTAAATGTATCTTAAGGCACAGTTGGGATGAAGAGAGTGAATAGTCACTTCTACTTCATAAAGAAACATCAAAAACGAGAATTGTAAAATGATAATAGATACTTAACGTTAGAATAAGAAATATGATTTCTGGTCCAAAAATTTATTTTCATATAGAAAATTATTCTCTAAGAGATTTATTTCTTTGATTTCAAAATATATGATATGAAAACTCTCGGTTGTAAGCTAGTTACAGTAGATGGAAAAGTAGCCCATATTAAGTGGTTTAATGGAGCTTCATATTTCATGCGCTATTAGTAATGGTAGAAATAGTGGGAGCATGCCATATAACATTTACTAGTCGCATCAAGTTATAAAAATTGTTTTCGTAAAACATACAAAATATATTTTGAAATAAAAACTGTTTTTCAGTATTGACTAGAAAATAGACATAATTTTATTATTATGAATATTCTAAATATTCCTTAAAAAATAAAACTGTAATAGTAGTATTTGTGATGCATTGAAAAATACAAAATTATCTAAATTTATTTGCAACTATTTTTTGGAATTATGAACGAAGACAAAATTTAGAGTAATAATTCATTGATTATAGGATTATGAATCATATGGTACTAGTAAATTATATCTAAGATAGTTAAATGCAAAATACTCATTCAGTGGGTGCATCATAGGAGTTGATAAACTTTACGGATTGATACATATTGATGTATGCAATCAAAAGTCTATTAATCCCGAAACGGTTCCACGTACTTTGTTATATTCACCGTTGAATCATTATAACCATGAATATGTGTATTTGATACATATGGAGCATGTCTACGATAACTTCATAGAATATAAAATGGACGTAAATATAATAATATGCAACAAAATGATTCAATCTGATTAAATGGGTAAGTATGTTGGAAAGGGTTCCAAATGTACCTAAAATGAATATATACTCAATCTTAAGAGTCACTCCTTCCTATAATTCATAATGATGTATTGATATGGAGCAATCAAACTTTGATGGACAAAGCACGATTAATATTGAGTGAAGTTGAGTTAAATTCTTCTTATAAAGTGTTTTCTTAAGAGTGGTATAGAAGGTTAAAATTAATATCATAAAATAATAGTTTATAAAATCATACAAGATAAGGGTTTATAAGAAACCCCATCACGTCTTAGGCCAATGAGTTGGTGGGTTGTGTGAGTCGAAAGACTGTAAGTAATAATTATATGTAATGGGTCTTTTGTGAAGCACACCAAAAGAAGTTTGGGAATGATAGTCATTGGATGACTAATTTATGTTGTGAACATAAATATTTTGAACTAATACCAAATCAGATTTATATAAGGAAATTCACAAAATGTTTATGAATGCTCATTCAGTTGCACTAAGAAAGAACTGTTGCTTCAAGAAATACCAACTTAGCAGCGAAGGAATTTCTTTGAGAAATTATCGGTAGCAAAATGGATATGATATGATCCAAGGTTAAAAATAATTACAAGGCATTAAATGAAAATTAACAAACTTAAACGAACACAACATATTAGAATGTCAAATGAGTATTCATGCACATCAAAGAGAAACTATGAGTTTCTTGTCAATGCCAAGGATATGTAAACCGATGTTGTTTTATTGAACTACTAAAAGTATTGACTCTATGATATGGTACGATGCACAAATCTGAAACAGATTCCAGATACATTATCAAATTATGGTTTTAACAGTTGTACCCAAAGAGATATAATCCAACGGTCATAAAAGTGACTTTAAGAGAAAGACAAATGCAGTTGGAATATAGTGAGCCACATTGATAAGATAACATCGTGAATTTCAATTGTTGAAATTAGCATAACAGATTTCTCATTCAATGTGCTCAAGGTGATTCGAATTTTACACATAAAATTATCGCTTGATATGACTTTATGTTTTAGTATAAGTGTTGAAATGGAAAATTCTAAATAATAATTTAGAATAGACTATATCACTACGAATATTGATATCGAGCTTCTAAAGGAAAGCATGCTGAGATTGGTAACAACAAGGGGTGTTGAGCCAGAAGAAAGCCAAGTCAATAGGCTATCAGCATTTAGCAAGAAGGTGTCAAACATCTAAAGGTGCCAAACTCCATGCAATGACCCTAATTTTTATTAACATTATTTGGGACATTTAATTAGATAAATTAAATGAAGTAATGTAGATTGTTAAGGGATTGAGATTTGTATAATTTATAAAGGAGTCGTGCTTTAATGAATGAATAAACAAAAGAGGATTAAAAAAGAAGAAAGTAGAAGGAATATGATAAGGGCAAAATAGGAATAGTCTTTATTCTTATACCCTAAACCCTTCTATCCTCCAATTCTCATTCATTTAAAACATTCACAAACAAAACTAAAATACTCAAAAGCTTGGCCGGCCACCATTAAGAGAAATCAAAGGACGGAAAGCTAGGATTCAAGTAGGAAGCTTAAGCAAAACAATCCAAGAGCAAATCTCAACCTTCTTAACAAAAAGCTAAGGTGAATAATGATCTTGCATCTACTTTTTGTTGATTTCGATTTCTAGTTAGATCTGAATTTATTTTGCAAAAAATATGCCATGATATGATTGTTTAAATGGATATATATATATATATATATATATATATATGCTTGTTAATGATTTATGTTGTTATATATAAATTCTATGATAAGTTTAGATTCGAAAAACATTTTAAATGACATCCAAATGACCTACGTTTTTTATATATGGTTGAAAACATTATTTATGAAGTGGGTTTCAAGTTTCATAATTTTCTAAGTTATTACGGATATATTATGAATTTTCTATGAAAGAAAATAGTTCAAATTGGATTTAAATTAATTACAACAATTATATACTGATTTTGGGTCTGAAATTTAAATATGTTAAAAAACATATTAGAAGTGAATTATGGTAATTTTTGGGGAAATTTCCTAAGTATTTTACTTTAGATATAAAATTATTTAAGGTATGGGACTTAAATGTTATATATGTTTTATCAAAGAGAACGGCTTCTTTGTTAAATGTTTTAGTTGCTAATTTCTAAATTCGACAGCACTTTTAGAAAAGAAGATTTTGAAAAGAACTGAGCAACCAATTGTATTTTGACAAATAAGGCATGTTTGTTGAAAAGCAATTACTTTAAAAGGGTATAAAACAGTTTTGTTTAAATTACTACTTCGCCGCTTCCATCTGCAAGCTTTCGATGCCATACCTTCGCCCATAGCCAAGTCGAAACCAATGCACATGCTATCAAACAATTGATATGTAGTGAATTGGAGAAAGACGGAAGGTACAGCGTTGAAACCAAGCTTCGAAGGGGTAGAAGCTATTCCTATGGACTTTGAACTATTTCTGTTTATAAAGGATGCTTTCGAAGGGGTTATATTAGTTTTCGACTTAATCAATTTTCCTTTGTTTTAGAAAAAGAGTTTTCGAAAGGGTTGCCGCCTTTTGTTTTAACAGAAGCTTTCGATAGGATAGCTTTGAATATATTCAAAACCTAGCTATCGCATTCTACTTTTCGAACTAGTTACAGCCGCTTTTCTTTATAGCCTTTAAATAATGGTTTCGAAAAGGTGCTTTCGTCTTCTAACTTTGTAGCCGCTTCTCAAAGCTCTCGAAAGGGTTGGTTTCGAAACCATCCTTTTTCTTTTACCTAGGACTAATGCTTTCAAAAGCAATGCTTTCGCCCCAGTTATTTACGACCCTTAGTTATATCAAAAGTTAAACCCAAAGGTTTCAAAAGGAATGATTTTAAATGGTTTCGAAGCAGTGTTTCCACAAACTTTTACATGAACCCAATGAGTTTGAAAGGTATTTAAGTGAAGAATTTCAATGCTTTCAAAAGGAATATAATATGGTTTCGAAGGGGAGATCCCCAATGTATTTGAAAGGCTTATTTTGAGTATTTGAATGGAGGGTTTCCAATGATTCCAAAAGGCAAGTTTAAAATGGTTTTAAAAGAGGACGTCTAAGGTATTAAGTTATGCTTTCGAAAGGGTTGATTTCAGTGATTTCGAAAGGTATTGTTTAAGGCTTTAAACAAGGGCTTCGAAGGTGATGTCTTTGATTTAACACTATTTTTTCTAAGTTAAAGAAGGGTTTTAACTTGTTTTAAAGGGATAGATAACCCTACTGATTTAGGTTTTCATCAACATTGTTTTGCGTAAAGCATATATCATGGCAAAGGTATTCAAGTAAAGCAAAAAGTATATTTTCCTTGTTTAAGTATGATTTAAAAAGGGTTAAATCAATTTGAAAGAAATGTTTTCAAGGAAAAATTGGATGGGGTAGTTAATCCTAAGTAAATGACTCAGATATTAGAAGACCAGATGGGACTGGTGTAGGGTCGCGCCCTATACTTTAGCTAGTAGCCCCTAGCTAATGTAAGTTCAAAATTCCAGTGTATATGGCTTTGTCACAGGTAACACTAAAATGATGTTACACACAGAAAGGAATATATAGAGTAAATTTAGGTTATTGGTGAGCCCGCAAAACCATTAGGATCAGTTGACCCTTGAAAAAGTAAGTTAAGGATAGACCGCCCAGTATTCTGTCTAATAGAAGTTAGGTTATTTATTATGTCTGGTCGGCCCGAGTTAGCCAATGGTTAGTAGTTAGCCAATAGCAAGCTGTGACGCCCCTATACCCAACTCAGACGAATGATTTGCACGTCAGTATCGCTATGAGCCTCCTTCAGAGTTTCCTCTGGCTTCGCCCGATTAGTCTTTCGCCCCATTCGGACCAGTACCTTAATCTGGATTCTGACGTAGAGGCGTTTAGTCATAACCGACACACGGTAGCTTCGCGCCACTAGATTTTCGACCAAGCGCGATGAACAAATTTGTGAATCAACGGTTCCTCTCGTACTAGGTTGAATTACTATCGCAACGCAGAAGCTATATTTTGTACAGTTTACAGCTTGTATTGCTTTGATTCAGCTAGAAATTATGAGTTAAACTATATTGTTTGGACAGATAGTCTATTGATTACCTGATTTTATGCATATATGGTATTGCTATTGTTATTTAATCAGTTTGATTGCAGGTTCTTAATTTGCAAAAGATATGCTTTAAAAAGGATATTAGTGAGGGGAAACCCGTTTCGCTAAGCGGCGTGGTCTCACTTAATATCAGTAAAACGAGATGTAATAGTATTGTTCACACCAGGCTTTATGTCTGACTCGAAGTTTATGTTTTTCCCTTAAACCCTCGAGTGCTCAAAATATAATTTGAGTAGATTAAGAATTAAGGTTTTTTAGGTTTAGTAAGTTGGATGAATAAGCTTACGAAGTGATGCAGGAGGCAAAGTTAGCTATGTAGGAGCTATTTAGTTTTATTTCCACTGTGATGTATTAAGACTAATATGTCTATTTAGTACTCTGATCATCCAAGGGGGCATCTTCATATGTCGCTCTTGGCGTAATTTGAACAAAACCTAGGAATTGTTTTTGGGATTATGTATCTGAATATGAAATATTGATTTGAAATGTAACCAGAGAAGCTATTTTTAAATCTGTGTTGATTTTATTTAATATTCATGTGCTTATGATATTATGGATACCATTAACATTACCATATTTTGTCACCGGAAATTAATATTATGGATGACTGCAGCATCCGTAGCGCTTCGCTTCGGGCCTAAAGATAGGGGATGTTACAACTTGGTATCAGAGCATAGGTTTATGGAAACTTAAAAGAAATTTCAAACTTAAAATGATTTTGAAAACATAAATCTAAGGAATTAGAGAAAAGATTTGGGTATGGGATAGCGCTATAGCAACATACTTGTATTTGTTATATATATTTATATGCTCTATCTCTATTCTCCACCTTTCTTATTCTTCTATATCTTACAAAGACTCGAATGCAGATTTTAAGGATGTAAAATATGGATGCTAGGAGTGGAAGAGTTAACATCAGTGGACGAAGCACCACAATAAATGGAAATGCCAGACCAAACACCAGAAGGAATCCAAGTCAGGCACAAGTTGCTAATGTGGGTGTTAGAGCGCCGCAAGTTGATATGGGAGCTATGTATCAATTCTTCGTCAACATAAAGAAAGTTGGAGCTGCTGTGGGATTAGTTGGAGGAAATCAGGAAGCTCCGATGGTCAATAACTATACAGTATTAAGCAGAGATTATGCTAGGTTGGGAGGAAACCGTTTATCAGGAATTAGGACGCAATTGAAGTGGATATTAGTTGCTTCATTGCAAAAGGATTTTTGCTGATTTAGGGCTTAATGATGAGCAGAAGAGGAGGCTTGCTTCCAGATAGTTGCAAGGAGCGGCACTGTATTGGTGACACAGTGTTACCGTGGGAGTTAATGAGGAGACCATGACATGGGCAGAATTCAGAAGGAGGTTTGAGGAAAGATTCATGTCAGAGATTGCAAATTCAACTCTGCTCAGAAAGTTCATTGAGTTGAAGCAGGCAGATATGACGGTGCTTGAGTATGCAACCAGATTTTAGCTATTGAGGTACGGATATGCTACGATTGATGCAGTTATCAAAAGGAATGAGAAGTTCATCTGCGGACTAAAACTTGAGCTTGCTAAAACCACATTATCACATATTAGAGATCCCTGCGATGTAGTTGTTGAGATGACTTTGAGTCAGGAAGAGATGCTTTCTTTTCTTGAGGGTAACAAAGTAGGGGGAGCTTAAGGAGGGTAGAACCAGAAGAGGAAGATTTTCCATAAGAAGGGAGCTCAGAAGAGTAGAGCCGCCAAGAGCGGAAAGGCAGAAGTTATCTATTATAAGTGTGACAAGAAAGGGCATTTCACAAATGAATGTCCCTCGGGTGTTGGAGAAGGTGATCGGGAATAAGAATATTAGATGCTTGAACTATGATCAGATTGGACATTATAAGAACCAGTGCAAGGAACCAACCAAGGATGGAAAGGCAAAGTGTTTGCATTGTAACCCACTGCCTCAAAACCAACAGCTGAGGAGAAAGGAAAAGCTATGTTAGGAGGTATGCTTTTGATTCATGGTATGTCAGTTAGAGTTCTATTTGATACTGGTGCATCGCATTCTTTTATATCTCATTATTTGGTAGATAAGCTTAACCTAGAACCCTCATACCTAGCTACTTCCTTAAGGATTGCAAATCCGATAGGAGGATATGCGACTCTTGAGATGAGATGTGACCACATAGAGTATGAATTGTTAGGTCATGTATTTGCTTGCAGTTTGCATGTGTTTGATTTCGTAGGGTTCAAAATTATTTTGGGCATGGATTGGTTAAGTAAGTATGATGCCTGGATATTTTGCCATGATAGGAAAATATCACTTAGACACCCTGATTATAGTGATCAGATTATATACTCCGTAAAAAAACCCTAGTTTGAGGTTAATGGTTTATTGGGTGTTATGGAGGCAGAAGACGAGTTAAATCGAGTTTTTTTTGTTAGAGAATTCGCAGCTGTCTTTGAGCCCGTACTAGGACTACTACCGAAATGAGCTATTAAATTTCAGATAGATTTAGTACTAGGAGCAGAACCGGTGAGTAAACCGCCAAGTAGAATGTCACCTACCGATGTGAAGGAGTTAAAAGTGCAGTTGGTGGATTTAGAAGGTAAGAACTTTATCAGACCAAGCAGTTCGCATTGGGCAGCAGCTGCAGTGTTTGCAAAGAAGCAAGACTGATCGTTAAGGTTATATATCGTAAGTTGAATGAGAAGACGATAAAGAATCGATACCCGTTACCTAGGATTGACAATTTGTTCCACCAATTGAGTGGAGCTAATGTATTTTCCCAATTGGATTTGGCAACAGGATTCCATCAGCTTAGAGTAGCAAAGGATAAAATTCCTTTGACGACGTTTAGCACCAAATATGGATCGTATGAATGGTTAGTGATGTCGTTCGGACTAACTAATGTGCTGGCATTTTTTGTAGATTTGATGAACAAGATCTTCCGGGAGCATCTAGACAGATTTGTGTTAGTGTTCATAGATGACATTTTGATATACTCTAAAGATGAAAGAGAGCATAAAATTCATCTTAGAGTGGTGTTTGAGACGTTGAGGCAGCATCAGCTGAAGGCAAAATTTTCAAAGTGTCATTTCTATAAAAAAGAAGTGAAGTTTCTTGGCCATGTAGCCTCAGAGGAAGGGTTGTCAATAGATCCGGCTAAGATTAAAGCAGTGAATAGTTGAAAGAGACCCGAGACAGTGACAGAGATAAAGAGTTTCCTTGGATTAGTTGGTTATTATTAGAGATTCATTAAAGATTTTTCGCGGATAGCAGCACTGATGACTAAGCTAACTCGGAAAGATGTAAAGTTTGTCTGGACTGATAACTATGAGGAGGCATTCCAGAAGATGAAACACTTATTGACAAATGCACCAGTGCTTGTTGTTCCAAAGGGGAATCGTGACTTAGTGGTGTACACGGATGCATGTGGAATAGTATTAGGAGCTGTGTTAATGTAGAAGGGTAAAGTGATTGCCTATACTTCTCGACAGCTCAGACCATATGAGGTTTGATATCCAACTCATGATTTGAAGTAATTTTCACATTGAAGGTGTGGAGACATTACCTTTTGGGATAAATATTTGATTTGTATACGGATCATAAGTCACCGAGGTATTTATTCTCTCAGAAGAAGTTGAATATGAGACAGTAGAGGTGGTTAGAGTTTTTAGCCACTTATGACATTGGATTTGAATACACACAAGAGAAAGCAAAAATGTTCAAATGCACATAGCAGAAGACATCATAATATAGTATTGGCAGTGATAGCTGAGTGGAAATATTTAGAAGCATTGACTACATGCGTAGTACAATGGAGAACTAAGAGTAGTTCTAGTAAAGAAACTGCTATGGTGTCATGTTCAGAAGTTCGACCGGTGATGATCGAAAGGATTGCTTCTAAGCATGGAGAGGATCCATTATTAGTTGAACGGATCAAAAAGTTAAGGGACGGAACGGAGAGCGATGACTTGAAAGATTTCAGTCTTGACCAGAATGGGTGGTTGAGGAAGAAAGGACGACTATGTGTTCCGAATGTGGGAAACGTTAGGAAGGAAAATCTTGGAGAATGCCATCGTTCAAAGTTCACCATACATCCGCGAGGAACTAAGATATATCAGGACATGAAAAAAAGTTTCTTCTGGGAAGGTATGAAGAGAGATGTAGGCTTATGGGTGAAGCAGTGTTTGAACTGTCAACAGGTAAAAGCTGAACATTAGAAACCGAGTGGGTTACTTCATCCGTTATATGTTCCAGTCTGGAAATGAGATTCTATTTCAGTGGATTTTATAGATGGATTGCCAAGGTCGAATCGAGGAAATGAAAATATATGGGTAATAGTGGACAGGTTGACCAAGAGTGCCCATTTCATTCCAGTTAAATCGACCAGGTGATACAGTCAAGGAAGCAAATTCGACGATGTAAATCGAATCCGTCCAGGATCTCACACGATTAGCGGAAATAACCGGTGAATCGATGATAAATTGGTGAATTTAAGAATACCCAAATGCCCAAATCCGTTGATCACGAAGATACCGGATTCTAGCAATCTTCTACACGTTGATCGCGCACGATGCTGTGAGAGAAGATCTACAATTCTTCGAACGTTGATCAAGCGCACTTGCTTCCGTGAATTGGCTTCAACAATCGTTGATTCGAGCGCACTCGAATGCCGAAGGTGGAGATAGGAGATAACACTCAACTACCAATTTTAATGGAGGCAAGAAGCACAAACCAAATTTTATTTAAAATTCAACTACTTTTTACAATGACAACACATCCCTATTTATAGGCATTTACAACACACAGTCACGACATAAGAAAAATACATCACAACAGTACAAACGACTTAATAAATCATGAGACTTAAGATAATACAAACAACGACTTAAGAAATACAACCAAACGACTTAATAAGTAACGACATAAAAGAACGACCTAACTACATTACGCGACTTAACATCAAAGCTTCAGCGACCTAAGGAGGAATGCGACATAAGGAATCAGCGATCTAGGCTTTATTCGCGATCTAAAATGGAGTGACCTAAAATCATCAGCGACCAAAAATCATCAACGACTTAAGAAACTGGAACGACTTAGGCTTCGATCGCGACCTAAGGAAATCGACATCCAATCTTCGCGACCTAACTGTTCAGAAGAGCTGAAACTTGCTCACGACTTAAGAGCTTCGCGATTTGCTGTAGCTTCACGACTTAGGGTTTCGCGACCTAGATTGGAGTGAAGATGTTCGCGACTTAGGGCTGGAGATGGCATAGGTCGTTCGCGACCTAAGGAGGAGGAGGGTATAGGTCGTTCGCGACTTTCTGGAGCGTCTCGCGATTCGCCGCCGTGATTCCAGGTTTCGCGCTGCATCATCCTCCCGTGGTTGAAAAGAATTCGTCCCGAATTCACGCTCTCCTCTTCTTCGACATGCTTACTCTCATGATATGGAATCAAGTATTTGACGTTGAAAACGTCAGCCGTATGGATATGATCCGGCAATCTCAACTGATAAGCATTCTCATTAATCTTCTTTACAATTTCCAAAGGACCAATCTTTCTAGCAGCTAGTTTGTTGTAAGTGCCAACATGAAATCGATCCTTGGTCAATACTGCATATACAAAATCTCCTTCTTTGAAGTCAACATGTCGTCGTTCAATATCTGCGGATTGCTTATATTTCTCATTCGCCTTAAGCAATCGTTCCTGCACAACCTTGTGACACTCTTGCAATTCATTCACAAAATCACTTGCCCGTTTGATCACTCCTTTCTGCTGTGGAACTACAAATAAATCCAACGGTCCTTTAGGAATTGTTGAGTACATAACCTGGAATGGACTGAACCCAGTGCTACGATTAACTGCATGGTTGTGTGCGAATTCAGCTTGACACAGTTTGGAATCCCAACTCTTCAAATTGTCATTTACGAGGCATCGCAATAGATTACCTAGAGATCTGTTCACAACTTCTGTCTGTCCATCCGTCTGTGGATGATAAGCACTACTGAATTTCAGCTTCGTCCCAACCATTCTCCATAGGCTCATCCAAAAATAACTTAGAAAACGAGTATCTCTATCCGAAACAATCGATTCAGGCAACCCATGAAGACGATATATTTCTCTGAAATATAAATGTGCTACATTAACCGCATTTGCTGTCTTCTTGCAGGCAATAAAATGTGTCATCTTTGAAAATCGATCAACCACCACATAGATAGAATCATTGCCACGTTGCATTCTCGGTAATCCCAATACAAAATCCATACTAACATCCACCCACGGTTTAGTCGGCACAGGCAATGGCATATACAACCCTGCATTTGTCGCTGTCCCCTTTGAAACCTGACAAATATGACACCTCTGAACAAAATTTTCAACTTCCTTCCTCATTGACGGCCAAAAATAAGATTTTGCAATCAACTGTAAAGTACGATCACGGCCCACGTGTCCTTCCTCATGCAATTCTTTGATAATCTTCATTCGTAAACTGCAATCTAGTACGCACAATCGATTCCCCTTGAATAAGAATCATTCTACCAACACAAACTCATCAGTACTCCCATCCTTGACTTTCTCAACAATCTTCGCAAAGTAAGGATCTTCCTCAAACAACTCTGGCAATAGTTCAAATCCTGTCACTTCAACCTTCATCGTCGTCAATAAATGATTCCACCTGCTCAAGGCATCAGCTACACGATTCGTCACCCCTGGTTTGTGCTTTACAACAAAAGTAAACTGCTGCAGATATGCGACCCATGAAGCGTGTCTAGCTGAAATTTTGTTCTGCCCTTGCAAATGTTTCAAAGCTTGATGATCCGTATAAAGAACAAACTCCTTCTGAAACAGATAATGCCTCCAGTGCTTCACAGCTTGAACAATTGCGTAAAACTCCACGTCATAAGTGCTATATCTCAACTTGGCTCCAGACAACTTCTCACTGAAATAAGCAACTGGTCTTCCATTCTGACTCAATACTCCACCAATTCCAACCTTCGAAGCATCAGTGTGTAACTCGAACACTATCTGAAAATTCGGCAGTACCAGAATGGGTGCTGTCGTCAAAAGTGTCTTGATCTTCTCAAAAGATAACTCTGCTTCCTCTGTCCACACGAACTTCTTTCCTTTCATGCAATCGGTTACAGGTGCCATCCCACTGCTAAAATGTGGAATGAATCTTCTATAAAAAGATACCAACCCATGAAAACTCCTTACTTCAGTAATTGTCTTGGGTTGTGGCCAACTCCTGACAGCTTCCACTTTGCTTTCATCCACTTGAATACCCTCCTTCGACAAAACATATCCCAGAAACAAAACACTGTGCGTCATGAACACGCACTTCTTCGTTGCTGCATAGAATTGCTCCTGTCGTAGAATCAACAGCACTTCTCGCAAATGTTGGATATGTTCTTCCATATTCCCACTATAGATCAAAATATCGTCAAAGTAAACTACTACGAACTTCCCAATAAATGGTCTGAAAATCTGGTTCATCACTCTCATAAAAGTACTATGAGCATTTAACAAGCCAAATGGCATAACTAGCCATTCATATAGACCTTCCCTAGTTTTAAAAGCAGTTTTCCACTCATCACCTGGTCTAATACGAATCTGATGGTATCCACTCTTCAAGTCAATCTTTGAGAACACAACAGCCCCACTCAACTGATCAATCAAATCATCAAACCTCGGCATAGGAAACCTGTATCTCACAGTGTTCTTGTTTAGAGCCCGACTGTCCGTACACATCCGCCAAGTCCCATCCTTCTTCGGTACCAATAAGGCTGGCACTGCACAAGGACTCAAGCTCTCCTGAACACGCCCTTCTTCTAACAACTCCTCCACCTGCCTTCTTAGTTCCTCATGCTCCTTAGGACTCATCCTGTAATGTGGCCTGTGAGGTAATGTTGCCCCTGGCACAAGATCAATCTGATGCTGAATATCTCTCAACGGTGGTAACTCCTTTGGCAACTCTTCAGGAAACACATCTCTGAATTCTTCCAACACTGGCTTTACTTCCTCTGGAACTTCAACAGATTCAGTAGCTTCATGTCCAATCAACAAGAAAACCTCTGGACTCTCCTCTACTTCTTCAACAAACTCCTTCAAAGTCAACAAAGTCTTCAGCTCTTCAATCTCTTCTGACTTGCTCTCTCCTTGCTGTCTCTTCTTCGGAACTAAAATGATCTTAGTACCCTCAAACATAAAGCTGTAGCTATTGGTTCGACCATCATGCTGCATTGCTCGGTCATACTACCATGGTCTTCCCAAAAGCAAGTGACAAACATCCATCTCCACCACATAACACCAGATCTCATCTTTATACTTCTTCCCAATAGAAAATGGAACATGAACTCGCCTGTCCACCTTCACCTCTCCTCCTTTCCTTAACCACGCTAACTTGTAAGGATTTGGATGCTTCTCCGTCTTCAACTTCGACTTTCTCACAGCTTTGGTAGAAATGATATTGTCACAACTTCCCGCGTCAATCACAAATTTACACACCTTCCCCAGTATAGTGCATGTTGACTGAAAGATATTACTCCTCAACCAACTAGCCTCCTCTTCCTTCTTTGGTGTCAAACATGATCTCCTCAACATTAGATTACATCCTTCATCTCCCGACGTGATATCATGTTCATCCTCCTCAACTGGACTAGAATAACCTTCATCAACATCCTCACCTTCCACTTCAGCAATCATAGCTCGCCTCTTTGGTTTTGGACATTCATTACTCTTGTGACCCACTTCCTGGCAATTATAACATTTGAAACTGTTGTTGACCTTCGCCTTCGCAACTTCATTCACAACTGGTTTACTGACAGCTTTAGAAACATTGGAACTCCCACTAGCACCCTTGCTTTGAGTATTGGAACTTGGAAACACACCACCTCCTCGTCTTCCCTGCTTCTCCCAAGCCAACGCCTTCTGGTGCGCTTCAGCCACAGATCTAGGATCAAACATATTTACCATATCTTGGATCTGGATCCTCAACCCCCCAACAAACCTAGCAGTCAATTGTTCCTCCGTCTCCATAATGTCATTTCGAGCAATCAGTTGATAAAACTCACCAGCATAATCATTAACAGTCTTCGTCCCTTGCCTCAGATTCTGCAATCTCTGATACATGAGAGATTGATAATTGTAAGGCAAGAATGTAGCCTTCATCATCTTCTTCATTTTCTCCCAAGCAACAATCTTCGACTTCTCAATCCGTTCTCGTGTAAGTTTGATTTGCTGCCACCACGCCATAGCTCTTCCTCTCAACCTAGTAGCAACCAACTTCACTCGACGATCATCCGGAACCTCCTTGAAATCAAAGATCTCTTCAACATTAGATAACCAATCTAGAAATTCTTCAGCCTGCATACCACCCTTAAACTCTGGAATTTCAATTTTCATTCCGGACTCCCATTTGTGATCATACTCTGAATGATTTCTTCCTTGGCTTCGATTTCGACCATGAACACTACCACCATCAAACTCCTCATCAAAATATGATGCATATCGATGTCGATCATGACCACCAACATCTCTACCACCACCATTTCTACCACCAACATCCCTTCGATCTACATTCCTCCGATCACGATCATCCACATCTCTCTGATTTCGATCATCAACATTCCTATCACGATCGTCAACATTTCTATGATCATGATCTTCTCTTCTCTCCCGATCTGAATGTGGTGAAACTCTATTTCCCCCATGGCTCGATTCAGATGAAACCCTTCTTCTACTTTGATTCATTTCAAGCATCATTCTCTCTAATCGACCAATCCCCTCATTCAACTTCTCATTGAAATTCTCGTTGAACCTTTCATTGATACGCTGTTCCATCTGCTTGGGTTCTTTTCTTCGATACACCTCTGCAACATTTTGATGACGATTAACTCTTCTTGGAGGCATTGTCAAATCTCAACAAATTCAAACTCCCAAAAACTTCAAATCTCGAAACTTCACACCCAACGAACTTGGAAAAGTTCGTCTCCTCGCTCTGATACCAAATGATACAGCCAAGGAAGCGAATTCGACGATGTAAATTGAATCCGTCTAGGATCTCACACGATTAGCGGAAATTACCGATGAATCGATGATAAATTGGTGAATTTAAGAATACCCAAATGCCCAAATCCGTTGATCACGAAGATACCGGATTCTAGCAATCTTCGACACGTTGATTGCGCACGATGTCGTGAGAGAAGATCTATAATTCTTCGAACGTTGATCAAGCGCACTTGATTCCGTGAATTGGCTTCAACAATCGTTGGTTCGAGCGCACTCGAATGCCGAAGGTGGAGATAGGAGATAACACTCAACTACCAATTTTAATGGAGGCAAGAAGCACAAACCAAATTTTATTTAAAATTCAACTACTTTTTACAATGACAACACATCCCTATTTATAGGCATTTACAACACATAGTCACGACATAAGAAAAATACATCACAACAGTACAAATGACTTAACAAATCATGCGACTTAAGAAAATACAAACAACGACTTAAGAAATACAACCAAACGACTTAATAAGTAACGACATAAAAGAACGACCTAACTACATTACGCGAATTAACATCAAAGCTTCAGCGACCTAAGGAGGAATGCGACATAAGGAATCAACGATCTAGGCTTTATTCATGATCTAAAATGGAGCGACCTAAAATCATCAGCGACCAAAAATCATCAACGACTTAAGAAACTGGAACGACTTAGCTTCGATCGCGACCTAAGGAAATCGGCATCCAATCTTCGCGACCTAACTGTTCAGAAGAGCTGAAACTTGCTCGCGACTTAAGAGCTTCGCGATTTGCTGTAGCTTCACGACTTAGGGTTTCGCGACCTAGATTGGAGTGAAGATGTTCGCGACTTAGGGCTGGAGATGGCATAGGTCGTTCGCGACCTAAGGAGGAGGAGGGTATAGGTCGTTCGCGACTTTCTGGAGCGTCTCGTGATTCGCCACCGTGATTCCAGGTTTCGCGCTGCATCACCAGGACAGCAACAAATTTAGCTAAGTTATTCTTGAGAAATATAGTTAGACTGCATGGAATTACTAGTAATATAGTAAGTGATACAGACTCCTTATTCACTAGCGAGTTCTGGAAGAGTCTATAGGAAAATTTAGGTACCAAGATCAATATGAGTACCGTTTACCATCTGTAGACAGATAGACAAATGGAAAGAGTGAACAAAGTATTAGAAGATTTGTTAAGAGCTTGTGTGCTAGACTTTGGAGGATCATGGGAAGACCATCTATGCTTAGTCGAGTTTTCATATAACAACAGTTACCAGACTAGTATAGGGATGACACCATTTGAAGCTTTGTATGGAAGGCCACACAAATATCTTGTTTGTTGGTTAGAGACCGGGGATAGGTAAGTTCTTGGTCCAAAATTTGGTTAGGGAAGTTGGAAAAAAGATTGAGTTAGTTCGAGCTAGGATGAAGGAAGCTCGGTCTAGGCCGAAGAGTTATGCTAATAAGAGACGGAAAGACTTAGAGTTCTCAGTTGGAGATCATGTTTTCGTCAAGGTGTCACCGATGAAAGGTGTAATCAGATTTGGAAAATCAAGAAAATTGGCACCAAGATTCATTGGACCATTCCCTACTGTAGAAAGGATCGGGAAACTCACATATATAGAGTTGCCAAACAGTTTGGCAGGAGTCCACAATGTTTTTCATATTTCCTATCTAAGAAAGTGCATTCGAGATCCAGATACTACTATTACAATGACAGTGTTAGATGATCTAGTAGTGGAACCAGATATGACTATAGTTAAAAAACAAGTTCGTATAGTTACAAGGGATGAGAAGAGACTAAGAAACAAGATAGTCGGATTAGTCAAAATCCAGTGGAGTGACGACGAGAGAGACTGTACTTGGGAAACCGAGAGAAGGATTAAAGATACCTATCTTGACTTGTTTCATGGTATGTTTTACCTTTATGTTTTATTGTTATGGGTACCTTATCGTAATTTCGAGGATGAAATTTCTTAAGGAGGGGAGTCTGTAATGACCCTAATTTTTATTAACATTATTTAGGACATTTAATTAGATAAATTAAATGAAATGATGTAGATAGTTAATGGATTGAGATTTGTATAATTTATAAAGGAGCCGTGACTTAATGAATGAATAAAAAAAAGAGGAATAAAAAGAAGAAATTAATAGGAATATGATAAGGGAAAAATAGGAATAGTCTTCATTCTTATACCATAAACCCTTCTATCCTCCATTTCTCATTCATTTACAACATTCACAAACAAAACTAAAATACTTAGAAGCTTGGTTGGCCACCACTAAGAGAAATCAAAGGAAGAAAAGCTAGGATTCAAGTAGGAAGCTTAATCAAATCAATCCAAGAGCAAATCTCAACCTTCTTAACAACAAGCTAAGGTGAATAATGATCTTACATCTCATTTTTGTTGGTTTCAATTTCTAGTTAGATCTGAATTTATTTTGCAAATAATATGCCATGATATGATTGTTTAAATGGATATATATATATATATGCTTTTTGATGATTTATATTGTTTCATATAGATTCTATGACAAGTTTAGATTTGAAAAACATACTAAATGACATCTAAATGACTTGCGTTTTTGATATATGGTCGCAATCATTATTTATGAAGTGGTTTTCAAGTTTCGTAATTTTCTAAATTTTTGTGGATTTATTATGAATTTTCTATGAAAGAAAATAGTTAAAATTGGGTTTAAATTAATTACGGCAATTATATATTGATTTTGGGTCTAAAATTTAAATATGTTAGAAAACATATTAGAAGTGAATTATGGTAATTTTTTGGGAATTTTCCTAAGTATTTTACTATAGATATAAAATTATTTAAGGTATGGGACTTAAATATTTTATATGTTTTATCAAAGAGAACAGCTTCTTTGTTAAATGTTTTTATTGCTAATTTCTGAATTCGGCAGCACTTTTTGAAAAGAAGATTTTGATAAGAAATGGGAAACCAATTGTATTTTGACAAATAAGGCATGTTAGTTGAAAAGCAATTACTTTAAAAGGCTATAAAACAGTTTTTTTTTTAAATTTACTACTTCGCCACTACCATCTACAAGCTTTCGACGCCATACCTTCGCCCATGACCAAGTCGAAACCAATGCCCATGGTATCAAACAATTGATGCTTAGTGAATTAGAGAAAGGTGAAGGTACAACGTTGAAACCAAGCTTTCGAAGGGGTAGAAGCTACTCATATGGACTTTGAACTATTTCTGTTTATAAAGGATCCTTTTAAAGGGGTTATATTAGCTTTCGACTTAATCAATTTTCCTTTTCTTTAGAAAAAGAGTTTTCGAAAGGGTTGCCACCTTTTGTTTTAACAGAAGCTTCGAAACGATAGCTTTGAACATATTCGAAACCAAGCTGTCGCATTCTAACTTTCGAACTAGTTAAGGCCGCTTTTCTTTATAGCCTTTAAACAATGGTTTCGAAAGGGTGCTTTCGCCTTCTTACTTTGAAGCCGCTTCTCAAATTTTCGAAAGGGTTGGTTTTGAAACCATCCTCTTTCTTTTACTTAGGACTAATTCTTTCGAAAGCAATGCTTTCGACAACAATGCTTTCGATAGCAATGCGTTCCATAAACTTTTACTTGAACCTAATGATTTTGAAAGGTATTTAAGTGAAGAATTTCAATGCTTTCAAAAGGTATATAATATGGGTTTCGAAGGGGAGATCCCCAATGTTTTCGAAAGGGTTATTTTGAGTATTTGAATCGAGGGCTACCAATGATTTCGAAAGGCAAGTTTAAAATGGTTTTAAAAGAGGATGTCTAAGGTATTAAGTTATGCATTCGAAAGGGTTGATTTCAATGATTTCGAAAGGTATTGTTTAAGGCTTTAAACAAGGATTTCGAAGGTGATGTCTTGGATTTAAAACCTAATTTTTTCTAAGTTAAAGAAGGGCTTTAACTTGTTTTAAAGGGATAGATAACCCTAGTGATTTAGGATTTCATCAACATTGTTTTGTGTAAAGCATATATCATGGCAAAGGTATTCAAGTAAAGCAAAAAGTATATTTTCCTTATTTAAGTATGATTTAAAATGGGTTAAATCAATTTGAAAGAAATGTTTTCAAGGAAAAATTGGATGGGGTAGTTAACCATAAGTAAATGACTCAGATATTAGAAGAGCGAATGGGACTGGTGTAGGGTCGCGCCCTATACTTTAGCTTGTAGCCCCTAGCTAATGTAAGTTCAAAATTCCAGTGTGTAGGGCTTTGTCACAGGTAAGACTAAAATGATGTTACACATAGAAAGGAATATATAGAGTAAATTTAGGCTATTAGTGAGCCCGCAAAACCATTAGGATCAGTTGACACTTGGAAAAGTAAGTTAAGGACTACCCGTCTAGTATTGTGTAAATAGAAGTTAGATTGTTTATTATGTCTTGTAGGCCTGAGTCAGCCAATGGTTTGTAGTTAGCCAAATAAAACTATATTGTTTGGACAGATAGTCTATTGATTACTTGATTTATATGCATATATGGTATTGCTATTGTTGTTTAATCAGTTTGATTGTAGAGTTCTTAATTTGCAAAAGATATGCTTTTAATAAGGATATTAGTAAGGGGAAACCCGTTCCGCTAAGCGGCGTGGTCTCACTTAATATCAGTAAATCGAGATGTAATAGTATTATTCATACCAGGATTTATGTCTGACTAGAAGTTTATGTTTTTCCCTTAAACTCTCGGGTGCTCAAAATATAATTTGAGTAGATTGAGAGTTAAGGTTTTTCAGGTTTAGTAGGTTGGACGAATAAGCTTCTGAAGACGTGCAGGAGGCAAAGTTAGCTATGTAGGAGCTATTTAGTTTTATTTCTGTTGTGATGTATTAAGACTGATATGTCTATTTAGTACTCTGATCATCCAATGGGGCATCTTCATATGTCACTCTTGGTGTAATTTGATTAAAACCTAGGAATCCTTTTTGGGATTATGTATCTGAATATGAAATATTGATTTGAAATATAATGAGAGAAGCTGTTTAAAATCTGTGTTGATTTTATTTCATATTCATGTGCTTCTGATATTATGGATACCATTAACATTACCGTATTTTGTCACCGGATGTTAATACTATGGATGACTACAACATCTGCAGCGCTTAGCTTCATGCCTCAAGATAGGGGATGTTACACTCCAAGTGTTTAAAAAATATATGGGTTATCGAGCTTGAATAAAGAAAAGAGGAGGTATCAAGCCTCCACAACCATAATGGTTGATGAGCATGTAAGGCGGGAAAGGTGTCGAATCTCAACGGCTATAAGGAATGCCGAGCATATAATAAGCAGAAGATGATTTCGAGCATTGACAATGGATCAGGGTATCGTGTTTGTAAAGTGATGAAGTTACCGAGTTAATAAGTGCTTTTCGGTATCCAGCTATAGCAGACCGAGAAGAACATGGGATATCGAACTTCTACAACTCAAAATTTATCGAGCCTTTACAATGCTGTTGTAAAGCATTTACAAACAAGCCAGCGATATCGAGTTCCTACAAGAATGATGATCTTAATAAGGGGTTTCATGCTTTTAGAGGAAGCAAAGGATGCCGGACCATATTGAGTATCTACCATCTAGAAGGTTATCGAGTATATACCAGGTTATCGAATGGCTGCCATATTGCAAGAGGACAAGTATCAACATACATGAAGGATGTTGAATACCTAATATATAAGCAAGTGATGCCGAGCCTCAACAATGGATGCCAAAATTTCATCAAAGATGTTGCTATCTGAATGGTTTGATTCGGATCTGTGCCACGTGTCAATCATCCCGCATGGTTGCACCCCTATAAATAGACCCCTATCAACATCTAAGAGGGGGCGATTCTTTCTTTCCTATTTTCTCAAATTTTAAAGTCGTAAACACTAAATTGATTTGGTGATTTTAGTGCCGATTGTACCATTCGAAATTTTGCACGTAAGTTTTTGGAAAATAAACCTTTGCATAGAATGCTACTATTTGACTATGGATAAGCATATGACTTCTTTTTGGTGTGTAGACTTAAACCATGAACATGCATATTATTAATCCGTGGACTTGAACCCAAACTTGGACTCGCATATTTCACTTAAGCTTGTATAAGGCTATCTAAGCCCTTATTCAAACCAACCTTGGTTTGCCTTGCATAATTGGTTAGCAAGTAAATTTGCTAACATTTTTGCGCTAGGAGGACTCAAACCTCCAATTTCCTGCATTTCCCTACAGAAGACTTTAGAGACTTTTAATTTCTTGCATATCCCTACTAATGACTTTAGGGACTTTTCATTTCTTGCATATCCCTTTAGAGGACTTTGACTTACCATATGCAGCATATTCCTATTAATGACTTCAGTATCCTACATGATACTATTAATCCTCATAATGACTATTTTTAAACAAGGATCCTCCAAGCCTTACTTTCCTAAGTCAACTTATCAAGTGACCCATATTCTTCAACTCCATAAGGAATAAGTGTTAAGAGAATTGGCATTGATTGCTTTAGCTGAAAAGAGACAAAAAATTCCTTATAACCCAGATAATTGGAGTATAAATCCAATCCACGTAGGATCTACCTTAATCTTCGCTTACTATCCTACTCTAAGAAAAGAAAACAAGAAAAGGAATGATCCGTTCCCGAAAATGAAAAAAACTATATAACTCCAAGCTAAAGGAACTATCTTCGAAAATGAAATAACAAAGGATTTCAATAAGTTTGCCCAAAAGTGGAAGGGAGTCATCGATCACTCTCCCACATCAATAAGAACTCAAGAATTTTTAAGGATAAACCTTGCCGTTAAAACCGAAAAGCCTACCCAATGTTACAAGAAAGCCAAATGGGGGCTAAAGACACAATCCTCTATGAATTGCTGATCTGCAAGAGCCCATTCCATTACCACATCCTATGAAAACATCCATCTTTTAACTAAAGAGAAGTTGGACTATTGACCTTCAAAGAAGAAGCGACAAGGAAATGAAAGAAATCTTGAGGGCAAGTACTGCCAATATCACTAAATGAATGGACACGAAACAAATCAATGCCGAGCCCTTAAAGGAACGATCGAGAATTTCTTAGAAAAAGGAGAACTCCGAGAATTTTTTAACAAGATTTGAGCAAACGAGCAAATGTATCTACAAAGATAAAGTGCTTAATAGAATGAAATACTTCATGGAAAGAACTTATAAAAAAAATGGAAAAGCCTTTGATCCCTCCATAAGGGCCTGGTTAAAGCACCTCCTAGAGGAAGGTCTGAGTAAGTCCCCGGTCCCGCTCTAGTCCCGCCTATAAGGCCTGGCCAGAGCACTGCAAGCCTTCGATCTTGCCTATAAGGCCTGTCCAGAGCACTGCAAGCCTTTGGTCTCGCCTATGTGGCCAGGCCAGAGCATCTCCTAGAGGTAGGTCAGAGTAAGCCTTTGGTCCCGCCTTAGATGGCCGGGCAAAAGCACTGCAAGCCTTCTGTCCTATCACATGGCCTAGCTGAAGCACCTCCTAGAGGGAGGACGGAGTAAGCTTTTGGTCCTACCTTTGATGGCCTGGCCAAAGCACCGAAAAGCCTTTAGTTCCTCCTATAAGGCCAGACCGGAGCACCTCTTAGAGGGAGGATGGGTAAAACTTTGGTTCAGTCTAAGATGACTAACCAAATGCACCGACCAACTTAAATTGTTACCTATAAGGTAAGAAGGGTCTCAATTAAAGCCTAAATCATTGCCTATAAGGTAACAAGGGGCGAAAAGATTCAAAGCCTAAATCATTACCTATATGTAAGAAAGGGAAAAAGGGATTCAAAGACAAAATCATTACCTAAAAGTTAATAAGGGGAGAGAGAGATCAATCAAGCAAGTGTCACTTCGTCCTGAAAATGGATCAAAGAAATCTTCTAAGAAGAAGTGTAATTAAACACAACCAATTTGGGTCTAAGCTAAAATCAAAGCAATCTTTGAAGGAAGAGTCCAAAATTATCTATTACTTAGAACTAAGTATCTCAGCATCAAATATGGACACCTAAGAAATTTAGAATCTTCTTGTCAGAAACATTCTGTTAATTAACGGGAATATCCATTGTTGGTTGAATTTTTGGTCTTCCATTAGTTGAAATGTGAATCTTGATAGAAGAATTTCTGGTCTTCTTATGAAATGAATTCATGGTCTTCTTGCCAAGCAAATTTCTAGCCTTCTTATCAAGTGAATTTATGGTCTTCTTGCCGGATGAATTTCTTGTCTTCTTATAAAATGAGTTTCTGGTCTTCTTACTAGATGGATGGATTTCTGGTCTTTTATTAAGCTGCCAAGTAACTTGTAACAACCCTAGATTTCTACATATATTTAAATTTGACTTTATTTTATTTTAAATTATTTTAAACTTGTTTTATTTCAAACATTTCATTTTAAAATATAAATGTTGATTATTATGTGAATTTTAATTTCAAACTGGTATAAATTGAACATTTTCCTGAAAAAGGGATTTCTGGTCAAACTGGTCAAACTTTGATTTTTAAACCTTAAATTTAAATATTTAAATTCTTAAATTTTATCTTTTATTATGAAAATAGATTTAATAACTTGAATACTACTTTTCGTTTCATTGAAAACGGATTTGAATTGTAAAAGTTATGTACATTTCAATTTTGAGTGCAATTTGATTTATTTAACAATTTTGTCTATTTTAAATTATATAAATTACATTTTTCTTTGTCATATTTTATTTTAATTTGTGTTAATATGTTATTTTGTGGATACTTTGTCGTTTAATATTTTTAAAAGTGATAATAAAATTTTTCCAAAATTTATTGCATTTATTTCCTATTTTTAAAAGGCTAGTTTCTATTTTTCTGCTATTTTCTTAATTTAAATTATATTTAATTTAAATTTATTTATTTACTTTTTTGAAAGCATTTTTATTTTATGTAATTATCTTTATTTATAAATATTTTCTAAGTCCATATAAATCTTCCAAAGTTTATCATGTTTATTTTCAAATTTTCTAGACTAGTTTTCATTTTGTACTATTTTCTTATTTTAATCATATATAATTAATATTTATTTATTTATATTTTGTATATTTGTTATATTTTCGAATTTTAACTGAAATTATATGTATTTTCAGATATTTAAACTTACAAAAAGAAAATATGAAAATATGTAGAGTTTGTGACTTTTGTTATTCCTAGTCCTTTTTTGTATTCCACTGTTTCATTTTAATCAATACATCTTTTATTTTTTTTTGGCCATATATCTTTTCTCATTTCAGCTGCATTTTTTTGTTTTTCACGTACTTTATCATTTCTCTTCTCAAAAAATAAAATTACACGGCCATTCCTTGATCAAAAGTCTGGGTAAAAATCTCTTCTTTTCCTTGTTTTTGTTGATTTTCTTATGTTGTTTTTGCTTTGTTCTCAACTTGTATGGATCGGCCCCACCTACTCCAGCAGCTAGGCCGACCCCACCACCTCATCCTCTGACAACCACCCCCTCCAGATCACCACCACCCCAGGCCGAGCATCCCATGGCAAGAGATCACCATCAATTTGCACCAAACACCACTTATTGCTCAAATCTAGCCTAGTTGTGTTATCACCACCTCCACCTTCCTTTTGCCGCCACTTCCACCACCACCACCAGCCCAGATCTGACCACCACCACCTCCTACCACACCTCCTTATCATCACCACCTCCTATCACTTCAGGTTAGACCATGGCCGAACCCTCCATGGTGGCAAAACTCCACAAAATTGCAAACTAGACCTTGAAACATACATAGCCGAGCACTTATGTATTCACCACTCCATTTTCCATCACCACCACCACCTTTGGCTGCCAACACCACTTTATTTAGACCTTCCCTCATCACCCCAGCTACTGACCTGAAGTGTAGACCCTCTGGCCGAACCCCATAGCCCATGGTTGAGCCAAAGATTGAACCACTTTTCCACCTATTTGCCTAGAAACCCTTCACCTACCCTAAGTGTAACTTCCTCCACTTGTTTAGCCTTGTAGCCGCACCTTTTCCAGACCCATACCTGATCCAAACCATGCTCAAACCTGACCTTATTGATCCCCTAGGCCATGCAAACAAGTATAGAAAAAAAGGCAAAAAGTTGTAGATTCAAACTGCTTTTTGTTTCAAAGTTATTCAAATTCAATCGTATTGATTTTTAACTATTATTTTGGTTTTGTTTTTGGGTTGTAACACAAGATCTATAACTTGGATCTCGCTCTCCACCCTCAAGTCATTTCAGTGTTGTCGTGCCTTCGTAGTGTCAGTATTGTGTGCTTTGGTGGCTATCTCCAGCTTTTAACAAGTGAGTTATTCTCACCAGACAGTGTATACCTATATAACTAGTAAATTGACCACTTTTGAATCTGTAAAATGCATCACCATATTATATCTGCTATGTTATGATTATATGATGTTCACCCATGCTTAAACACCTGTTATATCATATGTTACTGTTATATTATGTTGTTCTGTTATTTTTATCAGTTTATCACACTGCAAGTTCCCTTTAGATTAGAATCACTATGGGTTGAAATGATATATATCCGAACGGACTTTAGAATAGAAGAAAATCGTTATGGGTTGAAATGATAGGCCTGAATGATTTTCAATTATTTTCATTTACTTGGGATTGCGGGTTTGAAATGATCAAACCCGGGTTTTCTTAGTAAATTACGGGTTGAAATGATATATTACCCGTATCACTTTACCTAGGCTAAAAAAAATGAAATACAGACCCGTAGTTAAAATATGTTTTTCTAAATTTTTTAAAATATTTTAGAAATGTAAATATTATAATATTTTGATTTAAATTTGATTAAAAATGATTTTTGTAAAGCATTATTGATTTTCTGAAAATTTATAAGTGAAATAAATTAATGGTAAAGTTAGAAAATCTGAAATGTAAGTTATTTTGGGAAATTTTAATTTGGTGATAAATGGAATTTAAATTAAATATGAAATATGATAAATTCATGATAATTTGGATTAAAGTGAATTTAAATGATTTTTATATATATTAATGATTTTTGAATAAAGTTAAAATGTGAAATGAATGAATATTTAAGTTGAAATTTTGAAATATAACTAAAATTGGAAATTTGTGAATTTGGCTTAAAGGTGAATTTTAAGTTAAGTAAATAAAAATGGAATTAAGTTATATTGGGAAATTTAAACTTAAGTGTTAAGTTAATTTAATTTAATGAATTTAAAATTTAATATTGGAATTTAATAAGTGAATTATTATTAAATTTTGATTTTTTTTGAATGGAGGTTTAACTTTATAAAATCATGAATATAAGGGTATTTGAATGATTGTTTTAAAAGTGAAATTATATGATTTTATAAGTTAAAAATGATTTATATAAAAATATAATTGTTTGTGAAATTATACTGAATATTTGAAGTTAATTAACTGCATTTCTGAAATGCATTTAATTCTAATGTAAATGATAATATAGCATTTGTAAATGTTGTAGTTGATAATAATGAACCAAATGGCTGAGTTTAATTAAAGGCTATTATGGTATTTTGTAAATGTTATAATGGTTGAATTTAACTAAGTTTATTTGAAACTAATGTAACCCTATTACAGCATTTTAAATGCTGTCTTTTGTTAAATTGAACTGTTTTAAATATGACTTTCCATAGCATTTTCTAAATGCTGCGAAAGGTGAATTTTCATTGTTTTAATTAATTTAAGTGAACGAATGAACTTTGAAAGATTAAAATTTTGGAAATTTAATAATTTAATTATTAAATATAATAACTTCATTTTTATGATTTAAAATGAAGTAATTTGTTTCGTAATATAAACTATTTTGAAATATGATATTTTGATATTTTGAAATGGATTTTTGAATGATATTGAATTTTGAAATGATACTTGATTTCAAAGTATAAAATACTATTTTGAAATTTTAACCACGGGATGTATTTGATTTATGGTTTAACTGATCCTTAGAGGATGGGCGATCCCAAGCATCCTTTAAGTTATTATGCATTACTGCTACAGTTCACTTGAGTTGGTTTACATTATATAAGTATATATTGTCCTGACTCGAGTGTTTTGTATTTTGCTTTACGCTCGGGTCAGCCTGAGTATTTACAGCTTAGCTTTGGATCTCTTTTTGGAGCTAGGAATCGTTGGAGATTCTGCTTATCTAGTTATCTATCCATTTCAGTTTCAGTTGTTCTATTTCAGCTCTGGTATTATAAACTTCTATGTATTTGAGATTTCTATTGTATATGTTTTCAGACTGATATTATGTATTTTGTTTTGAGAGTTTGTATATAGTAGCTTCATGAACTACTATGGTATTTTATTTCCGCTGCGAGTTATTCTGATATTCTGTGTCTATGATTCTGTATTTGATTTTATTTGCTCCAAATTTTATTACAATCTATTTGTGACGACCCGACTTCCTATGCCCAGAAAGTCGCATCATTATGAAGAAAGAAAGGGGTAGAAAATAGAAAAGAAGAGAAGAAAGAAAGAAACAACAACAACGATCTCACAGCGGAACGAATAAATTATATTAATAACATAAACTATTACATAGTATACAACAATTTACAGAGTTACACAGCATATACATCACTTACTAGACAGTTATAAACATCTGTCTAGACATTACAACTCAAATACAAGACAAGACACTATCACAGATATCAACACAGTGGAATACTATATCTACGAACGCCGAAGCCTCCTGCTCCATTGCTCCTCCAGAATATTCGTCAAAGCTAAACCTGAATCCCCTGGCTACTCGTAAAAATTTGAGTACCCAAGAGTTTATAAAACAGAAATAAACACTTGGGTCAGACATGGGTCTGGTGTGAGTAACAGGTTAAACTTGCTTAACTTCAAAACCTTTAGAAAGAAAAGGTATCACGTAAGACTCCCCACAAATAAACATGGGTAAGTTTTTACCTTACGCTAACCAAAACATTTGATAGGAAATCCAGTTATATTATAATAGGGTCTAGGGTTTTCAAATAAATATGAAATAGCTGAAATTGTTACATTATTAAATTCCAGCATACTAGCCACAAAGTGGGTTATACAATCAAAACCGTAAGGGCACGTAGGAAGAATGGGTTTCCATACAATGGCAGGGCTACTGGGGTTCCGCCCGTCACAGTACGTGGCCTAGATCACCGTACCGAGGAGTACGCCCGCTCCCCTGCAACACAAAGCCGGAACCATCCCTTACTGGATAATTCCGAACAAGATAACCCCGTAGTTGGCGCGACCAACCACACACTAAGCCGAATAAAAAGAAAAGGGACCTCTAGACAGGGATCTATCTTGCTCTCAGTGGGTGCTACCCACGAAGCCTTGCTGCACCTCCCCTGTTTTAGCCATTCCCGGTTGATGAGGCTTGAGGTTACGATTACCTTTAATCAGAACATATCACTTAGAATGCTCATCGTCCGCCTGACGATGTGCTGAAAGCATTCAATCCATACAAGTTCATTCCGGGTTCGAACGAAACCGAAGGCATTATCTCGTTACACTCGTTTTGGAATCACCCTAAGAGTTAACGACAATAACCCTTGCACTCTGAATCTTCATCTTCACTTGAGATTCACGACCTATCGTTAATTTGGATCGATGTGGTATTCGGGTCTCCAGACCTGGAATACCGGTATACGGAAACCCGATCCCGGTCTCATCGAAATCCAAAACGTATCTTTTAAGGGCCAAGTTGTTTTAAAGTTAAAACAATTCAATTCTTATCTATATACACACAGATAGATAACTTAATAGATAATCTACATTATCATCACAAACAGATAACTCATATTATCATTCCAATTCAACCAAACATCCATATCATATATCAATCATATCTCATCAGAGATATCAAACAATGAAATACATTCAATCTCATTCATCCATCCTTAAGCAATGATTTATATCATCTAATTAATTTAAAGTGAATTAAACTAATTACTTCATTCTATAAATCCTGCTTACTTAATTATTAATTAAACCAATTAATTAATCATTACTCTAAGTATCCATCTTAATTAATCATTCCTGATTAATAATCCTTTAATTACTTTAAGTAATTAATTCTTAATTAATTTCACAAATTAATTAACTTAAACCATTCAGTAATTAATCTTTAATTACTTTATTAATTAATTAATTATACTTAATTATCTTAATCCTTAATTAATTACAATTAATTAATTACTTTAATCACTTATTATTTATTAATTAATCTTAATTAATCAATTCTTAATTACATCATTAATTTTATTAATTAATGATCCTTAATTACTCTTAATTAATTATCTTATTTAAATTAATTACATTTAATAATTAATTAGTCACATTTATTAATCACCTTTGATTAATCTCATTTAGTAATTAACTTCCCTTAATTACTCCACTTCATAAATTAATTACTCCTTAATTAATTATCCTTTAATTAATCCTTTGATTAATTATTCAAAGTAATTAACTCAAATTACTTTCATTATTAAATCTCCTTTAATTAATTACATCCAGTAATTACCTTCAATTACTTCCTAAGTAATTACACTTCATTAATTACATTTAAGTAATTCTACTTAACCAATTTCATTTTGATTAATAAATCTAATTGATTATTAAAATTAATCATATTAATCAATTATTTAATAATCCCTAATTAATGATCTCTCATTAATTATTAACAATTCTTTTATTTAAGTAATTAAACTTAAATCAACCATTATTAATTAATTCTTAATTACCAATTAATTAATCTCTAATTACTAAATTAATTTCTTAATTAATCTTTAATCACTTGATTAATTTCTAATCATTTATTAATAATCTATACTTATATAAATAAATGATTCTTAATTCCAAATTAATTAACCTTAATTAATTAATTTATAATCCTAATTATTTAATTAATTAACACTAAACCTTTAATTAATTAAATTATTAAATTATTCTTTAATTACCTTATTAATTTAATGAATCTTTAATCATTAAACTTTAATTAATCTCTAAATTAAAGTATTAACCTTTATAACAACTTTAATTATTATTAACAAAAGGCTTTAAAACATTTTACTTTAAAAGTTTCTTTTTAATTCATTTTAAATTAAAGATTTACAATAAATTACAAATTTAACTTTAACCAAATTTAAATCAAATTTATAAAACCCTTTTTAAAATCAAATGTTAATGAAACATTTAACAATTTAAAGATTTTTAAACCAATTTATTTAAATTCAAAACCTTTTTAAAATATACTTTAAACATTTTAAAGATGTTTAAACATTTTAATATAATTTATTTATTTCACATCTGGGATTCAAATTAAATTGAATCCATACTTTAAATTTTGTTTTTAAAACTTTGTTTTTAAATCCTGTTAACATTTTAAACATCATTTTAAATTTTTAAGACCCTGACAGGTTTAAAAACTGTAATACAAAATCTACCCGAGCCTATCACCATCTTCCCCGAGTCAAACCCTGAAAACCCCCGAGATAACTTCGAGCAACTCTCGTCCCTTTTCCTTCGAGTCACACTCGAACTTTACTCGAGATCGTTCCCGAGTCTAAGCTTCTTCCCCAACTACCAAACTTCCAGATGCACAGAACTTACACCGTGCACATGCACCGATTGACCAACTATCTCCGGCCATCCACGACCATCCCTACACGTCGACGATCCTCCTCATACTCCATTCCGACCATTAGAACATCGATATCATCACGTATTCGAAATCGAGTAGCTCAACACCACCTGGAACCAAAAGCGAACCTGGAAAAAAAAAATGCTCGAATCCTTTTCTCCGATCGCCAGAAGCTTTGAAACTCCGTCCAACCATTCTTCAACATCCAAACTACGGCGTCTTCGAATAACATGGCACTCGATCACTTAGAGGCCTCGCGAAAAATCAAACATCCCAGCACTGCAAAACTAGGTTTACAGACATTCTCGATCAATTCCCATTGCCACAGTCGTCAATACGGCCACCCACTATTTTTCCTCTAATCACTGATAGCTCTTCTTTCCCCAGAATGAACCACGACCCTCCAGACTAACGTGATCATCAGAAATCGTTCGAAACCCAAATTTTGTTCAACCACGAACTGCTCTCTCTTCCTACTTCTAAAAATCATGATTCAAATCTTAAAAATCATGTTTTCAATCAAGTATTCAGATCATATGCCTGAATCAATGATTTAAGGAATTCGAATTTTAACAAAACTTGAGTTTTCCTGTTCTATTCTATTTTCCAGAGAAATCCTTATTTTATTTTAACTTAAACAAAAATTTAAACTCTAATATATGATAAAACAATCAATTTTTGTTTATAACTTGCATCATAATATTTACTAGATCTAGAGATACAGAGTTTTTAAATCAAAACTTAAATTTGAAAACTGGAAACAGAGATACACATAAGTATCAGACATGCACCCCAATTTACATCCATATATACAAAATATACATTCATACCAAACATATTAAACAATCATGCAGGCATATTACATCATAGATTCAAGGATTTATAACATGCAAACTGATATACTTAAGTTTTTAAAAATGTAAGTTACTCACCTTTTTTTTTTAAAAGCAGAGAACAGAGCTTCCAGATTTGAAAAGCTTTTGTCATTCTGAAAACTTTTAACTTGAATACATTCTAGAAAACTTGCATTGCTAGCTGTTTAGATTTGCATGCAGGTTATTAATTTGTTGAGACATTGCTTTAGATTCCAGTTGCTTGCTTTCAGATTTTTGAAGAAAACAGGCTTTGATTCCAGGTTGAAAAGAAATGAATTCCAGGCAGGCTTTGTTTTCAGATTGAGGAGAGGTTACAGGTTGATGGTTTATAGATTGAAGAATGCATTACAGGTTATTGTTTTGAGGATCTTTGGTTTGAGGAATGTTAAATTTTATTTTCTAGTTTTGCCTTTAAAAGTGGAAAACGAATTTCAGTTTAGAAATGGAGATTAGAAAGAAAGGAAGAGAGTGGAAACATGTTTTTATAAGTATAAATGATTTAATAAAAAGAAAAATTAGAACAAAATGACACTTGTCTTTCTTATATCTTAATTTCTTAACACATGTAATATTAAAGCCTTAGAAATTTACACATGTCTCTTTAATTTATTAGTATTTATTTTAAATGTAAAAATCCTTTTCTTAATTTATTAAACACTTATTACTTATTTATATATAATTATAAAGTATTTTAAAGAAAATAAAACCAATTATGTATATATAAATAAGAGCTTATACATAAAATTTAAAATCCAAAACTATTTAAATATTACCTCTTGAATTCTAATTTAAAAATCTAATTTAAAGTTAATTTAAAACAACACATTCAATTTAAAAATAACAATTCTATTATTAAATGAATCAACATATCATATATGAATTTTATTTTAAACTTTTATATATATATATACTCTTAAATCTTATTTATTAAGCAATATTTCAAAAAGAAAATAAATTAAACCTTATTATTAATCTTATTTAAAACCATATTTGTTATTTGTTTAAATAGCTTTGAAAAGCTTATGTTAAATAAATCCAAATCTCTAAACTAAATATATATATTAGAAATTAAAAACAAGATTTTATTTATTATTTAAATTACAAACCCAAGCTTATCTATTTACAATATATACACACATATATATACACATTATAAATAGAAATCATTTTATTAGTAAAATTCACTAATTAAATATTTATTTAATTAGATTATTAAACTAATTCAAATTTTATTATCAAAGATTATCAAATCAATTTAATTATTTAAACAGATTATTAAATTGATATTGCCCCAAATTTCCGGGATATTACACTATTATTTTGAATTATTCAAGTCAGGCATGTGTGGATTATTGTCGATTTGAATGGTCCAAAATAGTGGGTCGTTACATAACTTTTCATGCTTGTATAAACTCAAGTGACAAAGGAAAGTCATCAAATGATCAATTTAGAAATTCAGACCGAGAGAAGAAAGTTTAAGCCATAGAGATTCGTTTATGAATTCATTCAACCAAGAAAAGGTGAGAAAACAAATTGGCCCTACACGGCTAAAGTTTTGCTAATTCAATAATTATTCCAAAAAATGAATTCCAAAGCTAGGTTTTAACAGATCAACAAGAAAAAAATTTCAAATTTCTTTAGCATTTTCAAACAAAATGATCAATTTAAGAGAAGTAATTTCTTGAAATTATGGAAGTCATCATCATTTACTTTATGAAAAAAAGATAGTTTCTTAAAAAGTGAGAACCGAAAAGGCTTGTCTAAAGCATTTTGGAAATGAAGAGGGAGCGAATCTATGCTTAATCAGAAACCACTGATTATATGAAATCAGATTAAAAAAACTGAAGTGAATTACAAGTCTCAAACAACTCAATGAGTTTAGTTACAAGACAAAGAGTAAGGAAGAAAATACAAGATATATTCAAAAGTATAAATCATTCAGGTACAAATTTATTTATCATTTTACATTTTACATATCGCATAAAAAAGTTACAGATATCAAGAAAGGATAATCAATAAGAGAATTCAGTCAAGGGTTTCTAGGCAACGCCACTTCAGTTATTCTCTATTAAGATTCAAGGTCTTGCACTTTTTCCTACAAGACTTCAACAACCAAAGAAGGTTCGATGATGTGATGAATCGCCACATCCAAATATCTTTAAGTTTCTTTTCCTTCTTTCAGATGATGTCTGTATCATTGACAGAGCTAATTTGAACCTTTAATGAATGATCGAGCGTTTAGTTGGCTCCTTTAAGAGTTTTAACCTTACTTTGTAAGTTCATAACTTTCTTCTCAAAAGCTTATTTCTCAGCTCCTCGACTTGACTTTGATATTTATTAAGATATTGAGAAACTTTTTCATTACATTTTCCTTCCAAAAATTAGATACATCCATATCTAAACTTTTGCTACTATTCGGAGATTTCTCCGTCATCCAAACCCGGAGGCGGGTTTTCCAAAGAAGAGAATTTCTTTTTGTCGGCCGAAGATTTGGACTTAGTTGTTCTCGTAGGAGTAGGAGTGGGAAGGCTAGATTCACCTCCACTTGCAATAAGTTCTAGAGATTGATAAGATACTTGGCTTTTTGATAGGTGCACTTCATGGTCCTCAATCCTTTGATGTAATCGAGCAATTTTTGCATCAGCCTCGATTCTTTAATCCAAAGGACCAGATTTCCAATGACATTTATGCTCTGTTTTAGCCCCTGAATCTCTTTATCTTTCTCTTTAATTTTGTCCTTTAAGCTCGAGGTCATCTTTCATGCCACTTAATATCGACCTCAATTTATAATACTTGTTGTACCATTTCTGTGCTTCTAAGTTATCCGGAAGTGGCAAGGCTGAAACATCTTGAGAAGAATGTTTCTTCTCGATATCTAACATCAGTTTGGTTTTAATATTGTTTAGTCGGGAAAAGAATTACAAATCATTGGATGCAAGCGCCAATTGACTTTCCTATTAAAAATAAATAAAGGAAAAGGAAATCAATACAAGGAGAAGTGTGCTCTTTTATTAATAGCAATAAGATCTACGAACATGAAAAAGGTCAAATTACATTAACGATACAAGTTTTGTACATTCAATTCTTAAAGTTTAGAAACGATAGTTTGATCCTTTTTAAGTGAACCCATAGACATAAGGATAGTAGAATCAAAGGAAACATTAAATCCTTGAGGAGTACTAGCGGGAAGGTGGAATCGATGATAATCCCATCACGATAGAGGGGATGGCTTCTCCGCATAACAATTTAGCATAATCAGATTACTTCTCGTTAAGTAAGTTGTCCTTTTCATCACCTAAGAAGTCAAAATAAAAGTAGGAAAACTGCGTGTAAACTTCTTGAATATCCCTAAGAAAGAAATATTTTGCTAATCGGGGGGTTTTGAGAGTTAGCGTTTTCTCTGTAAAATCTCTTTTTAACTTGACTAATTTACTTAAAAGTTCTTTTGAAATGGGAGTGCCCAATGATTCCTTAACATGTATATTTTAGGGAAAACAAATTAAGCTGCAAAGAAACGAGAAGTTCAATACTTATAAAGATTGTTTGAATTACATAATGCAATAATAAAATCATTCTAGTTCATACAATATAGACCCTTTTTAAAATAAGAGATAAATTTCTTCTTGTTAAACTGGATTTTTTAGGAGGAAGAGTGCACGAGGAAAGTAGGAAGCCCTCAACTCTGGGAAGGTTCTAACATTCCCCAGGATGAGGATCAGACCCATGATCATTCAAATATCTATTATGGAAATATGCCTAAGTAATCCCCCACTCTCTTTTCCTAGAAAAGAAAAAACAGTAAAAAGATTCCTAGAATAAAATTTATAAAGGAACTCTACTAAAGTGTTCCTATCTTCAATAAGCATCCAAAAAAGCATAGTCAGCTACGCACTCTCTTTTATAACTCTTTCCCAATGAAGGTGGGATCTTTTCAAGAGCTGAGCGGGCCATTTTCTTTAAATCTTTCAATTGATTGGCATTAATGAGAAGACGCCTATATTTGTCAAATAAACTTATTTTCTTCAGTCAGCTTCTCAATTCCTCTATTTAATTGCAGCACCTTTCTCTCACTTTTCTCATGCAAAATGTCAAAATGATATTTGTTTCTGTTCCTTAACTAAAATAACTAACTTATTAACTAAATCTAATGAATAGTTATAAGCATCTAAAAATGATAAGTTTTATACCTGCACTACGGGAGCTTATGAGATGGTAACTTAAGTTTTCTCTTTTAGTTGATGACCGAAGGAATTGGCATCTTTTGGTGAGATGTCTTCTTGAGGAACGTTCTGGGATTCAGAAGGATAAAGAAAACCTATATTATGGGAAGACGGGCCTAAGTCATGGCCACCCGATCCACTACTGCTATTTCCTAATCCTTCAGGGTACTTATTGTTATCGCCCCCATCTTTGTCATCATTATCGTCATTATCATTTTCATCTTTCCCTTCATCTCCTCATCTTCATCAAGCGGAGGATTATCAAAAGCTAATAGCTCCCAATGATTGATAGGCTCCTCTTCTGGGAATTCATCTTGAGGTGGCCCAAGAAATCTTCCTAGCATGAGGTCGAATTTCCTTTTAAATTTATCATTTTAATCCGGAAGTGAAGAAAAGTCTAATCTTGAATACTTCCTTATGTTGTCAGAATATGCAATAAAGAGGGCATTCTCATAACATCGTTCCCTAATTTTGGGGAGGGATTGATTGATAAAATTGGAAACTTTCCATTTGGCGTCTTTAACACTGTTGTTTGCATAGACGAGGGCGACTTCTTTGCTTTCCAGCTGGTCATCCATTTGAACCTTTTCTTTTATGGCTTGCTCAAGCTCTATCTATAGGGCCTTCATGCTCTCTTTGGTCGCTAGCCTAATTTTTCCTTCCCCATCTAAGTTAGAGGCAAGTTTATCCTTTTTTGAGATAGCATTATTCTTCTCTGCTGTAACATCAAAAACTTGGCCCTCAAGGAACCTAATTTTAGCCGTTAACAAAGAAATCTGCTATTTAAGATCTGGAAATTGACTAACAGATCCTTAAGTGGCTTGTTGGAGGAAAAATATGTGCTTGGCCACCTGAAACATGTGAAAAATATATGATAATCGGAATTTTTGAAGCCAAAAGCTTGCAATAGCCAGACACGAAAGGATATATATCATAAGAAGCCGTTGAAAGAGAATATGGAGATGATTCCTAGAAAAAGTGGAAGGCTATAGTGGAGGCCATATGGGGAGTGACTGAGGAAAAAAATCATCAAAACCTGAAGGGATATGTTGAGTTGTAGTTTTGAAAGGAAGAGATTCAAAGGGAGGAGTCAGGCCTAATTCCCAATACAAGCGTTGTATAGCATTTGCAGATGAAGAAATTGATATAATAATAGCATGGCTTAGGATGTGAGTAGCTGCTGCTTTGCCTTGAGGATTTTGATCTAGCACGCTTAAGTTGACAAAACTAGAATCTTGGTAAATGATGGCCATATCTTCATTCGATTCTTAAGTAACAACGGGAAGAGTTTGATCTTCTTCAAGTTTAACCCTTTTTAATGGGGGAAGAGTTGAAACACTAGACGGGTCGTCAGAGTCCATCTTCCTTTTGTGATCTTCAATAGCCTTAAGAGCATTAGTAATGGAATCCTTAATAGGAACAATCACAGTTGAAGAGGAAGTGGAAGCCTTAGTATCCCTGGACCTAGCGGTCGAGATGGTGAGAGACAAACCAAAGTCAAAGGGAAAATCATAACATAACAATATTGAAAACCTCATAACAGTCGTGATAAGAAAATATATCTAACATCCCCTATCTTGAGGCCCGAAGCTAAGCGCTGCAGATGTTGCAGTCATCTATAGTATTAACTTTCGGTGACAAAATACGGTAATGTTAATGGTATGCATAACATCGGAAGCACATGAATATGAAATAAAATCAACATAGATTTCAAAACATCTTTTCTGATTACATTTCAAATCAATATTTCATATTCAGATACATAATTCCAAAATGATTCCGAGGTTTTGATCAAATATAATTATTACAAATTACGCCAAGAGCGACATATGAAGATGCCCCCTTGAATGATTAGGGTACTAGATAGTCATTTCTATCATAAATACATTACAGCGGAAATAAACCTAAATAACTCCAACATAGCTAACTTTGCCTCCTACACTTCATCGGAAGCTTATCCATCCAACCTACTAAACCTGAAAAACCTTAACTCTCAATCTACTCAAACTAAATTTTGAGCACCCGAGAGTTTAAGGGGGGAAACATAAACTTTGAGTCAGAGATAAAGCTTGGTATGAATAATACTATTACATCTCGATTTACTGATATTATATGAGACCACGCCGCTTAGCAGAATGAGTTTCCCCTCACTAATATCCCTTAAAAAACATATCTTTTGCAAATCAGAATCCTTCAATCAAACTGATTATAACAATAATAGCAAGTATATACATACTTACATATATATGCAAAATAAACAAGAATCAATGGACTATCTGTCCATACTATAGTTATTATCTGGCTAACTATTAATCATTGGCTGACTCGGGCCTATCAACATACTCAACAATCTAACTTCTTTTAGACACAATACTGAGCTAACTGCCCTTAACTTTTCTAGGGTCAACTGAACCTAATGGTTTTATGGGCTCAACAATAACCTATCTTTACTTTGTATATTCCCTTCTGTGTGTAACCTCAATTTAGTCTCACCCGTGACAAGCACTTCACACTAGAATTTTGGACTTATTTTAGCTAGAAGCTAATAGATAATGTACAGGATGCGACCCTACATCAATCTCATCTGGTCTTCTAATATTTGAGTCATAAACTTAGGGTTAACTACCTTCTTCATGTTTCAGTTCTCATCGCCTTTGCTGTTTCATTAGCATTTCTCTCCGCCTCGGCAAGTTGTGTTTTCAATTCTAACAATTCAGCATCTTGACGTTTGATTATTTCTTTATCATGTATCGCTTCTAACTTGAGGCAGTCTATTTCATATTGTCACTCAATGGACACTTCATAGATTTTTTCCGCCAAATGTTAAAATGATTCATGCTGCACAAACACATCATTGACACATGCAAGAGAACTTGCTTTGGTGGGCCCCGGAATCGTATGTATTATAGGAAGAAATTTAAGTCCATCAAATTAGATTTTCAGGAAAGTGGCCTTAAGCTCGGCCAATTTCTCTGCTGTAGAAATGTCGGGAGCGGCGGCCGGCTAGGACGGATCAGAAGCGGCAAATGGATGTTTGCTTGATCTATGTTCGCAAGACTGCCTAGAGCTCGAAGAGCCAGAATGTTGCTCGTGTGATGTGGCGATTTAGATTTGCGCTTGACGTGATGTCTGGGACAGAGACTTATGCTTAGAAGACGAAGATTACTTGAATGATAGCTTTTATCCCATCCATCGTCTTTCTTGCTGCGCCGGCTAGACTCCGAGTCACGACTAGATCGATGATATGTTGAAGAACCTATTAAGAGATCGAAGGCCCGGGACTGAGTCGTTGCTCCTACAAAGACCAAATGAGAACATGTGAGTAATTATTTTGCGAAAGATTAATGAAGAGCATGTAGTGAAGTGCACGTGGTCGTGAGTATCCTAGTGTTCCCTTTGACAGACCGGTGGTTGTAGCCTTGCTTATGGGCATTCTCTCTCCTTTATCAGAAGGATGAATTCCTTCACCGCTCCTAGTAGGAGAATTGAGCCCTTCGATGTTGATATTTGGAAAGTCGTAGGTCATAATATCATCTGGAATTTGGAGATTTGAAAATCCCTTCAGTGAACATTCCAAGTGTTGATAAGATGATTCTTCTTTAATAGTAGTAATGACGAATTTAGGATCTGCAAAAAAATTTCTTTTATGAATTTTGTATGCCAGCCTCTTCTTTCTCTTGGTAGGTGTTTGGGATTGTGCGCCGTGCGACGGTTCGACCGTGGGCGCCTTGCCTGGGCCCACATCAGCATCTCCGAGTTCACTGGCCTGAGAACCCCTAATCTCACCTTCGTAAATGTCATCCTGAGTCCCCTTAGTAGAGGGCACAATAGGGTTGATGGCATCTCTTTTTTGCTCTGTAATGTTTCTCGGCAATGCTATGCTTTTTTGGAGCCCAATGCTGCGGCCCTCTTCTAGCAGCCCAAATAAAGATAGTAGCTCATCAGTGACAAGAATTTTGATATCCTTATCTTCGACAGGGGTAGCATGAATGGCAGTGACCGCCCTTGAAAAATTAATGCTTTCATAACATGGATGGACACCTGAAAGAATCCCAGTTGTTAGCAATTTCAAAGGAAAGTTATGACTTGGATTAACAGACTTGAGAATGAGATGAAAGTAATACTTACGTCCTTCCAACCATCGCCTCGCGAAGCCGGGTGGACATCAAACATAGAACCACTCATGCTTGAATAAATAAAGTTTGTTCTAAGCACCAGTCAAGACTTTGCAGTTTGGTGAAGGTTCAAGAAAGACATAGGAGGGACTCCCTGACTGCCGTTTGAAGTTGTAAATGAATCTTGTGTCTACGGGATTTGGCAGGTGAAATATAATGCTCATAAATAGCAAAAAGGTTCCATGTAGGAAGGTGTAACTGTTTGTATGGAGTTGAGTGGGAGCTATTCCAAGGTATCTTAGCATCTCTCATATAAATGAGTTAAAGGGCGGTATGCATCTAACCCAACACATAAATTCATTACATGCCGTTTACCCCGTCGGGCGCAAGTGAGGCCTGTCGTTTATTGAAGGAACCAAGATATTTATAAATGGAAGTCCATGAATAGAACACAGCCAATGAAGTGCAGCCTCACAAATTCGTAAGGCTTGTGAGTCTATCGGGTATTTTAGAAGAATGGCACCCTCTACTGCATCAGGAGCAGGGCTCACATCCTCCGCCGAGAGCGCCGAAACATCTGAGAAAAGGTCGACTGGTGGGATGGAAACTTCCATCTATTCTATTTGATGGATGGGAAAAAGCCTGCCGGATATGGTCGTAGAACTTGATTTTTCTTCAGAATCGATGTGATGCATTGCTGGATCGAAAGATATACCAGCTAAATGCTCTAAGCGTTTGGAGTCCATATTAGCTATACTTAGTAGATAATCTTTGGAGTCCATATTAGCTATACTCAGTAGATAATCAAGGTTAGAAAAGATCACCCGTTCCTCCTGTGCAAAGTGTGTGCTAGTGTAGTGTAGTGTCGTGCATTGCAAAGATAAACAACTTAGAATTAAAAGAAAAAGTAACGAAGAGACTTGGAAGTTCGACCAGCGTGACAGTCATCGCTGACCATCTCAACTGGCAAAAAGATTGATCGGTAATGAAAGTTTCAGGATCAACTATCGACCTATTGGAGTGAAGTTTGTCATTTAAGTTCATATGCAAGTTTTTAGTCAATAATAAAAGTTGCAGGGATTTGATTGTTCAATATCAAGTTTGATAGTGAATATGCACGTTTTATTATTCATCATCGCCATATGTCCAAGCTCGTTGAGGTAAATTAATGGTGATTGTTTGAACAAGTTAGGTTGGATTAGTTTACAAGTTCATAGAGCCAATCTTTAACTTTATGCTGATCCTTGTCCCATAGCCTCAATACCAATCCCTATCCCAAAGCGTTTCTGCCAACCCCTCTCGGAGACATAATGATACCGATCCCGATACACTGACCCCTCTCTTGTACTAAAATTACCGAGTCCTTATCATGAGCAGAGCCTACCAATCCCTAATCCTACTAGGCTATTCCATTACACCAACGTTCCTACTTTTCCATCCCCTCTCCAGGTCTCCATACTGATCCCTTGACATCTAATGAGGGATCATTCCATACCCGAACCTCTAACGCTGATCTCTCCTTCACTCCCTCTTTTTCTTCCTCTTGCATCATTCTACCGAACCTTACTCCTTCCCACACCTTATCTTCCTCAAAAAACCTACGCCCACTGTCATCCATTTTGTCACATATCAAACTACCATCAATGAAGTAGAATCCATTGCGTTGTCTTAAAATCGAAATCAAAATAGGAAGCTTACCTAAATTAGTTGAAGGAATACTGTGGAAAGGGACGAGCACTGGGCTGCGATTTGATTAAAGGTAGAGCGAAGATCTAAGATTGTGTGGAGAGATGGGTTAACAGGTTAGAGTGATGGTTGAGTACAGGAGGAGGGTTCGGTTTCTCTTTTATGAAAGTAGGAGAGAGAGTTCGGTTATGGAAAAAATAAGAGAATGGCAAGGGAATGAAGCAAGTAAAGATAAAAGAGGGTTGGAGTGCTACTTTATATATATGGACTATGGGATCAGCCCATATCTTTGGCACAAAGCATGGAAAGGGGGATTGGCATGAAAGCTTACCGATCCCTATTTGCGAAAAAATAGAATAAAAAACAAGAGGGAGAGAGACGGATCGACATGGAGATACCAAACCCTTGTGAGTACAAGGAATAGTTTGAAGTAGTCAGTTAAGTGTGTGCCGACCCCTATTGGCATGCAAGCAACGCATGGATCGGCATAATATATGTCGAACCATACAAATTATAAAGAAAAGAGGTGAAAATGAAATGAATGAATGACGAAATGGTTGTGAGGGTTCGACTATAAACATGTGCATACAAATTGCAGGGAAGTTGGCAACGGCCGGTGAACGTGCGAGCACGTCCAGGAGCCAACAACGAAAAAGGTGTATATGAATCTGCATATGAATGTCCTTAAAGTTTAATTTTTGAAATCAACAAAAATTGAAATCAGACCTGAAACCTTCAAGTTCGAAGTTAGAATGGATAACGAAAGCTTATTAGTCTCGCAGAACCGAACTTATATATATTGACGAAATATAGCATTGGATTTATATTATTGGAAATCGATCAAGCGTCATGGCGATCAATGAGAAATTCAACACCTTGGAAAAACGATTCGACAAAGCAATAGCAACCATTCACAAAGAAAGATAGACATTTTGTCGACGATTCAAACTTGCTTCGATTCAAAGCACGTCATGTCAGTCACAAGACGTACTTTGGGGGTCAAGTGTAATCGGGCACTCTAGCCCGGCTATATTGAGCTGTTTACACGAGTTAGATCTGACTGCCATCAAGGTCGATGGCTCCACAATGATGATTGTGGGACTCAGAAGTCAATTACAAATGGTCATATGATGATAGGATTGAATGGATTCAATGGATGTACAATGTCGAATGCTCAAAGTATGGAATATAGCTGAGTAAATGAAGGGATCAATATGGATTGGCTCATTGAGAGGGGTGCATACTTCGGCCCATAAAAGAGGGATTAGCATGCTCAATTTAGAGGGATCGGCATGCTTTATTGGAAGAAATGGTTCTCCATGCTTCATTGGATAATATGGATCGGCATGCTTTATTGGAAGAGATGGATTGCCATGCTTCATTGGAAGATATGGATCGGCATGCTTCAGCGAGGGATGGATCGGCAAGCTTCATTGAATAGGGGTCGGCATACATTGAAGTCCAAGGGTATTCTTGCATACAACAATCATTATCTCAAGATCTACAAGTCAAAAGCATATTAAATTTGGAGAGCAAGGTATTTGGACCCTAGGGAACCTACCTTAGGGATCACACATCAAATAGGAAAAGCTGGAGGGATCGGTATCCAACCCTTTAGAGGGTTCTGCAATAAGCAGTTCACAAGTAGTACTAAATCAACGACCAATCAATAACTCGAGCTCTGGTGATCCAAATGACATGAAAATTGGAGATTAAACATATTTTAGTATGGGAAAGCCATAATAGGGGTCGCTGCCCAAAAATCAACAAATTAAAGGATCGGTACCGATCCCTCCTCATTGGGAATTGGGTCTAGCGATCTCTCCATTGGGCTTATGTGGATTAGAAGGTCTTGTAGCCGAGATTTCGGTGATGTACACGGTCATCTTCATCTATAAATACTGGCCTGATGGGTCATTCTAAGGATCTTTACGCTGCTTGTTTACTTTAGACTTTATTGTAATCAAGTTTTCTCTATTCTCAACTGTTGTAATTAGATTTATAAGTATTAATAAAGTTAATCTTCAAAGTGGATGTAGGCATACAACGCCGAACCACTGTAAATCTCTGTGTTTGTGATGATTGCTTTTTATTTGTTGTTAGCTTAGTCTTTTACTCTGTTTAATTTTATTTTCTTCACTTACTTCTCCACAAAAATCCGTTCTTGGGTGTTCGTGACTGATTTAGTTGCAAACAGTACCAATGAGGATAACCAAAACTGGAGTGCTCGTCAACAACTCTTTCAATCTAACAAATGCTACATCAAACTTCGAGTTCCAAATATAAGTTAGGCTCTTCTTAGTCAAACGAGTTGGTGGTACTGATAGCTTAATAAAATTCTTAATAAATTTTTGATAAAATCCTACAAAACCCAAAATCAAGACCTTTGAAGCAATCTTCGGCGTCTTCCAATCTATAACTACTGCTACCTTCCCTAGGTCTACAGCCAATCGATTTATCAACACTACATGCCCTAGGAAATGTGCATCCTTCCTCTTGAAATGACATTTTGAAAATTTAGCCTTTAAGTGATTTCTCCTTAAGACATCCATTACCTCTCTAAAATGAACTTCATGCTCCTCCTCACTTCTGAAATAACTAAGAATGTCATCTACGAAGGAAACTACGAACTTATTCAACTCCTCTTGGAATATTTTACTCACCAAATCCACAAAATAAACTGGAGCATTAGTCAGTCCGAACGACACGATTACCCACTCACATAATTCATCAGGTGTGCGGAAAGTGGTCTTCAGGATACTATCTTCAGCTACTTTTAATTGGTGAAATCCAGTGGCTAGATCAAGCTGAGAGAAAACCTTTGTCTCAACTAACTGATTGAAGAGGTCGTCAATGTGAAACAAGGGTTATCGGTTTTCCTCGTCAGCTTATTCAATTCTTGATAGTTGATGCATAACCTTAGGGAACTGTTTACCATAGTGGCGAAACCGATAGGAACTCCCCTACTCTAAAATACTTCTCCGAATAATTCCTTTCTGCAAAAATTCTGAAACCTATATATCCAATTCTCTCCTCTTCGGAGCTATAGGCCTAAGAGGTAGCACTATTGATTATATGTCTTTTTCGAGATCGATCCAAAATTCAATTTTTCTTCAAGGAGTGAGATAGAAACTTCTTCAAATACATGTGGAAAATCTTTCACTATAGAAACGGACAAGAGCTCTTCTTGTGATAGGCAAAGTGAAAATAAATAAGTCTCCATAACAGAAATATTGGGCTCACAACAAAAAATCAAATCAATTCCTTCATTGTTCCTCAACCAAACCATCTTCCTATCACAATCCAATACTATCCCATAGCAACATATCCAATCCATTCACAAAACCAACCCCTACCACAAAAAGTTAAGTATATATGCATCATAAGGGAACTCCATATCATGGAAGATCAATTTTAAGCTACGACATAACATCGATAAATATATCGATCATCGGATAGGATTCGACACCAAATGGATTTGGGCACAATGCCAAGTTCAAGGCTAAGCCATCAACTAATGCACTAGTTATGAATGATTGGGATGCACCAGTGTCAAACAAAGTACGAATAGAAGAATCATAAAGTCAACACATCTTCCCTCACAATCTGTTTTGCTTTCTCTTGAGCCGGCGTTGGTTGAATACTTAAGGTTGGAACAACATCTAGAGCATATTCCCTGACCATTTGTCATTCCTTCTTCAAAATTTGGCAATCTCTCTTTATATGGGCAAATCGATCATAGTTGTAGCACTTAATCTTTTGCTAAGTTGGAGTCGCCTTACAATCCTCTGACATATATCCCATATGATTATAGTTATGGCATCAACCCTTCGAAAGGTTCACCCTATAGTTCTTCGCAATGTTCCTTACCTTTTGTCATCTATTACAAGTAATCACTTATTCCTTGCCTTATCTCCTTGTGGGCATTATCATAATGCTTACCTTACTGCTGGCCCTCTCTGTCCCTCAAGGGGCTACCGGTAGTTGTGTATACATTATACCGATGTGAGTCATATCCAACCATAGGACCCATGGAGGGTATATGCTTCCATATAGATAAAAGAATACCCCAATAGAAAGTGGAGTCTCCTTAATTATTATTCCATTTAGAGAATTTAGTTATGATTCCTTCACCGGTCCCTTAAACATAGCCCCATAAGGAATCTGATTCAATGCAAGTTCCTTTAAAGGCGAGTTCAAGCCATTTTCAAACTTTAATATCATCTTCTCTTAGGTGTTCACCAACTAAAAACCAAACCTACCAAACTTTTTAAAATAATATATTCCCCAACTGTCATCTCTCCTAGATTGGATAAATCTCTCTAATAACACATCCCTCTCAGCCCCAGAAAAGAACTTCATCTCAAACTTCTTCTTAAACATTCCTTAAGTAATAGTGTTCTATTCTACCCCTAATGTCACTACCTCCCACCAACATGCTTCCTTACCTTTCAAGTGCCAAGAGGTCAGCTGCCTCCTAGTAATATCACTAAGACTTAACAAGTTGAAAATCTTCTCACATGTACCAAGCCATGCCCAAGTCACCGAGTATGGTTTCGTCTTAACAAAAGGCTTCCAACCAAGACTGGAAAAATTCCTACATGGATTAGAAAAGTCAATGGCCGGTGGTGTCTAGGCTGGAATCACACCTGGCTTAGTAGTGATTGTGGGGGCTATGGGTTGAGTGGGGATGATACTAGCTTGGTTAGTTGCTTGGATATAATATGTGAACCATACTGGAATATTAACTCCTAGGATATCTAGTATAACTACTCCGATGGTAGACCTGCTCTGGCTTTTACCCCACCAGTATTGGTTGTGTTGGTCTCTATTCCAATTTTGACTAAACTACTCATTTTTCACTATCTATAAAAATGAGATGGATTAGCAACTTCTCAATAGATAGTAAATAAAACTGGAATAGTATAAGGTGTGTGCATATGTACTAGACTCCTACATAACATATTCATATAAATATCTAATAGAAAATACAAATACGCTATCTAAATGTGGTCCTAATCCCCATTCTAAGGGTATGTTTTGCTTTGATACCAAACGTAACAATCCATATTTTTTCTTGACCCTTGTGTTCAATGCCCAAATCGACGTTAACCCCTCGAAAAGAAGCAAATATAGTTCTAACTATTGACTTTCATAATCTCATAGCAAACGAAACAAAGCATAATATATCAATGACCTTAATTATTTCACAACACCCTAATATATGCACAATGTCATACACATATGTCATCATACCAATTTTACCAATTCATATACATAGTTCAAATCCAAGTCATATTAATTATCTACATTATTTACAATATGTAAAATAATTTCATCATATCCAGCACCATCTCATCTCTATGCTGCATTAACCTAGTGATTTAACTAAAGAGGAAAAATAAGAGTGGGTCAGACACATGTCTTTTGCACATCAGAATCCTGCAATCAAACTAATTATAACAATAATAGCAAGTGTATATATATATATATGCAAAATAAATAGGAATCAATAGACCGTCCATACTATAGTTTTTATCTGGCTAATTATTAACCATTGGCTGACTCGGGCCTACTAGACATACTCAACAATCTAGCTTCTTTTAGACACAATATTGGGCTGACTGCTCTTAGCTTTTCTTTTTCTAGGGTCAGCTGAACCTAATGGTTTTATGGGCTCACCAATAACCTATCTTTGCTTTGTATATTCCTTTCTATGTGTAACCTCAATTTAGTCCCACCAGTGATAAGCGCTTCACACTCGAATTTTGGACTTATTTTAGCTAAGGGCTAATAGCTAATGTAGTGCGCGACCCTATGTCAATCCCATGTGGTCTTCTAATATCTGAGTGATAAACTTAGGGTTAACTACTCTATTCATGTTTCATTTCTTATCTTAGGGTTAACTACCCTGTTAAAACCTCATTTCCTTGTAAATAGTCTTCACGAATGATTTGCCCTTGAAATCATACCTTTATAAATACTTTACTTTACTCAAAACACTTATGCCATAATATATATATTTTTACATAAAATAGTGTTTAGGAAAGTTTATCAATGGGATTATCTATCCATTGCAAGTAAGTTAAGAACCCTTTTTAACTCAAAATATTTTAGGCCATGAAGCCAAACAATACCTTCGAAACCTCTGTATAAACCTTAAACAATGCCTTTCGAAATCATTGAGAAAAACCCTTTTGAAAGCTTTACTAAAACCTTAGACATCCTCTTTTGAGAACATTTAATTTTTCCTTTTGGAAGCATTGGATACCCTCCATTCAAATACTCAAAATAAACCCTTTGAAAGCATTGAAATTCTTCACTTAAAATGTACCTTTCAAAAGTATTGGGTTCAAGTAAAAGCTTGTGGAAACATGGCTTCGAAATCATTTAAAATCATTCCTTTCGAAACTTTTGGGTCTAACTTTTAATATAACTAAGGGTTATAAAAAACAAAGGCGAAAGCATTACTTTCGAAAGCATATATCCCAAGTAAAAGATAGTGGATGGTTTCAAAACCAACCCTTTCGAAACCATAGCCTCCAAAACCGTTTTAAAAGCAGTTAAGCTACCCTTTCGAAAGCATTGGGAAGGTGGCTTCAGAGTATAAAAGCGAAAGCACCCTTTTGAAAGCATTGATTGGAAAAGTTTGAATGCGGCAGCATTGGTTTTATCCTTTCGAAAGCTTCTTTTACAATATAAAGGTGGCAAATCATTTGAATGCTCCTTTATATAAACAAAGCAAGTTGATAAAGTTAAAAGCTTACTCCAACCCTTTTGAAAGCAACATTTATAAATGAAAACAATTTAAAGTTAATAAGAGTGGCTTCTACCCCTTCAAAAGCATGGTTTCGACACTATACCTTCCCCCTTTCTCCAATTCACTTATTATCAATTGTTTGATACCATGTGCCTTGGTTTCGACTTGGTCATGGGTGAAGGTATGGTATCGAAAGCTACTGATGGAAGTGGCGAAGTAGTAGATTTAAGAAAAACTGAGTTTTAACCTTTTAAAGTAATTTCTTTCCAACTAACTTGCCTTATTTGTCAACATATAATTTGTTTCCAATTCTTTTTCCAAATCTTTTTCTAAAAGTGCTGTCGAATTCAGATATTATCAAATTAAAACATTTAACAATTAATCCCTTCTCCTTGAATAAACGTATAAACTTTTAAGTCCCTCAACTTAAATAATTTTATAACCATAACAAATTACTTAGGAAAAATCTCCAAAAATCACCATAATTCATTTTTAACATGCTTTCTAACATATTTAAATTTTAGACCCAAAACCAATATATAATTGCCGAAAATAATTTTAAACCCAATTCTAGCTATTTTCTTCCATAAAAAATACGTAATAAATCCATAATTGCTTAGAAAATTATGAAACTTGAAACCCACTTCTAAAATAATGTCTTTGATCATATATCAAAAAGGCAAGTCATTTGCATGTCATTTAATAGGTTTTTTAAATCTAAACTTATCATAAAATCTATATGAAGCAACATAAATCACCAACAAACATATGTATTCATTTAAACAATCAAGTGTTCCTGACAAGAAGAGGGTTTGGAATCTTTATTGCCAGCCATTTATCTGCCAGATGACATTATACAAAATCAGGGAAGTATCATATATTTCATAAAAGTTTAAAATATTTAAAGAAAATGCCGAAGACAATTTGAATCCTTGAATATAAATATAAAATGGACGATTAGGTGTCAAACCTATGACTAGTTAACAGGTTCATATTTAGTCAAAAATCCTTTAACTAGCTATCAAACATGATGAGATGCCAAACCCTAAATAGTTATTGAGTTTATGACTACTTGACAATTCACCAAATAGTTGTTAAGTCTATTGCTAGATATTAAATCTATAATAAGATGTCAAATTTGTAGATGGTTAGTAAATTCATAACTATTTGAAAGTTCATTAATTATTTATTGAGTTCACAATAAGATATCGAATTTACGTCTTATTATTGAGTTCATAATAGGTGTTGAACTTATGATTAGTTATCGAGTCCATGACAGGGTGTTGTACATATGGATAGTTAGTGAGTTGGAATTATCTAAAAGTGCTTTGACTAGTTATTAAGTTTGCAGTATAGTGTCAAATTCATAACCAATTAGAGATCCATTAATTAGTTATCAAGTCCAAAATGATATATTGAGCTCATAAAAGTGAGTTCATAACTAGTGAGGATTCTCTGAATAGTTATTGAATTCATACAAAAGTGTTGAACTCATAACTAGCTATCGAGTTCATAGAGGATATTGAATTCATAAGCAATTAGTCAATTCAAAACCATTTAAAAGTGCTTTATTTAGTTATTGAATCCACAACAAGATGTCAACTTATATAAGATGTCGATTTTGTAACTAAGTACTAAACCTTTAAATAATTGTCAAACTTGTATATGGTTATCAACTCATTAAAAGATTGTCGAGTTTATGATTAGCCCACAATTCCTTAAGCACTTGAAATATTGATAACTGGTTATCGAGCTTCTAATTAGTTGCTGAATCTTTAATTGATTATTGAGTTCACAATCAGTTGGCGAACCTATAACTAGTAAACAAGCCTCTAGTAGAGTATCAAGTCTCTAAGTTGATGTCAGATTTTAACTACTATCAAAAATTCAGTAAGTTACCGAGCTTCCAGAAAGGTATCGAGTTTTGGATAATTATAAAATTCCATGGGTCATCGGGTTCCTTTTAATCATTAAAGTTACGAATAGCAAACATCGCTTGAGTCTGAATACCAAATTTCCAAGATCAAAAAGGTGTTTGAATACAATCGCTCATTAACCCAAAAAATTCATGGTAACCCGATTATTGAATCCCTAACTTTGAAATAAAAAACCCCTCTTTCATAGTTAAATCAATTAGAGAAGGAAAACCGCACCTTAAATTGAGTCTAAATGTCAAAGAAATCAAAAGCCTTTCTTTAAGATTTTAAAATTTAGAAGAAGAAAATTATAATTGTGGTTTGAGTTTGGGTTGCAGGTAGGACTTTTAGGAGAAGAAGAGATAGGTATTTATACTAGGAGAGAAAAATAACGATGTGCATTAATCACAATTCAAATGAACAAATGAGATTAAAGCAGAATACCTATAGGCGATAACGTTGATCTCAAAAAGCAACAGTGCTGATATTGAAAGGCAACAATGGGGAAAGTTAAGATTATACTACAGTATAATACTCTTCTTCTACATAAAGGATGGTAAATGTTACTGCAAATATTGATGTCGAGCTTCTAAAGGAAGCATATTGAGCTTGGTAACGACAAGGGGTGTCGAGCCAGAAGAAAGCCAAGTCAATAGGCAATCAACATTTAACAAGAACGTGTCGAAACTCTAAAGATGCCGAGCTTCAAGTGTTTAACAAATATAAGGGTTATCGAGCTTGATTAAAGGAAAGAAAAGATATCGAGCCTCAACAAGCATAAAGGTTGTCGAGCATGTAAGGCCGAAAAGGTGTTTAATCTAAATGACTATAAAGAATGTCGAGCATATAACAAGTAGAAGATGATTTCGAGCTTTGACAATGAATCAGGGTATTGAGTTTGTAAAGTGATTAAGGTACCGAGTTAATAAGTGCTTATAGGCATCAAGCTATAAAAAACTGGGAAGAATAGGGGATATCAAACTTCTACAACTCAAAAGTTATCGAGCCTTTACAACATTAGCTGTTGTAATGCATTTACAAACAAGCCAGCGATATCGACTTTCCACGATAATGATGATCTTAGTAAGGGGTTTCGAGCTTTTATAGGAAGCAAGGGATGCCGAACCATATCGAGTATCTACTATCTTGAAGGTTATCGATAATATACCAGGTTATCAAATGACTGCCATATTTCAAGAGGACAAGTATCAACATATATGAAGGATGTCTAATATCTAATATGTAAGCAAGTGATGCCGAGCTTCAGTAATGGATGCCGAAATTTCATCAAAGATGGTGCTATCGGAACCGTTGGATTCAGATCCTTGCAACGTGTCAATCATCCTACATGGTTGTACCATATAAATAGACCATATCGACATCCAAGAGGGGACTATTCTTTCTTCCCTATTTTCTCAAGTTTTAAAGTTCTATAACCTAAATTGATTTTGGGATTTTAGTGCCGATTGTAACATTCAAACTTTTGCACATAAGTTTTTGGACAATAAACCTTTGCATAGCATACTCCTTTCAAATACTAATATTTGACTATGGATAAGCATATGAGTTCCTTTTGGAGTGTAGACTTAAACGATGAACATGCATATTATTAATCCTTGGACTTGGACTCGCATATTTCACTTAAGCTTGTATAAGGCTACCTAAGCCCTTATTCAAACCAACTTTAGTCTTCCTTGCATAATTAGTTAGCGAATAAATTTACTAATAGACTATTTGCACATAAAAACCAAAGTATCTCATAGTTGGTGTTAAGGATATTGAGTTTGTGAGTTTATCAAATATGATCTAAGAAATGATATGATGTATCATTCTATAAGCACCAAAATTGAATAAGTATTTTAATAGAAATTTCGAATAATTTTATTTTCAGTCAAAATGTAGAGGAAGCATGTGTCCATAAGAAAGAACATTGAAGGGTACATATATTTTTCTAAAATTATAAGTAAACAACATACTGCTGATTGTTAATGATGCACTTATGTTAAAATCAGTAATAGTCTTGTCGTTTAATACTTGATATTGGATTTGTAAATTATATCTTTTATAATAAGTGTAAAAGATGTTGGAAATGTCTCAAACAATATACGAAGACACTGTATTAAAACGTTCAAAATGGAACATATAAGATAGGTTCCTTGTGTATTGACAATTGGAATTATCATACATGTTGTATTATCTACAATATCGTATCTTGCTTTTATTTTTTAATCAGTAATAGTCTAGTAGTTTAATACTCGAAAATCAATAATAGTCTGGTTGTTTAATACTCGGTATTGAATTCGTAAATTATATCTTTTATACTAAGTATAAAAGATGTTGGAAATGTCCCAAACAATATACGAAGACATCATATTAAAACGTTCAAAATAAAAAATATAAGATAGGTTCCTTGTGTATTGACGATTGGAATTATCATACATGCCGTATTACCTACAATATCACATCTTGCTTATGTATTTGATGCATGAAGCGAATGTCAAATCCAAATTAAGACCACCAAATGGTAGTTTACAGTGTTCTCAACTATTTACGAAATATTCGAGAATTATTTCCAGAAACAACGAACTTCTTATGAAGGAGTGTTCGGACTCGAACTTCATAAGTGCTATCGAGTATAATATGTCAATGTTAAATTCAAGTTCAAATCTTAATTAAGAAACTTTAAGTTGGAATTGTTATAAACAATAACTAGTGCTCGATTCAACTAAAGTATGCTACAGTGTAAGAAGTATAAATAAGTGCACAAATTTATAACTAAGCTAAGGGTGTTTCCAAATGCCGAGAATTCCATGACATTGTTATATGATACAATGTTGCGATACAATTCGCTAAAGAACCTAGAGCTCGGTAGAAGTCGAGATACATACCTCGAATAATTCCACATGATAAAGGCAGTTTATCAACATCGGAGAGAGTTGATTAACAGAGTAGATAAATAAAACAAAATAACATACCCATCCATAAAGGGATTGGACCAATTAATTTTTAATAAAACCGATCGACGAAGTTGGAATAAAATTCCATAACTGAATTCAAGTGCAAGTTGGAGATTGATAGAGTAAGGGGTATGCCCTAGGGGCAATTATGTAATTTGTATAATATATTTAACTCTGTGACTAATCTTATTTAAAATAAAGGTGTTTTTCTTTCTATCATATACTCTATATATTGATTCAAATAATTAAGCAATTAATTTGAAGTATATAGATGGAAGATCCTTAAATGATATGTTATGTGATAGTAATTACAAAGTGTTGTAATCATGAGCATTTTATCATAATAAAAATGATGAATTATTCTAAATATTCCTAGTCAAGATGTTTCGAGAAAGGACATCATTTCATCCGTTGAGACTAGAGTATGTAACGCTCTCCAAATGTTGGGCAGTATATTTCTTATGGCTACCGGAGGCACCAAGGGGTTATGTAATGATAGTCATTAGATAAGTATGGAATGATTCACTCAAGAATTCTTTGTCGGTTATATAACTAAGGTTAAGAAGACAATTTCGAAGTGATGATGTTACACAATTCCCTTGATTTGAGAATACTATGGAACTTCAATGCAGACACTTCACTTTGATCATAATTAAATCATGGCATGACGTCCGTCGGACTACTATAGCTAGGCCTGAGTTAAAGCATTGTAAGTGAAACATTATTCAATAGAGAATTTGTCTCCTTGGTTAAAGGAGATTAGTATCACTGTCAACTGTAGTCAACTCAAAATTAAAGTCTCTAGCCAGAGCAGTAAGGTTAATAATTATTATTATAGTGAACCAAGAATTTTGTGTTTGGAATTACAAGGATGAATGTGGACGATGTTTGAGTCTTGACAAAATCGAAATTACATAAGTCCTAACGTGCTATAGTTTTGATGAAGAGAATTGGTGTAAATATTTTTACTACCAAATAACGCTTAAAATAGTAAAATTTGATTTTACTGAAAAGATGTGTAACCTATAAATTCAACCAAAATGTCACACCACTAGCTAAGGTGATGTGAGAGCGTTAATATTCAAATTTTTTGATATTAATTGCTGACTGAATTTAGACCTTTGAGTCGCACAACCATAATGATGAATTCTCCAAGAAACCACATGATTTAATTTATTTATAAAATGTTATAAATTGAACGACTTAACTAATATTTGGGACATATTAATTATTATTTGATGTTTGCGAATTATCTGTAGTTATTTGAATGTATATATAAAAGTTATATTTGCATTCATCGATATAAGATATTTGTGTATTTTTAAAACGGTTTTAAATTAAATATAGTTGCATGAAGCGATTTATAGAAATCTTATTCCATTTCATGGAAAGTAATTTTGGCTTTACCATGTAAAGAGAAAGGAGTGGGGATAGAGAGAGAATTAAAGGAATTAATTAGGGAAGTTTTAAATAAAAGAATGGGAAAAGTTTCGTTCTTTCAATTACAACATGTCCACTAATTCGTTTCCTGTAGAGATTCATTCTTCCCGACAAAATCCATTTCCTTTCTCTTGCTCTCCTCATATCCTATAATGGTTGAAAATTCACGACTTTATAAAAAGAAACTCCCCAAACAATTCAAACATTAATGGTGGTTCTTCGGATCATTGCAATTTCTGGAGATGGTTCAATCAGATCTAGGAGTCTTCGTACATTCGAGTTGTGTTTCTTAGGCTACTTCATAAGGTAATTAACCAATCTAAATTTTACTTATTTGTATCAAATCCTGTGTAACGAACCGCATTTTTGACCGTTCAAGTCGACAATAAAAACACACATGCCGACTCAAACAATCCAAAAATACAGATAGTTATTGGGGTTAAATAAGAAAAGAAAAGAAAGAACAGAAACAAACTCAGAATCTCGCAGCGAAAGGGACAAGATATAATAATAAAATAACAGTTCATGAAGCTGTTAAATAAATAAATTTGATTATTATTATACATCATAAATCAGATTTACATACATATCAGAGATAATACAACAATGCAGCGGAAAATAATACAGTAGTAGAATACAAATGATGTAATACCAAACTCCGTCTTCGTCCTCCAGAATAGATCTTCAACCTTATCTGAAATGCTCAGGCTGACCCGAGCGTAATGAAAAGACAAAACACTCGAGTCAGGACTAAAATATCTCATGTAAGTTAAATCAAATAAGTAAATATGAGTGTGATGGCGTCGGAGATGTTTACGGGTTTTAGACACCTCCTATCTAGTGTTTAACGTGTGTGCATTAACTTAAGAGATGTTCGGGATTTCCATCTCCTAAGAATCCGTTAAACTATCTACTATATAATAGAATACGCTATATACAATAATGTCTATCATAAAGTAAAATATCAAACTAGCGTTAAGCCATGGCCCATTCCACCCTTAACACATTTTTATTCCCAAGAGCATATACAAGACCGTAGTTTCCCCAAAACCGGAAGTCACCAGAGGGCAATCCATATACTAAAGGTACAAACCAAAACGTAGTGGTCGCGAATAGGATAATCAGTATGACAAGGTACATGAGGCGATACCAACTAGGATACTAGTAGTTGCGTGATCCGGACTGATGTTGGGCATAACAGCTACTACCCCAACACCGCGAAACAACACTCCCACAATCGAGGGGTGCACCCAAATCGAATCACAAAAGCAATAGACATGGTAACGAAGAAGTGTGTCCGCTAGAGGTGGCGAACCTCAATGGCCCGGCGCGGCTCCTGTTTTAGTCATGTCAGGGGTCATCCAAAATCGTTCTCTTTCTTCAGTCAACGCGTTCATCAAAACCATCAACTTCGTTCTGGATCAACACTCCGCATATATTAGTTATTAAAGTGGTTTTCGGTATCGACAGAGAGTATGTCCATATCCGATCCCGGTCTCTTCAATAACTACGTTATATTTTTCACACCGGTTGGATCTTTACATTTCAAAACAGTTATATTTCAAAACTGACATATCATTGCCATTTCAAAACCATATCAATACGATATCACTTTCACTTCAAATAAATCCATTTCCAAAATCATATCACTTTCCAAAGTTATATCGCTTCTGAAATCATAAGTCTTTTAAAATCAAAACACTTTGGAAATCAAAACCTTGAAATTCATAACACTTTGAAATCATAGCTTGAAATCATAACATTTGGAATCCTAACACTTTCCTCTTAAACAGTTTAGATATTAAAATTTGTATATATAGAAAATAGTTTATACAATAAAATAGTTTATATAAAATAGTTATAAGTTAAAATAGTTTATAATAAAATAATTTATATTGAAAATGATTTATATTAAAATAATTTATATTAAAATTTATAAACAAAAATATAAATAGTTTTAGATATAGTTTAAAATACTTTATATGAAAATAGCTTCCTCAAATTTCACAAAACGATTCACATAAACTCGAATTCCAAATTTAAAATTTAATCAAATCTCAAATCATCAATTTCAACTCGATTCAGCTTCTCAATAAACCATTTCAAATTATCAATTTCAAATACATATTTGAACCACAAAATAAGCCATTTCAATTTCAATATATCTCAAAGCTTTAAATATTCACATTTCAAATTAATTAAATCTCAATTTCAAATTAATTTTCAATTCCAAACTCAAACTTGAAATATCATTTCATATAAATTTTCTTAGAAATATTCAGAGTTCGATTAAAAGTCCAATCTTTTAAAACAAATCAACTTTTGAAAATTTACGCCGTATTTCAAATTTTCTTTTACTTAAAAATCTAAACTTCAAATAATTAAACAATTTCATTTACCAAGTTTAAATTCCAACATCTCGAGCTTCAATTCAAAATAATTCAATTTCCATAAATTGGATTTTATTCTTAAAATCAATTCATTTAAATAATTTCAAAACAACTTTTAAAATCATTTAATTTAACCAACCCGGTGTCCGTATATAATTTTCTAACCTATGGCCAAGTGGATAATTATTTCAATTTTAATTTCAAGGATGGATATATATCATTTCAATCTAAATAGATGTCATAGGTATATCATTTCAACCTACTTCTTAATTTATTCGAAATGATTCAGTTTACAGTTTTATATGCAATAAACAATATACATGATAGTAGCATGATATATCAAAATAAATAACAACCGATATCGACCAATAGCATCCATCACAACCAATCAACCATAAAGCCAATAACATTCACAACAATTTTATAATTTTCAATATCGAGTAATATACTGCCAATTTAAATTTAAATTTATTTTAACGGTCAATTTAAATTCTATCCATTAATTCATATATCAATACAGATGATAATTAAACCTACCAAACAACAGCCAATAAATTTCATATCACTCCAGAATATACATTTAACTAACAAAAAATTATTATAGTCAATTGTGAGCGTATAAACACTCACCTTCGATTTATCGACGATTTAAAATCCAAATAAAGGCCCAAATTTGAACAGTCTCGGAAGGCAGCCAAACCAGCTTCATACTGTCCGGAATTCTGATACGAATGCAACGGAGAAAACCGCGCATCGATCCGAGCTCGTATGCAAAAGTTATTGATATTAGAAGTTATATGATTTATATTATTATAAAATAAATAAATAATAAAAAGAAATATCACGTTACCATTCTTCCTTCAGCCGCGTATTAGCATTCACGTCCGTAACCCATCACACGCGCCCCTTTCTTCCATACGCACGCAATTAGGAGCGACCGGACGTTGATCAGGGGATGCCATCGCGTGCGCCTCTCCTTGCTCCACCTCCGCGCCAAGTTTCGCCACCCCATTCGCCACCGTTTGCGCAAAATCCGAGAAAATACGTCCATGCTTCCATGCCAGATTCTGGCGAATCCGTGGCGTAATAGCATAGATCAACCGTATGGATTTGAAGAGCTCGCCGAGTTCTACACTTTTGCTTTTGGAATTTTTCGATTTCGTTGAACGGATTGAGAGATATTAAGGAAAGAAGATCGGCAATTTCTGGCCATGAATAGGTGGCGGCCATGGTTTGAAATTAGGGTTTCTGAAATGAAATAATGATAAAACTGTCTCGGTTTTGCGTGCGTATTTATAAAGGTAGGTCCAAAATCGTCCGAACTCTAATCGAGACGTGCCGCCAAACGTTTATAAGGTTTTACCCATATTCCAAACGCAATGGAACTAGTCCCAAGGCCTAATTCAATCGTATGTGGAAGATAGCTTTTGAAGTCGATTATTTTAATCAAATTCGACATTAAATTTCTACGCGTTTCAAGCTCGCACGGCCAAACGACAAGTCCGATTGCTACGAAAATTGAAACCTTACAATAATTCACTGTTACGGATCCGATGAAACTGGTTTCGTCGAAATCCGAGACAGTTGTAAAAATGGCTATTTCTACTGTTTAATTTTAATATAAAATTCCCAATTTTAAATTATTAACTTTTAAATCAAATTTCAATTGTTCACAAATTTCATTTTTAATTTCACAGTAATTAATAATCTTTTACAATGCAGTATTCCATTATAAATCCAGTATAAAAGATTATATTAGATTCCGCGTTCAATTATATTGTAATTCAAATTCAAGTTATTTAATTCCAATTGAATTCTTTTATTTCGATTTACACTTTCATTATTGAATTAACCATTTACTTATACATTATTATCAATAGTTTATAATTCCTTTACTTTCATTTTCTTCAGCTATCATCTTATTTAAATTCACAGTTTTATTAAATTACATTCATTTACGTTGATTTCAATATTATAACTTCACTTTTAAATGTAACATTTTATTTATTTCGTTGTTTACAATCATAACCAATTTGGTTTACAATCAAATTCAATTCATTATTTACATTCAATATAAGTTAACATCCATATTTAATTTACAAATAAGTTATTTCAGAATTCAGTTTTGTATTTTAACTTGTAATTCACATTTAACAACACAAAATTTTATTTCCTTCGGATTTTTATCCAATTTTTTTGTTTTAATTCGTATTTTTAAAGTGTTAAAAATACGGGTCGTTACATTCTCCCCCACTTAAAACTTTTCGTCCTCGAAAAGGAACGGAGAAGGGGAAACCATCATTTAGATATAATTCATTCAAAATATTCGGCTTATTTGCAAAATTTAGTTATAGGATTTTTAAAATCTTTAAATTTTCTAACTCCCGGATTTTTGAAAAATTTCGGCAGCACCTCCTTTGCGCGGCTAGGACCGAAAAATTTCACAGTGGTAATAATTGCATAATATACATCCCATTACAAGAATGAGGCATCCCAAAACATGGGGAACACAATAATATACCACAACATAAACCGTAATCCGAGAACGTACCTTTTATTAAGCGTTTATTAGCACTTTAACTTACATTTTGCATTTAGCGCAGAACCGAGCTCCACAAGCGAAGCGCAACCCTTTGTCACCTATTAAAATACTCAACAACAAATGATAACCAAGCATATAAAGGTATATTGATATACTTAGCATATACAACATATATATAACTTATTTTATCTTCAAAACCAAAATTTATGTCTCAGGACAGCGAACAAATCTAAATTTTTAGTCACCTAAGCGATGAAATTTTGTAAGGGAATCTAAATAAAAGTTGTTGCATTCGTTTCAGGCTTTCCGGAATGTCCAAAATCATCAAATTCGGACCATCCGTTCAAAAGTTACGGCTGTTTTTCTAAATGGATACGCCTCAGCCTGGGCAATGAATTGCGCAGGTCAGCGACGTTCACTCACGTTTTCGACCCTCTAAATGACAGAAAAACACAAAACATTTAAAACAAAAGTTTTAGATTAAGTTCTAAGATTTCCAGAAAGGGCAAGATAGTCAAAATCCGATAAACCAGTAAAAAGTTATGGTGAAAATACTAAGGATATATGCTACTGATTTTGCTTCCTTTTTACACAGGCCAGCGAAAAGATTCAAATTTTTAACTAAGTAAATGAAGGAATTTCTGAAGACACTCTAAACAAAAGTCGTGCTACAGTTTCTATGATTTCCGAAAAGTCTAAGATCGTCGAATTTCGTCCAGCCATTTAAAAGTCATGGTTGTTTTCGTTTCAGCATATATTGGACAATTTTGGATTTTTCAAAATTTGCTTTTATTATTTCAAAGTACAAACCATCAAACTTCAAATTTTCTAAAGAAACAATCACAAACACAAAGTCTTTTATTTTCTTATTTATCCATGAAATAAGTTTACATTCGATTTGTTTCCGATTTATTCAAGTTTGTTTCATTCATAATTTAAATTCAAATCAATTTGCTTCAATTTAATTTCACTTTGCTTCAAATTTGAATTTAATTATTTAAAATTTTTATTCCGTTTATTCAATTCCATTTACACTAATGAATTCTATTTAATCAATTACCATCCATCTAACAACCAATGCATATCAAACATTAACGTCCATCCAAAATCAACACTAAATCAATTATACATTTCCAAGTCAAAATTTTAATTTCATACACTTCCAAGTTTATTGACATTTAGTTTTATTCAAATTTAATTAGTTTCCATTTACTAATTTTATATTTAATTAATTTTAAATTTAATTCATTTTACAACTTAAATTTCCTTTATATTTACAACTATCAATAGAACTTCACATTTTATTATTCGCAATCACACTTGTATATTATTTATTTACTTATCCTTATTAGCATTTTAAACTTTTTAAGTATTTGGTAAGTTATAGCTATGCAAATAGAATGTAGTTAAACAATATACAACTTCTTTTCATTCAATTTGAGTGTTATACCTATTAAATAAATTTTCAATTTATTATTTTCCAAATTAAGGGTTACTCCTACAATTTTAATTTTAATTTTTTTTTTCACTTAAATTCAGTTTCACCTTTTCAATTCATAAGTTTCTAACAATTCAAGATTTACTTTAGTTTAATAATTAAAATCATTCCTTATTAGAGAACTTAAGAATTTCAACTCCAGATTCGATTTAAACCATTTTTTTAATATATATATATATATATACTTATTTTCATTTCATACTTTAGAAAATTACAATTTTTAATCAAAACAGGGTTTAGAAAAACTATTAAGTGATCTCCCCCACTTGGACTCTCGAAAATAAACATCGATGATGCGTGCACTCATCACCGAAATCATTCTCTAGTGTCAAGAGGGGAGTATAACACTTACTTCATTTGAAAATCCTTTGAAAACAATTTCTAATCGAATATACTATCATATAATACTTATATTATACATTTCAAATTTTTGTTAATAAATTTTCAAACACCGGAATTTAAATTCTCCATCTTAAGTTAAATTCAATTTTATTTTATTTTATTTACCATTTATATTCATTGTCAATCATATTTACATGTTTCATTTCTTAAAATCATCCAATAGTCAATAGTTAGAAATATTGACTAATCAACAATAAACGATGATAATCTAATATTATCATCTCCTAACAACCAATACAATCAAAATTTATAAATTTTCAAGATAATTCTTTTATATATAAAATATAATCTAAAACAATATTATGTCAATCTGTCTTATTCGAGTGTTTAGAAATTCCTATCGATGCCTTGGCGTCCCAAGTACCAACCAAAATTCATAAATACTCAACGGAACAAATTAACACAATATAAAATCATTTTTATATCAAAATTACAAATACGCTCTCTCATATACACTCAAACTCATTCATAAGGTTTAACCCTATTTCAATGAGTTATTCCCCACTAGAGCCAAGGTAATCTAAACCAAAGCTCTGATACCAACTGTAACGGACCACGTCAGTGGGGTAACGCCCACCGTAGCATACAGTAGTACCTGTGTTCTGCCTTTACAGCCAGCCTCTTGACTGCACCAACCCCGCAGGGACATGTAGGAGTAAGAGTCATTCGCTCGCTACCAAACCAAATGCGAGAACCCCCTATCATGCTGCACCCGCCAAGTGCATAGGCAGACACACATGCCGACTCAAACAATCCAAAAATACAGATAGTTATTGTAACGACCCGTATTTTTACGGATCGAAAGATTGTAAAACAGTTGTCATTAGGGCGTATAGAAGATAAGCCGTGTGTAGCTTAGGTCGTCTGGAAGATGGGTCGTGTGGTGGCTTAGGTCGTGGGGTAGGTTAGGTCGGATGAGCGACTTAAGGGATTGGAGCGACCTAAGGAAGTTGGCGACTTAAGGTAGTGGACGACCTAAGGGTTAGCAACCTACAGGAATCGGCGACTTAAGGAATCGGCGACCTAAGGAGTTAACGGCTTAAGTCAGTAGGCGACCTAGGGGGTTTGCGAGTTAGCGACCTAAGGAACTTAGCGGGTTAACGACCTAGGAGGTTTGAGTCGTTCGAGCGACTTAAGGAGTGTAGTAGTTAGGTCGTAAGCGACCTAAGTTAGTTAGGTCGTCCAGACGACTTAAGTGTTAGGTCGTGAGACCCTGTGTTTAGTTAGATCGCGACCTTGGATGAGTCGTTAGGTCGCGCATTAGTGTTGAGTCTTAGGTCGTGACATTTTTAGGTCGCTAGGTCGTGCGCATGTGTGTGTGGTTAAATCGCGTGAAGGCTTAAAGGCTTAGGTCGCTGAGTGTTAGGTCGTGAGCGAGCTAAAGTTAGGTTGTGGCTTCTGCTAAGTCGTAAGTCGTAGGTCACGCGTATGTGTTAAGTCGCGCAAGTGTTAGGTCAGGGAATTTGTTAGGTCATAGGTCGCGATAGTTAGGTCATGGACGACCTAAGGGGAGGCGGACGACCTAAGGAAATCAGCCTATAAATAGGCGGGTTCTTCTTCATTTTTGGGATCCGGATTTCGAAGCGATGAAGTGCTGCTATTTTGAGAGCTCGAGTTCTATACTTCTTCACTTCTTTTCTCCACTCTAATCTTGTGATTCCTTTCATCTAAATCGAAGATCCAAGGGCTTAGATTGAAGATCTTCATCCATCGAAGAGGAATTTCATCGTTTGAAGCGGAATTTTGGCGGATCAAGTTAGATTCTTCGCTGTCCAGATCTGAAGTGTGTTGTTTTTGAGGTGTTTGGGTGATTTGGTGAGTGGTGATTATCTCTCACACGGACCCAAAGGAGTATATCGGATTGGTGGCTTGATTATGTGTTAAAAATAGTGATTTCATGCATTTTCGTAAACTTAAGTATAGATCCATTGTTTATGATGATTTGACATCCATTTTACTACATGTTAATCTATGCAAGTTCATTCATCAAGTTGTAGAGATATTGCACATGTTTCATGATTGTTAGATTTGGACTCTTTATTTACAAAATTGCCATTTTAGTCATAATTGCTTTTAGATCTTGTTTGCATGATTGATTACTTGGATTAATGATTGATTTGATTGATTGTTATAAATTAGTTGATTAGATGTTGGATTTAATCAAGATGGTCGAAGATGATTCAAAAGCTAAGGGAAAGGCTCTTGAATTGGAAAAGCTGCTTGTGGCATATGTGGCGGATGACGAAGCTCATATGGAGAGATTTGATGATGATGATGTTGAGATGAGGCTTTGCTATGATGAGATGAAGCGAAGCATGATATGAGATAGCCTTGGTGTAATCCAGACGGGATCATTCCAAGCATGTTGATGACTCGGTGAAAGGGTTCGAGTTTGAGGATAATGGTTTTCTCAAGAGGCGCTTGAGCTAGTATGGAAATAGTCGTCGAGGAGGATGACTAGAAGGCTGAGGTTTCATCGTTATTGAAGGTTCTACAGACTCAAAGCAAGAGTACGCTGGGCAGATTCGATAGTCCCTTAAGGCTATGATTGTAGTCGAGTACTCTGGGCAGATTCGATAGTCCTAGGCACGGGCTGCGACGACGTGCGGAGTTCTGTCTAGAACCGGGGTTGCCATTAACCCTTGACAGACGGCTGAAAGAATGTGTCGGTCATTCAATTAACAGTGGTATCGAAGCAATGATAACAGTGATAGTCAGAGTCATGGATGTTTGGTTGTATCGTCATTCGGTCTCAAGAGCGATATTTTCTGGGTGCTTATCTGATCTTGGTTTAGGCCTTAGGGGTTTGTGCTTGGAAAACATCGCCCTTGACTCGAGATATAATTGCTTTACTTTGAATGTTTTCCTTGCTATGTTTACTTCTTCTTAGTGTGTCTGGGAGGCTATCACTGTAGAAAGAGGTGGAGTGGGAGGGTTGGATTCCTATTCCTTTTACCTTTATGCTCTTTTGGTATGTTGTTAGTTAATTTACCGCTCACTAAGACTGTTGTCTGACTCAAGGCTTTATGTTTAACTCTTATTGCCTTAGGCTGTTCATCCACTTTGGGATGGGCAGACTAGGTAGCAGGTGACAGGTGCTGTTCTTAGTTTCAACGATGCTGATGACGAAGACGAGCTGGAGGCTTGCCTATTATTTTCTTACTATATGTACTGGATGTTCCGCTGTTTGTATATTCTCTGAGTGATATGTAGTGAGGCTGGATGTATTGACTATTCAGATTCTTGTATCAAATTACTATGAGGCTTATTTGATGTGATTCTGTTCTGTGTAGCTTCACTATGTATATTTTCTCTATTGTATTTTATCCATGCGCTGTGAGAAATGCGATAGAGTATGCTGTCTTAACTTACCCCTGACAGTCGTCTATGGCTGCCTGGCACGCCTTACAGCGCACTATTTACCTTGTTCAGTGCAGGGGTCATGGGCGGTCGTCACATTTGGTATCAGAGCTTTGGTTAATCGATTTTACCCAACGCTCGCTGACGTAACTACGTATGAGAGACGTAATTGTATTTTGATGGATGATTACTATATATAATATAGTAGCTTAGAAGAATTTGAGTCCTTTATACAGTTTTTCTCAAGGTGTATTAATCATTCTTTTTATAGATATTAAGAATGAGTCGAAGAGGGAGACCAGCTGCTAGGGAAGGCCGTGCTACTGAGGGGGCTGCTGATTATGCTGCTATGTTCGAGGCTATGATGACTTCGATCATGAGAAGGATGCAGCTCCGGGGCCAGCAGTAGATGTTGGAGTTCAAGTTCAAACTCCAAAACCGATGGATTTTGCTAAGCTGTGTAAAGATTATACTGCTCTTGGAGGAAAGGTTTTCATGGAAACAGAGTCAACCATTGAAGTTCAGAGATGGATAGATGCTTGTAGAAGGATCTTTGGTGACATAGGAATCGAGGATGCAACCAAAAGGAAGCTCGCATCAAGACAGCTTCAAGGAAGAGCTTCTGATTGGTGGAACTCTATCACCATTGATACTCCGGAGGAAGAAATTACTTGGGAGCAATTCCAAGCCAGATTTGAAGCTAAGTTCATTTCTACAGCTCAGAAATCTGTTCTGTTTAAGAAGTTTGTAGAGCTCAAGCAAGATGGAAGACCAGTTCTTGAGTATGTTTCTGAGTTTGAAGCTTTTTTCAAGTATGCCCGGTCGTATATTGAATCTCCTTATCAGAAGAACGAGAAGTTTGTGACAGGCTTGGACAGTTATCTTGGGAGGCAGTTGGTGGATCATCTGGATGATCCATTTGAGAAGCTTGTAGAGAAGGCTCTTAGGCACGAGAATCTGTTTCCTAAAGAAGGATCTGTTGTTGCTGTGACCAAGGAAGAGTCGAAACCACAGTAGGGTGGAAACAAGAAGAGGAAGCAGCAGCAGCAAAAGGGTAAGGATGGCCAGAAGAAGCCGAAGGGCGAAGTGACCTGCTAAAACTGTCAGCAGAAGGGCCATTTCTCCAGAGATTGCAAGAATCCGAAGGTGCCGGTGAAGTGCCACAACTGTGACAAGCCGGGGCATATTAGGAAGAATTGTCCAGAACCGCGGAAGGACAAGCAGATTGTGCAGGCTTATGCTTTGGGGGCTGTTCCATCATCTTCAAAAGCTCCTACCGCTGAAGAGAAAGGAAAGAGTGTGGTGGTTCAAGGTACTCTTTCCATATGTGGTGTTCCAGTTAGAGTGTTATTCGATACTGGGGCGTCGCATTCTTTTGTTTGTAATGAACTTGTAGGCCGGTTGGGTTTAGAACCAGATATTGTTGATAGGCCATTGGTTGTGACTAATCCAGTTGGGGGTTCGTCCTGCCTGTGTATGTTATGCCGTGGTTTGGTTATATCGAGTCGTGATTGCTCTTTTGTTTGTGATTGTTTTGTTCTGAACTTTGTGGGGTTCGGAATTATTTTGGGTATGGACTGGCTTAGGAAGTATGCGGCAAAGGTTGATTGTGAAAGGTTGGAGGTGACAGTCGAGAATGTGGAGGGGCGAAAGGTTGTGATACGATGTAAGCATGGGGAAGGCGTCTTCATGAGCTTCATGTATTCGCTGGTTGTTCCACGGGATGGACTGTCATCGGTGCCAATCGCTAATGGATTTGAGGATGTCTTTGATGAGGTCAAAGGGTTACCGCCGCATAGAGAGATCGAGTTTCGTATAGATCTAGTTGAAGGAGCCAGACCTATTGTGATGCCTCTTAGGCGGATGGTGCCTAGAGAACAGCAAGAGTTGAAGGTGCAAGTTGATGATCTTTTACAGAAAGGATTCATTTGGCGTAGTGTGTCCGAATGGGGTGCACCAGTTGTGTTTGTAACCAAAGCGGATGGATCGTTGAGGTTGTGTGTGGATTATCGTGAGCTAAATAAGGTGACTAAGAAGAACAAGTATCCATTGCCGAGAATAGATGACTTGTTTGATCAGCTTCACGAAGCTAAGGTGTTTTCTCAGATGGATTTGGTAATGGGATTTCACCAGTTAAGAGTGGCTAAGGATAGTGTGCCGAAGACTGCTTTTAGGACACCATCCAGTTTCTTTGAGTGGCTGGTAATGCCGTTTGGATTGACCAATGCACCAGCATATTTTGTGGATCTTATGAATAGAGTGTTCAGAGATCAGTTGAACAAGTTCGTGCTAGTGTTCGTGGATGATATTTTGATTTATTCCAGAACTGAAGAAGAGCACAAGATGCACTTGCGTATTATTTTGGAAATCTTACGGAAACATCAGCTGAAGGCTAAGTTTTTGAAGTGTCACTTCTGGAAGAGCGAAGTGAGGTTCTTAGGCCATATTATCTCTGGAAGCGGAATAGCGGTTGATCCCGCCAAGATAGCAGCAATCCAGGATTGGGGTAGACCTAAGAATGCATCTGATGTGAGAAGTTTTCTTGGATTAGCAGGATACTATCGTCGATTTATCAAAGACTTCTCCAAGATAGCTGCACCATTAACAGGATTGACGAAAAAGAACCAAGTATTCAGATGGGATACTAAGTGCGAGCAAGCTTTCGAAATCCTGAAAGAGCGATTGACAAGTGCTCCTGTTTTGACTATTCCAAGTGGAAATGATGAGATGGTGGTTTATACTGATGCATGTGGTACTGGACTTGGAGCAGTGCTGATGCAGAAAGGTAAAGTTGTTGCGTATGCAAGTCGACAACTGAAGCCGCACGAAAGGAATTATCCGACTCATGATTTGGAGTTAGCGGCGATTGTTTTTGCTCTGAAGATGTGGAGACATTATCTATTGGGAGTTCGATTTGAGTTATTTACAGATCATAAGTCGTTGAAGTATCTTTTCTCCCAAAAGGATTTGAATCTTAGGCAGCAACGATGGCTAGAGTTTTTAGCATCATATGATTTTGATATAGCCTATACTCCGAGAAAGGGTAACGCAATAGCAGATGCGTTAAGTCGAAGACATGCAGGATTGGGATCCATGTTTTCAGAATGGAAGAGTCTCGAGTATTTAGCTGGATTTGACTTCAGGCCCAGATGTGAATTGGAACCTGAGATGTTGGCAAACTTATCGATAAGACCGACTCTTGTGGAAAGAATTGGCGAGAGCCAAAAGCGAGACGATAAGCTTGTCAAGATTATCCGTGATTTGGAATCTGGATTGGACCTAGAGAAGGATAAAGGATTCGAGGTTGATCGAGAGGGTTGGCTTCGGAAGCAAGGACGACTAGTTGTTCCCGATATAGATGAATTGAGAGATGAAGTTCTGAAGGAAAGTCATCACTCGAAGTTGACAATTCATCCAGGTGGAAATAAGATGTATCGGGATATGAAGAGAACCTATTATTGGGAAGGTATGAAGAAGGATATTGGAAATTTTATTTCCAAATGCATGAACTGCCAGTTGGTAAAAGCCGAGCAGAAGAAGCCTAGTGGATTGCTTCAGCCATTAGAAGTTCCTACATGGAAGTGGGAGCAAGTGTCGATGGATTTTATTGATGGGTTACCTAGAACAAGAGCGGGAAATGAAGGGATTTGGGTCATCGTAGATCGTTTGACTAAGAGTGCAAGATTCATTCATGTTCGATCGACTAGGACTGCATCAAAGTTGGCTGAGTTGTATGTTAAGTGGATAGTTCGATTCCATGGTATTCCGAAGAGTATAGTGAGCGATCGAGACCCATTGTTCACTAGCGAATTTTGGAAGAGCTTCCAGGAAATTTTGGGAACCGAGTTGTGTTTGAGTACAGCTTATCATCCCCAAATAGATGGTCAGACCGAGAGAGTCAATCGAGTTTTGGAAGATCTCCTTAGAGCTTGTGTTTTAGATTTCGGAGGATCATGGGAAGATCACCTTCATTTGGTGGAATTTTCATATAATAACAGTTACCAGTCAAGCATTGGTATGGCGCCATATGAAGCATTGTATGGAAGACCGTGTAACTCTCCGACATGTTGGTTAGAAACAGGAGAAAAGCTGATACTTGGGCCAGAAATGATTCGACAGACTTCGGATTGCATAGAGATCATTCGGCAACGAATGAAGGCAGCCCAGGACCGACAGAAAAGTTATGCCGATAAGCGTCGTAAGGATATGGAATTCGATGTAGGTGATATGGTTTTTGTGAAGATTTCTCCACTGAAGAATGTTATTCGATTCGGGAAGAAAGGAAAATTGACTCCGAGATTTGTTGGACCATTCCCGATCATCGAGCGAATTGGAAAGCTCGCCTATAAATTGGAGTTACCAGAAAAGATGTCGGGTGTGCACAATGTTTTTCATGTATCGTATCTACGGAAGTATGTGCACGACTCGAATACAGTAGTTTCTGCAGATAGCTGTGAAGATTTCGAGATTGATCCAGTCAATAAGAGACCTCGTAAGCCGCTTCGTGTTGTGGAAACTGATAAGAAACAGCTTAGGAGGAAGGTAGTTAGGTTGCTCAAAGTACAATGGAGTGATGATGTTAACGACTGTACATGGGAGGTGGAAGAGAGGATGAAGGCAGCTCATCCTGAACTCTTTGAGGTATGGCCATAAGGAGTCGTGACATCTCCTAACATTGTAACTTGTTCTAATTTTAGAATTATGCATGCTAGGCTAGAATTGGATGCATGGTTTGTCGATTGCTATGGATGGTAGGCATGCAGAATAGCTTTTGATTGCTCTTGTTCGTTTGGAATTTTGGGGGCGAAATTCCTAAGGGGGAGAGAATGTAACGACCCGTATTTTTACGGATCGAAAGATTGTAAAACAGTTGTCATTAAGGCGTATAGAAGATAAGCCGTGTGTAGCTTAGGTCGTCTGGAAGATGAGTCGTGTGGTGGCTTAGGTCGTGGGGTAGGTTAGGTCGGATGAGCGACTTAAGGGATTGGAGCGACCTAAGGAAGTTGGCGACTTAAGGTAGTGGACGACCTAAGGGTTAGCAACCTACAGGAATCGGCGACTTAAGGAATCAGCGACCTAAGGAGTTAACGGCTTAAGTCAGTAGGCGACCTAGGGGGTTTGCGAGTTAGCGACCTAAGGAACTTAGCGGGTTAACGACCTAGGAGGTTTGAGTCGTTCGAGCGACTTAAGGAGTGTAGTAGTTAGGTCGTAAGCGACCTAAGTTAGTTAGGTCGTCCAGATGACTTAAGTGTTAGGTCGTGAGACCCTGTGTTTAGTTAGATCGCGACCTTGGATGAGTCGTTAGGTCACGCATTAGTGTTGAGTCTTAGGTCGTGACATTTTTAGGTCGCTAGGTCATGCGCATGTGTGTGTGGTTAAATCGCGTGAAGGCTTAAGGGGTTAGGTCGCTGAGTGTTAGGTCGTGAGCGACCTAGGAGCGAGCTAAAGTTAGGTTGTGGCTTCTGCTAAGTCGTAAGTCGTAGGTCGCGCGTATGTGTTAAGTCGCGCAAGTGTTAGGTCGGGGAATTTGTTAGGTCGTAGGTCGCGATAGTTAGGTCGTGGACGACCTAAGGGGAGGCGGACGACTTAAGGAAATCAGCCTATAAATAGGCAGGTTCTTCTTCATTTTTGGGATCCGGATTTCGAAGCGACGAAGTGCTGCTATTTTGAGAGCTCGAGTTCTATACTTCTTCACTTCTTTTCTCCACTCTAATCTTGTGATTCCTTTCATCTAAATCGAAGATCCAAGGGCTTAGATTGAAGATCTTCATCCATCGAAGAGGAATTTCATCGTTTGAAGCGGAATTTTGGCGGATCAAGTTAGATTCTTCGCTGTCCAGATCTGAAGTGTGTTGTTTTTGAGGTGTTTGGGTGATTTGGTGAGTGGTGATTATCTCTCACACGGACCCAAAGGAGTATATCGGATTGGTGGCTTGATTATGTGTTAAAAATAGTGATTTCATGCATTTTCGTAAACTTAAGTATAGATCCATTGTTTATGATGATTTGACATCCATTTTACTACATGTTAATCTATGCAAGTTCATTCATCAAGTTGTAGAGATATTGCACATGTTTCATGATTGTTAGATTTGGACTCTTTATTTACAAAATTGCCATTTTAGTCATAATTGCTTTTAGATCTTGTTTGCATGATTGATTACTTGGATTAATGATTGATTTGATTGATTGTTATAAATTAGTTGATTAGATGTTGGATTTAATCAAGATGGTCGAAGATGATTCAAAAGCTAAGGGAAAGGCTCTTGAATTGGAAAAGCTGCTTGTGGCATATGTGGCGGATGACGAAGCTCATATGGAGAGATTTGATGATGATGATGTTGAGATGAGGCTTTGCTATGATGAGATGAAGCGAAGCATGATGTGAGATAGCCTTGGTGTAATCCAGACGGGATCATTCCAAGCATGTTGATGACTCGGTGAAAGGGTTCGAGATTGAGGATAATGGTTTGCTCAAGAGGCGCTTGAGCTAGTATGGAAATAGTCGTCGAGGAGGATGACTAGAAGGCTGAGGTTTCATCGTTATTGAAGGTTCTAGCAGACTCAAAGCAAGAGTACGTTGGGCAGATTCGATAGTCCCTAAAGGCTATGATTGTAGTCGAGTACTCTGGGCAGATTCGATAGTCCTAGGCACGGGCTGCGACGATGTGCGGAGTTCTGTCTAGAACCGAGGTTGCCATTAACCCTTGACGGACGGCTGAAAGAATGTGCCGGTCATTCAATTAACGGTGGTATCGAAGCAATGATAACAGTGATAGCCAGAGTCATGGATGTTTGGTTGTATCGTCATTCGGTCTCAAGAGCGATATTTTCTGGGTGCTTATCTGATCTTGGTTTAGGCCTTGGGGGTTTGTGCTTGGAAAACATCGCCCTTGACTCGAGTGATAATTGCTTTACTTTGAATGTTTGCCTTGCTATGTTTACTTCTGCTTAGTGTGTCTGGGAGGCTATCACTGTAGAAAGAGGTGGAGTGAGAGGGTTGGATTCCTATTCCTTTTACCTTTATGCTCTTTTGGTATGTTGTTAGTTAATTTACCGCTCACTAAGACTGTTGTCTGACTCAAGGCTTTATGTTTAACTCTTATTGCCTTGGGCTGTTCATCCACTTTGGGATTGGCAGACTAGGTAGCAGGTGACAGGTGCTGTTCTTAGTTTCAACGATGCTGATGACGAAGACGAGCTGGAGGCTTGCCTATTATTTTCTTACTATATGTACTGGATGTTCCGCTGTTTGTATATTCTCTGAGTGATATGTAGTGAGGCTGGATGTATTGACTATTCAGATTCTTGTATCAAATTACTATGAGGCTTATTTGATGTGATTCTGTTCTGTGTAGCTTCACTATGTATATTTTCTCTATTGTATTTTATCTATGCGCTGTGAGAAATGCGATAGAGTATGCTGTGTTAACTTACCCCTGACAGTCGTCCATGGCTGCCTGGCATGCCTTACAGCGCACTATTTACCTTGTTCGGTGCAGGGGTCATGGGCGGTCGTCACAGTTATTGGGGTTAAATAAGAAAAGAAAAGAAAGAACAGAAACAAACTCAGAATCTCGCAGCGGAAGGGACAAGATATAATAATAAAATAACAGTTTATGAAGCTGTTAAATAAATAAATTTGATTATTATTATACATCATAAATCAGATTTACATACATATCAGAGATAATACAACAATGCAGCGGAAAATAATACAGTAGTAGAATACAAATGATGTAATACCAAACTCCGTCTTCGTCCTCCAGAATAGATCTTCAACCTTATCTGAAATGCTCAGGCTGACCCGAGCATAATGAAAAGACAAAACACTCGAGTCAGGACTAAAATATCTCATGTAAGTTAAATCGAATAAGTAAATATGAGTGTGATGGAGTCGGAGATGTTTACGGGTTTTAGACACCTCCTATCCAGTGTTTAACGTGTGTGCATTAACTTAAGAGATGTTCGTGATTTCCATCTCCTAAGGATCCGTTAAACTATCTACTATATAATAGAATACGCTATATACAATAATGTCTATCATAAAGTAAAATATCAAACTAGCGTTAAGCCATGGCCCATTCCACCCTTAACACATTTTTATTCCCAAGAGCATATACAAGACCGTAGTTTCCCCAAAACCGGAAGTCACCAGAGGGCAATCCATATACTAAAGGTACAAACCAAAACGTAGTGGTCGCGAATAGGATAATCAGTATGACAAGGTACATGAGGCGATACCAACTAGGATACTAGTAGTTGCGTGATCCGGACTGATGTTGGGCTTAACAGCTACTACCCCAACACCGCGAAACAACACTCCCACAATCGAGGGGTGCACCCAAATCGAATCACAAAAGCAATAGACATGGTAACGAAGAAGTGTGTCCGCTAGAGGTCGCGAGCCTCAATGGCCCGGCGCGGCTCCTGTTTTAGTCATGTCAGGGGTCATCCAAAATCGTTCTCTTTCTTCAGTCAACGCGTTCATCAAAACCATCCACTTCGTTCTGGATCAACACTCCGCGTATATTAGTTATTAAAGTGGTTTTCTGTATCGACAGAGAGTATGTACATATCTGATCCCGGTCTCTTTAATACCTACGTTATATTTTTCACACCGGTTGGATCTTTACATTTCAAAACAGTTATATTTCAAAACTGACATATCATTGCCATTTCAAAACCATATCAATACGATATCACTTTCACTTCAAATAAATCCATTTCCTATATCATATCACTTTCCAAAGTTATATCGCTTCCGAAATCATAAGTCTTTTAAAATCAAAACACTTTGGAAATCAAAACCTTGAAATTCATAACACTTTGAAATCATAGCTTGAAATCATAACATTTGGAATCCTAACACTTTCCTCTTAAACAGTTTAGATATTAAAATTTGTATATATAGAAAATAGTTTATACAATAAAATAGTTTATATAAAATAGTTATAAGTTAAAATAGTTTATAATAAAATAATTTATATTGAAAATGATTTATATTAAAATAATTTATATTAAAATTTATAAAGTAAAATATAAATAGTTTTATATATAGTTTAAAATACTTTATATGAAAATAGCATCCTCAAATTTCACAAAACGATTCACATAAACTCGAAATCCCAATTTAAAATTTAATCAAATCTCAAATCATCAATTTCAACTCGATTCAGCTTCTCAATAAACCATTTCAAATTATCAATTTCAAATACATATTTGAACCACAAAATAAGCCATTTCAATTTCAATATATCTCAAAGCTTTAAATATTCACATTTCAAATTAATTAAATCTCAATTTCAAATTAATTTTCAATTCCAAACTCAAACTTGAAATATCATTTCATATAAATTTTCTTAGAAATATTCAGAGTTCGATTAAAAGTCCAATCTTTTAAAACAAATCAACTTTTGAAAATTTACGTCGTATTTCAAATTTTCTTTTACTTAAAAATCTAAACTTCAAATAATTAAACAATTTCATTTACCAAGTTTAAATTCCAACATCTCGAGCTTCAATTCAAAATAATTCAATTTCCATAAATTAGATTTTATTCTTAAAATCAATTCATTTAAATAATTTCAAAACAACTTTTAAAATCATTTAATTTAACCAACCCGGTGTTCGTATATAATTTTCTAACCTATGGCCAAGTGGATAATTATTTCAATTTTAATTTCAAGGATGGATATATATCATTTCAATCCAAATAGATGTCATAGGTATATCATTTCAACCTACTTCTTAATTTATTCGAAATGATTCAGTTTACAGTTTTATATGCAATAAACAATATACATGATAGTAGCATGATATATCAAAATAAATAACAACCAATATCGACCAATAGCATCCATCACAACCAATCAACCATAAAGCCAATACCATTCACAACAATTTTATAATTTTCAATATCGAGTAATTTGCTGCCAATTTAAATTTAAATTTATTTTAATGGTCAATTTAAATTCTATCCATTAATTCATATATCAATACAGATGATAATTAAACCTACCAAACAACAGCCAATAAATTTCATATCACTCCAGAATATACATTTAACTAACAAAAAATTATTTTAGTTAATTATGAGCGTATAAACACTCACCTTCGATTTATCGACGATTTAAAATCCAAATAAAGGCCCAAATTTGAACAGTCTCGGAATGCAGCCAAACAAGCTTCATACTGTCCGGAATTTCGATACGAATGCAACGGAGAAAACCGCGCATCGATCCGAGCTCGTATGCAAAAGTTATTGATATTAGAAGTTATACGATTTATATTATTATAAAATAAATAAATAATAAAAAGAAATATCACGTTACCATTCTTCCTTCAGCCGCGTATTAGCATTCACGTCCGTAACCCATCACACGCGCCCCTTTCTTCCATACGCACGCAACTAGGAGCGATCGGACGTTGATCAGGGGATGCCATCGCGTGCGCCTCTCCTTGCTCCACCTCCACGCCAAGTTTCGCCACCCCATTCGCCATCGTTTGCGCAAAATCCGAGAAAATACGTCCATGTTTCCATGCCAGATTCTGGCGAATCCGTGGCGTAATAGCATAGATAAATCATATGGATTTGAAGAGCTCGCCGAGATCTACACTTTTGCTTTTGGAATTTTTCGATTTCGTTGAACGGATTGAGAGATATTAAGGAAAGAAGATCGCCAATTTCTGGCCATGGAATAGGTGGCGGCCATGGTTTGAAATTAGGGTTTCTGAAATGAAATAATGATAAAATTGTCTCGGTTTTGCGTGCGTATTTATAAAGGTAGGTCCAAAATCGTCCAAACTCCAATCGAGACCTGCCGCCAAACGTTTATAAGGTTTTACCCATATTCCGAATGCAATGGAACTAGTCCCAAGGCCTAATTCAATCGTATGTGGAAGATAGCTTTTGAAGTCGATTATTTTAATCAAATTCGACATTAAATTTCTACGCGTTTCAAGCTCGCATGGCCAAACGACAAGTCTGATTGCTACGAAAATTGAAATCTTACAATAATTCACTGTTACGGATCCGATGAAACTGGTTTCGTCGAAATCCGAGACAGTTGTAAAAATGGCTATTTCTACTGTTTAATTTTAATATAAAATTCCCAATTTTAAATTATTAACTTTTAAATCATATTTCAATTGTTCACAAATTTCATTTTTAATTTCACAGTAATTAATAATCTTTTACAATGCAGTATTCCATTATAAATCCAGTATAAAAGATTACATTAGATTCCGCGTTCAATTATATTGTAATTCAAATTCAAGTTATTTAATTCCAATTGAATTCTTTTATTTCGATTTACACTTTCATTATTGAATCAACCATTTACTTATACATTGTTATCAATAGTTTATAATTCATTTACTTTCATTTTCTTCAGCTATCATCTTATTTAAATTCACAGTAATATTAAATTACATTCATTTACGTTGATTTCAATATTATAACTTCATTTTTAAATGTAACATTTTATTTATTTCATTGTTTACAATCATAACCAATTTGGTTTACAATCAAATTCAATTCATTATTTACATTCAATACAAGTTAACATCCATATTTAATTTACAAATAAGTTATTTCAGAACTCAGTTTTGTATTTTAACTTGTAATTCACATTTAACAACACAAAATTTTATTTCCTTCGGATTTCTATCCAATTTTTTTATTTTAATTCGTATTTTTAAAGTGTTAAAAATACGGGTCGTTACATCATGTTAGTACAGGTTAGATCCCTTATATATTTTTATAACAATTTTGTATATGAAAATGTTATCACCTATGAATGTTTGAATCTACATACATATATATACCTATGAATATTTTATATGTTGTAAATATTATTGTTAAAGTTTTGTATCACAAAAAAATATTTGGTTGAAATAATTCAATATGTGTATGTGTCTGTGTGTGTGTATATATATATATTGTGTTGTTAACTTTGTAACTATATGTAAATTTCAAACTTATGTATTTTAAGCGGTTTACCTATTTTGAAATAGTAATAAAATTATTTTCAACTACTCTTTTATTTTTAAAAAAACTATGTGCATATAAATATATATTCATTTTGCATATTCAAAACTTCTTCAACTATTTTATAATTCCCAATTTGATTCTAAAATTATTTACTTAGCAAAATTAGATATTATAGTTTTAAATTTGATAGCTCACAGACTTAGTCAAATCTATTCACAAACTTTGAATTATTTATTTCATTTAATAAATTAATTAATTTTGATACACACATATATACTACATGTATATACATACACACACACACATATACATATATATAAATATATAAACATACACACACACGCACACACATATATATATATATATATAGAAGTTGAAGATTTTTGAATGCAAAATAAAGAAAGATTAAATAAAGGCTAATAGTTTTCCATCTATTCATTTTCTTTATTTCCACATAAATATCTTTTAACTCTTTCTTTTAATAACCACTTACACACACCATTACACACTCAAATTTGATTCCTTTTATTGATATAGTCAAGTATAATCAAATTTTTTAAAGCATTTATTTTATTTATTGTAGAAGTTAATTTTTGATATACATACATACATGTGTGTGTACACACACACACACATTTACATATATGTTTAAAACAAAACTACACATACATATAGTTGCATACAAGTTTAAAATGTTTAAAAATAAGCTAATGAAAGGTTAAAAGAATGCCAAAAGATTTCCTTGTTTTCCTCTCATTAATTGTTTCGTAAATGCCTTTTACTCATTATTTTATTGTCACTTAAATGCACCATTACCCATTCATAATTTGATTCTTTTTTGTCGAATCTATTCAAGTAATTTATGTTGTTTACTTCTTTTAATCCATAAGTAGACTATGACCTACACATAATTATAAACCTATTTATTTAAGTTTAAAATGCTTTATAAAAAATATTGCACATATAAATGGATAGTGTATATATTACAGATGCAAAGCCCAACATCTATACATGTCACCATATGCTACGTTGCACTTGCATTTTTCATACATGAGTGTATTTGATACATTCATTATAATAATATGCTTAGTACAAATAATATATATTAAATTGGATCTAACAAACCTTTTAACTTCATAGGCTCAATACATTAAAAATAGGAATTTTTTTAAACCCTGCCTTTTTGACATGCTTTCAACAGGCCCGGTTCCATCAAGGGGTTATTCGCTTCTAGGTCAGAAAGCATCCAACAAGTTCATCCGTTCGCTCGTTTGTAAATGGAACTTGCGAATTTAAGACCTATAGGCATTTGATGTACCCATACAGTCAGTCGAAAAATGGAAAGGACTTATGGTCATTCTATTCTTCATAATTCACATGCAAATCTGTCTCTAAATGCTTAGTAGAAGAGGGACATGCTCTAACATCCGTAGGGATCCAACATCATGCCTCTAAGCATGGGTTGTCCTCTTCCTCCAGAAAAGACTCGGTTACATCGAGGGCTTGTGGATTGGAGTTCGTGGCACCCTTATTGAGGTTATTGGATGTTCGAAATGAACTAACTTCGGTTTATCTTTTTGACTATAGTCCCCTCTTTTCCTTGCCTAATACTAGATGTATTTTCTCAACTACTTTCTCCTCTACCATTGTAGTGCTTCGCTATAGTGCTTCCTTGTAGTGCTTGGAGGGAAACGTCATGCCCCTTGAGCATTGGATCGATCATTTGTGGACTAGCTGGTCCAATCCCTAGCGGCCCCATTTCAGCATCCAATCGTGTTGTTCCAGCATTAACATTGACTTCTAGCGGCAATGACACTATTGGACCGGGGCTGATCATTTGGTTCAACACCAATGCATTTGGTACCAAGCAAAACTGGTTCGATCCATACCCTTTTGACTGTATGGAAGTCCACATCTCCATGACTGCTTCTTGCTTTACTCGTTCTCTCCATTCTTTATGGGTAGGTAATAGAATTCCCAGTTCAGCCTTTATAACAACTCGTCCTTTTTTCCGTGCCTCGGGTTCAACAACCGAACCAACGTTAACACCTCAAAAGCCGAAAAGACAAGTCGTTATATATGATAATAAGAAACAAATACAGTTCTAACTAATGACTTCCAGAATCTCACATCGGAAGGAAACAAAGTGTAATATATCAATAACCGAAATCATTTCATAATACCATAATATATTCGCAATGTAATATACGTATTTCTTTACAATACCAATTTAACCCAATCCATTTACATAATTCAAATCCGGGTTATAATAATTATTTACATTATTTATAATATGTATGATAACGTCATCGTCTCTAGCACCATTTTGGCTCCATGCTCCATTAACCTAGTGATATAAATAGAAAGGAAAAATAAGAGTGGGTTAGACACACGTTTGAATGAGTATATCCTACATACTCCACATATACTACAAAGGCAATACGATAATGTGATAAGTATCTAGCTCGTTTAGAATCTAACTCGCATCTTACTAGTCACATCATTCTTAACCTATCTTACACATCCAGTTCCACACCTGTGGTATAGGATCATATCACATCAAACTAATGTTAGATTCACTTCCTTGGATTCACATCTTGCGTTATAGGGTCTCATATTGTCCACACCTCGAATATAAAACTAGACTCACGTCCTGGACTTGCCTCATGCACTATAGGATCGCTTAATATCCACTCCTCTATTTTGTACTGACCAAGCACTATAGGGGAGCATCACAATACCTGAATCACCTACTTATGTCATAGGTTTGTATCCTGGGTTGCCTACTTGGGTCCTAGGCTCGTATATCAATGTTGAATTAATTATATCATCGAATAAACATATTATACAACTCCATACAATGATCAATATCCACGGAATTCTTCTTGGATCCATAGCATAGACAAACATCCCTGAAAATATCTCCAAACACCTTTAAAAATGAAAGAAACAAAATTTGACTCGATAAGACATGGTTCGATTTGGGTCCGGTTCAATTTGGGCCTGAATACGACCGTCGGTTGACCGCCATTGACATGACTAGTCGACTGATCAACATACAGATCGACCAGTCATGTCGTAGATGGTTGACCAGTGGTTGGCTTGAGTCGGACTTTTGCATTCTGGTCCGTCGTTTCTCCTTCGATCGTGTTCATTCTACCTCCATATGATGCCTTTTAGATTTTTGGTCGTCATACTCCACTTATATATAAATTTTGAGTATTGATTCATAAGGTTTTGTGTTAAAATCATCAGATTGGTGCAAATCAATGTACTATAATTTTCTATTTTACTGTAATTCTTGTTTTCCCCAAGCCCATTAGTTTTATCTTTCAGAATAGTGACTACTTAAATTTCATTTTCTAGATAGCATATCATTATTAAAATATTAACTTTGCATTATATAGGCGAGTTTTTGAATAATGGCGGCATCTCATCCTCCCCCGATCCCTCCTCCTCCTTCCCCGATCCCTCCTCCTCCTCCTCCCCCGATCCCTCCTCTTTCTTCCTCGATTCCTCCTCCTTCTTCCCCGATCCCTCCTTCTTCTCCACTCCCCCCTTCTTCTCTTCCTTCCTCTGCTTTAAATTTTTCTCCCTCTATTCCTCCTCATGTTTCTACATCCCTGATCCATTTACCTATGTCTGATTTGAATTTGTGTCTGATTTCTGATATTAATCAGGATTGTCCTTCTAATTCCTCTGGTACTGGTTTAAACTGGTCAACTTTATTCAAAAAGAAGCCTAAAAATGCTGGAACATTTGTGCCTAGACATTTTGATATCAAGAAAAATGGAGTTCCGAATGCTTTACCGGATGAAGTTAAAAATGAAGGTATTAAATTTTGGAGTGATCATTTGGTTGGCTTTTTCTTGGATGGTCCTCTATCTTATCTGACTGTTACAAGACATTTAAGAAGTATTTGGAGATTGAAAGGTGAAGTCGATATTAAATCTGATAATGAGAATTTCTTTTTTAACTTCTCGAATGATCAAGATAGGTTGAAAATCTTGCAATCTGATCCTATCTTCATTAAAGGTAAAATGTTCATCATTACTACTTGGGATCCTTCTTACGGTAATTTTCAAGAACGCATTAAAAAAGTGCCAGTGTGGGTTCATTTTTATAAGATTCCTTTGATTGCTTGGACCTTAATTGGTATTAACTGGTTAGCATGTCATGTTGGTAAACTGATTTGTCTTGATGAAAGTACTGAAAGATTATTTAAGATTTAAGTATGCTAAAGCTCTGATTGAAGTTTCTCTAGATCACGAACTACCTAATTCTATTGCAATTGATGATTTAGGTGACTACTGTCCTTATGTTAGAGTTGAATATGATTGGAGACCAAAAATCTGTAGTAAATGTAAAGTGTTTGTTCATGAAACCTTATATTGTACAGGAAATAGTAAGATGAAAGAATTTGTTATGCAGTCAGGTAGAGAAAATGAGGATGTTGATATCAGGGAATGCATGAAACAAGATGGTGTTGGAGAAAAGGTGCAAATGTCAAATTTTACTGGAAATTTCAAAACAAAATCTTTAAAAGTGTGGAAAAGGAAGGAAAAGGAACAAAATATTCTATCTGATAGCAATAATGTGAACTTAAAATCTGGTGATCAACTATCTGATGTTGGAGTAATGAATTTAAATCATGATCTGAATAAGCAGAAGGATGAAGAGTTAAATGGTTTGAAAATGGTATCTGATATTAATACTAAGGATTTGGGATATAAGGAAAGTATCAAAACCTCAAATTCTTTTATGGCTTTATCTGATATAGATGAAGAAGTAGTTAACAATGAGGTAACTAAGGATATAGAAAACTCTCAATCTGGTAATATACAAACTAATAAGGATTCAACTGTGAACTGTAACACTGTTGGTGTTAATATGTGTGATTCTAAAGTTCTTTCCAAGAATTTAGCTTGTAGTTCAGATAATATTAAAGATGTTCATAAGGAAACACTGAGTGATGAGGTTACTGAGCAAACCTCTCCTTATATCAATATATTACCTCCTAATCATCTGATTCTTCCTCCTCCATGTAAATCAAGAGATGATTCTGAGGAAAAGGTTGTATCAAATAAAAAGGTAGAAAAGGTAAAAAGAAAGTCTCATTCCATGAAAATTCAGAGGATCTAAACAATGGGAGAAATTATAAAATTGAAGAAGTCTTGCCAAGGAATAATAATGAGTCTGCATCTTTCAAAGATACTCCTTCTCAATCTAATGGCATTAGACATACAAGGAAACACCGATCTATTCTCATTTCTCCCAAATCGTTATGATGTTAAATAATAATATAGCTTATTGGAATATCAGAGGAGGACACCTTTCATCCAAGCAAGCTGAAGTGAAGCATTTAATTAAAAATCAAAAGATACAATTGCTAGCCATTAGTGAAACAAAGTTGAATAAGGAAAAGTCTGTTTTGGCATGTAAAAATATTGCACCTGGTTGGGAATATGAAGATAATCTACTTAGTGCTCCATATGGAAGGTTATTGGTTTTATGGAATTCAGATAGTTTCAAATTGACAAAGTTGCAGGAGGATGATCAATTTATACATTTCAGTGCCACTTCTTTATCTTCAAATATTCCTTTTCTGATAACCTTTGTTTATGCTCATAATAACCTTGAAAAAAGACTTTCATTCCTCTCTAATATCTCTTTACTTTCTCTCCCAAAATTGCCTTGGATAGTTCTTGGTGATTTCAATTGTATGTTTTCCTCTAATCAAAAAATTGGAGGAAATCCACTCTCTATGAAAGATATTGCACCTTTAAATCAAACTCTCATCAAATCTTCCCTTAGCCATATCCCATCTTTTGGAGCTATGTTTACATGGAATAATAAAAGTAATATTGGTCCTAGAACTTACTGTAAGCTTGATCATGCATTTCACAATATTCACTCTATTAATCAATGGCCAAATCTTTTTTGCAAATTCTTAGATCCTTCTATTTCTGATAACTCTCCATTCATCTTATCCTGGGGGAGAATGCTATAAGTAGGAACCCATCTTTCAAATTTTACAAAACCTGGACTAATCATAAAAAATTTCTTAGCATTGTTATGCAGGTTTGGCAAGAGAATATATATGGAAATCCCCTTCACATTCTTAAAACAAAGCTGCATAGATTGAAGAAAAAGCTTAAAATTTGGGCTAAGGATAATTTTGGTGAAGGATCAAAAATCTCTGATGGAATAAGAGAGAAATTAGCTATTATCCAACAACAGCTGCAGAATGATACTTTGAATTCATCCTTAGCAAAGCAAGAAGCAGACTTATCAAAAAATTTAATTGAAGCATTGGAATTTGAAGCTTTAATGGGAAAAGAAAAACTTCATGAGATTATTGACAGGCAAAGTGACAGGAACACAAAATATTATCATAACTTGATCAAGATCAAACAAAGCAAACAAAGAATTATGAGTATATCTGATATGAATGGAGTTATTCAAGATAATGATGACTCAATTTCCAAAGCTTTTATTAACTATTTCTCATCTGTTCTTGCCAATCCATCTCCTATGATACCAAATCTTTCACCCTTATTTTCAATGCATCTGCCCTGTCTGAGTGATAAGCAAGCAAGTGATATGATAAGTGAAGTTTTACCTGAGGAAATTAAATCTGCAGTGTTTTCATTAAAATCTGATAGTAGTGGGGGCCCTGATGGTTATAATGCTTTCTTCTATCAGCACGCTTGGAAAATTATAAAGCATGATGTCAATAAAGCAGTACTATATTTCTTCTCCCATAATAAACTACCAACTGGTATCAATGCTACTAACATAGCCCTTGTCCCAAAAACTCCAAATGCTAGTTGTGTTTCTGATTTTAGACCTATTTCATGCTGCAATGTGTTGTATAAAATCATATCCAAAGTTATTGCTAATAGATTCCTGAATATCTTGCCCTCAATTATATCTACTAATCAAGTTGCTTTTATGTCTAATAGGAATATTAGTGATAACATAATGCTCATGCAAGAACTGTTAAAAGGATATGGAACTGGGAATATTTCACCAAGATGTATGTTAATAATTGATATACATAAATCCTTTGATTCTATCTCATGGAGTTCAATTATAGCAATCCTTTCAAGAATGAATTTCCCTAAACCTATGCTAGCCTGGTTATATACTTGTATTTCAACTCCACATTTTTCCATCCTTAGGAATGGATGTTCAAAAGGTTTTTTCAAAGGATCTCAAGGGGTTCGGCAAGGTGATCCAATATCTGCATATTTATTCATAATTGTAATGGAATTTCTGAATACTTTGTTTCTTGAGCAAGTGAAATTAAAGAACTTAGAGCTGCATCCAAAATGCAAGGATCCTCTGATTACTCGTCTGCTTTTCGCTGATGATCTTGTCATCTTCAACAAACCTACTATTTCAAATATTTCTGCTATTTTTGAGGTAATGAATCAATTCTTTGCTCTTACAGGATTGAAGATAAATTTCAACAAATCTCATATACTGGTTGCGGGGCTTAATGAGTATTTGAAGGCTGAAATTATAAATTACTCTGGTCTTAAAGAGATGGAAAATAATACCAAGTACCTTGGTCTACCATTTATAAGTGCCAGAATTACCAAATCTGACTGTTTACCTCTGTATGAAAAAATTACAAGCAAACTATCCAAATGGCCAAATACAAAATTATCTCAGGCTGGAAGATTAGTTGTTATTCAAAGTATTGCATCTGCCATAACAAACTATTGGATGAGACACTTTATTCTTCCATGCAAACTCATATCTATGATAAATAGTGCACTAAACAGATTCTTATGGCATGGTGATCCTTTCTCAAAAAAAATAATTCCAATATCTTTCATCAAAATACAAATGCCAAAGTAAAATGGGGGAATGGGGATAGTTAATCTAAAAATATGGAATTCTGCAGCTTTCTCAATCTACTTTAACAAGATTTTGTCAAAGAAAGAGGATTTATGGACACAATGGACTTTATAAAATCTTATAAAAGGAAAGGATTTCTGGCTAATGAAAGTCCCAAGTTTATGTAGCTGGAGTTGGCGAAATATACTAAAATAAAAGCCTCTTTTTTACCAATCATTCAAAGCAATCCAACTGAAGATAATGAGCTTCTTTTCTGGTCTTCACCATGGGTTAAACCTGGTCTGATTTTACAAGATATCCTTCCATATTCTTTAATTATGCAGTCTGGCATCCCTATCAAAGCCAAAGTATCATCATATATTTCAGATAGATCAATTGTTTTGCCTTACTGTAGTTCTATTCAAGTCCGGACTTTATGGCAGCATATCTCATCTCTGTCTCTTCCCTCTTCTAACCTTAAAGTATTATGGTCAAATAAAGGGAAAGAGCATGAAGTTTCTTTAGTTTATAAAGCTCTATTAAATCAATCATAGAAATTTCAATGGGCTAAGAGAATTTGGATGGAAAAATCTCCTGCTAAAGAGAATTTTTGGTTATGGAAAGTCATGGCAAATGCTTTAAACACAAAGCAGAAATTAGCTAGTATGGGAATTATTAGCAATGAAGATTGCGTATTTTGTCAAAGGTGTCCTGAAACTAACATTCATCTTTTTTTTGAATGCTATTATTCATTTGGAATCTGGTGTAGGCTTCTATCAAATGGTGATTTTCATAAACCGGTTAAAAGCTCGAAATTAGAATGGTTTAATATCTTCAAAGCTACAAGGTGGAAATCCCCGAAGACAGACATTATAATGATTATGTTAAAGGCATTCATATATGAAATATGGAAGGAAAGAAATAAAAGAATTTTTGACATGAGGATGGAATCTGCAGCAACTGTTTATAGTATGATTGATAAAAAAAATTGTAAAAGGATAGGAAGGCTGAAGTGATATATAATCTTGTATTTGTAATATCATGTATTTTGATGTTTTTTCTAATATGTAATTGAATATATGTGCATGTAATTGTCTGTATGTATCATGTATATGCATGTTATCATAACCAGTTATGCAATATATTGGGCAGGGCTCCCTTAGCCCATTGCTTTTCTAAAAAAAAACTTTGCATTATATAATGTTTGTAGATAGAATTACTCACTAAAATGCTCTCCAATGCTTCAACCTATGTCGTTAGGACTGCTGCACCACCTGGCCTTAGGGATTCTCCTTTAATTTTATATGAATGTGTAGTATTCTGCTTGATCTTCAGTTTGCCAGTGGTTTTGTGCAAATCCACCAAGAGTTGAGCAAGATATTACAATTCGAAGTTTTAGGAAAGAAGGGGGAAATGGAAAAAATGAAGCTATGGATGTTTCTGAATGAGAAATAGGAACAGCGTACTCTTTAGTTGGTTTATATAGGCAGAGGGAAACTAATGATATTCTAATTTTCAAAATTTAAACTTTTGGCGCTCAGTAGCTCGACATGAGATTATCCATAACTTCTTCATACGGCCTCCGCATTAGAAAAATAAATATATCACACAAACCAAAAGAAGGAGACGGTTACAATGACGCGGGTTTCATCGTTAAATATATAAGTTGGAAAAATGAAAATTTTACCCTATCTATTTTTAACTAATGTTATTTATTAATTAAATCCAATTATTCGATAATATTATGTTGATAATATTTTAATTACAATATAGCTCAAATTTTTTGGTATTATATTCCCCCTTAAAAGAATTTTGTCCACGAAATTCCTAAGGAATTGAAATTGTAGTATAAAGCTCATCTCATGTAACATATATCAACCACACAAACATGACATCCAATTTATCTAACAAGTATAATTGTATAGAACATGATAAGATGAATATCGTATAAAAATAGATGATGCCATGTAATTTGCATTTCCGTATCAATTATGCACAAATGCAGCTAATGCATCCTATATGTGAATGCAATAAGATGACGTATCAGACATGCATGTATAACACCCTAATATAAGCATATATTTCTATATGAATGCAATAGTATTGTCACAGTCATCAAACACATGTCAAGCAATCCTAAACCTATCGTAATCTATCTTAGCGATTAAAATCATCTAAAGCATCCAAATCTTCACTATAAACAACCTAACCTCAAGGAATTAAGGAACATACTAGAAAAGGGTTGAGGATGAGTCGCCTTCATCTTCTCTTCGGCTTCTATGTACTTTCAACCAGACCATCCCTATTGCACTCTAACCACTTCACTACTTTATTCCTAAGATGTTTCACCCTTGTTCGGCAATGCAGGTTGGGCCATAGGACAAATTTGGCTTAGGTTCCAACGCTAACTCCTCCAACTAAATATGTGCAATGTAGTAGTCAAGTCATGCACATATTTTTGCAAATGTGATACATAACATTATGGAGTCCCTTTATCTTCTCTAAAACCTCCACTGTATATGCCAAACTCCTTATCCTCTCGACATTGGAAAGAGACCAAAAAAATTGAGGTGCTAAATTCCTTGAACTTCCAAACCTTACTACCCTCTTCAATGAAAAAACCTTTACACACAAAAATGTCCAACTGCAAATTCCAATACTGTTCGGTCTCTTGGCATATGACTTTTTTGCCCATCTTGCACAGCTTTCATCCTCTTACTAATAGGCTCCACTTTCTTTATAGTGTCTCTAACCATCTTTGGACCCTATATGATCTTATCTGTAGACTCCCACCAACATAAAGGTGACATACGTGGCCTTTCATACAATACTTCAAACAGTGTCATGCCTATACTAATCAGGTAGCTGTTATTATGGGCGAAATCCATTAGAGGTAGGTGATTCTCCCAAGTTCCTCCAAAATCTAATATACATGCTTTCAACAAGTCTTTCAACACACAGGTCACCCTCTCAATCTGCCTATCGAGTTACAGGTGATATGATGTACATAGATTTAGCTCAGTCCCCAATGCGTCTTATAGACTGCTCTAGAATTCACTTATGAAAAGTAAGTCCTTTACTATATTTGGCAAAACTCCATGCAGTCGAACCACCCCCTTGATAACTACGTTGCCAGTGTTGCTGCTATTCTCGTACTCTCTGCCGAAATAAAGTGTCTACTTTTTTGTGAATTGATCCACTATATCCCATACTTTCATTTCCTCGCCTATTCCTATATAGTCTATCCACAAAATCTATAGATATGCACTTCGACTTCCATTGCGTTATGTTTAACAGAAGTAGTAGCCCACTTGGCTTCTTCTACTCCATCTTCACCCTTTGGCATTCCATACACTTCGCTACATACTCTACTGCATGCTACTTTATACTTGGCCAATAGAATTTCCTTTTTGCATTTCGATACATCTTATCGCCTCCTGGATGAATAGTCATCCTAGAATGGTGACACTCATCTTAAACTTCCTTTGTCAATTCATGACTTGCGGTACACACAACCTTCCATCTCTCTTCAAGTAGCCCTTTTAGTCTTTGGAATAACAATCTAAATGACTCGATATTCACATTGTTCAAATTGCTCCATGATACTAACTAACGACATGTCCTTTTCTCAACCTAATACAATCCATCGACGTAGGTCTAACTTTCATTGCTGCTAACAAACCTAATGCATATTGCAAGTTGGGTTGGAAATTAAAATCCAAAATGAATTCCAAATTATTACTCTCTAATAACATAGTATTCACTTCAGCATGTCTTCTACTCAAGGCATCTACAAGAAGTTTCCCTTCCCTAGAATATAAGCAACCTAAAAGTTATACGATGATAAGAACTCCATCCACCGTTACTATCTCTGATTTTAGTCCTTCTGAAAGAATAAGTACTTAGGGACTTGTAGTCTATAATAACTCCAATCTCTCCCCTAATAAATAATGTTCATAAGACTTCAATGCAAATGCAATAGCAGCCAACTCAAGGTCGTACGTTCGCTAATTCCTCTCATTAGTCTTAAGCCGTCGACTCGCATATGCTACTACCTTATCTTCTTGCATAAGGACAGCAACGAGACTAGTACCGCATGCATCAGTATACATGGCGAAAGGCTTGGTACATGTTATCCGGCACTCAAGCCCAGCTATATTGAGCTATTTACACGAGTTAGATCTGATTGCCATCAAGGCCGATGGCTCCAGAATGATGATTGTGGGACTCAGAAGTCAATTACAAATGGTCATATGATGATAGGATTGAATGGATTCAATGGATGTACAATGTCGAATGCTCAAAATATGGAATATAGCTCATTAAATGAACAGATCGGTATGGATTGGCTCCTTAAGAGGGATCAGCATACTTCGGCCCATAAAAGAGGGGTCGACATGCTTAATTTAGAGGGATCGATATGCTTTAATGGAAGAGATGGATCGCCATGCTTCATTGCAAAATATGATTGGCATGCTTTATTGGAAGATATGGATCGCCATGCTTTATTGGAAGATATGGATCGGCATGCTTCATTGAGGGATGGATCGACAAACATCATTGAATAGGGGTCGGCATACACCAATGTCCAAGGATATTCTTGCATACAACGATCATTATCTTGAGATCTACAAGTCCAAAGCACATGAAATTTAGAGAGCAAGGTATATGGACCATAGGAAACCTACCCTAAGGATCGCACATAAAATAGGAAAAGATGGAGGGATCGGTATACAACCCTTTAGAGGGTTCGACAGTAAGCAGTTCACAAGTAGTATTAAATCAAAGACCAATCAATAACTCGAGCTCTAGTGATCCAATTGACATGAAAATTGGAGATTAAATATATTTTAGTATGAGGAAGCCACCATAGGGATCACTACCCAATAATAGATAAATGAAGGGATCGGTACCGATCTCTCCTCATTGGGAATTAGGCCTAGCGATCCCTATAGTAGGCCAATGTGGATTAGAAGGTCCTATAGCCGAGATTTTTGTGATGTACATGGTCATCTTCATCTATAAATACTGGCCCGATGGGTCATTCTTAGGATCTTTACGCTGCTTGTTACTTTAGACTTTATTGTAATCAAGTGTTCTCTATTCTCAACTGCTGGATTAGATTTATAAGTGAGCAATAAAGATAATCTTCAAAGTGGACGTAGGTATACAATGTTGAACCACTATAAATATCTGTGTTTCTAATTTTTGCTTTTTATTTGTTGTTAGCTTAGTCTTTTCTTCAGTTTAATTTTATTTTCTTCACTTACTTCTCTACAAAAATCTGTTCTTGGGTGTTTGTGACAAATTTGGTTGCAAACATTTTAGTGCTTTCATTGAGAGCCTTTATTCTCAATTTGCTAGGATACCCTTTGCTGCTACTGGACTGGATAAATCCCTCATTGGAGATCTATAGTTATCTTCAAGAATATGCTTATACTATTCAGATTTGGAGGAATCTAAAGCAAAGTAATCAATAATGGTGAGACATACTAGATCTACTTTTCAGAACGTGGAAGGAAATGAGACGGCTAGCATTCAGCAAGGAGACCCGAGCAATCAACCAACAAATGTATATGCTGATCTGATTGAAGTTCAGAATCCCACTGATTCTATTACTAGAGCTGAATTTCATATTTTAATGATAGAGCTGATGAAAAGCTGTCGACAACTAAATCGGCAAATTCAGATTAATATCAACTTGATGAACCAAATTACTCAGTAGCAGCGGGGGAAAGCTAGGAGGGAACCCACTCCTCACTCGGTATCGGAAAGTTTTAGCTCATTGGATGAACATCACAGGCATAGGCATTGCAAGATTGAAGAAAATCATGCAGAAACTTCAAGGCGTCGCCTGGCAAACCATCGCAGTCTGCCAGGATTGATCAGTGCCGATCTCTCCTTAGGGATCTGTACCGATCCCTCTTCCAGAGGAGGGATTCCCCTATACACTTGGGGATTCATGCTGGAACTATTTCTGAAGGTTTGGAGGATGTAGTTCGATTGAATGCTTACCAGTTACCTCCCTGGAAGGATGACGAAATGAATGTACAAGATGCACATCGGGAAGATGATGAACCAAGAAGGCGTGAAACGACCCACATACATCGATCGGACCATTCACGTGAGGTGGAGCACGACCATCGCTCGGCACCAACCATCCAAACGCCGGACTTATCGGCAATGGTCAGATAGTTAGTGAGGGAGAGCTAAGGCTTGATCAACGATGATTGGCGAATCTCAAGAAGTCATACTCCATTCACTGATAGTGTATCAAATGCATGGTACCCAAGGAAGTTCAACATGCCGTTGATGCCTGCCTACGAGGGAAAAACCGAACCCAGGCAACACATCAAGAGATATAAATGGCTGATGGATTCCACGTGAGCTGATAATGCGACCAAGTGTAGATGCTTTCCCATAACTCTTTCCGAAATAGCGATGATGTGGTTCACGAGACTACCCCCACGACCAAATTCTAAATTCGATGATTTGGCAACCAAGTTTGTGGAGCAATTCCGAATGCACGCGACTCGTCCTAAAGATGTGATTTCCCTTTCCAATGTGATTCAGGCTTCAGGAGAGCCGTTGAAAGATTATTTGTAGAGATTTCATACAACTGTTATGAAGGTCAGTAATCCAAATGACCATGCGATACTCATGGCCGTACAAGAGGGATTGATCCAGAGTCTGAGTTTGGTGATTGGTTAGCCGGCAAGCCGCTTGCAATGTTGGAACGCTTTTACGCAAAGGCGGCTCAATATATGAGAAAGGAGGAAGCTGGGTCCTCCAGAAAGACGAATGTTGCGGGACCAAGTGGAGAAGGAGTACAGAGTAACATTGCGATAAAACAATCTGATAACAGTTCTGGAAAAGTCTAAGTGAATATTAAGATTAAAGCAAATTAGCAAAAGAGAGGCGGAGACAGGAACCGAGAAATAAAGAGTGATTCTGGAAGATTGAAGCCTAGGATTCCAATGACTAATAATTACACGCCATTTAATACGTCCTTGGAGAATATCTATCTGTCTACTTGCAATACCATGCAGTATAGGAAGCCGCCTCCGAAATAATCAACAGAGAAGCAGAAGCAGACCGAGAAATATTTCCAGTTTCACGAGTGATATGGGCACAATTCAAATGAATGTAGGGATTTCCAAGATGTTATAGAAAAACCGATTAGAGAATATAAGGTACAATAGTTTTTGAAAGCCCCGTAGGATGGTGGGCGGGAGACTTCTGACCCCAACTGAGGACAAGCGCCGCGTAGGGCTGAGGAGCCTGCGTGAACTGGTGGAAGGCAGGTGATATATACGATAGTTTGAGGACTGCACCCGGCTGATAAGAGTTGGCAAGAGATGGAGCGCTATGCTAGCACGATTAGGCATGTGGATTTTGAATGTTGTTCGAATACGAAAGACGGAGCTCCAACAAAACAGCAACGTACTTTGACGAATGATACTGTATTTAGGAACATAGATGCAGATAAGGTGGAGGCTTCGATGATTGACCTAATGGTCATTTCAGCCATGATTAGTCCTACTTTGGTGAGAAGGATTTTGATTAATTGTGGAAGTTCATTGAATATAATCTACGAAAAATCTTATGATCAGATGAGGATGGAAGCCAAAGATTTAAAATAGTCTAAAGCTCGTATACACGGTTTTGACGATGTTGCAACCGAAGCCGTTGGTTATGTGGAATTACCCGTTGAGTTGGGAGAAGGTGAACGAAGGAGAGTGCGGATCTTGCCGTTTATTGTTTTGGATGTTGACACTTCATACAATGTTTTTCTGGGTCGACCGGCCTTAGCTGAATTCTGGGCAGCTCTTGCCCCATGGTGTTTGACTTTGAAGTTTCCGATAAATAATGGCGCAGGAGTTGTTCATGGCAATCAGGTGACTGGACGTGCTTGTTATGTAGCCGAGTTGAGGGAAGCTCAGTGTAAAGAAAAAGGGAAGGGTATGGTCAAGACCGTCCACATCTAAGCTACTGAAAATTGACAACTAGTGTTTGAGCCTTAGCTCGGGCGCCATAGTCAATTCTATAAAGATATAGATACGAGAGATGACGAAGAGGAGCCCAAAGAGACCAAGGATGCACTGGTTGAGCTGACGATTGATATCACAGTCAGCCACAACGACCCATCACAAGTCCTGAAGATTGGGTCACAGCTCAGCCCCCCGATGATGAAAGAACTTGCTATCTCTAAGCGAATCTAGATGTGTTCGCTTGGACTCACTCTGACATGTGTGGAATATCGCCTGCCATTGCGAGCTATGCATTGTATATAAACTCGAGGCATGTCCCGGTGAAGTAAAAATGACACGGCATGGATCTGGAGAGATCTACTTCTCTCAAAAAGGAGGTGGATAAACTAAAACAAAATGGGTTTATCCGCGACACCCTCTATCCTAAATGGGTATCTAATCCTATACTTGTGAAGAAAGCGAATGGGAAATGGAGAACATGCATTGATTATTCAGATTTGAACAAGGCGTGTCTGAAAGACAGTTTTCCCCTTCCAAGGATTGACTAGCTGGTGGATTCAACCGCAGGACATGAATTGTTGTCTTTCATGGATGCATACTCAGGATATAATCAAATCCCGATGCATATTTCCGATTAGGAGCACACCAGTTTCATTACCGATTTTGGATTGTACTGCTATGTAGTAATGCCGTTTGGATTAAAGAATGCAGGAGCGACTTATCAGCGCTTAGTTAATAGGATGTTTAAAGATCAGATTGGAAAAAAATGGAGGTGTATGTGGATGATATGCTCATGAAGTCACAACGATCAAGCGACCATATTAGAAACTTGGCGGAAATGTTTGACATCCTCCGACATTAAAAGATGAAAATTAATCCTTTTAAGTGTTATTTTGGTGTTGCGTTAGGAAAATTCTTGAGTTTTATTATCAATGCTCATGGAATAGAAGCTAATCCCGAAAAGATTCAGACTATCTGTGATATCCAAGCACCAAGAAATATTAAAAAAGTGCAGAGTTTGAATGGAAAAGTTGCTGCCTTAAGCCGATTCATCTCCAGAGCTATCGACAAATGCATTCCTTTCCTCGATTTGATTAGGAAAGGGAAAAGAAACTTCGAATGGACGAAGGATTGTAAAGATGCGTTTCAAGCTTTGGTGAATCATTTGGAGAGACCCCCCATCCTGTCAAAGCTGGTGGACCATGAGGAGTTGTACATTTACTTAGCCGTATCGGCACATGCTATAAGTGCCGCATTGCTTCCTGAGGTGGATCGGATCAAGAGGCCGGTGTATTACGTCATCAAACGACTAATGGGAGCTGAAAGGAACTATCTGAAAATAGAGAAACTAGCATATTGCTTGCTTATTGCATCATGGAAGCTTCGTCCGTACTTCCAAGCATATCCAATCAATGTTTACACCGACCAGTCGTTACAACAGGTCCCACAGTGACTTGAGACGTCTGGAAGGTTACTCAAGTGGAATATAGGGCTCAGTCAATTTGATATTATTTATCTCCTTTGGAGGGCTATCCAAGGTCAGGCACCGGCAAATTTTATTGCAGAGTTTACTGCGCAAGATGATTCTTCAGTAGGCAGTGAAATCCCCACCATAGTGGTGGAAATTGTATACTGATGAAGCATGTAATGATCATTGTTCTGGAGCTAGAATAATGCTTGTGACTTCTACAAATCGGTCAATCTGTAATGCATTAAAGCTTGATTTCCCAACAACAAACAACGAAGTTGAGTATGAAACTTTGATTGCTGGGCTTAAACTCGTTAGAGAACTTGGAATAAAATCTCTCGAAATCTTTTGCGATTCGCAGCTGGTAGTGTATCAAGTTAGGGGAGATTATCAGGCTAAGGGACAACGACTTGCCCTATACCTTACCCAAGTCTAAGAGTTGTTGACCGTTTTGAGTACTATGACACTTTGCATATTCCATGAGATCGAAACAGAGAAGCTGATTCATTGGCAAAGTTTGCTAGTACCAACGATGCACAGCAGATGGGATTGGTTTCATTTGAAGTATTAAATACCCCAAGTATAAACATGATAGAAATCGACTATTTACTGCATGGAGTCCTACTAGATAAGAGAAATGAAAAGCGACAAGTCCTTCGTAAAGCTTCATGGTATATCATGCAAAAAGGAATTTTGTACTGGAAAGGTTTCTCAGTCCCCCTACTCTGGTGTGTCACTCATGATGAGATAAAACAAATTTTAAGAGAAGTTCATGATGAGGAATGCGGCGATCACACTGGGGGGCAAACTCTGGCAAAGAAAATACTTCGTTATTGGTATTATTGGCCGACCGTAAATCGAGATGCCGTTGATTATGTCAGACGATGTGATAAATGCCAGATATATGCAAAAGCCCTAAGAACTTCGTCGATGAAAATCACGCAAATGTTCAGCCCATGGCCGTTCGCCATTCTGGGTATAGACATTATGGTTCCTTACCGATATCTAATGGTGGCACAAAGTATGTTATCATTGCAGTTGATTACTTCACCAAATGAACCGAAGCAGAACCTTTAGCCACGATTACAACCAAGAAAGTAATCAACTTTATTTCCTGAAACATCGTATGCTGCTTCGGTCTTTTGCAAACAATTGTAACAGATAATGGAACTCAATTCGATAGTGTTGAATTTAAAGATTTTTGTCGAAGATATCGTATTGAAAAAATATTTGCAGTGGTCGCTCACCCTCAGGCAAATGGATAAGTTGAAGCTGTAAATAAAATCATAAAGTCCATTTTGAAGAAGCATTTGGAGAAGGCCAGAGACAGGTGGGTAGATGAACTCCCTACAACACTGTGGGCTTACAGGACCATCTACAAGTCCGGGACTGGCCATACTACATTAGCCCTTGCTTATGGTTCTGAAGCCGTTATTCCTATTGAGCTCGAAGTTCCTTCTCATCGAGTGACTTACTACGATCCCAAAACGAGTAAAGATCTCCCCTTGGAATCTCTTGACTTTATAGAAGAGAAGCACGAGGAAGCCGATCTGAGGACAACTGCACATCGACACCGAGTCGCCTGTTATTACAATATTAAAATTAGACCCCTAAAACCTTTGATATTGGCGATCTCGTCCTAAAACGGGTTTTCCCTACCCTATTGCACATGAGTCCAATTTGGGAAGGACCATGTGTCATTGAACAGAGGCTTGAAGAAGGAACTTTCAAGCTAGCGACTTTCGATGGCATCACACTTCCAAAGGCATGGAATAGCGAACATCTACAATGCTATTTCACTTAGTTTTTTTCTTTTTATTTCAGTTGTATTTGCTTTCAGAATTTGCTTTAGCATACGATTTTCCAGATGTGTAATTAGACACTTTATGTTTTTTCCTTTCCGTTTAAGGAATAAAGTTTCGGATTTCCTTTATATTTATGTTTGCTCTGGCATTATATATTAATTACATAGCAAAACTGATTGATGTCAATATGTATAAATAGGCTCCCATAGTTTGAAATTAATCAATCAAGCTAATTCCCAATGGGACTAAATAAGATGAGCTTGGTCCACTTGTTCATTTGACAACTCTCATTCATAGTCCAACTGATGTGAAGCACAATGAGGAATAAACATGGTCGACCATCTGATGATCAAATAAATCCGACCAAACTGTGGGATTAAGATAAAGTGAGAATGACTATGACACGACTGATCACTCACTAGATTAAACCCCAGACCCTAGGGGGCAAATCAATTAATTAAGGGTAGTGCTATCCGACCGCCCTCTGAAATAACTCTAAGTCCCTAGAGTGTGGACTTGAGTATAAACTTAAACCGAGTATGAATCGACCACCCACGAAATAACTCTAAGTCCCTAGAGGGTGGACTGGAGTATTAACATAAATCGGGTGTGAATCGACCACCCGCGAAACAACTCTATGTCCCTAGAGTGTGGACTGGAGTATAACTTAAATCAGGTGTGAATCGACCACCCACGAAACAACTCTATGTCTCTAGAGTGTGGACTAGAATATAAACTTAAATCGGGTATGAATCGACCACCCACGAAATGACTCTAAGTCCCCAAAGTGTGGACTGGAGTATAAACATAAATCAGCCGTGACCGCTTGAAAAATAACTCTAAGTCCCTAGAGTGCGGACTAGAGTATAGACATAGATTGGGTGCGATCAGACCACCCATCAACTAAATCTTATTCCCAGAGTGCGGATACGAACATGAATGAATAGATGAGTGGAGCTCGACCATTCACTGTTCCATGAAATCCGGTGTGAAATCGACGGGAGGAGTATAAACTCACTAAGGACGGAGTTTGACAATCCAACATCTAACCCTGCTAACCTAAAAATGGGGGCAAGAGTATAGTTGCTCAAAAACCACTGAATTCAACAGCGTAACACTCAGGGCCGAGCCTAGTGTTTAATACGACTCGAGGCCATGACCACTTGGAGGCTTTGGGATACAGTTGGTGGATAGTTACCAGAATTCATAAAATACGAATTACAAGTACATTGAATGGAAAGTAATAGTTTAACTACTTAAATAGCAATTCACACGAAAGCTCAACAGAAAACAAAAACTTTTATTCACACAATAGGTTTCAAGGTTGTAGTACAAGTTATATAAAAAAACCCGGGATTCATACTTGTTCAACCACAGCTAATAAAAGAAACGGCAAGCAAACAACTATGTAAACTGTATACACATTGAGCCGAAGTGACGGCTAATTCTTTGACCTCCTCTCTTTTTTGGATTTTTCGGGAGTGGTGCCACCCGAGACCCTGATGTTCTTCTTCCTGGATCCTTTGCCACCTTTTGCAGGAGATCTTTCACAGATAGGAGGAAGTTCACCGAGAATTGACTCGCCAGGTGGAATAACTTGTAATGGAATAAGGTGTGGATCATTGATGTCCACCTTGACAGGCTTAGCTTTAGCCTTTTTCTTCAGCAACTCCTCCTTTTTGATCTGTTCTTTCAAGCTAACCTCATCGGTTCGTTCGGAGGTGCTGGTAATCACAACATCATCAGACTCATCCGCTGGGAGCAGATCTTCGACCTTATCATCATCAAGAGCTCCGATGACTTGAGCATCGGGCCCTGGTACATCGGCAGCTACATGAATCTCTGTTGGTTTCTCTTGTTGCTCCACAGTAGCATCGTTTTTAGGAGTTTGACTGGGACTCGAAAGACCTACAAAATTTTTTAAAATAGGAAGATAAGCCTAAAACCATAGGGCGCGAAGAGCAAAACATTTCTTGAATTGGAAAGCAAAGTGCAATACACGTATCCGGTTGGCTCTTGGTGGTTGCTGGGGTACCTCCTTCCAAAATACGGGACATCACTTTGGATTGATAGCCAGGCCTATCTGGATCTTAGCCAAATCCCGCTGTAGGCCAAAGGAGACTGATGTTCCGGCTGCTTGGGAAGAAGAGGGACCTTTAGGATCGGCCTCTGAAGATCCGGCTATATGTTCCCTTTTCTCGGTAGGCGTAGAAGCATTAAAGTATCGAAGTTTGGCGATAACCAAATCTAAAGGTTTGTTCCCGGGAAGGACCTCCCGCACTAATTTTCTTCATCAAGTTCAGCTCCGCCAAATTCTCTCTTTTTCATCTCAACGATATGCTCCCAAGCTTCAGCAAGTGATTCGAGATAACCTTCGCTGAGGAAACTTAAGTCACAGTGGATGAGAACTTTGGCGTTATATTCAATGATCAATGGATCAAACAATTCCTTAATTTCATTCCTACCACACTCTTCAGCGTCTTCCACTTGGAATTCAATTTGTTCAATCATTTCTTTGAGGCCTTCCTCTCGAGCCTCCTCTTTAAGTGCTTCAATTTTAGCAAAATGCTCATCAAGTTTAACTTTCAGGCTCCTGGCCTTGACAGCCTCTTCGCAGTACTTCTGCGATTCTTCCTGGGCCTTAATTTTCTCCTTCTTTTCTTTTTTGAAAAGCTCTTCAAGTTCCTCGATGCGGCTGGCCAAAACATCTATTTCCTTTTGGAAGGAATCTTTTTTTAGAGCAAGTGCCTCGCTACGATTAAGGGCAGCATCGAGTTCTTTTTTATGAGAAGTTTCCAAACGGCTTACCGCCTCTGCCATTTCCTTAGCATTTCTCTCCGCTTCGGCAAGTTGTGTTTTCAATTCTAACAATTCGACATCTTGAGTTTGATTATATCTTTATCATGTATCGGTTCTAACTTGAGGCGGTCTATTTCATATTGTCGCTCAATAGACACTTTAGAAATTTTTTCCGCCAAATGTTGAAACGATTCGTGCTGCACAAACATATCATTGACACATGCAAGAGAACTCTCTTTGGTGTGCCCTAGAATCGTATGTATTGTAGGAAGAAATTTAAATCCATCAGAGCAGATTTTCGGGAAAGTGGCCTTAAGCTCGGCCAATTTCTCTACTGTAGAAATGTCGGGAGCGGCGGCCGACAAGGACGGATCAGAAGCAGAAATTGGATTATTGCTTGATCTATGTATGCAAGACCGCCTAGAGATCGAAGAGCTAGAATGTTTCTCGTGTGATGTGGCAATTTGAGGGCCACGGTAAGGAGGCATGTCCCCGTTGTAAGAAGGAAAATTAGGTCGTTCTCCTTAACGTGATGTCTAGGACCGAGACTTGCACTTAGAAGAGGGAGATTCCTTGAATGATAACTTTTATCCCGTCCATCGTCTTTCTCGTTGCGCCGGCCAGACTCTGAGTCACGACTAGATCAATGATATGTTGAAGAACCTTTTAAGCGATCAAAGGCCCGGGACTGAGTCATTTCACCTGCAAGGACCAAATGAGAACATGTGAGTAATTATTATGCGAAAGATTAATGAAGAGAGTGTAGTGAAGTGCACGTGGTCGTGAGTGTCCTAGTGTACCCGAAGTAGTCTGCATGTACCCATGTGTTTGGACTTCTGCATGTGTCCAGTACTTAGCCATCTACGTGGGCATGAGTTGAGCATCTGTGGGGTAGTTCTACTATCGGTATATGTGCTAAGGTATCGATGGATGACTTTGTGGTTGTAATTCTCATTGTTGGGACAGGGTAGCCTGCTTGTACCCAAGGTAGGCTGCATGTACCTATAGTTTGGACATTTGCATGTGTCCAGTCCTTTTCCATCTGCATGGGCAATGAGTTGATTATCCAAAAGGTTATGTATATTTGAAGCACATGGGTGGGAGATGCGAGGCTGTGTAATGGATGTTATGTTTGCTATATGCTTGATTTGTTATGTGATACCTCTATACCCCTTATATTTCACATGTGATAGTAGTTTAACATTTATTGTGTTTGTGTGCTAACTCTTTGGGTGGAAGGACATGTCAGGTATGGTTGTTCATACCCTATACCCTATTTACTATATACGGTTTTTATAGTATTTTTGAGATGATGTATCGCTTAGACCAGACTGTTGTCTAATTCGAGATTTTATGCTTTGCTTCTTATCATCTTGGGTACTCTTAAATAAGTAGATTAGGGATAATAGGTCTGGATAGTGCATGGTGTTGTATGTAGTAGGAGCAAGAGGGTAAGCTTTCATATATTTATACTTGGAGCTTACTATCGCTTATATTCCGCTATGCAATACTGTGAAGCTATGTCAGTACTTATATTTTGAGAGACAGTTTTAGAGATTATTTTGGAGATTTGGATGTATAAACTCTTTATTTTAGTTTTTATAGTTTGTGAACCTGACGCACTCTAATGTTTTTATTTATGGTTCATTTAAATATATCACTATCTCTCTTGTTTTACATCTATGTTACCATATTATATTTTATCTATGCGCCGTGAGATGTTCTGTAGGTTCTATATTGGATTCCCTTTTTTACCTTTGGCTACCAACCTGCATCAGTCGGGTACCTCCACGATGAACTTTATAGGTATATTGTGAACAGAAGCTGTAGGGTGGTTGTTACATTTGGTATCAGTGCTTTGGTTGCGTAGACGACCTAAGTTGATACCTTGGATCCATTGGAGATAAGGAAGGAGTTATCACCTTAGAATGGATCAAGCGATATATGAGAGGGCATACTTGCTATATTTTTGTTTTCAAAGCTATACAGTAGTGTATATAGTATATAAGTCACATTGCAGTCATGGATACCATTTATTCCTTTTATAGAGACTGATCATTCTTATTACAACTTGTAAGAATGTCGGCTAACAACAAATACTGTTGGGAACTCCATTTCTGGAGTTGAGGAGGGGGAGTATCAAGGGCTGCTAATCCTGACTTGTAGAACATGTTCGCTGATGGTGCACAATATGGTTCAAAATCCTTATGTTGCTCCTGCTACGGCTGTTGGTGGTGGTGCTCCAGTGCAAGCGGCAAGGATTGACTTTGCCAAACTAAGCAAGGATTACTCTACTTGGGGGCAAACCCTTTCTTGGAATAAAACCATCCATCGAAGTGCGGGATTAGTTAGACACTTGCTTATGCACCTTTGAGGATATAGAGTTGGAGGATGCAATAAAGAGGAAGCCAACCTCTAAATAGCTTTAGGGAAGAGCTATGGGATGGTGGAATGCCATTAAGATTAGTACTCCCAAGGACCATATTACTTAGGAACATTTTAAGGGGAGATTTGAAGAGAAGTATATACCCGCCGCCCAGAAGTCGATGTTGTTTTGAAAGTTTGCTGACTTTGGATAAGGGGATATGTCTATGTCGGAGTATATGGCTGAATTTGATACCCTGTCGAATTAATTCCGATCTTTTATCGATACTCCACTTAAGAAGAATGATAAGTTCATCATGGGCTTAGATGATTATCTTAGAAAAAGCTTGTGAGTCATATCGATGGGACCTTCGAGAGGCTTATGAAGAAGGCTCTTCGACTTGAGAGTCTGTATCCTAAGCCTAAGATGGTTGTTGCTTCTAGGGATGAACCAAAGATGCAAGCTGGTAGGGGAGGCAATAGGAAGTCGGGCAATAACAAAAATAAGAAGCGGTTTCAGAATGGTAGCCAAAAGAAGGGCAAGTGGGGTCCTACATGCTACAATTGTGGAGAGAAGAGCCATCTTAGGAAAGGTTGCAGAAATGAGAAGAAAGGATTTCTTAACTACAACAAGCCTGGGCATATGAAAAAGGATTACCAAGAGCCATTGAAGAATAAGCAGATTGTGTCTGCTTACGCTTTGTATGCAGTTTCGGCTTTGTCGAGTGCTCTATTAGCGAAGGAGAAGGGGAAGAGCGTCGTTATACAGGGTATGCTTTCTATTTTTGGAAATACTTGTATGTGTTTTATTTAATATCGGTGCTTCACGTTCCTTCATATCTAGTGATTTGGTACATAAACTGAAATTGAAACCCAAGATAGTTTACCAACCTTTGATTATTACGAACCTTGTTGGAGGATCGACTAGCCTGTGCATGGTTTGTCGAGACTTAGCCTTATCAAGTCATGGATATTTTTTTGCTTGTGATTGCTTTGTTTTGGGTTTTGTGGGGTTTGGTATTATATCGTGGATAAACTGGCTAAGGAGGCATGCAATGGTGGTTGAGTGCGAGAGGTTGATGGTGATGATTGGGGTTATGGAGGGGTAGGCGGTAGTGATTAGCTGCCACCAGAGATGGAGTTATTGTTAGCTTTCTATATCTATTTGAGATTCCGTAGGATGAGCTGTTATTTTTTCCCATCGTGAGAGAATATCCAGATTACCGCCACACCAAGAGATAGAGTTTTTCATAGACTTGGTGAAGGATGTCAAACCGATAGTTATGCCTTTGAGGCAAATGCACCTAGAGATCAGTAGGAGTTCGTGGTGCAAGTGAATGACCCGTTGAGGCGAGGGTTCATTCGTAGGAGCATATCTGAGTGGGGTGCACCTGTAGTACACGCCTCTAAGGCAGATGAAACTTTGAGGTTATGTGTGGATTACCGTGAGTTGAATAAGGTGACGAAGAAGAACAAGTATCCACTCCCATGTATTGATGATTTGTTAAATCAGCTCCATGGTGGGAAGATGTTCTCTCAGTCGGACCTTTGTCACGAGGTTTCATCAATTGAGAGTGGTGAAGGAGAGTGTGTCGATTATAGCATTCCAAATGCCATCTGGATTCTATGAGTGGTTGATTATGCCATTCAGGCTAACTAACGCACTTGCATACTTTGTTGTGTGTTTTCGAGGATCAACTAAATAAGCTTGTACTCTTTTTCATGTACAATATCCTTGTTTATTCGAGAATGGAGGAAGAACAAAAGGAGCATTTGAGGATTGTGCTTGAGGTGTTGAGGAAGCACCGATCGAAGACAAAGTTTTCGAAATGTCACTTTGGGAGTAGGGAAGTGCGTTTCTTGGGTCATGTTCTTTCTGAACAGGTTATTGCTATAGATCATGCGAAAGTGGCAGCAATACAGTACGGGGATCAACCTAAGATCGCTACAAACGTTAGGAGCTTCCATGGACTAGTAGGATACTACAGACGTTTTATCAAGGAATTCTCTAAGGTAGCAGTGTCATTACCCAACTTGACGAAGAAGAATCAAACTTTTATTTGGGACGCAAGATGCGAGCATGCGAACGTGAGTTTGAAGGAGAGGTTAACGAGCACATCGGTGTTATTCATTTTGAGCAAGAATGAGGAGCGGACAGTATAAATAGACGCCTTTCGTACTGGACCTGGTGCAGTGCTAATGCAGATGGGAAAGGTTGTCGCCTACGCTAGTTGACAGCTGAAACTGCACGAGAATAAGTATAGGACTCATGATTTGGAGTTGGAAGCGATAGTCCTTTCTTTGAAGGTATGGAGGCATTATTTGCTTGGGGAGAGGTTCGAGTTGTATACGGACCATATGTCGTTGAAGTGTCTATTCTTCCAGAAGGACCTTAACCTTCGTCAATAGCGATGGTTAGAGTTCCTAGCATCCTATGACTTTGACATTTCATATACCCCTGGTTAGCGAATTGCAATTGCTGACGCATTAAGTAGGAGACATTCCAACTTGGAAGCGATGAACAAAGTGCTCCACGTCTCTCACTTGCGGAAATTATGCAAAGCTCAGGCATGATAGTTGAACTAAATCAGGTTGATGATATCTATATTAAACTAGATGCATCGTGACCTCGTAGGCATATTCGTATCGTCGGACATGATACGAAGCAACTTAGGAGGAAGATGGTATAGCTAGTAAAGATTTAGCGGGGTGAAAGCGAATGCGATTGTACTTAAGAGACTGAGAAGAACATGGTGACTGCTTGTCCAGAGTTCTTTACTTAGACATCTATTTATCGCATTTACCTTCACTTTCATAATATGTAGGGTAGTTTAGTATCATGCATGCTCGGGTAGGGGTAGATATCCTTTTTGCTTTTTTTGCATGGTTGATGTTTGATATGGTTGCTCGTGGACGTTAGGCATGCGGGATAGCTATGCTTGATTTTACCTTGGTTGTGTTAGGAATTTCGGGGGTGAAATTTCTAAAAGAGGCAGAGAGTGTAGCAATCCGTATTTTAAGTATCGGAGGATCGTAAAATATTATTTTAAATTTATATGAGGTCGTATGATTCAACAACTTTGGGAAATGTCTATTAGTAAAATTTCCTATCTTTTGAATTTTTCTGGACGATTTTCCCGTTAAAAACCTGTAACGGCTATAATTTTGATAGAAGCCGAATTAGCATCCGAGACCACTTGAATTGGAAAGATATGATGGTTTTCCTTTCCGTAGAGTGGTTATAATAGCAATTTGTACTTTTTGGCTAAGAGATATGGCTACTTGAAGATTGGTAGTTTTTAGAGTAGCTTAGTGAGTTTATGGGCAAGCAAACCCACTATCCTATTTCAAATTTAGAGAGTATATTTGGCTGAACCATCATTCTCAAATCATTTTTACACCTTCTCTCATAAATCTAAGCCTTCATTAACCTTTCCTCTATCCAAAACCTTCTTTTTCTCCTCCAAACCAAATCTAAATCATGTATTAAGGTTAGATTAGCAAGGGGATCCCTTAGAGATATTCAAATCTACATTTTGGGAAGGTAAAATTTCATCTTTGCTGTTCATTTTTGGATTTTCCTCGATTTGTGTGTAAAACTTGGATTTTGGGGAGTTATGGTGAGTGATTTATCACTTCTCAACTTATTATATATGTAGCTACAGGTTTTAACATGTTTTGGGTCCATTTTTAGATTCAAAATTAGGTTTTAATACTGTTTAGGACCCAACCTATAGTATAAACATGAATAAATAGATTTTTGATGTTCTAGACATGTTATTTGGATATGTGATTGCCTTGATCGGTGTTAGGCTATGTTATATACACTTTGTATGATGATCACTATAATGGATTGCATGATTTAAATGTTTGTATGTTGTTTGATGTATGTACAATTTTTATTTGTATGCTTGTATGATGAAAACGCTTATCGGAGCGGACTAAAGGTAGGAACCATGAAATCGGGCTTCGATGGATGGGCTCTAGAGCGTCAGGAGTCATATCGTTGCATAGGTGATGCATGAGGAACAAAATGTTGAGTATAGCGATGGAATCGGCCCGATGTTGATGTGCTTAAGGAGCAACAGTGTTTGATTCGGTGGAAGCTTGGTCTGGTGGTTGGCTTCAGGAAGGGAACTATTTGGTTCGGCATTAGTTGGTTTGGCATTGGGTGGCTTGACAAGTGAAGGACCGGACATGTGATCCTGTCCGGTAGATATTTGTTTGGTTGATGGCTTGGCTTGGCTCGCCAAGTGGAGGACCAAACAGAAAATGTGGTTCGGTAGGTCTTTGTCCAGCTATAGGGAAATGTAGAACAGAAGTTCTTGTTCGGTATGGTTTCTGCTCGGTGGAAGTGTGGTCCATTTGGTGGGGAGGCGAACATGAGTATCTGTTCGGCGTTGCTTCTATTTGAGGTAGTATGGCCGCATGCCGAACAAAAGGGAGGTCGAACCGATCATGGAGTGAGGCTTTTAGGGTGTAGGCTTTGGGCCAATGCTTGGGGTTTCTTGGTGGTCTTAGGAATTGGTTCGGGATAAGGATGGATGACCCCAGGATGGCTCTAGATGACTTTGAAATAGCAACCAACGAAGTATGATGACTTCGATGAGTCGATCTGGCGAGTGACTACAGTATTTGGTGATGGAACGAAAGGACAAGTTCTGCGAGACAACTCATAAGGTAGAACATGAGGTTATGATGCTCATGAGTAGGACATGGTAGCCTGCGTGTACCCGAGGTAATCTACATGTACCGATGTGTTTGGACGTCTGCATGTGTCCAGTCCTTAGCCGTCTACGTAGGCATGAGTTGAGCGTCTGTGGGGTAGTTCTATTATTAGTACGTGTGCTAAGGGATTGATGGATGACTTTGTTGTAATGCTCATTGTTGGGACAAGGTATCCTACATGTACCCATATTTTGGACATCTATGTATGTCCAGTCCTTTGCCATCTACGTGGGCAATGAGTAGAGCATCTGAAAGAGTTATTGTATATCTGAAGCACTAGAGTGAGAGATGCGAGGCTGTGTGACGGATGCTATGTTTGTTGTGTGCTTGATATGCTATGTGATGCCCTTATACCCTTTACATTCCACATGTGATAGTAGTTTAGCATATACTGTGTTTATGTGCTAACTTTATGGATGTAGGGACAGGTCAGGTATGGTTGTTCATACCCTATACCCTATTTACTATATACGGTTTTTATAGTATTTTGAGATGATGTATCACTCACACTAGACTATTGTCTGACCCGAGGTTTTATGCTTTTGTTTTTATTATCTCGGGTACTCTTAAATGAGTAGATTAGAGATAACAGATCTAGATAGTGCATGGAGATGTACGGAGTACGAGCAGGAGGCTACGCTTTCATATATCTATACTTGGAGTTTACTATCGCTTATATTCCGCTGTGGAGTACTGTAGAGCTATGTCGGTACTTGTATTGTGAGAGATGGTCTTAAAGTTTATTTTGGAGATTTGGGATGTGTAAACTCTTTATTTTGGTTTTCTAAAGTCTGTGTGAACCTGATGCACTCTGATTTTCTTATTTATGCTTCATTTGATTATATCACTATCCCATCTACTTTACATTTATGTTATCATATTATATTTTGTCTATGTGCCATGAGATGTTCTATAGGTTTTGTATTGGATTCTTATTTCTTTTCACCTTTAGTTACTGTCTTACATCGGCTGAGTACCTCCACGATGCACTTTATAGATATTGGGAACCAGAGATGTAGGGCGGTCGTCACAAAGCTCATGTTGGACTCACTTTCCTGGGCTCACTTCATGCGCTACAGAGTCGCCTATTGTCGACACCTCGAATAGACTCATGTCCTGGACTTACCTCATGCACTACTAGATCATTTAACATCCACTCCTCCACTTTGGACCTCCCTAGCACTACAGGGGAGCCTCACAATACCTGGATCACCCTCTTGTGTCACAAGTTCGTATCTTGGGTCGCCTACTTGTGCCATAGGCTCGTATGTGTTCATATCAGCATTGAATTAATTCTATCATCGAATAAACATAAAATCCAACTCCATAAAATGATCAACATCCACGTAATTCTCCTTGGATTCGTAGCATTGACAAACATCTCTAAAAATGTCTATAAACGACACTTAAAATAAAAGAAACAAAATTTGAATCAATAAGATATGGCACGGTTCGGGTCTATGTTCAATTTGGGCCTGAATTCGGCCAATATTGGCATGGCCGGTCGACCAATCAACACACATGTCAGCCAGTCATGTCATAGGAAGTCGACCAATGGTTGACCTAGGTTAGAGTTTTACATTCTGGTCCGTTGTTTCTCCTTTGATCGAGTTTATTTTACCTCTAGATGATGCCTATTCGACTTTTGGCCTTAATACTCCACTTGTATATAAATTTTGATGGTTAATTCATATGGTTTGGTGTCGGAATAACAAAAAATTTTGCAAATTAGTTTACTGTAGTTTTTCTACATTACTGTAGTTCTTGTTTTCCTCAAGACCTTTGATTTTTTATTTTAAATCAGTGATTAATTAATTTAAATTTCATTTTCTAGCTACCATGTCATCATTAAAGTATTAACTTTGCATTATATAATGTTTTGAGATGGAATCACTTACTGAAATTCTCTCCAATGCTTCAACCTTCGATGTCTGCACTATTGTGCCACCAGACCTTTGGGATTCTCCTTCCATTTTGTATGAATGCGCAGTATTCTTCATGCTCTTTAGTTTGCTACTATTTTCATGAAAATCCGTCTAGAATTCGGCAAGATACTGTTATTTGAAGTTTTGGGAAAGAAGTGGGAAATAGAAAAGAATGAAGAAATGGAAGTTTCTGATATGAGAAATAGGAATAACTAACTTTCTAGTTGTTTTTATAGGTGGAAGGAAAGCAGCAGTTGTTATCACTATTATTAACCTCGAAGATATGTAGCATGAGACATGAATATGATGCCGCATTTCAAAACGGAAGTAATGTCGTGCTTTATCAATATCATTCAATATCACATATGATCAATAATGCATGTTGCTAATATTGCTTTTCCTTGATGCCGCCTCCCATCTACATTACATCTCATTGACATCGCAACTTATCGATGTCGCCTTTCACTTGTGAAAATAAGATGAACGTCACTCGTCACCAGTACTACCTACAACCAATGCCATAAAGTAATGATGTCACATCTCTTTGATACTGCTTTTATTCCCATACCATCGCCCTCTAATGTCGACTTTCATATAATACTGAACTAATCAATGTTGCCCATCGTTAATGTTGCCAATAACCAATGCCACTTCCCTTCAAGGAAGTAATGATGTCGACTGCAATCAATACTGCTAGTCATCAATGAATGTCGACATAACCTACATCGCATATCGTTGATGCCGTGTTTTACTAGTATCACCCTCCAAGTGATGCCGCTTTCTATCAACGTCATTCATTGCTACAACTATTTGTTATCAAGGCTAATCATTGCCCATATCGCCATTTAAGAATGTCGATGCTTATCAATGCCTTCATTTATCAATGCTACATTGCACTTCAGCAACACTAGGAGGACGCCACCCACTCATACATGCAATGTTGATGATGGATGTTGTCAATATCAACATAAGCTACTAAAGCCGCTCCTTATAGATATTGCTTCATACTCACGTCAATTCAAGACAATGTCACCACCCTCTAATAAAGGACGTTGATTATCATGACTAGAGCCATCAATGCTGAAAGTCATTAATGCCATGCGCTTTTACTTATGTGATGCCGTTGAGGCCCTATCCTATACCTAAGGATGACAAAGGATGTTGTTAGGTGAAGTCAGCATCGTGAAGCATTGAAGCCGCTGAGACCAAACATGCCGAAGCTATGTGCCATACAACATTTTTCTCCCCAATAAATATGGACCTGGGGGTGCAATGGAAGGGGCGAATCATTCTTATCTCTCTTCATACATTTTAAACTTTGTAATCCTAAATTGATTTAGGGATTCATAGCCGATTGTAGCACTTGAACTACTGAACTATTGGACTTTGTACTTTTGACATTATATTGGAAAAAATCAAGATTTCTTGATTTGAGACTTACTTTCTATTTCTAAAGCATATGTGATTTGCTAATCAAAAGTTGTTTCGAATTCAAAAGTGCTCATATTCTTGATTTCTCTTTTGATCATATCATTGTCTAATATGGATTTATTTCAAGCATATATGACTTCACTTAGCCGTGCATATGATTTCACTATGAACCTAAGCTTGCTCGTTCACTCCTCTTAAGCCTTAACTCAACCAAGCGTCACCTTATACCAACACTCATTGAGGTTAAACTTAGGCTCTCCAAATTCCATAATCATCCAAGGTTCTCATCCTTGCACTTTTGGGGTTGACGAAGAAATTCGTTAATATTTTGGCACTGGAAAGAGGGCTCGAACCTCCGTCTCCTTTAAAACCCTAAACTACCCAAGCTTGCATATTTAGGGATTAAAGGACTTCCCCCACCAAACATATCATATTCCACACTAATCAACCTTTGAATTTTAACACCAATAAATTGCATTAACTAAGTTTTGCTTAGTCATGCCAATTAATCGTGTTAAAATCTCTTAACAAGGATCCTCTGAGCCTCGGATAACTAGGCCAACTTACCAAATCACTACTGATCCTCGACTTCATGAGGAACAAGTGCTAAGTCTCGTAGCATTACAAGTCTGTAAAAATAAGAAAAGACAAGTGGCTCCATACAATTCGGAAAAATGGAGTTTGAATCCATTTCATGTAGGACTAATACCGATCTACGCCTCAGGTAGGCAATACAAAAAGGACAACATCTTCTTGAAAATGAGGAAAGAGATTCAACTCAAAGCAAAGGGGACCATTTTCGAAAGTGAAATAACAAAAGAATTTGATCGATTCACTAAAAAGTGGGAAAAGGACCTTAACTATACTTAAGAACTAATTAAAACTCGAAACTCTTTAAAAAGAAGGCATATAATGGAATTTAGAGAGCCCATCATGCATAAGAGAGCCAAAAGGAATTCAGAAGGATCAACTTCCAAAATATCACAACTTTATAAAATTGTCCCTTACCACCTCTTACGAGAATATCTATTTCCTGACCGAAGACAAACTCAACTACTAGCCTTCGCAAAAGAAGCGACCAAAATTAAAGGAATCTCGAAGGGTTATATTGTCATTACCATCGCTCTAACGACATGACTCCAATCACTGCCGAAGCTTGGTAATCAACAATCTCTTAGGGCAAGAAAAACTTAACGAATTTATACAAAGAAATTGAACAAGTCAATAGAGTTTCTTAACAAAATAAGTGTATCTACATGGTTGAGGAGTGAAACTCTCCTAAAATAATGGAAAGCCTAAACCCCTACCTAAGATGGTTGTAAGAGGCTCATGCCTTTGTCCCTGCTAAGATGGCCTGATCAAAGCACCACCTACATGGAGGTCAGAGTAAGCCTTCGGTCCGTTTGAAAAGGTCTAATTGGGGCATCTACAAGCCTTTAACCTCTACCTACATGGCCTGGTTGAGCGTCTCCTTGATGGAGGATGGGTAAGAATTTGGCTTGTCCAAAGCGCCAAATCACCCTTCAGTGTCGCCATCGAAAGCCTCACTGAAGCGCCTCCTCGAGGGAGGATGGGTAAGCCTTTGGCCTGTCCAAAGCGCCGAACAAGCCTTTAGTGCTGTCTCTATGGCTTTACTAAAGCGCCTCCTATAGGGAGGTCGGGTAAGTCTATAGTTCAGCTAAAAGAAAGCTAGCCAAATGCACTGAATAACAAAGCTAAATCATCACTAAGACGGTGATAATGGGTTCAATCCAAATTAAGATCGTCACCTATAGTAGTGGAAAAAAGCAGTCAATTGCGCTCTATCCAAAAGAATGGATCAAAAACAGTCTTCTAAAGGAAGATCAATCAAATTTACATTAATCCAAAAAGAAGGATTAAGGCCGTCTTCTAGAGGAAGAACTACCAAAATATGAGTCGTCAAAAGTCAGTTAGCCCAAAGGAAGGAATTATTGCCGGACAGGTGTTCTGGTCTTTTATTACTATTGGCAGACAGTTGTTCCGGTCTTCTATTACTATAGCCAGACAAGTGTCCTGGTCTTTCATTACTATTGCTGGACAGGTGTTCTAGTCTTCCATTACTATTGCCAGATGAGTTTTCTGGTCTTTAATTATTGCCAGATGGATTTTCTGGTCTTCTATCATTAATACATGTTGCATTTTTTAGTCTTCCTTATTAATCAGTAGATGTGTGGTTTGGTCTTCTATTACTATTGCCAGACAGGTGTTCTGGTCTTCCACTACTATTGCTGGACAAGTGTTCTGGTCTTCAATTACTATTGCTAGATGGGTTTTATGGTCTTCAATTATTGTCAGATGAGTTTTCTGATCTTCTATTATTAATACCAGATGGGCTTTTTGCTCTTTCTTATTAATTACTAGATGGGTTTTCTTTTTTTATTATTGCTAGATGGGTTTTCTGGTCTTCTTTTATTGCCAGATGGGTTTTCTGGTCTTCCTTATTAATCACTGGATTGGCTGTTTGACTTCTATTATAATTGTCAGATGGGTTTTTTGGTCTTCTATAATTAATACCAGATGGATTTTCTGCTCTTCCTTATTAATTACTAGATGGGCTTTATTGCCTTCTATTATTATTGGCAGATGGGTTTTTTGGACTTCTATTATTGGCAGATAGGTTTTCTGGTCTTCTACTATTAATACTGGATGGGTTTTCTGGTCTTCTATTATTGCTATAGGTTTTCTGGTCTTCTATTATTAATGCCAGATGGATTTTCTGGTATTCCTTATTAATTACCAATTGGATTTTCCGATCTTCTCTTGGCTCTATAAGAAGAATGGTTCTCTGGGCTTCTATTCAAATTATTATCAGAAGGATTTTTTTTCATAAAGGAGCTTCGCTAAATCAACTATCAATTCAGATTTGAATTCATTTAATGGGAATCTCCATTACTAAACAAGCTGCTGGATATTCATGGAAAGGCAAATTTGTATCAAGTTCTAAAAGCTTAATTAGCAAGGTTTTTAATTTTCTTAATGAGTAAAATATCCATTAAAAGCTTAAAATTCGGGAAAGCAAGATATTGATAGTCAAGCGATTTCAAATACGAACAAATATTCGATTCAAGGCTCCATATCTTACATCCGAGGTATCATTCATTCAAATACAAATTTATTTACAATCTAATACATTATGTACAAAGTTGCAGGTACAGAAATCAGATTAAGAAAACAATCCATTCAAAAGAAAACTTTTGTCAAAGCTCGAGGCTCCGTGCCGTCTTATCCAAATCCTTGGCAAATAAAGGATCGGTAATGTAGTGAAGAGCCTCATCCAAAAGCTCATTGAATTATTTTTTCCTTTTTTCAAATAGTATCTGCATCATTGACTGAATCAACTTGAGTTTTCAAAGTGTGCTAGAGAGTCTTATTGGCTCCTCATAAAGTATGAACCATACTCTTTAACTCTTCGATCTCTCGTAATAAATTTCTCGCGCTCAAGCTTTTCAACTTTGCTTTCGTATTCATTGAAACGTTGAGATACTTTTTCATTCCACTTATTACTGAAAAATTGGATGCATTTGAATTTAACTTGTCTGCTCCATTTGGAGATTACATCATCACTTAGACTCGGAGGTGGATTCAATAAAGTAGGAAATTCTTGGCTAACAAAAGATTGAGATCTCATTGTCCTTCTAAGAGTAGGAGTAGGAAGAGTGGAATTTCCTTCACTAACGATGAGATCCGGGGATTGGCAAGATACTTGACTCTTTAGTAACTCCACTTCAACATCATTGATTTGTTGATGTAATTTAGCCAATTCGGCGTCAATCTCAACTGAAGGTCTGATTCTAAGGTAGATTTTATCCATCTCTTCAATTCTAAAATTTCTTTATCTTTCTCCTTAATCTCCTCTTCTAAGCTAGAGATTTGTTCCTTTAGACCTTTAAAGTTCATTTTCAGTTGGAAGAATTTCCTATGTCATTTTTGTGCCTTCGGATTATTTGGAAATCATGAAGCTGGAGCGTCTTGCAAAAATCGCTGCTTTTCTATATCAGCCAGTAATCTATCTTTAATTTCAATCACTCATGAGAAAACATCTAAAGGATCAGATATGCACAGTAATTGAGTTTCGTATTAAGAATAAATGAAATAGGATCAATACATGAAAAACAAGTTCTTTCATTCATAATAACAAAAGTTTACAAACAAAAAGGAAACTCAGATTACGTCACAGTCTAATTCTTGCTAACTCCTAAAGTTTTGAAATTGCAGTTTAACCTTTTCAAACGACCCAACCAATAGGATGAAAGTGGAGTCAAAAGAAGTTTTAATTTCTTTCGGAGTATTAACTGGGGGGAATCGATGATAGTCCCACTTCTCGGCTGGAGGGCTAGTATGGCCATACATCAAGTTGGCATGATAAGTCCGTTTCGCTAAGAAATTCATCTTTTTCAATGCCCAAAAAGTCAAAACAAAGTTGAGGGAATCGCAAATAAACTTCGTATAAATCTCTATGAAAACAATGTTTTGCTAACTGAGAAGTTCTGTGGATTAGAGACTTCTCCTTAAAATCCCTCTTTAGCTCGGCAAATTTATTCAAAAATTACGTGGGCATAGGACTATTAGAGATTCCCTAATCTGTATATTACATGGAAAATAAACTGAGAGTAAGGAAAAAAAATGGTAAAAACTATAAGCTGCATAAGTCATGCATTATAATCATATAAACATTTACGTTCATACAATATTGATTCCTTAGAAAACTCGAAAATAAATCTCTTTCTATTGTATTTAAACTTTTCGGGGGGAAGAGAATAAGAAGACAGAGGGATAAGAGTAACTTTTTGGAGATTTCAATGTGTCCCAGTTGAGGATCAGAACCATGTTCGTTCAAAATCTTGCGATGGAAGCGACTTAGTAAACCCCCGCAGTTGTCACCTAAATAGGAGAAGTCGATGAAAATGCCCTAAGAGTAAACTTTGTAGAGAAATTCTTCCAAGGCATTCCTATCATCAATCAGCAACCAAAAGAGGGCCGTTAGCTATGCATTCTCCGCCAAGTGTCTTTCCCGATGAAGGCATGCCTTCTTCATTCGCAAAGCAAATTGCCTCTTTTTGAAAAACCTTAATTTTGATATGTTGGCTGCAGGATTCTTTTATTTCTCAAACAAGTTATAATACTCTTTCAGTTGTCTATCCAACTCTTTGTTCAATTGATATATTTACATTTGTTTCTTTTCAAGTATAATATCGTAATGATATTTCGGTTTTCGCCTTAACTAAAATAATTAACGCATTAACTAAGAGCTGTTTGATAATTTAAGGCATTTAAGCAAAGAGTTCCATACCTGAGAGAGTGGAATGGAAGACGAAGGATTATGTTCCGTCCCTTTGGATCTATGGATCTGAGGAGCATTCTCTCTCTAAGGGGAATCTTTAGTGCAAGAATTAGGAATTTCAGTCCGCAAACAGAAGCTGCCAAATCCGGTCGGCATTTCCCGACCCATCTTTCTCATTTTGCGGGGCCCAGTGGAACCCTTTCCACCACCACCATCATTGCCATCATTGTCATGAGCATCGTTATCACAACCATCATTGTCCTTTCCTTCGTTCTCATCCTCTTCCTTGTCACCAAAATCTGTTTCTTCATATGTTGGAGGGTCATCAAAGGACAGCAGCTTCTTGGCATCAATTTCTTCCTCCTCCTGGGAAGGTTCCTCTTCAGTTGCCTGGGTTTTGTCTAGCATAAATTCAAATTTCTTCATAAATTTCTCATTCCAAGCGAGAGGAAGAGAAGGGAAGTCCAAATCTAGGCATTTGCGGATATTGTCGGCATATGCTATGAAAAGTGATTTTTCATAGGAACTCTCAATAATAGTATCAAGAGTCATACCAAGGAAATTGGACACCTTCTACTTTACATCGTTGATTATGCCAGTTGATTTGTTCAGAAGAGTTCTTTTTCTTTTGCAACATTTTCTTAAGAAATTCGTTCTCCTCCATAATTTTTACCTTCTTCATGCCGGCCTCCTCAAGCCTTATCCCTAGAGCCTTCTTTATCATTTGAAATCTGTCTGGTGCTTCTTTCATTATTAAGTGAAGTTTCCGCTTTCTTAAGCGAGGTAGCTAGTTTTTCTCTTTTTGTTGCACCTTCGTGCCCAGGTTTGTCTCTCGCTGATGAGATGTCAATTATATGATAGTTGAGAAAACAAACTTTCACCTTAAGTTTAGACACTTTACTAGAAGTACCTGCAGCATCCTCTTGCAGAAGAAATATATGCTTAGCCGCTTGAAATGAACAACATGTATGAATCAAAACATTACATTAAACGTTAACAGCTTGAAACGATTAAAATTGGAAATATACATATCGACAAGAATTTCTTAAGGAAAGTAAAGCGATGATATTGGGAATAAGATGAGGGCTGCGGTGGCTTAAGAGTAGCAAACGAGGGAGACTGTATGACCAACTGGAGAAGGTCATCGAAACCACTAACAGGAGTTGGTGATTGAAACTTGGAAGGAAGAGGATCTTCTGAAGAAATACATAGTCTAAGCTCCTTACTTAGATGATTTAGAGCCCTAGGAGAACCTAGAAAAGTAATACGAAGAAGGGGATCTTGAGACTGCTCCACTTCATTCAGTTGTTGGGCTTTTTCTCTAGGAGTTTTAAGGTTTAAGACCCTAGCGCTTGAGCCGATATCCACAAATGGTTCTTTATCCACAATAATAGGGATATGCATGCCCCTGACTTTAGGATTCTTGTTGGGAGTTGTGGCAGCAGCGGAGTCATCACTTAATTTCCTTTTATGGATTGCAATGATCTAGCGATGATATCCTTAAAGGATTGAAACTCGGTAGCTTAGTTCAAGCCAGAAGTATTATATTTTACTCTCCTTTTCTTAGGGAGCATCACTTGCTATCTCCTTCTTTTTTGAAGCGGTGACTATGATAGATGAACCTGAATAAGAAAGAAAAACTTATAAGAGGTTGCTACAAGAGGTTTCGTATAAAATGCAATGATATCTTCCCAAGCATCTCGGGCTGAAATGGAGAATTAGAAGTAAAGGATTTTGATTTCCCACGACTAACTATCATTTTACTCGTGCATTATATTTAAACATTGGAGGCTCTCCTAAAATTTTATGATGATCCAGAATAATGGAATACTGAAGGAGTTTTGCTGGAGTTAACAACAAATGCCTATTCCCTATAGCATCTAATGCTCATGCCAATAACAGCACAATCTCTTGATAAGAAGAACATAGCTTTTTAGGAACAAAATCTAAAAGAAAGCATTTATTAGTAAAGAATAACAAGTAGATAGAGGTAATAAGAGGTAAGAAACTTACTGGCGGTAGAGAATGTTCTTCTGATGTTAGAAAATGACTTAATGAAAAAGAATTACGTCTCTCATTCTCTCATCTTATTAACACTCCCAGAAATCATACTATTTGGGTGGGGACGGATCCGGTACAATTGATGATCATGTTGCTCACCAATCTTGGTGGAACAAGCTATTGAATGAAAAATTTCAGCATTAAGGGAACGGAGTCGTGCCTCCTGAGCTAAGACTTCCAAGAAAGTCAGTTATGCGAAAGAATTTGGCGAGAACGGAATTGGCGCAATATTCAGATGTTCGAGGTATCGTAGAAGAAAGCCGAAAAAGGAAGGTAGCTTATGTGTCGAATATGTATCGGGGTCAAAGCAAAACCCTTCTGGCGGATTGTAAATATTGTTTGCAGGTCCAGCGGGGATGGTTGTAATTCTCGTAATCCCAAATTGTTCTAGAGTAGAATCCACCTCGACTTAGGTTGTGCTGTATCATGGATTAAAAAGATTATCTCCCTTCTTACCAGCGGAGAGTGAAGCCTTAAGGCATGCACTAATTTTCTTAATGGATGTATTACTTGGCCTTGAGCTTTCCATCTATCTACCAGATATTATTCCAGAATTTAAGAAACGATAATGTTCATATTATATAGAAGAATCACTACATGCTAAAGTAAAACAAATTATTATCTGAACGACTTATCTACCATCTAAGTGGTAGCATTAAGACGCTTAAAGTATATGTTAGTCATAAGTTAACAGCCCTTAAATAACACATGTCAAGTATATCAGAACACTTAAACTTTAACCTCAATAAAGGAATTCTACGGAAAATCTATATTAAAATTAAATAAGAATGGATATGCGACGTGAGTAAGTCCATATCGACGAATATATCAGTACTAAATGTCGTGTAGCTTATATTATAAGCACTAGTAAACGCCGCAACTATAACCAATGTTGAGGTGATGAAGTTGTCGACATTAGTGAAAGCGACGACGTGAGTTGATAATGTGCTAATCAATTAAATGACTAAAGACTTGTTAAATCAGCAACGTTGTAAGCACTGATAACGAATGAAGCTTTATTGATATTATTAAAAGTGACTACAGAATGATGACAATAGACAGTAAGACTATCAGTATCAAAAAATAAAACGATGACGACATCATCTATAATTAAGTGATGTCGCATCCGATCGACATAAGCACATTAGTAATAGTAACCTCTGTAACTCTAAATGGGTTACAACATTTCACTTTCATAAAAGTTTCGTATCGAAAACATTAGCTAATGGGAAATGGGTCAAAAAAGATTTCTTAATGTGGAATATCATACCAGTAACGTAAAAACATTGGTTTCGATGTAACATTGAGAGAATGAGTTGATGCTGAATATCATGATGACGCCATGAAATATCGGTGTCGGCGTAGAGTGAATCCTTATTGGATATCGGGTCTCATAAGCTATCATTTTCATCGTTAAACGAACAATACCCGTGTTATCATCGCTAACAACCTCAAATTTCATTCATACGTCATAAAAATTCAACATTAATCTAATCTATAAAAAGAAACAATAGTCGACTACATTGATAATATGAACATTAACATCAAAACAATCTAATTAGACCCCAGATGTCAATTCGGAGTCAATAAAACCTTAAAAGTGATTCCTTGGAAATTCCTTAATTTGAATTAAATAGAACAATCGGAATTACATATGGTACCTGAATGATGAATCGAACAATCGAGAGGTAGAAGCTTTTAGTTTCTTTTGAAAATTTGATTTCTCACTTGAGTTCTCAATTGCAGGTAAAAGTGGAATGATAGAGAAGCTCGTTTATTTATAGAAGGGAAAGAAGGTAAATGGACACCATTGACTTAATTTGAATAGATGGCCAAATTTGCGTCGAATACTAATAGGTGATAAACCTGATGTTTGACATTATTGACTTGAAAAGTCATAAACTGCTCCAAACTAGGGGCAAATGTTATCACGATTATTTACCTCAAAGATATGGGGCATGAGACATGAATATGGCACTGCCTTTCAAGATGGAAGTAATGTCATGCTTTATCAATATCGTTCAATATCATATATGATCAATAATGAATGTCATCGATACTGCTTTTTCTTGATGCCACCTCCCATCTATATCACATCTCATTAACGTCGCAACTTATCAATGCCGCCTTTCACTTATGAAAATAAGATGAACATCGCTCGTTATTGATACTTCCTGCAACCAAAGCCGTAAAGTAATGATGTCGCATCTCTTTGATGCTGCTTCTATTCCAACACTGCCGCCCTCTAATGTTGTCTTTCAGATAATACTGAACTAATCAATGCTTTCCATCATTGATGTCACCGATAAAAATGTCGCGTACCTTCAAGGAAGTAATGATGTTGATTGCAATCAATATAGTAAGCCATCAATAAATGTTGACATAACCTACGTCACAGAATGTCGACATAACCTACGTCGCATCTCATTATTGTCGTATTTTACCAGTATCACCCTCTAAAATGATGTTGCTTTCTATTAACGTCACTCATTGTTACCGCTGTTTGTTTTCAAGGCCAATCATTGGCCATGTCGCCATTCAAGAATGTCGATGCTTATCAATGCCTTCATTTATCAATGCCATGACGCACTCAAAAACACTTGGAGGATGCCGCCCACTCATACATGCGATGTTGATAATGGACGTTGTCAATATCCATAGAAGCTGCCGAAGCCGCTCCTTATTGATATTGCTTCATAATCATGTCGATTTAAGCCGATGTCACCACCCCTAATAAAGGATGTTGATCATCATGACTGGAGCTATCAATGCTGAAAGTCATTGATGTCGTGCACCTTTACTTATGAGGTGATGCTGATGCCCTGCCTTACACCTAAGGATGACAAAGGATGTTGTTAGGAGAAGTTAGCATTGTGCAGCATTGAAGCCGCCGAGACCAAGCATTCTGAAGCTATGCGCCATGGGCTATGCCGCATTTTTCTCCCCTATAAATATGGACCTTGGGGCACAATGGAAGGGGCAAATCATTCTTATCTCTCTTCTTACATTTTAAACTTTGTAACCCTAAGTTTTTTGGGGATTCGTAGCCGATTGTAGCACTTAAAATATTGAACTATTGGACTTTGTACTTCCAACATTATATTGAAAAAAAACTAGGTTTCTCGAATTATGAATTACCTTTTGAATTCCAGAGCATATGTAATTTTCTAATCAAAAGTTGCTTCGAATTCCAAAAGTACTCATATTCTTGATTTCTCTTTTGATCATATGATTGTCTAATATGGATTTATTTCAAGTATATATGACATCACTTGGCCATGCATATGATTTCCCTCTGAACCTAAGCTTGCTTGTTCACTCCTCTTAAGCCTTAACTCAATCAAATGTACCCTTGTACCAACACTCGTTGAGGTTAAATTTCGGCCCTCTAAATTCCATAATAAGTCAAGGTTCTCATCCTTGTACTTTTGGGATTGAAGAAGAAATTCATTAACAGCAGTATTCTAATTTTTAAAATTTAAATTTTGGCGCTCAATAGCACGACAAGAAATCATCCATAACTTTTTCGTATGGCCTACAAATTAGACAAAGAATATACCATGCAAACCAAAAATATGATATTGTCACAATGGTGCAAGTTTCGTTATCTAGTTCCTAAGTTGAAAATATGACAAATGTGGCCCTCTTTATTTTTAATTAATATTATTTATATACTAAATGCAATTATTCAATACTATTACTTGGTCCATGCATCTATGAATGCATCCATCATCTTCTATAGCTTAGCTAAGAAAGAAGCTTCCATATTTGCCATCGTCATTTATATCACCTCCTTGGTAACGTAATTGTTCAGTTGATGCGGACCGGATGTTGCTTCCTGATTTCCTCTATTGGCAGACTAGACTCCATCTAACAACATCCACATTGATCCTTCTTTCAAGCTGGTAGCTTCAAGATCTGAATTATGCTCTCAATGAAAGTACCAAAATGTTTGTGTTAGAAATGAACAAACACCCTAGAACAGAAATTTGGTAGAGCCTAGGATTCTACGCATGATCCTAATGATTATTTCTAAGAGGTGAGATCTCTTTTAATCAAATATGTTAAGTTCTTACTCTATGTCGGATCACAAGTCATAGACAAATATACATAATTTTTATAGTTGTTCAGAAATATCTGGCCTATATCCAATTTATATCTTTTATTATAATTGTTCAGTTTACAATTGTTGCAATGCTTGTAAGATCTCTTCGAATCGGTTACAACAACCATACGTTAGTAGATTTGTGATTGGCAAAGCTTTAATGTCGCAGATTTTGAGGTTGGTCCACAAATACTCCATGTTGGATGGTGGATTGGATGATTGATGGTGATTGGATCAGATTAAGATGATTCCTTACTGTCCAAAAGTGCTTATGTTTTGATTTGGCTAATTAAGTTCGGTAGTTTCTAGTACTCCAAACTTGTCTAACATTGCTATCAATCCATGGGATATGTTATAGGTACGTTGTTCATACAATATAGGCACTTTCCATGTATGAATATCTATGTTCGATTGAGATTCGGTTCAACAGAAATTTGATTCCTTAGAGATTTGGTTCGGTAGAGAATTGGTTCAGTATAGATTCGAGAAGCATGCTACAAGACTGTTTTCCCTATTCGACACTTGCTCCCTTCCGGACCACTGTTGCTCCTTTCCAGACCAATCTTCTTTGTCTCATAAAACCTATGTTTTTAAGTTGAATTGTGTGAAACTTGGACTAATAGCTTTGTATCATCAAGCAGAATACTCTGAAGCCTTTATATGTTCGACTGAGTGACATTGCCAGTAGCTTTTAAGGTGGGATCCACATCGATTAGGTGGAGGACCAATTTTGAGATGACCATATCTTTCAATTTGTAGTTTGGATGGAAATGTGATTTTAACCAAGGTGCATCTCCTGACCTTAAGCATATTTTCCAACTGGTTTAGGGATGTTCTACGATTGTGCTAAATTTTCCCATAACACTTTGCCACCCAAAATATGGTTTGTGAATACGAAGCATGTTTTGTTCGAGATCCAATCCTAATGGTGGAATGGTGCAATTGATGTAAATTACATAACACTAAGGTGCATCCATTTTCCTAGCCTGTAAATCAAGAGGTCTATCCAACACATAGGATCAAGTCCATCTATTATTGCCCGGTAAAAAGTCTTTTCTTCCACTTCCATGGGTTTAACATATTCGAGCAGCAATGTGCAACTACGCCTTCAAGTATTTCTATCAAATGTTAACTAAAATTTGTTCATAAAAGTAAGTCATACACGGGTGTTGCGTTCCCCGTAATTTATGAGAGTGCTCAGTTTTTGGAACTTTATGTTCAGATGAAGTTCACAATAACTCTGGGGTTTTTTGTCTCGAAAAGTTACATTCCTCTATCTGTGGCGAAGTCATATCCTATATTTGGGTCTGGTCAAGATTATACTCAACTGTTTGGAGTAAAGGGGGTGGAGCCTATTCTGTGAGATTGAACAAGCACATACTTCACTATCTCTATGGTTTAGCAATAAGACACTCCATTTTCTCTAATGGAGTTGATCCCTACCTCCGAGGCTTCGAAGTTTAGGTAGTGTTTGGATTGTTGTTTTTAATTTTGGGTTTTTTGTCTATATAAAAATTAACATGACGCACGTATATTGCCGAAAATGACCAATTTAGAAAACGAAGTTAACATACAAAATAAAAAAACAACTTTTTTTATTTTTCGTGTTTTGGGAAATAACACAAGCACGTGAAACAATCCATTCTTTCGTCCCTCTATCCCCTTCATTCTTCCATCCGTCTTTCTTTCATCCCCTCTGTCTTCCCTCCATTCTTATCTTATTTGACATACATATTGAAAACCGAAAACACAAAATTCATTTTTAAACCAAACACTACCTTATACTCCACTACCTCTAGTAGAGTTAGTTTTTTTTATACTCCACTATCTCCAATAGAATTGAATGAGTTTATAGTTCATTGTCTCTGGCAGAGTTAAATGTGCTTATACTCCGTCATCATTGGCAGCGTTAATTGAGTTTATACTCCCTTATCCCCAGCAGAGTTGCCTGGCTTTACACTAAACTATCTCTATTTGAGTGATTTGGGTTATACTTCATCTGGTAGAGTTGAAGAATAAGCAGTAAGTCATTTTAAGCATTTGATAGTGAAAGGGGTTCTTCGCTACTAGGTTAGAAAGTATCCAACAAGTCCAGCCATTCGTGCATTAGCAAAAGGAAGTTGCAATTTTAGGACCAAGAGGCATTTGATGAACACATCAAATACTCTATGAAATCACTCTACCATGCTGCATCAAAACAGCACCTAACCCCACTCCACAAGCATTCGTGTAAACTGTGTACCCACTAGTTCCATATGGAACATCCAAAACCGGTGCACTGGTCAATCTCTTCTTCAATTCCAAAAATTCTTCTTCACACTTTAGAGTCCATAAAAACTTCTCCTCCTTCTTAGTCAAATGAGAGGAAATCTTAGAATACTCTTAAATAAACCTCCTATAGTATCCAGCAAATCATAAGAAACTGCGAACCTTGGTAGGAGTCCATGGTCGTTTCCATTCCTGAACAGGTTACACCTTCGTTGGATCTACTGAAATACCTTCTCCTGTCATGATATGTCCTAAGAATCTTACTTCCGATTTTCAAAAATGGCACTTAGAAAATTTCGTCTTTAGAACATGTCCCCTCAATGTCTCCAACATCACTTCCAAATGATGTTTATGCTCCTCGGATTTGGAGTAGATAAGAATGTCATTGATGAAAACTAACACAAAATTGTTAAGAACATCTTGGAAAACACAGTTCATGAGATCTACAAAATATGCAGGTGCTTTGGTTAGTCCGAAAGGCATAACCAACCACTCAAAGAAACAATTAGGGCCCCTAAACATAGTTAAGGGTATACTCTCTTTAGCAACCCACAACTGATGAAATCTAGTAGCTAGATCCATCTGAAAAAATACCGTTTCTCCATGAAGTTGGTCAAAAAGATCATCGATGCGGGGTAAGGGATACTTGTTCCATATGGTTAGCTTATTCAACCCCCTATAATCTACGCACAACCTTAATGATCCATCAGACTTAGACGCAAACACCACAACAAACCCCTAACTCGAATCACTGGGTCTAATCAATCCTCTCCTTAACAGGTCTTGGGTTGACTTACCAACTCCTCTCTCTCCCTCAAAGCCATCCTTCGCTTAGGTTGAACTACAAGTTTTTCACCAGGGACCAAATCAATGTGGAACTCTGTCTCTCGGTGAGGTGGTAAACTTTTAAACTCCTCGAATACACCGGGAAAATTCTTAACAACTTCAATAGACCCTAGATTTTCTTGGGATGCCTCCAGGGCATACAACAAACTACACATATGAATATCGGGTTCCTTACATGATACTTTAGCAACTCTTCCCAAAATAGTTACTAATGACACAGTTCTTTCATTACAATCTAACAACTCCATATTTTGATAACCAATCCATACCAAGAATAATATCAAATCCTTTAAAGTCTAAGACATATAGATCGCTAGAAAAGTGATGAGAAAGGTAGGAAATAGGCACATCTTCACTATATGCCCGGGCTGATGGCAATTAAAACAAAGAGTCTTTTGGACGATCAGAGAGATGGGTCCACCTTGCTACTTTAGAACTTCACGATTCGAACAATACCTGGAAATATGTCCTTTCTACTTGCAAATATAACAACCACTATCCTTAGGCTTGCCCCCTTGACCCTTTCCTTATTTCCTTTTTCCTTGATTCTTCCAACTTGGATTGAACTTCCTCTTGTTAGAACCGTTTCTAATAGTATTTCCACTATGTGCTACTGGAGTAGGCTTCTTCTTTTCCAAGGCCTCGTACCTCGGAGCCATATCAACTAAATCCACAAAAGTACCCTTAACACGAGTAGTCATTTTCTCATGGTACTCTTCTCTCATACCAAAACAAACATCTTGTTTTTCTTTAACGGGGTATTGATCAATTCTGGTCCAAAGCAAGATAGATTGTTGAACTTTGTCTTATATTCTGCTACAGATAGATCCCCTTGCTTCAAGTCTATGAAGTTGCGGCACATCCTCATCCTTCATGCTGTTGGCAAGAATTGGTCCTCGAAAACTTTTTTAAATTGGGCCCACGAAAACTTTTCTTCCAGAATATTTGCAGTAAGGGAGTCCCACCAACCCGCTGCTCCCTCTTGCAGTTGCCACGCTGCTAAGAATATTTTCTTTTCATCGGATAAACCAAGACCTTTAAAAATCTTTTCGCAAGATTGCAAATAGGCTTGCACGTCCATGATAGACTTAGTTCCTTTAAATGGCTTCCCTCCTAGGTTAGTGTAATCCTTGTATAAGGTTGCGAAATGCACTCTTGGCTGCTCTGGCGCTGCCTCTTCGATAATCCGAACTCCTCGAGGATTTAGGGTTCGACCATTTGTAGTTGTAGTGCTACCTGATCCCTACCTCGTCTGCCTCTGTTACTCATGTCTTACTACCTGGACATAGTAAGATAACCTTAGAATACTTGGACGAGATAAATATCGAAAGAAGGGTACTAATCAAATCTATTAAGTTGTTCTATCTATCAGAGACATATATATATATATATATATGTATATATATATGTATATATATATATATATGTGTATATATATATATGTGTATATATATGAATAAAAACTACAAATATGCACTCTTGAAGTTGTTAACCCAAAGCCTAAGTGTTTGCTCAACCTAGGCTCTGATACCAAAATGTAACGACCGCCTTTCTTGCACCGAAAGACGAGCCATTAAGGGTAGAAGTAAAAAAAGATAAGAAGAAACTACACAATCACAGAATTTCACCATGAATCGGAACAATATATAATAGATAACATAGGATATTACATTTTCATTTTCGTAATAATAGTACATCAGATTCAATACATTACAACCTTTAATTGGACAGTTATAGCTACATGTCCATAAAAATTACGTAGATCATACATAATACAGCGGAATAAAATAATAGCTAGCTAATGGTGAAGCCACCTGCTCCAGTTCCTTCAAAATGCTTCCGTAAGAAACCTGGATCACTTGGCTACTCATACAAATTTGAGTACCCATGAATTTTAGGAAAAGAAAATAAAACTCTGGGTCAGACATGGGTTTGGTGTTAGTAAACCTAAACAACTTAATTTTTAATTTTATAAAACGCTTTGCAAATCAAGGGTATCTCGTAAGACCACGCCGCCCATAAACACGGACAGGTTTTTACCTTACGAAAACCAAAACACTTTATATAGAAATCCAGTGATATTATCATAATTCCCTCTGTTTTCAAGTAAATAATTCACATAACCGAAATTGTTACATTAATTGAATTTCAGCATAATAGGTATACAACTAAGACCGAAGGCACTTATTTGGAAATGGATTCCATACAATGGCTGGGCTACCGGGGTACCGCCCATCACGGTGCATCTCTAGATAAAATAACACCGAGGACCTCGCTTGGATCCCCTGCCAAACCAAGACCATCCTACCCTTTCTAGAGAGTACCGAATAAGATCACCCCTCGGTTGGGATCAACAGCCGTACCGAAGCATATACGAGTTGATAGTAGAGACTCTAGATGGGAATGACCTTACCCTAATGGGAGCAACCCACTTAGCCTTGCTGCATCTCCCGTGTTTTACTCATTCTTGGTTGATGAGGCTTGATTCTACGTTTACCTTTATTATAGCATTGCCACTTGGAATGCTAACATTGCCTTTAAGATGTTGACACAATGTCAGCACTCATCCATACAAGTCGTTCAGGAGATGAACGAACATAAGGCATTATCTCCACTATACCCATTTTGGAATCACCCTCAGGGCAGTAGCTAATAGCCCTTGCACTTTAAAGTTTTCATCATGGACCTTGCCTTTACTATTTCAAATTCGAACATTTACGTTAGTTCGAAGTGGTTTTGGGATAACAACTAATATCTGATCCCGGTCTCTCCCAACAAACGTTCGATAATTTTAAGGGGTCAAGTTGTTTATTATGGACTATTCCACTATTAGGGTGTAAGACTTACATATGAACACACATTTCATATGCTTAGATTATCATGACCCGCATATCGAAATTAACCCCCTTGTATTCATCACATTTCCGAAGTGCGGTATTTGTGGTAAGTACAAGTCGACTTACTTTCAACAAAACCTGTCAACGTTTTATTACTACTGCTTTAATTCATTTGGCTACTTAATAGCATAGACAAGAGATTCTGGGTTTTAAAATAATTTACTTAAACAAGAAAATTGTTTAAAAATAAATAACTGATAGAGTTTAAAAAGGAACTTTAAAATAAATAAACCTTAATTAAATCATAGGTTTAAAACTTAATTAAACTTTAATTAACCTTGAATTAAATCAATAATCATACTTTGAACTTTAATTAATTTAAAATTATTTATAATTAAACTTTAATTTAAATAACATTCATTTAAGAAATTAAACATTAATTAAGTGGATAATTAACCGTTAATTAAATAATAATTAATTAAATCTAATTAAATAACTAATTAAAGTAAATAAACTTGATTAAATAAAAATTAATTTTCTTTTATCTAAATTAATAATTATTTAAAACTTACTTAATTAGAAATAATTAACTTAGTTAATAATTTCTTAAACTCTAATTACTTAACCTAATTACTTGATTAATTGATTAAATAATAATTACCCTAATTAATAAATTAAATAAAGAAATTATTACATAATTAAACTTAAACTTTTGACTTATTTAATTAGTTTGAAATAAATTCTGACAAACAATCAAAAAGAAAACACTTAAAATTTTGAAATCGTGAAATTTCCCGAACTGCATCCATAACGACTATCGCTATAAGCGCGGTACGCTAGAATTGATTGTGAAAACTTCAATTTAACTCTAGCTACTACAAGTTTGAAAATACAAATGGAAAGGTTTTGAGAACTTAAACAAAAGATGAAAACTTGGAAAAACATTTCAAAAATCCATAGCTAGAAGAAGAGCTTTTGTTTTTCAAATTGGATCTCAAGTCCTTGTGACTTTTCAAAGTGCTAACTTCATAATATTTACATCACATACACTTGGTTTTTGTTTCAAAAACACACTACCATCATATCATAACCAACCATTCACATATTCATGTCGAAACATATCATTTAACAACCAAATCACAAATCCAAGCTCAAACATAAACATATAATCATGTGACATCCAACGCAACATGATAATTCAACATAATAACCACTATATTTTTACAACATATAGTTCATCAAAATCAAGTATTTTCTTTTCAAAAAACAATAGTTTTACTCACCGAAACTTTTTAAATTCAGGATGAACTTTTGCCAAAACTTGAAAATGCTTTAGAAACTTGCAAAATATGAAACTTTTGGTTACTCGAACACCTAGATGGGCTCGGCCAAGGAATGTTTGGGCTCGGCCTAATGGGCTTCTAGCTCGGCCATGGGGTTGTAGGGTGTTTCAGTGCTTGCTACTTGGAAGAGGAGTATTGTAGAAGATGTAGAAGTGGTTTTGTGAATTTAAAAGGAGATTTTTAACAAAATGAAGTGGATTTTCTCACTTTGAAAATTATGAAGAGGAAGCCATGGATGTTTTGCTTAAGCTTTTAGGAATTTTAAAGTATAGAAATAGATTGTAAAATGAGAAAATGAAAGTTATGGGGTATAAATAGGCTTAGGAAATTAATAAAAAAAATCATATAAGTGCTTATATTCAAATATATACATGCATGCAATACCATACTCCTTCCCTCCTTCATTTGTGTCCTCATTGCACCCCTCCCCCTTTTATCTTGCACTATTCAAGCCATGCACTAAGTACTTGTGTTGAAAAACTTTATTTTTATATATGTTTTGTATATATATTTTCATGAAATAAAATCTTATTTTAACTTATTTGTTTATATGTTTAAGTGGGCTTATACGTACATGCATATATACATGTACACACCATGTTAAAATGGTTTATATTGCGTACATGTGTGTTTACAATAGTGTTATGTATTTCAAATAACTTTTAACCAATGAAAAATCGATATTTTGGAAAATAATTTCCGGTCACATTTTCTATTTCTCTATGAACTACATATATTGGTAAACATATTTTGAAAATGATTTTATCATCATATGTTATTATTTAAAAATATAATTAAATATCCATTTAAGTAGCGATTAAATTTTGGATCATTACATAATTCCAGCTGCATTAGTCTTGCTCATAAAGACAAAATCGCGGTCGATGGAACACATCCCTTCGGTTACGACTACCAAAATCATATTTTGATAATGTACTTAGAATTCTTTTGGATTTGCGCATCATACCATACCATAGAGTCGGTACGCTTAATGGTTTAACTAGACAACCGAAGATTATATATTTTTGACATTAATAAGAAACTCGGTTTCTGTTCAATATGCAAGAATAGTCTCTAATGCGATGTGTTCGTTTAGGTTAGTTAAATTCATTTCACCTCATGTAATCAGTTTGATCTTTAAATCATATCCAATTCCATTTTACTACCAATAAATTCTCAAAGAATTTCATTCACTATGAAGTTGGTATTTCTTGAAGTAACAATTGTTTCTCAATGCAATGGAATAGGTTTTCATAAACACTTTATGAATTGTCTTTTGTATAAAACTGATTTGATTTTTAGTTTACAAACTTATGTTCAAAATATAAATATGTCATCCAATGATCGTCTTTCCCAAACTCCTTTTGGTGAGATTCATATAAGATCCCTCATAAACACTTATTACGAGCAGACTATCGACTCGTACAACCTGCCAACTCCTTAGTCTAGGATATGTTGGGGTTTCTTATAAATCCTTATCTTGTATGATTTTATAAACTATTATTTAGATGAAATAATATTAACCTTGTGTACTACTCTTAAATATACGACCTTAAAGAAAGAAGTTAACTCAACTTCACATGCAATTAATCGTACTTCATCCAATAAAGTTAGATTACTCCATATCAATACATCATTATGTATTATAGGGAGGAGTAACTTTTGAGGTTAAATATTTATTCAATTTTAGGTACGTTAAGAACTCTTTCCAATATGCTCACATATTCAGTCGAACTGAATCATTCTATTTTATTGCATATTATTTTATTTACTTCCATTTTATACTCTATGAGTCTACCATAGACATACTATGCATATCAAAACACATGTCCATGTCGGTGATAACTCAAAGGTGAATATAACGAAGTATGTGAAATCATTTTAGTATTAATAGAATTATGATTTCATACATCTATATGTATTAATACAAAGAGTTCATCAACTCTTATTATGCTTCCACTAAGTGGGTGCATAGCCCATAATTTGTTTGATATATGATTAACATGTATCATATGATTCGTAATCATATAATAAAAATTATTTCTCAAAAATACGGCTTAGTTTATATTTCCATAATAATTATAAATAATTTTAGATACTTTTGTATTTTCCAGTGCATCACATTTTTTGTGAAAATCAATACCACATTGTAGTTTTATTTAATAACGAATGTTCATAATATTCACATTGAAACATAACTATGTCTATTTTTCAGTCAACACTGAAAAATAGTCATTATTTCATAGATAATGTTCAGTATGTTTTACGAAAATAATTTTCATAACTTGATGCAATCAAAAAGTGCTACATGGCATGCTGCCACTATTTCTGCCATTACTATAATAGTGTAAAAAATTCGAAGGCCCATCATTCACTTAATATAAATTATTTATTTCGTGTACTACAACTAGTTTGCAGCGGAGAGTTTTTTGATCAAATATCTTGAACTCAAAGAAATAAACCTTATAAAAAGCAATTTTCTAAATGAAAATACATTTTAGAATATAAATTGTATTTTTCATTCCAATGATAAGTATTATTTATTATTACTATTATTATTCTTGTTACTGATGTTTCTTTATAATGCAGAAGTGACAATTCACTCTCTTCATCTCAACTGTACCTTAAATTTCATCTACGCTATATTCATTTTTTTTAAATGGTCGAACCGTTCAAAAAGGATACCCATACTACAACATCATAACGAACTATTTACGGAAAGCACACTCGATCATCCTTAATAATTAAGGAAATCAAATTTGTTGAACTTTACGTAAATTGATAAAGCTGACACTAGAGTCATTGAGTTCTCAGATCTATCTTGTAGTTTTGGTCTAGTGTTACATTTAATACAATATGATCTTTATTGTAATCAATCAGATCGAATACTCGATCTCATAGTACTGTTTATTGGCTTATTTCAAATGAACTAACTTCATCGAAGTATTGTACATTACGAAATGTGACTGTTCCCCAAGTAACACTCATATGTGATAGTATATGGATCAAATATCCATAGTCTTATATTGCTTTTAGAGTTTAAAACTTATAAAATGCAATACACGGTCTCGACCAAATAAACGTGTAAGCGACCAAATTACGAATTTATTCAGTAATTGTAAAATCAGGCGCTTGCATGGGTATTGAAACATTAAAATGCAAGCAGCATTTACTAGTAAGTATAGGTTATATTTCTATTTGTTAATCTTTAATTCATTTCATTTGTATATCTTAATTGATAAACATTTTATCAATCATATTAAATGCACAAATTTATCAATATAGATTATTATAACATTACATAGCATATGTTTTTACAATATTAAAGAGGTTAAATGTTATCATTTCATTTTTCTAATAAGGCTCCCACTAGTAGTTTATGTATCTCCAAACCCTAAGAGAAAAATAGAAGTCTTTCGACTTCACTAGTGGGTGTTAGGACTCATCCGCCATGGAATTCTGACCTTGAGTCTGCTTGACAAGTAATATCTCTACAAACGATGGATAACTCCTTATTGGTTGTATCATATACAACTTCTAACCCTTTGATACGTTGTCATAATTTTTCTTCGACCTTAAGTCTGCTCAACAAATTGAAATGAAATTATTCACTCGTACTTACCAAATCGCGATGGCCTTAGTATATGTACCTTGAGACTACTAAATAAATACATATAGTTATCTTGCCTTGTCTATTGAATATATTAATAATACTACACATAATATCCATAGCTTGAGTCTGCTCAACAACTAAGGAGTATGTAAGTAATTTATTAATATATATGATAAAGGACAACATTATATTAAAGATTTTTAATTTTTAATATTTAATTTCGAGTTATATGGAATAATATAATTCTTATGAATTACTCTCGTAATTCAAGTGTCAGGCACATATGAAATTGCGATATACGTGCATTTACGTATGTGCATTTACATATGTATTTATTTCTTAAGTCTATTTAGTGTATCTTAATGTTCTAGCTTTTATTATACATTTATATTATATAAGTTTTATTATTATATAACTTTTATATTTCATATTACTTATATAATAGTCCTATGTGTAACATTGTATTAATTAAGTCTTATTTATTTAGTTTTAATTAAATAACATTTTAATTAATTTTATATTATTTTAATATAACATCTATATTAAATATTTATTATATACTATAACCTTTATAGTATTTCACATATATCATATATAGATATATGTGTGTATTATCTAATCAATTTACTTTTAATTAATTTATTTATTTAATTAAACTTTAATTTATTTATTTAATTAATTAACCTTTACTTAATTTATTTAATAAAACAATTTTAAACAAATTATATTAATTTGAAATTCAATTCATATACATGCATGTATACTTATGTTATTATAAATATTTTAAAATATCATAACATATATGATAATGTATATTGCATGCATATGTATTTTTTATTAATTAACTTATTTATTAATTTATTATATTAATCTAATTAATAAATTTTTAAAATTTCAAAATTAATATATATTTTCAAACCTATTGAAATTTTTTGTTATATTATAAATTTTATAATATATTTATATCTTACTTTATATTTAACTTTTAAATTTAAAAACTTTATTTTTTATTGTTAAACTGTTTTGAAATTTTGCCCAAGACTTAATTTAAAATTAAGCATTTTCTTTCGGGGACAACCTTTGGGCTGTGAGCTTAATATTTAACCCTAATATGGCTAATTTAAATCGCGTAGGCTATTTGGCTCTAATGCCATTGTTGGAACTGGGCTAGCCCGCAGCGGAAGTTATAAGTGAATTTCAAAGTTTTTTTTACCCTATTGGATCATTAGGCCTATGAATTCTAATTTATTTAGAACATTTCTAAATTTTATTTAATTAAAATCTCTTATTTTATTTAAATTTACAAATTATAGATAGAATTTTATTTAATTTATATTCATTTAAATATAATAGTACATATATGTATCATTTACATATAGTATGTGTGTACGTAAGTAATATAATAATCCATGCAAGGTATAACATGCCTGTATATAAATGTTGGAATTTACATCGCAATGGACATGTTAGCTCATACTATAATATTAAATGCTGTCCAAATATACGTATGCATGTAAACTTGTTATTTATATAAATATTAAAAACTATGTGAATATATATATTTATACGTATATTTATATATATATAACTTATTTGTAGAAATTTCAATGATTTATATATATATATATAAACAATTGCATTATTAAATATTAAATACACACACACATAATATAATTTCGGATGTTTATTAAAATATTTTTAAAAAAAAATAAAAAATGATTTTTAAATTCTAGTTTTTTGGTCAAGACTTTATATGATGACAAATTTTTTTTATAAAATTTAAAATTTACTTTTAGAAACATATTTTATATGATTTATTTAATTATTATATTGATTTAAATAATATTAATTAATTGTAAATAAACATTAAAAATTAATTTGCAGCCACCGAAAAATATAATCTACATAGATATTCATTTATAAAATATAAGTTCCAATATTAACATGATGATATGATGATATAATTAAATACAAGTCATATAATTAAAATTGGGTAGTATATTAATACATATATATATATATATATATTAATAAAATGATAATGATTAAAATAAAATTTATTTGGTGGTGCACTTCAGATTTATATATGACAATGCCTTTTTTTGATAAATTAAATTATACATATAACTAATCTAATATGTAACGGCATTGATGATACATATAAGAATCTCACCTAACTAGCAATATAATAATGATATATATGTGAATAATATAATATTATCTGGAAATTACAAATCATATGGTATAGTAAATACATACCTAATACTAATGCCTTAGAGCACACCTTGTAATGACGAATTCTCCCTCCTTAGAAATCTTTGCGATTCGATGAATTGTTAATCCTTGAACTTTAGACCTTTAGCTATCCAATAGCTGTCACCTTTTGAATTGATTTGAGATGAATTTTTTAGAGCTCCTTGTTGATATGGTCGGCCAGAAATGATAGGGAAATAAAAGTCAAAAAGTGTTTTTTGCATTAGAGTTAGGGGTCCTTTTATAGTGGACGAAATAGAGAGAAATATGGATCACATCTCATACCATTTCTCATCAAATCTCCACAACAAATCTCCAAGCCCCTCTAGCCATTTTAGCCACCTACTACAAGCCTTACTATTGTTGAGATAACATTTTAACATCATGGGTAAACATCCAATTTAAGCTCAAATAAATATTATCAGTTAAATCTAATTTAATTGCTTGTCGATATCGTCTATCTATCGATATATTTATAAATATTATAAATATATGTGCAATAATATTTATTCCTCAAATAATATTCAAAATTTTATAATTAATATTTCATAAATGTTAATTAAATTATAAAAATTATAAACTAATTAAACTTGGTTTAAAAAGAATTCATCATTTTGCTTTGTGACTCGTAAGGTGTAAACTTAGTCAGCGATTAACATCGAATTATTCGTATGTTAATGTCCACACATTATTTAGCAGGTGATGTGAAATTTTGGCCAAGTTTATCGCTTACTTAGTTTTGGTAAAATCCAATTTCACTTTATTAACCCGGTTGTGACATTTATTTACACCAATTCTCTTCAAAAAAAACTATATCACTTTGGAATTATGGAATTTGGTAATGGTCAAAATTCCAATATCGTCCATATTCTCTATAGTCCAAACACAAAGTCATTGGTTCAATAGTAACAATTATTATTAACTGAAATACTCTGGCCGGAGGCCTTAACTTTGAGCCGACTTGAGTTAACCGTGATACTAACCCCATATAACTTAGGAAACGAATCCTCTCTTGAATAGTGCTTCACTTCCAATACTTCCACACGTCCCAACTATAGTCACTCGATGGACGTCATTCCATGATTTGACTATAATCAAAGCGGAGCTTTCATATTTAAGATCCATGGTATTGTCAATCGAGAGTACTGTGTAAATAGTCGCATCAATATTTTCTTTTTGACCTTGGTTATATTAACCGACAAAAAACTATCGAGTGAGTCATTCCATAGTTATCCAGTAAATATTAGTACACAACCCCTAGGTGCCCCCAGCTGTCATGAATAAACACTTCTTAACATTTGGAGAGCATTACGTATTTAGTCTTAACGAATACATCGATATTCAGTCTCCATGCATCTTAACTAGGAACATTTAAAATGGTTTATTTGTTTTCATTATGATAAATTACTCACAGTTACAACACTTTGTAACTACTATCACAAAATATACCATTTATGGATTTTCTATTAAATATTAAATTAATTAATTAATATAATACATTATATCAAGTATATAGTAGGAAGAATACGCCTTTTAATTCGAATGAGACTGGTTATTGAGTTAGATATATGTAATAAATTACAGAATTGCCCCTAGGGCATACCCCTAACTCAATTAACACAAACATCCATATATTCATTAACACAAATATATTTATATATTCATGCACAAACGTACACAACAATCCTAATTACAATGCATAAATTTTTTGATTGTTATATATCTTTAAAAATACTATACGTATACTTACCCATATACATACACGTATATTTAAATAAGTATTTCAATTATTACTTAATCAAACGTTATTTTTTATTAGCTCTTTTCAATAAAAGTCCAGTACCTCTTCACGCTATTTTATAAAATTGTGCAAATACTGTATAAAATACATTACTAGCTTTTTAATCATTTAATCTTTTATAACACATAATTTCTTCATTTGAAATTAGGTATTCACTTCATAATTAGTTTATAAAATCATATAACCTTTTTATAAAATAATTCCTTCCCGCTATTTTATAAAATCTCATACTCTTTTACAAAATATCACATTTATACTATTTTATAAAATATTATACTATTTTATAAATATCACATTAAACTATGTTATAAAATCTCATACGATTTTATAAAATATCACATTTATACTATGTTATAAAATCTCTTACTATTTTATAAAATATCACATTTTTTATAAAATTATTTTTTTACTTAAATTACTATTTATAAGCATTAATTAAGCTTCATTAAGCCTCTAATCACTCTAATAATAAGTGTAGAACCTCAAACTAACTTAGTTAGCTAACTTTTCTAAAACTCATTCAAATAGTTTAGTTAATACTAACTAATGATATGTACATAATCATATCACTAAATTAGCCTCAAATTAATCATAACATCACACAACACTATTTAATAACCCTTAGTCCCTTCTAAGCATACTATCTTCTTCAAAAATAGAAATTAAGGTTTCTAATAAGTAATGAATTGGTATAATCATGTTTACTACACAATCATAAGCCTAAATCATCACATAGCATTCCCTAAATCATTACATATGACTTCATAATCATTAATAAATAAATCTATGAAGTATAATAAGTAAATATAGTTAGAGAATCATCCCACTTACCTTCTTCTTCGCTAAATCATGCTTTAATCACCAAAACCCATTCCTTAGCTCTCTTGAACTTTCAAATTAAGCTCCAAACTCCACTTCAAGCAATCTAATGATGGATTTTATGAGGAATGAGGAGAGAAGAATTGTAGTGATTTTATTGGAGTTTTTAGGAATATATTTAAGCATGGATTAAGAGATTTAGGGCTTAGGGTTAAGGAGAGATTAGGAAAAAGATCAAGAGAGGAGAAAGAAAAGCAGCGTAGATAGAAAGTGAAATGAAAGTAACGAAGGGGTTGGACAACTTATAAGCAAGCTAATGGGCCTTAGCCTAAATTCATTTCATTCTTAAGAAATCACTATTCACTCCAAAAACTTATCGATTCCAAACGAAGCCGACATATACTCATTTTCCTTATGCCAGAGTTGAGGTTTCAAAGTTGATAGCCTCCGGTCCCAATTCATCTATCTCTAAAAAAATGAGTATAAAGGATGTTCCGTTAATCAACGATTAAATATTTAAATGAATTGTTTAAATATCCAGTCGTTAAAATTGTGGGTTGTTGCATTCTCTCCTCTTTTTAAGAATTTTTTTCCTCAAAATTTCTCTGAGTACAACAAAGTAAAAGGACTGACCAAAATTCTCGTGCTTCCACTTAAAAAAAATTCAGCAGTACCTTTCGTAAGCTGCTAGCTATTTGGAAAATCCCAAAATAGAACGCATCTCGCAAATAGGAAACATGTGGTAACATACATTATCCTATATTTCCTATAGCACATACCTCTTTTAAAGAAAATTTCTCACCCTCCAAATGCAATCCTAAAAAAATAAGCATTTAAATAGCTATGTTTTGGCTCTCAAATACCTAATTGTACTGTATAAAGAGGATTATGCACCAATATGACAACAACAACAAGAAGGAATTTAACAACGTATAATTTTAGCATAGTAACCGATACTACCATAATATATATGACTAACAATCGGAGAGCAAGCTAGTATCCAAATATACCACAGACTCTGAGTCAAATCAAAATGCAATCGACTCTTATAGATCTCACCTCAACCCACAATAGGCATGGGTGATATGCGATCTATTTAAAATAACTATTGTTATCTCTCTCCAAACATGCTATAATAGGTAGCTATAATTTACTAACATACTACAAATATACAAGCCAATAACAACTAGTAGTAGAAATTAATAATCAAACTACAACAAGCAATAACAAGCAACCAATAAACAACGATGAGAAATCAACAAGCAATAAAAATGAATCAACAGATCAAATATCAATAAAAAAACAAGCAATTACAATCAATGACAAGCAACATCAAATAACAAAAAAAACAAGCAATAACAAACAATAACAATAATAAATAGTAACAAACAACATCAATCAACAAGAAATAATAACGATCACACAAACAACCAAACACACAAAAAGAGTCTATACCAACACGCACGGTTACTAACAATGGTCTAAATGTGCATGTCAAACTATAAACCCCCATAAGTCCGTTCGACACCCCAGGTGAACAAAATGCCTGAGTGGTGCAACCCCTCTCATGAATACAATGCATGAAAGACTATTACATATCCAACTATGAATATGAAAACTTATATGATATGTTGGATCATCGATCTTCAAACTCTCGAATAAACCCAGCAATCCAAGTTTCAACTTTCCTCTTCTTCCAAACAGAACTCAAAGGAGAAAGCATTACTAATTAAATAATTTTTAAATGACAATCTACAAATGCTTGAGCTTGCTCGAGTTCAAACTCAATCTCAACTGCACAATATCAATAATAATAATATATTAAGTGTACCACGATGCTCGCATAGGCAAGTATCATATCTCCACTTTGAAGATTATCTGATCTTCACAAAACTAGTCAAGAAGTCCTTCCCAAAACTATCCCAAACTATCTAAACTATACTATACTATAAATATTTTTACAACGAATAAATATCATACAAAATAATTTACTATACCATAACTAATCCTTTGTTTGCTCGCTTGATTTCTTTGTTGAACTGAGGTCAGGCACCTGACTCCTCTCATGTGAATTTTGATCCACTTCTTTAGTCTGACCACCAAAATTTCCTCGCATGAATAGAGTCGTGCATCAAAAATTTCTAAGTGATTTCAAGAATCCGACTCAAGTGCTTGCCTTTAAGAATCGAGTGGAAAACTCTTGCCCAACTGGTGCAAATCACAAAAAAACATCCAAGCTTGAACTAAGGATTAGGAACTGGTATGTTAATGGACTAATCCCGATAAAATATCTCTTCAACACATAGGATTAACCCAACCACCAATGGCTTACTAACATGAGGATAAACAACTTCTAACATGAATGACTCCATACAAAATGCATATAAGTCATCCGCTTGGTCTTTGTTCATTACTGGGCATCCACAGAATCCTACTTGGATGCAAATCAAAGTCACACTTCATTGACCAACCCCACTCAACTCGAAAGCTGGTACATCAAATTCGAATGGTAGTTCTCCCGGTCGCTGCACCACCTCCAATACCTACCGCGGCTATTGGGATGTTTGCGGGCAGCAAAACATCCCATGTAGTGCCCAAATAGACTCCGAACCAATTCAGCTTCTCAAACTATCAATTTGTAGTAGCTCGTGTATCACGTCTTTGTAACAACCTACACCTCCCGACATACTGATCCCAGCTATTGGGATGTTTGCGGGTAGCAAAACATCCCGTGTAGCGCCCAAATAGAGTCTGAACAATTCGGCTTCTCAAACTGTCAATTTGTAGTAGCTCATGCATCACATCTTTGTAACAACCTACACCTCCCAACATGACATTCTAAGTTTTAGGGAGACTTTCGAACTCGTCATGCCGAGAAATACGAGGTGTTGGAATTTTTAAAACATTATAGAGCAAAATTATAAGGGTAGGTTCTAAGACATTCTACACATTCAGATCTCATAGCGAAAGAAATTAAAATATAAGTACACAAAAATAAACATCTTAGATAAATAGTCTCCAAAATACATGTTTTACATATACACTGTTTTCAAAGTACAATATGAGCTTTACAAACATTTTAGTACAATAGGTAACTACACTAGGAACAATGAATAATATGAGAACTCCAATGTGAAGCTCCTTTCTCCGCGTACTATGCTCAATCAACTAATAACTTATCACTATATGGTGGGGGAAAATGGAAAGGAAGAGGGTAGGTCAGACAAAAGTCCGATGAATGAGTAAAAGTTTAATATGTGATGATTAAGTGCAATTAACTTTAAAATCACTCTAAGAGATGAAGGGTGTGTAACAAGTGTTCGTGTAATCCTAAGGTCCAATACTTAAGGATTCTTAGCTAACATAATGGATCGAACTATAATTCTAGCCTCACATTAACGATTGGCTAACGTCTTTTGAGTAATATGAAATCGCCTATCATTACTACGCTGGAGGGGATAGCCCCGAAGTTCAAACTCGTATTGCAAATCATTGCGACTCATGGTATGCACCCATCGTCCACCTCTTGATCATAGTACCAAATGTAACACCCCAGATTTTTGGTAACATTAATTAGGATATTTAATTAGTTATATTAAATAAAATAATGTGTTGATTAGGGGATTGAGATTTGATTTAATTAAGGGGTAGTTGTGCCATCTAAACAATGAATTAAAAAAAGAGTTTAACATGAAATAGGAGAGGGGTAAAATGGGAAAGAGGCCATTCCTATATCTATTCCCTTAGGTCGTGTATCTATACACGTTCATTTTCATTTCTTAAAAAAAATTAACTAAGGCCGGCCACCATTAATAAGAGAAAAAGGAAGAAGATGGAGAAAAGCTAGGAAAAAGCTTAAGAAAATCAAATCCATTCACATCTCAATCTCTTTAATCTCTAAAGCTAATGTGAATAATGTTTACATCTCAAGTTTTTATTGTTTCAGTTTTAAGATAAATTCCGAATATTTTGCATTGATTTGCCACGTTTTTAAATGATGGAAGGAATATATATATACTTGTTGATGAATTATGGTTGTTCATATTTAATTTATGATATGTTTTAATATAAAAACCCTATTAAATGACATCCAAATGCCTTGCGAATTTTTATGAAGATCATAAATATTATTTTGAAGATGGGTTTCAATTTTTTGAATTTTTGTGGAATTTATATGAATTTTCTACTAAAGAAAATGTTAATTTGGGTTAATAATTAATTACGGATAAAAAATTAAAGATTTGGGTATGAAATTTTTATATGTTGGAAAACATATTAAAAAAAAAATTTGGAATTTTTATAGAATTTTACTAAGTGTTATAATGAGTATATAAAATTATTTAAGGTATGGGACTTAAATGTTTTATATGTTTATAAAATGAGAAGAGGCTTTTTGCAAATAATTCAAAAAGATTAGTTCTGAAAATTGCAGTACTTTTTATTGGTAAAGAAAGAGGCACCAATCAAAATTTGACATGTAAAGCAGGCTAGGTGAAAAGAACTATTAGCTACAAGCTTTTTACTGTTTCGATGCTTTCAGCACCAGGTTCCGCCTCCTTAGCTTCGCTTCCGACACAGTCGAAACCAATGCACATGGTATCAGGGAACTGGTACATAGTGAATTGGATGTAGGCGGAAGGTATGGAGTCGAAACCAGGGATTTCGAAGAGGTTGAGGCATCACCTTGTTTTTAAATTAAAATGCGTCTACTTGCTTTCGACTAAATGGCTTTAGACTTAAACGTTGTAAAGACCCTTTTTCTATAATTGAAGTATAACTAAAATGGTTTCGAAAGAGAAAGTTTTAAATGGTTTCGAAACAGATGCTTTCGACTTTACTGGATTTCTGATCCTTTTGCTCTCCTTGAAGGCATAATCGAAATGGTTTCGACCGAGACAATTTTCAAAGGTTTTGAAGGGGTGAAATTTTGAATGGTTTCGAAAGGTTTCCATATGTTTTAAATTAAACCCAAGTGCTTTCGAAAGGTTTAGAATTTTAGTGCTTTCGAAAGGGTTTAATGAATGGTTTTAAAGGGGTGGTTCCCCAGGGTTTCGAAAGGGTTGAAAGGAAAGGTTTTTCCTATTTTTCCAAAGGCAATATTTAAAGGTTTTAAAAGTGGATGTCTAATGTTTTGAAGCTTTCGGAGAAAAGAAAGGAAAGGTTTTTCTAATGTTTTCGAAAGGCATGGTTTAATGGTTTAAAGCTTTCAAAGGAAAGGCTTTTAATGGTTTCGAAATCGTTACTTTCAATGGTTTCGAAGGAGTTACCTTTAAGTGTTTCGAAAGGGTTATTTAAAGGTTTTAAACAAAGGTTTCGAATGTATTAAATAGGCAATATAACCTAAGTATTTTCAAGTTAAAAAGGATTTTAACTTGTTTTGGAAGGATAGTAAATCCTCATTAAAATTCATCAACATTATTTTGAGTAAAGTATATATATCATGGCAAAATAGCTTAGAGTAAAGTTAAGAATATTTTCCTTGTATAAGTATGATTTTAAAGGTTAAATCATTTTGAAAAGGTTTTCAAGGAAAAAGATGAAGGGTAGTTAACCCTAAGAAAATGATTCGGACGGATAGTCCATTTTGATTCGGATAGTTAGTCCAGTTTGCGGACAGTTAATCTTGTTTGCGGACAGTCAGCCCAGATTTCAGACGGATAGTCCATTTATTACTCATGGACAGATTGTTCATTAGTTACTTGATTATAGCTTAACAGACCTAGCTATTATTATCATTATTATATTTGTTTGATTGCAGGAAAGGACTTGCAAAATATATGTTTCAAAGAGGATGTTAGTGAGGGGAAACTCGTGCCGCTAAGCGGCGTGGTCTCACTTAATATCAGTAAAACGAGATGTTATGGTATTATTCACATTAGGCTTTATGTCTGACTCGTAGTTTTTGTTTTTCGCCTTAAACTCTCGGGTGCTCAAAATTGATTTGAGTAGGCTGAGGGTTAAGGTTTTCAGGTTTAGAAATATTGGTGAATAAAGCTTCCAGAGACGAGCAGGTGGCTGATGGATAGCTAAATAGGATTACTGATTATTTTGTTTGTTTCCACTATGTATTAAGTTAGATATAACTATATTGCTTTGATCAACCAAGGGAGCATCGTCATATGTCGCTCTTGGCGTATTTTTGTAATGATTATAATTAATCTTTACCTGAGAAACGATATGAGATTATGTAACTTGGATATGAATTTGTTTTGAAATGTAATCAATAAAAAAAATTTGGAAATCTGTGACTTTGTTCATATTCAAGTGCTTCTGATATTTTGGATACCATTAGCATTACCGTATTTTATCACCGGAAGTTAATACTATGGATGACTACAGCATCTGTAGCGCTTAGCTTTTGGCCTCTAGATACGGGATGTTACAACTTGGTATCAGAGCATGGTTTATGAGAAACTTTAAACTAAAAATGATTTTTAAAATATAATCTTAAGGAATTAGAGTAAGATTGGGGTATGGGATAACGCTATAGTAACGTACATGTATTTGTTATCTATAAGTATAAGCTTTATCTCTAGTCTCCTATCATTATTATGTTATTTTTCTGTATCTCATGAGGTTTGAATACAAATATGAATGGTAGAAGAGGAAGAGTTAACCCAGGAGGGGAGGGTACCGATGGGAATGCCAGACCTAGTACAAGGAGAACCCAAGGTCGGGCACAAGCAGAGAATGTAGGTGCTGAAGTCTCGCAGGTTGGAATGTAAACTATGTATCAGTTTTTCATGAATATGATGCAAGCGAGAGTTGCTGTTGGAGTGTTCGGAGGAGAGGCTATAGGAGTTCCGAAAGTTTCGGTAGTTAACCATTATGTTAAGTTGAGCGGAGATTACGCTAAACTTGGAGGGAAGCCTTTTCTGGGAACAGAGGATGCTATAGAGATGGAAAAATCGGTTGCTGCACTGTGAGAGAATCTTTGCAGACTTGGGGCTCAAAGATGAGTAGAAGAGGAGGTTGGCATCCAGACAGCTTCAGGGAGCCGCTTTGTTTTGGTGGAACAGTGTGATGGCTGCTGTGGTTGAGGAAACCCTGACATGGGCAGATTTTAAGGGGAGGTTCCAGGAGAGGCTCATGTCTGCAATGGCATAGTCAACTCTGATCAGAAGTTTGCTGAATTAGAGAAGGGAGAGATGTCTATCCTGGAATATGTTAGAAAGCTTGAGGAGTTGGCCAGATATGGGTATGCTTCAGTAGATACAGTAATGAGGAGGAATGAGAAGTTTATTAGGGGGTTGATGCCTGAGTTACCAAGGGCTACATTACCTCATATTAGAGATCCTTCTGACTTTGTAGTGGAGATGGCCTTAAGGCATGAGGAGATTCTTGATTCTCTAGAGAAGAGTAAGGCTAAGGAGATCTAGGTTGGGCAGAATCAGAAGAGGAAGTTCTTTCCTAAGAAAGGTGCTCAGAAGGGTGGAACGGCTAAGAAAGGGAAATATGAGATTGATTGCTTCAAGTGCGACAAGAAGGGGCACTTTGCTAATGAGTGTCGTGCTAGAAAGGCAAAGGAGGTGGTAGGGAAGAAGAATGTCAGGTGCTTCAATTGTGACCATATTGGCCATTATATGAACTAGTGCAAGGAGCCCGCTAAGAATGGAAAGGGCAACTTGTATGCATTGGAGCATGCTACTTCTAAGCCAACAGCCCAGGAGAAAGGAAAGGTAGTTTTGGGAGGTACGCTTCAGATACGTGGTATGTCTGTTAGCATTCTATTTGATACTGATGCATCACATTTTTTATATCTAGATGTTTGATGGATAAGCTTAACCTAGAACCCACATATTTAGTTACTTCCTTATGGGTTGCGAATCCAATAGGAGGGTATGCAACTCAAGGGTTGAGATGTGACCAGTTAGAGTTTGACATGTTAGGTCATACTTTTGTTTGCAGTTTGCATGTGTTTGATTTTGTAGGGTTCGGGATTATTCTTGGGATGGATTGGTTGAGTGAGTATGATACTAGGATATTTTTCCAGGATAGGAAAATATTGCTTAGACACCCTTATTGTAGCGATCAGATTGTTTATACCGTAGAAGGTTCTAGCGGTGAATTAAATGCTTTGTTGGGTGTTGTAGAATTGGATGATGAGTTGAATCGATTTTTCGTGGTTAGAGAATTCATAGATTTTTTTGAGCCTGTAGTTGGATTGCCACCGAAACGAGCGATTGAGTTTCATATAGATTTTGTTCCGAGAGCAGAACCAGTGAGTAGGCTGTCGAGTAGGATGACCCCTACAGAGATGGGGGAGTTGAAGGTGCAATTGGTGGATTTGAAAGGCAAGAGCTTTATCAGGCCAAGTAGTTCGCCTTGGGGAGAAGCCGTAGTGTTTGCTAAGAAGCCGGACGGATTGTTAAGGCTGTGTATCGATTATCGTAAGTTGAATGAGAGGACGATAAAGATTCGATATCCATTGCTGAGGATTGATGATTTGTTCGACCAGTTGAGTGGAGCCAAGGTATTCTCGCGGTTGGATTTGGCGACATGTTTCCATCAGCTCAGAGTAGCAGAGGATAGTATACCTTTGACGGCGTTTAGGACCAGATATGGGTCATACGAATGGTTAGTTATGCCGTTCGGACTGACTAATGCGCCAGCTTTCTTTGTAGATTCGATGAACCGAGTTTTCCAAGAGCACTTGGATAGGTTCGTATTGGTTTTCATAGATGGTATCTTGATATACTCTAAGGATGAAAGAGAGCATGAAGTTCATCTTAGAGTTGTACTTGAGAAGCTGAGGCGGCATCAGCTGAAGGCGAAGATTTCGAAGTGTCATTTCTGGAAGAAAGAAGTGAAGTTTCTTGATCATGTAGTCTAAGAGGAAGGGCTGTCAGTAGATCTGACTAAGATTGAAGCGATGAATAGTTGAAAGAGACCCGAGATAGTGACGGAGATAAAGAGTTTCCTTGGGTTGGCTGGTTATTATCGGAGGTTCATTAAGGATTTTTCATGGATAGCGGCACTGATGACCAAGCTAACGAGGAATGATGTAAAGTTCGTGTGGAACGATAAGTGTGAGGAAGCATTCAAGAGTTTGAAACACTTATTGACCAATGCACCTATGTTAGTTGTTCCGGGAGGGAATCGGGATTTGGTGGTTTATACAGATGCATGTGCAACATGATTGGGAGCTGTGTTGATGCAGAGAGGTAAAGTGATTGCCTATGCTTCTAGAAAGCTTAGACCGCATGAGGTCAGGTATCCGACACATGATTTGGAATTGGCTGCAGTGATTTTTGCATTGAAGGTGTGGAGACATTACCTTTTGGGAGAGAGGTTTGAGTTATATACTGTTCATAAGTTGCTGAAGTATTTGTTCTCTCAGAAGGAGTTGAACATGAGACATGAGAGGTGGTTAGAGTTTATCGTTGCTTATGATTTTGGGATTGAATACACACCGAGGAAAGGCAACAAGGTTGCGGATGCACTTAGCAGGAAACATCAGAATGCAGTGTTGGCGATGATTTTTGAGTGGAAAGATTTGGAAGCATTAGCTGATTGTAGAGTGCACTGGAGATCTAAGGCTGGGTCTAGCGGAGAAACCGTAGTGTTATCTTGTTTGGAAGTTCGACCAGTGATGATTGAAAAGATTACTTCGAAACAGGAAGAAGATCTAGTATTAGCTGAACGGATCAGGTAGTTAAGAGATGGAACTGAGAGCGATGACTTGAAGGATTTCAGTCTTGACCAAAATGGGAGGTTGAGAAAGAAAGGAGATTATGTGTTCCGAGTGTAGGAAACATAAGGAAAGAAGTCTTGGAGGAATGCCATCGTTTGAAGTTCTCTATTCATCCAGGAGGTACTAAGATGTATCAGGATATGAAGAGAAGTTTCTCCTGGGAAGGTATGAAGCAGGATATTGGTTTGTGTGTAAAGCAGTGCTTGATTTGCCAGTAGGCAAAGGCCAAACACCAGAAGCCAAGTGGGTTGCTTCAGCCATTAGACATTCCGGTATGGAAATGGGATTCTGTTTCTTTGGATTTTATTAACGGGTTGCCAAGGTCGAACAGGGGAAATGATAGTATATGGGTCATAGTGGACAGATTGACCAAGAATGCCCATTTCATTCCAGTTAAGTCAACCAGAACGACACCTGTATTAGCAAAGTTGTTTATGAAGAATGTGGTCAGCCTGCATGGAATTCCTAGTAGTATAGTCAGTGACAGAGATACCTTATTCACTAGCGAGTTCTGGAAGAGTCTACTGAATGTTTTGAAAACCAAGCTCAAGATGAGTACCACTTACCATCCGCAGATAGATGGGCAAAGAGAGAGAGTTGAAAAAATCATGGAAGATTTGTTAAGAGCTTATGTATTAGATTTCGGGGGATCATGGGAAGACCATCTACATCTAATCGAGTTTTTGTATAGCAATAGTTATCATACTAGTATTGGGATGGCACCGTTTGAAGCTTTGTATGGAAGGCCATGCAAATCTCTCGTATGTTGGTTAGAGACCGGGGATAGGTTGGTTCCTTGTCCAGATTTTGTCACAGAAGCTGCAGAAAAGATTGAGATCACTCGAGCTAGAATGAAGGAGGTTCAATCCAGGCAGAAGAGTTATGCAGATAAGAGACGGAAAGATTTAGAGTTCTCAGTTGGAGATCAGGTTTTTGTCAAAGTATCGCTGATGAAGGGTGTGATTAGATTTGGGAAATCAGGAAAGTTATCACCGAGATTCGTTGGACCTTTTCCTATTATTGAGAGGATCGGGAAACTCACATATAAAGTTGAGTTACCGAGCAGTTTAGCTGGAGTCCACGATGTTTTTCATCTCAGAAAGTGTGTTAGAGACCTGGAGACTACTATTGCACCGACTGTGCTAGAGGACTTAGTAGTAGAACCGGATTTGACTATAGTGAGGAAGCCTATTCGTATTTTTGGGAGAGAGGAGAAGAGACTTAGAACCAAGATGGTCAGATTAGTCAAAGTCCAGTGGTGCGATGATGACAGGGACTGTACTTGGAAGATTGAGAGCAGGATTAGAGATACTTATCCTGACTTATTTGATGGTATGTTTTACCTTCTTGATTGATTGTTGTGTACCTTATTGTAATTTCGAGTACAAAATTCTTTAAGGAGGGGAGTTTGTAACACCTCATATTTTTGGTAACATTATTTAGGTTATTCAATTAGTTAAATTAAATAAATAATGTGTTGATTATGGGATTGAGATTTGATTTAATTAAGGGGTAGCCGTGCCATCTAAACAATGAATTAAAAGCAGAGTTTAACATGAAATAGGGGAGGGGTAAAATGGGAAAGAGGCCATTCCTATATCTATTCCCTTAGGCCGTATATCTCTACACGTTCATTTTCATTTCTAAAAATAATAATTAATTAAGGTCGGCCGCCATTAACAAGAGAAAGAGGAAGAAGATAGAGAAAGCTAGGAAAAAGCTTAAGCAAATCAAATCCATTCACATCTCAATCTCTTTAATCTCTAAAGCTAAGGTGAATAATGTTTACATCTCAAATTTTTTTTTCGGTTTAAAGATAAATTACGAATATTTTGCATTGATTTGCCATATTTTTGAATGATGGAATGATTATATATACTTGTTGATGAATTATGGTTGTTCATATTGAATTTATCATATGTTTTAAGATAAAAACCCTATTAAATGACATCCAAATGCCTTGCGAATTTTTATGAAGATCATAAATATTATTTTGGAGATGGGTTTCAATTTTCTAAATTTTTGTGGAATTTATATGAATTTGCTAGTAAAGAAAATGTTAATTTGGGTTAACAATTATTTACGGTTAAATAATAAAAGATTTGGGTTTGAAATTTTTATATGTTGGAAAACATATTTAAAGAGATTTTCTGGAATTTTTGTAGAATTTTCATAAGTGTTTTAATGGGTATATAAAATTATTTAAGGTATGAGACTTAAATGTTTTATAAATTTATAAAAGGAGAAGGGGCTTTTTGCAAATAATTCAAAAAGATTAGTTCTAAAAATTGCAGTACTTTTTATTGGTAAAGAAAGAGGCAACCAATCAAAATTTGACACGTAAAGCAGGTTAGCTGAAAAGAACTATTAGCTACATGCTTTTTACTGTTTCGATGCTTTCGGCACCAGGTTCCGCCTCCTTAGCTTCGCTTCCGACACAGTCGAGACCAATGCACATGGTATCAGGGAACTGGTACATAGTGAATTGGATGTAGGCGGAAGGTATGGAATCGAAACCAAGGATTTCGAAGGGGTTGAGGCATCACCTTGTTTGGATGTAGGCGGAAGGTATGGAATCGAAACCAAGGATTTCGAAGGGGTTGAGGCATCACCTTGTTTTTAAATTAAAATGTGCCTGCTTGCTTTCGACTAAATGGCTTTAGACTTAAACATTTTAAAGACCCTTTTTCTATAATTGAAGTATAACCAAAATGGTTTCGAAAGAGAAAGTTTTAAATGGTTTCGAAACAGATGCTTTTGACTTTAGTGGATTTCTGATCCTTTTGCTCTACTTGAAGGCATAATCCAAATGGTTTCGACCGAGACGATTTTCAAAAGTTTCGAAGGGGTGAAATTTTGAATAGTTTCGAAAGGTTTCCACATGTTTTAAATTAAACCCAAGTGCTTTCGAAAGGTTTAGAATTTTAATTTTTCGAAAGGGTTTAATGATTGGTTTCGAAGGGGTGGTTCCCCAGGGTTTCGAAAGGGTTGAAAGGAAAGGTTTTTCCTATGTTTTCGAATGGCAATATTTAAAGGTTTTAAAGGAGGATGTCTAATGTTTTGAAGCTTTCGGAGAAAAGATAGGAAAGGTTTTTCCAATGTTTTCGAAAGGCATGGTTTAATGGTTTAAAGCTTTCAAAGGAAAGGCTTTTAATGGTTTCGAAATCATCACTTTCAATGGTTTCGAAGGAGTTACCTTCAAGGGTTTCGAAAGGGTTGTTTAAAGGTTTTAAACAAAGGTTTCGAATGTATTAAATAGGCAATATAACCTAAGTATTTTCAAGTTAAAAAGGGTTTTAACTTGTTTTGGAAGGATAGCTAATCCTCATTAAAATTCATCAACATTATTTTGAGTAAAGTATATATATCATGGCAAAATAGCTTAGAGTAAAGCTAAGAATATTTTCCTTGTATAAGTATGATTTAAAAGATTAAATCATTTTGAAAGGGTTTTCAAGGAAAAAGATGAAGAGTAGTTAACCCTAAGAAAATGATTCGGACAGATTGTCCATTTTGATTCGGACAGTTTGTCCAGTTTGGGGACTGTTAGTCCAGTTTGCGGACAGGTAGTCCAGTTTGCGGGTAGTCAGCCCAGATTTTGGACAGATAGTCCATTTATTACTCATGGATAGATTGTCTATTAGTTACTTCATTATAGCTTAATGGACTTAGCTATTATTATCATTATTATATCTTTTTGATTAACCAGTTTGGTTGCAGGAAATGATTTGCAAAATATCTGTTTTAAAGACGATGTTAGTAAGGGGAAACTCATTCCACTAAGCGGCGTGGTCTCACTTAATATCAATAAACCGAGATGTAACAGTATTATTCACACCAGGCTTTATGTCTGGCTCATAGTTTTTATTTTTCCCCTTAAACTTTCGGGTGCTCAAAATTGATTTGAGTACGCTGAGGGTTAAGGTTTTCAGGTTTAGAAATTTTAGCAAATAAAGCTTCCGGAGACGAGCATGTGGCTTTCTGATAGCTAAATAGGAATTACTGGTTATTTTGTTTATTTCCACTGTGTATTAAGTCAGATATGACTATATTGCTTTGATCAACCAAGGGGCGTCGTCATATGTCGCTCTTGGCGTATTTTTGTAATGATTGTAATTAATCTTTACTTGGGAAACGATATGGGATTATGTAACTTGGATATGAATTTGTTTTGAAATGTAATCGGTAAAATGTTGTTTTTGGAAATCTGTGACTTTGTTCATATTCAAGTGCTTACGGTATTATGGATACCATTAGCATTACCGTATTTTGTCACCGGAAGTTAATACTATGGATGACTGCAGCACTTGTAGCGCTTAGCTTTTGGCCTCTAGGTATGGGATGTTACACAAAATGTCTCTTGTCGTAGCCTCTTATCATCCTGCACCAACGTCTAGTTGTACCACGTCCCGCCAGAATCATGTGTACAAGAACTCCTATTAGGATCGGGCTCACTCACCTAGTATCTCCGTAAGTGTTTATGCCATTATGATAAAATACCCTTTGAGTGTCGGTGAAATACGTTGTCCTTGCCAACTCGTACTCAACTATTATCCCAATTGTAATAACCTATTGTCCATTAATTGGGGATTTATGACCCTACCCTCTCTTTGTAGGGGATCTATGGCCCTATAATTCTCTTGATAGAAGATTTACGACCCTACCATCTCTATCATATTTACTTAGCTCAGAAATAGGCTCAAACATAGATTTTCCATTTATATAATTTTTTCCAAAATTATACAAAATTTATTAAAACCTGGGCCTCGGGCTAAGGTTCAATTCCTGCATTTTTCATTCGAACAGTTGACATAGACAAACCCCAGGTCGACCGCTACCGGTCGACCCAGAATTCCCAAGTTTGACCATTCACTTATAAATTTTTAGGGTTTGTTCATTCTTAACTATCGATTTATTTTTATTTAATTTTTCGTTAATCATGGCAATTAATGATTCTAGTTGCCCTAGTTTCCAGTTAATTAATTTTCTAGTTACAATGCTTTACGGTTATAAGCTTGACAACAAACAAATGTTTAACTTAACTAACTAAATTTTCAGTTACTATAAATTGATTTCTATGATTTTAGGGATCAAATTAGTGTTTAGACAATTTCAAATTAAGTTAACAAGTTCAATTCTAGGGTTCTAACATATCAAATTAGGGTTCTAACATCCTCGATTAGTTACAATAGTTTAAATTTGCTTACACTAATCAAATTATCAAATTTGTGCCCACCCACCTCTAGCCTAAGCTCTTGCACTTGAGAATTTAGCCTCCAATCAATAGATCCTTCTCGAAGTCGCCTTAGTCCTCCTTTGATTGCTTGTTCTAGCCTCTTAGATTGATTAGGGTTTGACTTTGATTTAAGAAAATGAGGGATTTAAAGAGAAAAATTGACAGAGTTTGGCTGTTGTAGGCTTCCATTGGAGAATTAAGGTTTCATTAGTTATAAATTTATAAAGTTAGAGTTAGGTTTAGAACCATTAGATTAGCTTAGGGAAAATCTGGTCCGCTCATCCAATACTTCAGATTCAAGTAACGAATCCAGGCCATTAATCCACGTCTCTTTCGATCGCTAATCCCTTTGATTTTACTCAGGTCCTGTCGACCGTCCTTAAACCATGATCGACCGCTACCGATTGACCTAGAGCCTACATGCGTAGACTCCAAGTCTTGTAAATTTTAAAATTTTTATTTTTAGTTTCTTAATTCATTCTAACTCCCATAACTTCTCCATACTAACTTAGATTATAAAGTGTTATATATGAAAATCGTCTATAAAATCGCTACGAATACAATGGTGCAATTTCGTAGCCAAATTCGGACGTTTGTGAGAATTTTCTTTTATGTTCTTGTTTTGTTTTAAATCAATTTCCTTATTAAATTTTCCGTCTAAATCTCTGTTAAATTCTTGTTAAATTTTAAATGAACTTTAAATGAATTTCCATGATGTTAACATTCTTCCCCTTAAAAGGATTTCGTCTTCGAAATCTGTAAGGATGGGAAAATGGAACCCATACATACATCAACCAATAACTATAACCATCTATTCAAACAATATCCATGAGCAATCATTGTCCTTAAAAAATATTCTAATGCAATATGTACATATATATGCGACGTGAAATGCACGTGGATCTATACTAATGCAAAAGAGTAAGCGGTCTACTAATCCAGTCAACCTCCTATCATGCATATGCTCATGCCATGCATCTAAATGTATGCAACATCCTAAATAAGTAGTCTTGCAATTCTATATGTACGCATGACCATTTCATCCATATGCAACATCCATATGCATAATATTGTAAATATAAAACAATAATCAAGCATCCATATATATCATATCTAACTAGCTATAAAATAAATAAGCGATAATGTGAATGTATGTGTACCACCTAGAGGATATACTGTCCTAAACGTGTCAAAGCAAATAATCCGGCCAATACATCCAAAGACATCCATAGCATCCATCATCCATAACATGTCCTACTAACATGTTTACAACAATTCCTACCATCCAATGGTCTCTACCTAGTCTAGAACCTAAATACAGAGGCAATCCATACTTTCCTAACTAAAATGGAAACGTGTCAGAAAAGAGTTCGAGATGGGTAGCTCGGACTTTCTCCTCAAGTTCCCATGTACTCTCAACTGGATCGTCTCCCTATTGGACTCTAACCTGTTTTATTACTTTATTATGGAATTGGTTTGTCCCATGCTCAAAATATAGGTAGGTGCATGGTGATGAAAGGGCTCACCTATCCTTCCTAACTTTCCTTAACTAACACGGCTTGACCATGGTAACTACATCCCATAAACACTTCCGCAAGTGTGACGTAAAATAAACATTGTGAACTCCCGCCAACTCTCTAAGAAGCTCCACTCCATAAGCTAACTCCCAAACACTATCCCAAATCGGAAAAGGCCCAACAATCCTCGACACTAACTTTTCTAAACTATCAATCCAATACCGCTCCATAAAATGTTCACATGGACTTTGTCACCACTACGGATCTCAATTCCATCTGTCTCTTGTCAGTATATGCTTTCTTCTTATCTTGTGCAGTCCTTGCCCCTCTATGAATCAAACTCATTTTCCAACTGCATTTCTCATTTTATTTACTGTTGGCATGAATCTTCATTCTAATTGCATGTGCATCGGTAATTCTTTGCAGTGCATGCTACAACTCAAATGATGTCAACTTGCACTACTCTAGATAACTTGAGCATAAGTATGCTCTCGCGAAACTATAGCCTCAATCCATTCTCAGTGCACAACCAAATTGTCTTAAATCATATAGTAGTATATCTAATCACTTCATTCGCTACATACCAGGTGGGACAACCTAAAGGTGAATGGTGTCTCCTCCCATGGTACTTCCTATTTAGCCCTATGCTTTTTCTCCATTTTACCCAAAGGGTATCCAAACTTGTTGACTCCTTAACTGCTGCTAACAATATAATCTCCCTTCCAATTCGATTTCGCTTAGGTCATTTCATTTTACTTTTTGAATCATTCCTCTGCCCTTCAAAAATTAATTGAAGTTATAATCTTGGACTATTTTAGCATTGGCGCCGATCACCTAAGTGATACTTCGTTTGCATGCAATTATTATGCAACCAAAAACTACGTATTCCAAATTAGTCTTCTCCCAATCCGAGGGTTGATGGGAGAGAATTATTTTTATCCCTTACTCCAAGTCTTACCGAAAGTTTCCGAACTTGTTTCCTGTAAATCGCCTCTGCATTCTTAATGCGTGCAAATAACAATATCTTTTTCTTGACGGAGACCCAAATCCTTGAATTAACCTTCCATTGAAGAATCTTGATTACTACTTTTATCAATGATACTTTTGAGGTTTGAGCTTCCAAAACTTTATAACTTCTTAATTCCCTCCTATAACTTCTTATTACTCTGTTATTTCATTTATTTTATGGTTGAGCAACTTAATGTGGAATGGCGCCTTGCCATCTTAATCCAATAAACATGCTGACCATTATTTTGATTTTTACTTAGGGATTTCTTCTTTTTAATGCATTGAAACTACATTTTTCCAATAAGGAAATGTGAATCTGTAACTTTCCATAAATTATCTAAAAGAGGATTTGAGTCATGTTAGGAATTACAAGGAATTATCTTTTCTGTTAATATTGAAATAGACAGTACAAAATACGGTAACTATCCCTATTTTGTACATCTCTTTCTTTTGGGGTATATTCCTTGTTATTTCAAACGATATACTTTTGTACTAAAACTAAATAATTTATAAACATTTACATTGCTACATACTTCATTCCAATGAATTAAAATGCCACATAAATCCCGCTCCATTTTATAACAACTTCCAATTTGGTGTTTACTACTCCAAATCTATTACTCAAAAATTTGCTACGATGACTAACTCAACATTTTTACTTGCTCGGGTAATGTAGGTCTACAAATATATAACTTATCATACTATTTCCTTTATGAAGATTTTCATTAATTTAGAGACTACTTTCCCCTTATTTCCAATATTCCAGTTTATGCTATACTTAACTCTACAATTCCAAGATCTACATTAGGCATACGTGGAACACATCTACAATGATATAATTCCGATAACATGTATAAAATAGATACCTTTTCATTCTTGTCCACCTGGTATGCCCGTAGCCTACAAGGGACAATACAATAACTGGATTGCCCATAGCCTACGCGTATCATGTTCTCATCTATGTGGTATCAACTAATATTTTGTTGCTATAGCACCAAGTCCATACTTATTGTTCCACTTAAGTTTGCCTAATGTAATCAAGGAAATTCCTATTTGTTATTTTACACTTTTAATACAGATTGATGTAGACCCTACTTGTCCCTTTATAACTTCAAACCAAAAAGCATTTCACATTTACAGTATTGTTGGTGTAATAAAGCATCTTAACCTACTATTTCTTACTTGGAAATATGTTCATCTAAATTATACTTTTCAATCTTCCTTACGCAAGGATCCTACAATTTCAACCATACTTAGGTGGAAAGATATATGGTGGTGTTTACTTTTCATTATTACGGAAACTTCGACTTCATAGTTTATCCTTTCAATTCAATTGTTAATTGAAAAGGTTGCTAAATTCCCATATTTCCTTTTTTATCTCCATCCCAACCATTTAAGGCTACAAAATTCCATAGTCAATTTCTTTCCTAGTGGGTTGTTTTAATACTATTTATCTAACTCTAATCTATTTCTTTTCTTTTAAGTTTAATTGGTAGTCAAATATTTTCGCTTTACGTTTTTAAATCAAAACCTTTATTTTTTAAAATCATTTCCATAAAACTAGTATTTAAAACTGTAAAAACTCTTCTTTATTCTTAACAATCGTTTCCTTCTTACTAAGACCATAATATTTTCGTTTATTAAATTATCAAAACCGTTTAAGCTTAATTTAACAAAATGTACATAAAATAACTTTTCGAAAAAAATTTCTTTTATAAATAAGAAATTTTCTCAAAAGCATATTTTAAAGATAATATAGCATTTTAAAATTATTATTATTATTATCATTTAGGGTATAACAGAAATATTTATAAAACATTTTCGAATATTTAACCATTTCTTATTTAGAAAAAGGAGTTCAAAAAAATAGGTCTTATATACCTTTAATTTTTTTCTCAAAATTTCTTTTACTAAAAGCAAAATGCACACTAAGGATAAATACAATAATGTGCCTAAAACAAACAAAAGCTTGAAAACGGTTACTGAAAATAACCTTTTACCAAATTCTTTAATTTTCTTATTAAACAAATCTTATAAAGTTTATCTGACTATTTTATATTAAATCATAAACTAAATATTTTTTCTATTTAAAATATCAGATATATACCGTTTCTAACTTTTTAGAAAACATTTTCATTGGTTTATCATTACTTTAGAGTAGATAATAGAACCTAATTACCTAAGCCCACTTATGCGTAACAATACTTTAAGTGCAATAAAGTTATGTCTTCCTTTCAAAGATGGTTACTCAAGTTTATTTTTCCATTAAAGTGTCCAAGTTTAATATGAATTTATCTAGCCATACCTTTAAGTAAATATGAGTTCTTGCAACTGCTAGCAATATGGTTTCTACTTTAATGGGGAAATTTATCTTAAATTTTTAAAGTCTTCTTTCCTATTCCATATTTTTTCCTTTGCTAGCATCTTACTCTTATTATATGAGTCTCTTCGTACTAATCTTCTTAGTTCACCCTTAGTTCCATAATATGTTTGCTACTGCTAGTTGGTATAGAAAACCACTACTAGCTCTTCTTAATGGAGTAAACCACTATAAACATAAATACTTTATTTTTTCACCTCAGCTATTATAACCATATCTTTTATTATAACCCATAATTATTTGCTTATCTAAGGGATATGCCAATAACTATTTATGTGCCCACATGTATAGGGTGTTGTGTACTAATACACATATTAGAAAATCATAATTGGTTCTCCTAGACAGTTTGGCTCATCTTATCTCCTTGCTTATGGACATCGATGGAACTATATAGGGATATTGATGCTTAAAATCCTAGCTGCCTTCTATGAGCCATTCTTTAGACTTGTACTCATTCTCAATATCTATGCTTGAAATTATTTTCAACTTTCCCACAGATAATATAGGCACGAATAAAAGAAATTTTGGTATATATATATATATAATCTTTGGAAATCTTTTTGAAAACTTATATATATATATATGTCTGTATGTATGTATATTTTCAAAACCCATTTTTGAATATATTTTGGAAACAGTTTGGAAAACCTTTTGATAAACCATTTTATTTTCAAAAACTTTTTCAAGTACGTTCGCTCAATATGTGCCTAATTTCTAGGGAATCATAAACCTAAGCTCTGATACTAACTCTCGACATATCAGTCCTAAGATTTAGGGTGACTTTCAGAATCGTCATGCCGAGAAATACGACATGTTGGGATTTTAAAACATTATAAAGCATAATTAAAAGGGTAGGTTCTAATACATTCTACAATTTGAGATCTCACAGCGAAAGAAATTAAAATATAAATACACAAAATAGACATTTTGGAAAAACAGTCTCCAAAATACTTGCTTTATGTATATACTGTTTTCAAAGTACAATATGAGCTTTACAGATATTTTAGTACAATATGTGACTACAAGGGAACAATGAATAATATGAGAACTCCAATACGAAGCTCCTTTCTCCATGTACTATGCCCAATCAACTGATAACCTGTCATCCTGTGGTGGGGAAAAATGGAAGGAAGGAGGTGGGTCAGACAAAAGTCTGGTGAATGAGTGCAAATTTAATATATGATGATTAAATGCAATTAACTTTAGAACAACTCTAAGGGATGAAGGTTGCGTAAGAAGTGTTCGTATTCCTATGGTCAAACACCTAAGTATTCTTATCTAACATAATGGGTCGAACGTCCATTTCGAGCCTCACACTAATATTTGGCCAATGTCCTTTGAGTTATCTAAAACTACCTATCACTATTACACTCGAGAGGACCCTAAAATGCAAACTCATACTCAAACCAATAATGCGACTCATAGTATGCATTCACTGTCCACCTCTTGATCATAGTGCTAAATGTCTCTTGTCATAACCTCTTATTTTCCTGCATCGGCATCATCACGTACCACGTCGTGCCAGAACCCTGTGTACAAGAACACTCGTTAGGATCAGACTTACTTAATTGGTATATCTGCAAGCACCGCGTGCCACTATGATGGAATACCCTCCGAGTGTCTGCGGAATACATCGTCCTAGCCAACTCTCATTCTTATTTGGATGCTCAACTGTTACCTAAACTACAATAACTTATTGTCCTTTGGTAGGGGATTTACGACCCTACAATTCTCTTGATAAGGGATTTATAGCCCTACCATATCTAGTACTTTTACTTAGCTCAGAAGTAGGCTCAAACAATCAATTTTCCATTTATATGTTTTTTGAAATTATATGAATTTATTGTAAAACTATGTCTCAAGCCAAGGTTTAATTCATGCATTTTTCATTCGAACGGTCGACATAGACAAACCTCAGGTTGACCGCTATCGGTCGACCTAGAATTCCCAAGTCAACCGTTCGTGTATAAATGTTTAAGGTTTGTTAATTTTTAACTATTAATTGATTTTTATTTAATTTTTCGTTAATTATAGCAATTAATGATTCCAGTTAACCCTAATTTCCAGTTAATTAATTTTCCAATTGTAATCAATTCTAGGGTTTGTGATTTAAGGCTATAAGTTGGACATCAACCAAGTGTTTAATTTAACTAGATAAATTTCCAATTACTGTAAGTTGATTTCTAGGGTTTTAGTGATCAAATTAGTGTATAGACAATTTTAAATTTAAGTTAACAAGTTCAATTCTTGGGTTCTAGCATATAAAATTAGGGTTCTACAATCCTAGATCAATTACAATAGTTTAAATTTAATTACAGCAATCAAATTATCAAATTTGTCCCTACTCACCTCTAGCCTAAGCTCTTCCACTTGAGAATTTAGCCCCGAATCGATAGCTCCTTCCCTAAGTCGCCTTAGTCCTCCTTTGATTGCCTGCTCTAGCCTCGTAGAACGATTAGAGTTTGATTTTGATTTTAGAAAATTAGGGTTTTAACGAGAAAAAGTAACAGAGTTTAGTTACTGCAAGCTTCCATTAGAGAACTAGGGTTTTATTAGTTACAAATTATAGAGTTAAAGTTTGGTTTAAGGCCATTAGATTAGATTAGCTTAGGGAAAATCTGGTCCTCTCATCTAATACTTCAAATGCAAGTAACGAATCCATGCCATTAATCCATGTTTCTCTCGATCGCTAGTCCCCCGATTTTATCAATGTCAGGTCGACCGCCTTTAAGCCAAGGTTGATCGCTACGGTCAACCTAGGGCCAACTTTGGTCGACCTAAAGCCTTGTAAATTTTAAAAAATTTATTTTTAATTTCTTAATTCATTCATTCTACCTCACATAACTTCTCCATACAAACTCGGATGACGAAGTGTTATGTATGAAAATCGTCCGGAAAATCGTTACGAACACAATGGTGCAATTTCATAGCCATATTTGGATGTCTGTAAGAATTTCCTTTTATGTCCTTGTTTTGTTTTAATTTAATTTTCTTATTAAACTTTTCATTTAAATCTATATTAAATTCTTGTTAAATTTTACGTAAATTTCTGGGGTCTTACAGTCGTATCGTACTGGTAGCCTAAATGAAGATACTTTAGCAACCAATGATAGAAATAAATCAAAGTTCTAAAGACAAGCGGTGTATGCAATATCATATAGTAGAAAATTACAAGTATGATCTCTCTATGTATCTCCTTCTAATAGGTTGTTTAACTCAAACCAGTCTACTTAGTCCTGAGTGTTGAGCCTGAGCTTTGATACCAAATGTAACAAACCCGTCCCTCAAAATACTTTGAATCAACATTAAATGACAACGTCTGACTCCCGAATGCCATAAAAAATGGTTTGTTGGGGTAAAATTGAAACAAAACACCATACCAAGGCATCAATAGAATCTCATAACAGAATGATAACATATAATATACTGAATATACATGAACATAATAGGATTAACAATATATAAGAGACTGCACTGGCGGAAGTAACTGATAACTGAATATTAATACAGAAAGTCGGAATACATCAACCTCATATAGATGGAATCCTGAATAAAATATCTGGTACTACAAGTTGTTTGCACCAAGAGTTATCACAAACACCCAATAGATTAGACATAGATAAATAAAGTAAAGAACTAAATTTAAAATAAAAGAAATAAGAAAAAAACAAGAACACACATATTTATAGTGGTTCAGTGTTCATTACATATGTCCTCATTGATGAAATCTCTTTATTAATTACTTGCTTTTCTGAGCATAGAGGAGATCGGATTGGATTGATCGTTGATTACCATGGAGTACAAGCAAAATAGCAGTGTCCAAATCCCTAAAATGAACAATTAACTCTGTGTTTATAGAGGTAGATGTCCAAATATCTTTTTTAAATTTCGCCTGCAAGATCTCACGATGTAGACGAGGTCACCAAAATTTTTTAAGGCCCAATCCCCAATAATAAGGGATCAGCACCGGTCAGTTCATACGGCCACTGGCAGCTCACGATCGCTCTGGTGGGTCCACCTTCGTGCTAGTTTCATGTTTCCAAAGTGTTTGCATAATTTTCTTCATGTTTTTGGAGACATTGATCAATTCCTGGTTAGTTGAACCATTGGTTGATGTTGTTCACGACCATCGTGATACGATCTGATCCCTTGCCTAGGGAAAGAGATAGGTACCGATCCCTGCCTAGGGGAGGCGCTAATCTAATACTTAGAATATTTCGGAGAGTCTGTCTCTTTGTCTTGCATGATCGTTGCTTCATACCATTGTATGTGCTTGATCTCTGGACTCCATGATCACCTCTTTGGGCTGCTTGCCTTGTCTATCATTGAGTCTAACCTGTTCAATCAGTTTGGAAATAATCGGGTCAGAAGACCGAGTAACACTTATCCTCCAAAGCACGTCTTGTTTCAAACATGAAGTGCTTTGAATCGAAGCAAGTTAGAGTTGCCGAAAAGTATTCCATTCAATTCCCTGAGCAGTCGTTATCCTTCCATCAAGTTGTCTTTATGAAGAGTCGTATCTCTCTCTTTTTGTTATGACACTCAATAGACATTAGTCAGTATAAATCTGAGATGTAATCCTCGGTCTTGACTATGCTCGGTTCCATTGAGCTTGTCGATCAAGTTAATAGGCCTTGGGTATCGGCATTGTCTTCTTTTCTATGAAATCCAAGTGAGAATTCAATTTCTATCGATTCAAGAAATCGAATGTTCGGTATGCACACATGCATGTTCATATAACTTTGTTAATGGCTCCCAAACATGTTTACACGCTTATCAGTCATTGCCAATTCTTTGTGGTTTAAATGCCATTGCACTGCAAATTTCATTTGTTTTTTATTTATTTTGATTTTAAAAAAGCATGAACAAGGGATCGATACAAATCCCCTAGTTGGGTGATCGGATCTGATCCCTTCACCTGTATCGGCTTAGTTAATTCGTGGCTATATTGAAGCGGGCCAAACTCATATATAAGCTTAACACTTAGCTTTTCTCACTTCACTTGTTTCATTTTGCTATCAGCCGAACTATGAATCCTTTTCATTGCAACCATTAGCGAGTTCAAGCAAGAGAAATCAATTCAAACCCCTCCCCCACACGTCATAGATCCGATCCTTTTTTCTTCCACTGCCTCGGTCGTCGCTCAAGACCTCATCCCCGCATTCAAACGAGTCCTCTCATCCCCAAAATCAAGTCATTTTTCAGGACTTGGCTATTGATTCAATCCATTTTAGCCTCTTTTTAATCACAACCCAGTCGTACATATTTGCATAGGTGATTTTTCAACTTGTAACATGAGATTTAGGATTAGGGTTTTGTGATAAGGTGATGGGCTGTTTGGGATTTCACTGTCGTTCATGATGTTTTGGATTGGTATGAATGTATTGGAGATAAGGTAAAGATGTGGATGAATGTGGAATAACATGGAATAGAGATAAATATGGAGATTAAGTCTAGGCGAAGTCTAGAGGATTAGTGGTAATGCATTGGATTGGTTGTTGGCATGTTGAAGATGGAGTTCGAAATTGAGGGATTGGTTGTTGGTTTTCATGGAGTGATCGGTTCATGCATGTTAGAGTTTGAAATTGGATAAGGCAAGACTGTCTAGGCTAGGGATCGGTCATGATCCCTTGCTCCATGGGGACTTAGCCGTTTTCCAACATATGTGAACTTGAGCACTCAAAGTTGCTTGCACAAATGGACCCGAACTCGAACCTTAAGAGTATGAGCATGGAAATGTACACTTGCATTTAGACTGGAATACACATGCATATGACTTTAAACTTGGACATGAACACTTGAGATTCGAAATATGACTTAAACATGATTTAGAGACTTGCATAAGATCTCAGACTCAAACATTCAGACTTTACCTTCAAACACATATGACTTGAATATGCATAACATATGGATTTGAATACAAATACCGCACTCCAATATGTCGGTAACTGATCTCGGATCTCATATGGAATCCACAACCATCGACGTGAACACCGGTTGGGTCGGTCAGCGATGACGGTCATCCCGGTCAAATCCTGAGTCTCGTCATAGCTGTCGCTTAACCTTGAATTGTTTATTACGGCACTGCACAACACTGCACCATATCGCACTAGTTTACACTTTACATAGGGGTAATAGGTTTCTTCCTCTAACAATGACTATCTACTAAGTTTGATGGATATGGGTTCCAGACACTCGGAGCAGTTAGCTGCTATGACTACTGAACAGACTGCTTCGCACAGCGATTTTGACGTTGAGTCAAACTTCACAACAATATTTGCTCGGCACACTTCGGGCAATCAATTAGAATAGCCCGAAAGTTCTCGGAAATTGCTTGAAATTCATGTGAATCTAGGAGAAGAAGATGTACCAGCTCCCGACACTTTAGAAGATGCTATATTTTTAGAAGATCCGAAAGACTCCATGGCATCGAGAGTCGATGAGGCTTCTCTCCGTAGACTTTACATCAAACATCGGATCCTGTATGAGGATGTACAAGTCCCATATCGTAATTATAGAGTTCACTGACCTCCAGAAGGATATACTTCTTATAATAGGTATATGTGTTGGGTAGGATGCATCCCACCTTTTAATTTATTCATCTAGAAAATTTTAAATCGTTTGAGATTGGCTCCAGATCAGTTGCATCCGAACAGCTATGCATTTCTTCACTGTACGTATATGATATTCCTCGAATTCTTTTATCGTGAACCAACTCTGGAGGACATTTGACTCATCTTCAGTTTCAAGTGACGAATGGGAAGACTCTTGTATATATTTCTAGAGTCAATTGGTAATTATCATGTCGTGACTGGTGCTTGGAATAAACTAAGTGCTTTCAAAAATGAATGCTTTTATGTGCGTTGCCCGCCAGGCTTCGTGGATCAATGGTTGGAAGCACGTGAGTGTCATTTTACTCAATGTGGAGTGCTTTTATTCAAGTTGTACTTTGAACTGAGCGGTTCTTTGAACTTGAAGGTAACTATCCATGTTCAATCGATGATAGATATTCAGAGGCGGTTTCTAAGTTCAGGAGTATACCCTCAGAAGATAGAGATGTTAGATCCCTTATTACTGATAAGCGCCTCTTTGCCTTCAGCTTGCTAGAAGAGGGCCATAGTACAGGGTTACTAGGGAATGATAATAATGAAGTGAAAGGGAGAAGAGGCACTGCTTAGCAGGGAGGTGGCAATGTTAATCCTTTCGTGCCTCCATTTATGGAGGCTCAGGATGTCGTCAAAGAAGGCGAAGTAAGCGGCGATGCTAATGAGCCCAGTCATGACGATGCGGGTTCAAGCCATCAGCCTCTAGTCGGATTCTCTCAAGACACACAGATTTCCACCTCGAAGATGAGAAAAAGAAAGAGGCTCGTTTGCAAGCTATGCAGAGGGCAAGTCGCCAAGCTGCCCAAGGAAACCACTGCTGCCATAGATCAATCTACTTCTTTGCCTCCAGAAAATTTATTATAGGGACTATCGAACATCCCGATCCCAAACGATGTCGAGAGTTATGATTTTGCTAACATGAGCCTTCGGTGTCCAACTCTTCTATCCGAATTGGTGCTGACATTCCTCCAACTACTATAGAAGAGGTTACTCTGGCTAGCAAAGCTCCAGTACCTAGTCCATCGGGGGGACACTAGGACACTCACGATCATGTGCACTACACCACATGACACCTATTCATCTTTAATTCTAGTGGTGCTTATACACCTTTGTTTTATTTGCAGGTTCCATGGGATGCTCTCGCAACTATGATCGCTTGAAAAAATCATCATATTCTTACCCATCTTATTTCAAGTCCAGTCGAGGTCCGGACTCTGGTCGATGGCCAGGCCAAGAAAGTGAAGGCCACGATGGAAGGGAGGACCAGGACAGAAGCCACCGATCCAAGGACTCATCGTTCAGACACAAGTCAAAGTCCTAGTCTTCTCATCACAAGGGTGCCGATCAACACCTTGTTGTATATAGCAGTAGCAAGTCACTGCCCCACGTACCAACTTCAACTACACTACCTGAGCAACATTCGAGTTCTTCTGGCATCCGGTGATCTTTTGAACGCCGGTCTAGTGTAGGAAATCTTGATACATCATCTTATAGGCACGACAAATGGACCATCTAAGCTCCAAATGCTCTTGATGCCACTGTTACAGAAAAGATGGCCGAGCTCAAGGCAATATTTCCTAAGTTATGTTTTGATAAGTTCAAATTTATTCCTGCTTTGCATCCGATTCCACAAGAGGTCAAGGACATGGTGCACTCTTATGTTAATGATGTCTATGTCTAGCATGGAATAACTCTTCAATGGCTAAGAGGATTTCTGAAGTGTCGATTGAAAGGAAGCACGATATCGATCACTTAACTCTTAAAGCGATTCATGACAAAGACATCATCAACCACTTGGATGAAGAAGTCAAGGGGCTGAATACAAAGCTGGCCGATGCTGAGAAAAGAGCCAGTGAATCTTCTGAAGTAGTGGAACATTTGATGAAAGTGCATCAAGTTGAACTGGACACCGCCGTTTGCCATAATGGCACTTTAGCCCTTAAGAAGGATGTTTTGCAGAAGGAAAAGGACGCATTAAAAAAAGATAATGACGCCCTAGCCCTCCATATTCGACGGCTTGAGGATGAGCTTGAGATGAGAAAACAAGAGAAACTTGAGACTCAATTGGTGTCCCAAAGATATTTCAAGGAAATTGTCGAGACTCGCTTGGCCAAGATTGAGGCTGATAAACAACTTGCGCAAATAAAGACTCTCAAAGAGGAAGCTAGGGAGGCTGGTCGAACAGAGATAAAGGAAGACTTTGATCCCCTGTTGATATATTAAAATGCAAGTGTCCTCATGAAATTCAACCTTTACTTCCTTGGAGAGGGGTACCCTGAGTCGCTAATCGAAGCCTGGGACTATATTGTTGAGCTGAAAAAGAAATAGGTGGCGCTGAGGTTGATAAAGAGCAGCTTATGCATGAAATCTTGCGCGATAAAGAGCCCGACGGACTTAACTCTGCTCGACTTAGTTTACTCCGTGACCCAACGATCATCGAGAAGGGGAAGGATGGCGATGAATCCTCCAGGTCTTGCTCTCAAGACCCTCTCATAGGTCATGCAACTGATGCCATAGCTTCTCATTCCCTTGAAAATGAGGTAAGCTATGACCTAGGTCATCCTGAAATCCATGTCTTTTGGGCTATCACTAATTCTTGAAGGCGGCACTCCAGCTTCGATTGAAGGCCAATCCGACGAAGGTATATCTCTCACCTTTTCGATGTTTGAGAAGGTTTACATCTTCGGCACGAAAGTCATGGGCTTACCCATTGAACCGTGTGAAATTGCAGGTTTATCTTCATCCATTCATACTCCGGGTCATGATATCATCTTGGGACAATTGGCACTGACCACAGAGTCTACAGTGATCACCACTTCATAGATGGTTTAGCCGTCCAATCCACTGAGATGTAACATCCTATATCTGGAGGCCAAAAGCTAAGCGTTATAGATGCTGTAGTCATCCATAGTATTAACATATGGTGACAAAATACGGTAATGATAATGGTATCCATAATATCAGAAGCATTTGAATATGAACAAAATCACATATTTCCAAAACAACATTTTACTGATTACATTTCCAAAACAAATTCATATCCAAGTTACATAATCCCAGATCATTTCTCGAATAAAGATTAACTTTGATCATTACAAAATACGCCAAGAGCGACATATGACAATGCCCCCTTGGTTGATCAAAGCAATTTATTCATATCTGACTTAATACATAGCGGAAATAAACAAAACAACCTGTAACTCTTAATTAGTTATCCGTCAACCACCTACTTGTCTCCGGAAGCTTTATTCGCCAAAAAGGCTAAAACCTGAAAACCTTAACCCTCAGCCTACTCAAATCAGTTTTGAGCACCCGAGAGTTTAAAGGGAAACAAAAACTTCGAGTCAGACATAAAGCCTGGTATGAATAATTTTGTTACATCTCGGTATATTGATATTAAATGAGACCATGCCGCTTAGTGGAAAGGGTTTCCCCTCACCAATATCCTCTTTAAAACATATATTTTGCAAATCCTTTCCTGCAACCAAACTGGTTAATCAAACTGATTATGTCAAAATAGCAATATCCTTTATGCTAATAAATGGACTATCAGTCCATAAAACAGGTAATAAGTGGACTATCTATCCACAAAATAATAGTAAGGTACGTTATACTAACAAATGAACTATCTGTCCATAAAACTGGGTGACTACCCGCAAACTTGACTAACTGTCCGAATCTTTTTCTTAGGGTTAACTACCATTTAATATTTTTCCTTGAAAATCTTTTCAAAATGGTTTAACCTTTTAAATCATACTTATACAAGGAAAAATTATTCTTAGCTTTACTCTAAGCTATTTTTCCATGTTATATATACTTTACTCAAAATAATGTTGATGGATTTTAATGAGGATTAGCTATCCTTCCAAAACATGGTAAAACCTTTTTTAACTTGAAAATACTTAGGCTATGTTGCCATTTTAATACATTCGAAACCTTTGTTTAAAACCTTTAAACAACCCTTTTGTAACCCTTGAAGGTAACCCCTTCGAAACCATTGAAAGAGATCCTTTCGAAACCATTAAAAGCCTTTCGAAAACATTGGAAAATATTTCCTTTCTTTTCTTTGAAAGTTTCAAAACATTAGACATCCTCCTTTAAAACCTTTAAATATTGCCTTTTGAAAACATAGGAAAAACCTATCCTTTCAACCTTTCGAAACCCTGGGGAACCACCCCTTTCGAAAACATTCATTAAAATCTTTCAAGAAAGTCAAAACTCAATCCATTCAAAAGAACTTTGGGTTCAATTTAAAAAATGTGGAAAACTTTCGAAACCATTCAAAAATTTAACCCTTCGAAACCTTTGAAAAACATCTCGGTCAAAACCATTTGGATTATGCCTTCAGGTAGAGCAAAAGGATCAAAAACCCATTAAAGTCGAAAGCATCTTTTTCAAAACCATTTAAAACTATCTCTTTCGAAACTGTTTGGGTTTTACTTCAATTATAGAAAAAGGGTCTTTAAAACATTTAAGTTGAAAGCATCTATTTCGAACCATTTCCTAAGTAAAGAAGTGATGGTGTCGAAACCATCCCTTCGAAAGCATTGAAGGAGTGGTCATATTTTAGAAAACAAAGTACCCCTTCGAAACCACCTGAGTCGAAAGATAGAAAGGCGACGACAAAATTTTTCGACTTAGTCGAAAATAGTTATTTAAAAACCAGACGCGCAATCCAATCAGAATCTTTTCCTTTAAATCATTTGACCTAGTCGAAAGCTAACTAAGTCAAAATCTACTTATTCGAAAGCAAGTAGACGCATTTTTAATTTAAAAACAAAGTGATGCCTTAACCCCTTCGGAACCCCTAGTTTCGACTACATACCTTTCGCCTTCTATGCAATTTGCTACATACCAATACATTGATACCATGCACATTAGTTTCGATGGTGTTGAAGGTGGAGGGACTTAGTCGAAACCCAACCAAGGGGGAAGCAAGTGTCGAAAGCATCGAAACAGTGAAAAACAAGTAGCAAATAGTTCTTTTCACCTAACTTGCTTTACGTGTCAAATTTTGATTGGTTGCCTCTTTCTTTACCAATAAAAAGTACTGCAATTTTCAGAGCTAATCTTTTGAATTATTTTGCAAAAAGCCCCTTCTCCTTTTATAAATATATAAAACATTTAAGTCTCATACCATAAATAATTTTATATACCCATTAAAACACTTAGGAAAAATCTACAAAAATTCTTGAAAATCTTTTTTAATATGTTTTCCAACATATAAAAATTTCAGACCCAAATCTTTTATTATTTAACCGTAAATAATTATTAACCCAAATTAACATTTCCATTATTAGAAAATTCATATAAATTCCACAATTATTCAGAAAATTTTGAAAATTAAAACGCACTCCTAAAATATCATTTATGATTTTCATAAAAATTCGCAAGGCATTTGGATGTCTTTTAATAGAATTTTCACCTTAAAACATTCAGTATGAACAACCATAATTCATCAACAAGTATATATAATCATTCCATCATTCAAAAACATGGAAAATCAATGCAAAATATTCGAAATTCATCTTAAAACTGAAAATAATAAAAATTTGAGATGTAAACATTATTCACCTTAGCTTTTGAGAATAAAGAGATTGAGATGTGAATGGATTTGATTTGAATTAGCTTCTTCATTAGCTTTTCTCTATCTTCTTCCTTTTTCTTCTGTTAATGGTGGCCAGCCTTAGTTTAAATTTTTTTAAGAAATGAAAATGAACGTGTTGAGATACACGGCCTAAGGGAATAAATATAGGAATGGCCTCTTTCCCATTTTACCTTTCCTCTATTTCAATTTAACCCTTATTTTAATTCATTGTTAAATGGCATGGCTACCCTTTGATTAAATCAAATCTCAATCCCCTAATCAATACATTATTTTATTTTATTTAAATAATTAAATATCCTAATAATGTTACCAAAAATATGCGGTGTTACATGAGACTTCTGACCTAGAATTTGAAGTTATAGGGGCTTTGAATGAAGAAAAGACCGATAATCAATAGGCCCAAGATGAGAGAGATGACGTCGTGGTGTCTCATGCCTCTGAGCATATAGACAAAAATGGCTTAAAAGAGCACATTGAAATGGAAGAGCTGGATAAGCAAGTCAAGAGGGAGCGCGTCGAGGTAGATGTCACTCTATTCCAAACCATACTGCCTGGCGGTATTGTCCCTAAAGAGGTTGACCCTTCCGTATCCCAAAGTGAGACTGCTTTTATTTTGGTCTTTGAAAGCATTTCACCTATGAATGATAAGGGTGGAGGAAGATCGAAGAGGAGAGGTAAGGGTGAGAGATCCAGTGAGTCTACTCCTAAGAAGCCTAAGAGGGACAAGAAATAGCCATCAAACCAATTTGGGTTATGTATAGCTAGGTAGCTAGTTTTTTTGTTGGCCATGATTGTGCGGGTATGGCCCCCGCTTTTGGTTTCTAACACTAGGAATAAACTTGTACTTAGCTTTCCAAGTTTTTGCATGTGAATAAAAACTTCTTTTGTTTCAATTTAACTTTTATGTCAACTTTCTTAATCATTCGAACTATTACATTTTCCACTCAATGTACTTGTAATTTGTCGCTCGTCGTTTAACTTGTAATGTCATTCGGTTGCCATTTCTTCGGGCGTCGATCCGATAAGTTCATCTTAAAGCCTCCTTTCGGTCGTGGCCTTAAGTCATATCAAACACGAGGCACAAGCCACAGTGTTACACTGTCATATTTAATGGTTAAGTGGTTTTATTCCTACCCCTAGTCTCGGGTTGGCAGAGTTAGCTCGTGGATGGTCAGATCCCATCCATTATGAGTTTATACTACTCTTGTCGGGCTCAGGTCAATGAATGGTCGAGTCACGCTCATTCGTTGTTTATACTCTTATCCACACTCTAGGGACCAGAATTATTTGATGGGTGGTTAATCTCACCCTTTAGATGTTTGTACTCAAGCCCACACTCTGGAGACTGGAGTTGTTATGGTAAAGGATCGAACCACATTTTCCTTGGTTAATCCCATTGCCCTTAGTTAGGAGCAAAAGTCATAGAGTGGTCGGTCATATCACTATGCAGTTAATGCCCCGCTACTACCCCACTATAACCCTGCTATATCTCGTAGTGGATTTCTACTGCTATGATTTTTTCATATAGCCCCAAATATAGCCTTTCCACTTTAATCCCCGCTATTTCCGCTATATCCCGTTATTCCCGCTATATTCCGCTGCTTCCGCTGCTTCCGCTATATCTTCTTTAAAAGAAATGAATTGAAAAATGGCATTTATACATTATAAAAATTATGAAATTAATTAATTTAATTGAATTTTTAATATATTTTCAGAAATGAAAATACTCTAATATTCTACTAAATTCAATTACTTTATATAATATTTTTACGTTTATTTATAGTATATTCGCACATGTTTTTATTTATAATTATTTATGTATTAATTATGATTCAATTAAATGTAAATTTTTCATTTAATTAACATTTATATATCTGTAAAAACATTAAATACGAGTTTTATATGCTATTTTAGAGTCATCCGCTATATCCCGCTATATCCTCGCTATATCCCCGCTATGACTTTTTGTACCTCCGCCGCATTGAATCTGCTGGGCGCTTTAACTGCACAGTATCACGTCCACTTTTACTTTACATCCCTTCCATCGAATCGGGGGATGGAGCTAGATAACAGATGGTCGAGTCACATCCATTCTATGTTTTATACTCAGCCCTTCAGATCGTAGGTGAGATTTAACGGATGAACGGTCGAGTCACGTTCATTCTAATCAATTCAATCATGGACCTGAGAACTTGGTTGGCACCAGACTTAGGGTAACTACTGGTCTATATTAGGCATACATAGATGTAAGTCGATTGCATATCACGGCTATTATACTATGCATAAACAATTCACAGATATAGAAGAAAATTCAAGTTCTATTGCCAAATAGAAGAGGAAGTGACAGAGTCTATCCTATTACATGACTTTAAACTAAAATGCAAAAGCAAATTCTAAATGGAACACAAATGAATGAAACAAAATCAAGTGAAGTAGCATCGTAAATGCTCGCTATTCCACTTTCTAGGGAGTGTAATGCCATCGACAGACGTTAGCATGAAAGTTCCACCTCCAAGCTTCTGATTGATGACATACGCTCCTTCTTATCTCGAACCCATATTTGTTGGGTTAGGAAAGATCCATTTTGGAATAAGATCGCAAATTTCGAAGGTCCTAGCTCGGACTTTAACATTATAGTATCGAGCGACTCGGTGTTGGTGTGCAACTGCCTTCAGATTCTTCGCATTTCTTATTGACCATGTCTAGAGATTCCAAAAGGAGATCTCTATTTGTTCTGGTGTTATATTAAGTCACTTGATGAGAAGGGACTTCAAGTTATATGGCAATCACGACTTCAAAGCCGTAGGTAAGGGCGAATGGAGTGTGGTCGGTCGTGGACTTGTGGGTGGTTCTATATGCCATAGTGCTGACAGGAGTACAACCACCTACTTGCCTTTAGCCTTTTCCAAAGGCTTCTTCAAAATGGACTTTATGATTTTAATAACAGCTTCGACCTATCCATTAGCTTGAAGGCGAGCAACCACCATAAATCTTTTCTCAATACGATTTTGATGGCAGAAGTTTTTGAATTCAGCACTGTCGAACTGGATCCTATTGACAGTTATGATTGTTTGGGGAGACTAAAATGACTGATGATGTTTCGAACAACAAAGTTGATTACTTTCTTCATAGTGATTGTGGCCAAAGGTTCGGCTTCGGCCTATTTAGATTAGTAATCAACTGCTACGATGGCATACTTTACGCCACCTTTGGATATATGTAAGGAGCCGACGATGTCAATACCCCAAGTAGCAAACAACCGTAGACTGACCATTTTGGTAATCTCCGTCTGTAGGGTTCACGAAATCTTTGCGAATATCTGGCACTTGTTATATCGTTTAGCATAATCGGCTGTGTCTCGATTGACAGTTGGCCAGCAATAACCATAATGAAGTGTCCACTTCGCCAAGGTTTGCCCTCCGATGTGATCGTCACATTCTCCTTCATGGAATTCTCTTAATACTCACTTGACTTTAATGTTGGTGATACACCAAAGCAGGGAAATGGAAAAACCCTTCCTATATAAGAAACCTTCTTGAAGGATGTATCATGAAGATTTACGAAGGATATATCGTTTCTCATTCCTCCATTTGGGAAGGATTTCCCTCTGTAAATAATCTTTTATTGGAGTCTTCCACTATACCTTCTCGAGCTCCATATCTAAGACCCAATCAATCTCTATCTAGTCAATGCTCAAAGCATTAAGTATTTCGATTGGGACAAGACCAATTTGTTATGCATCCCCAGAACTGGCCAGTTTGGCCAGTGAGTCGGTTTTCTTAATCTGATCTCTAGGGCTATCTGTAATGGTGTGATGCTCAAATCGATCAATAACTCTTAGACCCGGCTTAGGTAAGGAGCAAGTCGCGCTCCCTTGGACTGATATTCTCCTCTAACTTGGCACACGACTAACTAGGAATCACAGAAAATTTGCAAAGCTTGTACCCCCACCTCCTTAGCAAGTTTGAGCCCGACAATCAAGTCCTCATATTCGGGTTCGTTATTTGTCACAAGGAAGTCGAGTTTCAGAGCATAGCAGACTGAGCATTCCTCAGGAGTCACTAGCACGATTCTGGCGCTAGAACATCGATCTTAGATGCTTCATCCGTGTATATCTTCCATTGGATGGTAGATTCACCACTACTCTTAAGAGAGTCATCTTGTGCAATGAATTCAGCTATGAAGTCCACCAACACTTGTCTCTAGATGGCTCTCCGTGGGAGATAAGTGATAACGAATTGGCTCAATTCGATGTTTCATTTCGGTAACCTTCCAGACGTCTCAAGTCATTATAAGATCTGTCATAACTGCTGGTTGGTGAAGACATTGATGGAGTGAGCCTTAAAATAAGGGCGGAGCTTCCTTGACACCATTGGCAGGCAGTATGCGAGCTTCTCCAATTTCAGATAATTTCTTTCAGCACTTGTCAACAGCTTGCTAACATAGTATATTGGCCTTTGGATCCAATTCTCTTCACGTAGAAGCATGACACTTATGGCATGTACCGACACCGCTAAATAGTTGTACAAGTCTTCATGATCCAGTGGCTCGGATAAGATGGAAGGTCTCTCTAAGTGGTGTACCGGAGCTTGAAATGCGTCAACATAATCCTATGTCCATGCATAGTTCCACTTTCCACTTCTGATGAAGTCAAAGAAGGGAATGCACTTATCGGTGGCTCTGGAGATGAGTCAACTCAGGGCGGCGAACTTCCTATTTAGGCTTTGCACCTACTTAATCGTCTTTGGTGCTTGGATATCTCTTATCACCTGAATCTTCTTGGGATTGGCTTTGATTCCACAAGAGTTAACGATGAAACCCAAAAAAATTCCTGAAGCAATACCAAAAGGGCATTTCAAGGGGTTAAGTTTCAATCCATATTTTTGGAGAACACTAAACATCTCCGCCAAATCATCGATGTGGTCATTTGATCATCGTAACTTCATGAGCATATCATCCACATATACTTCCATTGATCATTCAATCTGGTCTTTGAACATCTGGTTGACCGGTCTCTGATAAGTAGCTCCAGCGTTTTTAGTCCAAATGGCATCACAATATAGCATTACAATCCCAGGTCGGTAATGAAGTGGTGTGTTCCTGGTCTGGGACGTGCATCGGGATTTGGTTCTATCCGGAGCACGCGTCCATAAATGAAAGCAGTTCATGTTTGGCAGTCGATTCTGCCAGTTGGTCGATCCTTGGAAGTAGAAAGTTGTCCTTCGGGAATGCTTTCTTCATGTCTGAGCAGTCAACGCACATCCTCCACTTTCAATTAGCTTTTCTCACATGTACATGATTGGACACCCATTTCGGGTAGAGGGCATCGCGGATAAACCCATTGTTTTTGAGTTTATCCACCTCCTCCTTAAGAACAGCTGGTCTCTCCAGATCCATGCTGCGTCATTTTTATTTCACTAGGATATGCCTCGGGTCGATATTCAATGCATGGCTCGTGATGGTTTGCGAGATCCCACACATGTTAGAATGGGTCCAAGTGAACACATCAAGATTTGCCCAGAGAAAGCCAATTAATTATTTCATCATTGTTGCGCTGAGCTGTATTCGATCTTCAGGACCCGTGATGGGTCGTCATGGCTGACTGTGATGTCAATCGTCAGCTCAACGGGTGCAACCTTGGGTTTTGTAGGCCCCTCTTCCTCATCTCTCAGATCTATATCTTTATAGAATTGACTGTGGTGCCTGAGCGAAGGCTCTGACGATGATTGCTAAGCTTCATTAATTTTGATGTGGAGAAACATGTCCACATCCTTTCCTTTTTCCTTTCGTTGAGTATTCATCAACTCAGCAACATAGCAGGCACGGTCAATCGCCTGATCTCCATGAATAATTCCCACGCACTCTCTGTCGGGAATTTGAGTGTTAAACGCCAATGGGCGATAGTTGCCTTAAATTCTACAAGGGTCGGTCGGCCCAAAAAGCAATGTACAAAGAGTTCACATCCATCACAACAAACAGCAGTACTCGCACTCTCCTACGGTTGTCATCTCCTAACTCCATAGGTAGCTCGACGTAGCCTACAGCTTCAGTAGCAATACTGTTAGAGCCATGAATACGGGATTTGAACGGTTTCAAGTCTTTGGTTTCCAATAACAACTGGTCATACACTTTCTTAGAAATGATATTAACAGAACTTCCATAATCAATCAGAATCTTTCTCACTAAGGTAGGGTCGATCATGGATGAGATCACCATTGGGTCTATATTAGGGGCCTCCACCTTGTCTGCATCTCTACTTCGAAACACAATGTCCTCAGTCATAGTCCTCTGCTACTTTGCTGGAGCACCATCCTCCGTGTTCGAGCAATAGTCAATATCAACATGCCTTATAGCATTCACGTAACGCTCCATTTCATTCCTACTTTTGACGGTCGGATATGGTCCTCCAATACTGGTGTTAATGATTAACCATCCTCTCATCCGTCTAGTTTACTCAGCACTAGGCGGAGTTTGTCCTCTATTGGGGTCGAATGCCCCCACCCGCCATCCTACGGGGCTTTAACGAACTGTTACAATTTTCTTTCACGAATCAACTTTTCAATGACATTGCGGAGTGACAACACGCATCCATGGTATGTATAAACTTTCATGGAATCTACAATACTTTTCTGTTTGTTTCAGCTTCTCCGTCGGTTCTTTCGAAGGCAGTTTTCTGTACTGCATAATATTATAATTCAATAGGTAGATGTTCTCTAGTGACATGTTCAGCTATGTATAGGTGTCAAATGACAAGACCCTTGGCTTCCCTTTCGCAGAATCCCATCTTCGATCGCGGTTTCTATCACTGCCTCTCTTTTGCTCTGATTTTTTTGAACATTAACTTCAACTTTTCCGTAACTATCTCCGTACTGTTTTGCCACCACGTTACATTTTACTCACCTTGGCACTCTAGCCTACAACATCTTTCTTTCTGGTCCGCCTTGCCTCCTCCTTCCTTCGGTACCGAGCTGCCTTTGCGTAAAAATGTTTCAACGTAGAAGGAGACTTCGCCGCCAACTAATCACTAAAATCAAAATCAACGTCGACTCCCTTAGTCAGTGCCATCAATATTGCATCATCTTTGGATTACTAATGTAACGACCCTAATTTTGATTAACATTATTTAGGACATTTAATTAGTTAAATTAAATGAAATAATGTAAATGGTTAAGAAAATTGAGATTTGAATAATAGAAAGGTAACCGTGCCAAATTAAACAATGAATAAGAGAGAATTAAATGAAATAGTTAGGGTAATAGATAAGGGAAAAACAGGAATAAAATATATTCTTATACCCTAAACCCTCAAGCCACGTTCATTTTCACATCGACAAACTAAAAAAACTAAATATAAGAGAGGTTGACCACCATTAGGAGTAGGTAAGAGGAAGATAAGCTAAATCATGAGGAAGAAGCTTAATCAATCTAACTCAAGAAGCAAATCTCAAACTCCTTAATCACAAGCTAAAGGTGAATAATAGGTTACATCTCATTTTATTGGTATCGGTTTTAGTTGAGATTCGAATTTATTTTGCAAATTATTTGCCATGTTTTGATTGCTAAATGGATGTGTGTGTGTGTGTGTGTGTATGCGTGTTGATGATTTATGCTATTTCATATAGATTTTATGATAAGGTTTAAGTTGAAAAACCTATTAAATGACATCCAAATGCCTTGCAATTTTGATATAAGGTTTGAAATATTATTTTAGAGATGGGTTTCAAGTTTCATAATTTTCTGAATTTGTGGATTTATTATGAATTTTCTAGTGAAGAAATTGGTTAAATTGGGTTTAAAATTAATTACGGCTATTTTATATTGGTTTTGGGTCAGAAATTTATATATGTTGGAAAACATATTAAAAGTGATTTATGAGAATTTTAGTAGAATTTTTCTAAGTGTTTTAGTAAGTATATAAATTTATTTAAGGTATGGGACTTAAAGGTTTTATATGTTTATAAAAGGAGAAAGGGCAATTTGTAAATGTTTTAAAATTTTAATCTCTGAAATTCAGCAATATTTTTAGAAAATATTTTGGAAAGTATTGGCAACTAATCATATGTTGACAAACAAAGCAAGTTAGTTAGAAAGAAATTACTTTATAAAGTTAAAAATCAGTTTTATAAGGCTTTTACTGTTTCGCCACTTTCAACAGCATCTTTCGACTTCATACTTATGCATCCAACCAGTTCAAAACCAAGACACAGGGTATCAAAGACTTGGTATGTAGTGGATTGGAGATAGGCGAAAGGTATAGAGTTGAAACTAGGCTTTCGAAGGGGTCAAGACCTTGTTTTGCTTTCAAAAGGAAATGCCACTTGCTTTGCTTTCAAAAAGAATGCTTTCGAATGAGATAGCTGTCGACTTAGTCAAGTGTTTTATCAGAAAAGAGCTTTCAAAAGAGGTTGTCGCCTTTGTTTTAAGAAAATGCTTTCGAAGGAGTCGAAACCACTGCTACCGCATTCTACCTTATGAAGCAATGCCTTCGAAAGGGTTCTTTCGCTTTAAACCCTGAGCCGCTTCTCCAATGCTTTTGAAGGGGTGGTTTCGATTACATCCACTTCTTTTACTTTGGAAATTGCTTTTGAAAGAGTTGTTTTTGACTTAGTTCTTTTAGGACCCTTTTGAGATTTTGAAAGATAAACCCAAAGGTTTTGAAAGGAATGGTTTTAAATAGTTTCAAAACTATGTTCCAAGTATTTATACTTGAACCCAATACTTTCGAAAGGTTTGATTTATGTAAATGACTTAATGCTTTCGAAAGGCATATAATAAATGTTTCGAAGGGGTGGTTCCCCAATGTTTTCGAAAGGTTTACCTTAGTGTTTAAATGAAGGGTTTCCAATGGTTTCAAAAGGCACGTTTAAAGTGTTTTGAAAAGAGAATATCTAAGGTTTTATAAAGCTTTCGAAAGGATACTTTCAATATTTTCGAAAGATTTATTGTAAATGGTTTCGAATGGTATGTTTTGGCTTTTCAGCCTAAGGTTATAACGTAAAGTAGTTTTCTTGTATCCAAAGGGGTACTTTCAATGGTTTCGAAAGAGATTCTTTAAAGGTTTTAAACAAAGGTTTCAAATGTTTTCATCAACATGTTTTGTGTAAAGTATACATAACATGGCATAGTGATTTGAGTAAAGCATAGAGTATGTTTTCCTTATTTAAGAATGATTTATAGAGTTAAATCAATATGAAAGAAATGTTTTCAAGGAAAATTTGATGGGGTAGTTGAACCTAAGTAAATGACTCAGATATTAGAATACCAGATGGTACTAGTATGGGGTCGCGCCCTATACTTTAGCGCGTAGCCCCTAACTAATATAAGTCCAAAATTCCAGTGTGTATGGCTTTGTATAGGTTAGACTAAAATGATGTTACACATAGAGAGTAATATACAGAGTAAAGATAGGTTATTGGTGAGCCCGTAAAACCATTAGGATCAGTTGACCTTGGGAGAAGTAAGTTAGATCGTCCATGAGTGTGTCTTGCAGAAATTGGATTATTTGTTTATTTTTTCTGGTGGGCTCGAGTCAGCCAAAGGTTAGTAGTTAGCTAAACAAAACTATAGCGTTCAAACAGATAGTCCATCGATTACCTGATTTTTATGCATACATGATATTGCCATTATAGCTTTAACCAGTTTGGTTCCAGGATTTTGATTTGCAAAAGATATGTTTTAAAAGGGATATTAGTGAGGGGATACCCAATCCGCTTAGCGGCATGGTTTCACTTAATATCAGTAAACCGAGATGTATAGTACTATTCACAACAGGCTTTATGTCTGACTCGAAGTTTATATTTTCCCTTTAAACACTCGGGTGCTGAAAATATGATTTGAGTAGGTTTTACAGGTTTTAGTAGGTGGATAAATAAAGCTTCTGAAGACGTGAAGGAGGCATGGTTATCTATTTATGAGTTGTTATTTTTATTTCAATTTCCGTTGTGATGTATTAAGATAGTTTTTGTCTATTTAATACTCTGATTATCCAAGGGAAATCTTCATATGTCGCTCTTGGCGTATTTTGTAATAATTATATTTGATCAAAACCTGGGATACGTTTTGGGATTATGTAATGGAATATGAAACATATTTTGAAATGTAATCTGTAAAGTATGCCTTTTTTGGAATCTGGGTTTTTGTTTCATATTCATGTGCTTCTGATATTATGGATACTAATAACATTACCATATTTTGTCATCGGAAGTTAATACTATAGATGACTGCAGCATCTGTAGCGCTTAGCTTCGGGCCTCAAGATAGGGGATGTTACTACTAACTTCTGAAATAGCTATATTAAACCTTTCTAGATAACCTTTCAGCTACTCCCCCAGCACCTGGATCAAGTTGGAGAGGGACATAACATCTTTAAGGTGAGCCACGTTCATGTGAAACTGCTTAAAGAACTTGCTTGCTAATTCATTGAACGAAGAAATTGACCACGGATGTAGCTTGGTGAACCACATGGTTGCAACTCCTTTCAGAAAAATTGGAAAACATCTGCACTTGATTGCATCGGTGACTCATGCGGAGTCCATGTGCTACTCGTACTTTATAAGATGCTGCCTGGGTTCGGTGTTTCCCATATAAGCATGCATCATAAGCATATTAAACCTCCGCTGATACTCTGCGAGTAGGATGTTGTCAGCGAATGGTGTATGACTTCTGATAGTCCCTGATCATCGTTAGTTAGGCCTTGACTCTCTTTCACAAGCTCGCTCGCCATAACTGTTAAGTCCGGTGTTTGAAGAGCTGGTGCCAGGTAGTGGTCGTGTTCCACCTCACGTGAACGACCCAATCCATGCCTTCAGGCTGCACCATGTTGCCTTGGCTCAGTGTGTTCTTGATGTTCCTCCAGAGCAGCAGACATATCATCGTCTCTCAGCTGGGGTTCATTCATAGTCGCTTGAGCTCCAGTGCCTTGGTCGATCATGGCGCCTTCGGAGTTGGCTCCTCCAGCAGCATGAAGGTTGCCCCCAAGTTTGAGAGTTCGGCGCCAATCCCTTGGGGGGTTCAGTATCGGTCCGTGTCATCCGGGGGTAATCAGCTGCATAGTTCCCTCTCAAGGTTCCACCTTCATATGCATAGTCGACTGAACCAAGTGTCTTTTCACAATAAAATTTTAAATTCGAATTTTTAAAATATTCAAAAGACTGAAATTCTTTCCTCGATTGACTGAATATTCATAACGGCTATTTTTCTGAACGGTCACCACTTTTTAACGAATAGAAACAACCCTTGATTCAAGAGTTGTTTCCGTATCTTTTGGCCGAAACTTTTCATGAACAATTAGATCTTTTAAACTCTATATATGTAGCCTTAAATTTAGTTGTTTTCAACAACTTAATTCTCTGATTCTATTCTAATATTCTTGCTATTAAATTCTACCATTTTCTTTCATAAACATATTCTAATCACTCGCACATTCAAGCACAATTTAGTTGTGATTAAAATTACTTCCAATCGTCACAAACTACACTATATACCACAAAGGAGAAGATTATAGGAAGGGTGTACTCTAATGACTTATCTGTACTATCTACAGAGCACAATCAGTCAAGAAAACTTTCTGTACTATTGAAGTCCTATTCAATTGCTCAGGCGGTAGAAGTCCTATTCGGTTGTTTAGGCGGTAGAAGTCCTGTTCGGTTGCTTAGGTGGTGTAATACCTGTTCCTCCGGGTTAAGTGAGAGTTGATAATAGAATTCCAAAAGGAGTTTGGGAGTGGACGTTGAACGGGAGTTCGAACCGGTATAAAAATCCCTGGTGTCATTTACTATACTGTTTGCTTTTTATATTCATACTCCACACTAGTAGATAACTTAGATTATATTACGTTTACGATCCATAGCATCACTTTCATTTGGTATCAGTGCAAGGCCATCATATAACCATAACACCGTTATTTGATACATAGTTAATAGGGAAAATAACACTAACACAGGCTTTGTTGAAGGTCAATCCACTGCACGACCACCACTATTTAACGGTTTGAATTACAATTATTGGTCAACTCGAATGAGAATTTTTATGCAAGCAAATGAATATGATACTTGGAATATCACTCAAAGTGAATACACTATACCCACTACACCCTTTGCAGAATGGTCAAATACACAAAAGATAGATGCTACATCGAATGCAAAAGCTATGAATGTGTTATTTTGTGCCTTAGACAAAAATGAATTTAATAGATTTAGCATGTGTACAACTTCTTATCAAATTTGGAGAACTCTTAAAGTCACACATGAAGGAACTAACAAAGTTAAAAAAAGCAAGATCTCTATGCTTAAAAATCAGTTCCAAAATTTTAGAATAAGACCAGATGAAACTATAAATGACATGTATTCTAGATTTCAAGGCATACATCAATCATTATTGGCATTAGGAGAAAGATTTTCAGATTTTGATATTGTTTCTAAATTTCTAAACTCTTTAACGGATGAATGAGAACGAAAAGTCTTAGCTATTGAAGAAGCTAATGACATTTCTACCATCAAACCTGAAGAGTTAAATGGAAATCTTATGTCATATGAAGTGAATTTGCAGGCTAAGCGAGATCAAGCACAAGACAAAAAGAATATTGCATTCAAAGCTGAACAAGAGGATTCAGATTCAGATGAAGATGACATGGCATTGATCGCAAAGAATTTTAAAAAGTTTCTAAAATTCAGAAAGAACAAGAAGTTTGGAAACAATAGGAGAGACAACTTCAGAAAACTGCTAGTCTCAAATCTCGAATGCTACGAATGTCATAAGAAAGGTCACATGAAGAAAGACTGTCAAAAATCTGATGAAGGAATATTCATTGGATATTCGGAATGAAGCAAAGCTTATAGAATTTATAATAAATGAACTAAAGTAGTCGAAGAAACACTTCACGTGTCATTCGATGAAAATTTCAAAGTTAACCATAAAATAAAAGATGAAGAAATTATTTCTAAATCAAATGATTTAGATGATGATATTGAAATAAATACAAACAATAATTTACAAAATGATAATGATATAAGATCTCCACCAAGACTTCTAAGAAATCACCCTACTGAAAATATAATTGGAGAAATTCATACCAACGTAAGAACTCGAAACCAACTAAATCAACTGGGTCACGTAGCTTTTCTTTCAATATCGAACCCAAAAATGCTAAAGAAGCTTCAACTGATGATTACCGGATTATAGCTATGCAAGAAGAATTAAATCAGTTTGAACGTAATGACGTTTGGGACTTAGTTCCTAGGCAAAGTAATCAAGCGGTTATCGGAACAAAATGAGTTTATAAAAATAAAGCTGATGAGCAAGGAAATATTATTAGAAATAAAGCTAGGTTAGTCGCTCAAGGTTATAATCAAGAAGAAGGAATAGACTATGATGAAACATTTGCACCCGTAGCTCGTCTAGAAGCTATACGTATTTTATTAGCATATGCATGTTTTAATAATTTTAAACTTTATCAAATGGATGTAAAAAGTGTTTCTTAAATGGTTTTATAAAAGAAAATGTATATGTAGAACAACCTCCTTTGTTCACACATGAAAAATATCCAGATCATGTTTATAAATTAAAAAAAGGCTTTATACGGTTTAAAACAGGCACTACATGCTTGGTATGACCGTCTTAAAAGTTGTTTAATTAATTCCGGTTTTAAAATTGGCAAAGTAGATCAAACTTTATTTATAAAACAAGATAAAAATGATATTTTAATAATTCATATTTATGTAGATGACATTATTTTTGGTTTCACAAACGAAAAATTATGTCAAGAATTTTTAGAAATTATGACAAGAGGATTTGAAATGTCTCACATGGGAGAACTTTCATATTTTCTTGGTTTACAAATTAAACAATTAAAAAATGAAATTTTTATTAATCAAGAAAAATATTGTAATAATCTCATAAAATGATTTAGTATGGAAAATACTTCTGCTAAACCTACTCCTATGAGTACTACATTACATCTCAATAGAGATGAAAATGGCAAAAGTGTTGACTAAAAACTATATTGTGGTATGATTGGTTCATTACTATATTTAACTGCTAGTAGACCATACATAATGATGAGTGTCTGCTTGTGTGCACGATTTCAAGAAAATCCCAAAGAATCACATTTGCAGACAGTGAAGCGAATTTTGAGATACTTAAGCAACACTAAAGGCACGATCTCTTTTATCCAAAAGAATGTCCTTTTGAGTTAGTATCATATAGTGATGCTGATTTTGGAGGATGTCGAACGGATCGAAAGAGTACTAGTGGTACTTGTCACTTTATTGGACGATCTTTAGTATCTTGGTTTAGTAAGAAACAAAATTGCATTTCACTTTCGACGTGTGAGGAAGAATATCTCTCTACTGCTTTGGCATGTGCTCAAGTAATCTACATGCAACAAACAGTTCAAGATTTTAGAATAAATCTCTGTAATTCAACAATTTACTGTGATAATACAAGTGCAATAAATTTATCAAAAAATCCAATAAATCATTCTAGAACTAAATACATAGATATAAGACATCATTTTCTCGGAGATAATATAGAAAAAGGCAGTATTTCATTAGAATTTGTATCTTCAGACAATCAGATAGCTGACATATTTCCAAAACCTTTAAATGAAAATATATTTATAGAATTATGTCGAGAATTAGGTATTATATCTTTACATGATTTATATTCTCAAATAATTTTTTTTAACAAAATAATTTTTTTGCCAAAAATATGTTGCTGCTGGCACTCGAACTCAGGTTGCTGGTAAGGTAGCTGTATGTTTTTCCATTCTGTTATAGTATTTCTTGTTATACCAACTACTATCTTCCTCAAATCACCTGTACGGTTCTTATTCCTCAACATTTTCTACCTCATATTATTTCTTGGCCATAAACGTTCAATTACTTTTCTCCTCCAGTTTCTTCCACCTGAAATAGTGCATGCTCCTATATACATATATATGAAGGCTCGTATTTCAATCATTTTCAACACCAATCCTCCCAATACATTTTATTAGCTCAATTATTTTAAAATTATTGTTTACAAACTCCAACATGTCTTCACAACAAGACTCAAATCTATCTTCAATCGTTTTCATCACACCCTCATCTGAATCGTCAAAGAAATCCAATAAAAACACTCTTGCATATACTCCAGTTAAGATTACACCATCCCTTACACATCATACTGGGTATACTCCTCATGGAAAATGAACTAAACGTATTTTATGCTTTGGTTCTCCATCAACGAAGGAAAAAATTGACAATATTCATCACTACCAGAGAGAGACTCTGGAACTGCAATGCAAACTATACTATGAATAGAAAGTGAACACTAAACATTTAAGCTTTCTGGAACAAGTCACGTTAAAGTTTTGCGGGTCTTCATCGAAACAGTGTGTACATCAACCATGGCCACAACGTTCTCAAGCTCCACCGAATTCTTGGGAATGAAGCCCATAACATCCTCAGGTGTCGCCGAACTCCTGGGAACATAGTAATGTTTGGTCTCCAATCCAACCATTACAAGAAATAACGAAGGTTCAACTTCACTCTGACGATTCACACTCTTCTAGAAACTAGGAATTTATGTGTATATTGTTTTTGAAATGAATGTTGTATTTTTATATATTTTAAAATAAAGTTTTTTTATATATAACAATTGTAAATTACCAAGTTCTAATGTTATTTTTTGTTTTTAAAAGAAAATCTTCAAGTACATAGGTCAGATAGTCAAAACAGCACAGATTCAGTCGACTTAAAAGACTAATCCAGTCGACTGAAACTGTTATCCACATTTTTTTATATAAAGCAATTCAGTTGACTGCCATAGAAATTTCAATCAACTAAAATGTTGATTTTCTAGGCTATTTATTGCTGGAAGAATTTTCCTGCACAATAGTCGACAAAATTTTATTTTAAGTTGACTAAACATTCATGACTACTTGAAAATTTCCAGAATTCAGTTGACTGGTTCTACATATTCAGTCGACTGAATATAGCAATTTCCAGGCAAAAAATTTTGGGTTGAAAACCTGTGTATTTCGGTCGACTGCCCTACATTTTTCAGTCGACTGGATGATTATTTTCTGGTTTTTTACATAAATTTGCACAATTCCCAATCCACCTTTTCAACCACCCTATATATTCATCTCCTTCATTCCAAAACCCTACCTCATTTCTACAACCAAACCAGAGCCCCCATTATCTTCAATCCAATTTTCTCCTACCTCAAATCAACTCAAATCAAATGGCACCTAAAACAAAATGAGCTCGACAATCATCGGTCGGACCATCCGAGAGCCAAATTAGGTCATGGCTTCACGATGAAACCGCCGTCACCCTTTTTAATGCTATGAGAAGCTTCCAAATCTTCGATGGCTCTTCCGTCAATTATCCGGACTTCAATGCTTACACCATTCGAGAAACGGCGGAAGCAAGCGGTATTGAAAGCTTGATTAGTTTTACGGCCAACAACGTCAAAATCTACCCCCACCTCATTAAACTCTTCTTTGCCAATATGAACTTGGATCACCAAGATCCAAGAAACAAAGACGATTGCATTTGGACACTAGTTTGCGGCATCCAAATCTACCTTCCTCTCCAACGTATTGGTCACATTCTCCATTGTCCTTTCGAAGGAGTCGACATCAACGACGTTGAAGTCGACATGGACAACCGCGATGAGGTGTCTCTTCAATTCCTCTCCGATGATATGACCTTTCTCAAATCCGTCGCCTTATGACCAAAGGCACGGATCCTTCATCGTGCTCTCATCCACTCCATTCAACCTCATACCGGAAGCTACGAGAAAGTCTACAAACGCAACTTCCAAGCCCTCTATGCCATCTACTCCTCTCATCACGTCAACTGGGCCAAAGTAATTCTTGATGGGTTTCTCATGGTCAACCACAAGAGGAGCTACAAAACCATCTTCTATAGAGCCTACATTATGCGGATTCTCACGAACTTCGGTGTCACCATCCCCGATGCCGATTTCATTACCGTCAGTGAGCTAAACACTAAGATGTTAAGTCTTATGGGCTTGCCAAAACGCCCACCGTCTCAACAAACCATTAGCTTCCAACAATGGGTGGCTAATCGCGCATAAGGGATTCCGCAACCCCATGAGGCACATATCGGCTCCTCCTCCTCTCAACCTTCCTGGCAAATCGAGGAAGAAGAAGACGATGAGATTCAAGGGCCTCACGGTGACTTTCCTACAAGGCAAGGTCTAGTCACTCTCTCTATGAATCAAATTAAGCTAAATCGGCGATTGGTCAACATCGAGAAAACCGTCGTCGAGGCCAATAAGAAGCTCAACTCCATCAAGGGCTTCTTAAATAAAATTTAGGAGAAATTTCTTGCACCGGCTCTACTTCCACTAGCATTGCCGAAAATCCCCCGCTCCTTTCTCTAGGACAACATCCGAGGAGGAAGAAGAAGAAGAGGAAGAATCCAATAGCGAGGAAGTTTAGTCCATTTTTATTGTATCTTATGCTTATGTATTTTTCTTGTTTTTTGTTCTTCGTTATGTTGTATCCATGAACAATTACTGTTGTTTATCTTGTTTGTTAAATCAATGTTGTGTTCTTGATGTTTGTTATTTAAAATGTTGTTAATAAATTTCATTTATTGTTGGTTTAATGCAAGTTTATCTATGTTATATATTTCACTTGTTAATAACAAGTTTGCTTATTCATATTACTATCATTGTTTAACTTATTACTCAATTCTTATTCCTTTTTGTTGATGACAAAGGGGGAGAAGTGTAAGAAGTTCAGGTAGAGCATTCATTCAGAGGGAGTTTTAATTTCCTTTTATAAAAAAATTATAATTGTCATCATCAAAAAGGGGGAGAATGTTACAACCTTGTATTTTGATGTTTTGATCATGACAACTATATAAGTATATATTATATGAACTAACCAAATTTGCAGCAGAAGATACTATTCTACTCGATGATAGATTAAAGACCAAGATTTCAAGGAGAATGTTTCAAATTTTATAATTGGTTTGTCTATAGTCTTGTTAGTAGTTAATCAAATGTTAAAATCTCTCCTAGGTGGTATATGCATACACACATAGTTTAAATTATATTTAAAATCATATACACATATTAGAAATTGTTTATTTTAAGTTAATAAACAAAAAAATTTCAAAAAGAAGTGAAATTGGCAGAAAACACTTAAATCAGTCGACTGAATAGGTATACCTAGTCGACTGAAACATGCATAGGTGCACAAGTACATTTGAATGTTCAGTCGACTGAACTACCCCATTCAGTCGACTAAACTAAGTGTTTTTTCACAATAAAATTTTAAATTTGAATTTCAAAACATTCAGAAGACTGAAATTCTTTCCTCACTTGACTGAATATTCATAACGGCTATTTTTCCGAACGGTCACCACTTTTTAAGGAACAGAAACAACCCTTGATTCAAGAGTTGTTTCCGTATCTTTTGGCTGAAACTTTTCACGAATAATTACGTCTTTTAAACTCTATATATATAGCCTTGAATTCAGTTGTTTTCAATAACTTAATTCTCTGATTCTATTCTAATATTCTTGCTATCTAAATTCAGCCATTTGCTTTCATAAACATATTATAATCACTCGCATATTCAAGCACAATTTATTTGTGATTAAAATTACTTCTAATTTTCACAAACTACACTATATACCACAAAGGAGAAGATTATAGGAAGGGTGTACTCTAAAGACTTATCCCTGCTATCTACAGAGCACAATCAATCAAGAAAACTTTCTGTATTATTGAAGTCCTGTTCAGTTGCTCAGGAGGTAGAAGTCCTATTCGGTTTTCTAGGCGGTAGAAGTCCTGTTTGGTTGCTCAGGCGGTGTAATACCTGTTCCTTCGGGTTAAGTGAGGGTTGATAGTAGAATTCCAAAAGGAGTCTGGGACTGGACGTAGAACGGGAGTTCGAACCAGTATAAAAACCCTTGTGTCATTTACTTTACTGTTTACTTTTTATATTCATATTCTGCACTAGTAGATAACTTAAATTATATTCCATATTACGATCCATGGCATCACTTTCACTGCTAAGGGACGTGGTCTCACTTAATATCAGTAAACCAAGATGTATAGTATTATTCATACCAAGCTTTATGTCTGACTCGAAGTTTATGTTTTCCCCTTAAACTCTGGGGTGCTCAAAATATGATTTGAGTAGGTTGAGAGTTAAGGATTTACAGGTTTTAGTATGTGGATGAATAAAGCTTCCGAAGACATGCAGGAGGCATGGATAGCAATTTAGGAGTTGTTATTTTTATTTCTGTTTCCGTTGTGATGTATTTAGGCAGTTTTTGTCTATTTAGTACTCTGACCATCCAAGGGGGCATCTTTATATGTCGCTCTTGGTGTATTTTGTAATAATTATATTTAATCAAAACCTGGGATATGTTTTGGGATTGTGTAATGGAATATGAAACATGTTTTGAAATGTAATCAGTAAAGTATGTTGCTTTTAGAATCTATGATTTTGTTTCATATTCATGTGCTTACGATATTATGGATACCATTAATATTACCGTATTTTATCACCAGATGCTAATAATATAGATAACTACAGCATCTGTAGCGCTTAGCTTCTGGTCTCAAGATAGGGGATGTTACTATTAACTTCTGAAACAGTTGTATTAAACCTTTCTAGATAATCTTTCAGCTACTCCCCCAGTGCCTGGATCAAGTTGGAGAGGGACATGACATCTTTAGGGTGAGCCACGTTTATGCGAAACTGCTTAAAGAACTTCCTCGCTAATTCATCGAACGACGAAATTGACCACTGATGTAGCTTGGTGAACCACATGGTTGCAACTCCTTCCAGAAAAATTGGAAAACATCTGCACTTTATTGCATCGGTGACTCGTGCGGAGTCCATGTGCTACTCGTACTTTATAAGATGCTGCCTGGGTTCGGTTTTTTCCAAATAAGCAGGCATCATAAGCATATTAAACCTCTGCGATACTCTACGAGTAGGATGTTGTCAGTGAATGGTGTATGACTTCTGATAGTCCCTGATCATCGTTGGTCAGGCCTTGACTCTCTTTCACAAGCTGGCTCGCCATAGCTGTTAAGTCCGGTGTCTGAAGAGCTAGTGCCAGGTAGTGGTCGTGTTCCACCTCACGTGAACGACCCAATCCATGCCTTCAGGGCGCACCATGTTGCCTTGGCTCAGTGTGTTCTTGATGTTCCTCCTAAGCAGCAGACCTATCATCGTCTCTCAGCTGGGGTTCATTCATAGTCACCTGAGCTCCAGTGCCTTGGCCGATCATGGCGCCTTCGGAGTTGGCTCCTCCAACTGCATGAAGGTTGCCCCCCAAGTTTGAGGGTTCAGCGCCAATCCCTTAGGGGGTTTAGTATCGGTCCCTGTTGTCCGGTGGTAATCAGCTGCATAGTTCCCTCCCAAGGTTCCACCTTCATATGCATCCATCTTGCGTTGTCTACTCCTGTGATAGTCGTGAGATAAAAAGGAGTTCTTTGACCCAGAGTTTGGAGAGGGCTTGTCCTTGTTCCTTGTCTTTCCACATTAGTCTTTCTACTAGTTCATTAGGTCAATATTGACCTGGATTTGCTGATTGAGCCACTGACGGCTATCAAGCAGTTCCTTCATTAGGACTTTAAGTCGGCTTTGGTGATATAATCAGGAAGATTTTGGGCATCGGCAATTATCAGTTGCACATTCTGGTCAACCTGTTGAACGCTGGTATCTTCATCGCTTTCAACAACATGGGAAGTAGTAGACTTTCCTCTGGCCATGGCTAATAGCTTCCTTTTAGATCTTCTTCAAATTTGAATAGAGACAAAAAATTATCGATAGAAATCTAGATCTATCTCGTGAATATGAGAATCCACAAGTAGATGATGAGATCCAATCAAGTTGAGAATTCGTTCTTGGTGAACGCACTAAAATGTTTGCACCAAAAGTTAGCACAAACACCTAATAGATTAAACGTAGAGAAACAAAGTGAAGAACTAAAAATAAAATAGAGGAAACAAGTAAAAAAAACAAGAATACACAGATTTATAGTGGTTCGACATTGATTGCCTATGTCTACTTTGATGAAATTGCTTTATTAATCCCTTATTTTTCCGAGTATATGGGGGATTAGATCGGATGATCCTTGAATACAATGGAGTATAAGTAAAATAGCAACGTCCAAATCCCTAAAATAAACAATAAACTCTATATTTATAAAGGTAGACGACCGAATATCTTCCTGAAATTTCGCTAGCAGAATCCCACAATGTAGACGAGGTCACCGAAATTTTTTTACAGCCTACATGCCAATAATAGAGGATTGGCATCAATCAGTTCATACGGCCATATAACAGCTCACGATCGCTCAGGTGAGTCCACCTCCATGCTAGTCTCATGTTTTCAACGTTGTTTGCATAATTGTATTAATGTTTTTAGAGATATCGATCGATTCCTATTGAGTTGAACTGTTGGTTGATGTTGTTCATGACCATCGTGATACAATCCGATACCCTGCCCAGGAGACGGGATAGGTACCGATCTTCCATCTAGGGGAGGCACTTATCCATACTAGAATATTCCGGAGAGTTTATCTCTTGGTTTCACTTGATCGTTGCTTCATACCATTGTATGTGCTTGATCTCTGGACTCCATGATCACCTCTCTGGGCTACTTGCCTTATCTATCATTCAGTCTAACTTGTCCAATCGGTCTGGATATAGTCGGATCAAAAGGCCGGGTAACTCAAGTATCATATATAAATAACATATCTATCATGTACTACTATAATATTATATATCCAAAGTATCAACACCATGCCTCCAAAGCTCCCGTTGCTCCACTTTGATTGCATATCCCTAAAAGCACCCGATTCCCAAACTACTCAATTGAGTGCCTAAGAGGTGTCATGAGATAAACAAACAAAGATAAAATTTAGGTCAGACTTAAAACATGGTGTGAGGGGAACTATCTCAAAATAATATATATCAAAACAATACACAAATAAACAGGAAACAACTAAAGCACAGAAGCTCCTCTCCACAAACATGGCTCGCGGATAATCCAGGCTGCCCAAAAACAAGTAAAGCAAACCCATCTCAAAGATAGGGAATCATATCATAGCATGCTTTTCTTTTGTAATCAACGAGTTAGCACAGCTAATATAATGTGACTAATACATAATGGTATACTATGACATATGTATCCCAATATACAAATGTCAAGGAAATATAGATACCACAATATAAGTCCATCGAAAAATGCACAATAATAGTATCAACCAATTAATAACACACAACATTATGATAAGTGCCAAATAAGGAATATCTATCGTTGACCCCTACTGAAATAAATATCAATGGAGCAACTACACCTCATGTGTTCTTTGGATTAATATACATTCATACCCTTTAAGTGTCAACAAACGAAACTGAGCGTTCTCATACGACCTCTTTGCTGCATAGGTGCCTTCATACAATCCTAGATCGCTTTCTTGGAACTACTCAAAATCCCTACCACCATAGTGCTTCGTAGCATCTATATCTATGCTACCGCTACTGAATACAAGTATCCCATAAGCGCTACTCCAAACCCTCTCGAAAGCTTGATCTGAAACCATAAAATGAACATATAAACGAATGCGTAGCATTAGAACCATGTTGTGACCTAAATTTAATCACATACTCCATGACTCTCTCGCTCTGTAGTTGCTTCGGTCCTAACAGATCTCTCAAGCACATCAACGCTTTGAACCATGGAGTATATTCCAACCGTCTATCTACACGTCGCCCGATCTCGTACTGATCACTACAATCACGTGTTTACATATCTGCCTGAATCTTTATCTAATTCCTTGCCATTATGTGCTCCTTCCAATCGTGCATGCTCATCGTACGTGACTGTATATCCAATCACTATACCGATCTCATGTCCGATTGTTCCTCGATCCCTATCTCGATCTTCTACTATTCCCATGTAGGAATATTCCATGTCTTGCGTCCCTCACCTCGATTGCTTCCTCGATCGCGCGCCCAAATGCCTTATTGATTGTTACAGATCACATATACGTTACTTTATTTTCGCATCCGAATCCCATGCTTCGCCTTGCATTCCACTTTTCTGAGTAGCCTAAAGCCTTCTTGAAGTTATGCCAAAGCCTCACGTCAAATAGCATCCGAAACTGGGGAAATGCACCCCCCAACTTGCACACTTCCTGGGCTTACTTCCCAGGCCTACACCCCTCTGATGCACCGGTGGTATAGCCACTAGTCGGCCAATAGTAGCCTGCACTAGGCAGTAAGCCTGGGTAGGTACCTCCCGTGCCACACCGACCCCTGATTCACGCATTGTTTCCTCCGTTGCTATACTTGATGAGTCACCTTGCTCCTCTATTATGCTTCTATCACACCAGACCTATTACAGAGTCTATTGGTTGATATTTTGGAAGCGGTTTCTTATGTATTTGAAAAACCAATTTCGAGGTGAAAACCAACCTTTTACGCGTAGAGTTTCATGGGGCGATTCTTTTAACCCGACTTCTTTTCATATGACAAAATGAACTCAACCAACCTTCTTGAACCTCGATGCTCACAAGCATGTCGATGCATCTACTTGCGCATGGCTATACACCCATATATGCAAAAACGTCTTTACTTCACAAATCATGTTTCAAACTTCACCGGAGTGATTACTCAATCTGGTATTCTCTTATGCCGCTTAGCGTGCACAATAATCACTCTAGCTACATGAGATGTCTGCAAACATGCTTATACACAAATATAGATATTCACATACACATCCATATATTAATTTACACAAATATATTTATGTATTGACATACATAACACACAAACATGCACAAAAATTCTAATTACAATGAATAATTGTTTGATTGTTATATATTTTTAAACACACATATACATATACTTACCTATATACATATACGTATACATACACACACACACACACACGCATACACATATACATATACATACACGTATTTTAAATAAGTATTTCAATTGCCACTTAATCGAATCTTATTTTTATTTACTAATTTTTTTAAATAAAAATCCAATATATCTTCGTACTATTTTATAAAATACAGTGCTAGCTTATTAATCATTTAAGCCTTTATAACCTTAATTTCTTCATTTGAAATTAACTATTCACCTCATAATCATTTTATAAACTATTGCCTTTTCACAAAATAATTCCTTTACACTATTTTATAAAATTTCATACCCTTTTATAAAATATCTCTTTCATGCTATTTTATAAAATCCCATACTATTTTATAAAATATCACTATTACATTATTTTATAAATTTCATTCTATTTTATAATATATCATATTTATACTATTTTATAATAAAATCTCATACTATTTTATAAAATATCACATTTATACTATTTTATATAAAATTCGTAGCTTTTTTTACAAAAATATCACATTTTCTTATAAAATTATTTTTTTACTTAAATATTATTTATAAGCACTAATTAAGCTTCATTAAGCCTCTAGTCACTCCAATGATAAGTGTAGAGCCAAAACTAACTTAGTTAGCTTACTAACTTTTATAAAACTCATTCAAATAGTTTAACTAAAACTAACTAATGATATGTACATAATCATATCACTTTATTAACATCGAATCGGTCATAACATCACACAACATAATTTAATTAACCCTTAATCCATTTCTAAGCTTACTAACTTCTTCCAAAACAACGATTAAGGTTTCTAATAAATAATGAATTGGTATAATCATGTTTACTACACAAACATAAGCATAAATAATCACACAACATTTTCTAAATAATTCCATACAACTTCATAATCGTTAATAAATAAATCTACGAAGTATAATAAGTAAATATAGTTAGAGAATTATCCGGCCTATTTCTTTTTTACCAAATCAAGCTCTATTCACCAAAACCATTCCTTAACTCTCCTGAAATGTGATATTAAGCTCCAAACTCCACTTTAAGCCAATCCAATAATGTGTTTTGCGAGGAACAAGGAGAGAAGAATTGTAGTGATTTTATCGGGATTTTTAGGAATTTATTTAAGCATGGATTAAGGGATTCGGGGCTTAGGTTTAAGGAGAGATTTGGAAAAAGATTAAAAAAGGTGGAAGAAAAGTAACGTGGAATGAAAATAAAATGAAAGTAATGAAGGGGTTAACTAACTTATAAACAAGCTAATGGACATTATCCCAAATTCATTTCATTCTCAAGAAATCACTATTCATTCAAAAAACGAAGCCGATTGATACTCATTTTTCTCATGATGGAATTGTGGTCTCAACGACCGGTGCCTCGAGTCCTAATTCATCCGTCTAAAAAAACGAGTATAATGAGTGTTACATTAATAAGCGACTAAATATTTACAGTCGGCCATTAAAATTGTGCGTTGTTACACAAACAATACACATAGGCGCCCACACACACATACATAATACACACACATGTGTGTACTTGAATTTTAAATTTCGATAATTAATTGGTAAATTTTAATAGTTAATCATCAAATTTAAATTATTAGCTTTAATGAAACTTAACTTATAGTTATTAAAATTAATTAATTTAAATATTGAATTAATAAATATTTAATATGTTTAGTGAATTCAGAATATTAATTATCAAAACTATAACTAATTATTATAAGTAATTGGTTCCGCTTTAAATTATGGTTAGCAAATTTAAGTTATTACTCGTTAGATAATAAATATGATTACTATAATTAAACAATTAATTATAAATTTTAGTTAAATTGATTAATAAATATTCAGTTTAATAAATTAAATAAATGTTTATGGGTTAATCAAATAAATAATCTCGCATCTCATATTATCTAGCGCTAAACATATTTAAGATTACATGTTTACTATAGTATCATTTATTGAATTATTGTTTACTTAATTATTGGTTTATTTTAACATACCTAAAACTATTATAAATGCTTAGGGCTACCATTCACTGTACTGATTCTACTGATAAACTAAAATTAGATGCAGTTACCGCTAACGATATGTAGGTATATATCAAATGTTTAAATATCAATAAATTTGTAACCGCGGCATCACTAACGATAACTATTTGTTTTGAAAAATCAAAACTCATTATGCATTTCATCATGTCTTTTTAACAAAAGAAATCAATGAAAAAGGCAAACAAAACAAAACAAAACAAAAGAAATCAATGAGAAAGGCAAATAAAACGAAACTCGCATCATTTGAACCAAACTAGTGAACTAAATCTAATCATCTGCTTATTTCCAATTGCATGTAAAACAACTAATCACATGAATACGTAAAACGGCTATAGCTGCTGTAACTTAAAATGGACAACCATTGATAATAGGAAATAGTGTAGTTATTATTATGACAATTGCATATAAATCTAATCATCTGCTTAGCTCAATCTGAATATTTAAAGTATTGACAATTGAACTGTTTAGGACAATAAATGTAGAGTAATAAGAAGGTCACAGTATAAAAACCGGAGGATAGAAACGAAACGAGAGGAAAAAGGAAGTCTTCCAAGAATAAAAACATGCATTGTGTACATTATATAATAAAATGCGAGACAAAATTCCACACTGCATATCTGACTCCCATCATCATCATCCATCCCTATATTCCTTCGCCTTTCTTTCCCTTCATCAATCAATTTCACCACTACAAATTCGTCTACTTGCCTACCTAACATATTCAAACCTACACAAATAAAATCATGGAAGCAGAGCTGATGTACGGGCTCGATCAGTCCTCGTCGTCGACCAGCATGAACCCGGCCGAGGATCTGCACGGCCTCATCGCCGCCGCCGGTCTGAGCCGCAAGAACAGGAACAACACGACTGCAATGATGTCGTCGACGATGACGTCGTACAACAGCGCCAATAATGACGATGAGGTGGAGGAGGAAGAAGATGAACAATTGCTTAAAGCTAGGATTGCTTCTCACCCTCGCTACCCTTCTCTTCTTCAAGCTTATATTGATTGCCAAAAGGTCCTCTTTTTACATAATACTTGCATGAAATTAATATATTAGATGATGATTTTATATGTGAATATTCAGGTTGGTGCGCCTGATGAAATCACTTCGGTTCTTGATGATATTATGCAAACTAATAATATTGGTGCTAGTAACTGCACCTTTAGATCTGATCCTGAGCTTGATAAGTTCATGGTACTTGCTTATATATAGCTAATTCTTTTTTACATCAATTATAACATTTTATATGAATATATTTATTTTGCAGGAGATATACTGTGATGTTTTGGTGAAATACAGATCGGACTTGGCTAAACCGTTGGATGAAGCAACTACATTTTTGAACAATATAGAAACGCAGCTTTCTGATCTGTGCAACTCAAAGTCAAGATCTTCTAGAACAATTTCTGCAGGTAACAAATATGCAATTCTTTGGTGTTTTTTATGGAAAGGATAAAATTTAAGTGTGCAGCGGTAGTAATGAAGAAGAAATAGTGGGAATTAGAAGGTCAGTTTGTCCTTGGACCCCCCCTGACTTGGGGCTTTTTATGTTCTCAGACATTTAGGGCTTAATTTCCTGGTTTTTTTTGTCAGAGTTCAGTAGAGGAGTAAAGTTTGATGGATTTGTGCATATTTACATTTTTGCCATATTACTAGGGTTTTCCTATATATATATATATAGTCTCATTTTGGGGACACCTTAAATCCCCTAACTACATGTTCAAATTTAAATAATTATACTTTCGCTTTTTTAGTAATTATACTCTCTCTTGTCATTTCATTTCATGATCTCATTCGAACATGTTGATGAAATCAGAGGATTTGAGGAGTAACCGATCCTTGCTCATTATATGTATATTAAATTGGATGCCTGAACCTAGTAGAATTATGATTGGACGACTGTGGCTATCAAGTTATCCAGTTTTGACTTTTTTCCTTCATATATTCTTATATAAAGCACATTATAAAATGGCAAATTTGATGAACAATTACTAATAAAATTTCATATATTGTACTCAGTCTAAAGCCTAATTTGTACTTTGTGTGCATATCATTTCATAAGATGGACCAAATCTTAAAAATTAAAATGTCCATAAACAATACTACAGTTACTAACTTCTAAGTAAGTAATTCTTTCTAGCAAAAGATAAAATTGTATAAAATCCGCAGTTCATGTGGATTTCACATGTCATATTCTTTTGTTACGAACTTAAAATCGGTAAGTTTAGCATTTTTTTTGATAATCCAGATATATAAATATGAGAAATGGAAATGTGGAGTAATTTCTGTTAAGTTCTATGTTATAACTCGGGATAAGTTTTAAACACTATTTTTTTTTAGTATTGATGTTGTATAAATTTGGGTGTATCATTGATGTTTGAATATAGCACTAACTTTGTTTCGACGGTTGTGTTCATTGTGTGGAGTATGTCAATAATATAAATGTAGTGTATCAAGTATAAGAATTATGTGGTTATATAATTTTAGTTTTTATATTGTTTGTGTAAACTTTGTGGAACTGTGTAAATTTTGTAAGTTTCATTACTGTTTGTCAAAGAAAAGATAATATTGTGCCAGTTTATGTTTAGTTACTTATCAAATACATGTTTTAATATTAACAGAAAGATTTCCTTCACTATTGATCATTTAAAAAACAATCAGCAAACTCTCTATTTGTCATCCAATATAGGTAGCATTAGGTTACTATACCAACATGATCAAATTTAAATGTTTTGTCTACTATCAAATATTCATTGTGAGGTTGTTGCTACATGTTATTTTCTTTCTTTCCTTTTTTTTTCCTGAAATTTTTTTCCTCAATGACAATTTGGCCTCTGTTAGAATATAAATCTTTGGTAAGTATATAGCACGTAGATGAATAAATATTTGTTTTCTCGCTGAGACTAGCAGCATCAATGTAGCAAGCTTTAAGTTCTTAGAATTGCACAACCTCACATCTAGTAAACTTGGTTTAACTGTATTCAACACTGCAAGTTGACCCGAGTTATAGCACATAATTCATCTTATGTATGCCAATAAGTTTCAATGATTTTTCCCCTTTTAGGACTTTGCTAACTGGTATCTGAGTAACTTAATTTCTATTAATTCAATTCTACTTTTTCATAATGTAAACCTCAATTAATTTATACAACATATAATATAGATATATTGTATGAAATTTCAATATGGTATTGATGTTTTATATGAAATATTACACTTGCATAGTAGCTACCAATTCATTTAAAGTTACTTTCTTTTTTGCTTTATGTCACTCACCCAAAGCAACTGTCATATGCAAAGAGTTCAAATTTATTACTTAATCAAATTCATTGCTGAGAAATAAGTCGTTAAGAAAAGTTTCTTGGGTATTTATTCTATAATGGGATGGTAATTTTTTACTGAAATATATGAGATATGTTTCAACTCACTACAGTAAATAAAAGGCATCCTTTTTGACTCAGAGCTTTAAGCCAAATAAATTGTCTGCCATTTCCATATCACTTTCATTTTTTGCTTGATTTCTCAGAGCAACAAAGTTGATTAATTAATCATATGTGAGTGCACAAATTGTTCTCCGAAGCATATGCTTTCACATGTTTTTCAGACGATCTGATTCCTTGGCCCTGAGATCTGCAAAATTGCTTTTGAAAAGTTCATATCTTCATTTAATGTATAAATTTTCAAAATCTCTAGGATGATTAATCAATCTATACAATGATCTTTTGCTACTCCTTTCATCTAAACATCCTTTTCAAAATCTGCATTTTTTAATCCTGCATTTCCAAATTATCCATATAAATAATTTGTTTTTCATAGTTTTTTTGGGAGCATTATGATTGCTAGGCTATTGCAAATGCTTTTATATCTAGGGTTTCAAACCAGTAAGCTTATATGTGCTAATTCATATAGTAAACAAGATCTTATATTTTGCCTTTTGGATCATATGTTAAGCATGCCTAAGTCAAGCAAAGTCATGTCTTGGATTTATGAAATGATACCTTAGTTGCTATATTTTATGTTCTTTTGTCTTTTAAAAAAAATTATTTACCAGAGTTGGTACATTCCACGTATGGACATGTTGATGTAGTTATAAAGTAGTTGTGAAGTCTTTATCTGCACAATAAATGCTATGTTCTGATCCACCTCGGAATTATTTTTTGATCTATTCATCTCTGTCCTTCTAATTATACAAATACAAACTGTCGGAACTATTGAAAGACACATGTTCTTTTTTGTCATGAAATTTTAACCTTTCAAACAAAACCAGTTCCTTTCGGCTTACTATCAATAGCATGAGTAGCTTGTTAGCTTCATATTTGCATGCATCAACTAGATTTGTATGTATACACATGCCCCCACCAAAATGTCATTTTGCTGAGTATGTCTTCACCTGTACTTAATTAATGTTGGCACCCTGTAGTAAATCCTTTCAGTGTTTAATTTATATGAACCCTCTTTCTCGCCCGATAATCTCGCTGCTTTCACACAATTATTACTACCACCGATTTGCTATAAATTGCTTCTGTATTTTTTTAGCTTCTGTCTAATCACTGGAACCCACTATTTTTGTCCTTTTGTTATCTTTTTTAACCTGCCTATGATCATAGATCATTTTTCCACTTTCTTATATGTGTGTTAAGGTGTGGTGCACAAGTTCTGGTATGTGTAAAGTTTGGCACAAATATATCTTGTATATATCCTGTATATACTGTATATATGATGGTCTCTACTGAGAATATTCTTACATTAGAAAACTACATCCTAGATGAACCACTATACATAGAAATATATAGATGTCACGTTGCACAAAACTACTTAACTACAAAATTTTCGTTGCGTTAAACTTACCCTTGGCATTTACTAGACATATCACTACATAAGGAAGTATGTTAATTAAATACGGTTTCACAATTTAGCTCAATTCCTCTGTCCTCAAAATTCACGTGCTCTCTGTTTCTACTCAGTCTACATCATTTATTGTTGAATAATTAGTTAACTTAATTAATTAATATGACGGAACGAATTGTAGTGATAGCATGAGATAGGGGTACATGACTTTTTTGGGGACATGAAGTGAACTTCTTGCTATCTTCCCATCTCGTAACCGTCTCAATAAAAGTAGTTTATTTGTGTTAAATTTGAAATTGAGTTTGGAAGTAAGATTTGAAGTGGAATTAATGTTCTATTATGTTTTTATGGTATTAAAATGTATAATTATTAATTAAAATTTTTATATCAAATAACTAAAATATGACATGTACGATGTATACATGCATGCATATGTTGTGAAAATGGGATACGGTATGAATTTTTTAAATGGGATTAACTTTGATACCAGTTGAAATGATGATCATGGATGAAATGTATGTGCAATCAATTCTTCTTATTGATCATAAAGATTAGATAATTAAAAATTATATAAAATAATTTTATCCATCAAAACTTGGCTCGTGTTTGGTTTACATTTTTAGTTTTGAGTTTTCGCCCATACAAAATTACGCACGACGCATGTATATTGTGAAAAACGACCAATTTAGAAAACGAAGTTAACATACAAAATAGAAAACAAATTTTTATTTTTATTTTTCGTGTTTTGGAAAATAACGGAGCACGTGAAACAATTCATCCTTCCGTCGTTCCCTCCATTCCCTCTATCGTTCCCTCGATCTTCCTTCCACTATGTCTGTCGCCCCTTCACTTTTCTCATAGTTTGTAATTAATGTTGCAAACCCGAAACATAAAATAAAAACTAAACCAAATGACGCCCTGACTTTTCGCTAGATTTGGAATTGAAGAAGGCAAAAAAATTTCCAAGTCGTAAGAGTTTTCAAACAAAGAGGTAATGGAGTTCTACAATTTTGTTTTCGTTGTGAATGTCTCAGCCGATAAAATTATCCATATGATATTGTGTTACCCCAAAAATTCTCTTTTCCATTGTAGATGCAAGCTTATGTAAATTTACAAGGGATGTAAAAAAACCATTTTAACATCCTCAAATGGACCCTAAGAAATTTTCATATTTGGAAGGCGACAAGATTTCAAAATGGGAGCAGAAACCTGTGGTTATGTTTCATCAATCTCATATCCAATATTCATTCACCTTGTTTACTTACTGACAAAGAAGGGACAATACATGTATGAAGTCTAATATTTTCACCTATCCCATGTGGTATGCTACAGTAGATCATTTTTTTCTTCTTCTCTGAAAATGGGTCCAAAGGGGAGGGTACCCTAAAATAAATCTACTTACATAGCCATCGCTCGTGTGGATTAATCAATGTTCAGCTTTTGGCACATGTATGCATGGCCCATGAATAAATTCTAGTTTAGTACATGTTTGCAAGGAATGAACATAAGTAGCTTTTCATGTGGGAGCACCTGATGTTTTGCTTCTTTAGTCTACCCATTCAACCCTAACCTAATTTTGTTATCCATCTTATATGTATATCTCTCTCTCTCTCCCCCCCTTTTTTTTCTGCCTTTTTACATTGTAATTTAGAAATCCTACTATTATGCATATAAATATAAAGAGTATAATTAATGGTTGATCCTTAAGCCTAATCAAGGGTGCTAATTTGAATTTGGCTTTTTATAGTTTTTACAACATATGGTGAATTTGCATGCCCATTTGTAGGTACTAAGGTTGTTTGATATGTATGTATGGTGATGATTCTATGAAAAATATATAGGTATATTGCATGTTCTGAGTAAGATTACTATGTCATTCCAGTATAGGAACCGAGTATCATTACAACTTACTGAAAACATGTACATATCAGATGATGCAGTTGGGTCTTCGGAAGAAGAAGCGAGTGGAGGAGAAAATGAAATGCAACCAGAATCATCTAACTTCTATAAAGGGGAAAATAAAGACCTTAAAGATAAACTACTAAGAAAGTATAGTGGTTACTTGGGCAGTTTGAAACAAGAATTCTCTAAAAAGAAGAAGAAAGGAAAACTTCCAAAAGAGGCTCGACAAACTCTTCTTGAGTGGTGGACTTCTCATTACAAGTGGCCTTATCCAACTGTATGTACTACTCTGTCGCTTCTATATATCTACTATTCTTTGCAATTTTCTAATTTATTTTAGGAAGAAGAGTTTTAACAATAATCCTCAACACATGGAATAAATAGAAGTTTAGAAGGTTTGATGTAGGAGCAAATGTTAATTTTCTTTTCTTCCCTGTTTAAGGGAACTTTTGTAAAATAACATTTTAAGTTTCAAACTACACAACTGTCCCTCTTTAACAACGAGTTTTGGAAAACGCCATTGTTTTTAGTTTCAAGTAAAATACAAAGAGCGATGCTAAGAGGTCCGGAAAATTGAAGTCAGTGAAGTGCGGAAATACCCGGAATTCACGGGGGTCCTTTATTTTACTATGGTCGATGAACTGAAACCATAGATTATGCTTCAGGCAAATTTTCTTTTCCTTGTTTCGGGCCTAATAGCTTTGTTGAAATTAAAATATCTGCACTTTTAAAAAGTGCAAATATTTGGAGTAAAATGCAAATATTTACAGTTTTGCACTTTATCAAAAAAAATTAAAATATATTACTTTTGATCGTGGAAACATGCAATTAAGTGCGGATTTAATTTTCGTTAAAAAATGAAATTATTTTTATTGAAAATAAAAATAGAGAGGTAATTTAATATAAGGGGCGGATCCATATTTACATTTAAGAAAATCTTGTAAAGCTAATGTACAATTAATTCCAATATCCTGAATGTACTTTAGTTGACTAAGCATGAATTCAGTATCTAAGTGAATATTCATTCCTAAATCTTCATAGTTGCATCCAAACTAAACCCGACGATGAGAAATTACAAGGGAGAGAAACCCGATGTATGACACGGTTTACCTGCTTTGATATATTGATGCTACCCAAAATCACATTTACCATTATTTTTATGCTCATGCGAGAACATATATACGTCAGTAAACAACATATATACTGGCCACCTTCGTCATACCTAGGTAAGATATGAGTATGTATTTCAGAAGACTTTTACAATATTCGAGTAATATGTATATATAGTAGGCATTGTGTCTAGTTTAGTCAACATTATTGTACTAAACCGGGATGGGCTTATTTATTTTACAGAAGGCTTCAGCACTGGCTGAAAATGAAAATTTTCAGGAAGTTGACCTTGAAAGATGTATATATATGTCCTTAAACCTTAACATACATTTGAGTACATCTAATATATTTTATATATACATATGGTTGAGTACTTCTAATATATGTATGTCCTTAACATATAATTACTAGAGTTTAACAATGCAGTGTGTTCAGCTTCTTTTAAATTCATTTTAGGAAGCAGATAAGATAGCATTGGCAGAATCGACAGGACTAGATCAGAAGCAAATAAACAACTGGTTCATAAACCAGCGAAAACGCCATTGGAAGCCATCTGAGAGCATGCAGTTTGCTGTTATGGGCAGTCTTTCAGCACCATTTTATGAAGACTGAACTTCTTTTTTATCTCCAATAATTATGTTAGTATGGATCGGGAAGTTCTTCTGATACGAAATTTCTATGTACCATGTAGAATAGCAGGGACTCATTTAAATCAAATTTATGTTCAGGACATGTTCAGATGTTGTAAGTGCGTATGTTTGCCCTATTTGCTAAAATGGCAAGAGAAAAAGGTCGTTTATATGATCATTTCTTTCTTCTACTTTAATTTGTTCCATTAATAAATAGAGCATTGGCTGATGTTTTGAATGCATGCTTAACATTTGAATGCACACAAACCAGACCATTCTCAACATAAATCAGAATTATATTCTATTCGTCAAGTTTGAACTGCATTAAACATGATATTCTTCGGTATTGTTATATAGAAGTGTACACCGTTTCTTTTTCTACACAAGTGATGTGTGAATGAGACTAAATCAATTTTGGAGATTTAATTTAATCTCTAATGCATATTTTTAAGTTCTGCTTTTTTCCCATATATTCCAACTATTTTCCAATATATCTCTACTATAGCCATTTGAACCTCCATAACTATAAAACCGCTAAGAGCTTTAATAGCACGTATTATAAAACATTTCCAAGCGTGTGTAGTTTTATATTCAATTCAAACTTTTTTTGCCAACGTATGCCTGCATTTACGGTGGACCATCCACTTTTATTGAAAGAATAAAATAGGTGTGAGGTGATAGGGCGATTAGACCTCCAGTGCGTCATTTTACATAGGCACTCTCCCGATAAGTTACGGCCCATCCTTGCTACTCCATCCATATTTTGTTCGCTTGAATGCTCACTTCATGGCGCTTGCCAAATTTGCTTCCAACGACTACAATTTGTTAGCCAGTATGTAGATAATCTACCACGACTTGGCCCTCTCGGAACCTTCTCTATTCATCTGGGCATGTACAAATTTCCCAAGCTTGCCAGCTCTAACGAAGGCTGATATTGTAGGAATTGCGGATTATAGATCTTAAGGCAGAATTAACACTAGAGGGGGGAGGGGTGAATAATGTTTAATTAATTTTATGAATCCTTTTGAAATCTTTTCAAATTAAATCCAAACAGATGCAATTCACAAACACAGAAACAATCACAGAATCAGACACAGATGCAAACAGTAAATAAAAGCAGTAAATGAAAGAACACACCGGAATTTTATAATGGTTCGGAGTTACCCTACATCTAGTCCCACACAATTTCTTGTGCAGTTTTCTTTTCAAGTATAATGTCGATATTACAACCTCGATTTCAAGGCCACGAGATACACCCTCCTGTCTCCGAGTCCAGGGCAAACTCTCTTGATTTAACCAGACTACAAGAACACCTAATTGATTTATGAGCTACAATCACACCCAATTGATTTACGGGCCACAATCACACCGTTTCCAATCACACTTTGATAGAGAGTGACTCGATACACTTCTTTGATTATAAATGACCCTATAACTCTGAATAGCACTGAGATCTTTGAGAGAGAGTGGAAGAGAATCAAACTAGAGACGATCGAGTTTGATTCACTTAGGATTTCAGCAGAGTTTTGTTAAGAATGTTTGAAAATAAGAATGGAAGAGAAAGAAGAGAGAAAACAAAGAAAACTTATGTAAAAATTTGTTGAAAACTACTGGTATATATAGGAGAATAGCGGTCATGTCTATTCGTGAAAGGTTATGACGAATAGACACTTCTTTTGAAAATTTGAATTTTAAATTCTACGGCTACCGTGTCGACATGGGGGTAGGGGCATGTCGACATCCCCTAGTATATTTTGAAAATTGATTTTTGTTTTAAAAGAGATTTTCTTTCTAAAGTTTGTCGAAACTATCTTAGAACTTTATAAACTATTTTGAATATACTTTAAGATTATAAAAACCTTTGGAAAGTGATCTTACGAAATATAAAAGTAATAAAAACTAAATATATAAATATTTTGAGATTAAAGCTAAAACATTAAAACCAGGAGATAGTTTTAAAACAAGAAATGATTTTGAAATTAATACGATTAAAAATAGTTTTTGAATTAAGGCTAAATATTTAAATAGAGAGAGAGATGCCTTTTTAAAAGATAGTTTTGGAAAAATCTAAAAATAAGTCATTTTGAAAATTTCGTGGATTCCATTCAACTAGAGAAGGTCGTGGGTTCCATCCCACTAAAGAGGTCGTGGGTTCCATCCCACTATTAAAGCGAAAAGGTGGATTCCCTTCCACAATTAAAATCCGAATAAAGATTTAAGTACTATTATGAAGTTTTAACATAAATCTAGACTCTATTACTTATCTTGATATCTTGAACTCTTGAACTCTTGATACTCATGAGTCTTCAGTTTTGATTTCTTCAATCTTGAATTCATCAGTCTTGAATCTCTATACTCAGTCTTGAATCTCTATACTCAGTCTTGAATCTTTATACTGTACAGTCTTCATTCTCTGTACCTACACATATATATATCCTGCATATACTTATATATATATATATATTTAGACAACAATATTAGTATTTTTATTTTATAACAAGTTCTAAGGTTGTTGTCATCAAAACCATCATCTCAGGAACTACCAATCTCCTCCTTTTTGATGATGACAACCTATGTTTATAAAATCTACTCCAACAAACTTCGATTTTACTCCGACTCCCCCTTATTCCAACAACTCCTCTTTAATCTACTAACTTCCCCTTAACCTAAGCCTATCTAACCTATTTTATAATTCTCCCCCTTTGTCATCAACAAAAAACTAAGCTTAAACTACATAACTCCCCCTTAAACTAATACTGTAAAACTAAAAGCTAATAACGAAGTATAATAAGCGAAACATAAATCTAATTTTATTATATATGATGTTACATTACACATATGAAATATAGACATAAATATATACAAGTACACAAAATATAAAAACATTAATATAATAATAATCTAGTGAGAGTCCTTGACAATTGATGACTTATGAATCGAACAATTAGGGTAATGGAGACAAAAGTTTCCACATTGTTCGACCAAATTACCATTTTTGTCAAAACAGTCTTCTCCAACATAAACAACATTATCATCCTTATTCATTTGCGCTTCTTCCTCCTCCTCTTCTTCTTCTTATTCGTCATCCTTTAATGGATTATGAATACGTATATTAGAGAAATCATCTTCAATCACAATAGGGTCTGCATGATTATCCATTAGAAATTTTTGCAAATTTCTAAGAATCTTGCCTTATTTCTCTTGTTCCTTTGCCATCCTTATTTGCATGACTTGTAATTCAGTCAGCATTTGCAGAGAATCCTTCATAATTTCCTCGATCTTCATTACTCGAGCCAATGTAGTTCGTTGAAATGGACCATAATTAGGAGAAGGGAAGGAAAATGTTGCATTTTGGTTTGATTTAGAAGAGGAGGCCATTATTTTATATTTTTAGAAGTTTATTACAGAGAAAATGAAGTAAGAAGACAGAAAAATTTGAAATGTTGTGAGTATATAACTACCAAACTAATTTTAGAGGAAAAATCAAAAATTAAATTTTACGGTTGTATGTCGACATGGGCGGTAGGGTCATGTCGACATCCCTTTGAAAATTTTGACAATTTTGTTTTTCTTTATTTATTTAAATATATATGTTACTATATCTATATTCTATATCTCAGTTATAGAACAAATACCTAGTTCTCTTTTTAATTTAATAAAGGTTGATTGATTCAAGGGTTTGGTCAGAATATCAGCTATTTGATTCTCAGTGTTGATAAATTCAAGAGAAATAATCTCTTTTACTTATATTATCTATAAGAAAATGATGTGTGATATCAATATGTTTTGTTCTGGCATGATGAGTAGGTTGGATAAATTTATTGCACTTGTATTGTCATAATAAATTGGTGATTTTGAAATATTTAATCCAAAATCCTTTAGGGTCTGTTGCATATCGATAACTTGAGAACAAGCCTAAGCAGTAGAGATATGTTCTTCTTCAGTTGTTGATAGTGAGACAATATTTTTCTTTTTACTAAACCAGGAAACCAGAGAATGTCCTAAAAAGTGACTAGTTCCACTTGTACTTTTTCGGTCTGATTTACAACCAGCATAGTCAGCATCACAATATAAGATTAAAGAAAATGAATCATTTTTAGCGTAAAATAGGCCATAGTCTATAGTGTGTTTAACATATCTTAGGATACGTTTAACAGCTTTTAAATGAGTTTCTTTGGGTTGAGAATGATATCTTTCATAGAGGCAGACACTATGCATGATATCAGGTTTACTCGCAGTTATATAGAGTAGAGATCCAATCATTCCCCTATATAGTTTTTGATCAACATCGTTTGACATGTCTTCTTTATTTAGGGCTTCATTGGTTGCCATAGGAGTGGGTTTTCCACTCACAGTGGTCATGCCAAACTTACTAACTAGATCCCTATCATACTTTTCTTGGCTAATGAAAATACCACTATCTATATGTTTTATTTGCAATCCTAAAAAGAAAGTAAGTTCAACCATACGACTCATCTCAAACTCTTTTGTCATTATTTCAGAAAACTCTTTGTTTATTTCATTGTTTGTTGATCCAAAAATTATATCATCTACAAAAATATGTACTAATTGGATATCATTTTTGTTTCTTTTAATAAAAAGAGTGTTATCTACTTTACCAATTTCAAAATTTGATTGTAATAAGTAAGATCTTAGTCTGTCATACCAGGCTCTAGGAGCTTGTTTCAGACCATATAAAGCTTTCTTTAATTTGTAAACATGATTTGGAAACTTTTCTTCTTCAAAAAGTGGAAGTTGTTCAACATAAACATCCTCTTTAACAAAACCATTTAAAAAGGCACTTTTGACATCTATTTGAAATAATTTAAAATTGTTGTGGTTTGCAAAAGCAAGTAGAATTCTAATGGTTTCTAATCTTGCTATGGGTGCAAAGGTTTCATCAAAGTCTATTCCTTCTTCTTGACAATAACCTTGCACGACTAACCGAGCTTTATTTCTAACGATCTCACCTTGTTCATTCATTTTATTTTTATAAACCCATTTAGTTCCTATTATAGTTTTGTCCTCAGGTCTAGGAACAAGTTCCCGTACATCATCTCTGGTGAATTGATCCAGTTCTTCTTGCATAGAAAGAATCCATGAATCATCAAATGATGCTTCCTTTGGATTTTTGGGTTCAATAATTGATATAAAAGCTACATTACTCATCTTGTTTAGTTGATTTCTAGTTCTAACAACAGATTCAATATTTCCTAGTATATTTTCTATAGGATGATCTTTTAAAAGCCTGGTCCTTTTATTAGGATGGACAGTTTCAAAATTTGTTTCATTTGATTCATTATTTAAAGTAACAAAATCATCTTCATCATTTATTTGAACAAAATCTTTGAAATTTTCATCAAATGATACATGCATTGTTTCTTCAATGGTGTTAGTTTTTAAATTAGAAACTCTGTATGCTTTACTTCTAATAGAATATCCGATAAAGATTCCTTTGTCGGATTTAGGATCAAATTTATCCAAATTGTCCTTTGTATTTTGAATAAAGTATTTACTTCCAAAAACTTTAAAATAAGATACCTTCGGTTTCTTATTGAAAAGAAGTTCATATGGTGTTTTATTGGTTAGAGGTCTAATTAAAATCCTATTCAAAATGTAACAAGCTGTAGCGACTGCTTCAGCCCAAAATTTTCTTGGTAATTTACTATCTGAAAGCATAGTTCTTGCACACTCTTGAATCGTCCTATTTTACGCTCTACCACTCCGTTTTGTTATGGAGTTCTTGGAAAAGAAAAATTATGAGTTATTCCTTTTTGATTACAGAAATTCTTAAAATTTTCATTTTCAAATTCTCCACCGTGATCACTACGAATAGTTTTGATTTTTAAAGAAAGTTGATTTTGAATTCTTTTTGCAAAAGTTTTAAATAAATCAAAAGCATCACTTTTATGTTTTAGAAAAATTGTCCATGTAAATCTAGAATAATCATCTACAATTACAAAAACATATTACTGTGATTTATTGACTGAATTTGAGATGGACCAAATAGATCTAAATAAAGTAACTCAAGAGGTTTTGAAGTTGAAATCATATTTTTCAATTTAAATGAACTCTTTCTAAGTCTTCCTAATTGACAAGCATCACATATACTATCTACTTTAAAATTCATTTTAGGGAGACCTCTTACTAGATCAAGTTTTGAAAGTCTATATAAGAGTTTAAAATTCAAATTCCCAAATCTTTTATGCCAAACCCAAGGATCACTTGTATTAGCCAAAAGACATAGGTTATCATTTGAGATTTTCATACTGAGAATATAAATATTGTTCTTCTTAATTTCTTCAAAGATAATATTTGATTTATTATCTTCTATGTGACACTTATCCTTTTCAAATTTAATTTTGTAGCCCTTGTCACATAGTTGACTTATGCTAAGTAAGTTGTGTTTGATTCCTAACTAATAGAACATCAGAAATAGTAGGAGTTTTAGAGTTACCGACATTGTCGATGCCAATCACATATCCTTTTCAATTATATTCAAAGTTGACCATTCCTCCATCTTCATAAATTATGTCATTCGGTATCTCCGGATTACCAGTCATGTGTCTTGAACATCCACTATCAAGTATCCATTTGTTTTTCTTGATTTGCACCAGTTGTCCATTGAGTGTTGATTCTTCAAAAGCCATATAACACATCATTCCTGCACAACACACCAATTCAGTGGATAACTTGATTTTCTATAGTAACAATATGCAGACTTATGAGACAATGATGATTTGAACAGTTTTGAACTAGTGTTAACAGAATCTCCAAAAATTGCCATTTTAAACTTTTTCAAAATTCAGATTATGATAACTTTGAAAACCAATGCTTTGATACCAAATGTAGGAAATGCGGATTACGGATCTTAAGGAAGAATTAACATTAGAAGGGAGGGTGAATAGTGTTTAATTAATTCTATGAATCTTTTTGAAATCTTTTCAAATTAAATCCAAACAGATGCAATTCACAAACACAGAAACAATCACATAATCAAACACAGATGCAAATAGTAAATAAAAAGCAGTAAAGGAAAGAACACATTGGAATTTTATACTGGTTCGGAGTTACCCTACATCCAGTCCACACAATTTCTTGTGCAGATTTCTTTTCAAATATAATGTCGATATTAAAACCTCGATTTCAAGGCCACGAGATACATCCTCCTGCCTTCGAGTCCAGGGCAAACTATCTTGATTTAACCAGGCTACAAGATCACCTAATTGATTTACGGGCTACAATCACACCCAATTGATTTACGGGCTACAATCACACCGTTTCCAATCACACTTTGATAGAGAGAGACTCAACACACTTCTTTGATTATAAATGATCCTATAACTTTGAATAGCACTGAGATCTTTGAGAGAGAGTGACAGAGAATCAAACTGGAGATAATCGAGTTTGATTCACTTAGGATTTCGGCAGAGTTTTGTTAAGAATGTTTGAAAATAAGAATGGAAGAGAAAGAGGAGAGAAAACAAAGAAAACTTATGTAAAAATTCGTTGAAAACTACTGGTATATATAGGAGAATAACGGTCATGTCCATTCGTGAAAGGTTATGACGAATAGACACTTCTTTTGAAAATCTGAATTTCAAATTCTACGGCAACTATGTCGACATGGGGGGTAGGGGCAGGTCGACATCCCTTAGTATATTTTGAAAATTGATTTTTGCTTTAAAAGAGATTTTCTTTCTAAAGTTTGTCGAAACTATCTTAGAACTTTGTAAACTATTTTGAATATACTTTATGATTATAAAAACATTTGGAAAGTGATCTTACGAAATATAAAAGTAATAAAAAATAAATATATAAATCTTTTGAGATTAAAGCTAAAACATTAAAACTAGGAGATAGTTTTAAAACAAGAGATGACTATGAAATTAATACGATTAAAAATAGTTTTTGAATTAAGGCTAAAATATTTAAATGGAGAGAGAGATGTCTTTTTAAATGATAGTTTTGAAAAAATCTAAAAATAAGTCATTTTGACAATTTCGTGGATTCCATTCCACTAGAGAAGGTCGTGGGTTCCATCCCACTAAAGAGGTCGTGGATTCCATCCCACTACTAAAGCGAGAAGGTGGATTCCATTCCACAATTAAAATCCGAATAAAGATTAAGTGCTATTATGAAGTTTTAACATAAATCTAGACTCTATTACTTATCTTGAACTCTTGAACTCTTGATACTCATGAGTCTTCAGTCTTGATTTCTTTAATCTTGAATTCGTCAGTCTTGAATCTCTATACTCAGTCTTGAATCTTTATACTCAATCTTGAATCTTTATACTATACAGTCTTCATTCTCAGTACCTGCATATATATATATATATCCTGCATATACATATATATCTAGACAAGAATATTAGTATTTATATTTTATAACAAGTCCTAAGGTTGTTTTCATCAAAACCATCATCTCAGGAACTAACATGTATAACTACTTAAAGAGCCAAATCACCCTAGTCCTGATCTTGGCTTATTATACAAGGTGCCAAGCTACTAAGATCCCCCTTTCTTCATGCCATCTGCTATCATCCTTGATCTTCTCGTTCAGGATTTTCGAACCCTCGGTAAGTTTCTATAGTTTTGTGTTCCTAAGTAATTTTCATTATGTCTTATTTTAATGTGTTTTCAGTCTTTTTTTGTATCTCTTCATTAGAACTTTGATGAGGATCAATCCCGATATGGGGACCAGGTTAAGACTATCTATGGCCTGTTCAACAATTGTGGCAATGTAGCCATCATTTTAATTTATGCCAACCTACACAAAGTGAGGCTGCTAAACATGGGGCATAGCATGCTATGGGACGGGATAAGGGTGATAAGTCCAAAAGGGGAAGGAGATTGTCATGGTGGTCATTTAAATTAAGGAAGGCGACAGTGAGGTACACTTGGAGAGGGGGTACAAACACATCCGTTGCCCATCAGGGACTGGGTATGGAAGCGAGCTCAACGACGACCAATCAATGCAAAGAGGGTGGTGGTTGACATATGGCCACCACCTTTATGGTATAGTAGATGCTGAGATTTAGGGGATCAACATCGAACGAGAAGGGCTGTAGATGCTACAGACCCACAAGGAAGAGAGGATATGGGCGTGGATAAGGCCTTGGATTCATTGGAGGTTTGTAACAACTCGCACTTCCAAACACACCGATCCAAAGTCTAGTGTGACTTTCGAACTCGCGTCATGCCAAGAAATACGAGTTGTTGAGTTTTTAAAACATTATATATTATAATTATAAGGTTAAGTTCTAAGACATTCTACACTTTCATATCTCATGGTAGAAGAAATTAAAATATAAGTACTGAGAAATATACCTTTCAGAAAATAGTCTGCAGAATACTTTATTTGGTATTTACACTGTTCCAAAGTACAACATATATTTACAGAATTTTAATACAGTAAATAACCACATGATGGACAACAAGGATATGAGAACTCTAATGTGAAGCTCCTTTCTCCACGTACTATGTTCAATCAACCGCTAACCTGTTATTCTATAGTGGGGAAAAATGGAAAGGAGGGTGTAGGTCAGACAAAAGTCTGGTGAATATATATTGTAATTTGAAATAGTATAAATGGCAAATAAAGTATTTTGGAGATTGTTTTTTGAAACGTCTATTTCCCAGTACTTATATTTTAGTTCCTTCCGCCATGAGATCTGAAAGTGTAGAATATCTTGGAACTTACCCTAATATTTATGTTATATAATGTTTTAAAAACTCAACAGCTCATATTTCTTGGGCATGATGCTAGTCCGAAAGTCACACTAGGCTTTGGATCGGTGTGTCTAAAAATGCAGGTTGTTACATTTGATATCAGAGCATAGGTTTAAGATTCCTTAGGATTTAGGCACGTATTAAGAGAATGTACTTGAATTTTTTTGAAAAAATGGTTTTTCAAAAGGTTTTTCATAATGATCTTTTGAAAGGTATACATATATATGTACTTTGAAACGGTGTAAATGGCAAATAAAGTATTATGGAGACTATTTTCTGAAACGTCTATTTCTCAGTATTTATAGTTTAATTCCTTCCACAGTGAGATCTAAACGTGTAGAATGTCTTAAAACTTACCCTTATAATTATACTCTATAATGTTTTAAAAACCCAACAGCTCATATTTCTTAGCATGACGTGAGTTCGAAAGTCACACTAGGCTTTGGATCGGTGTGTTCGGAAGTATAGGTTATTATAAGATTTCATTTTCTCCGAGGATGTTCCTTCTCCCCCAGGGCGGTCTGCCAAACTATAGTCTGCCTCTAGTACATGTCCGTATATAGGGGGATCATGCATTGAGAGCAACAATGAGTCTTATTGTCCACCTTTAGTTAGGAAGAAGTGTTGGACATTGCCCACCAAGGGTTGATAAAATTTTAGTTATCCTTTTTTTTTGTTCGTCACTACCTTGTTCGTAGCCATTTTACATGCTATGTTCATTTTTTATATACAAAGTCTTATTTAAGAGTTTAACTCTTCTTCATTCCTTTTGAAGTGGTTTGGATTTATTTCTCCAAGCTTGACGAGGGCAAGAAGAACACCTAGATCACCCAGTAATAAGTCACCATCATTCTCCCTGTAGCATAGCAGCGACTGACTCCACCCATCTCGCCTTCCCCGAACATATACACTTAGGTGGTCATCACTAGACTTACTGCCTTGAGGTTGGGGAACAAGGGGCTCGCCAGGGAATGTGTCCTCAAGCGATTAGGGATTGATGAATTTCAAATAACCACAAATGAAAGCCAACATAGGATAGATAAGTGTCCGTGTCCCCATAGAATACTTCATGTAGTTCTTTGAAGACCTTTTCGACTTGAATGATGCAATGTTGTAGTGGGGACAGTAAAGTCTTTGGTATAGTTTGTCATCCATGGTCGTACAGCTTGGTACTCGATATAGAATTTTTTGGATTTCCTTGTGTTCACTAGGTAGTTCCCCGTTCATCAAGTATTTCAAGGGAGGGGCCATCTAGCTGGCTCATTGTTCACTATTGATTTCCATGGTCGTCCCCTCTTAGTTGATGTTTAAGAAGTTTTAGATCTCTAACGGGATCTAAGTATTGGTCTCCACCGGGTTACAATCGTCTTAGCCAAATGTCTAGTTTTTGTATTTTTATATCGGTTGGTATTTTCTCAAGCTTAAAGTCAGAGAAGGTATTTTATCAATTTCTGGTCCTCGGCAACATACCGAACCGAGGTCTTTCCCTTCACTTGGATGTGCTCACCGATCTGGTCGACCATGAACGAAGAGTCGTCGAATACCTTGATGGACTTAAACCTAGAGTTCATTTGCCATCTGCATGCCAGCCAGTATAGCTTTATATTAAGCTTCATTGGTAGTATCTTTGAAGTCTAACCTTACAGCGAAACAAATTTCATATCCCTCAGGGGCGATGAGGAAAAGTTTGGCCCTTGCCTCTTTCTTATTCGATGCTCCATCAACATACACTTTCTAAGAGTATTGTTTGGTTGCTGCTTCTTCTTCATTGTTGTCTTGGCTAGAGCATTCGATGATGAAGTTTGTCGAAGCTTATCTTTTGATGGAGGTGCAGAAGTGGAAGGTGTGTGATGTTGGTCGAGTTCCACAACCCATTTTAGGACATGACCTATTTGTTGTGTCGGGTTTGGATTGCTTTGGTGGTTGGTGAGTACTTGATAGGGCGAGACATGAAGTATGGGTGGAGTTTGTGAGTAAAAATGAGTATGTAGTATGTCAACTTCTTAAGCATGACATATCTTGTTTCCAGCTCCTTCGGCCTCTTTTAGCAGATTGGTCGTTGTATGCATTTTTCATCTCTCACCAAGGCAACAATGACCGTGTTGTTAGCCATTACAAGGTAGAGATCTTCCCTGTCTATGGGATTTGAGAGGATTGGAGGTATAGATAGATGATGTTTCAACTCCTTAAATGCTTTAGTGTAGTCGTCCATCTAGGTGAAGGACTTTTCTTTCTCGATTATGTCAAAGATGGCAATGCGCTTGTTCATAGCTCGGGAGATGAAACAGTTGAGGGTAGCGACCATTCCATTCAAGCTTTAGACTTTTTTGAGAGTGTGAGGGATCTCCATGTCCTATATTGCTTTAATTTATCAGGGTTGACCTCAATTCTCATTGCACTCACCACTTACCCTTAGAATTTACCAAAGTGGACGGTAAAGGAGCACTTCTTTATGTCCAACTTTATATGATATTTTGGAGGATGCCAAAGGTTTTGGTTAAGTTTTTGCATGTTCCCCCGATTCCCTCATACTTTACCAACATGTCATCGACATAGACTCCCATCAACCTCTTAATTATTTAAATGAACATCTAATTTATGAACCTTTGATAAGTTGCCTCAATGTTCCAAAGACCCAAGGACAAGACTCTATAGCAGTAAAGTCCAATATTTCTAATGAATGAAGTATTCTCTTGGTTGGGACCATTCGTAACAATCTGATTATACCCCGAGTAGGCATACATGAAGTCCAAAAGTTCTTGTTCATTGGTTGCATCTACAAGCTGATCAATGCGAGGTAGAGGAAGTTGTCCTTAGGACCGGATTTGTTGAGTTTAGAGAAGTTAATGCATATCCTCTAAGTACCATTGGACTTTTAGAATAGTACATAGTTAGCCACCCATACTGGAAGTTCAGATTCTCTAATGAGCCCATTGTCAAGGAGCTTCTAAACCTTTTTTCTATAACTTTCGGGGTTGAGCGGTCACTTTTTAGTGGAGTAGAGGAGCTTTGGAAGAGCATGGCATATGACGGAGGGATCGATGCCAGTGATGTCTGCATGCCCCTAGGTGAAAATACGTATGCTCTATTTGAGTAAATCTATCAACTCCATTCTCACACTCGGATCCTACTCCATAGCAATTTAGACAGTTCGGCTTTGGGCACCACTGTCCAGGATGATGGTTTCAAGCTTTGTCGCCAGACCACTATTCGGATTGATATCCTTTGTGGGGTTCTAAGGAATCATCGCTATCACTCCTCTTATCAAGTTCTTACTCGCACTAATCTATTTATAGATCATGTGTTCGATGAAGTCCTCAGCTGTGACGGACATATGTACTCTAACAAAAGGTTCTGGACTCCAACAATTCTCATAGATGAGTCTGTCGATGATTAACAAGTGAATGTAGTTGTATCACTGGTTCTCACCTGCCAACAGGGATGGATTCATTAATTCCATGTTGTGATAAGTTCTTATGTTATGGCCTGGTCAGTCACGTTGATCGATTCTTCAATGTTTTCGATCGAGGACCCGATGCGTACCAAAGTGTTGACTAGCTCCAGCATTCTCTTGGGAACAGACTCAGTGTAGGGAGCCACTAGACTTATGTCGAATTGATGGATGCCTCTGAAAAAAATATAAGAGTCGACTGGCTTTCGCATCCGCTCAGATTTTTTCACTTGTATGGGTCTGGTTTGTGTGCAAACTTTTTGGAGCTCTTACACTCTCTCAAAAATTTTGATTGCTTGTCTATGGCATAAGTGGGAGTTTCTGGGACTCTCACACTCTCTCATAGGGATTTGATTTCTTGCTTTCGACACGAGTGGGAGCTTCCAAGAGTTCTTGCACTCTCTCATAGGAAGTTAAAGTGCTAGGTTTGCTCCCGACATGGCCAATAGCAGTTGAGTGCCTCGGTACCCTCTCGGGCTAGCTGTTGCTGATGATGGTTGTCACCTTCTGTTAGAGAATTAGCACTTCTTTCTTGGCTTATTGGAGAGAAATGCTATAACAGTCTTAGTGTCATGCTGGCTGCATTGGACATAGCTGACTTCCCCCCTTAGTAGGGAACTTCACCATAAGTCATTAGTATGCAATTACTACATCCAAGTCGACCAAATCAGGTTTACCTATAAGAATGTTGTAAGTGGGTGGGCAGTCCATTAAAAAAAGTCTACCTAATTATTTGAAGAGTTTTTTCCCTCGCCAAAGGTGACCACATACGAGGTCGATCCTAAGGAGTTGACCCCAACACTGCCGAAGCCATAGATAGGCAAGTTGCGCAGAGTTAGGCTAAACTGTAGAAGTTTCATTTGATCAAAGACGTTTTTGATCATGACATCCTTTGAGCTTCCTCCATTTATGAAGACCCCAGTGCACTTTGGTGTTTGTGATATGGATGAAGATTACCATAGAGTCATGGTGAGGAAATCCAACACTCTTGTCCTCAGTCATGAATGTGATTATTTTCTTTGTTCGGCTCTACCCATAAAGCTTTCAAGGCCCTGAGTTCTACAAAATATACTTGGTTGGCAGGGTTTTGCTCCCTCTTCTAAAGGGTCTAGGCTCCTCTGCTTCTTCCAACTGCATGTAGGCCACCATATATAGATAAGATCTCATTGTTGATGGTGAACATTATTTCTCTTTATCTGTTGAGGAGGGTTGGGGAGAGCTTGATGTTCAGCCCTTTGATCTAGCTACTGCATGACATATTGCACAAGTATATCTTTGTGAATTGACCACTCTATCTCACCTTTCAAGCGATGACACTCATTTATGGAGTAGTCGTTCAACTGATGGAAATTGCAATATTTTCTATTTCTACAGGGTTCCTCTTCTTGGCCTGAGTAGGCGAGAGGAGGCCTTTGGTATGAGGCGCAGTCCCTCATAAAGAGATAGATGGTTTCCATGCCGTAATTTAAAGTGGCATTATTTTCAATCCCAACCATGAACTGTTGGCCATACACAGAGCATGTCTTGTTGTGCTCCTGATGTTCTCTCTTTTACATCTGTCCTCGCCACGAGATTTGTGTTTGTGTCCTCGTGTGTCATCTTTGTCTTTGTCATACATGTTGGCTTCCTAGATCTTTGAAAGAAGTCAATCAGATGAAGCTTGCTACTTTGCATTTTTTTCCATGTCTTGGAGTGACGTCTCACCCCGAAGTAGAGGGTGACAGCCAACCTATTATTTGTTGGATCAGGTGCATTAGGTTTTGTATTTAAATCAAGATTTTATTTTATGTTTATGTGAATAAGATTTATTTAAATGAAATTGTATTTATTAATAAAAGTGTTATAGTAGCATTTTAATTTTAATAATTTATTTAAAATATTTATTTGTTTGTTAATTTAAAAGAAATATATTTTATTATCAGTTAACTAAAAATTAATTTATTATTTAATTATATATATAGTGATTTAAGATATTCATATTCAAAATATGATTACCTCAACAATATTAAATTATAAACTAACCTTGGGGGATAATCGATAAATTGACAGTTGTGTCCTACGGTCAATAAGTGTCAATGTGATAAAAATGTTAAGATCTATATTAAAGGGAAATGAAAATGTATACATAAATGAATTAATATCAATACAAATAAAAACTATTTTTTCGACCATCAATATTTTTGTGTGTATGTGTGCATGTGTATGTAAATAAATAAATAAATATATTAAAAATATTATTTGAAAAATGATTTGTGTTATAACTTTAGATAATATATATATATAATTTATATCTGAAATATTTCATTAATATATTTCTATTTTCATAAAATTATTTAAGATTAAAAAATTAAAAAATTTACCTTCTCAAAATAAATATCTTTAAGATTCTTTTATTCTTTGAAATGTCGTCGGTATATTATAAAATAATTTTTTTATTAAATAAATATGAATGAATTTATGCGCTTGAATAATTCAAAATTTGAATTCAAATTGTGTTTGAATTTTAAACATATATATATATATATATTATGATTTTCAGATATATATATATATATATATATAATACTTTTTTCAATTATAAGCCAATAGTAAAAAAACGTTATGGTTTTTTCGTGGATTTCCATATAGAAATTTGTTAACCTAAATATTTACATATACACAAATATACATACATACATACATACATATATATATATATAAAATGTTTTTACTGAAAAACCAAAATTAATTTTTTTAGAATGTAAACCATTTTATGGTTTTAGAAAATCTAAACTATTATTATAATGCACACACACATAGAGAATTGAAAGTAGATAAATGTACATAAAAATAATCAAATTAAAATATATATTTTGCTAAAATGAAAAACAATACAATATATATATATATAATCATTTGAATAGTTTTTTTTGTAGAAAATATTAAAATAAATATCTCAAAAATATTTCTTTCGATCGAGTTATATTATGGGATAACAACATGCATAGATCATAATATACATGTGAATATATTTAAGTTAAAAGTTAAATCCTTTCACGTTAAAGTCTTGCTGAAAGTCGAACATGTTGTTTGTTAGAATTTCCTCTTTGAGCCTTTAGTTCTCCTTCTCGGGTTCAGTTTGCAAGGCTAACTTCTTGGCTTCACCAATAGCAGTTAATGGGAGCAAGATCTCAATTAGAAAGTGTGTTGAGAAAATGTGCGGAGGCTATCTATTAAATAGCCAAAGATATGCAAAAATATCTCCACTTCTTTTTTTGGCCCTAGAAGACTTAACATCACGTCCCCATTTAAAATATATGAGCGGTCATACCATAGACCAAGCATGGTCAAAGGCCCTTTGGCTCCTATTTAAGTCATTATTTTTATCAGTTGGAACTGCCATACAACTTTGATACATCGTTCTGATGGATATTAGGCTTTAAATAAATAATTTTAAATGCCATGCAATGTTAATAAAACATTTTTGTTAATTCATTATGTAACAAGCCGCCCCGAAACAAATCTAAATCCCAACCTAGAAATGGCCCATCGAAACTTAAAACAATTTAAAGGCTGGCTGTTGGTTGATAAAATTTAAACAATACATAGTACACAAAGTTATCTATCTATACTTTCAGAATCTCACAACAGAATGGATAAAATATAATATCAGAATCAAGTACCTGTTTCATAAAAGAAAACCATTTCATAAATATACATATTATTACCAAATCCAACAACAGGTTTACATAAAATCTCTACAGTACAATATTTCAAATGTAACATAATTTTCTGAACTAGGTATATAAATAGATAGATAACTACCACAAGTCTTCACCTCCACCTTTGTCTACAAAATTAGCATTGTCTCCTCTAACCTATGTTTTCTAATGAGGAGTGGGTCAGAACAACAAACGTCTGGTGAAATGAAAATCTCAAGCTTTACCATAATTGTACTTGGCCAATATTATTTAGATAAGAAATATGTCTTTATTTAAAATTATAACATACTAATAACTTTAAATGTAAGCCCAAAGGCCTTCCCAGTTCAATTCCAAAACTCTAATGCAACTAACATCAATAATGCAAGAGAAAGCATCCAAACCAAAAAAATAATCTTTATTGGAGATTATGCAGACTCTAACAATTTAATACCTATAAAATAGGCAGGTCTCCGTCACTTAGTACCTAACCCATTTCCAAACTCTAACGTAACTATCGTTGATGATGTGTAAGCGAGAACCCCTAACCACTTAATACCTCTTTCTTGGGAACTTAAGCAGACTTTAACCATTTAAGACCTATAAAATAGTCATGTCCCCATCATTTAAGACCTAACCCGAGGCGGATCACTACATGGTTCTCACTAACTGACATTGTAATCCCATCAGGTCACTTAATACTTCTCCTAAGAAAGAGGCGGACAATACCATAGCCACTTAATAACTCTAACCCGAAGCAGAACCCTCCTAAAGATTTCCACTACCATATCAATAGCGTAACTTATGACCCATAACCCAACCATGACATCTCAGATTAATCTGACTATCTGTAGCAACTGGTAGGCAGATTGACTGGGTAGATTTACCCAACAAAGTTGGGAGTAACCTCACATCCACTAAGGTTATTTATTATAAGCGATGTCATACATCAGTCCGTAAAGCCACACCGTTGGTAGCCAGATTTAACTTGGCACTTTGAACTGACCTCACATCCTATAACTTAGTCATACCTTATATGTATACCAATTATACACATATACTACCATACATTATTTATAGTTAAGGCCATATAAGGTAATCCCTTATTATGCCTCTAATTAGGGAGTAACATCCTAATTTACAATAACTATCTTCCTAAGAAATTAATGTTATTTACTACCCTATTAATTCTAATCAATACGTTCAATAAGCTATAATTATTACGTTATTATTAATTTAATAATCAATACGTTAATATTATATATATACGCATGAGATTCGAATAAAATATTTCCAATCACATGAAAAGAAAACGCTTATTAAATATCAAGCTTATATAAGTCCCAAATTCTAAACAAAAGAATAGCTAATATCCTTAGCCAACACCTTGACTTGTAAACAAAAAGGAATAATACCAAACTTATCTCATATTAGTATAATAGAATAACTCCTCTATCAAAGAAACAAACTTTACAATTTAAATCTTTTATATTCTATCCAACTTTTGCAATTACCACCTTCGAGTGAAAAAGGGATTCATACTTATTTCAATTTAAAGAAACAAGCGGTGCAAACTACAATTAATCAAAAATTATACTTTGCACATCATTTCTAACTTTATTTATTTTTAGAATCCTTCAACACTATAAGAAAAATCAAAAGATGAAATGCAATAGATTATAAATTGCTTAAATCTCAACACAGATCTGATTCTACTATATCAATACAAAATAACCGAAATTTCAACATATTCAAAGATTGATATTTATTTAGGAAAATTCTAGGAATTTTAGATGTTATGTTTTCGTTTACCAAAATTTCCCAAGGCATACATCAAATCTAAATAAATACTATTTAATTACAAGAATGTGAAAAACTAGATATTTACACTCACAGAGAATTGTTTGCTTCCTAACTGGATTTGGTTCCACTACGTCTAATTCTCTTTCAGATCTCTCTCTTTTGGAATATACAACAAAGTGAATTGTATATAGAAATTAGATCTTGAATCAGAAACTAGAGAGGAATAGAATCAGAAAGTAAAAGAATTAAACATCTAGTTCTCTTATCCGAAATTCATAACTGATTCTGGAATCTAAAGAAGAAGAAGAAAATGGGGTCTGATTTATACCACTCATAATTCTCTGTCAGATCTTCTTCTTTTTGAGTATACAACAAGTAAATTGTATGTATATAAATTAGATTCTAGAAATTAGAAGATAAAGAGGAGAAAGTATTGGGAATTTAATTAGAGATTAGAAATTATTATTACTTACCAGAAAGTTTACTGTTTCTGCCTAAGAGGAAAGATTTTGATAGAGCTTCGCTGTTGCTACAGAGTTTTATGAGGAAAAATGGAGGGTCTAGGTGTCTATTTATAGAGGTAAGAAGCAACCAGAACCATCTGATTAAAATAGTTAATTCTAAAATTCATTTACAACAAAACCTAGCCACGAACCACTCAAAAATCAGTCGACCGCTGACCACAAGCGGTCGACCGCTTGCTCATAGGCGGTCGATCGGTCTTTAGTTTTGGACCGTAGATTACTTTGTTTCCATTTCATTTTATTTATTACCTAATTATTATTAATTCTTAATTAATTACATGTTAACATTAACTAGGCTTAACCCTTAAATTTCTCATATTTTACTTTCAAATTCAAATACTTAAATTTTAAATTTAAACTCGTTTATATTATTTTAATTTTGGAAACTTCAAACTTCCATGACTTCTCCGTTTGAACTCCAATTTCAGCATATTATATATGGAAATTGATCAGAAAATCGCCACAGATGCAATGGTGCAACTTTCATGGTCAAATTCTGACATTTTACAAAATTTCCATTGTTAACCTTATTTTAATTACTTAACTTCTTATTAAATTTTACAGGATGTTACATTCTCTCCCCTAAAAAAGGATTTCGCACCCGAAATCACCAAGGGAAGATAGTGTAATGCGCACTCAACAACCATGTTATACAACCAATTTATCAACAATAATATACAAAACCATCTACTCAACCAAAAAATGCAATGTGATTATATATGCAAACATACTATAGGTAAGCTCAATCCAAGCATGAATGCAACGTGGTGACATATAAGCATGTATGCAAGCATCCTAAATATACATGATATTCTATATGAGTGCAAAAATAACAGTAAAATGTTTGGCAACCATCTCCTACCATCTAATCTAGCAACCACGATGCAATCAAATACCTTTGTTTTTAGGGGAGAAAAGTTAATAGAGAAAAACTCGGGATGAGAAACATTCATCTTTTCTTCGGTTTTTCATGTGCTTTCCACTGGCTTATCTCCCCATCTACTCGAACCAACCCAATTTTTTTTGTTACAAAGCCTCTTATTACCGTGCTCCATAATGCATTCGGTAGAACGTGACGGGGGAGGGGAGGCGCGACAGGCTTTGTTTCAATATTAATTAACTGATCAGGCTCTACAATAGAGGCAATGTCATGTAGACATTTCCTCAAGTGTGGAACATGAAAGACGTCATGGACTCCCGCTAACTAGTCCAGAAGCTCTACCTAATAAGCAAGTTCCCCCCACCCTCTCTAAAATCGGGAAAGGCCTAACAAAACTGGGCACCAACTTCCCAGATGTACCAAACCTCATAACCTTTCTAAGAGGGAAAACCTGAAAGAATACCATGCCCTTTAACTAAAATCTCCAATACCTTTCCTCGCCTGTCAGTATAGGACTTCTAATGGTCCTGTGCGGTCTTCATTCGCTGCCTAGATGCTTCTATCTTTTCCAAGGTCCTCCAAGATCCATGATGCAAGCTCTCAAAAAATCTTCTAAATTCAAAATCATTTCCAAAGAAGATTGCAAACATCTTTGGAATTCACTCGTGAACAAAGGGTCTCTATCACAAGAATGCTAACTTGAACTCCATGTAGTCGGTACTTCCTTGACATAAATCTATGCTAGAGATGCTGCAATCCTACTACCTCTAACGGGAATAAAATGAGTTAACCTAAATAGCATCATTACCCTTTTGACTCCTAGAAAACCTATCAGTAAAGTCCACCGATTTATACTCCCAATTCCAAGTCGAAACCTCCAATGGTAATGACAATCCTCCAGGCATGCCTTGCTTAGCTTTAAACCTTTGGCATATCAAATATAAAGACAAATTCAGTGACTCTCTCTTTATTCTTGACCAATTAGAAAATTCTCTTCATATCCCTATATACCTTATCATGCTCGAGATAAATGGTTACACACCACAAGCTTGGGGTTTGAAGCATTTTAATCTAATTTCCTTACTAACTTCTAGTCTTACCTTCGGTTTATCGCTAGTTAATGTCCTTATAAAATTTCTGTATTTATGATGTTCCTTAATATATATATATATATATATATAGCGGTCAAGTCCCATCCCTAAAATCAACACAATGATAGAATAGAACATGCCTTATACTATATCAAACACTTTTCCTAAAAGGGACAACTAGAGTCCTTAATCCTTAACTGATGTTAATGATGCTAGGATCATAGTGCTTCTTACCACTTTAAGATGTACATTCGTAGAATGTCATTCCACCATTACCCACCTTCCTTAATTTTTTTCTTATTTCTAATAAATATCAATTACCTATAATAACTGGCCATTAATGTCAAAATTGACAATCTCTAATCAATCCTTACTAAATCTATTTAAACCTATTACTGCTTTTAAGATTTTCTTATTATGAGTATTCAATTCCTCCATAACGACCATATTAGATTCCTTAATCAGTCCCCTATTTAATCCCTTTTTATTCTTATTAATTACAAATTTATTACCTATTAAATCTGTAATTAACATACATAAATCTTAGTCCTACAATTGCAATGTTGTTTATAATTAATACGAATACTATTGTTAATTACGCTATTTATGTATTTCGTATTTCTAATTATTATTTACTAAATTAGAACATTCATTTCCATATTTAATTTTATTAGAGCAATCCATCCTAATAGATTACAGTCAAAAATTTCCAAAAATTAACCAAAAGTGATATTTTCGCTTTGTTTGAAATTACAAAGGATTATTTCATTTTCTTTTATTAAAATAGATAGTGTAAACTACGAAAAAGAATATTCATATCTTACACATTTCTTTTCCCTTTTGGTATATCCCTTGTCAATTCAAACGCTGCAGTTCATACGTTTAAGCAATTAGACAATTTACAGAAATTATACGGTGCCACTCCCTATAAATCAAAATATAGTAGGGTTTTTGAAAATACTTTAAAAAATACAAGTATGCCACTCATACGTATACCATCTCCATTGATTCGGTAGCCTAAGCTCTGATACCAAGTGTATCAACCCGCCCCAAAATGGACTTAAATCCTGATCCAGAAAAGGCCCATAAGAACTTAGAACCATTCCAAGGTTGGCTATTGGTTGATAAAATTTAAACAATATACAGTACAAAAAGCTATCTATCTATACTTTCAGAACCTCACAACGGAATGATAAAATATAATATCAGAAACAAGTACACAATTCATAAAAGAAAACCATTTCAGAAATGTATGTGTTATTACCAAATATCACTACATGTTTACATAAAATCTTCACAGTACAATATTTAAAAAATAACATAATTTTCTATACTGAGTATAACAGGAATATTTAAAAAGCATAAATAGATAGATAATTACCACAAGTCTTCACCTCCTCCTTCGTCTCCTAAATTAGCATTGTCTCCTCTAACCTGTGTGTTGTAATAAGGAGTAGGCCAGAACAACAAATGTCCGGTGAAATAAAAATGTGACGCCCCACCTCTATACTCACACTAGCCAAGGACACTACGGGGTAATGTCATCGACTAGCACGAAGAATAAAGCTATTGAGGAGTGACCATCTATGTAATTGCTTTGTGCGAGTACCGATATGTCAAGTAATATGACTTGCAGTTCATTTCAAGAGGAAATCCGACATATCAAATACAAACTCAAAGCTACTACACAGTGGCTATGTGGGCTTCAGAAACAAATATAGAAATAAGCATAACACAAATCAGTCACAGATATTCATATCACAAAGGCGGAAACAGATATGAATATAACACATAAAAGTGTTCATTAAAATAGTGGTCATACAAGATCCCCTACATCACAAAAGAATATGTACAACTGCTAAGCAAAAGAATAAGTATACATCAAGGAGTCTCTATCTCAAATGTATAAAAGCAAAAACTACTAAGCTAGAGTGGTTAGCCAAAAGTCAGAAGCTAGTCCCTTTAAGAAGTCAAGTGGAAGCACCTGTAACACCTCGGCCTGACCCGAGTATTATTTAAGAAGAAAAATAATAAACGGACCAGTCTAGCTATAAATATCATATGAGAAGAGAAAGGATAAGAGATACCACAAAAATGTATGATAACAATAATGCCATACTGTGAAAAGTATACATTCAATAACAATAAAAATCATACAATATCTCAAATCTCGTCAAATATCCAAAAAGAATATCACATTCTTTAGCCTATTCACCAAACCTCAAATATTGACAAAACATATCAACGTCAATCGCAAAAATTGGTGGAACAAAAATTCCAGAAATCAACAATTAGAAATCGAGAAAACACAAAGGGGGAGGCCTATCACAAATGGGAGCATGAAAACAAACCAACACGTGTATCACAAACAGGACGCTATCCCATGAAAATACGGGGTACAGTCACCCTTTGAGGACAGATAAGCTGAACATCGACGCAGCTAACAAGATATGCCCCATGCACAGTCGAACATCGATGCACCTAAAAAGAAACGCCTCATGCATAAACGAACATCGACTCACCTAAAAAGATACGCCCCATGCATAGTCGAACATCGATGCGCCTAAAAAGATACGCCCCATGCACAGTCGAACATCAACGCACCTAAAAGATACGCCCCATGCGCCGACTTATCGAGCCGATTGCTCCACGAATGGTCAAAAGACCATGAGTTGTTAGCCCATAAAATGAGACGAAGCTCCACAAAACTGGGTATAGTCCTCCACGTGGACAAAGAGACCTCGCATATCGCTAGTCTAAACCATAAAATGATCACCATCGATCAATAAGAAGTGTGAATTACACTAAGCTAGTAAATGGATGAGTTTAGTTTTATGTCCCATAACCACTGGCTTAACTTAAATATTTATGAACAAATTGTAGATTTCCACTTGAAAAATTGTCACAAGAGTTCAATCGAACAAGTCCAAGAATTAACCGACGAAGTAAACGCAAGCGTTTCATACCACTTGTTTTGCTAAGCCGTTTAATTAGAATTCTCATAAGATTGAGGTAAAGTTTTGTATATACTAATAGATTAGAAAACGGTTTTAAAAGCGAGTTTTGTATTGAAAGTAATGGTTGAAATCATGTTTGCAAAAGAGTTTGAGTATTTACTACTAGTATAGAAACCTTTGTATTTTAAAGTGACAAATCACAGAAATGATTGTAGAAACAATCAATCACCAAAAATTCACATTCGACGACGTGAATCAAAACCATAAAAATCGATATCAATTCCATCAAATGGATATTCCCAAAAATCAAGAAAAAGAAGTCATCAAAGTTGATAGTAAGTGATAACAACTAATCAGATCAACCAAAAATCGATTAAAACGGAAATCCACTCAAAATAGACAATGGCTAAAATAAGCAGCTCCAGACGTCTAGTAGACTTCCCAGACGCCTGAACCGAAAGACTGGAAATTTTCTTCCAGATCGCCCAGACGTCTGGGAAGTAAGCTCAGACGTCTGAGCTGAGAATTTGGAATTTTATTCCCGTAGCTCCAGACGTCCGACCTTAATACCAGACGTCTGAGCTGAAGCTCAGGGCAATATTTTGCCTAGGCCAATGATGGCCAATTAATATCGGAATCGATCGGACGAGTGACGATGGCTAGGGATTTACGCCAAGCGACTACCCAGCCCTATAGACTCATCCATACACTCCGAACAACATGTCCAAACATCCATAATAGGATTTTCATAGATTTTGACATCAAAATACCAAAAATTGGAAAATTCACCAAACCAATTCAATTCAAAAGCAAATGAACATGAGATAGGTGTTAGGAATTCATACCTAACAACAATCAAAGGTATAGACATAGACGTGAGTTTAAGAACTCACCTTTGAACCCAAAAACACGAATGAGAAGCTCTAAAACAAAGGGAAGGCCAATTCCTCTTCAACTTCAGCTCAAGATGCTCCAATTTAAGCTCAGAAGCAAATATTTCCTAAGTTAGGGTTTAGGAATTTCTGAAAATTGAAGAGAGATTGAGAAGGAGAAGATGAAGTGGATGCTTACCTAAGCTTCTCTTTGATTTCTAGAACTTGAATCTTAAATTTCCTAATAATATAGGGTTTAGGAATTTTGATTTCTTTTCTCTTCCCCCATTTTCCTTTTAGCTTTAGAATGTTAGGAAATGAAAATGAATGAAGAGGAGTTGAAGGAGGTGTTAGGGTATTATGTTGGGTTAGTGGGCTAAAACCCAAGCCCAAAGCCCAATAGAAAAATAGCAAAATTCTACTCAACTCCAAACATATCAATGTTTATACTCAAAAAAGTTGTAAACGTCGTTTTGAACTCAATAGAAGTGGTCTCGAGTCCGGATTCGACTATTTACAAAAAGTAACATTTCAGACTTTTAAATTCAACTAATGATGCTATATTTAAATAAATCATTTAAATATATTATCGTAAAAATATGCGGGTTGTGACAGACTCCCCTCCTTAAAGAAATTGTGTCCTCGCAATACTTAAGAAGAAAATAAAAAGTAACAACCATACTAAGGCATAACAATGCAAAAGAAGAAATTTTGAAATGAGAAGTTCACCTTAATGAGCACGAGAGAGTAAGTCCGGATGTGTTCGCTCGATGAATTCTCTGGATTCCCAAGAACAATCCTTAGGATTTGCGGACCATTGAACTTTCACAAGAGGAACATCTTTATTTCGAAGGCGTTTAACCTCCGTAGCAATGATACGAATAGGATGTTGCTCATAAGTCAAATTAGGTGAAACTTTAATTTCTTCAATAACACTAGGCTCAAGAATAGAAACAGAATCTCTAAGGCATTTCCGTAATTGAGAAACGTGAAATAAGTCATGAATAGCAGAAAATTGAGTCGGTAATAAAAGACGATAAGCCACGGAACCAATGCGTTCGTTAATGGGAAATGGGCCAATATATCGAGGTGCTAACTTTCCCGATTGACTGAAATGCACAACACCCTTCATAGGTGAAACACGAATGAACACCAAATCTCCCACAGAAAATTCTAAATTCCTTCTTCGATTATCGGCATAGGATTTTTGTCTACTTTGAGCTTCTTTCATCCTATGACGAATAAGGGCAATCTTTTCTGTGGCATCACGAATAAAATATGGACCTAAAACTAGCTTCTCACCGGCTTCAAGCCAACATGAAGGAGATCGGCATGGCCTTCCGTAGAGTGCCTTGAAAGGTGCCATACCAATACTAGATTGGAAGTTATTATTATAAGAAAAATCAACAAGAGAAATATGATCTTCCCAACTTCCACCAAAATCAAGAACACATGCATGAAGAAGATCTTAAAGAGTTTGATTTACACGCTCAGTTTGTCCATCAGACTGAGGATGATAAGCGGTGCTAAAATTAAGCTTCGTTCCCAAAGCTTTTTGAAGACCCTTCCAAAATCCACTAGTAAATAATGGATCACGATCACTAACAATAGAAGTTGGAACTCCATGCAATTTAACAATTTCTTTGACATAGAGTTTAGCCAAAAGAGGTACGGTCCGATTGGACTGAACGGGAATAAAATAGGCAGATTTTGTAAGTCTATCTACAATCACCCATAAGCTGTCATGACCCGAACGAGAACGGGGAAGACCGTCAATAAAGTCCATGTAAACTTGATCCCACTTCCAAATTGGAATGTCTAAAGGTCGCAATAACCCACCGGGCCTTTGATGATCGGCCTTTACGAGTTGGCAAGTCATGCAATGCTTAATGAAGTTAACAATATGAGATTTCATCCCATCCCAATAATAAAGTCGCTTCATGTCCGCGTACATTTTACTACTACTGGGATGAATGGTAAAATTTAGAACGATGAGAATCTTTTAAAATGTCTTTAAGAAGATCAATAATATTTGGCACAATAATTCTGCCAAATTTTTGAATGCCTCCGCGAGCATCAATATCAAAGTCTTTCAAACCATCAAACTTATTTTGATCCCTACAACTTTGGCTAAGAAGAGCCAATTCGGGATCTTGCTTTTGAGCTTCAAGGATGCGGTCTAAAAGAGAAGGATGAGCCTCAAGGCTACATAAAACAAGAGATGAACATGAATCAGATTCCCGATCTCGAATCTCACAAGTGGATAAAGTCTCGAGATCATTCCATTCGGATATCATCATGGAAACAACTGCTTGTTGCTTATGATAAGGGCATCGGCAACACGATTTCCCTTTCCAAGAGTATAAAGAATATCAAGATCATAAGATGCAAGGAATTCGAGGCAATGTTGTTGACGCAAATTAAGTTCCTTTTGAGAGAACAAATACTTTGAAGATTTATGATCGGTGTAGAGAACAAATTTCTCTCCCAAAAGATAATGACGCCAAATTCTAAGGGCGAAAATAATTTCCGCGAGCTCTAAATCATAAGTGGCATATCTAGTCTCGGCAGGCTTTAATTGCCTAGAAGCATAAGCGATAACATGTTCCCTTTGCATGAGAACGGCTCCCAAACCAACACGACTAGCATCGGTATAAACAATCAAGTCTTGGTTCCCTTCGAGAATCACAAGAATAGGGGCATCCTAAAGGAGTTCTTTTAATTTATGAAATGCAGCTTCACATTTGTCTGACCAAATGTACTTAACTCCCTTCTTTTTCAAACTAGTAAGAGGTACGGAAATTTTAGAAAAGTCTTTTATGAAACGACGGTAATAACCCACCAATCCAAGAAAACTACGGATTTCCGTCACACTCTCCAGTCTCTTCCAATTTTGAATCGCTTCAATCTTCGAAGGATCCACGGAAATTACGGATTCAGAAATAATATGTCCTAAAAATTTCACACGAGATTGCCAAAAGTGGAACTTAGAAAATTTTGCTTTCAATTGATTGCTCCTAATAGTTTCCAACACAATCCGAAGATGTGTTTCATGCTCCTCCTTGGTTTTAGAATAAACAAGAATATCATCTATAAAGATGAGAACAAATCGATCGAGGAAGTCTTTGAAAACTCGATTCATAAGGTCAACGAAATAAGTTGGAGCATTCGTTAAACCAAATGGCATAACAAGCCATTCATAAGATCCATAATGAATACGGAACGACATCAAAGGAATGCTATCATCTACAATACGAAGCTGATGAAAACAGGTTGCTAAGTCTAACTGTGAAAAGACTCTAGCACCGCTAAGTTGATCGAATAGATCATCAATCCGAGGTAAGGGATATTTATTCTTGATGGTGAGGTCATTAAGCTTGCGATAGTCTACGCAAAGCCTAAGTGTACCATCGGATTTCTTCACAAAAATAGCCGAAGCTCCCCAATGAGAGGAACTAGAACGAATAAACTGTTTTGCTTCCAATTCAGATAATTGTTTACGCATCTCCTCATTTTCCTTATTGGACATACGATAAGGAGGACGAGTGATAGGTAGAGCTTCAGGGATTAGATTAATTCTGAACTCAATTGCTCGCTTAGGTGGTAATCCTAAAACGGGCTCAAATATGTTGGGAAATTCACAAACAACATGAATGAGGAAAATGACATCTTCCTCATCATCATTATCGTCATCATGTGGATTTAGAGAATATAAGGATGCTACCGAATTGGAATCTGAATCTTTAAGAACAATAGAAATCTACTTAACAGATTGGGGATGTCGAAGATGGATAAACCTCTCGGAACATAGGATGTGGGCTTCATAATGATTAAGCCAATCCATTCCCAAAATCATTCCAAAACCTAAGTAGCGCATAACATGCAAATCGGCTCGGAAAGCATAATCACATAAAATAATCTCGACATCTTTACAAAATAAACTAAGCGTTGTGGATCCACCAACCGGATTCGCAATTCTTAGTGAAGTCATCAAGCCCATAACATTTAAAGACAAAGCATCAACAAGTTCTTTGGATATAAAAGAGTGAGATGCACCCGTATCAAAAAGAACTCGAATAGGAAGATCATGAAATATAATAATGCCATCAAGGACAGAATGAGAAATACCTTGACCAAGAGAAGTGTTACTAAGAGCTTGCACAAAATTAAGCTTTCCCTCCTTCCTACTTTGAAGTATGGGACATGCAGATATATGATGACCCGAAGTTTTGCAATAACGACAATAAAGGGTTTTCGGGAACCTATTTGCATAATTGTCCTTAGAACCACAATTGTAGCATTGCCCACGACTAGAGGTAGTAGTCTTTGCTACCGAAGTTGCTTGCTTCCCTTTATTGTTGGGATTAGGCTTGAACTTGATAGGCCTCTTCTTGTTGTTGTTGAAGTTCTGTTTGGCACCCACAACCTTAACATCACTTTCTTTATCGGCTTCTTCAAGTCGAAGAGCGATATCAACAAGCTGATCAAAAGAAAGTTCTAGTTTCAGGAGTAAAGGCTTTTTGAGGTTCTTATTCAACCCATAGACAAATCTATGATTTTTCTTCAATGGGGTATTAATATACTCGACCCCATATTTAGAGAGAGATTCAAAAGATGCGACGTAGTCGGTCACAGAAGATTCACCTTGAACAAGGTCAATAAAGAGCTGAGCTAAAGTTACCTTTTCAGCTTCCGGCACAAACTTTAACTCGGACCTTTCTCGGAATTGCTCCTAAGTAAGATCCGCTTCAATAATTTCCAAAATCAAAAGCTCATACCAATCTAATGCTCTCTCCTGGAGCATGCTAGAAGCCACTTAGACTCGATATAGATCCACAAGATTCATGCAAGAAAAGATGCGATCGCATGTTCTAAGCCAAGCTTGGACTTCTATAACGCTTTCAGAACCCTTGAATGGCCTTCCACCCAAATTGGTATAATCACTGCACAAGCGTGCAAACCCGGATTTAGGATGAGTAGGCTCAGGAATGGGACCGATAGCTTGGACATTCTTTACAAGATCCAAAAGCTATTGAGCAGACATGAATACTCCATCCCGAGGAGTAGCACTGGATTGACCAGCGCTGGGACGGCTAGGTCTAACCATTTCTCTTCTTTAAGAAAGAAAGAAAGAAGAGGAAAAAAGTTATTCTCAGAATGAATATCAAACAAACTTGATTGATAAAACAAGGCATCACAAAAGAAAATAGGATAGAACGGGTCCAATGACTCGAATTAAATCCTAAGGCACGATTCCTAAGAAAGACTTAGGACAATGATCCTTGCTAGATTATTCTACATTGTTCCGAAGTTTGGTTCTGATACCAACCTGTGACGCCCCACCTCTATACTCACAGTAGCCAAGGACACTACGGGGTAATGCCATCGACTAACACGAAGAATAAGGCTATTGAGGAGCGACCATCTATGTAATTGCTTTGTGCGAGTACCGATATGTCAGGTAATATGACTTGCATTTCATTTCAAGAGGAAATTCGACATATCAAATACAAACTCAAAGCTACTACACAGTGGCTATGTGGGCTTCAGAAACAAATATAGAAATAAGCATAACACAAATCAGTCACAGATATTCATATCACAAAGGCAGAAACAGATATGAATATAACACATAAAAGTGTTCATCAAAATAGTGGTCATACAAGATCCACTACATCACAAAAGAATAGGTACAAGTGCTAAGCAAAAGAATAAGTATACATCAAGGAGTCTTTATCTCAAATGTATAAAAGCAAAAACTACTAAGCTAGAGTAGTTAGCCAAAAGTCAGAAGCTAGCCCCTGCTAAGAAGCCAAGTGGAAGCACCTGTAACACCTCGGTTTGACCCGAGTATTATTTAAGAAGAAAAATAATAAACGGATCAGTCTAGCTATAAATATCATATGAGATGAGAAAGGATAAGAGATACCACAACATGTATGATAACAATAATGCCATACTGTGACAAGTATACATTCAATAACAATAAAAATCATACAATATCTCAAATCTCGTCAAATATCCAAAAAGAATATCACATTATTTAGCCTATTCACCAAACCTCAAATATTGACAAAACATATCAACGTCAATCGCAAAAATTGGTGGAACAAAAATTCCAGAAATCAACAATTAGAAATCGAGAAAACACAAAGGGGGAGGTCTATCACAAACGGGAGCATGAAAACTCACCAACACGTGTATCACAAACAGGACGCTATCCCATGAAAATACAGGGTACAGTCCCCCTTTGAGGACAGATAAGCTGAACATCGACGTAGCTAAAAAGATATGCCCCATGCACAGTCGAACATCGACGCACCTAAAAAGATACGCCCCATGCATAAATGAACATCGATGCACCTAAAAAGATACGCCCCATGCACAGTCAAACATCGACGCACCTAAAAAGACACGCCTCATGCACAGTCGAACATCCACGCACCTAATAGATACGCCCCATGCACCGACTTATCGAGCCGATTGCTCCACGGAAGGTCAAAAGACCATGGGTTGTTAGCCTATCAAACGAGACGAAGCTCCACAAAACTGGGTACAGTCCCCCACGTGGACAAAGAGACCTTGCATATCGCTAGTCTAAATCATAAAATGATCACCATCGATCAATAAGAAGTGTGAATTACACTAAGCTAGTAAATAGATGAGTTTTGCTTCATGTCCTATAACCACTGGCTTAACTTAAATATTTATGAACAAATTGTAGATTTTCACTTGAAAAATTGTCACAAGAGTTCAATCGAACAAGTCCAAGAATTAACCGATGAAGTAAACACAAGCATTTCAAACCACTTGTTTTGCTAAGCCGTTTAATTAGATTTATCATAAGAATGAGGTAAAGGTTGGTATATACTAATAGATTAGAAAACGGTTTTAAATGCGAGTTTTGTATTGAAAGTAATGGTTGAAATCATGTTTGCAAAAGAGTTTGAGTATTTACTACTAGTATAGAAACCTTTGTATTTTAAAGTGACAAATCACAGAAATGATTGTAGAAACAATCAATCACCAAAAATTCACATTCGACGACGTGAATCAAAACCATAAAAATCGATATCAATTCCATCAAATGGATATTCCCAAAAATCTAGAAAAAGAAGTCATCAAAGTTGATAGTAAGTGATAACAACTAATCGAATCAACCAAAAATCGATTAAAACGGAAATCCACTCAAAATAGGCAATGGCTAAAATAAGAAGCTCCAAACGTCTAGTAGACTTCCCAGACGCCTGAGCCGAAAGACTGGAAATTTTCTTCCAGATCGCCCAGACGTCTGGGAAGTAAGCTCAAACGTCTGAGCTGAGAATCTAGAATTTTATTCCCGTAGCTCCAGACGTCCGACCTTAATACCAGACGTCTGAGCTGAAGCTCAGGGCAATATTTTGCCTAGGCCAATGATGGCCAATTTATATCGGAATCGATCGGACGAGTGACGATGGCTAGGGATTTACGCCAAGCGACTATCCAGCTCTATAGACTCATCCATACACTCCGAACAACATGTCCAAACATCCATAATAGGATTTTCATAGATTTTGACTTCAAAATACCAAAAATTGGAAAATTCACTAAACCAATTCAATTCAAAAGCAAATGAACATGAAATAGGTGTTAGGAATTCATACCTAACAACAATCGAAGGTATAGACATAGATGTGAGTTTAAGAACTCACCTTTAAACCCAAAAACACGAATGAGAAGCTCTAAAACAAAGGAAAGGCCAATTCCTCTTCAACTTCAACTCAAGAAGCTCCAATCTAAGTTCTTAAGCAAATATTTCCTAAGTTAGGGTTTAGGAATTTCTGAAAATTGAAGATAGATTGAGATGGAGAAGATGAAGATGATGCTTACCTAAGCTTCTCTTTGATTTCTAGAACTTGAATCTTAAATTTCCTAATAATCTAGGGCTTAGGAATTTTGATTTCTTTTCTCTTACCCCATTTTCCTTTTAGCTTTAGAATGTTAGGAAATGAAAATGAATGAAGAGGAGTTGGAGGAGGTGTTAGGGTATTATGTTGGGTTAGTGGGCTGAAACCCAAACCCAAAGCCCAATAGAAAAATAGCAAAATTCTACTCAACTCCAAACATATCGATGTTTATACTCAAAAAAGTTGTAAACGTCGTTTTGAACTCAATGGAAGTAGTCTCGAGTCCGGATTCGACTTTTTACAAAAAGTAACATTTTGGACTTAAATTCAACTAACGACGCTATATTTAAATAAATTATTTAAATATATTATCGTAAAAATATGCGGGTTGTTACAGAAAATCTCAAGCTTTACATAATTGTACTTGGGCAGTATTATTTAGATAAGAAATAGGTCTTTCGTATTTAAAACTATACAATACTAATAACTTCCCAGTCCAATTCCAAAATTCTAATGCAACTAACATAAATGATGTAAGAGAAAGCGCACAAAACAATAAATACCCTTTATTAGAGATTAAGCAGACTCTAAACATTTAATACCTATAAAATAGGCAGGTCCCTATCACTTAGTACCTAACCCATTCCAAACTCTAACGCAACTCTCATTAATGATGCGAGAGCGAAAATCTCCAAACCACTTAATACCTCTTTCTTGGGAACCTAGGTAGGCTCTGACCATTTAAGACCTGTAAAATAGGCAGGTCCCCGTCATTTAAGACCTAACCCGAGACGGCTCCCTACATGGTTCTCACTAACTGACATCGTAAGAAATCCCATTAGGTCACTTAATACTTCTCCTAAGAAAGAGGCGAACCCTACCATAGCTACTTAATACCTCTAATCCGAAGCGGACCCCTCCTAAAGATTTCTCATACCGTATCTATAGCGTAACTTTTGACCCATAACCCAACTGTGACATCTCAAATTAATACGACTATTCGTAGGTACTAGTAGCCAGATTGACTGGGCAGATTTACCCTACAAAATTGGGACTAAACTCGTGTCCACTAAGGTTGTTTATTATAGGCGATGTCTCACATCAGTCCGCAAAGCCACATCGCTGATAGGTAGATTTAATTGGGCAGACTTCCATGTAAGTTTGGCCTGACCTCGCATCCTTATAACTTAGTCATACCTTATATGTATACAATTTATATACATATACTACCCTATAAGATTTATAGTTGAGGCCATATAAGGTAACCCCTTATTATGCCTCCAATTAGGGATTAACTCCTTAATTTACACTAACGATCTTTCTAAGAAATTAATGGTATTTACTACCCTATTAATTCTAATCGATATGTTCAATATGCTATAATTATTATGTTATTATTACTTTAATAATTAATACTTTCGTATTACACACACACACATGAGGTTCGAAATATTTCCATTCACACGGTAAGAAAACACATATTAAATGTCAAGCTCATACAAGTCCCAAATTCCAAACAAAAGAATAGGTAATATCCTTAGCCAACAACTTAACTTGTGAGAAAAAAGGAATAATACCAAACTTATCTCATATTAGTATGATAGAATCAACTCCTCTATCAAAGGAATAAACTTTATAATTTAAACCTTTTATATTCTATCCAACTTTTGCAATAACCACCTTGGAGTGAAAAAGGGATTCATACTCGTTTTAATTTACAGAAATAGGCATACAAACTACAATTAATCAAAAATCATAGTTTGCACACCATTTCTAACTTTATTCATTTTTAGAATCCTTTAACACTACAGGAGAAATTAAAAGATATGACATAGAACAAATTATAAATTGCTTAAATCTCAACAAAGATCTAATTCTATTATATTAATACAAAACAGTTGAAATTCCAACATATTCAAAGATTGACATTTATTTAGGGAAATTCTGGGGGTTTTAGATGTTATGTTTTCATTTACCAAAATTTCTCAAGGCATATATCAAATCCAAATAAATACTATTCAATTACAAAAATGTGAAAACTTGATATTTCTACTCATATAGAATTTTTTGCTTCCTAACTGGATTTGATTCCACCACACCTAATTCCCTTTCAGATCTCCCTCTTTTGGAATATACAACAAAGTGAATTGTATATAGAAATTAGATCTAGAATCAGAAACTAAAGTAGAGTAGAATCAGAAATTGAAAGAATTAAACATCTAATCCTCTTACTTGGAAATCCTAACTGATTCTAGAATCTAAAGAAGAAGAAGAAGATGGGATCTGATTTATGCCACTCCTAATTCTCTTTCAGATCTTCCCATTTTTGAGTATATAACAAATATATTGCATATATATATATATATTAGATTTCAGAAACCAGAAGATATAGAGGAGAAAGTTTGGGAATTTGATTGGAGATTAGAAATTAGAATTACTTACCAAAAAGTTAACTGTTTCTGAAAACCCATGGGAAAAGATTTTGACAGAGCTTTGCCCTTCATACAGAATTTTATGAGAAAAAATAGGGGGTCTAGGGTCTATTTATAGAGGTAAGAAGGAACCAAAACCATCAGATTAAAATAGTTAAATCCTGAATGATCATTTACATCAAAACGCTAGCCGCCAACTATACAGAACCAGCGACCGTTGACCACAAGCAGTCGACCGGTCTTTAGTTTTTGACCGTATATTACTTTATTTTCATTTCATTTTACTTATTACCTAATTAGTATTAATTCTTAATTAATTACATGTTAACATTAACCAAGCTTAACCTTTAAACTTCTCACGTTAACTTTCAAATTCAAATATTTAAATTTTAAGTTTAAACTCGTTTGAATTATATTAATTTTGAAAACTTCAAATGGCCATATATTCTCTATTTGAAATCCAATTTCAACATATTATATATGAAAATTGAACAGAAAATCGCCACTGATGCATGATGCAACTTTCATGGTCAAATTTCACTATTTATAGAATTTCCATTTTAACCTTATTTTAATTACTTAATTTTTTATTAAATTTTACGAGGTGTTACACATTATTAATTTTTAACATTTATAAATTAATTTTCCCATCGATCGAATTCGATAATACCCAACAATGCGGTTGTGTTGACTCTCTGATGCAAACTCAGTCCTTATTTAATATTTAAACAATTTAAATACTGAATACTATACAGACTTTGCTAAAGAACAATATCGTGCATGAGTTCAACGTCTATAAATCATTTTGGAAAATATGATTTCTACTATATAATAATCTCACTTAGTAATGGCATTTTGTACACATATTCTTTTCATCATCATTGTATCACTTAGATATTTAGAGTTCGGTCTAATTTAAAAAACTCTTTTAATATTTGTATTTGATTGCGTAGGTCACATTAAAATCCTTGGTTCAATCCGATAACATTTATAGATTAATAAATTTACTCCAATCAGAGATTTTTTTACCTTAAGTTGACTACCAATTACAATGTTACTAACCTTTACAACGAAGGAGACGAATCTTATCTTAGGTAGTGTTTCACTACAAGTAGTTCATTGTATACCCAACTACGGTCGTAACAAGCTCACCATGCCACGTATTTAACCATAATCAAAGTATAGCATAACTACATAGAGGTCGATAGTATCCTCAAATCTGAAGACTGTTGTATGTCATTATCATTACCTCAAGATCTTCTATTTTGGCTTAGTTATTTAACCTATAGAAGACTTTCATTGATTCTTTATGTGATTGTTCCAAACAACTACATGTGCATAACCACTTGGTGCACCCAATGGTCATGTGTAAATCATCGTCCATTGTTTGGAGAGAGTTAACGTACATTAGTCTCAACATATGTATCAATATCCTTTTCACAATACATCTTAACAATGAACATTTAAGGAGTTAGTGTTATTGTATATATTGATTCAATACTCATGGTTGTAATATTCAGAACAACAATCGATAAAACACTTCTACTAATGATTTTCTACATATACGTGTTTAATGTATTTAATTTATTGTTTATATCTCTGTATCATAACATGTATAAAAGAAAAATAAACCAGATTCATACTTCATTTCGAACATGATTTTTTTATAAGAGTTAAGTTACATAATAAATCACATAATTTTCCTTAGGACACATCCTTAACTCTATCAATCTTCCACTTGCACTTGGGATCCCTTGTGGTGCCTCATGACCATTTCTTCGATACCTAAACTAGACTGAGGAGGCGTCTTAGTGAATGGATTTGCAATATTATTTTTTTGTATCCATTTTTCTGTTACTCTTACCTATTACTGATAAACTCTTTTATCATGTGCTTATTGTGTAGAAAATATCTAGATTTCTTACCAAGCTGATGGATTCTAGTACCGAAAATTACTCCTAGCTCTCTTATAAATTTGCGAACATATACTTATTTCATTGTGGCACCACTCAAGGTGATGTACTTAACCTTTATAGTTGAGTCTGCTATAACACCTTTGTAACTACTCAAAAATTTAACACTGCAAAATATTAAATTAATTAAAAATCAATTTTTAATAAAAAGGGTGAATTCGGTATCCTGTTTATAACCATTTTAAGGTCTTTTTGAGATGATCAATTTGTATATAGTTTTGATGCACTAGGACTTACAGTATGCGAAATAGAGGTGTTATAGTATTTAATTTGTGTATATAGTTGTTTCAGGTAAGACCCGATAAAAAAACCCATAATACAGCCTAAAGACTATATAAGTGAGGCTGTGGAACCCTACCGTTCACCTCAATCACCAATTTTCTTCCCAAATCCTAAAATTTCTTAATTATCCTCTAATGGGGATTAGCAAAATTAATTAAAAAGTGATTAAAACCCAAAGTGCCCAAGCCCTATCGAATTATATATGGATTAGAAGCTCTTGACAAGACGAAGAGGCGTATGAGATCCGTTTTTCCATCCGATACATCAACCGGCTAGAAAGTGTTGAATAATTCTCGACTGACAAAATTAAGTTTTTTGATTTAATGATGAAATAGTGATTATTGGTCAATTGGATTGTGTAGGCTTATAGAGGATGATATGGGGAGTCCATCAATGCAGTTGGATTATCGAGATACTTCATAAATTCACCAGATTTGGCTAATTTCTGGCCTTGTACTCATGCATGATGGGAGGGAATGAGTTATCAGATGTGGTGGAGGTCATGGCGTGGGGTCGGTCAAGAGGTCAATGATGGAGCAAGGAGGTGATCAGTGGTCTTGGATCTTGCCCAAGTGGCTTTAGAGATAGGTGGCTTGAGATGGATTCAGGTATGTGCGTACAGGATGGAGAAAGGAAGAGGTATTGTGCATATTTTATTTTAATATTAAATTACAAAAATGCCCCTATGACTTTTGATTCCCATATTTTATGCATAAGTACTTTAATTTACATGTGGTTCTTCCGTCGGACTCGTGTTGAAATTCCAGACATTTTGGCATGGGGTTTGCTAAGGTTGGAGAACATTGAAAAAAGCACGTTAGTACGGTTTATTTATTTAATTAACTGAATTTTAAAATATTAAATCCATATCCATCGGTGAAAAATTATAATCACTGATATATGTTGTGATTTATTGATGATTGTTTGGGTATTGTGAATATTTGGATATGTTGTCTTATTAATAGTTTATTGTTGATTATTGTATTATTGAGTATTTATTTGTAGTAAACTATAGATTTAAGCTTTAAATGTAATTAATTGAAATATGATGGGCGATATCGTGTCATAAGTAGGAAAAATTAGATAAATAAATGATAAATAAGGTTATTTATAGTTTTTGTATAATGTTTGTATATAACGGTGGTTTAGTGAATCAAATGAAATTAACGGAAGAAATTTAATAAGATTATTATTATGAATTTATGAGGAAATTCCAAAATAATACCAGAAGATATATTTTAGACTAAAATTGGGAAGTTTATTATTATTGTTTAAATCAAACGAGGTTTCATAAATAATAATATGTTTTTGGGAAAATTACACTGTTTTGATATAAATAGTAATAAATTGGTTTTGGAGAATATTAAAGAGATTTAATATGCATATTATTACTTTGATGTGAAATAATAATACTATTGGTTTGAAAGGTAATTTGATGTAAATTACTATTTTTGATATAAAATACAATGTTTGGAGAGATTTGAAGTAACGAGATTACAATAAACTATTTTGTAGTATATTATCAATTTGAGAGAATTATTTTTATTATTGAGGTAAATAAGAGGTGCTTTTATAATGAATAATAATAAAATGAGTTTATATTTAAGAGAAAATAATGGTCGTGAATATGATGTTTTGGATGACAGTAATATGTCATTAATGGTTGAATTGAATTGTCGCATATGTTGCTTTATGAAGATGAAATTGCATTTGGATGTGTGCGATATTTTTCCCTTATTACTACATGTGTATAGTTAACTATGGTTTTATAATGCTGGTGTTTATATTGCTGATATAGTGGTTTGGTACACATATGATTGATTTATACTTACATTGATGGTGTATTACTAATAATTGATAATTAGTGTATGTGTTATGATTAGCTTATTTGGTGTTTGGGTTGACACTATGCGCTATCAAATGTTTGTAATGTTTAATGGTAAGTGTGCTATTGTTGTTGTTATCCCATATTTATGTTGATTGATTGGAATGGTTTAGTAGGAGTAGTGATTCATGCTTACATTAGTTGCAATGGTTGTAGTAGTTGCATGGATGCTATGGTTTTTACGTGCTACCTGCTATTTGGATGTATGAGAAGAGCAGAAAATAGAACTACGTGGCTCGATCCCCTAAAAGGGGTACATAGAAAGTCTTTTTCTATGCAATTACTATCGAACCTATAGTCGTACTATATAGGGTTAGGTGTAGTCCAAAAATAGTCGACACCTTTTCTCCTTTATTTTATATATATATATATGTGTGTGTGTGTATGTATGTATGTACAGTTATGAAGTTGCGGGTAGGAGTAGAAGAGGAAATCGAAGTGTGGATTGTTAGGCTATATTATGGATAGCTTATTTGCTATATTTTTTATAGCATGGTTATATCATTTATGTGTTCATAATAACTGATGTATTGAAATGTAAATTGATGTGATAATGTTGTAAAATAATTGTATTATCGAGTTAATGTTCATTTATATTGATATTTAATTCCGCTGTGAGGTCTCACTTTTCCTTTCTTAGCCATTGACAAATTAAATTATAAAACAAACGATCCACTGTTTTCAATATCATAAATTGGTTCATAGGTGTTTGCAATTGATTTCAGATGTTTTAAATAGTGGAGAGTTACATTCTCATTGGAACACTCTAACTTAAAGCTTCTTAATTATGGTTAGACATGAATATACTATATTCGATTCCACTTATGAAGTTTGAGTTTGAACACTATTTCATAAGGAGTTCATTATTTCCACAAATAGTTCTCTATTATTTTATAAATAATTGAGAACACAACCTTTAACTACCATTAATCCTATCAAATTTGTTCCATTAATTTCATTTACTTCACTAAACAACTCTAATTTATAACACCACTAAAAATATGTAAATAACCCAGTTTATCATTTATTTATCCAATCTTCACATTATTAATTTATTTCTTCCTAAATCAATTAAAAAAAATTTAAATCCATAATTTCTTATAATTAGACACCTACAACAACCAACAATAAATTATCAACATTGCACATCACACTCAAAATATTCACAATATCAAAACAATTATCAATATATTGCATCACATATCTATAATTATAATTTTTCAGCGATGGATATGCAATTAATATTTTAAAATTCAATTAATTATGGAAATAAACCATGCTAAAGTGCTTTTTTCAATTGTCTCCAAACACAGTAAAACTAGTACTAAAACATTTGGCATTCCATCATGGGTCCAATGGAAGAAACCAAATGTGAATCAGAGTTCGTATGCACAAGATACAAATGATAGAAGTCCATGGTTGATATGGTAATTTTATAATTAAAAATAGAAAAAGAATGCGTGAATACTGCCTTTTCTAAACCCGTCTCTCCTTCGTTCATCTTAGCCGCCACCTTTCCTTTGGAATTGCCGCTACCATGTTGCCCTGTGACCCCATCGAAGCTTAGGTGCCATGCCACCAAGCCCACCGCTAACTTCTAGTTCGTCAGAAATCGCCACCGTGACTGTATTTCGCCACTTCCCTTGCTAATCTCGGCTACTTCCAACCTAATGCAACAATATGGATGAACTCCACTCGCTATTTTCTACCACCCGGTAACCTCCGATCGTCCTATATTCGACATTCCACCATCGATTGCAAAGAAATAGAATGGACGACAATGGTTAAATCACTGATTTCCAACCACCTCAAATGTCCTACCCAAAAATGAACACTTGTTGTTTGTTCCATTCACCGAGAGCTTTCAAACAATATATAATTCGATAGGGTTGGACACTTCGAATTTCATACACTTTTTTAATTAATTTGTTAATCACCATTAGACAATAATTAGGTTAATTTCAAGATTAAGGAAAAAAATTGAAGATAGAGGTGATGACTAGGGTTTTGTAGCCTCACTTATATAGTCGTTAAGCTAGGGTATAGTTGTTTATCCAGTTTAGGCCGAAACAGCTACGTATGCTATTTAAACACCATACCACCTCTGTTTCGCAAACCTTTACTCCAAGTGTAGCAAAACTGTTTATCACATTGATCATCTCAGAAAGACCTTTGCAATGTTTATAAACATGATTCCTATTTTACCCTTTTATTAAAAATTCATTCTTAGTTAATTTAATATTTTGCAGTGTCAAATTAGCAGGTCGTTACAAAAAAGATAAGGTCCAGGGGACTTATCCTGAGTTGTTCAATAGACATAGCATATATTTCTACTATATGTGCTATAAACCACACATAGATACACACACACACATACATACATACATACATACATACATACATACATACATACATACATACATACATACATACATATGTGTGTGTGTGTGTGCACGCACGTGCACGCACATGTGTGTGTGTTTTGGTGGAAAGGATATGCAGCACAAAGTTGCACAACCGTACATAGCATAAATAAAATATAATATCCAACTAACAAGCCTAGTCGATAGCATAAAGAGTATCAAGTACATAGTTTCCTCTACATCGTTCCAAATACATGATCTAGATGATACAAACATGGAAAATACCAACACCTACGAAATACTAACAACACCAGTCTAGATTAATCCATAGCCCTTGATCACCAGTCCCCATTGTTGTTACTTCTTGCTGATTCTTGAGCATCCGCTCCTAAAATGAAAAATTGTAGGGCCCTAGGGTAGGTATATAGATTTCATCATGGATATTCCATTGTGCCTAATGCTCTAGAAGAATCAAATTTCCTCACCATTTAACCCGAAGTCTGTTGTAAGCTGCAACAATGAACATAATGTAGTGATGTTGCTAACAGTAATGATGCCGTTAAATACAATATTACTCCCTCCTCTATTAAAGACCTGATGTAAAGTGACTTTCTTTTCTATTGCTAGATTATAGATAATATGGAACATGGAGCATAGTGCTACACTACCAAGCCATAGGTCGGCCTAGAAAGTTGTCCGATCCTTTTTCCATTTCCCACTTGAATCGATGTGCCAATATGCAATTGCTGGTAATAGGAAAGGATATTTTTCTAGAAGCTAGATGCCAGAGAAAGGGCTCTGATGTTGGTCAAGAAGAAGTTCCCGTTGTAATGATATTAATTTACCCATTAGGCCCAAGGCTTTGAACACCTTACAATCATAACCCATCTCCACTTACTTAGGAGAGCCCTATTGAATTGCGATAGGCTAATAGCCATTCGACTCCCATGCTGCTTTGGTTTACAAACCCTATCTCAGGCCACTAAGCAATTAGCTAGAGAGATATTTGTGCACCTTCCCAGAGGAAGGCTCTTCGCTTGGAGTCCATCCTACTGATGACCTTGGATGGGGCCTTGTAGAAAGAAAGCTAGTAGGTAGGAGGGAGGTGAGTACATAGTTGATGAGGGTTAACCTACCCACGCGAGATAAAGAGGTTCCTTTCCACGTCGCAAGTCTCTTAGTCGGTTTTTTCTAATAGCACATTCCTGTCATTGTGCTTCAGTTTGAAAGGTTGGATGGTAAGGCCAATGTAGTGGATTGGGAAAGATTGGACATAACATATCACATTCTACCTAAAGTTGGAAGCCCCGAGACGAGGAAAGGAAAGAGGACAAGTGGAATGCCTGACAGAAAAGGGCAAGCAGGGGGTAGATCGGAAGAAGGAGGAGGCAAAAAATAAAGAAAGGAGAAGAGGCCATTATCATCATCTGACTGACCAAGCGACTTTCAAGCAAACCTGGATGTCAGGATGAAGATAGAATGGTTCAAGGACTTGGAGGTATGCTAGAAAGGACAATGGAAAGGACTTTATGAGTTTAGAATGCACAACGAATCAAGTAAACAGAACCTACCACTTTTTAGGTCGCCACCGAGCACTTTTTGAGCACCTTACGTGGCACGGGAGCTTTGGCTATGGATTTCTACTTAGAGTGGTCGTCCTAGGGCCCATTTTTGAAGGAGTGGGTGCATAACTCCAAGTAAGATTTAAAGGAAAAGGACAAGTACTAAAGATGTCAGAACCTCTCAGCAACAAATTTAGTTTTAGGATAAAAGTGCTTGGAACTATAAGGATCGAAGGTAGAAGACAAAGCGAAGTGAGTTGGCAGAACTCACCATCATAAAATCAGGTTGGTACCGATCACTTCTAATTAGTAGATGATTTTATTGGATAAGGTACATCATCTCCCCTTCTGCATTCCCAGATCTAAAGTTAGACTTGGTATTTCGAGATTCGATGATTCTATTAGATGATTTCTCTATAAATAACAAGCATGTAGCAACTCAAAAAGAACTTTTGGTACTTTATATTCTTTACTCCCTTTCTCTACATGATCTTTTCAAAAAGGAAGTTACTCTTTTGTATTATAGGCTGTTAGATTAGTAAAATCCTTTTACTTATGACCAAAATCTCTAAGTAATAATATTAAGCTGGATGTAGGCCTTAGATTTGCCAAACCACTATAAAAATTCCATGTGTTTCTTATTTTTTTTGCTAGACCTCTCTATTGAATTTCTTTTAGGGGTATTTTGCGTCTTTTTGGCTCAACATCTTTGGTGCTTCCACTAAGAAAGGCATTTCTCAAACTTAAATCTAGCAATCTATTGTGGATTGGAGTGTCCAAAAGTTAAATCCATAGGCTTTTCATCAAAGGATTTAAAGGAATTTCATATCGGAATCAATGGCACCATCAAGAAAGTCTAGTAGATTTGGAGTAGTAGCTAGTGCAGAAGAAGGAACTTCCCACCATACCGAAGTACTAACCAATCGGCGGCAGCGTTGCTAGGAACATCTGCCCCTCAGGAGATGGTCACAAGAGTGGAATTTCATAAGATGATGACAGAGTTGAATCATAAGACAGCAAATAGTAAGAAGGGTCTACTAGATAAAATGGATGCTGGCATAGCCTTACTGATCCAGCAGTCACAGAGGATCAGGAGGAGTAGGAGAGAGGATCACCTACTAGATCTGAAGAGGAGAACTCATCGGCTTCTGGTCAGAACAAAAGGGTAGGAAAGAGAAAACAAAAGGAACATACTACTGGAGCAACAGGGAGAAATGATGAAGGGACTGGAAGAGCCGCTGCTAAGGGAATTCAGATTGGTACCAACTAGAATCAGGTCGATACTGAACTGAATTTGAGGACCTTAGAGGAGGACGGAGCTAAGGCCATCAACATATCTGATTCTAAGGACGATTGTAGAATGCCGGTGATGATAACAGACCGGATGTTGACACTTAGGATGTTGGAGCTCAAATAACTGCCATGGAGTTAACTAGACGTTAAACAAGAACTAAAGGAGTGGTTCTCCTAGAGACATGAGAACCTAGATGTCAGCGAGCAAATTGAGACCGTTTGTGAAGTTAAACACTTGGCGCAGCTCTTGATAGTTGTCCTTCGAGATACCGAGCTAGTGAGAAGCATATAGCAGACACGATTAAGCAGTTGTTGGTGGAGTATAAGTGGATAAAGAATGAAGAATGTGTTTTTGCACCTATTAGAACATATTCACAGAGAATATCTTAAGGGAAGAGTATTCCGGAGAGTTTCAGATGCCTACCATGTCATCGTTTAGTAGGACTATCGTATCCATGAAACATTTGTTTACGTACAAGTGGCATATGAATGGTGTCAGACCAACGGATGTAGTTAGATGTAGGTGTTTCCCTACCTTTTTGGATGGGGTTGCGTCAATGTGGTTTACTCGGCTCGTGCCGAAATCCATCTCAGCTTTTGACGAGTTCGCAAAGAATTTTTTGGAGTAGGTCAGGCTCCATACCGCTTTGCCTCTGTACATGATGTCCTTGTCAAGCCTTTCTCGGGGACCTTAAAAGATATTAAAGGGGTTCATGAATTGGTTCAATATTGCGGTTACTAAAGTTAGCAATCCAAATTAGGGTATGGTGTTGATGGCGTTGGTCTAGGGCATACATTCGGACATAGACTTTTGAAAATGGCTGAGGATGAAGCAGTTGACTACTATGGAAGAGTTCCATCGAAAAGACAAATAATTCTTGCATTTGGAGAAAGCAAGTTAGGTTGCAAGGAAGACTAGTGGTGGACAGTTGAAGGAAGTGATTTAAAGCAATGTAGCAATCAAACAAACCGACAAGAGCTCTGGTAATGCGGCTATGAATGCTGGTAATTCTAAAAATCAAAAGAACAAAATCTGGATGCAAGAGGCAGTTGGAATGATGCCAAAAAGTACCCAAAGAATATGAGGCTGGATGAATACACACTGTTAAAAGATACACCTGAAAACATATACCTTGCCTGTCAAGGCCCGCAAATCCGTACCCCTTGATTAACCACTAATCTCCATTGATTAACTCAAAATGAACGGGAATACGAACTATGATGGTTTAAGAAGAAGAAAAAGGTAGAAGAAGAAGAAAAGAGTAGAAAAGATAGAAGAAAAAGAACAGAAGAAAAACAACAGAAACAGAAAACAATATCAGAATCTCATATATCGCAGCGGAACAAAATACAATAGATAATTACTAGTCTTTTAAAACAAAGAACTATATCAGTTTATACATACATCAATCATCAGAGTCAATATACAACAATGGACAGTTATATAACTTATCCTCATACAGAATACACAGCGGAATAAATAATATCAGATACTAATACTACGTCTCGCCATCCAGCTTGCTTCCAAAGCTTTAGAATATCCAGAATATCCTGATAACATAACTCTAGACTGCCCGTGTGGAAATTGGTGGGCACCCAGAGTTTAGAAGGGAAACAATAAACTCCGAGTCAGTCATGGTGACTGGTGTGAGATCGTAAAACAGTTATTCTTTATAACAACAAAATAATTTTAAAGTCAATTCGAAATGCTTTTGGAAAATGAAACTACCATAAGACCTCCCACCACACACACAATGCAAACGCAGAATTGGAGGAGATTTCTTCTTATGATAGTCAAAGATGCTTACTACGCAAAATCAAATTCTTTTTGATATTATTATTAGTGCATAGTGTAGAAAACATTTCGAAAGTATAATATTAATCTTAGCCAGCATACGACCAGTATCGTATGCCTACTATAGCTACCATCCAAACAGTGGGGCGCCACCATAAGTGAATGATAGGTTCTACAACTAATACCATACAAGGCTCGTATTGTTTCTTTGGATTTCCAACAAATGGTCAGGCTAAGGAACTTCCTTTTCCACGATGGGTATGTCCCTGGAATAGACGACCCGAGAACCTAACCGGATCTCTGCCAACACAAGGCCGGGTTACCTCTGCAAAAATAGGTAACTACTGACACGCGTATGCCATCCCCCGATCGTCACCGATCTTCCCGAGGATCCCCGATTTCCAACAAACCACATCAAAATAATAATGCAGCAACCACATAGGTTAAGTATCTGGGCTCCATACCATGATACCACCTCTATCCAGAAGGAATGACATACACTAAGGGGCGCTACTCCCTAGAACCTTGCTACATCCTTCCTGTTTCGACCATTTCCGGGGTGTGAGGCTCGACGAAGTCTCGTCCACAAAGCTACGCTTTCTACAAAGCCATGCTTCGGGTCAAACAAATGATCAACCTATGATCACAAAGATATAAGATCAAACAAATGATCATATCGCAAATGATCAAACACTGATCATTTCACAGCAACACTCAGTATGCCACGTTACCAAATTGGGATATATCGCTGATAAATTTCAACTACATAACCTCTGAGCTCGTACGTCTTAGAGAAGGGTGTTAAGCTAAGAGAATAAATTCTCCGCCACCAACAGAAATGTATTTGAAAGAAATCAGCTTTATATCTCAAATTATAACGTCAGACACACAATCCATACAAGTCTGTTCCGGGATCGAACAGAACCGAAGGCACTTCTCACGAAGCCCTTGCACATCCGGATAATTTTCTAATCACGTCCGGACTTCCCATCACTAAGGGTGATAAAACCTCTAAACCGGAGATCAGCCGATGTAGAGTAACTCGACGGTAATCCTTCCGTTTTCAAAAATATCCGGTCTTCAACACCGGTCTTCGAATGCAATTCATAACGACGTATCACATATTTGGAATGGGTTATACGACCCCATGGTCCTTTCCCGGCTAACCCGAATAGTGAGCGATTATTCAAAAATAAGTGTGGCATTCAAATTCATCCAATTCACAACAAATACCTACTCAAGGTAATTATTGATAGTCGGTTATTTAACTATCAATAATGATGCGCGACATCATCAGATTCCAAATAATTTTCCAAATTATTTCATCTTCAAAAATATCTTTACTAGATATAAAATTTCCACACTTCAAAAATAAATCAACGTTTATTTTCAAAACGAATTATCATTTCTTTTATAAATTCCATATTGAATTTACATTTTCGAATATCAACTGATATTCGATTTTTCAAATCGTTTTCAATATTCAATTTCAATTTATCTTTACAAAGATAAATTTGAAAACGTTTCATTTCATTTTGGAAAAAATTCCCATACTTATTTAATAATAAGTATTTCACAAATCTATTTATTTTCAACACTTAAGTATAAATTCATTCTTTAAGGAAATCATTTACTATAACAACATTTATTTGAGTCAAAACGAATGTTACGTAAAACATCGTTACGACGACTCAAAATCACTAGTATAGGGATTCGAAAATTAAGATAGATATATAAATCCCAATACTACATCAAAACATTTCCTTTCGGAAATCATTTACTATAACAACAGTGTTATAGTCCATCATTTCCTTATTTTTCGAAAACGTCTATTTCAACAATGAATGTTGAAATCTATGATTTCGATATTCAATATATTTGAAAACATCTTTAAAACAATTAACTTCATTTCAAATATCACTTTCCCAAAACCATATCCATTTTACTTAAAAATATATTCACTGTCCAAAATCGTGAATATACTTCACTAATTACATTTCACTATTTCTACACATTTATTTCAATAATAATTCGCTATCCAAAATCGCGAATATATATCCTTTAACAACCTTCTATATTTAATTTATCAAATCCAATTGATTTCGAATTTATAAAACAACGTTTATAAATTCTATTTCTACTTTCTAACGACTTCAATTTAATAAATCTCCTTTATTGACAATTCGATTCATAACTCAAATCTTATACCAACAATCCATATTATAAGTTAAATACTTATAATTCCTTTATCTTACAAAATCATTTCCATTTATAAGTTCATAATTTATAAATTCCATTTATTTATAAAAAAATTCATTTTAACGCCTATAAAAACTCGTTTTATAATACCAACATTTTAATTTATAAAATGTCAACTTTATAAACCTTTTAAGTAAACCGTTTATAATATTTTAAAAATCTCAATTTAAAACATTTTATAAATCAATCAACTATTTATTCCAAAAATCACTTTTCGATTATATTTCACAAAGATCTTAACTTTTATAACTTTAAAATTTGAACGTTTATTTATTTAAAATAAATCACTTCAAAAATTTAATAAAACGTATAATTTCAAAGATCACTTAAAAATCCTTTTAAATTAAAAGTCGTTATTTTTAAAACTTGAATCCGATGATGCAACACACCAATTCGTCAATCACAACAACAAACATCATATATCAATATGATAACAGAATATACATCAATATCTGTAAATAAATAAATACTGGTGAGGAATCTAGTTGGATCCCTCCAACCTGTTTCCCTGCATCCAAAGACGTTAGCACAATACCAATTCCACTTCGAGGTGGAATATCGCGGTATATGGGTTTTATAAAAATATCCGCTTACTAACGGCGCAATAGGGTCTCATCCGCTATACGAGGCGGGAAATCATCAATCCAATATATACATATGCCAATATGTATATATTGCTATATATATAGATATATCCTATCATATCTAATATCACATCCAATAGCAATCATCAATCAATAACTGCAATACCAAATATAATTTGAGTGAGAAAAATCTCACCTTAGCTTTTAATTTTGCAATCCAATCCAATCCTTCTTTTGTTTTCTCGATTTATAGACCTTGTATAAGCATTTAATACAATTTATCAATATTCGAAAAAATCGAATAACAATTTCTTTTTAATGGATTAAATTGGTTAACACTTTTAAATTTTAACTAATCTAATAATTAATTTCCTATTAGTTAAATTAAATTAGCCAAATTATTTTATTAACAAATTTTCTCTTTTAATAATTTTATTTAACTATAATTTAAAATTTAAACTAAGTCTTCCTTTAAAACTACTGTAAAAGTTTCCCTCCACAGTTTATAACTTGATTATAATTTTTATTAACGAAATAAAATAATTTAACAAGCCAAGTAAACAAGTTAACCATCCTAATATTTTTTCTTCTTTCTAAACAGTATAAAATTGAAACATTTACAAATTTCTTCTTTCTGTAATTTAAATATCAAAGAATCTGCAGATTCAAAATAGTAACCAATTTTACTATAAATCTCTAACTGATATATGTATAATTTAAATAAAGAAAAACCTCACCTTAAATCGCTCGACATCGCCATGCTTATCTCCAACGGCGACCTCGACTTCGCAACCCACTCACCCAGTCGCCTCCTCGCGATGATCGCTGCCCCTTCTCGACTGTCAACCTCTCGATAGTTGAAAACCCCAATATCCTACACGCGATCAATCGTGACACCACCAAACTCCAAGCGCCAGCAGAAATGCTAAATCGCGACCACCATATGCCGCCCACCCTGGCTTGAGAACGATGCCGCTTCCCCCTTCACGCGCAGGCGCCCTCCATCACGCGAGCGCAAGCGCGCGCATGCTCCTTCCCCTTTGTCGACTTCGACTCCTCCAATGTCGAGCTTCACGGTGTCGCGGCGCCCACTCGAAAGTGCCTTCAAGTCGCCCCTTGATTTCACGAGATGAAGTATTGAGCTCGGTTTTAATTTTGTTTGGAAAGAAGAGGAACGAATTTGGAAATAACTGGAGAAGGAATCGATTTCAATCGTATTTGTTTTAGAATGAACTGGGAGGATGGAAGATAAAATAGAAATGGGATATCTCGGTTGCCATTTATAATTTGAACGAGAGTTTTTATCTTTTCTTCGAAACTGATTTAGAACGGGATTATTTAAATTTGAAGGGGGATGGGTTGCACGATGCGTTCGTGATTTCTGCATGATTGTTGGCGTGAGTTAAGGGAAGACGACGTGCTAATGTTACCCAATTTAAATTTTAAATTTAAATTCAATTCAATTTGATTTCGACGCGTTTTTGTGTCGTGTGCTCACCTATCAACTCCGAAAAATACGAAATTTGAAATCTGGTAATAATTCGATATTACGGACCCAATGGAACTGGTTTCGTCGAATTCCGAGACTGTGCCTCGGAACACTATTTTTAAATATCGATGCGAACGATATAATTTCAATACTGAACAAATCACCTTCAAATTCGATTCTAAAGCTTCTATTATCTTCAGAATTATCAAAATGTATTTTACAAGCTTTTGAAACATTTTTCTTTAGCTCAAAATTGAAGATTTGAATTTTTATTCAACATTCACTAGATTAAATTTTAATGTTTAATTGCAAATTTCAAAGTTCAATCGGGGATTCAAATTAAATCATCGTTCAAATATTTAAAATTAATTAAATATTCTCGATTTAATTTGTTCAAAATTCTGGGTCGTTACATTGCCATATAAGGTACGAAAAGGCAACTAGGTGGGAAGCGATTCAGGAAGAAAGACCCTATGGCAAGTATTGTCGTTTCCATAAAAATCATGGCCATAATACAAACGAGTGCAGGCATCTTAGAGATTTTATTGAAGAATTGATAGGGAAGAAGAAATTGCAACAGTATGTAAGAGAGCCATAGGACGTCAAACGGAATGTTAGACCCCGAGGGCCGAATGCCGAAGGGAACCAACCTAGATCCAGTGGAGAAGGACTCAGGCATCAGATGGAAGAATAGTTATTAATACCATAATTGGAGGACCTCAAGTAGCAGAGAAAAGATGGAGTGAAATGGAATGGTATGTGTGTTAGTTGAGACACGTACCATAGGAGAGCTGCTTTTCTATTGAGGATGGAGCTCTAGCTAAGTAGCAAATGTTGATGACTGATGATATTGTGTTTTGGAATAGGGATTCTGATGAGGTGGAGTGCCAAACTTTGATTCCATCGTGATTATGGATGTTGTAGCCCCGGCTACGGTGCACCGAGTCTTAGTGGATAATGGAAGCTTGTTTAATACTTTATTCAAAAGAACTTCGATCAAATGAGGACAAGTATAAAGGATGTTAAGCCTTGCAAATCTAGGATTCAAGGATTTATGGGTGAGGCAAAGTAACCAGTTGAGACAATTGATTTGTCTGTGGAATTAGGAGACGGAGACCGAAAGATTGTGCGGGTTCCAAAATTTGTAACCGTGGACGAGTATTCAGCGTATAATTTTCGGGTTGTCCAACCTGTTAATCCAAAAAATGGATCAACACCCTAGTTTGAGTGTGAAAGCACCGGCCTTATTCTCACAAAGCAATTATACAAATAATATGTATAGAAAACGACAGTAAAAGAAAGAAGACAAGGGATTTTTATAGTGGTACGGCTGTTAATGAAGCCTACGTCCACTTTATAGTTTTATTATAGACTAATTTCTATTACAAGTAGTGTTTGGTTACAAGGCTTTTGATTGTCCTTAGCTAGATTGAATCCCCATAGTTGGAATCCATTAGAGAATCATAGTGAATCCCTTTGGAGATTGTTGTGAGGGAGGTAGAGAGTGAAGAAAGTTTCCAGCAGAGCTTCAACAACTAGTCTGGAGAAGAAGCTCTGCTTTACGTTGCAAGTAGGATGGTATTTATAGAGATTGGTGAGCTTTTGGGCCAGGCGAGTTCTCCAATTGCTTGCAGATGGATTTAGGATGACCTATAGGAGTTTAGCTCGCGACTCGAGCTAAAAGCCTGGATCGCTAGCGATCCATGGTCTATGGATCGCTGGCGATCCATATATTTAGCTCGCTCGCGAGCTAATGACGTAGCTGTTATCTCCATCATTTTGCCATGCTAGGTCGAAGTGCATCGTGCCTTCATATGCATCGTTGGCGATCCATTGTGTATGGATCGATAGCGATCCATACAATTAGTATATTTTGTATTCTAGGCTCCTTAGCTCATGTTTCTCTCAGCAAACCATCATGTTGCATGGATCACTAGCGATCCATAGAGTATGGATCGCTATCGATCCAAATACTTGGATTAATTTAGGAGTTTGAAGTTTGGAATGCTTTCATGGCCTTTTACTGACGTTGTTCGTGTTGTCTCGTTCCATGTTGCTCTATTTCGATGATGATCTACTAGCTGGTTGTGCTTAGCTGCTGATTGGACTGAACGGATGCTGGTCCCTTGGTTTAATCAAATTCAACTGATGCTTTAGTAATATCATTTGGCTCTCCTTAACTTGTTGATTTAACCCTTTTGGCTGAGTTCTGAGCCATTCTAACTTCATCAACTTATTATGTCTTCTATTGGATCCTGCTGAGTTAAAAACCCGGATAACATAATCCTTGCTAATTTTAGGGTAGCAGCAACTCTTTGGTGCTAGATTATGAAATTCCCTACAGAAAATGAGTCTGGATCGATATAAGGAAAAATATAGGAAAAAGCTCTCTACATTAAAAATTTGGATGCATAGCGCGTAAAGTTTAAGCCTTGGCTTAGGAACTATTGCATGCTCTATAAGTCTTTGTATCCTTGAAAGAAGTCAAAGGAAGTGTGGGTAGCACCAACTGAACTGACGACAACGTTCTGACCGATATGGATGATCCTACTCGGGTTCTTAAGATTGGATCACAACTTTGTGCTGAATTAAGAAAGGAATTTATTAGTTTTCTTCGAGCAAACTTAGATGTGTTTGCTTGGACACATTTTGATATGTGCAGGATATCACCGGAGATATCATGCAATGCACTAAATGTGGACCAAAAATATCCACCTATTAAATAGAAGAGGCGTAGTATGGGTATAGAGCGATCCGCTGCGTTGAAGGAGGAAATTGATAAGCTGAAGGAAAATGGCTTTATCTGTAATGCTTTGTACGCTGAATGGGTGTCAAACCCCATGTTGGTCAACAAAGTAAACAGAAAGTGGTAGGCATGTATAGATTATTCTGACTTCAATAAAGCATGCTCTAAGGATAGCTTTCCTTTGCCCAGGATTGACCAACAGGTAGACAAGACATCCAGACACAAGTTACTCTATTTTATGGATGCATATTCTGGTTATAATCAAATACCGATGATTGTTCCAGATCAGAAGCATACAAGCTTTATAACGGATTTGGGATTATCTTATAACCGAGCGATGCCACTCCGTCTGAAGAACGCAGGAGCTACGTTTCAGATATTGATGAATTCTATGTTCAGGAATTACATCGAACAGATGATGGAAGTGTATGTAGATGACATGCTCATGAAGTCATTGTAATAACTTACTCCTTAATGGGCATGAATTTTGACTAAATTGAAATCCAAGTCCACTAGAGTATTGTAACACCCCGTAAAATTTAATAAGAAATTAAGTAATTAAAATTAAGGTTAAAAATGTAAATTTTGTAAATCTCGGAATTTGGTCACGAAAGCAGCACCATTACATCCATAATGATTTTTCGACCAATTTCCATATATAATATGTTGAAATCGGAGTTCAAACGGAGAAGTAATGGAAGTTTTTATGTTTTCGAATTTAAATTAATTCGAACAAGTTTAAATTTGAATTTGAATTTTAAAATTTGGCAGAGAATTAATGTTTAATAGAACGTCTGGGTTAAGATGGTGACGTTAAAATTAAATCGAGTAATAAATAATTAGCTAACAGAATTAAAAATAGAAAAGAAATCGACGGTCCTAAGCAGAGACTAGTCGACCGCCCAAAGGTAAGCGATCGACCGCTAGCAGTCGGCTGTTTTTGGTCAGCGATCGACCGGTAAATGGTGAAGGTGGCTAGTGTTTTGGCTATTTTGACAGTCCAGATTTAATTATTTAAATCCGACGGTTCTGGTTCCTTCTCAGTTCTATCAATAGACCCCTAGACCCTCCCTCACTTTTCTTCATAAAAATTCTGTAGCAACCGCGAAGCTTTGTCAATTTATTTCCCCTTAAGTTTTCAGAAATAATAAACTTTCTGGTAAGTAATTTTAATTTCTAATCTCTAATTTAAATTAAATTCGCAACCATTCTCCTCCCCATCTTTTGAATTATGAGATCCAATACACACACAATCTATTTGTTGTATACTCAAAATAGGGAAGATCTAATAGAGAATTAGGAGCAGTATAAATCAGATCTCATCATCTTCTTCTTCTTCTTCTTTACATTCCAAAACCAGTTAGGATTTTCAGGTAAGAGGTATAGATGTTTAATTCTTTTGATTTCTGATTCTATTCCTCTATAGTTTCTGATTCTAGATCTAATTTCTACCTATAATTCACTTTGTTGCATATTCCAAAAGAGGGAGATCTAAAGGAAATTAGGCATAGTGGAATCACATCTAGTTAGGAAGCAAACAATTCTCTGTGAGTGGAAATATCAAGTTTTCACATTTTTGTAATTGAATAAGATTTATTTGGATTTGACGTATGCCTTGGGAAATTTTGGTGAATGAAAACATAACATCTGAAACCCTCAAAATTTCCCTAAATAAAATGTCAATCTTTGAATATGTTGGAATTTCAATTGTTTTGTAATAATATAGTAGAATAAGATCTATGTTGAGATTTAAGCAGTTTATAATCTATCCCACTTCATCTCTTTTGATTTCTCTTGTAGTGTTAAAGGATTCTAAAAATAAGTAAAATTAGAAACAGTGTGCAAAGTATGATTTTTGATTATTTGTAGTTAGCACCGCCTATTTCTATAAATTAAAATAAATCCGAATCCTTTTTTCACTCTATGGTGGTAATTGCAAAAGTTGGATATAATATAAAAGGTTTGAATTGTAAAGTTTGTTCCTTGAATAGAGGAGTTAATTCTATTTTATTAATATGATATAAGCATGGCATTATTCCTTTCTGTCTACAAGTCAAGTTGTTGGCAAAGATATTAGCTATTCTATTGTTTGAAGTTTGAGACTTGTATGAGTTTTGACATTTAAATTAATAAGCATTTTCTTTGCACGTGACTGGAAATATTTTATTCGAGTCTCGTGTGTGTATATATAATATTTACATATCGATTATTAAAGTTAATAATAACGTAATAATTATAGCATATTGAACATATTGATTTGAAATAATAGGGTGGTAAATAACATTAATTTTTAGGAAGATAGTTAACGTAAATTAGGGAATTAATCCCTAATTAGAGGCGTAATAAGGGTTTACCTTATATGGCCTCAATTATTGATCATGTAGGATGGTATATGTATATAATTAGTACACATATAAAGTATGACTAAGTTATAGGGATGCGAGATCAGTCCAAAGTTACATGGAAGTTTGCCCAGTTAAAGCTGGCCACAAGTGGTGTGGCTTTGCGGGCTGATGTAGGATATTGCCTATAATAAATAACCCCAGTGGAAGCAAGTTTAGTCCCAATTCTGTAGGGTAAATGTGCCTAGCCAATCTGGCTACCAGTACCTACGAATAATCAAATTAATCTGAGACATCACGTTTGGGTTACAGGTCATAAGTTACGCTATTGATAAAATAGGAGAAATCTTTAAGAGGGGTCTACTTTAGGTTAGAGGTATTAAGTGGCTTTGGTAGGGTTGGTCTCTTCCTTAGGAGAAGTACTGGTAATCTAATGAGATTTCTTATGATGATAGCCAGCGAGACCCATGTAGGGACCCACCTCGAGTTAGGTCTTACATGACGAGGACCTGCCTATTTTAGAGGTCTTAAATCGTCAGAGTCTGCATAAGTTCCCAAGAAAGAGGTATTAAATGGTTTGGAGGTTCTCGCTCTCCCATCATTAACGATAGTTGCATTAAAGTTTGGAAATGGGTTAGGTATTAAGTGATGGGGACCTGCCTATTTTATAGGTATTAAATGGTTAGAGTCTGCCTAATCTCCAATAAAGGGTATTTATTGGATTGGGCGCTTTCTCTTGCATCTTTGATGTTAGTTGCATTAGTGTTTTAGAATTGGATTGGAAAGACCTTTAGGCTTATAGTTAAAATTATTAGTATGGTATGGTTTTAAATACGTAAGGCATATTTCTTGTCTAAATAATACCGCCCAAGTACAATTATGGTAAAGTTTGAGATTTTCATTTCACCGGACATTTGTTGTTCTGACCCACTCCTCATTACAACACACATATTAGAGGAGACAATGCCGATTTAGGAAATGAAGGTTGATGTGAAGACTTGTAGCTGTTACCTATCTATTTATACCTTTTAAATATTTTTATTGTACCCAGTTCAAACAATCATGTTATTTTAGATATTGTACTGTAGAGATTTTATGTGGACATGTTGTGAGATTTGGTTATAACATGTATATTTCTGAAATGGTTTTCTTCTATGAAATGGGTACTTGTTTCTGATATTATATTTTATCCATTCCATTATTGTAACGACCCATATTTTTGATCATTTAAAAATATTAACTTAAATAAGATTTTTGAATAAAATTGTTAGGAATCAAAAAAATTAAGATTTTACCGATACAAATTAAATTATAATACAAGTTATAAGCTTAAGTAAAATCTCTATTAATGAAACATGTAATGTAAGGATGATAACAAATGCTAGTGTGTATTTTAATAACATTGGTTTGAGTGAAATTAACAATTGTCTGAATGTAAATTTCCAATTGATTAGAATAATAAATGTTAAAAAAGAATAATAATTTTTTCTTTATTAAAGAAGAAATCATATGTTTATTTATTTCAAATGTTTGGTAGCTTAAAGATTAATTGCAGAGACGAGAAACTATTATTTGGTAAGAAATGTATAATTCCTGTTTGTATCCAATAGTGTATAAATATGTTTAAATTACTATAAGATAGGAAATAATTGTTCTATTTCTCATTACATTTATTTTGTCCATTTTGAAATTCACCTTTGAAAACAATTGAAATTAATGTAATTGAATAATTTCAATTAATGGTAGAGAGGACACCAAATTGTAAATTAATAGGTTTAATTAAACGTAGCTTATGTTTTGTGAAAATATAAGGAAAGTTGATTTAATGAAAAGAACATTTACAACAAATAAAACGAAATTTATATAAGAATGATTTGATATAATCGAGATTATTTATTTTGGAAAGTACTTTATCTGAAAATGAAATCTTATATATAATGGAATTTAAATAAGTGAGTATTTGAAGCTATGATTTTGAAAGGGTACTATATACGGTATGTTATATTTTGAAGTAAGAGGTATGGGGAAGTACCCTCCACGAAGAAGTATAGTATGATATGCTTCGACCCAGATGGACTTGGAGAATCCAGGAATGGATTCGACCGATTAACCCTAATATACTTGGGTGAATTCAGAAATAGATTCGAACCGATATGGTTGTCCGTACTTAAAGTCATGAGTTCCTCGATTTTTTTTCAAGGGTAGATGGTTCTTTAGTTTACCCAATGGAGGCGCTTTCGATCATGGGATCTGTTGTTTATGGATCTTCCGGGAAGGAAGTGCATCCATTGCGTAAATCATTGAATCAGCAGTTACCACTGTAGCAGGGGTCGATGGTCCCTTGTTTACGAAATGGCTAGATATTTTTTGGGAATTCGAAAGGTGGAAGGATCTTCTGGAAAGTTTTGTGTCCATTGCGTAAACACTAGATTAGCAATGAGCCACTGCTATCATAACATCGTCGTTTCACATCAGATTTTGTGCGGTACTTCTCATACCTTTTTTTAAGTATTTTCCAATAGGTGTTGAAACAGGTCTACTAAGTACTTGGAGATTTCTAGTCATACGCACGATCAACGTACGACCAGAGTCTGCAAGAACGAGGATAAACTTGTTAAAACATCGAGTTATAAAAATATTTTGATAAAGTATTATATAAAAGATATTTTGGTCATTTTTGTCATTTCCAAATACTTTAAAATGTTTAAAATATTGTTTATTTATGTACAGCATGGTTTAATAGTAAATCATTAGTGTTGTAAATATTTTGAGAAGTTATTAATTAAATAAAACATATTTAAAGTTAATGATTATTGATTTATTAATGATGTTTAAAAGTATATTGAGATTTAAAACTAATAAAATTTATAAATAATGGATTTAAGGTTTTCAATAACTTCTTTTTAAATATAAGTAATGATGTAAATAATTGTTTTCAAATAGTTTACATATATTTATAAAGTTGATATTTAAATTTTTTAAATGGTATTTATAAATGAAGCAAGAAATTTTATAGATGAATTTTTCGGTAAAGTATTAAAGATGATTGATTTGCAAATGAAGTTTTCAAATGAATATTTCAAGTAAAATTTATATAAGTTTCTTTGAATGTATAATTTAAAGACATTATATAAATGGAAAAAAATGATTTGCGAAGTTTATTTATAGTAATATACTTGACAAATAAATTGGAATCTCTATTATGGAAGTATGGTTTGAAATATTTACTTGATTTCGAAGTACTAATAGTAAATTTATAGGTTTATTTACTATTTGAATTTTGTATTAAACCATAATAAATGTTTTTCCATGATTTGAAAAACAAATGTTTAAAATTTATTATGAAGGTTTGAAATTTTATAATTTGATTTGGATATTTACTGTAAGATTTGAGGATACTATTAGTTTCAGTTTAATAATCTAGAGTTTATTCTTATTTTAAAATAACGAGTCTAATAAATTAACGAAATTAAGGTACTTTATTTTTTAAAAAAAGCTTATCATAATGTTTTGATATAAACTTCTAACATCGTTTAAACTTTTTGGAAAATCCTTGCAAAATGCCAAGAGGATGTTTTAAATATACTTATATTCTTGCTATGTGAATGAGGTTAAATGTTTTGATTAAATTTTTAGATATATTGAAATATTTCTTTTCTCTTCAAGAGCGAATACGAAAAACTTCCATTTTTATTCTATAACAGAATTAAGTTATAAACTTAGGTAAGGCGGTCAGAGCTCAAGTAATATTTTATGAAATGATTCATTAATGACTTAAATCTTTAATGGAAAACAAATTATGTATGTGATTGATCTTTATATATGTAACGACCCATAAAAGTTTAGCAATTTTTAATTGGTTTATAACGTATTGAATTGGATTTTTGAGAAATTATTAATAATAAAATTTTGAAAAAAAAAATTATTTGGATTACATATAATTAAATATAGCAAATGGTAAATTTTCAATTAATTATATGAAAGTTTATTTATTATGTAATTCTATTAAATTCAAATCAGTTAAGAATTGTTGAAAATAAATTTGCATGAAATCAAGGGAATCGACTGTTACCATAAATTTTATTTCTTCCCTGTCCATTCAAGTTTTACATCAGTTACAATCCAATCAATACCATACCTTTATTACTCCCTGTATTCATGCTGTAGCTCTTTAATTTTCTATCCGTTGCTATTTCATTTCGGGTTTGTTCCTTCCCTATTTATTCCATTTCAAACATTTTCTCTTCTCTCTGGTAGAAACATAATATTTTACATCATTTATATATATATATATATATATATATATATATATATATCTGTAGCTTGCATTCATTCGTTTGTTCACTTTTACGTTTCTCATACTTTCTACTTTATTGTCCTTAATTCCCGTGCTTGACGTTATCATTTCAGTTTCTTTCCATTGAATGTGGCACGTTTCATTGTTAACGTTTTATTCCATTTATATGTGTGGCTTTTCTTTTGCAACCTGTTCCATTTCTATTTTCTTCGTTTTCAAAATTTGAAACGTACAGGCTGGACCACAGTATTAATTGCTTTCCAATTCACGTTCAAATGTTGCTATTCCTAGCTACTAATAAATTTAGAAATCAGTGTCTGTTACTTAATTTATGGCATAGGTTCAAAGCATTGGCTTTTATTATTCAGCTCAATTAAGGGTGACCGTTGCCATCACATAACCGGTAAAAGATTTGTATACGTTTTATTTGTTTATGTGGCAACGATTCACATTTACACTATTATTACCTTTTTAACTTCACTGGTTTTCATTTATTTGTGTACATTTTCATTTCAATTATTATACACATCATGGTTCCTTTTATAAATTCATCGCCCATAAATAGTTTATTTCTTTCCCTCTTCATCTTCATTTGTCTCATAATCATTTATTTGTGTACGTTTTCATTTCAATTATTGTACACATCATGGTTCCTTTTATAAATTCATCGCCCATAAATAGTTTATTTCTTTTCCCCTTCATCTTCATTTGTACCATATTCATTTATTTGTGTATATTTTCATTTCAATTATTGTACACATCATGGTTCCTTTTATAAATTCATCGCCCATAAATAGTTTATTTCTTTCCCTCTTCATCTTCATTTGTCTCATATTCATTTATTTGTGTACGTTTTCGTTTCAATTATTGTACACATCATGGTCCCTTTTATAAATTCAACGCCCATAAATAGTTTATTTCTTTCCCCCTTCATCTTCATTTGTCCCATATTCATTTATTTGTGTACGTTTTTTTACATTGATTGGGCAAAGGCTCATATTTCAATTGCGTTTATAAATCAATTTCCACTTTTGCAACTTCACTTTGCTTTCACTTTCCACCTCATACTTGCATCCTTCTTTTACTCACCTGCTCACATTTTACTCCCTCAACATATATTGCTCCCTTCTCTTTTGAAACCCAGCAACAACAAAAAAAAGGGAGAGAGAAACGAACACACTCCTCCGCCTCTGGCTTGCACCCTTAGCCTCTCCGCCTCAATTTCCGTACCTCCATTTGATCATCTCCGCCCTCCATCTCCTCCTCTTTCCATGCTGACGTTGTTCGGCGAACCACTACCTTGCCGCGGTGAGTTTTGTTGTCCTCTTCCTTGATTCTTCTCTGGTTCTATATCTTGTTTGCATATATATATATATATATATATGTAGTGTTTCTATATGCGTTTTGTATAAGGTGTGTGTGTTTTTATTTTATTTTGTTTTATTGTATATAATTGTTTTACAGTACTATGTATATTTTGTATAGTTGCAGTGCTAGCATGTTTAAAGTATTGTAAATTATAGAAGGTGTTGAGTATATTTATGTACTGACTTTAACTAACATATATTACTGTTAGTATTATATATTAGTTTATTTTATATATAATCTATTTTAATAACATATAGATTTTTATAAAGTTTACATGGGTTTATATTAGTTTACATATACCGGAGTTAGATTTGGTATTGATATATAATATATGGACTTTATGTTATATGTTTTAATATTGATTTTAATATTTTATTTATAAAGGTTATTTTTATAAAGATTTAAATTTTAGATGGTGTTTGGATATTGGTTTGTATATGGGTTTAAACATATACATTATTTCAAACTATACTACATATAGATATGTTTTGTTTAAACCAATGATTTTTGAAAATATATATATAATTTAATATATGTTTAAATTTAGAATACAGTTCTATTTATATATAGTTATATATACAACTATATACAGCTCACTAATCCTATTTATCTTCCTCGACCCAACTCTGATTTGATTTCGTCAATTCTTCTTTATCAGCTTTGATCGTTAAAATTCTTGCCAATATGGCTTAGCTTTGAAGTTCGTGCTTGGATTCGTAACTCCTTTCATTGTCAAATTTCTCTAGCCTCGAAAGGTGAGTAATCACTCACGATTTAACGTTCTTATATTTATTAAATTTGATTTCAATTGAAACGACAATTGAAATATACTGCTAAATTGAACTGTTAATTATTTAAATTGTTATATATGCTATTATCTGTAACTGTTCACCTGTGGGATATGACACCATATCCTATTGTTTATATTATATTGTTATTGATGATATATGTATGTTGTTGTATTTTATATTATTTGATATCACTCTGCAAGTTCCCTGTTAGTATAGAATTCACTATGGGTTGAAATGATACATACCCGAACGGACTTTAGAATAGGAGAAAATCGTTATGGGTTGAAATGATAAACCCAAGCGATTTTCATTTGAATTGAAATTGGGATTACGGGTTGAAATGATATCTACCCGTATATATTTAAATTACGGATTGAAATGATAAATATCCGTATCACTTAACCATATGATAGATATATATACAAACACCGTTGGTCCATATATATAAATATTTTGAAAATAAATTCTATGGATTTGGGAAGAAATATATGGGTCAAATAAATGTTGATTCTTAAATTATTATATATGAATGGTAATGATATATATATATATATTTAATTATAATATTTAATTTAATTAAGATGGATTTAATTCATATAATATGTTTAAGTATAAAATTTATATTTCAAAATAGATTTTGGTAATAATTTGAATTTAGTGAAATTGTATTCATTAAAGAATTTTATTTAATTAAACAAATTTGAAACTTATGGAAATTTAGATTTAAGATAGGATTTTTACTTGGGTTTAATTTAAATAATTTAAAGAATATTTCTTATTTAAATAAATTTAGGGAAATATTTAGTAAAAATGAAATTTAAGGCTAGTAAATGATATTGAATTTATTAAGTGAATATCCCTAGATTAAGTAATAATAAAGTTAAATCAAGATCTATATGAAACTGTTAAATTGAACTTTGAAATGTTGAATATTAAAGCTTTGAAATATATTGGAATTTAAATGGTTTATTTTGTGATTCAGATCTGAATTTGAAATTAATATAATTTGAGTTGTCATTTAGAAACTGAATTAAACTATGGAAAATTTAGATTGAATTAAATTGAAATTTAGAATTTGGGTCAATTTGAATGGATTTGTGAAACTTGAGGAAATTATAAATACTTTACTTTTTAAATCATTTAATATATATATACTATTTCGGAAAAAAATAGATATATTTGAAATGAAATGATATTTGGGTTTTGAGGTATAAATTAAATTGAAATGACCACGGTGTTATAGTGTATATTCCCACCTTGTAGATAGTTCCGAAGATCCTTAGAGGATGGTTATCCCAAACATCCTTTAAGTTACTTGTATTTCAATTGATATTTCGCTTGAGTTGGATTTATTGATATAAGAATGTTAATCCTGACTCTAGTGTTTTGTGTTTTGCTTTACGCTCGGGTCAGATCGAGTGATACAGCATTTGAGACTCACCCTTGGAGTTTGGAGCTTCCTTTGGAGATCCAACTATCGCTATAGCTTTCATCTCTTCTAGTTGATTTGTTCAGAGAAGTCATCTGTTGTACTGGAGACTTCACTGCATTTGAGATATTCTGTTGTATTTTATTTCTAACTCTAATGTTTATATAGTAGCTTCATGAACTACTATTTTATCTATTCCGCTGCGTATTATTGTATTACTCTGTGTCTATGATTCTGTGATTGATTTATTTATTGCATATGTTGAGTTTTGCCAAATTTAAATTAACAATCTGATATTTTGAATTATTCAAGTCAGACATGTGTGGATTTATTGTCGATTTGAATGGTCCAAAATAGCGGGTCGTTACAGTTGGTATCAGAGCTTTGGCTCTAGGCAAAACTTAGCATATATAGAAAATTTATTTACAGAATCACTTTCGTTCGAGTTTGAATCTCTTTCGTTTGGCTCGATTTCCTTTGAACTTTGGAACGTTTCTTGCGGTTCCAAAATTCATTCTTGTCTCTTCCTATTTGTATTCTTTTGATTCTGGAGTATCCTATAACTCCACTTCGAATGATCTCTATAAGAATAGGATCCCACCAATCTTTGAATGATTTGTGAAGGGGTGAAACTCCTTCACAATTGGCATTGATTCACTGGAGATTTCTATATCTTTGGTTTAGATGCCACTATCTCTTGCGATCGAATGTTGGTTTTTCTTGGAATTTCTGCATCGATCTTGTTCCTGAAGTCACGGTTGACCCTAGGGTCATCCGCGATTTATATAAGTATATTCATCTTCTATTTTGAAATTTAATTATCTCATCTCGTTCGAGCTTATCTTTGAATCAAAATTCTATTTGACAAGAGTCCCTCTAATTTGAATCTCTATCTTTGTTTTGAAATCCGTTCGTGAATCGTCCTTTGAAAATCGGGTTTGTTTATATTTTAGAAATTGTTTTCTAAACCGAAATTATTATTTTGATAAGTATGATTATATTCTATATATAAAAGTGAAATGTTTTTGATAAAGATTATAAACCCTTTAAAATAAGAATTTGAGGTTTCAAAAGGATTTGTAATTTTGAAAAAAACTATATAAGAAATTTGATTTATCTAAAAATGATTTATGACTGAAGGATTTTAAATTTGAAATTCGAGAATTAAACTCTGGTATTTTGAAATTGGTTTTAAGATTTTGAAATATATAATAATAGTATGATTTAAAAATATTTTCCGAATAAGAAATGTTTCAATGATTTTAATGAGTTTCGAAGAAATTTCAAAAGAAGTTTGAGAAAAATAGAAGTCCAGAACTCACTTATGTCGCTGGAAAATAATTTCGATGATGAGTGCACGCATCATCGACGTTGATTTTCGAGTTTCATAGTGGGGGAGAGGCCACTTTAGTATCATTGCTACGCGAGTGATTTTGTGAAACCAGTTTTGATTTTCAAATTCCGAAGTAATATTTGATATTCGAAAGATATATGTATATATATATTTGAAATGATTTGAAGTAAGCCGGTGTTCAGTCCTTTAGTTTCGGATTTGAAACCTATCTTTTGAAATTGATTTACTAATTGGTTGATTTCCAACTCTTGAATTTGAAAATGATTTCTTCAACTATTTCGAAGGTTCGAGCACTTCCAAATCAAGGTTAACTTTTCAAAGCTAAATTTTTTTGAAAGTATGAATTATTTGATAAAGTATATAAATTTGTTTTGAATGTTTAAGTATGAAGTAATATGATTTAAATAAGTTGAAACTGTTTTGTTAAGTATATGAATAAGGAAAATTTTAAAATTTTCTAATATGAAATTTAGATTTGAAATGTTTTGAAAAGAATTTCGTCTTCAATATATTTTGAATAAAATTTAGTTTAAATGTTTTAACTTAGTAACATCTTTATGAAACTATATATTTAACAAGTTGGAATTAATATATAAGTTGTACGTATGTTGTTTTATTCGCATAATTAATTTGATCCAAGTTTGAGTACACAAGTTCGAGGTGGATTACACCATTTCGTGTTAGGATTTTTCATTTGATTCTTGATGGAGAATATTTGATATGGATTTTGGGCTCGATTCTAGAATTCTCTATCATAGTATATGGCTATGCAAGGAGACTGATGGCTTCTAGTCGAGAAACCATATCGAAGTCCGCATTAGGGAAGTCGAATGGACAATACTAGTTCGAAAGCAAACATGTGTGATCGAGCGAGCGATCAAATGTGATTCTGCGAAATGATGACGTATGTACATCTTATATTCTAATATCATTGATATATTTTGACGCTGAAATTGAAAGCTGTCGAGTTAGAATATCTTTGCTTACTAAAAGAAAATTTCCAATTTAAATTACAAAGATATATAACCCATAAAAGCAAAGATATTCAATCCCATATGGCTCTTCATACAGCGAAATTTATTTTGAAAAATTTGATCCTTATACAAGATGGACCTTACGTAAGTATAAGTTGATTTTGAAAACATTTGATTTTGGAAATGAATTGGTTGACTTAAATTATATTGATTTGGAAATTTGGATTTATTTTCTAAATCTATTATTTTGGAAACTTTGAAACTAAAGATATTTAATTTGAGAAGAAATAATTTGGTGAAATTGTATATGATTTTGAAATTGAACTGATATTGAAACAAATTTAAATTTGAGAACCTTATGTTACTAAACACTTGATTTGGGAGTTGTCGAACTTATATAAAATTGCTTTGTATGAGTATGAAATTGATTCGAAAACTATAGATTTGAAAAGGTACTCAATTTGAAAGTGAAATCTTATATAACTGAAGTCTATATAAGTATGATTTGATATACTATTGATTTTGAAAAGTATTTGATTTGAAAATTAAATCTTATATATAATGGATTTTATATAAGTACGATATTTGAAAGTGATTTGAAAAGGTACTATATGATACATATTTTCGAAGTAAAGATATGGAAAGTGCCTTCTGCTTGATATCCGATTTGTGGCCACATCTTGGATTCATTCTATCGATATTATTCTCTCTGATTTTTGGTTTTCCGGATATGATACTCGAGTGTCCTTCGAATTCCATGGCGTTACCCATGGTCTTACGAGCGCGACTGCATAGCACAACTGCCTGGCTGAGTCTTGCCTAGGGGTACGGATTGTTTCCTGGGGGATCCAGGCGTAACCATTGTGTATCCTGCAATCTGTGTAGGTCGCGAATAGTAGCGCAAATGCTTGGCTGAGTCTTTCCTGGGGGTACGGATTGTTTCCTGGGGGATCCAGGCGTAACCATTGTGTATCCTGCATTCTACTAGTCATCATGGCGTAACTCGCAGGGCTGAGAAAGCTTACGGATATGGATTGTTTCCTGGGGGAACCAGGCGTAACCATTGTGTATCTGCGAACCATGGTTAGACAAAGGTTTTGTTTGTTTTTGTTTGGATTGTACTTTCCATATCTGTTTTTAAAAAAAAGTTTTTCCAGTATTTTCACTAGGTGTTAAAACAAGTCTACTAAGTACCTGGAGAATTCTAGTTTTGCGCCTGATCAACGCACTACCAGAGTCTACAGGAACAAGGATAAACTTGTTGAAACATCGAGTTATAAAAGTATTTTGTTATAAAAGTATTTTATTATAAAAGTATTTTCAACAAAGGAATTCTGTATTAATATTTGAAATTGAAATTCTTATGGTTCTAAATTAATTATTCGTGCCCGATACTATTCTTTTGAATCTACCTTATCTGCCCTGCTTTATTTATTCATCTACATTCTCTTTTCCGAATCTATCTTCTTTCCTTCTTTTGAATATATCCTTTAAAATATTGTTTATTTATATACTACATGGTATAATAGAAATTTTTTAGTGTTTCAGAAGTTATTAATTAATTATAACATATTTAAAGTGAATGATTATTAATTTATTATAATGTTGGAAGTATCTTGAGATAAATAAAAAAGTTTGTTTTTTATAAATTTTGGGTTTAAAATTTTCAATAGCTTCTTTGTAAATATAAGTAATAATGTAAATAATTGTTTTCAAAGGAGTTTTGAAAAGTATTAAAGTATTAAAGAAAATTAAATTTCAAATGATGTTTTTAAATGAATATTTCAAGTAAAATTTGTATAGTTTTAAATTTATTGTTTATCTTGTCTTTCAATCTATTTTCTTTCTGGTTGCTTTAATTCTCCTACTTTGTTCCTTTTCGGGAACGAAAAGTTTTGAGTGGGGGAGAGTGTAACGACCCATAAAAGTTTAGCAATTTTTAATTGGTTTATAACGTATTGAATTGGATTTTTGAGAAATTATTAATAATAAAATTTTGAAAAAAAAAATTATTTGGATTACATATAATTAAATATAGCAAATGGTAAATTTTCAATTAATTATATGAAAGTTTATTTATTATGTAATTCTATTAAATTCAAATCAGTTAAGAATTGTTGAAAATAAATTTGCATGAAATCAAGGGAATCGACTGTTACCATAAATTTTATTTCTTCCCTGTCCATTCAAGTTTTACATCAGTTACAATCCAATCAATACCATACCTTTATTACTCCCTGTATTCATGTTGTAGCTCTTTAATTTTCTATCCGTTGCTATTTCATTTCGGGTTTGTTCCTTCCCTATTTATTCCATTTCAAACATTTTCTCTTCTCTCTGGTAGAAACATAATATTTTACATCATTTATATATATATATATCTGTAGCTTGCATTCATTCGTTTGTTCACTTTTACGTTTCTCATACTTTCTACTTTATTGTCCTTAATTCCCGTGCTTGACGTTATCATTTCAGTTTCTATCCATTGAATGTGGCACGTTTCATTGTTAACGTTTTATTCCATTTATATGTGTGGCTTTCCTTTTGCAACCTATTCCATTTCTATTGTCTTCATTTTCAAAATTTGAAACGTACACGCTGGACCACAGTATTAATTGCTTTCCAATTCACGTTCAAACGTTGCTATTCCTAGCTACTAATAAATTTAGAAATCAATGTCTGTTACTTAATTTATGGCATACGTTCAAAGCATTGGCATTTATTATTCAGCTCAATTAAGGGTGACCGTTGCCATCACATAACCAGTAAAAGATTTGTATACGTTTTATTTTTTTATGTGGCAACGATTCACATTTACACTATTATTACCTTTTTAACTTCACTGGTTTTCTTTTATTTGTGTACGTTTTCATTTCAATTATTGTACACATCATGGTTCCTTTTATAAATTCATCGCCCATAAATAGTTTATTTCTTTCCCTCTTCATCTTCATTTGTCTCATAATCATTTATTTGTGTACGTTTTCATTTCAATTATTGTACACATCATGGTTCCTTTTATAAATTCATCGCCCATAAATAGTTTATTTCTTTTCCCCTTCATCTTCATTTGTACCATATTCATTTATTTGTGTATATTTTCATTTCAATTATTGTACACATCATGGTTCCTTTTATAAATTCATCGCCCATAAATAGTTTATTTCTTTCCCTCTTCATCTTCATTTGTCTCATATTCATTTATTTGTGTACGTTTTCGTTTCAATTATTGTACACATCATGGTCCCTTTTATAAATTCAACGCCCATAAATAGTTTATTTCTTTCCCCCTTCATCTTCATTTGTCCCATATTCATTTATTTGTGTACGTTTTTTTACATTGATTGGGCAAAGGCTCATATTTCAATTGCGTTTATAAATCAATTTCCACTTTTGCAACTTCACTTTGCTTTCACTTTCAACCTCATACTTGCATCCTTCTTTTACTCACCTGCTCACATTTTACTCCCTCAACATATATTGCTCCCTTCTCTTTTGAAACCCAGCAACAACAAAAAAAAGGGAGAGAGAAACGAACACACTCCTCCGCCTCTGGCTTGCACCCTTAGCCTCTCCGCCTCAATTTCCGTACCTCCATTTGATCATCTCCGCCCTCCATCTCCTCCTCTTTCCATGCTGACGTTGTTCGGCGAACCACTACCTTGCCGCGGTGAGTTTTGTTGTCCTCTTCCTTGATTCTTCTCTGGTTCTATATCTTGTTTGCATATATATATATATATGTAGTGTTTCTATATGCGTTTTGTATAAGGTGTGTGTGTTTTTATTTTATTTTGTTTTATTGTATATAATTGTTTTACAGTACTATGTATATTTTGTATAGTTGCAGTGCTAGCATGTTTAAAGTATTGTAAATTATAGAAGGTGTTGAGTATATTTATGTACTGACTTTAACTAACATATATTACTGTTAGTATTATATATTAGTTTATTTTATATATAATCTATTTTAATAACATATAGATTTTTATAAAGTTTACATGGGTTTATATTAGTTTACATATACCGGAGTTAGATTTGGTATTGATATATAATATATGGACTTTATGTTATATGTTTTAATATTGATTTTAATATTTTATTTATAAAGGTTATTTTTATAAAGATTTAAATTTTAGATGGTGTTTGGATATTGGTTTGTATATGGGTTTAAACATATACATTATTTCAAACTATACTACATATAGATATGTTTTGTTTAAACCAATGATTTTTGAAAAAATATATATAATTTAATATATGTTTAAATTTAGAATACAGTTCTATTTATATATAGTTATATATACAACTATATACAGCTCACTAATCCTATTTATCTTCCTCGACCCAACTCTGATTTAATTTCGTCAATTCTTCTTTATCAGCTTTGATCGTTAAAATTCTTGCCAATATGGCTTAGCTTTGAAGTTCGTGCTTGGATTCGTAACTCCTTTCATTGTCAAATTTCTCTAGCCTCGAAAGGTGAGTAATCACTCACGATTTAACGTTCTTATATTTATTAAATTTGATTTCAATTGAAACGACAATTGAAATATACTGCTAAATTGAACTGTTAATTATTTAAATTGTTATATATGCTATTATCTGTAACTGTTCACCTGTGGGATATGACACCATATCCTATTGTTTATATTATATTGTTATTGATGATATATGTATGTTGTTGTATTTTATATTATTTGATATCACTCTGCAAGTTCCCTGTTAGTATAGAATTCACTATGGGTTGAAATGATACATACCCGAACTGACTTTAGAATAGGAGAAAATCGTTATGGGTTGAAATGATAAACCCAAACGATTTTCATTTGAATTGAAATTGGGATTACGGGTTGAAATGATATCTACCCGTATATATTTAAATTACGGATTGAAATGATAAATATCCGTATCACTTAACCATATGATAGATATATATACAAACACCATTGGTCCATATATATAAATATTTTGAAAATAAATTCTATGGATTTGGGAAGAAATATATGGGTTAAATAAATGTTGATTCTTAAATTATTATATATGAATGGTAATGATATATATATATATATTTAATTATAATATTTAATTTAATTAAGATGGATTTAATTCATATAATATGTTTAAGTATAAAATTTATATTTCAAAATAGATTTTGGTAATAATTTGAATTTAGTGAAATTGTATTCATTAAAGAATTTTATTTAATTAAACAAATTTGAAACTTATGGAAATTTAGATTTAAGATAGGATTTTTACTTGGGTTTAATTTAAATAATTTAAAGAATATTTCTTATTTAAATAAATTTAAGGAAATATTTAGTAAAAATGAAATTTAAGGCTAGTAAATGATATTGAATTTATTAAGTGAATATCCCTAGATTAAATAATAATAAAGTTAAATCAAGATCTATATGAAACTGTTAAATTGAACTTTGAAATGTTGAATATTAAAGCTTTGAAATATATTGGAATTTAAATGGTTTATTTTGTGATTCAGATCTGCATTTGAAATCAAAATAATTTGAATTGTCATTTAGAAACTGAATTAAACTAAAATGGAAAATTTAGATTGAATTAAATTGAAATTTAGAATTTGGGTCAATTTGAATCGATTTGTGAAACTTGTGGAAATTATAAATACTTTACTTTTTAAATCATTTAATATATATATACTATTTCAGAAAAAAATAGATATATTTGAAATGAAATTATATTTGGGTTTTGAGGTATAAATTAAATTGAAATGACCACGGTGTTATAGTGTATATTCCCACCTTGTAGATAGTTCCGAAGATCCTTAGAGGATGGTTATCCCAAACATCCTTTAAGTTACTTGTATTTCAATTGATATTTCGCGTTGGATTTATTGATATAAGAATGTTAATCCTGACTCGAGTGTTTTGTGTTTTGCTTTACGCTCGGGTCAGACCGAGTGATACAGCATTTGAGACTCACCCTTGGAGTTTGGAGCTTCCTTTGGAGATCCAACTATCGCCACAGCTTTCAGCTCTTCTAGTTGATTTGTTCAGAGAAGTCATCTGTTGTACTGGAGACTTCACTGCATTTGAGATATTCTGTTGTATTTTATTTCTAACTCTGATGTTTATATAGTAGCTTCATGAACTACTATTTTATCTATTCCGCTGCGTATTATTGTATTACTCTGTGTCTGTGATTCTATGATTGATTTATTTATTGCATATGTTGAGTTTTGCCAAATTTAAATTAACAATCTGATATTTTGAATTATTCAAGTCATACATGTGTGGATTTATTGTCGATTTGAATGGTCCAAAATAGCGGGTCGTTACAATATAAATAAATGAATGGAAAGGTAAATGATGAGAAAAAAAACTAGTAGAATAAACTTAAGTAAATTTAACATTCTTGTTGTTTGGCTGATGGGACATTTGGGAAAGAATACTTCTAATTGTTTGAGGTTGTATGAATATTCTATTAAGTAATTTTCTAAGGGTGTTGAGCATAAGGTACACTTATTAGTTTCTTATCACCCTTGTACGATTAAAAGTTCTGAACCTGAACAAACCATTAGTTTTGGTGTCTATGGATGTGTGATGGATTCTTTGTTGCCTATGATGGTCGTATAGTTTTGTTTGCATATGATTGTGATATATTGTATGTTGTTTGTGCTATTCATTTGAAACAACTAAAATAATATTCTTTCACATAATTTTAACTCTTTGGATTATATAAGTGAAATATAGGTTATGGAAGCAATAGCTACTGCTTTTGGTTTCCTAAATATAGTTTGTTTGCTCGACAAATAGGTACGTTTTCGGATTACGGTTTTATAGCGATATTATATTGTTTTCCCGTGGTTTGGGATATTTTGTTTTGAAATATGATATATATATCGAAATTATTGATACATTATTTTCCGGACGTATCCGCACAAAGGAGACTCTTCCGAAATTTTTCGAAAATTTAAGACGTAATTTTTTTTTTAGAATTTGAGTTATTTTCGAATTTTATTAAACTTAAATATGTAGGTTTAATTGTTTATAAATTGACTGTTTTAAATAAAATATAATAAATTTTTGGACTCCTTCTTGTTTCTTTTCGGGGACGAAAAGTTTTGAGTGGGGGTGTTTGTAACGACCCGTATTTTTGATCTTTTAAAAATATTAAATTAAATAAGATTTTTGAATAAAATTGTTAGGAATAAAAAAGATTAAGATTTTACCGATACAAATTAAATTATAATACAAGTTATGAGCTTAAGTAAAATTTCTATTAATGATACATGTTTGCAATAATTTAAGGATGATAACAAATGCTAGTGTGTATTTTAATAACATCGGTTTGAGTGAAATTAACAATTGTCTGAATGTAAATTTCCAATTGATTGGAATAATAAATGTTAAAAAAGAATAATAATTTTTTCTTTATTAAAGAAGAAATCATATGTTTATTTATTTGAAATGTTTGGTAGCTTAAAGATTGATTGCAGAGACGAGAAACTATTATTTGGTAAGAAATGTATAATTCCTGTTTGTATCCAATAGTGTATAAATACGTATAAATTACTATTAGATAGGAAATAATAGTTCTATTTCTCATTACATTTATTTTGTCTATTTTGAAATTCACCTTTGAAAACAATTGAAATTAATGTAATTGAATAATTTCAATTAATGGTAGAGAGGACACCAAATTGTAAATTAATAAGTGTAATTAAACGTAGCTTATGTTTTGTGAAAATATAAGGAAAGTTGATTTAATGAAAAGAAAATTTATATAAAATAAAATGAATGTATCATTTGTGAATGTAGGTTTAATTTCATTAAAATAAAGAATAGAATGATTGGTCTAAAGGAAGAAACATATGTATATTTGAACTATGTTTTAGCATACAGATGGATTACAAAAGTAGGAAATTAATTTATTTAAGTAAGTTATTTATTACTCTGCTGTATAAACAACAAATTTATAAAGGTGTTTAAATGACTAAAGGAAACTATTCTATTTTTCATTCATTTTCGTTGTCTGTTTTGAAATTTAACTTTGTAAGTAATTGCAATTAATGTATTGAAATATTTCAATCAGAAGGGAAGAAAACGTTGATTGCAATTGATAGATTTAATAAAAGAAATGCACCTTTTGTGTTAAACAGAAAGAATGTTTTAATGGAAATAAAGGATCATTTTGGGTAAACCAAATTAAACATTTTCATTTTTAAGCTAAGTAATTTTATTTATTATGCATAGATAAAAAAACTAAATGCGTACAAATTTGAATATTATTTGAGTTAATGAAGTTAATTTGGTTACGTTTCACAAATTGAATTTCAAAAAGGTTGTGCGTTGTACATGATCCCTTCATATCTTTTGTTATTAATTGTTGCATGTACGTTTTAAAATAGTTATCTCATTATTAATATTTGATCCGTTCATTTCTCCTTCTGTTTAATACCTAAGCCTAGACTTTTAGGTTGTATTTAATTCTTTCCACCTCATTTTTGCGTATACAAAATTTCACTATCCTTTGGTTTGCAAACTTTTCCATTCCTACGTATATTTCTTTATTCCTTATTAATGTCTGAAGCTTTCAAAATAAAACGTGACATTTAATTTTGTCTCTCCACCTTCATTTCCTAATTATTAAATAACCTGCAGCTTATTTCTTTCATTTGCGGTGTATATTTGTGTGACGCCCCACCTCTATACCCACACTAGCCAAGAACACTACGGTGTAATGCTGTCAACTAGCACGGAGAATAAGGCTGTTGAGGAGCGACCATCCATGTAACTTCTTTGTGCGAGCACCGATATGTCAGATAGTATAGCATGTACATCATTTAAGGAGGGAATCCGACATACCGATACAAACTCAAAGCTGTCACACAGTGGCTATATATAATCTTCGGAAACAAACATAGAAATAAACATAACATAAATCAGTCACAGACATCCATATCACAAAGGCGGAAAAAGATATGAATATATATATAACACATGAAAGTGTACATCAGAGTAGTGGTCGGAAAGATCCACGATAATACAAAAGAATAGCAACACATGCTATACAGAAGAATAAGTACACAACATAGAGTCTATATCTCAAATGTGTACATCCAAAAAAATTACTGATCTAAGTAGTTAGCCAAAAGTCAGAGTAATCCCAGAAGAGAAGTCAAGCAGAAGCACCTGTAACATCTCGGTCTGACCCGAGTATTATTTATAAGAAAATAATAAACGGGTCAGTCTAGCTATAAATATCAGATGACATAATATAGAATAAGAGATATGGCATAAACATATAATAACCATAATGGCATACTACTATAAGTATGTAAATGATAATCAACAAGAGATTAATCAATATCACAAGAATATTCTCAAAGATCCAAATCCACAAAAGGTAATGACACACAAATTCACCAATGCTCAAAAGTTGATAAAACATATAAATGAAAATCACGAAAATTGGTGAAGCATAAATTCCAAAAATCAACACACGAAATCCAGAAATCACAAGAAAAGAGGATGTCCAATCCCATAAACTAAACACCGATGCACCTAGAAAGATACATCCCATGTAAAGTCTAACATCGATACACCTAGAAAGATGCACCCCATGCAAAGTCGAACATCGACGCACCTAGAAAGATATGCCCCATGTAATGTCTAACATCGATGCACCTAGAAAGATGCACCCCATGCAAAGTCGAACATCGACGCACCTAGAAAGATACGACCCATGCTCTAGCATTGACGCACCTAGAAAGATACACCCCATGCATAATTAAACATCGACGCACCTAGAAAGATATGCCCCATGTAATGTCTAACATCGATGCACCTAGAAAGATGCACCCCATGCAAAGTCGAACATCGACGCACCTAGAAAGATACGACCCATGCTCTAGCATTGACGCACCTAGAAAGATACACCCCATGCATAATTAAACATCGACGCACCTAGAAAGATATGCCCCATGTAATGTCTAACATCGATGCACCTAGAAAGATGCACCCCATGCAAAGTCGAACATCGACGCACCTAGAAAGATACGACCCATGCATAGACGAACACCGACGCACCTAAATAGATACGCCCCATGCCCCGACTTATTGAGCCGATTGCTCCACGAAGTAAATAAAAATCAACGCACCTAAATAGGTATGAGCCATGCGAGAAATAAACATCGACGTACCTAAATAGGTACGACCCATGCGAGAAGTGAGACGAAGCTCAATAAAACGAAGAACAGTCCTCCACGTGGACAAAGAGACATCGCACATTGCTAGTCTAAACCATAAAATGATCATCATCGATCATCAAGAAGTGTCAATCACACTAAGCTAGTAAATATATGAGTTTAGCTTCATGTCCCATAACCACTTTCTTAACTTAAATATTTACGAACAAACTGTAGATCTTCACTAGGAAATTGTCACAAAAGACTCAGTCGAACAAGTCCAAGAATTAACCAACGAAGTAAACGCAAGCGTTACATACCACCTGTTTTGCTAAGCCGTTTAATTAGGTTTCTCATCCGAGTGAAGTAAAGGCTTGTATATACTAATAGATTGGAAAACGGTTTAGGAAAAGAGATTTGTAATAAAATAGAGTTGAAATCGTTTTGATTAAAGAGTTTTGATATTTACTACTAGTATTGAAACCTTCATAATTTTAAAGTGACAAGTCACAAAAGTGATTGTAGAAACAACCAATCTCAAAGTTCACATTCGAAGACGTGAATAAAAGTCAGAGAAATCAACCATCAAAGTAGGAACACACCGACAAGATAACATAGTTCAACATAGAAATGGGCGCGACCAAACACGGCGCGACCTAAGGAGTTGGCACGCGACAAGTGGTGCGGCCAAAGGGGTGAACGACCTAACAAGGTTGCACGTGCCGAGCTAAAGATGCTATGGAATGGCCTACAGGTCAAGCAACCTAAGGTAAGACAGGTCGAGCGACCTAAGGGAAACGAGGTCATGTGACCTAATGGAAGCAACGGCAAAGGAGGTGAACGACCTAACAAGGTCGAGCTAAGCAGTGAAGCGGCAAAACAGGGGCGAGCGACCTATGGGCCTCGCGACCTAGCATGGTCGAGCTAATGTGCAACGACCTAAGGAGAAGATGCCGAGCGACCTAAGTGAGACGAGCTAGTGCCGAGCTAGCATGGCCGACCTAAAAGGGTGCGACCTAAGTAGTGGTGAGGTCGAGCGACTTAAGGGTTATCGACCTAAAGTGGTAGCCGGTCGAACGACCTAAATATAGAAAGGCGAGCGACCTAGGTGATATAAGGTCCAACGACTTATATTGGAGCTGGGTCAAGCGACCTAGAGTGTCGCGACCTAGCGACTGAACATAGAACAAGTCGAACGACTTATAGATTTAACGACCTAAAAGGGGAAAAGCCGAACGACCTAACCCATGAAGAGAGCGAGCGACTTAAGGCATGTTCGAGTTGTCGCGCAATGACCCAAGGCAAGACGAGCTAAAGACTCCAGGCAAACGACCTAAGCTACACAATGTGGCCGAGCGACCTAAAGTTTTAACAAGGACGAGCGACCTAACGACTTTCCTAGGCATGCGACCTAAGATCCAGCGAACGAAGTAAGGTCGGAAACGAGTTAATAGCAGGTGAAGACTTTTCCCACTCGAACGACCTAGTTGTGTAGAAACGATCGAACGACCTAGCTCCAGCGAACGACCTAAGCACGCGAACGACCTAAGGCCAAACAAGTTATAAGCAACTGCAACTTTTCCACGCGCACGACCTAGCAATGGCAGAACGACCAAAAAGAGGCAGTGCGACCTAAGTGCAAAAAATTTCTATAACACACGAAATTTGGAGTTTTTCACCAATTCAATCCAAACCAAATGCATATATTGATGCTAAAGTGATAGGAAATCATTCCCAACAATCCAAGATAGTTATAGGCAAGAATGTGAGATAAAAATCTCACCTTTTCCACGAAATTGATGATGGAGAGCTTAAAAGTTAAGCAAGAGCAACAACAAGCTTGAATCTATGTTCTTCACTTGAATTTGGAGTAGATGTTGGATTAGCAATGAAAACTTTAGCTAGGAATTTTAATTTCCCATTCCCTCCACCATTTTTGAAGAAGCATGAAGTGTTAGTGAATAAATGAAGAGGAGAGGAGGTTGGAACTGAGTTAGCATGGTTCAGCCCAAACCAAAGCTCAAAGCAAAAAGTGACGAAAATTCCACTGTCTCCAAACATATCGAAGTATACACTCAAAAAGATCGCAAACGTCATTTTGAACTCAATGGAGGTGGTCTCAAGTCCTCATTTGACCATATGCAAAAAGTAGCTTTTCAGACTAACATCCGACTAACGATAAAATATTTAAATAAAATATTAAAATATAAAATCGATAAATATGCGGGTTGTTACAATTTGTGTTCTTTTTTTGGCTAAGTCTTATTGGGTTTTTTTGAGACTAATGGGCTCCTTAGTAAACCAAGAGACCCTAGAAACCCTAAGAGACTTTGAACCCATTCTTTTCCTACCCATTGACCTCCTATTTCCTATCTGACTAAAACCAAGTATGTATAGAAATTCCTCATTTGAAAAGCTTTTTGCATACTCTTCTTATTCTTCTTGCTCAAATCTACAGAATACTCCAAACCCCAAAACTCCTAGATCTCCTAATCAAATTCCATCCTTCCTCCTTCAAAACCTTAGCCTATCTTTCTCCTCTTTCCGCCACCCAAGACCCACAGCAGTAACCCATGGCCAAAGCCCCACCTTCCCACTCCTCTTCTTTCTCCTTTTTCCTTCTCTTTTTCCCTCTTTCTTCCCCTTATTTCCATGGCTTCTATTTTCCACTAAACTTCTCCAAATCAAATAATATTTTTTGATACCGTGTATAATTTCAATGGGAACAACTTTGTTGTTGAACCCTTCTTCCCATTCTGAATATTTCTATATCAAAAACTACATTTTTCAAGTCCTTTCTCGGGTCCAGTTTTAGCCAAAAATACCCCATATTGTATCAATCATATCTTCTTCAGGAATGAATCAAATTATGTGATTCTTTTTTTTAAATCATTTATTTTTCCAGTGGCTTCAACTTTCTTTTAGACCAGTTCTTTAAATTCCTTAACTTGCTATGGCAAAAACTCAAATATTTTCGAAGTATTTTTGAACTTAGATTTTCAACTCAGAAAGTTTTGACCATAACTTCCTCAAGGAAGAAGCATTTTAAGTGATTCTTTTATAGAAAGTGGAGAGAAAAGAATTTGCAACAACTTTCTAGTTAGTCACTTTTACAGATTCAGTAATATTCTGGTTCGAATATTTTCATAAAGATGACCTAGTTTCAGGTTTGTCCGTAGTTTGGATCTTGGGTTGTTTGGAAGTAGTTGAAACTTGTTTATTGATTCGTGTTCGTGTCTAAGCTTTGTTGGATTCGCTTTGCATTTGGATCTTTGCTAGGAATCTCCATATTGCTCCACTTTTGTCATCACCTTCGTAGCCACGAAAGGTGAGCAAACACTAACAACTACTAGATTTTATTATGTTAGTTAAACTGAATTTATGATGTGATTAGAAATTGATTGGTTGCTGTTTAGTATATTTTAAATTGTCATTCCAGTTAAATCTGACTTTTATTGAATTTAATTGCCATTTAATTTAATATTGAAATTTAAATTGCTAGATAAATACCTGTTAATGATAACCAGTAAATTGTTGGTTATTATTGGTTGATTTCAATGATGATTGTGCTGTATGTTCAATTATTGATATTTGAGTGATTGGATGGATGTTATTGGTTGACATTTTGGATGATTGGATGTTATTTATGTCTATATCTCTGTTATCCCTATGGGTTGAAATGATACATACCCGAACGATCTTATAGATTAGAGGAAAATCGTTATGGGTTGAAATGATAAACCCGAGCGGTTTTCATTGATTTGGAAATGTTGATTTTTGATACTAGTTGAAATGACGTATACCCATATAATTTCTTGAATTTGGACTTTTATTTGGAATCCAATTATTTAAAGGGTTTAAGTTAATTCAAACTTCGGATTTGTTTTAATTAGATGATTAAGATTGATATTTCGAATTATTTGAAACCCTTTAAATGATAATATTCACGTTGTACACTTAATAGAAGATGAAATCCCATAACATCTATGAAACCATTGCACTAATATTTCTATTTTACTTGTTTTAATTTGACTTACATAAGATCTTTTAGTTCTGACACGAGTGTTTTGTCTTTTCATTACGCTCGGGTCAGTCTGAGCTTTTTAGTGTATTGAAGACTATTTTCGGGAGGACGAAGACGAAGATTCAGTATATTATTGCTATTTATTATCCCACTGCATTCTGTGTTCCGCTACATTATTTGTTTATTTCTGATGTATGTATAACTCTGATTTGAATAAAGTGTAATCAAATGTTATTTGTAAAACAGCTTCATGAACTGTTTATTTGATTATTATATTTTGTTGTTCCGTTGCGAGATTCTGTGTTTTGTTTTCTTTTTTTTCTTATTTACCCCATTAACAATCCTCCCTTTAGAATGGTTTGAGTCTGACATGTGTGGTTTATTGTCGATTTGAACCGTCCAAAATGGTGGGTCATTATAGTTGGTATCTTAGCTTTGGTTTAGACATACCTTAGCCTGTTGGGGTTAACTCATTAGAGATAGGGTAGTAATACCCTATGATGAGTTGTATGAGTGTATATACGAGAGCGCGTATTTGTTAGTGTTATAAAAATGTTTTATATAAGTTTTGAAATGAAATTATTTTTCCTAATATTATATGATATATATAATGGAATAAATTATTTATATCTAATATATTTATTTGTAATGTGTTTGATTTATGAAATGGTAATATTTAGTAATATCATTTATTGTTGATCAGTTGAGTTTTTGTCAGTTTATAAGCATTTGCTAATTATTATTGATTGAATTAATGGACTATACACTAGTTTAACAATGGTGTATTTAAGAGAATAAAATGAATAATTAGGATATTTGTTTATGAAATTGAAATGTTGTTGTGAATTTTGTTGTTTGTTGACCGATAGTTTCAACTATTGAAATAAAATGGAAACTCTGGATATATTGGATAATCGAAACCTTCTGAATTAATAAATGATCTGAAACTTAGAAATTGTGTTGAATTATGCAGTTGAATTTGATAACCTTAATTTGAAAGCAAGTGAAATAAGGTTTAATTTGTTATATCTAGGTCTAGTAAATGAATAGAATTGTTGTATACATCCTTAGCATGTAATGTAATAATATACAAGTGTGAACTTTAAGCCTTGGGATGTTTAAATTGAAATTGTGAATACTGAAATGTTGTAAATGAGATTAAACTGGAAAAAATATGTTTATAAACTTAATTAACATTTACGAAATGTGTCATAAATAAATTGAAAGGTAAAGGTGAAAATAAATGGGATAAGCAAATATGAACTAAAAGTGAAATGATTATAAATAAAGCCATGACTTGTAAATTGTTATGAAATAAATGGATGTTGCAATAAATGGTTATAAATAAAGTTGTGATAACTTTAAACTCGAACAATGTCTTATAAAAAGGAATCAATCTTTTATAAATTGGTTATCAATTTAAGAAAATTCCTTATGAAATGATTTGCAAATAAATGTAGTATTAAATGAGAAATATTACATGTGAAATGAATGTAATTTAAATTGAAGAGAAATATAAGCAATATTATGAGAATGAATATATTAATGTTTTATCTTAAATTTAGAAATTCTGTGAAACAAATATTAAAGTATGAAGTGATATTTGTGTTAATTAATGAGATTAAAAATGAATTTAATTGAAATGTAATCGTGATGAAACAAATTGGAATAATTACGTAAGTTGTATGTATATTATTTTATTCGCAAAATTAATTTGATCTGGATTTGAGTACACAAGTTCTATGTGAATTACACCACTTCGAGTTAGGATTTTTCATTCGATTCTTGATAGTGAATATTTGACTGGATTTTTGGTTTGATTCTAGAATTCTCTATCATGGTATATGGCTATGCAAGGAGAACAATGGTTTCTAGTCAAGAAACCTTATCGAAGTCCACATTAGGGAAGTCGAATGAAAAATACTAGTTCGAAAGCGAACTTGTGTAATCGAGCGAGCGATCGAATGTGATTTTACGAAATGATGACATATGTACATCTTATGTTCTAATATTATTGATATGCTTGACGCTGAAATTGAAAGTTGTTGGGTTGGATATCTTTTAAAACCATTTTACAAAACTATTTTCTTATATGCAAAACTACTATAATTTAAAACCATTTAACAAAACTATTTTCTTTTATTTTTCTTATACGAACTATCTTATTCTATTTTATTTATAAAACTATTTTACAAACTATTATATTTACAAACTATTTTATTTACAAAACTGTTTTACAAACTATTTTATTTACAAAACTGTTTTACAAAATATTTTATTTATAAAACTATTTTATTTACAAATTATTTTACAAAACTATTTTATATACAAAACTATTTCACAAAACGATTTTATATACAAAACTATTCTAAATTCAAAACCTTTTATAAAGCAAAGATGTTCAATCCCATATGGCTTTTCATACAACGAAATTGATTTTGGAAATTTTTTGATTCTTGTATAAGACGGACTTTATATAAGTATAAGGTGATTTTGAAAACTATTGATTTTGGAATGTATTCGATCTGAAGAGATAAATCTAGTATATAACGAAATTTATATAAGAATGATTTGATATAATCGAGATTATTGATTATGGAAAGTACTTTATCTGAAAATGAAATCTTATATATAATAGAATTTATATAAGTGTGATATTTGATGCTATGATTTTGAAAAGGTACTATATATGGTATGTTATATTTTGAAGTAAGAGGTATGGGGAAGTACCCTCAGCGAAGAATTATAGTATGATTTGCTTCGACCCAGATGGATTTAGAGAATCCAGGAATGGATTCGACCGATTAACCCTAATATACTTGGGTGAATTCAGAAATGGATTCGAACCGATATGGTTGTCCGGACTTAAACTCATGAGTTCCTCGATTTTTTTTCCAGGGTAGATGGTTCTTTAGTTTACCCAATGGAGGCGCTTTCGATCCTGGGATCTGTTGTTTATGGATGTTCTGAGAAGTAAGTGCATCCATTGCATAAATCATTGAATCAGCAGTTACCACTACAACAGGGGTCGATGGTCCCTTGTTTACGAAATGACTACGATATTTTTCGGGAATTCGAAAGGTGGAAGGATCTTCTGGAAAGTTTTGTGTCCATTGCGTAAACACTGGATCAGGAGCGAGCCACTGCTATCATAAAATCGTCATTTCACATCAGATTTTGAGCGGTACTTCTTATACCTGTTTTTAAGTATTTTCCAATAGGTGTTGAAACAGGTCTACTAAGTACTTGGAGATTTCTTGTCTTACGCCCGATCAACGTACGACCACAGTCTGCAAGAACGAGGATAAACCTGTTAAAACATCGAGTTATAAAAATATTTTGATAAAGTATTATATAAAAGATATTTTGGTCATTTTTTTCATTTCCAAATACTTTAAAATGTTTAAAATATTGTTTATTTATGTACAACATGGTTTAATAGTAAATCATTAGTGTTGTAAATATTTTGAGAAGTTATTAATTAAATAAAACATATTTAAAGTTAATGATTATTGATTTATTAATGATGTTTAAAAGTATATTGAGATTTAAAACTAATAAAATTTATAAATAATGGATTTAAGGTTTTCAATAACTTCTTTTTAAATATAAGTAATGATGTAAATAATTGTTTTCAAATAGTTTACATATATTTATAAAGATGTTATTTAAATTTTTTAAATGGTATTTATAAATGAAGCAAGAAATTTTACAGATGATTTTTTCCGTAAAGTATTAAAGATGATTGATGTGCAAATGAAGTTTTCAAATGAAAATTTCAAGTAAAATTTATATAAGTTTCTTTGAATGTATACTTTAAAGACATTATATAAATGGAAAAAAATGATTTGCGAAGTTTATTTATAGTAATATACTTGACAAATAAATTGGAATCTCTATTTTGGAAGTACGGTTTGAAATATTTACTTGATTTCGAAGTACTAATAGTAAATTTATAGGTTTATTTAATATTTGAATTTTGTATTAAAGAATAATAAATGTTTTTCCATGATTTGAAAAACAAGTGTTTAAAATTTATTATGAAGGTTTGAAATTTTATAATTTGATTTGGATATTTAATGTAAGATTTGAGTATACTATTAGTTTCAGTTTAATAATCTAGAGTTTATTCTTATTTTAGAATAATGAGTCTAATAAATTATCGAAATTAAGGAACTTTATTTTTTTTTAAAAGCTTATCATAATGTTTTGATATAAACTTCTAACATTGTTTAAACTTTTTGGAAAATCCTTGCAAAATGCCAGGAGGATGTTTTAAATATATCTTATATTCTTGCTATGTGAATGAGGTTAAATGTTTTGATTAAATTTTTAGATATATTGAAATATTTCTTTTCTTTTTAAGAGCGAATACGAAAAACTTAAATTTTTATTCTATAATAGAATTAAGTTATAAACTTAGGTAAGGCGGTAGGAGCTTAAGTAATATTTTATGAAATGATTCATTAATGACTTAAATCTTTAATGGAAAACAAATTATGTATGTGATTGATCTTTATATAAATAAATGAATGGAAAGGTAAATTATGAGGAAAAAAACTAGTAGAATAAACTTAAGTAAATTTAACATTCTTGTTGTTTGGCTGATGGGAAGTTTAGGAAAGAATACTTCTAATTGTTTGAGGTTGTATGAATAATCTATTAAGTAATTATCTAAGGGTGTTGAGCATAAAGTACACTTATTAGTTTTTTTATCACCCTTGTACAATTAAAAGTTCTGAACCTAAACAAACCATTAGTTTTGGTTGATATGGATGTGTGATGGATTCTTTGTTGCCTATGATGGTTGTATAGTTTTGTTTGCATATGATTGTGATATATTGTATGTTGTTTGTGCTATTCATTTGAAACAACTAAAATATTATTCTTTCACATAATTTTAACTCTTTGGATTATATAAGTGAAATATAGGTTATGGAAGTAATAGCTACTGCTTTTGGTTTCAGAAATAAAGTTTGTTTGCCCGACAAATAGGTATGTTTTCGGATTACGGTTTTATAGCGATATTATATTGTTTTCCCGTGGTTTGGGATATTTTGTTTTGAAATATGATATATATATCGAAATTATTGATATCATTATTTTTCGGACGTATCCGCGCAAAGGAGACTCTGCCGAAATTTTTCGAAAATTTAAGACGTAGAAAGTTTTTGTAGAATTTGAGTTAATTTCAAGTTTTATTAAACTTAAATATGTAGGTTTAATTGTTTATAAATTGACTATTTTAAATAAAATATAACAAATTTTTGGACTCCTTCTTGTTTCTTTTCGGGGATGAAAATCTTTGAGTGGGGGAGATTGTAACGACCTGTATTTTTGATCATTTAAAAATATTAAATTAAATAAGATTTTTGAATAAAAATTTTAGGAATAAAAAAATTAAGATTTACCGATACAAATTAAATTATAATACAAGTTATGAGCTTAAGTAAAATTTGTATTAATGAAACATGTTTGCAATAATGTAAGGATGATAACAAATGCTAGTGTGTATTTTAATAACATCAATTTGAGTGAAATTAACAATTGTCTGAATGTAAATTTCTAATTGATTGGAATAATAAATGTTAAAAAGGAATAATAATTTTGTCTTTATTAAAGAAGAAATCATATGTTTATTTATTTAAAATGTTTGGTAGCTTAAAGATTGATTGCAGAGACGAGAAACTATTATTTGCTAAGAAATGTATAATTCCTGTTTGTATCCAATAGTGTATAAATACGTTTAAATTACTATTAGATAGGAAATAATTATTCTATTTCTCATTATATATTCCATTTTGAAATTCACCTTTTAAAAAAATTGAAATTAATGTAATTGAATAATTTTAATTAATGGTAGAGAGGACATCAAATTGTAAATTAATAGGTGTAATTAAACGTAGCTTATATTTTGTGAAAATATAGGGAAAGTTGATTTAATGAAAAGAACATTTATATCAAATAAAATGAATGTAGGTTTAATTTCATTAAAATAAAGAATAGAATGATTGATTTAAAGGAAGAAACATATGTATATTTGAACTATGTTTTAGCATACAGATGGATTACAAAAGTAGGAAAATAATTTATTTAAGTAAGTTATTTATTACTCTGTTGTGTAAACAACAAATTTATAAATATGTTTAAATGTATAATGGAAACAATTATTCTATTTTTCATCCATTTTAGTTGTCTGTTTTGAAATTTAACTTTGTAAGTAATTGCAATTAATGTTATTGAAATATTTCAATCAGAAGGGAAGAAAACGTTGATTGCAATTAATAGATTTAATAGAAGAAACACACCTTTTGTGTTAAACAGAAAGGATGTTTTAATAGAAATAAAAGAACATTTTGGGTAAACCAAATTGAACGTTTTCATTTTTAAGGTAAGTAATTTTATTAATTATGCATAGATAAAAAAAACTAAATGCGTACAAATTTGAATATTATTTGAGTTAATGAAGTTAATTTGGTTACGTTTAACAAATTGAATCTCAAAAAGGTTGTGCGATGTACATGGTCCCTTCATTTCTTTTGTTATTAATTGTTGCATGTACGTTTTAAAATAGTTATCTCATTACTAATACTTGATCCTTTCTTTTCTCCATTTTTCTAATACCTGAGCCTAGACTTTTAGGTTGTATTTAATTCTTGCCACCTCATTTTTGCGTATACAAAATTTCACTTTTCTTTGGTTTGCATAATTTTCCATTCCTACGTACATTTCTTTGTGCATTATTAATGCCTGAAGCTTTCAAAGTAAAACGTGACATTTATTTTTGTCTCTCTACCTTCATTTCCTAATTATTAAATAACCTGCAGCTTATTTCTTTCATTTGCGGTGTATATTTGTGTTCTTTTTTTGGCTAAGTCTTATTAGGTTTGTTTTAGACTAATGGGCTCCTTAGTAAACCAAGAGACCCTAGAAACCTCCTATTTCCTATCTGACTAAAACCAAGTATGTATAGAAATTCCTCATTTGAGAAGCTTTCTACGTACTCTTCTTCTTCTTCTTGCTAAAATCTAAAGAATACTCCAAACCCCAAAACTCCTAAATCTCCAAATCAAATTCCATCCTTCCTCCTTCAAAACCCTAGCCTATCTTTCTCCTCTTTCCGCCACCCACCTCCATCCCCACCCAAGACCCACGACAGTAACCAATGGCCAATGCCCCACCTTCACTCTCCTCTTCTTTCTCCTTTTTCCCTTCCCTTTTACCCTCTTTCTTCCCCTTATTTCCATGGCTTCCATATTCCACTATACTTCTCCAAATCAATTTTTTTTTTGAAACCGTGTATAATTTCAATGGGAACAACTTTGTTGTCGAACCCTTCTTCCCATTCCGAATATTTCTATATCAAAAACTCCATTTTTCAAGTCCTTTCTTGAGTCCAGTTTTGGCTGAAAATACCCCATATTGTATCAATCATACTTCTTCAGGAATGAATCATATTTTCGAAGTATTTTTTGAACTCAAATTTTCAACTCAGAAAACACCTTTGTTCGTTTTGACCATAACTTCCTCAAGATTGAAGCATTTTAAGTGATTCTTTTTTTGTAAGTGGAGAAAAAAGAATTTTCAACAACTTTATAGTTAGTCACTTTTACAGATTCAGTAATATTCTAGTCCGAATATTTTTATAAAGATGACCTAGTTTCAGGTTTGTCCGTAGTTTGGATCTTGGGTTGTTTGGAAGTTGGAAGTAGTTGAAACTTGTTTATTGATTCGTGTTCGTGTCTAAGCTTTGTTGGATTTGTTTTGCATTTGGATCTTTGCTAGGAATCTCCATATTGCTCCACTTTTATCATCACCTTCGTAGCCACGAAAGGTAAGCAAACACTCACAACTACTAGATTTTCTTATTTAGTTAAATTGAATTTATGATGTGATTAGAAATTGATTGGTTGCTATTTAGTATATTTTAAATTGTCATTCAAGTTAAATCTGACTTTTATTGAATTTAATTGCCATTTAATTTAATATTGAAATTTAAATTGCTAGATAAATACCTGTTAATGATAACCAGTAAATTGTTGGTTGTTATTGGTTGATTTCAATGATGATTGTGCTGTATGTTCAATTGTTGATATTTGGGTGATTGGATGGATGTTATTGGTTGACATTTTGGATGATTGGATGTTATTTATGTCTATATCTCTGTTATCCCTATGTGTTGAAATGATACATACTCGAACGGTCTTATAGATTAGGAAAAATCTTTATGGGTTGAAATGATAAACCCGAGCGGTTTTCATTGATTTGGAAATGTTGATTTTTGATACTGGTTGAAATGACATATACCCATATAATTTCTTGAATTTGGACTTTTATTTGGAATTGAATTATTTGAAGGGTTTAAGTTAATTCAAACTTCGGATTTGTTTTAATTAGATGATTAAGATTGATATTTCGAATTATTTGAAACCCTTTAAATGATTATATTCACGTTGTACTGAAATGACCCTCCTCTTTCTACCTTAATTTCATAAGGATTTTTTTTACTTCATCAAAGGGAATTTAAATCAAATAGAAATCAAAATGCCATACAAGCTATTGACATAGCCACTTATTTCTTTTCTAAGTAGGCAAATTAGGCAAAATCAGCAGTTCAGATGTCTAAATTCTTATGACAGGCGTCTAAACTTAATCCCAGACGTCTAGCTAATTATGACAGACGGCTCAGAGATCTAAAATTGAAACAGAGAGAAAAAGACATTTTGAACTAAATTCAGACATCTAAATTTTTGTGACAGACGTCTACATTTAACCTCAGACGTCTAAATTATTATGACTGACGTCTAAGTTTAATCTCAGACGTCTAAATTATTATGACTGACGTCTAAATTTGATCTCTATGTACCTGCATATGCACATTCAATTTATATGTGTCTGGATGTCCACCTACATTCATTTGCACTTTTAAGTTTGATTTAAACTTCCTTTGAACTATCAGAGTCATTTTTTTTTCTTTCAAACAATTCAACCAGGATTCAAAACTTATTACCAATATAAATATATCAGTGCATCCCTAGTAATATACACATACATATGAGGATATACGTGTTTCTCTTGTTTAAATTCAGAGTATATATATTTTTTTTTGTTAAACAAGAGTATCCTTCTTGATTTGGATTCTAGCAGTTCTGACTAAAGTTAATTACTATATACTTTTGAATATTTGTAACAAGTCAGTAAATCCTATGCATATCTAATTTATATGAACTTAAAAATATCCACAAGAATAATTCCAGGTTTTATAGCTAAACTCAGATTTTTAACCTTCAAACTTAAGGTTTTAAGTAACTTGAAATTAACTAATACAATATATGTACATATACATATCCATTTCTCAAATACAGGCATATATCATTTACAGATTTTCACCACAATACTCAAATATATATTTTCTTGCAAAAATTCAACCAAGTCTTTAGATTAATCCCAAACTTAGTACATCACTAGATTCATTTAAAACAACCAATAAATCCAAACTTTTAAGACCATTACCTAACAACCAAAACAGAACTATAAAAACTCCCCAAATTACATGCAAATATTTCATTCTAAGTTCTTATTCAATTCTAATTTAGCATGCTTATATAATCACTCTCATTAGCCACAGCAGCTTCCTATTTAGATCCAGCATTCCCTGAAAGAACATTAGAGGCTGCCCCATTTTAGATGAGACACCCCAGATGCCATAAGCAAACAAGGGTCAGATACAAGATCTGGTATGAGCAATATCAAAGACTCCATGATATTAAGTAAATGAGTGAGACATAAATATTTTGCACAAGTGGGCATATCTTCTTTGAACAATTTGCCTGACTTGTTTATGATATACTTGTGCATATATGATCAGTATTTAAGACTAATCATGTACACACATTCAACCATGCAAACATATATTTCAAATAGAAATACTCAGGAACTATCATAGCTCCAGTCCAACCATCTTAGGAATAACTCAAGTTCCTACTTCATCAATTTAAGGTTGCATTTACCAAATTAATTCCTAGCCTCATCTGCCATAAAGGAATCACGGGGACACATTGCAATAAAATAATTCACAATATTGCACAAAGATCTCAGGGCTTAAACAAACCATGTGCCAACTTGCATACTTCAAATATGACAAGCATTCCAGCAGTCTTCTTGGCTCACAATCCTTAGTTTATTTACTAAGTGTTCATGTTTAATCCTATCGTGAGATAGCTAGGTGACTAAATCCCAGTATACATGAAACATTACATAGAGTTTACAAGCATAACTCAAGAACAATCTAATATTCATGTCCAGGGAAAATCATATTTTCAAGTATTTTGGCTTAAAGAAAATACAAGAATATTTACAACTGGGAATAAAGACTAGGCATGTGGGTTATTATTGTTTCATAAGCAACCATGTTTGAACTAAATTCAAGATCTAGCTTAAACAAGATTTCTGGCTCATGGATTTTCTATTTGATCAAGGGTTCAGCACTTTTGGATATTTCCATTGCAACCTTGAATCTTTCATTTGAGCCTCAGCACTTACACAAGTGTAATGCAACTCATATACATTTTGGTTTCTATGTTTTCCATGCCATATCTAAACCAGTTACAAGTATTCTCTATTTACTTTCATGATTTCATACTTTTACCTTTCTGGGTGTAACCAAACAGAGCAAAACACTCAAACATCAAAGCAATCAAAACATCCAGAAACACCCATTAAAACATCCATTGAAGCATCCATTAAAACCATAGTAATGGAATCAAAAACATGTAGAAAAATAACATAAGTCTGGCTGCCTCATAACAGGACTTAATGCCATGGGTTTAGTGAGATTACTCACTTGAATATTTCTTCTTATAAATCCAGAAAATCCCTGAGTGTATTTTCTCTTCCTTTAAAATGTTTTCTTCTTTTCCTATTATAAGTGGCTCGGGTAAAACAATTTCTCTGGCCATAACTACTTATTTATAAACATATTTTTACTAGGGTTTTTCTCAAGACAAAATTCCATTTCTGTCCTGGCTACCATCATGCATTGTGTGTTTGCATTTTCTCATTTTTATCCCTAATTACCCCTGGTCATATTACCAATTAAAGGCTGCATTTTCTTTTCTTTACTTTTTCAGAAAATGGCCACTCACCTAGTCATGTTAAAAGTGTGACTACCCTATTTTATATTTTAATTATTCTTGAGAATCCCCTTTGCTATTTTTGCCTACACAAGCATATTGACTTGTATTGCATTTCATGTCATTTTAATGTTATAGTTTCACTTGCTTATATATATACTTTTCAGTACTTAAAAATGTATATTTGTATACATATCTTATCTAGGCTTATTTAATTCCTCTTTAATTTCCGAAACATATGCACCTATATGTATACAGGTTTTCAAATCCTTATAACATATATATGTATAATTTTTTTTTCTGGGTTTTAAATAAAATCTGTTTACTGATTTTAAAATAAAACTTACTTTTCTTATTTTCTGGGATGATCCATATAATTCCAGAAATCAAATATCCATATCACAAAATCATGTTTGTAATGCTTTTTTAATCCTTGTTTTAAATTCAAGAAATCTGGAGTTCTTCCTTGTGCCATATCAGTGTGCACGTGCACACATGCACACATACTTGCACACAATTAATTCCATATATTCTTATACAAATAAATTCAGATATTTTCAAAATTCAACTAATGTAACATCCCGAAAATTTTCGACTTTCGAAAATTCAACATCGATACTCACTTTATCGACTGCTGAGCCATCGAATGCCGGAAACCCAAAAAGTTATGGTTTTAAGAAAGAAGAAAAAGGTAGAAGAAGAAGATAGAAGAAAAAGAAAGAAGAACAACAACAGAACGAGAGCAGAAACAGAAACAGAAACAGAAAACAATATCAGAATCTTACACATCGCAGCGGAACAATATATAATAGATAAATGAATAATCTTTAAACAAAGAACTATATCACTTTATACATACATCAATCATCAGAGTCAATATACAACTCAGTACAACAATGGACAGTTTTATACTTGTCCTCATACAGAATACACAGCGGAATAAATACTATCAGATACAAATACTACGTCTCGTCCTCCAGCTTATCTCCAAAGCTCCAGAATATCCAGAATATCCTGATAATCTAACTCTAGACTGCCCGTGTGGAAATTGGTGGGCACCCAGAGTTTAGAAGGGAAACAATAAACTCCGAGTCAGTCATGGTGACTGGTGTGAGATCGTAAAATAGTTATTTATCTTTAAAATAAACAACAGAAAATTTTTAAAGTCAATTCGCAATGCTTTTGGAAAATGAAACTACCATAAGACCTCCCGCCACACACACAATGCAAACGCAGACTTGGAGGAGATTTCTTCTTATGATAGTCAAAGATGCTTACTACGCAAAAATCAAATTCTTTTTGATATTATTATTAGTGCATAGTGTAGAAAACATTTCGAAAGTACAATATAAATCTTAGCCAGCATAGGTACCATTATAGTATGCTTGCTATAGCTGCCATATTAGATGGCAGGTTCTACAACTAAAACCGTACAAGGCTCGTATTGTTTCTTTAGATTTCCAACAAATGGTCAGGCTAAGGAACTTCCTATCCACGATGGGTACGTCCCTGGAATAGACGACCCGAGAACCTAACCGGATCTCTGCCAACACAAGGCCGGGTTACCTCTGCAAAAATAGGTAACTACTGACACGCGTATGCCATCCCCCGATCGTCACCGATCTTCCCGAGGATCCCCGATTCGCAACAAACCACATAGATAATAATAATGCAGTAACCACAGAGGTTAAGTATCTGGGCTCCATACCATGATACCACCTTTATCCAGAAGGAATGACATACACTAAGGGGCACTACTCCCTAGAACCTTGCTGCATCCTTCCTGTTTCGACCATTTCCGGGGTGTGAGGCTCGATGAAGTCTCGTCCACAAAGCTACGCTTTCTCAAAAAGCCCTGCTTCGGGTCAAACAAAATGATCAACCTATGATCACAAAGATATAAGATCAAACAACTGATCATATCACAAATGATCAAACACTGATCATTTCACAGCAACACTCAGTATGCCACGTTACCAAATTGGGATATATCGCTGATAAATTTCAATTACATAACCTCTGAGCTCGTACGTCTCAGAGAAGGGTATTAAGCTAAGAGAATAAATTCTCCGCCACCAACAGAAATGTATTTGAAAGAAATCAGCTTTATATCTCAAATTGTAACGTCAGACACACAATCCATACAAGTCTGTTCCGGGATCGAACAGAACCGAAGGCACTTCTCACGAAGCCCTTGCACTTCCGGATAATTTTCAATCACGTCAGGACTTCCCGTCACTAAGGGTGATAAAACCTCTAAATCGGAGATCAGCCGATGTAGAGTAACTCGACGGTAATCCTTCCGTTTTCAAAAATATCCGGTCTTCAACACCGGTCTTCGAATGCAATTCATAACGACGTATCACATATTCGGAATGGGTTATACGACCCCATGGTCCTTTCCCGGCTAACCCGAATAGTGAGCGTTTATTTAAAAATAAGTGTGGCATTCAAATTCATCCAATTCACAACAAATACCTATCTAAAGGTAATTATCGATAGTCGGTTATTTAACTATCAATAAAGATACGCGACATCATCAGATTCCAAATAATTTTCCCAAATTATTTATTCTTCAAAAATATCTTACTAGATATAGAATTTCCACACTTCAAAAATAAATCAACGTCTATTTTTAAAACGAATTCCCATTTCTTTATAAATTCCATATTGAATTTATATTTCAAAATATCTTCTGATATACGATTTTCAAATCGATTTTCAATATTCAATTTCAATTTATCTTTTACAAAGATAAATTCTCAAAACGTTCATTTCATTTGGAAAAGCATTTCCATACTTATTTAAAAATAAGTGTTTCACAAATCCATTCATTTTCAACACTTGAAAATATTCGATATACTTAAATCAAATTAAGTATATATTCATCCTTTAAGGAAAATATTCTTTTAACACATTTATTTGAGTCAAAACGAATGTTGCGTAAAACATCGTTACGACGACTCGAAATCATTAGTATAGGGATTCGAATTTAAGATAGATATATAAATCCCAATACTACATAAAAACATTTCCTTTCGGAAACCATTTACCATAACAACAGTGTTATAGTCCATTATTTCCTTATATTTTCGAAAACGTCTATTTCAACAAGAACTGCGGAAATCTATGCTTTCGATTCATAATACATTTTAAAACATCTTTAAAATGTTTAACTTCATTTTTAAAATATTACTTCTTCAAAAATGAATCCATTTTTCTAAACAATATATTCACTGTCCAAAATCGTGAATATATCTTCTTTAATAACCTTCTATATTTAATTTATCAAATTCAATCGATTTCGAATTTATAAGCACGTTTATAAATTCTATTTCTCTTTTATAACAACTTCGGTTTATAGATCCCCTTTTATTAATTTCTATAATACACCTATTAAAATAAGTGATTCCGGATTTATAACCAACTTTTATAAATTTCAATTCTATTCTTCTAACAACTTCGATTTATAAAATCCTTTTATTAACAAATTCAATTTATAACTCGATATAAATATCACAAGTCCATATTATAAGTTAATAACTTATCATTCATTTTCAACTTCACAATTTATAAATCTATAAAATTCATTCACTTACGGATTCCATAATATTTCATTTTTAACACTTATAAAAACTCATTTTATAATTTCACCATTCTTAATTTTGTAGATATCAATTTCATAAATCTTTTATATAAACCGTTTACAGAAATTCAAAAATCTCAATTTAAACCATTTCATAAATCAGTCAACTATTTATTCCAAAAATAACTTTTCGGTTATATTTCCCAAATCTATAAGTTTTTGTAACTTTAAAATTTCATACGTTTATTTATTTGAAATAAATCAATTCAACAATTCAATAAAACATCTACTTTCAAAAATTACTTTAAAATCCTTTTTAAAGTAAAAGTCGTTATTTTTAAACTTCTAAACTTGAATCCGATGATGCAACAGCATCAATTAGTCCATCACAACAGTCAATATCATATATCATCATATGATAACAGAATATATATCAACATCTGTAAATAAATAAATACAGTTGAGGAATCCAGTTGGATCCCTCCAACCTGTTTCCCTGCATCCAAAGACGTTAGCACAATACCAATTCCGCTCCAATACGGAATTATCGCGGTATATGGGTTTTATAAAAATCCGCTTACTAACGGCGCAATAGGGTCTCATCCGCTATACGAGGCGGGAAATCATCAATCCAATATATACATATGCCAATATGTATATATTGCTATATATAATAGATATATCCTACTATATCTAATACCACATCCAAATAGCAATCAAACAGTCAATAAATAACTGCAAAAATTCCACATTCAATTTTGAGTGAGAAAAATCTCACCTTAGCTTTTTAAATTTGCCATCCATTTTCCCATTTCGTCTTGATTTCACGGGTTTCGACCTTGTATAAATAATTATACAATTTTATTAATATCTGAATCAATTGACAATTCAATTTGCCATTTAAAGATTTAAATTCGACTAATAATTTTATTTTATTTCATCATAATTTTTTTCTTTCAACTTAACTATAAATATAGTCATTTACAGTTCAATATAAATTTTAAATTCACAATACGCTGTTAAAACCAAAAGCAAAAAATATTTTTCATTGAAACTAAAATTTTAATTCAACTAAAAATTTAGTTTTAAACAAACTTTCTTCACTGTAAACTGCATACATTTACAAAACTGTCCTATATAGATAAAAATCAAATCTTTTTATATAAATCCCTAGTTCTTTCCAAAGTCATATATATATATATATTTCTGCTTAAACAGTTTATAGCTATTGTATATATTATTTTTTCTTTGAACAGTTAAATTAAATTTCCAGTGTTCATCACTTAGAATTTCAAAACAAGGGAACAACAAAAATTTTTTTTTTATACCTTACTGTTAGAAAACTCCCCCCTAAGTATGCTCGAACACCCAAACTTCGATTTGTCACCGATGAATCCTAAATCGAAAACGCAACCCATAGCTCCATCGCGACCTCGTCAGCTGCATCCACCCAAACGCGTACGAAATCGCCCATCAACAGCGATGCTTTGAATCGCGATCGCCCAACCCAGCCCCACGTCTCCATCACGACTCCAGTCTCGCCATGACCTCGAGTCGAACGACGCGACTCCATCAGCCCAAATCCAAGTCGTTGATTAACTGCCGCCAATCCCTGAGTCCCTGACCTCGCGAATTTCCTGAACGAGCCTCCACGATCGAATTCGAGCTCGGTTGAACGATGCGAAGCTCCGCTCCTCCACGCCTCGCGACGCCACCAGTCAACGTCGAGCTGCCCAAAAACCCACGCGACTCGACTCGCGAACTAGTCTCGCGATTTTCTTCCGTTCGTGAAACTGAAAGGAAGAGGAAGAACAGCTTCGATTTGAAAGAGTTTTTAAAATCGACGGTTAGTGGCCAGTAATTGATGTTGTGAATTTGGTTTTGAAATAGGAAGGAGCTCGGTTGTTTTAAGACGAAAGGAGAGGGGTTTTAATCTTCTTAAGGAGCGGCCATTTAAATTTTTCTCTGAACGACGAAGGACACTCGCGTGATAAAAACGAAAATGAGGGGAGACAAGAGGAGACAAGACGCGATGTTTTCCAGAGTATAGGGTGGCTGATGTTGATTAAAGTGTATAAATTTATTTTTAAATCAAATCGGTTAATTATTGTCTCGGCGTTTATATCTTGTACGATCACACGATGGCTCCGAAAGCTACGAGATTTGAAATCCGACAATAATACAATATTACGGACCCAATGGAACTGGTTTCGTCAAATTCCAAGACTGTGACTCGGACGACTATTTTTAAATATCGATACGAACGATAATTTTCAAAACTGATCAAATCAATCCAAATTCGATTCTGAAACTTCTATTATCTCCGGTATGGTCAATACGAATTTTAAAAGCTTTCGAAATATTTTTCTTCAACTTAAAATTGAAGATTTAAATTTTTATTCAACTTTCAATTGATTAAATTTTTATAATTTATTCACAAAATTCAAAGTTATATCGGGAATTCAAATTAAATCGTCGTTCAAATATTTAAAATTAATTAAATATTCTCAATTTAATTTGTTCGAAATTCTGGGTCGTTACAGACTTCCCCCATTAAAAGAATTTCGTCCTCGAAATTACAAGTTAGGAAAAGTGGTCCTTAACTCGTCTACTATTTTTCACAATCCAATAGTTTTATCAATTCATCAAAACAAATCTTTCTACTAAAGATTCGTTATCATTTCAACTAGCTTCCAACTTCAATTATAAGTTCCAAACAGCATTGTTTACTTCAAAATTCAAATTCGAGTTTAAATTCAAATTTTAAACTTTCAAAATTTCTCAAAAATTTTCTAACGCCCTAAATTTTCGAAAAATTTCGCCAGCGTCTCCTTTGCGCGGCTAATACGGCACGACTACAAAACGTCCCTACGGACTCTCAGATTTCAAAAAGAAAAAGAAAAAGCCAAGCGGCTAGAGAAGAAATCAGCAAAAACTCATATAGAAATTAAAATACGTACCTTTTTCGAGCAATTCAAATTTATCTTTGAAATCAAAATTCCAATCCCTTTATACACCTGTATGTCCTACTAGCCATAATATCTAGTTACACATTCAAACCATTTTGCAAATTCTATTACAAAATTTCTAATATCAACTTCTTATACCATTTCTAGTTTACTATTGAAGTTATATCCATTATCATTCAATTTCACATTTCACATTCATTTGAATTTAGTTTACCATTTCAACTAAATTTGGATTCTATTTAACTTCTGAATATTGAATTTATCAGTTATCTTTCATTCATAACCGTACTATTTTAAATTAGTTTCATCTACTAATTCATTCGTCTTCAATTTGAATATCATTCCAATCAGATTTCAAATATTCTATAAGTTATCAACTTATTTACATCTTGATTTATACAATCATTTATACATTCACCTTCACAATTCCATTTCATTAAGGGATTTTATTTTCAATTATCTTCTTGGAATTCTAGTTCCATTTATAAATTCATTTACAATTTATATTCACCATTTTATAAATATTTTTATATAGCATTCCAGAGTTTACCAACATTTCAAAGCCATTTTTGAAAACAAATCAAATTTATCTTTTGAATTTTCAAAAACCAAACCCAAATTTTCAAACAACTTCCATTTAAAACAATTTGGCAGCAATTTCTCTTTTGGAAACCCGAAAATGAACACCGGTGATGCCGCGGTCATCATCGAAGTTATTTTCCAGCGACCGAAAAGAGTTTAGAGCTTTCATCTCTTCAGAATACTTTTCACAATATCAAATCCTTTGAAAAATCATTTTCAAACCAAAAAGATTTTAAACTTTCCAAATCTCCAAAATTTCCAAATGCTTTTCAAAACCTTCCCAAAAACTTCTCTGGAATTCCGTTTTAAATTATAAGTCACAATTATAATTTATATTCTCAAATTTTATTTGTATGTGAATTCATTTCTTAACTTTGGAGTTACAATTTCAATTTCTTATTCAATTTCATATAATAATGATAACATTTCAATATTATCACTTTCCTAACATCCATGCAACCATATACTGTAATAATTTATAGAAAATCATTTCTTTTGTATACAAAAATAGTTTTGGGCAAAATTACCTCATTTACCCTATTTTAAAATCTATACTGTGCCGAATTGTTCTATTCGAGTGTTTAGAAACCCCTTCGATACAGTTTTGCAAGACTGTGCCGACGAAGGTTCATATGCCACTCAATAAACCAACCATCACAATATAAAACAATTTTATATTAACTAACAAATACGCGCTCGTATCTATTATTACACTCAAACTCATTCTAGAGTACTGCTGACTCTATCTCTAATGAGTAACACCCAACAGAGCAGGGTTGTCGCTTAACCATATGCTCTGATACCAAATGTAACATCCCGAAAATTTTCGACTTTCGAAAATACAACATCGATACTCACTTTATCGACTGCTGAGCCATCGAATGCCAGAAACCCGAAAAGTTATGGTTTTAAGAAAGAAGAAAAAGGTAGAAGAAGAAGATAGAAGAAAAAGAAAGAAGAACAACAACAGAACGAGAGCAGAAACAGAAACAGAAACAGAAAACAATATCAGAATCTTACACATCGCAGCGGAACAATATATAATAGATAAATGAATAATCTTTAAACAAAGAACTATATCACTTTATACATACATCAATCATCAGAGTCAATATACAACTCAGTACAACAATGGACAGTTTTATACTTGTCCTCATACAGAATACACAGCGGAATAAATACTATCAGATACAAATACTACGTCTCGTCCTCCAGCTTATCTCCAAAGCTCCAGAATATCCAGAATATCCTGATAATCTAACTCTAGACTGCCCGTGTGGAAATTGGTGGGCACCCAGAGTTTAGAAGGGAAACAATAAACTCCGAGTCAGTCATGGTGACTGGTGTGAGATCGTAAAACAGTTATTTATCTTTAAAATAAACAACAGAAAAATTTTAAAGTCAATTCGCAATGCTTTTGGAAAATGAAACTACCATAAGACCTCCCGCCACACACACAATGCAAACGCAGACTTGGAGGAGATTTCTTCTTATGATAGTCAAAGATGCTTACTACGCAAAAATCAAATTCTTTTTGATATTATTATTAGTGCATAGTGTAGAAAACATTTCGAAAGTACAATATAAATCTTAGCCAGCATAGGTACCATTATAGTATGCTTGCTATAGCTGCCATATTAGATGGCAGGTTCTACAACTAAAACCGTACAAGGCTCGTATTGTTTCTTTGGATTTCCAACAAATGGTCAGGCTAAGGAACTTCCTATCCACGATGGGTACGTCCCTGGAATAGACGACCCGAGAACCTAACCGGATCTCTGCCAACACAAGGCCGGGTTACCTCTGCAAAAATAGGTAACTACTGACACGCGTATGCCATCCCCCGATCGTCACCGATCTTCCCGAGGATCCCCGATTCGCAACAAACCACATAGATAATAATAATGCAGTAACCACAGAGGTTAAGTATCTGGGCTTCATACCATGATACCACCTTTATCCAGAAGGAATGACATACACTAAGGGGCGCTACTCCCTAGAACCTTGCTGCATCCTTCCTGTTTCGACCATTTCCGGGGTGTGAGGCTCGATGAAGTCTCGTCCACAAAGCTACGCTTTCTCAAAAAGCCTTGCTTCGGGTCAAACAAAATGATCAACCTATGATCACAAAGATATAAGATCAAACAACTGATCATATCACAAATGATCAAACACTGATCATTTCACAGCAACACTCAGTATGCCACGTTACCAAATTGGGATATATCGCTGATAAATTTCAATTACATAACCTCTGAGCTCGTACGTCTCAGAGAAGGGTGTTAAGCTAAGAGAATAAATTCTCCGCCACCAACAGAAATGTATTTGAAAGAAATCAGCTTTATATCTCAAATTGTAACGTCAGACACACAATCCATACAAGTCTGTTCCGGGATCGAACAGAACCGAAGGCACTTCTCACGAAGCCCTTGCACTTCCGGATAATTTTCAATCACGTCAGGACTTCCCGTCACTAAGGGTGATAAAACCTCTAAATCGGAGATCAGCCGATGTAGAGTAACTCGACGGTAATCCTTCCGTTTTCAAAAATATCCGGTCTTCAACACCGGTCTTCGAATGCAATTCATAACGACGTATCACATATTCGGAATGGGTTATACGACCCCATGGTCCTTTCCCGGCTAACCCGAATAGTGAGCGTTTATTTAAAAATAAGTGTGGCATTCAAATTCATCCAATTCACAACAAATACCTATCTAAAAGTAATTATCGATAGTCGGTTATTTAACTATCAATAAAGATACGCGACATCATCAGATTCCAAATAATTTTCCCAAATTATTTATTCTTCAAAAATATCTTACTAGATATAGAATTTCCACACTTCAAAAATAAATCAACGTCTATTTTTAAAACGAATTCCCATTTCTTTATAAATTCCATATTGAATTTATATTTCAAAATATCTTCTGATATACGATTTTCAAATCGATTTTCAATATTCAATATTCAATTTATCTTTTACAAAGATAAATTCTCAAAACGTTCATTTCATTTGGAAAAGCATTTCCATACTTATTTAAAAATAAGTGTTTCACAAATCCATTCATTTTCAACACTTGAAAATATTCGATATACTTAAATCAAATTAAGTATATATTCATCCTTTAAGGAAAATATTCTTTTAACACATTTATTTGAGTCAAAACGAATGTTGCGTAAAACATCGTTACGACGACTCGAAATCATTAGTATAGGGATTCGAATTTAAGATAGATATATAAATCCCAATACTACATAAAAACATTTCCTTTCGGAAACCATTTACCATAACAACAGTGTTATAGTCCATTATTTCCTTATATTTTCGAAAATGTCTATTTCAACAAGAACTGCGGAAATCTATGCTTTCGATTCATAATACATTTTAAAACATCTTTAAAATGTTTAACTTCATTTTTAAAATATTACTTCTTCAAAAATGAATCCATTTTTCTAAACAATATATTCACTGTCCAAAATCGTGAATATATCTTCTTTAATAACCTTCTATATTTAATTTATCAAATTCAATCGATTTCGAATTTATAAGCACGTTTATAAATTCTATTTCTCTTTTATAACAACTTCGGTTTATAGATCCCCTTTTATTAATTTCTATAATACACCTATTAAAATAAGTGATTCCGGATTTATAACCAACTTTTATAAATTTCAATTCTATTCTTCTAACAACTTCGATTTATAAATTCCTTTTATTAACAAATTCAATTTATAACTCGATATAAATATCACAAGTCCATATTATAAGTTAATAACTTATCATTCATTTTCAACTTCACAATTTATAAATCTATAAAATTCATTCACTTACGGATTCCATAATATTTCATTTTTAACACTTATAAAAACTCATTTTATAATTTCACCATTCTTAATTTTGTAGATATCAATTTCATAAATCTTTTATATAAACCGTTTACAGAAATTCAAAAATCTCAATTTAAACCATTTCATAAATCAGTCAACTATTTATTCCAAAAATAACTTTTCGGTTATATTTCCCAAATCTATAAGTTTTTGTAACTTTAAAATTTCATACGTTTATTTATTTGAAATAAATCAATTCAACAATTCAATAAAACATCTACTTTCAAAAATTACTTTAAAATCCTTTTTAAAGTAAAAGTCGTTATTTTTAAACTTCTAAACTTGAATCCGATGATGCAACAGCATCAATTAGTCCATCACAACAGTCAATATCATATATCATCATATGATAACAGAATATATATCAACATCTGTAAATAAATAAATACAGTTGAGGAATCCAGTTGGATCCCTCCAACCTGTTTCCCTGCATCCAAAGACGTTAGCACAATACCAATTCCGCTCCAATACGGAATTATCGCGGTATATGGGTTTTATAAAAATCCGCTTACTAACGGCGCAATAGGGTCTCATCCGCTATATGAGGCGAGAAATCATCAATCCAATATATACATATGCCAATATGTATATATTGCTATATATAATAGATATATCCTACTATATCTAATACCACATCCAAATAGCAATCAAACAGTCAATAAATAACTGCAAAAATTCCACATTCAATTTTGAGTGAGAAAAATCTCACCTTAGCTTTTTAAATTTGCCATCCATTTTCCCATTTCGTCTTGATTTCACGGGTTTCGACCTTGTATAAATAATTATACAATTTTATTAATATCTGAATCAATTGACAATTCAATTTGCCATTTAAAGATTTAAATTCGACTAATAATTTTATTTTATTTCATCATAATTTTTTTCTTTCAACTTAACTATAAATATAGTCATTTACAGTTCAATATAAATTTTAAATTCACAATACGCTGTTAAAACCAAAAGCAAAAAATATTTTTCATTGAAACTAAAATTTTAATTCAACTAAAAATTTAGTTTTAAACAAACTTTCTTCACTGTAAACTGCATACATTTACAAAACTGTCCTATATAGATAAAAATCAAATCTTTTTATATAAATCCCTAGTTCTTTCCAAAGTCATATCTATATATATATTTCTGCTTAAACAGTTTATAGCTATTGTATATATTATTTTTTCTTTGAACAGTTAAATTAAATTTCCAGTGTTCATCACTTAGAATTTCAAAACAAGGGAACAACAAAAAATTTTTTTTATATACCTTACTGTTAGAAAACTTCCCCCTAAGTATGCTCGAACACCCAAACTTCGATTTGTCACCGATGAATCCTAAATCGAAAACGCAACCCATAGCTCCATCGCGACCTCGTCAGCTGCATCCACCCAAACGCGTACGAAATCGCCCATCAACAGCGATGCTTTGAATCGCGATTGCCCAACCCAGCCCCACGTCTCCATCACGACTCCAGTCTCGCCATGACCTCGAGTCGAACGACGCGACTCCATCAGCCCAAATCCAAGTCGTTGATTAACTGCCGCCAATCCCTGAGTCCCTGACCTCGCGAATTTCCTGAACGAGCCTCCACGATCGAATTCGAGCTCGGTTGAACGATGCGAAGCTCCGCTCCTCCACGCCTCGCGACGCCACCAGTCAACGTCGAGCTGCCCAAAAACCCACGCGACTCGACTCGCGAACTAGTCTCGCGATTTTCTTCCGTTCGTGAAACTGAAAGGAAGAGGAAGAACAGCTTCGATTTGAAAGAGTTTTTAAAATCGACGGTTAGTGGCCAGTAATTGATGTTGTGAATTTGGTTTTGAAATAGGAAGGAGCTCGGTTGTTTTAAGACGAAAGGAGAGGGGTTTTAATCTTCTTAAGGAGCGGCCATTTAAATTTTTCTCTGAACGACGAAGGACACTCGCGTGATAAAAACGAAAACGAGGGGAGACAAGAGGAGACAAGACGCGATGTTTTCCAGAGTATAGGGTGGCTGATGTTGATTAAAGTGTATAAATTTATTTTTAAATCAAATCGGTTAATTATTGTCTCGGCGTTTATATCTTGTACGATCACACGATGGCTCCGAAAGCTACGAGATTTGAAATCCGACAATAATACAATATTACGGACCCAATGGAACTGGTTTCGTCAAATTCCGAGACTGTGACTCGGACGACTATTTTTAAATATCGATACGAACGATAATTTTCAAAACTGATCAAATCAATCCAAATTCGATTCTGAAACTTCTATTATCTCCGGTATGGTCAATACGAATTTTAAAAGCTTTCGAAATATTTTTCTTCAACTTAAAATTGAAGATTTAAATTTTTATTCAACTTTCAATTGATTAAATTTTTATAATTTATTCACAAAATTCAAAGTTATATCGGGAATTCAAATTAAATCGTCGTTCAAATATTTAAAATTAATTAAATATTCTCAATTTAATTTGTTCGAAATTCTGGGTCGTTACAACTAAAATAAGATTCCATGAATTTCTGGGGCATTACAATCACCCCACCTTTTTAGGAATTGTGTCCTCACAATTTTTCTCATTTTGACTTTAAACATTTCCAGATTTTATAAAATCTATCAAACATAGCATAAGCAAACAATTCAGCCAAAACAACCATACATATTAAACTTTTTAGGGATTTAGATTTTTACCTTTCACTGCAAAAAGCTTAGGGTAATCCATCTTTATCTTATCCTCTAACTCCCATGTACAATCATTAGGGTCTAGGCTCCATTGAACCTTTACCAATTTCAAAGTTTTGCTCCTCAACTTCTTTTCCTCTTTAGCTAAAATCCCCACTGGTTCTTTCTCATAGACCAAGTCAGGATTTATTTGAACTTGAGTTGGTTTCTCTAGAATTTCCTCTTTATCATGCACCCATCTCCTAAGTTGTGATACATGAAATACATTGTGCATTGCACTCATCTCTTCAGGTAGCTCCAACTTATATGCTAATGAACCTATTTTTTTCCAAAATCTTGTAAGGTCCAACATATCTTGGGGTAAGTTTTCCCTGCTTGCCAAACCTCAACACCTTCTTCATAGGTGAAACTTTGATGAAAACATAATCACCAACTTCATATTCTACTTGCTTCCTCCTCATATCTGCAAACTTCTTTTGCCTATCTTGAGCTGCTGCCATTCTTCTCCTCACCAATTCAATTTTCTCTGTAGTCTCTTTAACATACTCAGGCCCTAAGACAGCCTTTTCTCCTGCTTCAACCCAACATATTGGTGACAAACATGGTTTGCTGTAACGACCCGCATTTTTAACACTTTAAAAATACGAATTAAAAGGAAAATTTTGGATAAAAATCCGAAGGAAATAAAATTTTGTGTTGTTAAATGTGAATTACAATCTAAAATACAAAACTGAATTCTGAAATAAGTTATTTGTAAATTAAATATGGATGTTAACTTGTAGCGAATGTAAATAATGAATTGAATTTGATTGTAAACCAAATATGTTATGATTGTAAACAAAGAATAAATAAAATGGTTGATTCAATAATGAAAGTGTAAATCGAAATAAAAGAATTCATTTGGAATTAAATAACTTGAATTTGAATTACAATATAATTGAACGCTAAATCTAATATAATCTTTTATATTGGATTTATAATGGAAAACTGCATTGTAAAAGATTGTTAATTACTGTGAAATTAAAAATGGGATTTGTGAACAACTGAAATTTGATTTAAAAGTTAATAATTTAAAATTGGGAATTTTATATTGAAATTAAACAGTCGAATAATTTATTTTTTTGAATATTGGATTTAATTAGACAATTAAATCGATAATTTAATAAGTTAAATTTCAGAAATAATTGAATATCGAGATGAATATGATTGAAAATGATTTGTAAAATTTTATCTTACCATATTGGAGTTATAGTAATGTTATAGAACTTTTAAAATTGAATTTAAAGTTAATTTGTGAAAATTGAATATTTTTAATATTTAATTATCGACTGAAAAATAGCCATTTTTTGAACAGTCTCAGAATTGAACGAAACTAGTTCCATTGGATCCGTAATAGTTTGTTATTGTCAGATTTCAATTTTCGTAGCAATCGGAGTTATCAATTGACCGTGGCAGCTCGAAATGCATCGAATTGTTTTTAATATTAATTCGGCGAGAGAAAATAGTCATTTTTAAAAAAGTCTCGGATTTCGACGAAACTAGTTTCATCGGATCCGTAATGTGATATTATTGTATGGTTTCAAATTTCGTGTCAATTGGATGTACCGTTTGTCCGGGGCAAGCCAAAATGCATCGAAATCGGTTTAAATCGGTTTAATTTAAAACTGATCTTTTTTCTCCGTAACTCGCCCAGATGACCGAATTAGCCTTCGAAACATGTTCCATTGCGTTCGGAACATGGGGTAAACCTTAGAAACGTCAGCCGGCATGCTTCGTTTGGAGTTCGGAAAATCCAGGATGAATAGTGTCGCGTATTTTTCTATAAAAGCCCTCACTTTCTCTATTTTTCAAAAACCCTAGGTCAAATAGCTTCAGCCGCCACTAATCTTTTTAATGGCTGAGAATTTCGAAACTTTCTCCTCTATTATCTCCAAATCTACAAACAATTAGCAAAAGTCGTCAACTAAAAAGTTGTAGAGGGCATCAAGATCTAGCTATCCAACGGTGGAGATCGGAAACGGAGCAACGGATCAACGGGAAATCGTGTTTGAAGCCGCTGCGTTTTTCACGCATTTCGAGGCAGAGGAGGCGATCGAGCTCCACACCCTTGGGGCCGATGGTGGCTCTTGAGTAGTGCTTCGAAGTGGTGTATCCTGATCGAAGTGGAAGTGCTCGTGGTGGCCTCGAAAATTGAGGGAATAAAGGCGGCTATGGGTTGTTGGTCACGTTCTTTGACCTGGGGAAGATGAAGCAAAGGAGCGGCCAGATCTGAAGCAAGAGGGATGGACGGCCAGATTGCATTGTAGGGTTTAAAATTATAAAAGAAATTGTAAATATTTATAATATAAATTCGTGTTAACTTCAAAAATGTATAACCTTTTCATACGAGGTCCGATTGGAACGAAACTTTTTGCGTTGCGATCGTAATGACGAGAGCCTCGAAATGAAACTGGTTTGGATGGATTTGGAGACAGTGGAAATTTGGGCTAAAGTTGGGCGTCGTCCAGTTTCAGTTCCAAACCGGAACGTCTCGGCGACAACAAAAAATCAAGGTGAGTGTTTATACGCTCACAATTGACTAAAATAATTTATGGTAGTTAAATTTGACATTATGAAGTGATATGAATTTTATTTGTCATTGTTTGATAAAAATTTAATTGTCATATAGATTGTCATTTGAATTCACCGTTGAAAATTAAATTGACCGTCAAATTGAAATTAAAATTGAATTGCGATTAAATTACCTGACATTGATAACTATGAAATTGCCGTGAATTGTATTGACTATTGGATGATTTATTTCGATGGATGCTATTGGTTGATATTTAAATGTTTGGATGTTTATTTGCTTATATATATCCTGTTATACATGCACATGACACTGTGATTGGTTTAAGTAATATATATTCATCCCTGACATTTAATTGAAATAACTAACCACTTGGCCATAGGTTAGAAAATTATATACGGACACCGGGTTGGTTAAATTAAATGATTTTAAAAGTTGTTTTGAAATTATTTAAATGAATTGATTTTAAGAATAAAATCCAATTTATGGAAATTGAATTATTTTGAATTGAAAGTCGAGATGTTGGAATTTAAACTTGGTAAATGAATTTGTTTAATTATTCGAAGTTTAGATTTTGAAGAAAAAAATTTGAAATACGGCGTAAATTTTCGAAAGTTGATTTGTTTTAAAAGATTGGACTTTTAATCGAACTCTGAATATTTCTAAGAAAATTTATATGAAATGATATTTCAAGTTTGAGTTTGGAATTGAAAATTAATTTGAAATTGAGATTTAATTAATTTGGAATTTAATTGAAATTCAAAGAAATTTGTGAATTGGACTAAATTAAAACTATTGAATTAAATTTGATGATAAAATTGATTTGAATAGGATTTGAACTGAAACTGATTTGGAATGTAATACTTAAATGAATTCTTGAAATCCGAATATTAATCTAAGTTTATTGAATTGGAATTGTTCCAGAAATTAAGTAAGCTACTTAATACGGATGTTTAATTTGAAGTATATTCTAAGTTGAATACGAAATGGTTTTAAAGCGAATCTTATATTTTATATAAATATATGAACTGTTTTGAAATGTGAAATATTTAAAGTTTCGAAATATATTGGAAGTGAAATTGTTTATTTTATGGTTCAAATATGTATTTGAAATGGTTTATTGAGAAGCTGAATCGAGTTGAAATTGATGATTTGAAATCTGATTAAATTTTAATTTTGAAATTCGAGTTTATGTGAAGCGATTTGTGAATTTTGAGGAAGCTATATTTTATATAAAGTGTTTCGATTTCCAAAGTGTTTTGATTTTAAAATGACTTATGATTTCGAAAGCGGTATAACTTTGGAAAGTGATACGATTTTGGAAATGGATTTATTTAAAGTGAAATGTTTATATTTAAATCTTGAATTTAAATACGAATTGGGTTAAATGAAGTTGCGACCTAAATTGAAATTCGAAAATGATTTTGAAATCGAAATGAGATATTGGGGCGAAAATGATTTTTGAAATGAAATTGTATACTTTGAGTAGATATGATGATTTTGAAATGGATTTGATTCTAAAGCGAATATGATATTTTGATATCAATTATGAATCGATTTGAAATGTAAAAGATCCAACCGGTGTGAAAAATATAACGTAGTTATTAAAGAGACCGGGATCGGATATGGACATACTCTCTGTCGATACCGAAAACCACTTTAATAACTATATTCGTGGAGTGTTGATCCAGAATGAAGTGGATGGTTTGATGAACGTGTTGATTTGAAGAAAGAGAACGATTTTGGATGACCCCTAACATGACTAAAACAGGAGCCGCGCCGGGCCATTGAGGATCGCCATCTCTAGCGGACACACTCCTTCGATACCATGTCTATTACTTTTGTGATTCGATTTGGGTGCACCCCGCGATTTGGGAGTGTTGTTTCGCGGTGTTGGGGTAGTAGCTGCTATGCCCAACATCAGTCCGGATCAGGCAACTACTAGTATCCTAGTTGGTATCGCCTCATGTACCTTGTCATACTGATTATCCTATTCGCGACCACTACGTTTTGGTTTGTACCTTGAGTATATGGATTGCCCTCTGGTGACTTCCGGTTTTGGGGAAACTACGGTCTTGTATATGCTCTTGGGAATATAAACTGTGTTAAGGGTGGAATGGGCCATGGCTTAACGCTATTTTAATACTTTTACTTTAATGTAGACATATTATAATAGCGTATTGTACTACATAGTAGATAGCTTAACGGATCCTTGAGAGATGGAAAATCCCGTAACATCTCTTAAGTTATTGCACTCACGTTGACACTGGATAGGAGGTGTCTAAAACCCGTAAACATCTCCGACGCCGTCGCACTCATATTTACTTATTCGATTTAACCTACATGAGATATTTTAGTCCTGACTCGAGTGTTTTGTCTTTTCATTACGCTCGGGTCAGCCTGAGCATTTCAGATTAGGTTGAAGGTATATTCTGGAGGACGAAGACGGAGTTTGGTATTACATCATTTGTATTCTACTATTGTATTATTTTTCCGCTGCATTGTTGTTTTATCTCTGATATGTATGTAACTCTGATTTATGATGTATAATAATAATAAAAAAAAATTATTTAACAGCTTCATGAACTGTTATTTTATTATTATATCTTGTTCCTTCCGCTGCAAGATTCTGAGTTTGCTTCTGTTCTTTCTTTCCTTTTCTTATTTAACCCCAATAACCATCTGCCTTTTTGAACGGTTTGAGTTGGATATGTGTTTGATTTGTCGACTTGAACGGTCCAAAATGGCGGGTCGTTACAGTTGGTATCAGAGCTTTGGTTTAGATTACCTGAGCTCTAGTGGGGAATAACTCGTTGAAATAGGGTTGAAACCTATGAATGAGTTTGAGTGTATATGAGAGAGCGTACTTGTTATTTGCTATAAAATGGTTTTATATTGTGTTGATTTGTTCCGTTGAGTATTTATAAATTCTGGTCGGTACATGGGACGCCATGGCATCGATAGGGATTTCTAAACACTCGAATAGGACAAACTGACATAATATCGTTTTGAATTATATTTTATATAAATATTATTATGAATATATAAATTTTGATTGTATTGGTTGGTAGGAGATGATAATATTAGATTATCGTCGTCAATTGGTTGACTTGTCAATATTTCTAAATTATTGACAAATGAGAAAAAAAAATGAATTTGGGAAATATAATTGAAAATGGAATTAAATGAATATGATTTTGGATTTGAGAATATAAATTCCAATGTTTGAAATTTGTTGCAAATGGTTTGAAAATAATATACATATTATATGAAAGAAACTCGAATAGGAAAGATTTTAAATGACTTTGAAATGAAATAAGTGATGTATGCCCCACTTGACGTTTGGAAAATAAGTTTCGGTAATGTGTGCACGCATTATCGACGTTTATTTTTCAAGAGTCCGAGTGGGGGAGACCACTAAATGTTTTCTGTACTCTTCAAATAAACTAGAAATTGAAATTTTTCTAAAATATGAAATAGAATTTAAAGGTTAAAATGAAAATTTAAATTGTAATAGTAAACCTTAATGTGATAAATAATAAATTGAAGATTTGTTAAATAAGCTCAACACTAGAATTTAATGAAAATAAGTTGTATATTATCAACTGCACTAAATTTGCATAACCATAACTTACCTAATATTTAAAAGTTTAAAATGCATATTTTGATAAGTAAGTAAATAATATACAAGTATGATAGTGTAAATAAAATGTGAAGATCAAATTGATAATTGCAAATATAAAAGAAATGAATAATATATACTTAGTTGATGGTATGAAATTTAATTTGAACAAGCAAAATTATTGAATTAAATCAATGAGGAAAACAAGTAAAGTGAATTATGGAATTTGATATAATTCAAACAAGGTAAATGAATTGAGTAAACTTGATTTGTTTGGAAATGAATAAACCAATTGAGACAAATAAAAGAAATTGATTGACTTGGTGGTAAATTTGGTATGGACGTTAATGTTGTTGTGCTTTGGTTGTAGATGGATGTTAGGTAAGTAAATATGATTCATAATGTAATGGAATTGAATAAATGGAATAAAAATTTAAGTAATTAAATTCAATTTGTAGTAAGGTGATGTTGAATATAATTGAATTCAATTTAATGTGAAGCAAAATTGTCTTGAGTTAAAATGTGGAGGTAATAAAGTGAATAAACCGGAAAACGAATTTAATGTAAACTTATTTCATAAAAATATAAAAGAAATTAACAACTTTGGGTTATTGCTTGATTTTCCGGAAACTTTAAATTGGATAGTTTGTATTTGTAATAACAAACAAATGTAGAAATCTAAAATTGTCCGGTATGTGCTGAAACTAAAAGTACCATAACTTTTAAATGAATAATCGGAATTTGATGATCTTGGACTTTTCGGAAAGCCTAGAAACTGTGCTACATCTTTTGTTTAGAATGTTTTGATAAATACCTTCATCCACTAGGCTTAAAACACCAATATTAGTCGCTGGCCTGTGCGAAGTAGAAATCTGAAGCACCTTAGTATTCTCGCCATAACTTTTTACTGGTTTATCGGATTTTTATGATCTTGCCCTTTCTGGAAAGCTTAGAACTTAAGCTAAAACTTTTGTCTTAAATGTTTGGTGATTTTCTGTCATTTAGAGGGTAGAAAACGTGAGTGAACGCCGCTGACCTGCGCAATGCATTGCCAAGGCTGAGGCGTATCCATTTAGTAAAACGACCTTAACTTTTGAACGGATGGTCCGAATTTTATGATTTTGGACATTCCAGAAATCCTGAAACAAATGCAACAACTTTTATTTAGATTCCATTTTAAAATTTTATCGTTTAGGTGACCAAAAACTGGGATTTGTTCGCTGTCCTGAATTTAAAAATTTCAGTTTTGAAGTTAAAAATGTATATGTATGTTGTTTATGCTAAGTATATCGATCCATCTTTATATGCATGGTTCTAACTTGGCTATTGAGCATTTTAGTAGGTAGCAAAGGGGTTGCGCTTCGCTTGTGGAGCTCGCTTCTGCGCTAAATGCAAAATATAAGTTAAAATGCTAATAAACGCTTAATAAAAGGTACGTTCTCGGATTACAGTTTATGTTGTGGTATATTATTGTGTTCCCCATGTTTTGGGATGCCTCATAATGGAATGAGATGTATATCATGCAATTATTACCATGTGAAATTTTTCGGTCCTAGCCGCGCAAAGGAGGTGCTGCCGAAATTTTTCAAAAATCCGGGAGTTAGAAAATTTTGAGAGAAAAAAATCCTATAACTAAATTTTGCAAATAAGTCGAATATTTTGAATGAATTATATCTAAATGATGGTTTCCCCTTCTCCGTTCCTTTTCGAGGACGAAAAGTTTTAAGTGGGGGAGAATGTAACGACCCGTATTTTTAACACTTTAAAAATACGAATTAAAAGGAAAATTTTGGATAAAAATCCGAAGGAAATAAAATTTTGTGTTGTTAAATGTGAATTACAATCTAAAATACAAAACTGAATTCTGAAATAAGTTATTTGTAAATTAAATATGGATGTTAACTTGTAGCGAATGTAAATAATGAATTGAATTTGATTGTAAACCAAATATGTTATGATTGTAAACAAAGAATAAATAAAATGGTTGATTCAATAATGAAAGTGTAAATCGAAATAAAAGAATTCATTTGGAATTAAATAACTTGAATTTGAATTACAATATAATTGAACGCTAAATCTAATATAATCTTTTATATTGGATTTATAATGGAAAACTGCATTGTAAAAGATTGTTAATTACTGTGAAATTAAAAATGGGATTTGTGAACAACTGAAATTTGATTTAAAAGTTAATAATTTAAAATTGGGAATTTTATATTGAAATTAAACAGTCGAATAATTTATTTTTTTGAATATTGGATTTAATTAGACAATTAAATCGATAATTTAATAAGTTAAATTTCAGAAATAATTGAATATCGAGATGAATATGATTGAAAATGATTTGTAAAATTTTATCTTACCATATTGGAGTTATAGTAATGTTATAGAACTTTTAAAATTGAATTTAAAGTTAATTTGTGAAAATTGAATATTTTTAATATTTAATTATCGACTGAAAAATAGCCATTTTTCGAACAGTCTCAGAATTGAACGAAACTAGTTCCATTGGATCCGTAATAGTTTGTTATTGTCAGATTTCAATTTTCGTAGCAATCGGAGTTATCAATTGACCGTGGCAGCTCGAAATGCATCGAATTGTTTTTAATATTAATTCGGCGAGAGAAAATAGTCATTTTTAAAAAAGTCTCGGATTTCGACGAAACTAGTTTCATCGGATCCGTAATGTGATATTATTGTATGGTTTCAAATTTCGTGTCAATTGGATGTACCGTTTGTCCGGGGCAAGCCAAAATGCATCGAAATCGGTTTAAATCGGTTTAATTTAAAACTGATCTTTTTTCTCCGTAACTCGCCTAGATGACCGAATTAGCCTTCGAAACATGTTCCATTGCGTTCGTAACGTGGGGTAAACCTTAGAAACGTCAGCCGGCACGCTTCGTTTGGAGTTCGGAAAATCCGGGATGAATAGTGTCGCGTATTTTTCTATAAAAGCCCTCACTTTCTCTATTTTTCAAAAACCCTAGGTCAAATAGCTTCAGCCGCCACTAATCTTTTTAATGGCTGAGAATTTCGAAACTTTCTCCTCTATTATCTCCAAATCTACAAACAATTAGCAAAAGTCGTCAACTACAAAGTTGTAGAGGGCATTAAGATCTAGCTATCCAACGGTGGAGATCGGAAACGGAGCAACGGATCAACGGGAAATCGTGTTTGAAGCCGCTGCGTTTTTCACGCATTTCGAGGCAGAGGAGGCGACCGAGCTCCACACCCTTGGGGCCGATGGTGGCTCTTGAGTAGTGCTTCGAAGTGGTGTATCCTGATCGAAGTGGAAGTGCTCGTGGTGGCCTCGAAAATTGAGGGAATAAAGGCGGCTATGGGTTGTTGGTCACGTTCTTTGACCTGGGGAAGATGAAGCAAAGGAGCGGCCAGATCTGAAGCAAGAGGGATGGACGGCCAGATTGCATTGTAGGGTTTAAAATTATAAAAGAAATTGTAAATATTTATAATATAAATTCGTGTTAACTTCAAAAATGTATAACTTTTTCATACGAGGTCCGATTGGAACGAAACTTTTTGCGTTGCGATCGTAATGACGAGAGCCTCGAAATGAAACTGGTTTGGATGGATTTGGAGACAGTGGAAATTTGGGCTAAAGTTGGGCGTCGTCCAGTTTCAGTTCCAAACCGGAACGTCTCGGCGACAACAAAAAATCAAGGTGAGTGTTTATACGCTCACAATTGACTAAAATAATTTATGGTAGTTAAATTTGACATTATGAAGTGATATGAATTTTATTTGTCATTGTTTGATAAAAATTTAATTGTCATATAGATTGTCATTTGAATTCACCGTTGAAAATTAAATTGACCGTCAAATTGAAATTAAAATTGAATTGCGATTAAATTACCTGACATTGATAACTATGAAATTGCCGTGAATTGTATTGACTATTGGATGATTTATTTCGATGGATGCTATTGGTTGATATTTAAATGTTTGGATGTTTATTTGCTTATATATATCCTGTTATACATGCACATGACACTGTGATTGGTTTAAGTAATATATATTCATCCCTGACATTTAATTGAAATAACTAACCACTTGGCCATAGGTTAGAAAATTATATACGGACACCGGGTTGGTTAAATTAAATGATTTTAAAAGTTGTTTTGAAATTATTTAAATGAATTGATTTTAAGAATAAAATCCAATTTATGGAAATTGAATTATTTTGAATTGAAAGTCGAGATGTTGGAATTTAAACTTGGTAAATGAATTTGTTTAATTATTCGAAGTTTAGATTTTGAAGAAAAAAATTTGAAATACGGCGTAAATTTTCGAAAGTTGATTTGTTTTAAAAGATTGGACTTTTAATCGAACTCTGAATATTTCTAAGAAAATTTATATGAAATGATATTTCAAGTTTGAGTTTGGAATTGAAAATTAATTTGAAATTGAGATTTAATTAATTTGAAATTTAATTGAAATTCAAAGAAATTTGTGAATTGGACTAAATTAAAACTATTGAATTAAATTTGATGATAAAATTGATTTGAATAGGATTTGAACTGAAACTGATTTGGAATGTAATACTTAAATGAATTCTTGAAATCCGAATATTAATCTAAGTTTATTGAATTGGAATTGTTCCAGAAATTAAGTAAGCTACTTAATACGGATGTTTAATTTGAAGTATATTCTAAGTTGAATACGAAATGGTTTTAAAGCGAATCTTATATTTTATATAAATATATGAACTGTTTTGAAATGTGAAATATTTAAAGTTTCGAAATATATTGGAAGTGAAATTGTTTATTTTATGGTTCAAATATGTATTTGAAATGGTTTATTGAGAAGCTGAATCGAGTTGAAATTGATGATTTGAAATCTGATTAAATTTTAATTTTGAAATTCGAGTTTATGTGAAGCGATTTGTGAATTTTGAGGAAGCTATATTTTATATAAAGTGTTTCGATTTCCAAAGTGTTTTGATTTTAAAATGACTTATGATTTCGAAAGCGGTATAACTTTGGAAAGTGATACGATTTTGGAAATGGATTTATTTAAAGTGAAATGTTTATATTTAAATCTTGAATTTAAATACGAATTGGGTTAAATGAAGTTGCGACCTAAATTGAAATTCGAAAATGATTTTGAAATCGAAATGAGATATTGGGGCGAAAATGATTTTTGAAATGAAATTGTATACTTTGAGTAGATATGATGATTTTGAAATGGATTTGATTCTAAAGCGAATATGATATTTTGATATCAATTATGAATCGATTTGAAATGTAAAAGATCCAACCGGTGTGAAAAATATAACGTAGTTATTAAAGAGACCGGGATCGGATATGGACATACTCTCTGTCGATACCGAAAACCACTTTAATAACTATATTCGTGGAGTGTTGATCCAGAATGAAGTGGATGGTTTGATGAACGTGTTGATTTGAAGAAAGAGAACGATTTTGGATGACCCCTGACATGACTAAAACAGGAGCCGCGCCGGGCCATTGAGGATCGCCATCTCTAGCGGACACACTCCTTCGATACCATGTCTATTACTTTTGTGATTCGATTTGGGTGCACCCCGCGATTTGGGAGTGTTGTTTCGCGGTGTTGGGGTAGTAGCTGCTATGCCCAACATCAGTCCGGATCAGGCAACTACTAGTATCCTAGTTGGTATCGCCTCATGTACCTTGTCATACTGATTATCCTATTCGCGATCACTACGTTTTGGTTTGTACCTTGAGTATATGGATTGCCCTCTGGTGACTTCCGGTTTTGGGGAAACTACGGTCTTGTATATGCTCTTGGGAATATAAACTGTGTTAAGGGTGGAATGGGCCATGGCTTAACGCTATTTTAATACTTTTACTTTAATGTAGACATATTATAATAGCGTATTGTACTACATAGTAGATAGCTTAACGGATCCTTGAGAGATGGAAAATCCCATAACATCTCTTAAGTTATTGCACTCACGTTGACACTGGATAGGAGGTGTCTAAAACCCGTAAACATCTCCGACGCCGTCGCACTCATATTTACTTATTCGATTTAACCTACATGAGATATTTTAGTCCTGACTCGAGTGTTTTTTCTTTTCATTACGCTCGGGTCAGCCTGAGCATTTCAGATTAGGTTGAAGGTATATTCTGGAGGACGAAGACGGAGTTTGGTATTACATCATTTGTATTCTACTATTGTATTATTTTTCCGCTGCATTGTTGTTTTATCTCTGATATGTATGTAACTCTGATTTATGATGTATAATAATAATAAAAAAAAATTATTTAACAGCTTCATGAACTGTTATTTTATTATTATATCTTGTTCCTTCCGCTGCAAGATTCTGAGTTTGCTTCTGTTCTTTCTTTCCTTTTCTTATTTAACCCCAATAACCATCTGCCTTTTTGAACGGTTTGAGTTGGATATGTGTTTGATTTGTCGACTTGAACGGTCCAAAATGGCGGGTCGTTACAGTTGGTATCAGAGCTTTGGTTTAGATTACCTGAGCTCTAGTGGGGAATAACTCGTTGAAATAGGGTTGAAACCTATGAATGAGTTTGAGTGTATATGAGAGAGCGTACTTGTTATTTGCTATAAAATGGTTTTATATTGTGTTGATTTGTTCCGTTGAGTATTTATAAATTCTGGTCGGTACATGGGACGCCATGGCATCGATAGGGATTTCTAAACACTCGAATAGGACAAACTGACATAATATCGTTTTGAATTATATTTTATATAAATATTATTATGAATATATAAATTTTGATTGTATTGGTTGGTAGGAGATGATAATATTAGATTATCGTCGTCAATTGGTTGACTTGTCAATATTTCTAAATTATTGACAAATGAGAAAAAAAAATGAATTTGGGAAATATAATTGAAAATGGAATTAAATGAATATGATTTTGGATTTGAGAATATAAATTCCAATGTTTGAAATTTGTTGCAAATGGTTTGAAAATAATATACATATTATATGAAAGAAACTCGAATAGGAAAGATTTTAAATGACTTTGAAATGAAATAAGTGATGTATGCCCCACTTGACGTTTGGAAAATAAGTTTCGGTAATGTGTGCACGCATTATCGACGTTTATTTTTCAAGAGTCCGAGTGGGGGAGACCACTAAATGTTTTCTGTACTCTTCAAATAAACTAGAAATTGAAATTTTTCTAAAATATGAAATAGAATTTAAAGGTTAAAATGAAAATTTAAATTGTAATAGTAAACCTTAATGTGATAAATAATAAATTGAAGATTTGTTAAATAAGCTCAACACTAGAATTTAATGAAAATAAGTTGTATATTATCAACTGCACTAAATTTGCATAACCATAACTTACCTAATATTTAAAAGTTTAAAATGCATATTTTGATAAGTAAGTAAATAATATACAAGTATGATAGTGTAAATAAAATGTGAAGATCAAATTGATAATTGCAAATATAAAAGAAATGAATAATATATACTTAGTTGATGGTATGAAATTTAATTTGAACAAGCAAAATTATTGAATTAAATCAATGAGGAAAACAAGTAAAGTGAATTATGGAATTTGATATAATTCAAACAAGGTAAATGAATTGAGTAAACTTGATTTGTTTGGAAATGAATAAACCAATTGAGACAAATAAAAGAAATTGATTGACTTGGTGGTAAATTTGGTATGGACGTTAATGTTGTTGTGCTTTGGTTGTAGATGGATGTTAGGTAAGTAAATATGATTCATAATGTAATGGAATTGAATAAATGGAATAAAAATTTAAGTAATTAAATTCAATTTGTAGTAAGGTGATGTTGAATATAATTGAATTCAATTTAATGTGAAGCAAAATTGTCTTGAGTTAAAATGTGGAGGTAATAAAGTGAATAAACCGGAAAACGAATTTAATGTAAACTTATTTCATAAAAATATAAAAGAAATTAACAACTTTGGGTTATTGCTTGATTTTCCGGAAACTTTAAATTGGATAGTTTGTATTTGTAATAACAAACAAATGTAGAAATCTAAAATTGTCCGGTATGTGCTGAAACTAAAAGTACCATAACTTTTAAATGAATAATCGGAATTTGATGATCTTGGACTTTTCGGAAAGCCTAGAAACTGTGCTACATCTTTTGTTTAGAATGTTTTGATAAATACCTTCATCCACTAGGCTTAAAACACCAATATTAGTCGCTGGCCTGTGCGAAGTAGAAATCTGAAGCACCTTAGTATTCTCGCCATAACTTTTTACTGGTTTATCGGATTTTTATGATCTTGCCCTTTCTGGAAAGCTTAGAACTTAAGCTAAAACTTTTGTCTTAAATGTTTGGTGATTTTCTGTCATTTAGAGGGTAGAAAACGTGAGTGAACGCCGCTGACCTGCGCAATGCATTGCCAAGGCTGAGGCGTATCCATTTAGTAAAACGACCTTAACTTTTGAACGGATGGTCCGAATTTTATGATTTTGGACATTCCAGAAATCCTGAAACAAATGCAACAACTTTTATTTAGATTCCATTTTAAAATTTTATCGTTTAGGTGACCAAAAACTGGGATTTGTTCGCTGTCCTGAATTTAAAAATTTCAGTTTTGAAGTTAAAAATGTATATGTATGTTGTTTATGCTAAGTATATCGATCCATCTTTATATGCATGGTTCTAACTTGGCTATTGAGCATTTTAGTAGGTAGCAAAGGGGTTGCGCTTCGCTTGTGGAGCTCGCTTCTGCGCTAAATGCAAAATATAAGTTAAAATGCTAATAAACGCTTAATAAAAGGTACGTTCTCGGATTACAGTTTATGTTGTGGTATATTATTGTGTTCCCCATGTTTTGGGATGCCTCATAATGGAATGAGATGTATATCATGCAATTATTACCATGTGAAATTTTTCGGTCCTAGCCGCGCAAAGGAGGTGCTGCCGAAATTTTTCAAAAATCCGGGAGTTAGAAAATTTTGAGAGAAAAAAATCCTATAACTAAATTTTGCAAATAAGTCGAATATTTTGAATGAATTATATCTAAATGATGGTTTCCCCTTCTCCGTTCCTTTTCGAGGACGAAAAGTTTTAAGTGGGGGAGAATGTAACGACCCGTATTTTTAACACTTTAAAAATACGAATTAAAAGGAAAATTTTGGATAAAAATCCGAAGGAAATAAAATTTTGTGTTGTTAAATGTGAATTACAATCTAAAATACAAAACTGAATTCTGAAATAAGTTATTTGTAAATTAAATATGGATGTTAACTTGTAGCGAATGTAAATAATGAATTGAATTTGATTGTAAACCAAATATGTTATGATTGTAAACAAAGAATAAATAAAATGGTTGATTCAATAATGAAAGTGTAAATCGAAATAAAAGAATTCATTTGGAATTAAATAACTTGAATTTGAATTACAATATAATTGAACGCTAAATCTAATATAATCTTTTATATTGGATTTATAATGGAAAACTGCATTGTAAAAGATTGTTAATTACTGTGAAATTAAAAATGGGATTTGTGAACAACTGAAATTTGATTTAAAAGTTAATAATTTAAAATTGGGAATTTTATATTGAAATTAAACAGTCGAATAATTTATTTTTTTGAATATTGGATTTAATTAGACAATTAAATCGATAATTTAATAAGTTAAATTTCAGAAATAATTGAATATCGAGATGAATATGATTGAAAATGATTTGTAAAATTTTATCTTACCATATTGGAGTTATAGTAATGTTATAGAACTTTTAAAATTGAATTTAAAGTTAATTTGTGAAAATTGAATATTTTTAATATTTAATTATCGACTGAAAAATAGCCATTTTTCGAACAGTCTCAGAATTGAACGAAACTAGTTCCATTGGATCCGTAATAGTTTGTTATTGTCAGATTTCAATTTTCGTAGCAATCGGAGTTATCAATTGACCGTGGCAGCTCGAAATGCATCGAATTGTTTTTAATATTAATTCGGCGAGAGAAAATAGTCATTTTTAAAAAAGTCTCGGATTTCGACGAAACTAGTTTCATCGGATCCGTAATGTGATATTATTGTATGGTTTCAAATTTCGTGTCAATTGGATGTACCGTTTGTCCGGGGCAAGCCAAAATGCATCGAAATCGGTTTAAATCGGTTTAATTTAAAACTGATCTTTTTTCTCCGTAACTCGCCCAGATGACCGAATTAGCCTTCGAAACATGTTCCATTGCGTTCGGAACGTGGGGTAAACCTTAGAAACGTCAGCCGGCACGCTTCGTTTGGAGTTCGGAAAATCCGGGATGAATAGTGTCGCGTATTTTTCTATAAAAGCCCTCACTTTCTCTATTTTTCAAAAACCCTAGGTCAAATAGCTTCAGCCGCCACTAATCTTTTTAATGGCTGAGAATTTCGAAACTTTCTCCTCTATTATCTCCAAATCTACAAACAATTAGCAAAAGTCGTCAACTACAAAGTTGTAGAGGGCATCAAGATCTAGCTATCCAACGGTGGAGATCGGAAACGGAGCAACGGATCAACGGGAAATCGTGTTTGAAGCCGCTGCGTTTTTCACGCATTTCGAGGCAGAGGAGGCGACCGAGCTCCACACCCTTGGGGCCGATGGTGGCTCTTGAGTAGTGCTTCGAAGTGGTGTATCCTGATCGAAGTGGAAGTGCTCGTGGTGGCCTCGAAAATTGAGGGAATAAAGGCGGCTATGGGTTGTTGGTCACGTTCTTTGACCTGGGGAAGATGAAGCAAAGGAGCGGCCAGATCTGAAGCAAGAGGGATGGACGGCCAGATTGCATTGTAGGGTTTAAAATTATAAAAGAAATTGTAAATATTTATAATATAAATTCGTGTTAACTTCAAAAATGTATAACTTTTTCATACGAGGTCCGATTGGAACGAAACTTTTTGCGTTGCGATCGTAATGACGAGAGCCTCGAAATGAAACTGGTTTGGATGGATTTGGAGACAGTGGAAATTTGGGCTAAAGTTGGGCGTCGTCCAGTTTCAGTTCCAAACCGGAACGTCTCGGCGACAACAAAAAATCAAGGTGAGTGTTTATACGCTCACAATTGACTAAAATAATTTATGGTAGTTAAATTTGACATTATGAAGTGATATGAATTTTATTTGTCATTGTTTGATAAAAATTTAATTGTCATATAGATTGTCATTTGAATTCACCGTTGAAAATTAAATTGACCGTCAAATTGAAATTAAAATTGAATTGCGATTAAATTACCTGACATTGATAACTATGAAATTGCCGTGAATTGTATTGACTATTGGATGATTTATTTCGATGGATGCTATTGGTTGATATTTAAATGTTTGGATGTTTATTTGCTTATATATATCCTGTTATACATGCACATGACACTGTGATTGGTTTAAGTAATATATATTCATCCCTGACATTTAATTGAAATAACTAACCACTTGGCCATAGGTTAGAAAATTATATACGGACACCGGGTTGGTTAAATTAAATGATTTTAAAAGTTGTTTTGAAATTATTTAAATGAATTGATTTTAAGAATAAAATCCAATTTATGGAAATTGAATTATTTTGAATTGAAAGTCGAGATGTTGGAATTTAAACTTGGTAAATGAATTTGTTTAATTATTCGAAGTTTAGATTTTGAAGAAAAAAATTTGAAATACGGCGTAAATTTTCGAAAGTTGATTTGTTTTAAAAGATTGGACTTTTAATCGAACTCTGAATATTTCTAAGAAAATTTATATGAAATGATATTTCAAGTTTGAGTTTGGAATTGAAAATTAATTTGAAATTGAGATTTAATTAATTTGAAATTTAATTGAAATTCAAAGAAATTTGTGAATTGGACTAAATTAAAACTATTGAATTAAATTTGATGATAAAATTGATTTGAATAGGATTTGAACTGAAACTGATTTGGAATGTAATACTTAAATGAATTCTTGAAATCCGAATATTAATCTAAGTTTATTGAATTGGAATTGTTCCAGAAATTAAGTAAGCTACTTAATACGGATGTTTAATTTGAAGTATATTCTAAGTTGAATACGAAATGGTTTTAAAGCGAATCTTATATTTTATATAAATATATGAACTGTTTTGAAATGTGAAATATTTAAAGTTTCGAAATATATTGGAAGTGAAATTGTTTATTTTATGGTTCAAATATGTATTTGAAATTGATAATTTGAAATGGTTTATTGAGAAGCTGAATCGAGTTGAAATTGATGATTTGAAATCTGATTAAATTTTAATTTTGAAATTCGAGTTTATGTGAAGCGATTTGTGAATTTTGAGGAAGCTATATTTTATATAAAGTGTTTCGATTTCCAAAGTGTTTTGATTTTAAAATGACTTATGATTTCGAAAGCGGTATAACTTTGGAAAGTGATACGATTTTGGAAATGGATTTATTTAAAGTGAAATGTTTATATTTAAATCTTGAATTTAAATACGAATTGGGTTAAATGAAGTTGCGACCTAAATTGAAATTCGAAAATGATTTTGAAATCGAAATGAGATATTGGGGCGAAAATGATTTTTGAAATGAAATTGTATACTTTGAGTAGATATGATGATTTTGAAATGGATTTGATTCTAAAGCGAATATGATATTTTGATATCAATTATGAATCGATTTGAAATGTAAAAGATCCAACCGGTGTGAAAAATATAACGTAGTTATTAAAGAGACCGGGATCGGATATGGACATACTCTCTGTCGATACCGAAAACCACTTTAATAACTATATTCGTGGAGTGTTGATCCAGAATGAAGTGGATGGTTTGATGAACGTGTTGATTTGAAGAAAGAGAACGATTTTGGATGACCCCTGACATGACTAAAACAGGAGCCGCGCCGGGCCATTGAGGATCGCCATCTCTAGCGGACACACTCCTTCGATACCATGTCTATTACTTTTGTGATTCGATTTGGGTGCACCCCGCGATTTGGGAGTGTTGTTTCGCGGTGTTGGGGTAGTAGCTGCTATGCCCAACATCAGTCCGGATCAGGCAACTACTAGTATCCTAGTTGGTATCGCCTCATGTACCTTGTCATACTGATTATCCTATTCGCGACCACTACGTTTTGGTTTGTACCTTGAGTATATGGATTGCCCTCTGGTGACTTCCGGTTTTGGGGAAACTACGGTCTTGTATATGCTCTTGGGAATATAAACTGTGTTAAGGGTGGAATGGGCCATGGCTTAACGCTATTTTAATACTTTTACTTTAATGTAGACATATTATAATAGCGTATTGTACTACATAGTAGATAGCTTAACGGATCCTTGAGAGATGGAAAATCCCGTAACATCTCTTAAGTTATTGCACTCACGTTGACACTGGATAGGAGGTGTCTAAAACCCGTAAACATCTCCGACGCCGTCGCACTCATATTTACTTATTCGATTTAACCTACATGAGATATTTTAGTCCTGACTCGAGTGTTTTGTCTTTTCATTACGCTCGGGTCAGCCTGAGCATTTCAGATTAGGTTGAAGGTATATTCTGGAGGACGAAGACGGAGTTTGGTATTACATCATTTGTATTCTACTATTGTATTATTTTTCCGCTGCATTGTTGTTTTATCTCTGATATGTATGTAACTCTGATTTATGATGTATAATAATAATAAAAAAAAATTATTTAACAGCTTCATGAACTGTTATTTTATTATTATATCTTGTTCCTTCCGCTGCAAGATTCTGAGTTTGCTTCTGTTCTTTCTTTCCTTTTCTTATTTAACCCTAATAACCATCTGCCTTTTTGAACGGTTTGAGTTGGATATGTGTTTGATTTGTCGACTTGAACGGTCCAAAATGGCGGGTCGTTACATTTGCCATACAAGGCTTCAAATGGTGCCATACCTATGGTGCTTTGATAACTATTGTTATATGTAAATTCAGCCAAATGGAGGTGATCTTCCCAATTACCTCCAAAGTCCAATGCACATGCCCTCAACAAATCCTCCAAAACTTTATTTATCACTTCAGTTTGACCATCTGATTGGGGGTGGTATGCAGTACTCAAGCATAACTCACTTCCCATGGCTTCTTGAAAGCTCTTCCAAAATCTGGATGTAAAGATTGTGTCCCTATCACTCACTATAGTCTTAGGGATTCCATGCAACCTTACTATTTCTCTCATGAATATTTGAGCTAGTTTAGGTGCATTTCTTTCTGCCTTCACTGGTATAAAGTGTGCCACTTTAGTCAATCTATCAACTACTACCCAAATGCTTGTGTTTCCTCTTTTTGACCTAGGCAGACCATCTATGAAATCCATAGATATATCTTCCCACTTCCATTGTGGTATACTTAGAGGTTGTAATAGGCCTGAGGGTCTTTGGGTTTCTGCTTTGACTTGTTGGCAAGTCATACACTTTGCAACATGTTTGGCCACATCAGTTTTAATCCCTCTCCACCAATAATCCCTCTTCAAATTTTGGTACATCTTGGTGCTGCCTGGGTGTATAGAATATTTGCTCCTATGATATTCATTAAGTATCTCTTCCTTCAATTCTATATCCTTTGGAACACATATTCTACCTTTATTCCTTAAGTAACCATTCTTATCAATGTGGTAGTTTGCTACTTCTTCTCCTTTTTCTATTAAAGTCTTCTTTTCTAATAAATCTGGATCTCCCCCTTGCATTTTTCCCACTTTCAAAATTAAATCTAATTGCAAAGTTATCAAACTTAATTTTCCTTTACTCCCTTCTTCAATCATCTCCATGTTTACCTCACTGTTTTCCTCAATTTCCAAATCAGTAAGTAGAGATAAATTTCTAAACTCTTCTATCATTAGCATGGCTACTTTTGCATGCTGCCTGCTCAAAGCATCTGCAACCTTATTAGCTTTTCCTGGAGTATAAAGTATGTCTAAATCATATGCTGCTAGAAACTCAACCCATCTATGTTGCCTCATATTCAAATCTTTTTGTGAAAAGAGATATTTCAATGCCTTATGGTCTGTGTACAAAATAAACTTAGCACCTAGAAGATAATGTCTCCAGAGCTTTAGTGCATATACCACTGCTGCCAACTCCAGATCATGGGTTGCATACTTTGGTTCATGTGGCTTCAATTGTCTTGATGCATAGGCTATAACTTGATTTTGCTGCATCAATACAGCTCCTAGCCCAAAACCACTTGCATCAGTATACACAATCAAATCCTCATTTCCTTCTGGTACTTTCAACACTGGTGCATTGACTAAGGCCTCCTTGATTCTACTAAAGGCTTGTTCACATTTCTCAGTCCATATAAAGGGTTGGTTCTTTCTAGTTAGGTTGGTAAGAGGTGATGACATCTTAGAAAAATCTTTTATAAACCTCCTATAATACCCTACCATTCCCATAAATGACCTAACTTCTCCCACTGTGCTTGGCCTTTTCCATGCTTGGATTGCCACAATTTTATTGGGGTTTACAGAAATGCCTTTGGCAGATATAACATGCCCAAGGAAATGCACTTCTTCTTTCCAAAATGCACACTTAGAAAATTTTGCTTTTAAATCTTTTTCTCTTAATCTAGACAAAACAAGGTGTAAGTGATTTTCATGTTCCTCTACTGTTTTAGAATAGATCAAAATATCATCAATAAAAATCAAAACAAACTTGTCTAAATAATCCCTGAATATCCTATTCATCAAGTCTACAAAGTATGATGGAGCATTTGTCAACCCAAATGGCATGACAAGAAACTCATATAAACCATACCTAGTGTTAAAGGCTGTGTACTTAACACTTGAGTCCTCAACCTTCATCTGATGGAATCCAGATGCCAAGTCTAACCTAGAAAATATTTTTGCTCCACTAAGTTGATCAAAAAGATCATCAATTCTAGGTAAGGGGTACTTGTTTTTGATAGTGACTTTGTTTAGCTCCCTGTAATCTATGCACATTCTTAAAGTACCATCATGTTTCCTTACAAACACTACTGGAGCACCCCAGCATGAATTACTTGGTCTTATAAATCCTTTGCTTTCCAACTCTTCTAACTGTTTCTTCAATTCCTTCAACTCACTTGGCCCCATCCTAGTGGGTATCTTAATAATTAGACTTGCTCCTGGTATCAGATTAATCTGAAATTCCACTGGTCTGTGGTGTGGAACACCCTTAACTTCTCCAAACACATCTAAGTATTTGTTAATTATGGGGATTTCTTCAATAGAAGGCTCACTGGAATCCTTACTTAAGTCAATCAAGTGATATAATTTTCTTTCCTTGGCTATTTCACACAAAATTGTGATTCTTTGACCTCTAGAATTTTGTAATGATATGGTGGATGAGTCTAAATTAATTATTGCTTTGTATTGTCTTAACCAGTCTACACCCAATATAACACCCATATTTGGGTAATTTAAAACATATAAATTGGAAATAAAAACATTTCCGCCTATGTTTAATTCCACATCCACACACATCATGTTTAAAACACTAGAACTTCCCAATGGGCTTTGCACTAACAAAGGGGTTTCAACCAGTATGCAATTTAATTTAAGCAATGCAACTAACTCATGGGAAATCAGAGAATGTGTTGCCCCTGTATCATACACTACTGATATGGGTAGGGTACAAATAAATAAAGTACCTTCCACTTGACCATGGTTTTCTGCATTAGCCTCTACTGTGGATTTGCTTCTGCTTTCCAAACTTGCTAGCTTCCCTTGCTGTTTATACTCAGGGCAGTTTCTCTTGATATGTCCCTCCTTACCACATAGGTAGCATTTGAAAGCTCCTCCCTTCAATTCTGGACACCTTGGTTTGATATGTCCCTCTTTTCCACAATGATGACATGTTATTTTTCTCTTTGTATCAGTGGTCTTAGTATCATTGGTTTTCTTGCCTTCTGTCTCCTCCTTCTTTTTGTCATAGGGATGATACCTTCCCCTATTTTTCTTATTGTTGTTATTCTTAAAATTCTTATACTTCTCCCTTTCCTTGTCATGCTGCTCAAATTTTAAGGCCAGATCAATGATTTGATCAAAAGTTTTATCTGCATATGGCAACATAGCCCTACTAAGCCCTGGGTTTAAACCCTTAATATACCTATCATTCTTTGATGCCTCATCAGCCATAAGCATAGCTCCATACTTAGACAAGCCCTCAAACCTATGAGTATATTCAGTCACATTAAAAGTTCCCTGCCTAAGTCTGATGAATTCTTCAAGCAATAGAGTTTTGGCTGATGCTGGAACAAATCTAGCTTCCAACATCTCCTTGAATTGATTCCAAGTGATTTCATTTTCATTTCTTCCAGCTATGATCACCTCCCACCAGCTTAAAGCTACCCCTTTCAGTTGTCTTGAAGCTACTTGCCTCTTCCTTTGATCATCCAATTGCATGTCATTGAAAACTTTGTCCAGTGTTCTCAACCATGCTTGAATTTCCATCACATTCTCAGTTCCTTCAAAACTCCTGCCTCCCAAATTGGAACAAGTCTTCAGTAGTTTTGAAAGTTCTTCATGTGGGTTCTCAGGCCTATGCTCAATTCCATCCCTTAAAGCCCTCATAAAGTCTTGCATATCAAGCATTTGTGGTGCACTTGATCCTGCATGGTTATGAGATCTTCTTCCTACCATGGTCTGCTAACTAAGTTCTGGGCAAATGGTATTAGTATATTATGAGTACTTCTACAATTACTATTTTCTTATCTAAATTATTTCATCCAAAACAAACAGACAAAATACATTTCTATAATACTTAGCAATCAATGCAACCAAGTGCTCTGATACCAACTAAAATGACCCTCCTCTTTCTACCTTAATTTCATAAGGATTTTTTTTTACTTCATCAAAGGGAATTTAAATCAAATAGAAATCAAAATGCCATACAAGCTATTGACATAGCCACTTATTTCTTTTCTAAGTAGGAAAATTAGGCAAAATCAGCAGTTCAGATGTCTAAATTCTTATGACAGGCGTCTAAACTTAATCCCAGACGTCTAGCTAATTATGACAGACGGCTCAGAGATCTAAAATTGAAACAGAGAGAAAAAGACATTTTGAACTAAATTCAGACATCTAAATTTTTGTGACAGACGTCTACATTTAACCTCAGACGTCTAAATTATTATGACTGACGTCTAAGTTTAATCTCAGACGTCTAAATTATTATGACTGACGTCTAAATTTGATCTCTATGTACCTGCATATGCACATTCAATTTATATGTGTCTGGATGTCCACCTACATTCATTTGCACTTTTAAGTTTGATTTAAACTTCCTTTGAACTATCAGAGTCATTTTTTTTTCTTTCAAACAATTCAACCAAGATTCAAAACTTATTACCAATATAAATATATCAGTGCATCCCTAGTAATATACACATACATATGAGGATGTACGTGTTTCTCTTGTTTAAATTCAGAGTATATATTTTTTTTTTGTTAAACAAGAGTATCCTGCTTGATTTGGATTCTAGCAGTTCTGACTAAAGTTAATTACTATATACTTTTGAATATTTGTAACAAGTCAGTAAATCCTATGCATATCTAATTTATATGAACTTAAAAATATCCACAAGAATAATTCCAGGTTTTATAGCTAAACTCAGATTTTTAACCTTCAAACTTAAGGTTTTAAGTAACTTGAAATTAACTAATACAATATATGTACATATACATATCCATTTCTCAAATACAGGCATATATCATTTACAGATTTTCACCACAATACTCAAATATATATTTTCTTGCAAAAATTCAACCAAGTCTTTAGATTAATCCCAAACTTAGTACATCACTAGATTCATTTAGAACAACCAATAAATCCAAACTTTTAAGACCATTACATAACAACCAAAACAGAACTATAAAAACTCCCCAGATTACATGCAAATATTTCATTCTAAGTTCTTATTCAATTCTAATTTAGCATGCTTATATAATCACTCTCATTAGCCACAACAGCTTCCTATTTAGATCCAGCATTCCCTGAAAGAACATTGGTGGCTGCCCCCATTTTAGATGAGACACCCCAGATGCCATAAGCAAACAAGGGTCAGATACAAGATCTGGTATGAGCAATATCAAAGACTCCATGATATTAAGTAAATGAGTGAGACATAAATATTTTGTACAAGTGGGCATATCTTCTTTGAACAATTTGCCTGACTTGTTTATGATATACTTGTGCATATATGATCAGTATTTAAGACTAATCATGTACACACATTCAACCATGCAAACATATATTTCAAATAGAAATACTCAGGAACTATCATAGCTCCAGTCCAACCATCTTAGGAATAACTCAAGTTCCTACTTCATCAATTTAAGGTTGCATTTACCAAATTAATTTCTAGCCTCATCTGCCATAAGGGAATCACGGGGACACATTGCAATAAAATAATTCACAATATTGCACAAAGATCTCAGGGCTTAAACAAACCATGTGCCAACTTGCATACTTCAAATATGACAAGCATTCCAGCAGTCTTCTTGGCTCACAATCCTTAGTTTATTTACTAAGTGTTCATGTTTAATCCTATCGTGAGATAGCTAGGTGACTAAATCCCAGTATACATGAAACATTACATAGAGTTTACAAGCATAACTCAAGAACAATCTAATATTCATGTCCAGGGAAAATCATATTTTCAAGTATTTTGGCTTAAAGAAAATACAAGAATATTTACAACTGGGAATAAAGACTAGGCATGTGGGTTATTATTGTTTCATAAGCAACCATGTTTGAACTAAATTCAAGATCTAGCTTAAACAAGATTTCTGGCTCATGGATTTTCTATTTGATCAAGGGTTCAGCACTTTTGGATATTTCCATTGCAACCTTGAATCTTTCATTTGAGCCTCAGCACTTACACAAGTGTAATGCAACTCATATACATTTTGGTTTCTATGTTTTCCATGCCATATCTAAACCAGTTACAAGTATTCTCTATTTACTTTCATGATTTCATACTTTTACCTTTCTGGGTGTAACCAAACAGAGCAAAACACTCAAACATCAAAGCAATCAAAACATCCAGAAACACCCATTAAAACATCCATTGAAGCATCCATTAAAACCATAGTAATGGAATCAAAAACATGTAGAAAAATAACATAAGTCTGGCTGCCTCATAACAGGACTTAATGCCATGGGTTTAGTGAGATTACTCACTTGAATATTTCTTCTTATAAATCCAGAAAATCCCTGAGTGTATTTTCTCTTCCTTTAAAATGTTTTCTTCTTTTCCTATTATAAGTGGCTCGGGTAAAACAATTTCTCTGGCCATAACTACTTATTTATAAACATATTTTTACTAGGGTTTTTCTCAAGACAAAATTCCATTTCTGTCCTGGCTAGCATCATGCATTGTGTGTTTGCATTTTCTCATTTTTATCCCTAATTACCCCCGGTCATATTACCAATTAAAGGCTGCATTTTCTTTTCTTTACTTTTTCAGAAAATGGCCACTCACCTAGTCATGTTAAAAGTGTGACTACCCTATTTTATATTTTAATTATTCCTGAGAATCCCCTTTGCTATTTTTGCCTACACAAGCATATTGACTTGTATTGCATTTCATGTCATTTTAATGTTATAGTTTCACTTGCTTATATATATACTTTTCAGTACTTAAAAATGTATATTTGTATACATATCTTATCTAGGCTTATTTAATTCCTCTTTAATTTCAGAAACATATGCACCTATATGTATACAGGTTTTCAAATCCTTATAACATATATATGTATAATTTTTTTTCTGGGTTTTAAATAAAATCTGTTTATTGATTTTAAAATAAAACTTACTTTTCTTATTTTCTGGGATGATCCATATAATTCCAGAAATCAAATATCCATATCACAAAATCATGTTTGTAATGCTTTTTTAATCCTTGTTTTAAATTCAAGAAATCTGGAGTTCTTCCTTGTGCCATATCATTGTGCACGTGCACACATGCACACATACTTGCACACAATTAATTCCATATATTCTTATACAAATAAATTCAGATATTTTCAAAATTCAACTAAAATAAGATTCCATGAATTTCTGGGGCATTACATGTACACTTGATAGGAGATGAAATCCCATAACATCTATGAAACCATTGCACTAATATTTCTATTTTACTTGTTTTAATTTGACTTATATAAGATCTTTTAGTTCTGACTCGAGTGTTTTGTCTTTTCATTATGCTCGGGTCAGTCTGAGCTTTTTAGTGTATTGAAGACAATTTTCGGGAGGAAGGAGACGAAGATTCAGTATATTATTGCTACCACTGCATTATGTGTTCCACTGCATTATTTGTTTATTTTTGATGTATGTATAACTCTGATTTGAATTGTAAAAGTGTAATCAAATGTTATTTGTAAAACAGCTTCATGAACTTTTTATTTGATTATTATATTTTGTTGTTCCGCTGTGAGATTCTGTGTTTTGTTTTCTTTTTTTTTCTTATTTACCCCATTAACAATCCTACCTTTAGAATGGTTTGAGTCTGACATGTGTGGTTTATTGTCGATTTGAACCGTCCAAAATGGTGGGTCATTACAGTTGGTATCTGAGCTTTGGTTTAGACATACCTTAGCCTGTTGGGGTTAACTCATTAGAGATAGGGTAGTAATACCCTAGGATGAGTTGTATGAGTGTATATACGAGAGCGCGTATTTGTTAGTGTTATAAAAATGTTTTATATAAGTTTTGAAATGAAATTATTTTTCCTAATATTATATGATATATATAAAGGAATAAATTTTTTATAACTAATATAGTTATTTGTAATGTGTTTGATTTATGAAATGGTAATATTTAGTCACATCATTTATTGTTGATCAGTTGAGTTTTTGTCAGTTTATAAGCATTTGCTAATTATTGTTGATTGAATTAATGGACTATACACTAGTTTAACAATGGTGTATTAAAGAGAATAAAATGAATAATTAGGATATTTGTTTATGAAATTGAAATGTTGTTGTGAATTTTGTTGTTTGTTGACCGGTAGTTTCAACTATTGAAATAAAATGGAAACTCTGGATATTTTGGATAATCGAAACCTTCGGAATTAATAAATGATCTGAAACTTAGAAATTGTGTTGAATTATGCAGTTGAATTTGATAACCTTAATTTGAAAGCAAGTGAAATAAGGTTTAATTTGTTATATCTATGTCTAGTAAATGAATAGAATTGTTGTATACATCCTTAGCATGTAATGTAATAATATACAAGTGTGAACTTTAAGCCTTGGGATGTTTAAATTGAAATTGTGATTACTGAAATGTTGTAAATGAGATTAAATTGGAAAAAATATGTTTATAAACTTAATTAACATTTACGAAATGTGTCATAAATAAATTGAAAGGTAAAGGTGAAACTAAATGGGATAAGAAAATATGAACTAAAAGTGAAATGATTATAAATAAAGCCATGACTTGTAAATTGTTATGAAATAAATGGATGTTGCAATAAATGGTTATAAATAAAGTTGTGATAACTTTAAACTCGAACAATGTCTTATAAAAAGGAATTAATCTTTTATAAATTGGTTATAAATTTAAGAAAATTCCTTATGAAATGATTTGAAAATAAATGTAGTATTAAATGAGAACTATTACATGTGAAATGAATGTAATTTAAATTGAAGAGAAATATAAGCAATATTATGAGAATGAATATATTAATGTTTTATATTAAATGGAGAAATTCTGTGAAACAAATATTAAAGTATGAAGTGATATTTGTGTTAATCAATGAGATTAAAAATGAATTTAGTTGAAATGTAATTGTGATGAAACAAATTTGAATAATTACGTAAGTTGTATTTATATTATTTTATTCACAAAATAAATTTGATCCGGATTTGAGTACACAAGTTCTATGTGAATTACACCACTTCGTGTTAGGATTTTTCATTCGATTCTTGATGGCGAATATTTGATATGGATTTTTGGTTTACTAGAATTCTCTATCATAGTATATATCTATGCCAGGAGAATAATGGTTTCTAGTCAAGAAACCTTATCGAAGTCCGCATTAGGGAAGTCAAATGAAAAATTCTAGTTCGAAAGCGAACTTGTGTAATCGAGCGAGCGATCGAATGTGATTTTGCAAAATGATGACATATGTACATCTTATGTTCTAATATTATTGATATGCTTTGAAGCTGAAATTGAAAGTTGTTGGGTTGGATATCTTTGTAATTTAAATTGGAAATTTTCTTATATGCAAAACTACTATAATTTAAAACCATTTTACAAAACTATTTTCTTATATTTTTCTTATACAATCTATGTTATTCTATTTTATTTACAAAACTATTTTACAAACTATTTTATTCACAAAACTATTTTACAAACTATTTTATTTACAAAACTGTTTTGCAAACTATTTTATTTACAAAACTGTTTTACAAACTATTTTATTTACAACTATTTTACAAACTATTTTATTATAGACTATTTTACAAAACAATTTTATATACAAAACTATTTAACAAAACGGTTTTATATACAAAACTATTCTAAATTGAAAACCTTTTATAAAGCAAAGATGTTCAATCCCATATGGCTTTTTGGCGCAGCGGATATTACAAAACAATGTAGATCGGTGAAAGTAGCAATCGATGGATTGATGGATACTGAAAAGCCCGAATTCGTTGATCCGAAGATACCGAATTCTTAGCTATCTCTGACTCGTTGATCCGAAGATACCGGGAAAGAGATCTACGATTCTTCGACGTTGATCTTGCGCACAAGATACCGTGAATCGGCTTCAACAAACGATGATTCGAGCGCACTCGAATGACGTAAGTGGAGATAGGAGATACACTCGACTACCAATTGAAATTGAAAGCACAAAGCTAATAAAAGAGAATTTTATTCAATATTCAACAACCTTTTACAAATGAGAGACCCGGCCTATTTATAGGCGTTTTACAACTCACACAAAAAAACAACAAAAATTCACCAACTCCTAAGTCGGTTCCGACTTAACAACGTCTCCGACTTAACATAAGTCGTACACGACTTACAACTTAAAAGAATACAGACATCATATGATTTACAACAGACGACCTACGACTTATAAAATATACGACTTAAAAACAGGTACGAGCTACGAGTTAACAAATACAAATAGATTACATCACTTAAGTCGTAGACGACCTAGCAGCTTCCCACGACTCAATCTTCAGACGACTTAATATGAGGCGACTTACGACTTAGTATAAGTCGGTGGCGACTTAACAGAAGTTTCTTCACGACTTAAAGAATCAACGGTTTTAGATTAACTCGGCATAAGATTCTACGGCATCCAGAGCTTCAGCGACTTAAACATTAGCGGCATCCCCAAATCAACGTCTTAAGGGAATCAAAGGCAGAGATTAACTCGGCAGACACATCAACGGCATCCAGTGCTTCGCGACTTAAAATGAGACTTTGCGACTTAAGAAGCCTAACTCCGCGACCTAAGTCTGTACGACTTAAAACCTCGCGACTTAAGAACATAGCATCTTCACGCGACTTAAGAATTCTGGCATCTGAACCCTCTTCATGCGACCTAAGTTCCAACTCGTTAAGTCGTACACGAGTTAAAAACAAGTTAAGTCGTATCTCTTTTTCCTTCAGACTGTTAGGTCGTAGCTCCGACCTAAAGTCCTTGTTAGGTCGTATGCGACCTAACACTTCACCAAATTGGACTGTGCAACCACTCTTCTCAGCATCACTCGCTCCCTCCTCTAACTCCTTAGGTCGTGAGCGACCTACACACTCCTTAGGTCGTGAGCGACCTAAGCCTTTAACTTTCTGCACTGCATCATCCTCCCCATGTTGAGAAAAATTCGACCTCGAATTTGCACCCTCATCTTCTACAATAGACTCATCGCCATGATATGGTATAAGATGTTTAACATTGAAAACGTCAGAAGTGTATACATCCTCCGACAACTTCAACTTATAGGCATTCTCATTAATTCGTTTCATGATTTCTACAGGACCAATTTTCCTGGCTTTCAACTTGTTATAAGCGCCCATTGGAAAACGATCTTTTGTAACACTGCATAAACCAAATCACCTTCCTGAAATTCAACACTCCTTCGTTTCAAATCTGCGGAACGTTTATACTTCTCATTTGCTTTCTCCAATCGTTCCTGAACGATTTTATGACATTCCGTCAACCCCTCAACATAATCAGCAGCTTTCTTAACTGTCTTCTTTGATTGTGGCACTACCGTTAGATCCAACGGTCCCTTCGGTAAACTTGAATATACTATCTGAAATGGACTGAACCCAGTACTTCGATTCACAGCATGATTATGGGCAAACTCTGCCTGGCATAACTTCATATCCCAACTCTTCAGATTATCTTGAACAAGACACCTCAACAAGTTTCCCAACGATCTGTTCACAACCTCGGTCTGTCCATCCGTTTGCGGGTGATAAGCACTACTAAACTTCAGCTTCGTTCCCACCATTTTCCACAAACTCAACCAAAAGTGACTCAGAAACCGAGTATCTCTATCCGAAACAATAGATTCTGGCAATCCATGAAGTCGATAGATCTCCTTGAAAAACAATTGAGCAACATGAACAGCATCCGCCGTCTTCTTACAAGCAATAAAATGTGCCATCTTCGAAAATCTGCCCACCACAACGAATATAGAATCATTTCCCCTTTGAGTTCTAGGCAAACCCAAAACAAATTCCATACTGATATCCACCCATGGTTTTACAGGCATGGGTAACGGCATATATAAACCAGCATTAGTCGCAGTTCCTTTCGAAACCTGACAAATATGACAACGCTCCACAAACCTCTCTACCTCTTTCCTCATCGATGGCCAAAAATAGGATTGTGAAATCAACTGTAATGTACGGTCTCTCCCAACATGTCCCTCTTCGTGTAACTCCTTGATAATCTTCATTCTCAGACTACCCTCCGGTATGCACAATCGATTTCCTTTAAAAAGAAAACCATCAACCATCATAAACTCATCAGTCTCTCCCTCCTTGACTTTATCAACAAACTTTGCAAAGTAAGGATCATCGGTAAATAATTCTGGCAATATTTCAAACCCTGTCACTTCAACCTTCAATGTAGTTATCAAGTGATTTCTTCTACTCAACGCATCCGCAACACGATTCGTCACTCTCGACTTGTGTTTCACAACAAATGTAAATTGTTGCAGATATGCAATCCACGATGCATGTCTCGCTGAAATCTTGTCTTGCCCTTGCAAATGTTTCAATGCTTCATGATCAGTATACAGAACAAACTCCTTCTGAAATAGATAGTGTCTCCAGTGTTTAATAGATTGTACAACAGCATAGAATTCCACATCATACGTACTGTACCTCATCTTCGCTCCTGACAACTTCTCACTGAAATATGCAATTGGACGACCCCTTTGACTTAACACTCCTCCAATCCCAACCTTTGACGCATCAGTATGTAATTCAAACAACAACTGAAAATCAGGTAATGCTAGGATTGGTGCTGTCGTCAACAACTCCTTGATTCGTTCAAAAGCAACTCCTGCTTCCTTCATCCATGAAAATTGTTTACCCTTCATACAATCCGTAACAGGTGCCATCACACTACTAAAGTGTGGAATAAATCTTCGATAAAATGAAGCCAACCCATGAAAACTACGAACTTCCGTTATCGTCTTGGGCTGCGGCCAATCTCTAATTGCTTCGACTTTACTTTGGTCAACCTGTATTCCTTCTTCCGATACAACATATCCCAGAAATAAAACACTATGCGTCATGAACACGCATTTCTTCGTTGCAGCATAGAATTGTTCTTGTCGCAATACCATCAGCACTTCTCTAAGATGATTCAAATGTTCCTCTGGACTCCCACTGTAAATCAGTATATCATCGAAATACACCACCACAAACTTCCCAATGAACGGTCTAAAAATCTGATTCATCACCCTCATGAAAGTACTTGGTGCATTTGATAAGCCAAACGGCATGACCAACCACTCGTATAGACCCTCCCTGGTTTTAAAAGCAGTCTTCCACTCATCTCCTAGTCTGATACAAATTTGATGATATCCACTCTTCAAATCAATCTTCGAAAATATAGTAGCTCCGCTTATTTGATCTAACAAGTCATCCAACCTCGGCATTGGAAATCTATATCTCACAGTAATCTTATTCAATGCTTGACTGTCAGTGCACATCCTCCACGTTCCATCCTTTTTGGGTACCAATAATGCTGGTACAACACAAGGACTTAAACTCTCCTGTACACGCCCCTGTTCAAGCAATTCTTCCACTTGCCTCCGCAACTCTTCATGTTCCTTCGGACTCATTCGATAATGTGGTCTGTGTGGCAACACAGCACCTGGAACAAGATCTATCTGATGTTGTATATCCCTCAACGGTGGCAACTCCGTTGGTAACTCTTCTGGAAATACATCGTCAAATTCTTTCAAAACTGGTTTAACTTCTTCTGGAATTTCAACTTCTTCACTGCTCTCACGCCCAATTAACAAGAATACTTCCGGCTCCTCTTCGACTTCTTTAACAAACTCCTTCAACGTTAATAAAGTTTTCAGCTCTTCAATCTCCTCCAGTTTGTTTTCCTCCTGTTGTCGCTTCTTTGGAACTAGAGTAATCTTTGTGCCTTCAAACATGAAACTGTAACTGTTGGTACGCCCATCATGTTGTACTGCTCTATCATACTGCCACGGTCTTCCCAGCAACAAATGATAGACATCCATATCTACCACATCGCACCAGATTTCATCTTTGTATTTCTTTCCAATTGAAAAATTCACACGAGCCCTTCGTCCAATCTTCACCTCCCCGCCTTACCTTAACCAAGCTAGCTTGTATGGCTTCGGATGTTTCTCAGTCTTCAATGCCAACTTCCTCACAGCCTCGGAAGAAATTATATTATCACAGCTTCCAGCATCAATTACAAATTTACAAACTTTCCCCAGAATAGTACATGTTGACTGAAAAATATTGCTCCTCAACCAACTACAATCCTCCTCTTGCTTTGGTGTTAAACAGGACCTCTTCATCATGAGATTATAACCTTCGTCTCCCGACACTTCTTCTTCCTCCTCATCAGGTGGTGAATTGGAACATTCAGCTTCTCCATCCTCATCCTCAACCTCCGCTATCATAGCTCTCTTCTTCGGCTTTGGACATTCGCTACTTTTGTGACCAAATTCCTGACAATTGTAACATTTGAAACCGTTGTTAACCTTTGTCTTCTCAGCCTCCTTCGCTACTGGCCTACTGATAGGTTTAGAAACATTAGAATTCGCACCAACACCCTTCACTTGATTGTTAGAATTAGTAAACACACCACTTCCTCGTCGTCCCTGTTTCTCCCAAGCCAACGCTTTCTGATGTGCTTCCGCTACAGATCTAGGATCAAACATGTTAACCATATCCTGAATCTGCATTCGCAACCCCCCAACAAATCTGGCTGTCAATTGTTCTTCTGTCTCCATAATATCATTCCTGGCAATCAGTTGATAAAATTCGTCAGCATAGTCATTCACAGATTTCGTCCCTTGTCTCAAGTTCTGCAAACGTTGATACATCAAAGATTGATAATTGTAAGGTAAGAACGTTGCTTTCATCAATTTCTTCATCTTCTCCCAAGATTCAACTTTTGACTTTCCCATTCGTTCACGTGTAAGTTTGGTTTGCTGCCACCATGCTAAAGCTCTACCCCTCAACCTTGTAGCAATCAACTTTACTCTACGATGTTCTGAAACTTCTTTGAAGTCAAAAATCTCTTCAACATTAGCTACCCAATCTAGAAACTCCTCTGCTTGCATACCACCTTTGAATTCAGGAATTTCAGTCTTCATCCCCGACTCCCACTTGTGATCATACTCAGAGTGATTTCTTCCTTGTCCTCGTCCTTGTCCTCGAACACTACCACCATCATACTCCTCTTCAAAATCAGATGTATATCGTTGTCGATCTCGTCCACCCACATCTCTACTACCTTCTCGTCTTCCACCATCATCCCTTCTATCTACATTCCTCCGTTCACGATCATTCACGTTCCTCCCACGCCCTTGATCATTTTCAACACTTCTGTCTCGATTGGAATGTGGCGAGACTCTACTACCCCCATGGTTAGATTCAGGTGAAACCCTTCTCCGATTTTGATTCATCTCCGTCATAAGCTTCTCTAACCGGCCAATTCCTTCGTTAAGCTTTTCACTAAAGTTTTCATTGATTCTTTGTTCCATCTCATCAGCTTCTTCTCTTCGATACAAAGCTTCTACGTTTTGATGTCGATTAGCTCTCCTTGGTGGCATACTTGAAACTTACAAACTCTTCAAATTCAAACACAATTCGAACTTTGATCCGAAATGGAATGGATCGAAAACTTCCACTTTGTAGCAAATCGCGATGAACACGATGGACAAAGTTTCGGCTTCCAATACAAATTCGATCAATCAATCTTCGAACAAGCTCTTCTTACTCTCGGCCGTGATAAACAACCTCCAATCTTCAAACTCCAAAAAAAATGATTAGGCTCCAAGTCTCGATCCAGCTATGATTGGCTAGAACAAGCTCTGATACCAAATGGCGCAGCGGATATTACAAAACAATGTAGATCAGTGAAAGTAGCAATCGATGGATTGATGGATACTGAAAAGCCCGAATTCGTTGATCTGAAGATACCGAATTCTTAGCTATCTCTGACTCGTTGATCCGAAGATACCGGGAAAGAGATCTACGATTCTTCGACGTTGATCTTGCGCACAAGATACCGTGAATCGGCTTCAACAAACGATGATTCGAGCGCACTCGAATGACGTAAGTGGAGATAGGAGATACACTCGACTACCAATTGAAATTGAAAGCACAAAGCTAACAAAAGAGAATTTTATTCAATATTCAACAACCTTTTAGAAATGAGAGACCCGGCCTATTTATAGGCGTTTTACAACTCACACAAAAAAACAACAAAAATTCACCAACTCCTAAGTCGGTTCCGACTTAACAACGTCTCCGACTTAACATAAGTCGTACACGACTTACAACTTAAAAGAATACAGACATCATATGATTTACAACAGACGACCTACGACTTATAAAATATACGACTTAAAAACAGGTATGAGCTACGAGTTAACAAATACAAACAGATTACATCACTTAAGTCGTAGACGAACTAGCAGCTTCCCACGACTCAATCTTTAGACGACTTAATATGAGGCGACTTACGACTTATTATAAGTCGGTGGCGACTTAACAGCAGTTTCTTCACGACTTAAAGAATCAACGGTTTTAGATTAACTCGGCATAAGATTCTACGGCATCCAGAGCTTCAGCGACTTAAACATTAGCGGCATCCCCAAATCAACGTCTTAAGGGAATCAAAGGCAGAGATTAACTCGGCAGACACATCAACGGCATCCAGTGCTTCGCGACTTAAAATGAGACTTTGCGACTTAAGAAGCCTAACTCCGTGACCTAAGTCTGTACGACTTAAAACCTCGCGACTTAAGAACATAGCATCTTCACGCGACTTAAGAATTCTGGCATCTGAACCCTCTTCATGCGACCTAAGTTCCAACTCGTTAAGTCGTACACGAGTTAAAAACAAGTTAAGTCGTATCTCTTTTTCCTTCAGACTGTTAGGTCGTAGCTCCGACCTAAAGTCCTTGTTAGGTCGTATGCGACCTAACACTTCACCAAATTGGACTGTGCAACCACTCTTCTCAGCATCACTCGCTCCCTCCTCTAACTCCTTAGGTCATGAGCGACCTACACACTCCTTAGGTCATGAGCGACCTAAGCCTTTAACTTTCTGCACTGCATCACTTTTCATACAACAAAATTGATTTTGGAAATTTTTTGATTCTTGTATAAGATAGACTTTATATAAGTATAAGGTGATTTTGAAAACTGTTGATTTTGGAAGGTATTCGATCTGAAGAGATAAATCTTATATATAATGAAATTTATATAAGAATGATTTGATATATTCAAGATTATTGATTTTGAAAAGTACTTTATCTGAAAATGAAATCTTATATATAATGGAATTTATATAAGTGCGATATTTGAAGCTATGATTTTGAAAGGGTACTATATATGGTATGTTATATTTTGAAGTAAGAGGTATGTGGAAGTACCCTCCGCGAAGAAGTATAATATGATATGCTTCGACCAAGATGGACTTGGGGAATCCAGGAATGGATTCGATCGATTAACCCTAATATACTTGGGTGAATTCAGAAATGGGTTCGAACCGATATGGTTGTTCGGACTTAAACTCATGATTTTTTTTCAAGGTAGATGGTTCTTTAGTTTACCTAATGGAGGCACTTTCGATCTTGGGATCTGTTTTTATGGATCTTCCGGGAAGGAAGTGCATCCATTGCGTAAATCATTGAATCAGCAGTTACCACTGTAGCAGGGGTCGATGGTCCCATGTTTACGAAAGGGCTACGATATTTTTTTGGAATCCGGAAGGTGGAAGGATCTTCTGGAAAGTTTTGTACATTGCGTAAACACTGGATAAGCAGCAGGCCACTGCTATCATAACATCGTCGTTTGACATTAGATTTTGAGCGGTACTTCTCATACCTGTTTTTAAGTATTTTTCAATAGGTGTTGAAATAGGTCTACTAAGTACTTGGAGATTTCTAGTCTAATGCCTGATCAACGTACGACCAGAGTCTACAAGAACGAGGATTAACTTGTTAAAACATCGAGTTATAAAAGTATTTTGATAAAGTATTATATAAAAGATATTTTGGTCATTTTTTTCATTTCCAAATACTTTAAAATGTTTAAAATATTATTTATTTATGTACAACCTGGTTTAATAGTAAATTATTAGTGTTGTAAATATTTTGAGAAGTTATTAATTAAATAAAACATATTTAAAGTTAATGATTATTGATTTTATCAATGATGTTTAAAAGTATATTGAGATTTAAGACTAATAAAATTTATAAATAATGGATTTAAGGTTTTCAATAACTTCTTTTAAATATAAGTAATGATGTAAATAATTGTTTTCAAATAGTTTACGTATATTTATAAAGATGTTATTTAAAAATTTTAAATGGTATTTATAAATGAAGGAAGAAATTTTACTGACGAATTTTTCCATAAAGTATTAAAGTATTAAAGATGATTGATTTGCAAATGATGTTTTCAAATGAATATTTCAAGTAAAATTTATATAAGTTTCTTTGAATGTATAATTTAAGGACATTATATAAACGGAAAAAAATGATTTGCGAAGTTTGAAATGACCTGCCTTTTTGGATGCTTTAAGAAGACACACGTGTCAACTCAAACCATACAAAAAGGCAGATTGTTATTGGGGTAGATATACCAATTACACTTTCGGGCTGGTGGTAACGCATAACAGCTACTACCGCCCACCTCAGAGCACACTCCCAAATCAAAATCAAGGGTGGCCACAAAATAAATCACAAAGTCAGAATATAGTATCGAAGGAATGTGCCCGATCGGAGAAATGACCTCACTTGTCCCGTCGTTTGCTCCTGTTTTAGTCACATCTAAGCTGACTCACGGGAGTCAGGGTCACGTCATACCTCATGCAGAAATCGTTCGCCAAACCATCCTACTTCATTCTGGAATCTCCACCGCGTACACAGTTGTTAAAATGGTTTTTGGTATTGGCAGAGATTATGACAATTTCTGATCCGGTCTCTTTAACAACCATCGCTTATTACACACTAGATAGATATTTTATATTTCAAAAGTCAATTCACAATTTATACCAAAATATCATATTCTCAAAACCATAATACTTTTGAAATCAAATTCACTTTGAAATCATATTCACCTTTGAAGATCATATCGTTTCCAAATCATTATTTTCCAAAATCGGTTAAATCCTTACTTTAAAATTATCATACTCAATTAAATAAAACATTTAAATCCAACTGAGGTTATAATATCATTTAACCATATTCATCTAAAATCGAGGATTTCCAAATATAACACATCTACCTTATTTAGTTTGGAATTTAGAAAGATAGTTTTAGATAGTTGTAATTAGTTATAAATAGTAAAAGTATTCTAAAATAATTTAATAATAGATTAAAATTAGTTTAACTTGATTTAAGATAGTTGATAAATTTAAAATAAGTTTAAATATAATTAAAATAGATTAAATAGCTTTAAAATAGATTAATTAGATTTAAATTAAATTAAATGGTTAAATTAGTTTAAAATAAATCACTTGGTTCAGAAATAGGTTAAAATAATTTATATAGTTAATATAGGCTAAAATAGTTAAAATATATTTTTAAAATAGTTTATATTAAATATGAAATTTGGAATTCATATAACTTTAACTATTTATTTTATTTCAACATATCTAGGCAAATTCACATTTCCAAATCACAAAACCCAATTTCAATACATTTCAAAGTTATATTACAAACAATTTTAAATAACTCAATTCCGGTAAATTTCCATTTATACTTCAAAAATCAACTTTAAAATTTCAAAAATTTTCTTTAAACAATCCCTTTATACCAATTCCAATAATGATTCAAGTTATATAAATCAAATTCTTATTCCAAAATATCAGTCAATTAATTTCAAAAATAAAGGATTCAAAGATCTTTTAATTTAACCAATCCAATGTCCGTATATAATTCTCTACCCTAGGGTCAAGTGATATGGATATTTATCATTTCAATCCGCAATTTAAAATTTACGGTTATATATCATTTCAAACCGCAATCCCGAATTTAACAATAAAATCCATAAAATTGCCCGAGTCTATCATTTCAACCCATAACGATTTTTCCTTAAGCTATAGATCATTCGGGTATGTATCATTTCAACCCATGGTGAACTTGCAGTTTATAACGTTATAAAATATAACATCCATTCATCCAATATTAACAATCAAGCATCCATCACAATCATCATCCAAATCAATCAAATAAATATCAGCAATTAACTAATTCACAATAACGGGTATTTAAGTGGCAATTTAATTTCAATAATAAATTAAATAACGATTTAATTCAAATAAATTCAAATTAACCGAGATGACGATATAAAATTTACCAAACAGTCATGAATAAATTTCCAATCACATCATAAATGATTTAACAGACATAAGATATTTTAGAAGTTGTGAGTGGGTTAAAACATTCACCTTTGAATTTAAATCCAATTTAAACCCAAAATTCAAACAGTCTCAGAATTCGTCCAAACTAGCGTTAAAATGTCCAGAATTTCAATACGATCCCAACGTAAGAAACCGTGCGTGAAATGAATCTCGGATGCAAAAGTAATTCGAGTTAGAAGATTATATGATTAAAATTAAAAATAATAAAATAGATTAAATAAATAAACACGTACACCTTACTTCACACGTCAGCACCATCATGTAACCCTAATTCGCATACGAAGATGACAGAGCCGCCACTGACTTCGACCTACCGCCGCCTAACCATGTGCCTTCGACCCAAACAGGCATCGCCATTGACCATGTCTCCCTACGCCATGCCTGCCACGGTATAAGCCGTCACCTCCGATCGCCCAAAGGAGCCGCCGTCACCACCGAGTTAACCCAAATCGAAAAATTTGCCGACGATCTAGCTGCTGATATGACCTGCAACCCATTCCGATGGTCTACCCTCGACCCACTGCATGCTGCAGTACCATTGAATCGAGGCGTTATCGCCGATGATCAACTACCAAATGAACGGCCGTGGTTTGTTCGTCGATTTCTGAGCACACAGAAACCCAGATCGAAAAACGAACCGCATTTTAGACTAGCGCTCGACGAGAGCTTCAAAACGATATATAATTTGATATAGTTTGAGGAGATTTGATTTTTGAAGTTGAAATTTGATTTGAAGTTGAATTGGGAATTTGGTTTTGGTTTGTCTGCCATTGGAATGAGGAGGTGAGAAGGAAATGTACGTACAGACAAATGAAAATAAGGAGGAGCTAGGGTTTATAACGGGCTATTTATAGACAAAGCTTAAAACAGAATGGATGGACAAGATTTGATTTACACGTTGAACGATAAATGACCCGAAAGGCCCGTTCTGTCTCCGGAACGAAAATGGGTCATCCTATAAATCAAAGTAGATCTTTTCAATATTTTTAAACCCAATGGAACATGTTTCAAGTCCAAATTCCATCGTATGAAGAAGTTATGTTAAACTCAACTTATTTCAAATTGATTTCAATTAAATAAATTTCTAGGCGTTTCGAGCCGTACGATCAAACGACAAGTCCGATCATTATGAATCTTAATATCTTACAATAATTCACTGTTATGGATCCGATGAAACTGGTTTGGTTGAAATCCTAGTCATTGGCCAAAATGGATATTTCCACGTTAATTAAATAAATTAATATTAATTTTATCAAATCACTTTTTAATTCAAATTTAATAGTTTACAATTTCTATCACCTTTGATAGCTAGGACATTTATAATAAATTAAACAAATCTTAATATCAATTTAAAGTTGATTAATTTACCAATTATAGTGTTTAATTTCACTGTAATTAAATCCAATTAATACAATTTAATTCCAATAAATTACTTAAATTTGATTTCAATTCTTTTTACTCAATCAATTATCATTTTATAGATATATTTAACATTGTTTTATATTTCATTACCTTAATATCTTCCAATTCTCATCCTTTAATTGTATTAATTACTATATTTCAATTATACTGAATTTTTTCAATTTAGCACATTAATTATAATTCAAATCCCAACTAATTTATTTACCTTGGTTCCATTCTTTTATATAAACCAATTATACCCTTATGAATTAAATTAACATTTCTATTCATTCTATTACATTTACAAATTTTTGTTATTGTCTTAATTCTCATTAAGGTAACATTTAATTTAATTTAATTTTAATTTATTTCCAATTCAATTTAATAGACTACATAAATGGGTATCATATAATAGTGGTCACCACTAACCTTAACTCATATTTATGTAGCATTTTATTGACATTTATTTGCAATCGATTAATTAAATTGGTAACAACAACAATTGCCACCATTATACATTTTATAAAATTTGTAAGTTTATTTTATACGAACAATTATTATAACAACTCTTGTGACGACCGCCCATGACCCCTGCACCGAATCTAAAGATAGAGCGCTGTAAAGTGTGCCAGGCGACCATGGACGATTGTCAAGGTAAGATTAAAACGACAGAATCTATCGTATTACTCACAGCGCATGGTTAAAATACAATAGAACATAACAAAATGACATCATATAAAACTCCATAATAGTTGAATACAAGCATCCACATAGTCAATACATCAAGCCTCACTACATATCTCTCAGAGAAAACATAACAACGGAATATCCAGTACATATAATAAGAAGATAATATGCAACCCTCCAGCTCGTCTTCGATATCAGCATCGTGAGAAGAGAACATCACCTGTCACCTGCTACCTAGTCTGCCCGTCCCAAAATGGACGAACAGCCCGAGGCAATAAGAATTAAAACATAAAGCCTTGAGTCAGACAACAGTCTTAGTGAGCAGTAAATTAACTAACAACATACCAAAAGAGCATAAAGGAAAAGGAATAGGAATACACCCTCCCACTCCAACCTCATTCTACAGTGATAGCCCCCGGACACACACTAAGCAGAAGCAAACATAGCAGAGCATACAATTTAAAGTAAAGATACTATCACTCGAGTCAAGGGCGATGTTTTCCAAGTACCAAGGCCTAAATCAGATAAGCACCCAGAAAATACTGCTCTTGAGTCCGAATGACGATACAACCAAACATCCATGACTCTGGCTATCACTGTTATCATTGCTTCGATATCACCGTTCATTGAATGACCGGCACATTCTTTCAGCCGTCCGTCAAGGGCTAATGGAAACCCCGGTTCTAGACATAACTCCCGCACGTCGTCGCAGCCCGTGCCTAGGACTATCGAATCTGCCCAGAGTACTCGACCATCAACAGTTGGCCGTTGGGACTATCGAATCTGCCCAAACGTACTCTTGCTTAGAGCATGCTAGAACCTTCAACAACGATGCTATCCAAGCCTCCTAGTCATCCTCCTCGACGACTATTCCCATATCCATTCATTATCCTCAACTCGAATCATATCACCGAGTTATCAACATGCTTGGAATGACCCCGTCTGGATTAGACCAAGTCTTCATCATATGATGCCTCGCTTCATTACATCCTTGCAAAGCCTCATCTCAACTTCTCATCATCACATCTATGCATAAGAGCTTCATCATCCCGCTACATATGCCACGAGCAGCTTTCCCAATTCAAGAGCCTTTCCCTTAGCTTTTGAATCATCTTCGATCTAAATCTAATCATCAATCATCTAGTTCATAACAAGCAATCAAATCAAACATCAATCCAAGCAATCAAGCATTCAAATATGATCTAAGTAGACAATTATAACAATAATGGCATTTTCGTAATTAAAGAGTTGAAAGTCCAATAAGCATGAAAACATGGATTATATCTCTACAAACTTGATGAATGAACTTGCATAGGTTAACATATGATAAAATGGATGTAACATCATCATGAACAATGGATCTATATGGATCTACACTTAGGTTGAAGAAAATGCATGGAAATCTCTATTTTAACACCAAATCGAGCCAACAATCCGATATACTCCTTTGGATCCGTGTGAGAGATAATCACCACTCACCAAATCACCTAAACAAACCCAAATCAACACACTTCAGATCTGGACAGCGAAGGATGAAGCTTGATCTATCACGAATCCGCTTCAAACGAAGAAATCTCTCTTGAAAAGATGAAGATCTTCAATCTAAGCTCTTGAATCTTCAATCTTGATCTTCGATTTGGATGGATGGAAGCACTAGATTAGAGTGGAGAAAAGAAGTGAAGAAGTGAAGAAGTCGAGCTCTCAAAATGGAAGCACTTCGTCGCTTCAAAAACCGGTGCCAAAAAGTGAGCCAAACCCTTCTATTTATAGGCAGAAAATGACCTTAACTCGTCCGCCTCCTTAAGTCGTCGCCGACTTAACACCCTCTTCCGACTTACGACTTAACTGCCTCGCCGACCTACGACTTAACCATATGACCGACCTAACGAAGCAGACTCATCATACAGCCGCAAAACCCAAGTCCTAAGTCGGTTGACGACTCAACAACTTAACACAGGAGACGACCTACCGACTCACAACTCAACACACACTGCCGACTCAACTACCTACCGACTCATAACTCAACACACACTGCCGACTCAACTATCTACCACAGGGGACGACCTACCGACCCAATTACCCTGCCGACCTATCCTTAACTCGCTTATCCCGGTAAGCCGCTAACTACCTTAAGTCGGAGAAACTCTTAGGTCGTCTAAGTCTTAAGTCGGTCAAACCTATAAGTCGGTCCATCCTATGAGTCGCTAATTCGAACTGCCGACCTAACACTTAACACCCAAACACTTAGGTCGCTCACAACATGTCCTTAGGTCGTTGCCGACCTAACTCTACCCCAGAATACTTAGGTCGCCTACTACTCTTCCTTAGGTCGCCTAAACCTCTTAAGTCGGTCACGACTCATCACTTAGGTCGGTCACTACCTTAAGTCGGCAACTCGACCCAGACTTATCCCTTAACTTGCCTATCCCCTTAGGTCGCAGATCTTCTCTAAGTCGCTCACGACTTATCTCCTAAGTTGCCAACAACATTTAGGTCGCGTACGACCTAGGACTTAGCAATTTCAACCAAAATCTGAAACAACTAGAAAATGCTGAAAATCCCAGATTTTGACAAACTTTTCGATCCGTAAAATACGGGTCGTTACATTCTCTCCCCCTTAGGAATTTCGCCCCCGAAATTCCAAGCAATCATAGCAATCAAAGACTATTCTGTACGCCTACCATCCATAGCAATCAACAAACCATGCATCCAATTCTAGCTTAGCGTACAGAATTCTAAGACTTAGAACAAGTTACAATATCGCGAGATGAGACGACACCTTAGGGCCATACCTTGAAGAGTTCAGGATGAGCTGCCTTCATCCTCTCTTCCACCTCCCACGTACAGTCGTTATCATCATCACTCCATTGTATCTTGAGCAACTTAACCACCTTCCTCCTAAGCTGTTTCGTGTCAGTTTCAACAACACGAAGCGGCTTACGAGGTCTTCTATCGACTGGATCAACTTTTAAGTCTTCACAGCTATCAGCAGAAACTACCGTACTCGAGTCGTGCACATACTTCCGTAGATACGATACGTGAAAAACATTGTGCACACCCGACATCTTCTCCGGTAACTCCAATCTATAGGCGAGCTTTCCAATTCGCTCGATGATCGGGAATGGTCCAACAAATCTCGGAGTCAATTTCCCTTTCTTCCCGAATCGAATAACACCCTTCAGTGGAGAAATCTTCAAAAAACCATATTACCAACGTCGAATTCCAAATACTTACGACGCTTATCGGCATAACTCTTCTGACGGTCTTGGGCTACCTTCATTCGTTGCCGAATGATCTCTATACAATCTGAAGTCTGACGAATCATCTCTGGCCCAAGCATCAACTTTTCTCCAGTTTCCAACCAACATGTCGGAGAGTTACACGGTCTTCCATACAATGCCTCATACGGTGCCATACCAATGCTTGACTGGTAACTGTTGTTGTATGCAAACTCCACCAAATGAAGGTGATCTTCCCATGATCCTCCGAAGTCCAAAACACAAGCTCTAAGAAGATCTTCCAAAACTCGGTTGACTCTCTCAGTCTGACCATCTGTTTGAGGGTGATAAGCTGTACTCAAACACAACTCGGTACCCAAAACTTCCTGGAAGCTCTTCCAAAATCCACTAGTGAACAATGGGTCTCGATCGCTCACTATACTCTTCGGAATACCATGGAATCGGACTATCCACTTAACATACAACTCAGCCAACTTTGATGCAGTCCTAGTCGATCGAACAGGAATGAATCTTGCACTCTTGGTCAGACGATCCACAATGACCCAATTTCCTTCATTTCCCGTTCTGGTTCTAGGTAATCCATCAATAAAATCCATCGACACTTGTTCCCACTTCCATGTAGGAACTTCTAATGGCTGAAGCAATCCACTTGGCTTCTTCTGTTCGGCTTTGACCAACTGGCAGTTCATACACTTGGAAATAAAATTTCCAACATCCTTCTTCATACCTTCCCAGTAGTAGGTTCTATTCATATCCCGATACATCTTATTTCCACCTGGACGAATTGTCAACTTCGAGTGATGACTTTCCTTCATAACTTCACTCCTCAATTCATCTATATCGGGAACAACTAGTCGTCCTTGCTTCCGAAGCCAACCCTCTCGATCGACCTCGAATCCTTTATCCTTTTCTGGATCCAATCCAGATCCCAATTCACGGATAATCATGACAAGCTTATCATCTCGCTTTTGGCTCTCGCCAATCCTTTCCACAAGAGTGGGTCTTATTGACAAGTTTGCCAACATCTCAGGTTCCAATTCGCATCTAGGCCTGAAGTCAAATCCAGCTAAATACTCGAGGCTCTTCCATTCTGAAAACATGGCTCCCAATCCCGCATGTCTTCGACTTAACGCATCTGCCACTGCGTTACCTTTTCCCGGAGTATAAGCTATACCAAAATCATATGATGCTAAAAACTCTAGCCAACGTTGCTGCCGAAGATTCAAATCCTTTTGGGAGAAAAGATACTTCAGCGACTTGTGATCCGTAAACAACTCGAATCGAACTCCCAACAGATAATGTCTCCACATCTTCAGAGCAAATACAATCGCCGCCAATTCTAAATCATGAGTTGGGTAATTCCTTTCGTGCGGCTTTAGTTGTCGACTGGCATACGCAACAACTTTATCCTTCTGCATCAGCACTGCTCCAAGTCCAGTACCACATGCGTCGGTGTAAACCACCATCTCGTCATTCCCACTTGGAATAGTCAAAACAGGAGCACTCGTCAATCTCTCTTTCAGGATTCCGAAAGCTTGCTCACACTTAGCATCCCAACTGAACACTTGGTTCTTCTTCGTCAATCCTGTTAACGGTGCAGCTATCTTGGAGAAGTCTTTGATAAACCGTCGATAATATCCTGCTAATCCAAGAAAACTTCTCACATCTGATGCATTCTTAGGTCTAACCCAATCCTGGATTGCTGCCACCTTAGCGGGATCAACCGCTATTCCACTTCCAGAAATCACATGGCCTAAGAACCTCACTTCACTCTTCCAGAAGTGACACTTCGAAAACTTAGCCTTCAGCTGATGTTTCCTTAAGATCTCCAAAACAATACGCAAGTGCGTTTTGTGCTCTTCTTCCGTTCTGGAATAAATCAGAATATCATCCACGAACACAAGTACGAACTTGTTCAACTGATCTCTGAATACTCTATTCATAAGATCCACAAAATATGCTGACGCGTTAGTCAATCCAAACGGCATTACCAGCCACTCAAAGAAACCAGATGGTGTCCGAAAAGCAGTCTTCGGCACACTATCCTTAGCCACTCTCAACTGGTGAAATCCCGTTGCCAAATCCATCTGAGAAAACACCTTGGCTTCACGAAGCTGATCAAACAAGTCATCTATTCTCGGCAATGGATACTTGTTCTTCTTAGTCACCTTATTCAGCTCACGATAATCGACGCACAATCTCAACGACCCATCTGCCTTGGTTGCAAACACAACTGGTGCACCCCACTCGGACACACTACGCCGAATGAATCCTTTCTGTAAAAGGTCATCAACTTGCACCCTCAACTCTTGCTGTTCCCTAGGCGCCATCCGCCTAAGAGGCATCACAACAGGCCTGGCTCCTTCAACTAGATCTATACGAAACTCGATCTCTCTATGCGGCGGTAACCCTTTGACTTCGTCAAAGACATCCTCGAATCCATTAGCGATCGGCACTGATGACAGTCCATCCCGTGGAACAACCAGCGAATACATGAAGCTCATGAAGACGCCTTCTTCATGCTTACATCGTATCACAACCTTTCGCCCCTCCACATTCTCGACTGTCACTTCCAACCTCTCGCAATCAACCTTTGCCGCATACTTCCTAAGCCAGTCCATACCCAAAATAATTCCGAACCCCGCAAAGTTCAGAACAAAGCAATCACAAACAAAAGAGCAACCATGACTCGATACAACTAGACCACGGCATAACATACACAAACAAGACGAACCCCCAACTGGATTAGTCACAACCAATGGCCTATCAACAATATCCGGTGTCAAACCTAACCGGCCTACGAGTTCATTACAAACAAACGAATGCGACGCTCCAGTATCAAACAGAACTCTAACTGGAACACCACATAGGAAAAGAGTACCTTGAACAACCACACTCTTTCCCTTCTCTTCAGCAGTAGGAGCTTTCGAAGACGACGGAACAGCTCCCAAAGCATAGGCTTGCACAATCTGCCTGTCCTTCCTTGGTTCCGGACAATTCTTCCTGAAATGTCCCGGCTTGTCACAGTTGTGACACTTCATCGGTGCCTTCGGATTCTTACAATCCTTAGAGAAATGGCCCTTCTGCTGACAATTGTAGCAAGTCACCTCGCCTTTCGGCTTCTTCTGGCCATCCTTACCCTTCTGCTGCTGCTGCTTCCTCTTCTGGTTTCCACCCTGCTGTGGTTTAGATTCTCCCTTGGTCACAGCAACAACAGATCCTTCCTTAGGAAACAGACTCTCATGCCTAAGAGCTTTCTCCACAAGCTTCTCAAATGAATCATCCAAATGATCCACCAACTGTCTCCCAAGATAACTATCCAAGCCGGTCACAAACTTCTCATTCTTCTGATAAGCAGATTCAATATATGACCGAGCATACTTGGACAAAGCTTCAAACTCAGAAACATACTCAAGAACAGATCTTCCACCCTGCTTGAGCTCTACAAACTTCTTGAACAGAACAAACTTCTGAGCTATAGAGATGAACTTAGCTTCAAATCTAACTTGGAATTGCTCCCAAGTAATCTCTTCTTCCGGAGTAGTGATGGTAATAGAGTTCCACCAATCAGAAGCTCTCCCTTGAAGCTGCCTTGATGCCAACCTCCTCTTAGTTGCATCATCAATTCCCAAATCACCAAAGATCCTTCTACAAGCATCTATCCACCTCTGGACCTCAATGGTAGATTCTGTTCCCAAGAAAACCTTCCCTCCAAGAGCAGTATAATCCTTGCACAGCTTAGCAAAATCCACTGGTTTCGGAGTTTGGACTTGAACTCCAACATCAACTGCCGCTCCCGGAACTGGTATCCTTCTCATGATCGAAGTCATCATAGCTTCGAACATGGCTGCATAATCAGCAGTCTCTTCAGTAGCACGGCCTTCCCTAGCAGCTGGTCTCCCTCTTCGACTCATTCTCAATATCTATAAAAAGGAATGATTAGAACATCTAGAGAAACAACTGCATAAAGGACCAACTTACTGCTAAACTACTATATTATATATAGTAATCATCCATCAAAATACAATTACGTCTCTCATACGTAGTTACTTCAGCGAGCGTTGGGTAAAATCGATTAACCAATGCTCTGATACCAAATGTGACGACCGCCCATGACCCCTGCACCGAATCTAAAGATAGAGCGCTGTAAAGTGTGCCAGGCGACCATGGACGATTGTCAAGGTAAGATTAAAACGACAGAATCTATCGTATTACTCACAGCGCATGGTTAAAATACAATAGAACATATGTATAGTGAAGCTTTACAGAACAAAATGACATCATATAAAACTCCATAATAGTTGAATACAAGCATCCACATAGTCAATACATCAAGCCTCACTACATATCTCTCAGAGAAAACATAACAGCGGAATATCCAGTACATATAATAAGAAGATAATATGCAACCCTCCAGCTCGTCTTCGATATCAGCATCGTGAGAAGAGAACAGCACCTGTCACCTGCTACCTAGTCTGCCCGTCCCAAAATGGACGAACAGCCCGAGGCAATAAGAATTAAAACATAAAGCCTTGAGTCAGACAACAGTCTTAGTGAGCAGTAAATTAACTAACAACATACCAAAAGAGCATAAAGGAAAAGGAATAGGAATACACCCTCCCACTCCAACCTCATTCTACAGTGATAGCCCCCGGACACACACTAAGCAGAAGCAAACATAGCAGAGCATACAATTTAAAGTAAAGATACTATCACTCGAGTCAAGGGCGATGTTTTCCAAGTACCAAGGCCTAAATCAGATAAGCACCCAAAAAATACCGCTCTTGAGTCCGAATGACGATACAACCAAACATCCATGACTCTGGCTATCACTGTTATCATTGCTTCGATATCACCGTTCATTGAATGACCGGCACATTCTTTCAGCCGTCCGTCAAGGGCTAATGGAAACCCCGGTTCTAGACATAACTCCCGCACGTCGTCGCAGCCCGTGCCTAGGACTATCGAATCTGCCCAGAGTACTCGACCATCAACAGTTGGCCGTTGGGACTATCGAATCTGCCCAAACGTACTCTTGCTTAGAGCATGCTAGAACCTTCAACAACGATGCTATCCAAGCCTCCTAGTCATCCTCCTCGACGACTATTCCCATATCCATTCATTATCCTCAACTCGAATCATATCACCGAGTTATCAACATGCTTGGAATGACCCCGTCTGGATTAGACCAAGTCTTCATCATATGATGCCTCGCTTCATTACATCCTTGCAAAGCCTCATCTCAACTTCTCATCATCACATCTATGCATAAGAGCTTCATCATCCCGCTACATATGCCACGAGCAGCTTTCCCAATTCAAGAGCCTTTCCCTTAGCTTTTGAATCATCTTCGATCTAAATCTAATCATCAATCATCTAGTTCATAACAAGAAATCAAATCAAACATCAATCCAAGCAATCAAGCATTCAAATATGATCTAAGTAGACAATTATAACAATAATGGCATTTTCGTAATTAAAGAGTTGAAAGTCCAATAAGCATGAAAACATGGATTATATCTCTACAAACTTGATGAATGAACTTGCATAGGTTAACATATGATAAAATGGATGTAACATCATCATGAACAATGGATGTATATGGATCTACACTTAGGTTGAAGAAAATGCATGGAAATCTCTATTTTAACACCAAATCGAGCCAACAATCCGATATACTCCTTTGGATCCGTGTGAGAGATAATCACCACTCACCAAATCACCTAAACAAACCCAAATCAACACACTTCAGATCTGGACAGCGAAGGATGAAGCTTGATCTATCACGAATCCGCTTCAAACGAAGAAATCTCTCTTGAAAAGATGAAGATCTTCAATCTAAGCTCTTGAATCTTCAATCTTGATCTTCGATTTGGATGGAAGGAAGCACTAGATTAGAGTGGAGAAAAGAAGTGAAGAAGTGAAGAAGTCGAGCTCTCAAAATGGCAGCACTTCGTCGCTTCAAAAACCGGTGCCAAAAAGTGAGCCAAACCCTTCTATTTATAGGCAGAAAATGACCTTAACTCGTCCGCCTCCTTAAGTCGTCGCCGACTTAACACCCTCTTCCGACTTACGACTTAACTGCCTCGCTGACCTACGACTTAACCATATGACCGACCTAACGAAGCAGACTCATCATACAGCCGCAAAACCCAAGTCCTAAGTCGGTTGACGACTCAACAACTTAACACAGGAGACGACCTACCGACTCACAACTCAACACACACTGCCGACTCAACTACCTACCGACTCATAACTCAACACACACTGCCGACTCAACTATCTACCACAGGGGACGACCTACCAACCCAATTACCCTGCCGACCTATCCTTAACTCGCTTATCCCGATAAGCCGCTAACTACCTTAAGTCGGAGAAACTCTTAGGTCGTCCAAGTCTTAAGTCGGTCAAACCTATAAGTCGGTCCATCCTATAAGTCGCTAATTCGAACTGCCGACCTAACACTTAACACCCAAACACTTAGGTCGCTCACAACATGTCCTTAGGTCGTTGCCGACCTAACTCTACCCCAGAATACTTAGGTCGCCTACTACTCTTCCTTAGGTCACCTAAACCTCTTAAGTCGGTCACGACTCATCACTTAGGTCGGTCACTACCTTAAGTCGGCAACTCGACCCAGAATTATCCCTTAACTTGCCTATCCCCTTAGGTCGCAGATCTTCTCTAAGTCGCTCACGACTTATCTCCTAAGTTGCCAACAACATTTAGGTCGCGTACGACCTAGGACTTAGCAATTTCAACCAAAATCTGAAACAACTAGAAAATGCTGAAAATCCCAGATTTTGACAAACTTTTCGATCCGTAAAATACGGGTCGTTACAACTCTCATTACAACTCTCATTACACCAAATTTATTTCATTTCCATTCATTACACATTATTTTATTAATAAGTCAACATTTAAATTATCAAATACCCTTTTATATCCCATTATAAATTAATGCACACATTAATACAACATATATTATAATTCATTATAGAATACCGATTTTATTCAATTACCATTAATTATATATATTATCTCCATAATTGATTCATATTACATTCATTTCCTTATATTAAATTTATAACCAAGCTATAACATTTACATTATTTCAATCAATTGGAATTCCATAGGAATTGTTAAAAATTAACTTACACTAATATTGTTACAATTCATTCTAGTTATTATTTCATTATTAAATTACAAATTTTTTATTTCTTTCAACTCTGAATTACAAAATCTTATTAAATGAACAATTTTAATTATCGAAATTTTACAGGTCGTTACACTTTCCCCCACTCAAAACTTTTCATCCCCGAAAAGGAAATGTAACGACCCACTATTTTGGACCATTCAAATCGTCAATAAAACCACACATGTCAGACATGAATAATTCAAAACAATAGATTGTAAATAAATTTGGCGCAAATAAAACCAATCACAGAATCACAGACACAGAATATCAGAATAACTCGCAGCGGAAATAAAAATACATAGTGGTTCATGAAGCCACTACAATACATTGCCTCAAAACAGATACAAAATACCATAGTCTGAAAAACAGATACAACAGAAGTCTGAATACATAAGTTCACAAATACATAAGCAAAGCTGAATGAAATAACTAAAATGGAAAGACAACTAGATGGACAGATAACTCCAGCAAATCTCTAGCTCCAGAAGGTGAATCCAAAGCTGTGATACTCAGGCTGACCCGAGCGTAAAGCAGAACACCAAAACACTGGAGTCAGGACATACATACTTATAAAATGTAAATCAACTCAAGTGAACTGTAATAGAAATGCATCAATAACTTAAAGGATGCTTAGGATCGCCCATCCTTTAAGGATCCGTTAAACTATCTACTATGTAGTAAGATACGCTATTATAATAATGTCTAAAGTAAAGTAAACTATCAAAATAGCGTTAAGGCTTTACATTTTCCACCTTAACACATTTTTATACTCCCATAGTCTTTACAGTACCGTAATCTCCCCCGTAATGGGCATCGTCAGAGGGCACTCTATAGGTATGGTACAAAACAAACTCGTAGTAAAGCATGCTAGGGTAGGTGACACGGCACAACTAGGCAATGCCAGGGTAGATATACCAATTACACTTCCAGGCCGGTGGTAACGCAGAGCCGCAACAATTGCCCACCTCGAGCCACACTCCCGAATCAAGGGGTGCACCCAATCAATCACAAAGTAATAGAATGGTATACAATGGAATGTGTCCGATCAGAGGAGCTACCTCATTAGCCCATCAATTGCTCCTGTTTTAGCCACCTTATGCCAACTCATGGGAGTTGGGTCCACGTTATACCTCAAATAGGATCGTCGCCACCATCCTACTTCATTCTGGAATATCCACCGCGTACACAGTTGTTAAAGTGGTTTTCGATATCGATAGAGAGTATGTCCATATCCGATCCCGGTCTCTTTAACAACCAATCATTATTATAACCCGTGGTTATAAATTTCAAAATAGTTTATATTTCAAATCAAAACATATTCATTTTAAACCATTTAAATTAAATGTTAATATCTTTCAAGAATAATATTCATTTCCAAAGTGGTATCTTTTCTAAGTTCATTCATTCAATTATACATTTCCAAAAACATTGTAATTTCAGCATTCATAGCACTTTGAAAATGTGATAATACATTTACTAACAGTTTGAAAATATCATCATTCAGAAACAGCAGCACTTAGAAATGTTACTGTAGATATAGTATTTCAGAAACAGTACATTTACAGAAACAACAGCACTTATAAAATGCTATAGTAGATAGTAGTATTATTTCAGAGAACAGTACATTTTAGAAACAGCAGCACTTATAAAATGTTATAGTAGATAGTAGTATTATTTCAGAAACAGTACATTTAATGAAACATCAACACTTATAAAATGTTACAGTAGATAGTAGTATTATTTCAGAAACAGTACATCTACAGAAACAGCAGCACTTATAAAATGCCACCTTAAAACCACGGCATTTCAGAAATGCTGCCAATACAAATATGAGATTTTCTATAACATTTCAGAAACATTATAATTTCAGTTTTCACCATTTTTAACTTATAAAACATATATCACTTTTCAAAATTATTTATTTGGATATCATTTCACTTATGATTTAAATAAAATAAAAATTTTATAAATAAAATATCCAATTAAGCACAATTCATTTATTAAGTCAAAATTACATTTAATATTGCTTAACTTTTAATTTTAACAAAAGATTTGATATTTTATTTACTTTTAAAATATCCATTTCATAAATAAAATATTTCATTACTAAGTTAAGCCTAAATTTCCATTTTAAATCAAAATTTCAATTACTAAGTTAAATCACTTTTTAATTTACATTTTTAATCATTTATTAACTCATACAATTTTAACTTAAAGAAAATCATTATAAAATTCATTTAAAAAATTTAAATCCAATTTTAAGTTAAAATCTCATTTATTTTATATTCCAAATACCTAAAAATTTCCAAAAAATATTTATATTTAAAATTAACCACGGGTCTGTATAATATTTTCTAACCTAGGTCAAGTGATTGCGGATATATATCATTTCAATCTTAAATATAAATCCCGGGTTTGATCATTTCAAACCCGCAATCCCAAGTCAAATAAAAATCGCTCGAGCCTATCATTTCAGCTCATAACGACTTTTCCCTATTCTAAAGTCCGTTCGGGTATGTATCATTTCAACCCATAGTGAGGGAACTTGCAGTGTGAGAAACAGAAATATAAATAAACAGTAAAACATAGCATGTCATATCAGGTGATTAAACAGGTATATAATCAAGTTATAACATCATATAATATCACATCACAGGCATATATAAATCTACTATCAACATGGCATATCACTACTACAATTCACATGACTTTATTTCACAGTTTTATAAGTACGAAGTCGAGAGTGATAACTCACCTTTTTAAAGCTAGAGATGACAATTCAAAATACAAGAACAAACTCCGAAAAGCACGACAAAGCACGAATCAGATTAGAGGAGAAGTAGCACCCAAATCCAAATCTTGTAACAAAAAAAATAGAATATATATAAGAAAAAGATTCTACACAAAAGAATATATGAATTAAACAATACAAAACAAAGACAAAGTGGAACAAAAGTGGCTTAAACACATAAGTGGGCTTGGCCTCAAAGGAGATAGGCTTGACCACATGACAATATGGCTCGGCCACCTTGGTTTACATGCAAGTATGCTCGGCCATGGGTAGCAAATAGGCACGACAAAGCATTGGAAGGTGAAGAGATAGGGGTTACATGAAGGCAAAAGGTCATGGAAGGTAAAGAGGCAAGGCAAGTGTGGGTTCGGCCTAGCAACATGGTTCGGCCACATGTCCACTTTGGGTTCGGTCATAAGTCTATGGGTCAAGGCACATGAAATGGCATGGCTTTGGGATGGGTTTGGTCATGGCTAAAGGCAAAGGAAGTGGTGAACAAGGGGATGGCCGAGGAAAACAAGGAAGGTGATGTATATGTGGAGTTCGGCTATGGTTTGCAAGGAAAATAGAAGGTGGATTTTTGGATCATGGTTACGGCCACAACATGGGTGATGGTGGAATGGTGGAGGCCGGTCATGGAGGTGGTGGTGAGATGGTCGGCAAGGCCTAGGGGATGAGCATGGCCGAACTATGCTTGCAACAAAAGAAAAAGAAAAGAGAAAAAGAAAGAGAAGAGGAAGCCATGGAAAACTTACTTTATTTTTTTGTTTTTGTTAGAAATGAAAATGAAAAGGAGATGTACGGCTATGGTAATGGAAATACATGGCTAAGAAGGGGAAAAGGAAGAGGCACAAATCACATTAAATAAAAGAAACTTATGTCTCTTGAATTTCCAAAGCCATTTGTCAAGCCCAAAACAAAACAAGTTCAAAACCCAAACAAAATCAAAGTCCAAACCAAAATAAAAATAGAAATAAACATAGAAAATATAGACAATAAAATACTGAAAATAAATTCTTGTAAAACGTTGAATTTATTAGATTTTAAAAAAGTATAAACAAAATTTAACAAAACGAAAAGCAAAACGAATATCAGAATCAAATTCAGCTTAAGAGAAAAAGATTGGAAATTTAAAATTCAAATTTAAAAAACTGAACTCAAAGTTTGACTAAAGTCGAACAAAATATAATATTTCCAAAAAATCATTATTTTATTATATTTGGAAAATAAATTATAACTAAAATCTAAAAATACATTGGAAAGTTCCAAAATTCCAATTTAAAATGATTTAAAAATCAAAGTTTTCAAATAAATTAATTTTAAAATATTTGTTAAAAATATGGGTTGTTACACTCTCCCCCACTCGAAACTTTTCGTCCTAAAAAAGGAACGAAACACAGAAAGACAAAGAAAGAGAGAATAAGATAGAATAACGAATAGTACCCGAAACAAACAATTCCGGATTCGAAGCACGCATGCTCTCCTCCATCTCCCAGGTACAATCCCGATCATCAGTACCCCACTGCACTTTGACCAGATTAACAGATTTCCTTTTCAGCTGATTCATACCTCTATCGACAATACGAAGTGGCTTCCTCTCGATAGTAAGGTTAGGCTCGATATCCAAACTCTTGAGAGCGGAAGGCTGAACAATAAGGGATGGATCATGAAGATATTGGCGAAGATGCGAAACATGGAATACATTATGCACTCCAGAAAACTTCTCAGGCAAATCCAGACAATAAGCTAAAGAACCAATCCTCTCCAAGATGCAGAAAGGACCAATGAACCTAGGAGCAAGCTTCCCTCTACGACCAAAATTAATCACATTCCTTAAGGGAGAGACCTTAAGGAAAACCAGATCACCAACAGAAAACTCCAAACTCCTTCTACGCCTATCAGTGTACTTCTTCTGCCTATCCTGAGCACTCCTCATCTTCCTCTTAATCTCCTCAACTCTCTCATAAGCCTCAAGAATCATATCGGGACCAAGAACCAAACGATTACCGGATTCAATCTAGCAAGATGGAGATCTGCAAGGTCGTCCGTAAAGAGCAGCAAACAGAGACATTTCAATACTAGCCTGAATTCAAAAGATGAAATGAGATAGATAAAAGATTAAGACAAGATTAAAATAAAAGATTGAGATTGTACCTGATAACTATTGTTATAGGTGAATTCGACAAGATGGAGATGATCTTCCTAAGATCCTCCATAATCAAGAACACAAGCACGAAGAAGATCCTCTAGAATCTAATTCACTCTTTCCGTTTGACCGTCGGTCTGTGGATGGTAAGCAGTGCTCAGATTCAGATGAGTACCCAAAGATTCCTGAAAAGCTCTCCAAAATTGACTGGTAAAGATGGGATCACGATCACAAACAATACTGACAGGAACACCATGGAGACGAACAATCTCCCTCATATAAATCGCAGCTAAACTGGAAGCAGAACGGGTAGACTTGACCAGAATGAAATGAGCTGACTCGGTCAATTTATCCACAATAGCCCAAATACTCTCATTACCCCTCCAGTCTTCGGTAATCCATCAATTAAATCCATAGAAACTTGTTCCCATTTCCAATTGGGAACCTCAAGGGGCTGTAACAAACTAGGGGTCTTTGGATGATCGACCTTGACTTGCTGACAAGTCACACGCCTACTAACAGAAATGGAGATATCACATCTCATACCTCTCCACCAATACAACTTCTTCATATCTTGATACATCTTTGTCACTCCTGGATGAATAGAAAGTCTGGATCAATGATTTTCCCGAAGTAACTCCTGTCTCAATCCATCAACATTCAGGACACAAATCCGATTATTAATCCTCAAAATCCCTCTGTCATCGATCTGAGCTCCACTACCATCAAGACTACTACCTCCAACCCTGCTACGAACATTCTCCTTAATAATCCTATGCATCCGATCCTCATCCTGCTTAGCCATGATAAGATCCAAAAGAGGAGAAGAAACAACAAGCTGACACAACATCGCCTTCTTCTGACTCAAAGCATCAGCCATAACATTAGCTTTCCCAGAGGTATAGTTGATGTCGAGGTCATAAGAAGCAAGGAACTCTAACCACCTAACCTATCTCTGATTTAAATCCTTCTGGGTGAAAATATACCTCAAAGACTGGTGATCCGTAAAAAGCTCAAACTTAGTTCCCAAAAGATGATGCCTCCAAAGCTTCAAAGCAAAAACCACAGCAAGCAATTCCAAATCATGAGCATCATAATTGGCTTCATGGGTCTTCAACTGACGACTAACATAAGCAATGACCTTCCCATCCTACATCAGAACAGCTCCCAAACCTTCACGACTAGCATCAGTGTATACCGTTAATCCCTCATTTCCATTTGGAACGGTAAGAACTGGTGTGGAAGTAAGCTTGCTCTTTAACTCATTGAATGCAGCTTCACACTTATCATTCCATATAAACTTAGCATTCTTACAAGTCAAAGCAGTGAGAGGTGTAACAATCCGAGCAAAATTCTCAATGAATCTCCGATAATAACCGGCAAGGCCCAGAAAGCTACGGATATCAGATGGAGTCCTAGGAGTTTCCCAATCCTGAAATAGAATAGGGAAAAACATAAGAACCACAAAGAAAGATAGAATAATTAGATTACAAAGAAAGGTGAGAGAAGGTAGACTTACATTGATCGCAGCAATCTTGACTAAATCAACAGAAACTCCATTACTAGAAACAATATGTCCAAGAAATCAGACTTCATCCTTCCAGAAATGGCATTTAGAGAATTTAGCTTTCAACTGATGACTCCTAAGAGTTCCCAGAACAAAGCTCAAAAGAGATTCATGCTCTTCCTCAGTCTTAGAGAAGACCAGAATATCATCAACAAAGACCAGAACAAACTTATTAAGAACATCACGAAAAACACGATTCATCAAATCAACAAAGAAAGCAGGGGCATTAGTCAAACCAAAAGGCATAACTAACCATTCATAAACCATTCTCAGTATGGAAAGCAGTCTTGGGAATACTTTCCTCAACAACTCTGAGTTGGTGGAAACCCGTGGCAAGATCAAGCTGAGAGAAAACAGTAGCTCCATAAAGCTGATCGAACATATCATTGATACGAGGCATAGGATATCTGTTCCTCATAGTGAGCTTGTTCAGCTCCCTATAATCAACACACATCCTCAAAGACCCATCGGACTTAGTGATGAAAACCACAGCTGCTCCCCATTCGGAATGACTAGGTCTGATCAGACCCTTAGAGAACAAGTCCTCAATTTGCTTCCTCAACTCAACCTTCTCACGGGGTGCCATTCTTCTGGGAGGAAGAACTACAGGTCAAGCTCCAGGAATAAGATCAATACGAAAACCAATTTCCCGCTTAGGAGGTAAAGAAGAAACTTCACCAAATACATCGGGATAGAGCTTAACCACAGGGGTTGAATCAAGATCACCAAGAGAAGAATCCAGAGAGAAAATAAAACTGCCAGCAAAATCCTGAGGCATAAAGCACCGAATTACCAAAGAATTACCCCGATCATCAACCAGAGAAATAGTTCGGGTTTTACAAGAGATAACGGCTTTATGCCTTTTAAGCCAATCACCCCAAGCAATAAATCAAAAGCATCAAAACCAAGAACATAAAAATCACCAGAAAATCGATGGCCAGAATAGAAGAGTTTCACTTGATTACAAATTCTACTAAGGTTCGCGGGACCCCCAATAGGATTAGTAACACACAAAGGCACAGATGCAAACACAGGAGAAAGGAGATGCTCAAACTTATCACAAAGATCCACAGAAATAAAACTATGCGAAGCTCCAGTATCAAATAAAACACGAACATCAAAATTAAACAGAGTAAAGGTGCCCTGGAGAGTACCTTGGGAATCACTAGGAGCAGATGGAGCAGGAGGAGCAGGAGTGGAAGAAGTCATGGCAAAGACTCCAGATGTCTTGCCTTTCTAATACAAAGGACAATCTTTCTTGAAATGACCAGGCTGTAGACAAACATGACAGAGGTTGTTCCTGGTATCCTGAGGTGGAGGAATAGCAGCACCAACTGAAGTAGGTCAACTATTGGCATAGTGTCCCCTCTGATCACACTTGAAGCAAGTGATAGAAGATAGGTCGATAGGATGCTTCCGAGGAGTAGATCCTAAACCAGGATTCTTCAGCCAATTCTGCTTCTACTGATGGAAATTAGGCTTCCTTTTCTTAGAGTTGCCAGAACCAGGCTGAGATGGAGAAGCACGAGGAACAGAAACTTCCTTAGAAGTGGGATTCTCATATCTAATGGCCATGTCCATCAAATCCGTGAATGTACCATGAACATGAGAAATGAGACGATCATGAAACTCTGGGCGAGCTCCAGCTATAAATTTCTCATTCTTCTTAAGAGAGGTGTCAATCAGGCCCGGACTAAACTTGGAAAGTTCATTGAACTTTCGTTCATACTCAGAAAATGACATGCTCCCTTGCTTAAGATCCATAAACTCCCTGTATAGCTGGGACTTCCCGCCTTCTGGCATCCACTTTGCCACAAAAGCCTCCCTGGAAAAAGATAGATAAGCTTAAGATAGATTCCAAAGAGAGAAAGCTGAACAGAACACAAGACAACACAAGAAGAAGATACCTAAACTGATCCCAAGAAATATCTGCCTCCAGAGTTTGAGCTTTGACAGATTCCCACCAATCTTGAGCTGCCTCTTGCAACTGCCAAGCTGCCAACTGACGCTTCTGAGCCTAAGTAATCGCCAAACTAGTGAAGATCCTCTCTAGACTCCTCAATCACTGCTGAGCCTCTAGGATGCTCTTAGATCCAGTAAATTTGGTACCACCAAGCTAAGTGAATTCCTTGCAAAGAGTAGTGAACCTGATGGGTGCAACAGGCTCGGGAACTGGGGCAATACCACGATCCCTACCTCTGGCATTCCTACGATTCATCCTGGAAAAATCAAGAATGAATTTTAGGACAAAGGTAAAACAGAAAGACAAAGATAAGATTTAACTAGAATGGAAATCCTAACCAAATAATTCAAATAAACAAGGTGGATTCGAAAGGAATGAAGTTAAGAAATGTGATTTTAAAACAAGAAAATTTTATATCCAAAATAATCTTTAAAATCCTTTAAAATCATTTGAAAAATCATTTATACTTAAAAATACGTTCTCTCACAAAGAAATGATTCTAAGATTGATTTCACTTATTCTAGGGTATTTCTACCCTATCTCTAATGAGTTTTTGCTCCATGGGCTAAGGTTTGCCTAAAACCAAAGCTCTGATACCAAATGTAATGACCCACTATTTTGGACCATTCAAATCGACAATAAAACCACACATGTCAGACTTGAATAATTCAAAACAATAGATTGTAAATAAATTTGGAGCAAATAAAACCAATCACAGAATCACAGACACAGAATATCAGAATAACTCGCAGCGGAAATAAAAATACATAGTGGTTCATGAAGCCACTACAATACATAGTCTCAAAACAGATACAAAATACCATAGTCTGAAAAACAGATACGACAGAAGTTTGAATACATAAGTTCACAAATACATAAGCAAAACTGAATGAAATAACTAAAATGGAAAGACAACTAGATGGATAGATAACTCCAGCAAATCTCTAGCTCCAGAAGGTGAATCCAAAGCTGTGATACTCAGGCTGACCCGAGCGTAAAGCAAAACGCCAAAACACTTGAGTCAGGGCATAATACTTATAAAATGTAAATCAACTCAAGTGAACTGTAATAGAAATGCATCAATAACTTAAAGGATGCTTAGGATCGCCCATCCTTTAAGGATCCGTTAAACTATCTACTATGTAGTAAGATACGCTATTATTATAATGTCTAAAGTAAAGTAAACTATCAGAATAGCGTTAAGGCTTTACATTTTCCACCTTAACACATTTTTATACTCCCATAGTCTATACAGTACCGTAATCTCCCCCGTAATGGGCGTCGTCAGAGGGCACTCCATAGGTATGGTACAAAACAAACTCGTAGTAAAGCACGCTAGGGTAGGTGACACGACACAACTAGGCAATTCCAGGGTAGATATACCAATTACACTTCCGGGCCGGTGGTAACGTAAGGCCGCAACAATTGCCCACCTCGAGCCACACTCCCGAATCAAGGGGTGCACCCAATCAATCACAAAGTAATAGAATGGTATACGATGGAATGTGTCCGATCAGAGGAGCTACTTCATTAGCCCGTCAATTGCTCCCGTTTTAGCCACCTTATGCCAACTCACGAGAGTTGGGTCCACGTTATACCTCAAATAGGATCGTCGCCACCGTCCTACTTCATTCTGGAATCTCCACCGCGTACACAGATGTTAAAGTGGTTTTTGGTATCGACTGAGAGTATGTCCATATCTGATCCCGGTCTCTTTAACAACCAATCGTTATTATAACCCATGGTTATAAATTTCAAAATGGTTTATATTTCAAATCAAAACATATTCATTTTAAACCATTTAAATTAAATGTTAATATCTTTCAAGAATAATATTCATTTCCAAAGTGGTATCATTTCAAAGTTCATTCATTCAATTATACATTTCCAAAAACATTGTAATTTCAGCATTCATAACACTTTGAAAATGTGGTAATACATATATTAACAGTTTGAAAGTATCATCTTTCAGAAACAGCAGCACTTAGAAATGTTACTGTAGATATAGTATATCAGAAAACAATACATTTACAGAAACGGCAGCACTTATAAAATGCTACAGTAGATAGTAGTATTATTTCAGAGAATAGTACATTTCAGAAACAACAGCACTTATAAAATGTTACAAGGTAGTAGTATTATTTCAGAAACAGTACATTTACAGAAACAACAGCACTTATAAAATGTTACAGTAGATAGTAATATTATTTCAGAACCAGTACATTTACAGAAACAGCAGCACTTTCGGCATTTCAGAAATGCTGCCAATACAAATATGAGATTTTCTATAACATTTCAGAAACATTATAATTGCAGTTTTCACCAATTTTAACTTATAAAACATATATCACTTTTCAAAATTATTTATTTGGATATCATTTCACTTATGATTTAAATAAAATAAATTTTTTATAAATAAAATATCCAATTAAGCATAATTCATTTGTTAAGTCAAAATTACATTTAATATTGCTTAACTTTTAATTTTAACAAAAGATTTGATATTTTATTTACTTTTAAAATATGCATTTCATAAATAAAATATTTCATTACTAAGTTAAGCCAAAATTTCCATTTTAAATCAAAATTTCAATTACTAAGTTAAATCACTTTTTAATTTACATTTTTAATCATTTATTAACTCATACAAATTTAACTTATAGAAAATCATTATAAAATTCATTTAAATCATTTAAATCCAATTTTAAGTTAAAATCTCATATATTTTATATTCCAAATACCTAAAAAGTTTCAGAAAATATTTATATTTAAAATTAACCATGGGTCTGTATAATATTTTCTAACCTAGGTCAAGTAATTACGGATATATATCATTTCAATCCGAAATATAAATCCCAGGTTTGATCATTTCAAACCCACAATCCCAAGTCAAATAAAAATCACTCGAGCCTATCATTTCAGCTCATAACGACTTTTTCCTATTCTAAAGTCCGTTCGAGTATGTATCATTTCAACCCATAGTGAGGGAACTTGCAGTGTGAGAAACATAAATATAAATAAACGGTAAAACATAGCATGTCATATCAGGTGATTGAACAGGTATATAATCAGGTATATAATCAGGTTATAACATCATATAATATCACATCACATGCATATATAAATCTACTATCAACATGGCATATCACTACTACAATTCACATGACTTTGTTTCACAGTTTTATAAGTACGAAGTCGAGAGTGATAACTCACCTTTTTAAAGCTAGAGATGACAATTCAAAATACAAGAACAAACTCCGAAAAGCACGACAAAGCACGAATCAGATTAGAGGAGAAGTAGCACCCAAATCCAAATCTTGTAACAAAAAAAATAGAATATATATAAGAAAAAGATTCTACACAAAAGAATATATGAATTAAACAATACAAAACAAAGACAAAGTGGAACAAAAGTGGCTTAAACACATAAGTGGGATCGGCCTCAAAGGAGATAGGCTTGACCACATGACAATATGGCTCGGCCACCTTGGTTTACATGCAAGTATGCTCGGCCATGGGTAGCAAATAGGCACGACAAAGCATTGGAAGTTGAAGAGATAGTGGTTACATGAAGGCAAAAGGTCATGGAAGGTAAAGAGGCAAGGCAAGTGTAGGTTCGGCCTAGCAACATGGTTCGGCCACATGTCCACTTTGGGTTCGGTCATAAGTCTATGGGTCAAGGCACATGAAATGGCATGGGTTTGGTCACAGCCAAAGGCAAAGGAAGTGGTGAACAAGGGGATGGTCGAGGCAAACAAGGAAGGTGGTGTATATGTGGAGTTCGGCTATGGTTTGCAAGGAAAATAGATGGTGGATTTTTGGATCATGGTCACGGCCACAACATGGGTGATGGTGGAATGGTGGAGGCCGGTCATGGAGGTGGTGGTGAGATGGTCGGCAAGGCCTAGGGGATGAACATGGCCAAACTATGCTTGCAACAAAAGAAAAAGAAAAGAGAAAAAGAAAGAGAAGAGGAAGCCATGGAAAACTTACTTTATTTTTTTTGTTTTTGTTAGAAATTAAAATGAAAAGGAGATGTACGGCTATGGGAATGGAAATACATGGCTAAGAAGGGGAAAAGGAAGAGGCACAAATCACATTAAAGAAAAGAAACTTATGTCTCTTGAATTTCCAAAGCCATTTGTCAAGCCCAAAACAAAACAAGTTCAAAACCCAAACAAAATCAAAGTCCAAACAAAAATAAAAATAGAAATAAACATAGAAAATATAGACAATAAAATACTGAAAATAAATTCTTGTAAAACATTGAATTTATTAGATTTTAAAAAAGTATAAATAGAATTTAACAAAACGAAAAGCAAAACGAATATCAGAATCAAATTCAGCTTAAGAGAAAAAGATTGGAAATTAAAATTCAAATTTAAAAAACTGAACTCAAAGTTTGACTAAAGTTGAACAAAATATAACATTTCCAGAAAATCATTATTTTATTATATTTGGAAAATAAATTATAACTAAAATCTAAAAATACATTGTAAAGTTCCAAAATTCCAATTTAAAATGATTTAAAAATCAAAGTTTTCAAATAAATTAATTTTAAAATATTTGTTAAAAATATGGGTTGTACAGGAAGAGGGAGGGAAAAGAAGAAATTAAGAAATCAATACATCTTATTCAAAATATAAATTTATAAACAACTAAATTTACAAAAATTAAATAATTTAAATATGCACAAATTTATAACACTTAAATTCTTTTGTACTTAAGTTAACAAAAGTTTGGAAAACATTTCATAAAATTTTCTAAGTCCAAAATTTATGAAAAATTTCGGCATTGTCTCCTTTGTACGGAGAGGTCTGGGAGAAATAATAATATCAATAAAATGATATATATCATAGATTTCAAACATAATATATCCCAACAGCGGGAAAACAATATAATATCGCTAGAAAACCGTAATCCGATAACGTACCTATTTTTCGGGCAAATAACGCTTATTTTTATGAAACCAAAAGCAGTAGCATTTGCTTCCATAACCTTTATTTCACTTATATAATCCAAAGAAGTTAATAATTATATAAGAGAATTATTTCTATTGTTTCAAATTTATAACAAACAAATCATAACAACATTCACTTGCAAACAACACACAATAAGCACTTGCAACCCAAAAGCATGCAATCATCATATGAAACCAATGTAATCAATCATACATCCATATCAACAAACAAATGGTTCGTTCGGGTTCAGAACCTTTAATCGCATAGAATGAAAATAAACTACTATGTATACCATTTACTCAACAGTCTTAGATAAAACTCAATAGATTATTCATACATCCTAAGCAATTAGAGGTATCTTTTCCCAAACAACCATAAACCAAAACAAACAACAAATTCCAAATATAGTTCAAGTTTATTCTTATTAATTTATTTCCTCAATGATCATTTCTTTAGTTTACATTTATTTCTTACAAAATCCAATTTCCATTCATTCATTTATTACATAATTTCATTTATTTGCATTCATTTACTTACAAATTCCTTTTCTTTATTTATTCATATAATCAAAATTCTTTTCATTTCTTTATATTCATTTCTTTACATAAGTTATTTCCATTCAATTGATTATAAAATCAATGAATTTATTATCCAAATATCACATATATTTTATTGCAGTTTAGTTCACATTTATTAATTTATATATCCGGTTTCCATTAGATATTAATATTCATTTGCATAAGTCCATACTTAAGTTTCTTACTTTTTAAATTTGCATTCATTTTCTTATTTAATGTCATTGAATATTAAATCCATTTTCTAAATCAATTCAACTTTTCTAAAGTTATAATCATTTAATTCAGTATAGTATTATTCATTTTATTATTTACTTTAACTATAAATAGCTTCAAACATTAACTTAAGTTTATAATCCTTTATTCATAATATTCATGTTCAATTCAATTACTTAGCATATCGATTCATTTACTTAAGCTTATAATTATTTACTTATAGTACTCACTTTCTATCACATTTTATTTTAGTAACATTTCAATTATAACTTAAGTTTATGACCATTATAATATAAAAATCCTTATTTATAAAAGTAATTCTATTGAACACTTTCATTATATAAGTTTTACTTGTAAAATTTTCCATTACATACTCTTTTACATTTCAACTATTTATAATTGGTAAGTTATATATATATATATGTGTGTGTGTGTTTAAGAATGCAATAGAAAGTTGCACAGAATTATCTTATTTCACATTAGTAAATAAATGTTCAATAGTTAGCATTTCTTATATTTCATATCCATTTTTATTTACAGGTTACAAATTTCAAATTTCTTATATACTTCATTTATAACTTAGAATTTAATTTCTTATTTTCATTTAGAAGTTCCAATTATTAAATCGTTAAAATTTTATTTCATTACAATAATTGAAATCTCCAATTTATAAAAATTTAAGAACTAAATGCCGGGTTCCTTTTCAAATCTTTAAAATATATACATATCTTTATATATAACAAATCATACTTGGAATTAAAATTTAAGATTAATTTATTAAAACAATTGTGTAGTAAAATTACTACACGGCCTTCCCACTTTGAAACTCGAAAATGAACGTCGATGATGCGTGCACTCATCACCGAAATTATTTTCCAGCGACCGAGAGGGGAGTACAGAACTCATTTCTTTCCAAAATTACTTTAAAACATTTCCTTCAAATTATATTGAAATATTATATTCCAAATCATTTGAAAGATATTTTCAAATATCCCGGAAATTAATTTCTCGAATTTCAGTTTATATTCATTTTATTTACAAGCTTATTTTTCAACAAATACCTATAAAGTTCACTACCTAACAAACAAAAATATTACAATCAAATATATCATTTATAAAATTTATTATTTCGTATACAAAAATATAATAGGCAAAATTATTTCATTCACCTATATTCAAAACAATATTGTGTCGGTCTGTCCTATTAAGTGTTTAGAAATCCCTATCGATGTCATAGCGTCCTATGCACCAACCAGAATTTATAAATATAACACGGAACAAATTAACACAATATAAAAACCCTTTTATAACACAAACAAATACGCTCTCTCATATATATACACTCATCAACTCATTCTAGGGTATTACTACCCTATTTAATATGAGTCAAACCCCACAAAGCTAAGGTTATCGCTAAACCAAAGCTCTGATACCAACTGTAACGACCTGCCTTTTTGGACGCTTTAAGCAGGCACATGCGTCAACTCAAATTGTAACGTCTCGGGTTTTCGCGCTCGAAAATCGACATCCATACTTTACATCGTACTCGAATGTCATAGATTCGACCGTTCAAATCCGATTCGCCGGAGCTTATAACACAGTTAAGTAAATATCACAGCGGAATAAAAAAAATATAGATATACAATATCCAGATACAATGATGATACAATGAATATCTATATACATCAGAGATATGATACAATAAATAGCAGCGGAAAAGAAAACGATAACATCAGCAGCGGAATAGAATGTCTCCAATAGAATGCTCCAAGATAAGCAACGTCAGTCCATGAACTCCAAGAACTGAACTAGCTCCAGATAATCTACTAGACCTGAATATCTGAAAAACCAAACTCTAGACTGCTCGTGTAGAAAAATTTTGAGCATCCAGAGTTTAGGAAAGAAACAATAAACTCCGGATCAGTCATGGGACTGGTGTGAGCAACAAAAACAGTTTATCTTTAAAACAAACAACAAAAGAATTTTAAAGTAAATTCGCAATGCTTTTGGAAAATGAAACTACCATAAGACCTCCCGCCACACACACAATGCAAACGCAGAATTGGAGGAGATTTCTTCTTATGATAGTCAAAGATGCTTACTACGCAAAATCAAATCATTTTGATATTATTATTATTAGTGCATAGTGTAGAAATCATTTCGAAAGTAGAATATAAAACTTAGCCAGCATAGGTACCATTATAGTATGCCCGCTATAGCTACCATATTAAATGGCAGGTTCTACAACTAAAACCGTACAAGGCTCGTATTGTTTCTTTGGATTTCCAACAAATCGTCAGGCTAAGGAACTTCCTATCCACGATGGGTACGTCCCTGGAATAGACGACCCGAGAACCTAACCGGATCTCTGCCAACACAAGGCCGGGTTACCTCTGCAAAAATAGGTAACTACTGACACGCGTATGTCATCCCCCGATCGTCACCGATCTTCCCGAGGATCCCCGATTTCCAACAACCACAAAGTAATAAACTTGCAGCAACCACAGAGGTTAAGTATCTGGGCTCCATACCATGATACCACCTTTATCCAGAAGGAATGACATACACTAAGGGGCGCTACTCCCTAGAACCTTGCTGCATCCTTCCTGTTTCGACCATTTCCGGGGTGTGAGGCTCGATGAAGTCTCGTCCACAAAGCTACGCTTTCTACAAAGCCATGCTTCGGGTCAAACAAATGATCAACCTATGATCACAAAGATATAAGATCAAACAAATGATCATATCGCAAATGATCAAACACTGATCATCACACAGCAACACTCAGCATGCCACATTACCAAATTGGGATATATCGCTGATAAATTTCAACTACATAACCTCTGAGCTCGTACGTCTCAGAGAAGGGTGTTAAGCTAAGAGAATAAATTCTCCGCCACCAACAGATATGTATTTGAAAGAAATCGGCTTTATATCTCAAAGTGTAATGTCAGACATGTATCCATACAAGTCTGTTCCGGGTTCGAACAGAACCGAAGGCACTTCTCACGAAGCCCTTGCAATTCCGGATAACTTTCAATCATGTCCGGACTTCCCATCACAAAAGAGTGATATAAATCTCTATACCGGCGCGACTCAGTGCAGAGACATTCGACAGGTTGTCCTTTCATTTTCGAAAAATATCCGGTCTTCAACACCGGTCTTCAAATGCTATCCATATACGACGTATCACTATTCGGAATGAGTTATACGACCCAAAGGTCCTTTCCCGGCTAACCCGAATAGTGAGCGAAATATTTAAAAACATACGGATATTGGGATTTCAATTAAGTCACAACTTAAACCCAAACTTTCTTTTCAAATGGTTTAACAAATTACCATTTTAATCTTTTTAAACAAAAAGATTCAATTCACAAAGTTCACTTAATTTCACAAAGATTCATTCACAGATTTTCCAAAACAATTTTTCCATTTCAATTCGGTTAACTCGTTAAATCTTTAAAATAAAGATTTAACTAATAGCTTTCAAAACAATTCCATTTCAAATGGTTTAAATAAATCATCAAATTAAATCTGTTAAAAATAAACAGATTTAATTCATAGCTTTCAAAAAGAGTTTATTCATATCTTGGAAAATCCATTTTTCAATTCACTTGAAATTCCTTTAATTTAAACTGGAATTTCTTTTCTTATCTAAAAGCTTTTATCATTTGAAAAACAACAGTTTTCAATTTGGAAATCTGGTTCATTTATACGAGTTAAGGTTCTTGGTTTAAATTCAAATTCCCAAATTAATACTTTAAAATTGTTTAATTCATACAAACACATTTAATATTATCTTTTATCCCTAGTTTCCAAATCATAGATTTAATTTCAAACTTGAATTCAAATTTAAATCAAATTATTTAAATTTTCAAAACTCGATTAAGTTATTCAAAATAACTTTTATATTTGAAATTCCATTTCAAAAGCTTTTCACTTTTAAACCCAAATTTCTAATTTCAAAATCAATTGAAATTAAAAATTTAATTTCAAAAACAATCAAATTTAAATTATCTGCGACTTAACCGATTTCCACGTGAAATCCATATTTGTGTGTGTAAAAGTGTAGTCCAGGGGTTTCACACACAATAGTGCAACATGATGAATCATCACAGATCAGAATATAGAAATATAATTTGATAAGCGGTATAAGAACAACGCTTATCGTTTATTCACAGATCACAAATATATATCATGGATGAGTAAATTACAGATCACAACATAAATAAGGATGTATCACAAAGCATCATATATCAGGGATGACAAAACAATTCATAGCATTCAATAGAATCCAAACATTCATAAGTAAGACCAGTTAATTGTCTGATAAATTCAAATCAGATTTATTTCTTATGAATTTCTAATCCTGGTTAATTTACATTAATAAATTACAAATCATTTTGATTTATTATTCTTTAATCATTTATTTATTTACCATTAATAATAAATTTACTAACCTTTAATTATTAATTAATCAAATCTTTAATTATTAAATAGTTAACCTTTAATTATTTAGTTCACCATTTAATTTATTATTTTCAATTAATTGCTTTAATTAATTATTCCTAAATTAATTATCATTTTTTTAATCACCTTCATTAATTAATTAACCTTTAATTAATCTTTAATCAATCATTAATTAAGTAATTATTCCTTAAGTAATTATCCTTTAATTACTTATATTCTTTAATTACTTATCATTAATAAATCACCCTTTAATTAAGTAATAAGTCGACCCTTAATTATTTGAGTATCCTTTAATTAATCACCTTAATTTTTTTTTCATTTAGAAATTAACTTTAAGTAATTAATTTCTTTTATCAAATAAATTATCTTAGCCTTTAAAAGTTAATCAAAATTTGTTAAAACCTGATTTAAACGTTTGAAAACTAGTTTTAAATTTTAAACTTTTATAGCTATCACCTTGAACCCGAGTCAAACCCTTGTTCCACCCGAGCTCACTTCGAGTAATCTGCCCCTATCTCTTGCTTCGAGACAACCCCGAAACAAATTCACCCCAAACCCGAGCGAAACTTCTTCTTCCCCAAAACCTGACATCGACAGGCACGAAATAAAATTGTGCACGTGCACCACTGCCGCGATCAACTCCGGCCATCGTCGCCAACGCTGGCAAGTCCGCTTTGATCCCCATACTCGATTTCGACCACCAAAACCACCAGACATTCGCGAATGCAAATTTGAGCACACCAGCTTCCACCTGGAACAAACTGTTTCCCAAGAAATCGCCTCGCTCTCTATCCTCAGACCATCAGAAAATCACGCGATCGTAGCCAAAGCCTGCCGACGTCTGATGCTTCGATTGGCCCTATTGCGATCGATTCCGATCGTCTAACAGTGACGCAGTGATAAGTATTCTGACCAACTCAAAATTTTAGGGTTTAAAACCCAATTCGATGACCTACAACACCATGTTGATTTAAAAATTCATTTAGTAATTTTCTAATGATCTCCGACCATCCACCAAGCTTCAAACCCGATCACGAGTCCCATCACACTACCGACCACCAGAACTAGGTGAAAACAACAATTCTGTTCATCTCAAAATTTCTCACTTGATAATGAATTAAAAATCTAGAATTTTATCTTAAAAATTATAAACTTGAAATACGAATCAGGTTGTAAAGTAAAAACATGATTCCCAAATAATTGATTTAATGCCTTGAGTTGTTTTCTTACTGTAAATTCCTATTTTTATAATAAGTTCTTAATATAAATCCTTGAAATCATTTTTAACCCTGATGTTATAGTTTAGCAACAAATGTTTATTTGGAGATCAAGACCTATCATTGATGATATGAAGAGGAATGGAATTATTTTGGTGACAGACATGCCCTTCTATATACAGGGTCATTCATACTTAATCCCAGAAAGAAAAAAAAAACATTCATGCAAACATTTTCACATTATATCTCAATGGTCATCACAATCATCAAGTTAATAAACAAATTCAGGTTTCGAATTAGAGGTTAGCTCACTGTTTAGATCCAAGAATCTGAACTTGATTTATCACTATTATTTTAACATTTCTAAATAGTTACTAAACATTTCAACTTGAACCATTTTAAAAATCTCAGTCTTGTAAATTTGGACATGTTTTGTTTAACAACCAAGCCTTTAAAGAAATGGACAGGCTTTAAACCTGTACAGTGAGAACAGGGGTGATTTTTTTCTCCTATAAGCATGCACACATACATTTCAACATGCAGTCACATTCACACACCCTATTAGCATAACCACATCATAGCTCGAAATGCAACTACAAGCAATAAACAACAAGGTCAAAGGGTTGCTCACATGTAAAGATGAAGAACAGAGCAGTTTATTTGAAACAGGTTTGAAAATTGTTTTTAAATTAAATTGTTTACTCACAGTGTTGTTTTCCAGAAAAATGAACAGAGAACCAGCAAGCTTGAATTTTGAAACTGAAGTTTGTTTTCACTTCTGCTTGGATCTTGAACTTGATCTGCTTCCAGGTTGAAAACTTTTGCATTCTTTAAATTTTAAACTGCTAATTTTTTTTTCCTGGTTTCAATCTGTTTTCCAGATCTTTGAAATGCTTTATTTATGAGTTGCTTCTTTGTTTAAATTTTTAGATGATATTTACTTTAAATCTTTTCTCAGCTTTTGAATGTCGAACAAATGAAACAAGGCTGATATTATAAAAGAAAGTGTACAGGTGATAACATGGTTTGTTTGTACTTAGAATTGTTTATAAAGCTTCAAGTCAGAGATCATGGTATGGAGGGTAAGTGGCATTTAATGCCTCATGCTTGTTTTATAAACTAACATATTTATTTTCTTGCTTTGCATTGCTTTACTCGGCTGAGATGATAGTGCTTGGTACATAGATATGTTTATTTTTATTACTTTGCCATGTTATACATTGTTATGTTGTCTTCTTTTGTTTTGTAGTTTACAATTCAGTTTGTATTTGTTCAAGTTGTATTTGATATTTTATTGTTAAATTAGTTTACTTTACTTTGCATACTTGTATTTGTTTTGTTTTCTAAGTGTTGTAGGCTATGATATACTTTTGTAAGCTAGAGGTATATGGCATAAATTGTTATGCCTTGTTCATATCTAAATATATTTTGTTCTTTGCTTTTTATTATTTTATAAATTTAAAAAATGAATTTCTATTTTAAATACGTTGTTTGAATTTAACTATATGTTACTTTATATTTTATAATTTATCTTATTATATATTTCTATTTGAATTTGTCAAATTTATTTTCTATTCCTAGTTTCAATATTTATTTACAATTTAAACTCAAGTCAAAATATATATCTATATATTTATTATTTTCAAATTCACTCGAAATCGAGTCGGGGAAACTCGCTTTCATTCAATCGATTTATTTTACTATTTTATTCAAAAATTCATTTAATTATTAATTTAACTCCAAAATTCAATAAATTATTAATTTAAATTAAATTAAAATCTAGGGTCGTTACATGTGATATCCCGGGATTTCGAGAAGTTTAAAATGTGATAATCTTTTAATTTAAATTATTTTAAATTGATAATATTGTTATTTCAAATATAAATAACCAAATAATAATAATATGGTGTTTTAATTATGGTATAGATTGATTTTAATAAAAATAATTATTTAAGTTGTGATTATAAATTTGATTTTAAATAGATTTATCATTTCCAAAATTAATAAGTATTGTTTAAATATATATATATATATATATTGTTTTGAGTTGTTTTATATCAATTTCAAACTAAATAAAGTGTTTATTTAAATAGTAAATAAATACAAAAGATATGATTACACTTAAAAATGAATGAAATACATTGTATATGATTTTAGAATATAAATGGGTTTTTATTTTATTTTTCTTTCAAAGGTTTCATTTATTTATAATTTAGAAAAGCATTTATAATTAAGAAATGTATTTATTAAGTAAGAAATTAATATAAAAGCCTTTTTAAAACTCTTTTTAAAAATAATATAAGATTAAGGACAAGTGTTAAATTTCTAAAACATGTTAGTAATATGTGTAAGATCATTAAACAATGTAGAGACATGTGTCATTTTCTTATCCTTTTTCTTTGATTTTTAATAAACCATAAATTAAGTTATATAAAAGCCTACATCTCCATTTCCTTTCTTTTTCTAATCTCATTTTCAAAACAAAGAAAAACTAAAACCAGAAAATGATCAAAAACTGAAATCATCTCAAACCAGAAATATTCCAACCGAAATCATCTCCACAAACCAAAATCAGAAAATCTACAAACTGAAATGATCATCTTCAAAACCAAAACCAGATAATTATTCAAACCAAAATCATCTCACAACCAAAGCTAAATTCATTTCTCAAACCAAAAATATACAACCTGAAGCCATTGTTCTCAGACCTGAAATCTTATTTCAAACCAAATCAAGGCCCTGTTAAACATTGTACAAGTTCAAAACAAACCTGCAATGTTTTTAAGACCTGTGACAATCATCCTTCAAGCCTGTAACCATGTTCCTGTTTCAAAATTTAAGTCTGTAACCATTCCAAGGATGCATGCAATATAATCTGAGGTGGAAGCAATGTTTCAAGAGCTTTTCAAATTTAAAAAAAAAAGAATCAAAGCAAATTCAGTTCAAAGCTTCCAGCTTTTCAAAGCTCTGTTCAACTTTAATCTGTGAGTAAACATTCTTTTTCAAAAGCTGAAATGGATTTAAATTTGTTTCCATCTGATTTCTGAATGAATCATTCTTGCATGTTTATGGATGTACACTGTTTGTATGTATTGAACTGTGAATGATGATATGCCTCTGTTTTCCAGATATTTGAGATAACCAATATACAAAATTCCATATCTTTTTATTTATCCACTGTTAAGACTTGGTTTAAAAATAAAATAGTTTAGTTTTAGCATAATCTAGGTAATAAAAATATAGACAAGTATGTATGAAATGAAATATGCTTGCATTTGGGAAAAAACAGTAGAGATCTTTAAAAACTTGTAAAATCAAGTGTTGTATTTTATTGATTCAAATGCATGTCTTGAATCATCTCTGTAAAACAAGATTTTTAAAACAAAATTTACAATATTTAGAATTGTATTGAGGGTATGGTTCGTAGTTGACCAGAGATTGGAATTTTGTTATTTTCTGGTGACTGAAGTATTTTGGGGGATCGGAATTGTGGCTGGAGCTAGATGGTTGATCAGGGTAGTAGACAAAAATGGTAGCACTGGTGATGGTTCACTGTGGTGGCGACAATAGGTAGAACTAGAATTTTAACCTAGTTTGGTACTGTGTCGAAATCGTAATCGAAGCTTCGTCTCTGGATGTTCGAGTGGCTCGAGGCTACGGGTATATGTGGTGTAGGAGATTGGCAAGGAGTGGACGAAGTGATTAAAACTCTGGTGGTCGGAATTTGACTGGCGATGCTTTTCCTGGCAATTGGTTTTGGGTTCCAGTTCAACTTGATGGGTCGATTTTGAATCGTGATTTCTGGAAGTGTTTGGGGGATTGCGATGGGATGCTGGAGTGATCGTGGATGTGTGGGAGGTGTCGGCGGTGGTCGATGTCGTCGCGATCAAGTGTGCACGTGCACGATCGTCTTGGTGCGTCAGTGTGTTAGAATTAGGGAAGAAGAAGATACTCGTATTCGTACTCGGGAAGGACTCGAGGAAGTTTGCTTTTTGCTCGAAGTCGTTCCAGAGTAATACGCGAGAGAGAAAATGTTTACTGTTAAAGTTTTTAACAGATGGGAATTTAAAGTAAACTGTTTTAAAAAAATTTCGGGAAGGTCTCGGGTAGATTAGGAGCTGGCTCGGGTTTGCCTTCGGGTTGTTGTGAGCTGAGTGAAACAGTTTTTAAAAAAAGATTTTAAATTTTCTTTTAAAATCAAACAGTTTTAAATGTAAACAAAACTCTGTTTTAAAAAGGGAAAAAAAAAATGTATTGTCTTGATTCAAATACATATGAGTTAAACCAAGGTAAGTTTTAAACTTAAATCGAGTTAAATCATTTCTTGAAATTCATTTCTTTGTAATAAATATTTTGAATAAAAGATGTTGTATGATTTGTAAACTTAGATGTTTTATTTTAAATCCTTAAAGTTATTTTCTAACTTAAAATTGAAATGCAATTAGGTAATAAAAGAAAATAAAATGTTTATCTCAAACTTAATTTAAGTTTGATAATAAAGGAAATAAATAATGAGTGATTTATTAAATTAGTTAATGGTTGAGGATGAGTAAATTAACAATTAAGTTTTCAAGTGTTTTATTTACTTGTAATTAAGGATTGTTAATAAATAATTAAGGATAAGTAATTAATGATTATTTATTTTAAAACTTAATTAATGACATTTAATTAAGTAAGTTAAATTACTAAGATCAAATGTTTTAATGATAATGTTTTATCTTAAGATTAATTAAGATTTTTAAATGAGTTGAAATTAATTAATTTAATTAAGAAATTAAGATTAATTAATTTATTTAATTAATTATTGATAAGGATTAATTAAATGATTAAAGGTTAATTAAGATAATAATTAAGAAGTACTTAATAAAGTTTTATTAAGTAATAATTAAGTTTTCTTAATTAATAATTAAGAAATTATTAATTTATAATTAAAGTTATTTAAGGATTAATTAACTGTTATTAAGGTTAGTTAATTATCATTAAAGATTAATTAATAGATAATTATGGATTAATTAAATTGGTAATTAAGGTTGTTAATTAATAATTAAGTTTTATTAATTAATAATTAAGAAGTAATTAATTAGTTAATTAAGTTTAAATAATTAATTATAAAAGTAATTAAGGATTGATTACTTTGTATTAAAGAATATTGATTAATAATTAAGGTTTATTAATTAATAATTAAAGAATAATTAATCAAGGATTAATTAATTTGTTTTAAGGGTAATTAAGGATGAATTACTCAGTTATGATTTATGAATGTGATTAATTTAAGTTAATTAATTTGTTAATTAATTAAAGATAGTCTTTTGGTAATTGATTAAGTATAATTACTTAATAAGATTGGTTAAGTGTAATTACTTGGTATAAGTAATTTATAATTGAATTACTGTATGTAATTAGTGTAATTAATCAAAAAGGATTTATAAAAGAAATTAAAGTAATTAAGAATAGTTAATTACTGTTAATGATTATTTAAGGTTGATTTATGAAAGTAATTAATTAATGTATGATTAATTAATGTAATTAATTAAGGAATAATGTAATTAATTATAGTTAATTAATTAATTAAAGTAATTAATTAAGGATCATTAATTAATATAATTAATGAGAGTAATTAAAGGTTAATTACTGTTAATGGTTAAGGATAATTAATTTGTGAAGTTAATTAAAGGATAATTACTTTATGTAATAATTAATCAAGAGTGATTAATATTTAATGATTAATTAATTAAATGGGTTGTAATTAATTAATGTTGATTAAGCAAGAATAGGAATTAATTCTTAAGTAATTAATTTAATTTAAGTTGATTAAATTAATTATAATAGAGATTAATAAATGGTTGCTTATGAATGATGGTTGAGTAGAATGTCTGATTTGGTTGATATCTATTGGATGATATACTATGATATTCTGTGATATGATATACTATGATATATCTGTAATAAATGTGTGATATTTATCTATGTTAATGCTATGTGAATTCAAGTATTGAATTGAATTGAATTGTTTAACCCTTTAAACAACTTGGCCTTAAAAGATACGTTTTGGATTTCGATGAGACCGGGATCGGGTTTCCGTATACCGGATTTCCAGGTCTGGAGACCCGAATACCACATCGATCCAAATTAACGATAGGTCGTGAATCTCAAGTGAAGATGAAGATTCAGAATGCAAGGGTTATTGTCGTTAACTCTGAGGGTGATTCCAAAACGAGTGTAACGAGATAATGCCTTCGGTTTCGTTCGAACCCGGAACGAACTTGTATGGATTGAATGCTTTCAGCACATCGTCAGGTGGACGATGAGCATTTTAAGTGATGTGTTCTGATTAAAGGTAATCGTGACCTCAAGCCTCATCAACCGGGAATGGCTAAAACAGGGGAGGTGCAGCAAGGCTTCGTGGGTAGCGCCCACTGAGAGTAAGGTCATCCCTGTCTAGATGTCCCTTTCTATTTCGACTTAGTGGTACGGTTGCAGTACACAACCGTGGGGTGATTTTATTCGGAATTATCCAGTAAGGGATGGTTCCGGCTTTGTGTTGCAGGGGAGCGGGCGTACTCCTCGGTACGGTGATCTAGGCCACGTACTGTGACGGGCGGTACCCCAGTAGCCCTGCCATTGTATGGAAATCCAACTTCCAATAAGTGCCGTACGTGTTAGTTGTGCCCAACTATGTTGGAACGTGAGATGTAAGCATTCCAGCTATTTCTGTATTTTACTTGAAAATCCTAAACCTATTATAATACAATCGAATTTCCTATCAAATGTTTTGGTTAGCGTAAGGTAAAAACTTACCCATGTTTATGTGTGGGAAGTCTTACGTGATACCTTTTGATTTCAAAGGTTTTGAAGTTAAGCAAGTTTAAACCGTTTACTCACACCAGACCCATGTCTGACCCAAGTGTTTATTTCTGTTTTATATAAACTCTTGGGTACTCAAATTTTTACGAGTAGCCAAGAGAGTCAGGTTTGCTTTGACGAGTTATCTGGAGGAGCAATGGAGCAGGAGGCTTCAGCGCTGTAGAGATATAGTAGTTCCGCTGTGTTGATCTCTGAGTCTTTGTTATCTGTGTTGTATCTTGTATTGTAAAAACTAGACAGGTGTTTATAACTGTCTAGTATGTGTTGTATATATTGTGTAACTCTGATAGTTGTTGTATATGAAACTATGTAATAGTTTATGTTATTAATATAATTTATTCGTTCCGCTGTTTAGATTCTGTTGTTGTTTCTTTCTTTCTTCTCTTCTTTTCTCTTTCTATCCCTTTCTTTCTTATCAGCGATACGACTTTCTGGTCGATGAAAGCCGGGTCGTCACATTTGGTATCAGAGCTGTAGGTTGAGTGAATACCTAGGCTCTGGAGTGGTGTCTATCTTGAGAGAGCGTATTTGTAATTTTTACTATATATATATATATATATCTATTCTACCTATTTGTTGGATTATCTGTTCGGGTTTTCCAAATAAGTTATAAAGGTAGATAGGGTGGTGGTGTGTGAAACACGACTACAAATGGTTGGAGTTTGGATGTTTGAGGTTGGAAGTATATTTGTCAAGACTATAGACCTAATACCGTCTCGAGTGAACCTTGATAGTGGTGTAAAGATTTCTCTGATCTCTGAAGGAAACCTGTTAAGGTTCGGAGTCGACCATTGAAGTATAAGTTTAATCGCGCTCGTGTGGGCGGATTTTTGAGAGTTTGGATCTGTTGGTTGAACAGAAGCGAGTGATGGTATTTTGGGTAACTCAGGAAAGTAGTAACTGTGTGATGAGATGCAGTAACTATGGATATCTCCGACGATGTTTCTGTTTGGAGAAAGTTTAAGGAAGTATATCTGCATTCGGTAATGCGACTGAGTTCAGCAGGATGTTTGTGTTCGGTTTGAAGTCCGAGTTTCTCTAGAAGCTTTGGATAAGGAGTCTTTGGCATTTGTGTCAGCGGTGCAGCTCAAGTGTTTTGTGTTCCTGCTGGAAGATCTTTTGGCTTAGCAGTTCGTAGAGTGGAGTTCAGAAGCTGCGGAGTAAATTCATTTTTCAAATGGATTGGTCAAGCACTAGACTGTTCTGATGGGTAAAGAAAGAACAGTATTTTTGGATATTGGACTGGATAGAATCGCAAAAGTGACTTGCGATAATTGAGTATTCTCTTGGGAAATCTTTTGCTTGAGTTAGAGGCATCTCTAGAAGATGTAGGAGTTATAGAGTTGTCAGAGATTTTATGGGAAGTGTTGATCTAGTTTGTGTTCGAGTTCATAGACGACATCTAGATCAGAGTTGAGCAGCGAAAGCTTGGTAGTAGTTGTTCTAGAGTAGAAGCAACCGGAAGTTGCAGTATTTGGATTGAAGGGTTCCTACAGGAAGCTTTTCAAGATTTGAAGTTCAGATTGGTGAGAGAATCTGTTTTGTCTTGATAAAAGAAATATTTGGAATCTACTGATGATTGAAGAGTAGAGTTTGAGTTCTGGATTTCAGTAGATCTTGAGAGGATCCATTTATTGGATTGTTTTTGGTCCTGTTTGTTTTGAGAAGCATCAGCGAAGATTGAGCTGATCAGGAAAGGTGAAGGCAGCCCAGAATCGTCAGAAGAGTTCTGTGGATTAGAGATGGAGAATTTTGGAATTCGAAGTTGGAGACTTCGTTGTTATTTCTTCAGTGAAGGGAGCAAATAAGATTTGGTAAGACTAGAAAGATAGCTCCGAGTATATTGGATCTTTCTGATTTTTTTTTTGTGAGGATATGTGTTTTGGCTTCGGTATTGAATTGCCAGTTTGGATTTAATAGAGCGAGTAACCCAGTATCTGTATCGGGGAAACTCGGGATAATTTTAGGGAGTTTATCCGGATCTATGTCTGGATAACTAGAGTTGTTTGTTTGTATGAATTGTTGCTTGGATGAAATTGTTTGTTTGGATGAATGGTTGTTTGTTTGATAGTGTATGGCTGATAAGTATAATTGAATTGTTTTAAAATTGGTTGAAATAAATATAAAAATTTGGATTATCTTTTGTTTTAAATTTCGAGGACGAAATTCTTTTAAGGGGGAAGGAATGTGATATCCCGGGATTTCGAGAAGTTTAAAATGTGATAATCTTTTAATTTAAATTATTTTAAATTGATAATATTGTTATTTCAAATATAAATAACCAAATAATAATAATATGGTGTTTTAATTATGGTATAGATTGATTTTAATAAAAATAATTATTTAAGTTGTGATTATAAATTTGATTTTAAATAGATTTATCATTTCCAAAATTAATAAGTATTGTTTAAATATATATATATATATATTGTTTTGAGTTGTTTTATATCAATTTCAAACTAAATAAAGTGTTTATTTAAATAGTAAATAAATACAAAAGATATGATTACACTTAAAAATGAATGAAATACATTGTATATGATTTTAGAATATAAATGGGTTTTTATTTTATTTTTCTTTCAAAGGTTTCATTTATTTATAATTTAGAAAAGCATTTATAATTAAGAAATGTATTTATTAAGTAAGAAATTAATATAAAAGCCTTTTTAAAACTCTTTTTAAAAATAATATAAGATTAAGGACAAGTGTTAAATTTCTAAAACATGTTAGTAATATGTGTAAGATCATTAAACAATGTAGAGACATGTGTCATTTTCTTATCCTTTTTCTTTGATTTTTAATAAACCATAAATTAAGTTATATAAAAGCCTACATCTCCATTTCCTTTCTTTTTCTAATCTCATTTTCAAAACAAAGAAAAACTAAAACCAGAAAATGATCAAAAACTGAAATCATCTCAAACCAGAAATATTCCAACCGAAATCATCTCCACAAACCAAAATCAGAAAATCTACAAACTGAAATGATCATCTTCAAAACCAAAACCAGATAATTATTCAAACCAAAATCATCTCACAACCAAAGCTAAATTCATTTCTCAAACCAAAAATATACAACCTGAAGCCATTGTTCTCAGACCTGAAATCTTATTTCAAACCAAATCAAGGCCCTGTTAAACATTGTACAAGTTCAAAACAAACCTGCAATGTTTTTAAGACCTGTGACAATCATCCTTCAAGCCTGTAACCATGTTCCTGTTTCAAAATTTAAGTCTGTAACCATTCCAAGGATGCATGCAATATAATCTGAGGTGGAAGCAATGTTTCAAGAGCTTTTCAAATTTAAAAAAAAAAGAATCAAAGCAAATTCAGTTCAAAGCTTCCAGCTTTTCAAAGCTCTGTTCAACTTTAATCTGTGAGTAAACATTCTTTTTCAAAAGCTGAAATGGATTTAAATTTGTTTCCATCTGATTTCTGAATGAATCATTCTTGCATGTTTATGGATGTACACTGTTTGTATGTATTGAACTGTGAATGATGATATGCCTCTGTTTTCCAGATATTTGAGATAACCAATATACAAAATTCCATATCTTTTTATTTATCCACTGTTAAGACTTGGTTTAAAAATAAAATAGTTTAGTTTTAGCATAATCTAGGTAATAAAAATATAGACAAGTATGTATGAAATGAAATATGCTTGCATTTGGGAAAAAACAGTAGAGATCTTTAAAAACTTGTAAAATCAAGTGTTGTATTTTATTGATTCAAATGCATGTCTTGAATCATCTCTGTAAAACAAGATTTTTAAAACAAAATTTACAATATTTAGAATTGTATTGAGGGTATGGTTCGTAGTTGACCAGAGATTGGAATTTTGTTATTTTCTGGTGACTGAAGTATTTTGGGGGATCGGAATTGTGGCTGGAGCTAGATGGTTGATCAGGGTAGTAGACAAAAATGGTAGCACTGGTGATGGTTCACTGTGGTGGCGACAATAGGTAGAACTAGAATTTTAACCTAGTTTGGTACTGTGTCGAAATCGTAATCGAAGCTTCGTCTCTGGATGTTCGAGTGGCTCGAGGCTACGGGTATATGTGGTGTAGGAGATTGGCAAGGAGTGGACGAAGTGATTAAAACTCTGGTGGTCGGAATTTGACTGGCGATGCTTTTCCTGGCAATTGGTTTTGGGTTCCAGTTCAACTTGATGGGTCGATTTTGAATCGTGATTTCTGGAAGTGTTTGGGGGATTGCGATGGGATGCTGGAGTGATCGTGGATGTGTGGGAGGTGTCGGCGGTGGTCGATGTCGTCGCGATCAAGTGTGCACGTGCACGATCGTCTTGGTGCGTCAGTGTGTTAGAATTAGGGAAGAAGAAGATACTCGTATTCGTACTCGGGAAGGACTCGAGGAAGTTTGCTTTTTGCTCGAAGTCGTTCCAGAGTAATACGCGAGAGAGAAAATGTTTACTGTTAAAGTTTTTAACAGATGGGAATTTAAAGTAAACTGTTTTAAAAAAATTTCGGGAAGGTCTCGGGTAGATTAGGAGCTGGCTCGGGTTTGCCTTCGGGTTGTTGTGAGCTGAGTGAAACAGTTTTTAAAAAAAGATTTTAAATTTTCTTTTAAAATCAAACAGTTTTAAATGTAAACAAAACTCTGTTTTAAAAAGGGAAAAAAAAATGTATTGTCTTGATTCAAATACATATGAGTTAAACCAAGGTAAGTTTTAAACTTAAATCGAGTTAAATCATTTCTTGAAATTCATTTCTTTGTAATAAATATTTTGAATAAAAGATGTTGTATGATTTGTAAACTTAGATGTTTTATTTTAAATCCTTAAAGTTATTTTCTAACTTAAAATTGAAATGCAATTAGGTAATAAAAGAAAATAAAATGTTTATCTCAAACTTAATTTAAGTTTGATAATAAAGGAAATAAATAATGAGTGATTTATTAAATTAGTTAATGGTTGAGGATGAGTAAATTAACAATTAAGTTTTCAAGTGTTTTATTTACTTGTAATTAAGGATTGTTAATAAATAATTAAGGATAAGTAATTAATGATTATTTATTTTAAAACTTAATTAATGACATTTAATTAAGTAAGTTAAATTACTAAGATCAAATGTTTTAATGATAATGTTTTATCTTAAGATTAATTAAGATTTTTAAATGAGTTGAAATTAATTAATTTAATTAAGAAATTAAGATTAATTAATTTATTTAATTAATTATTGATAAGGATTAATTAAATGATTAAAGGTTAATTAAGATAATAATTAAGAAGTACTTAATAAAGTTTTATTAAGTAATAATTAAGTTTTCTTAATTAATAATTAAGAAATTATTAATTTATAATTAAAGTTATTTAAGGATTAATTAACTGTTATTAAGGTTAGTTAATTATCATTAAAGATTAATTAATAGATAATTATGGATTAATTAAATTGGTAATTAAGGTTGTTAATTAATAATTAAGTTTTATTAATTAATAATTAAGAAGTAATTAATTAGTTAATTAAGTTTAAATAATTAATTATAAAAGTAATTAAGGATTGATTACTTTGTATTAAAGAATATTGATTAATAATTAAGGTTTATTAATTAATAATTAAAGAATAATTAATCAAGGATTAATTAATTTGTTTTAAGGGTAATTAAGGATGAATTACTCAGTTATGATTTATGAATGTGATTAATTTAAGTTAATTAATTTGTTAATTAATTAAAGATAGTCTTTTGGTAATTGATTAAGTATAATTACTTAATAAGATTGGTTAAGTGTAATTACTTGGTATAAGTAATTTATAATTGAATTACTGTATGTAATTAGTGTAATTAATCAAAAAGGATTTATAAAAGAAATTAAAGTAATTAAGAATAGTTAATTACTGTTAATGATTATTTAAGGTTGATTTATGAAAGTAATTAATTAATGTATGATTAATTAATGTAATTAATTAAGGAATAATGTAATTAATTATAGTTAATTAATTAATTAAAGTAATTAATTAAGGATCATTAATTAATATAATTAATGAGAGTAATTAAAGGTTAATTACTGTTAATGGTTAAGGATAATTAATTTGTGAAGTTAATTAAAGGATAATTACTTTATGTAATAATTAATCAAGAGTGATTAATATTTAATGATTAATTAATTAAATGGGTTGTAATTAATTAATGTTGATTAAGCAAGAATAGGAATTAATTCTTAAGTAATTAATTTAATTTAAGTTGATTAAATTAATTATAATAGAGATTAATAAATGGTTGCTTATGAATGATGGTTGAGTAGAATGTCTGATTTGGTTGATATCTATTGGATGATATACTATGATATTCTGTGATATGATATACTATGATATATCTGTAATAAATGTGTGATATTTATCTATGTTAATGCTATGTGAATTCAAGTATTGAATTGAATTGAATTGTTTAACCCTTTAAACAACTTGGCCTTAAAAGATACGTTTTGGATTTCGATGAGACCGGGATCGGGTTTCCGTATACCGGATTTCCAGGTCTGGAGACCCGAATACCACATCGATCCAAATTAACGATAGGTCGTGAATCTCAAGTGAAGATGAAGATTCAGAATGCAAGGGTTATTGTCGTTAACTCTGAGGGTGATTCCAAAACGAGTGTAACGAGATAATGCCTTCGGTTTCGTTCGAACCCGGAACGAACTTGTATGGATTGAATGCTTTCAGCACATCGTCAGGTGGACGATGAGCATTTTAAGTGATGTGTTCTGATTAAAGGTAATCGTGACCTCAAGCCTCATCAACCGGGAATGGCTAAAACAGGGGAGGTGCAGCAAGGCTTCGTGGGTAGCGCCCACTGAGAGTAAGGTCATCCCTGTCTAGATGTCCCTTTCTATTTCGACTTAGTGGTACGGTTGCAGTACACAACCGTGGGGTGATTTTATTCGGAATTATCCAGTAAGGGATGGTTCCGGCTTTGTGTTGCAGGGGAGCGGGCGTACTCCTCGGTACGGTGATCTAGGCCACGTACTGTGACGGGCGGTACCCCAGTAGCCCTGCCATTGTATGGAAATCCAACTTCCAATAAGTGCCGTACGTGTTAGTTGTGCCCAACTATGTTGGAACGTGAGATGTAAGCATTCCAGCTATTTCTGTATTTTACTTGAAAATCCTAAACCTATTATAATACAATCGAATTTCCTATCAAATGTTTTGGTTAGCGTAAGGTAAAAACTTACCCATGTTTATGTGTGGGAAGTCTTACGTGATACCTTTTGATTTCAAAGGTTTTGAAGTTAAGCAAGTTTAAACCGTTTACTCACACCAGACCCATGTCTGACCCAAGTGTTTATTTCTGTTTTATATAAACTCTTGGGTACTCAAATTTTTACGAGTAGCCAAGAGAGTCAGGTTTGCTTTGACGAGTTATCTGGAGGAGCAATGGAGCAGGAGGCTTCAGCGCTGTAGAGATATAGTAGTTCCGCTGTGTTGATCTCTGAGTCTTTGTTATCTGTGTTGTATCTTGTATTGTAAAAACTAGACAGGTGTTTATAACTGTCTAGTATGTGTTGTATATATTGTGTAACTCTGATAGTTGTTGTATATGAAACTATGTAATAGTTTATGTTATTAATATAATTTATTCGTTCCGCTGTTTAGATTCTGTTGTTGTTTCTTTCTTTCTTCTCTTCTTTTCTCTTTCTATCCCTTTCTTTCTTATCAGCGATACGACTTTCTGGTCGATGAAAGCCGGGTCGTCACATTACAAATTTCCCCCCTTAAAAGAATTTCGTCCTCGAAATTCGCAGGTACGAAAATAACACAGAGATAGACAGAGGTGATCTCCTATAACTCCTCAAACTTACGATTACGATATGAATTCTAAACTCAAATCGGAATATCTCAGAATACATACCAATTTGTACATCTTCGGACTTTGGTATTCAAAAGAAGTTACAATAGAATTTCTAAATTTGGTTTTAACAATATCATTTTATTGGTTCAATTCAATTTTAGCTTCATATTCTATTTATCAATTTAATTCAATTTAAAATTTCCAATTTCAAATTCATTAAGATATAAATCAAAAAGCTGATAAGAAACCGATGAAGATACAAGGTAAGAATTTTCTACAACGATTCGTAGGGCCATCATCGCACCGAAACTTCTTTTAGAGCTGTCACGAAGAAATCAAAAGAATTTGGAAACGAATCAAAGAAAATTGATAGAGAAAGATTGTTTCCACTGCTGCAGGGTATTGACCATTTATAGTCGTATTCCTTGTCCCCTATCTCGTCTTCTTCTTACACTCATACTCACTATCAGTGGATAGTAAGAGAATTTACTGAGACGTTCAGACTGAGATCTTAGAGATTACTCATTCTAGAGTTTACTTCACTCTATCTCTAATGAGCTACTTAACGTGTTATACTCCTGAGCTAAAGTTCAACCTAAGCTCTGATACCAAATGTAACGTCTCGGGTTTTCACGCTCGAAAATCGACATCCATACTTTACATCGTACTCGAATGTCATAGATTCGACCGTTCAAATCCGATTCGCCGGAGCTTATAACACAGTTAAGTAAATATCACAGCGGAATAAAAAAATATAGATATACAACATCTGATACAATATCCAGATACAATGATGATACAATGAATATCTATATACATCAGAGATATGATACAATAAATAGCAGCGGAAAAGAAAACGATAACATCAGCAGCGGAATAGAATGTCTCCAATAGAATGCTCCAAGATAAGCAACGTCAGTCCATGAACTCCAAGAACTGAACTAGCTCCAGATAATCTACTAGACCTGAATATCTGAAAAACCAAACTCTAGACTGCTCGTGTAGAAAAATTTTGAGCATCCAGAGTTTTGGAAAGAAACAATAAACTCTGGATCAGTCATGGGACTGGTGTGAGCAACAAAAACAGTTTATCTTTAAAACAAACAACAAAAGAATTTTAAAGTAAATTCGCAATGCTTTTGGAAAATGAAACTACCATAAGACCTCCCGCCACACACACAATGCAAACGCAGAATTGGAGGAGATTTCTTCTTATGATAGTCAAAGATGCTTACTACGCAAAATCAAATCATTTTGATATTATTATTATTAGTGCATAGTGTAGAAATCATTTCGAAAGTAGAATATAAATCTTAGCCAGCATAGGTACCATTATAGTATGCCCGCTATAGCTACCATATTAAATGGCAGGTTCTACAACTAAAACCGTACAAGGCTCGTATTGTTTCTTTGGATTTCCAACAAATGGTCAGGCTAAGGAACTTCCTATCCACGATGGGTACGTCCCTGGAATAGACGACCCGAGAACCTAACCGGATCTCTGCCAACACAAGGCCGGGTTACCTCTGCAAAAATAGGTAACTACTGACACGCGTATGTCATCCCCCGATCGTCACCGATCTTCCCGAGGATCCCCGATTTCCAACAACCACAAAGTAATAAACTTGCAGCAACCACAGAGGTTAAGTATCTGGGCTCCATACCATGATACCACCTTTATCCAGAAGGAATGACATACACTAAGGGGCGCTACTCCCTAGAACCTTGCTGCATCCTTCCTGTTTCGACCATTTCCGGGGTGTGAGGCTCGATGAAGTCTCGTCCACAAAGCTACGCTTTCTACAAAGCCATGCTTCGGGTCAAACAAATGATCAACCTATGATCACAAAGATATAAGATCAAACAAATGATCATATCGCAAATGATCAAACACTGATCATCACACAGCAACACTCAGCATGCCACATTACCAAATTGGGATATATCGCTGATAAATTTCAACTACATAACCTCTGAGCTCGTACGTCTCAGAGAAGGGTGTTAAGCTAAGAGAATAAATTCTCCGCCACCAACAGATATGTATTTGAAAGAAATCGGCTTTATATCTCAAAGTGTAATGTCAGACATGTATCCATACAAGTCTGTTCCGGGTTCGAACAGAACCGAAGGCACTTCTCACGAAGCCCTTGCAATTCCGGATAACTTTCAATCATGTCCGGACTTCCCATCACAAAAGAGTGATATAAATCTCTATACCGGCGCGACTCAGTGCAGAGACATTCGACAGGTTGTCCTTTCATTTTCGAAAAATATCCGGTCTTCAACACCGGTCTTCAAATGCTATCCATATACGACGTATCACTATTCGGAATGAGTTATACGACCCAAAGGTCCTTTCCCGGCTAACCCGAATAGTGAGCGAAATATTTAAAAACATACGGATATTGGGATTTCAATTAAGTCACAACTTAAACCCAAACTTTCTTTTCAAATGGTTTAACAAATTACCATTTTAATCTTTTTAAACAAAAAGATTCAATTCACAAAGTTCACTTAATTTCACAAAGATTCATTCACAGATTTTCCAAAACAATTTTTCCATTTCAATTCGGTTAACTCGTTAAATCTTTAAAATAAAGATTTAACTAATAGCTTTCAAAACAATTCCATTTCAAATGGTTTAAATAAATCATCAAATTAAATCTGTTAAAAATAAACAGATTTAATTCATAGCTTTCAAAAAGAGTTTATTCATATCTTGGAAAATCCATTTTTCAATTCACTTGAAATTCCTTTAATTTAAACTGGAATTTCTTTTCTTATCTAAAAGCTTTTATCATTTGAAAAACAACAGTTTTCAATTTGGAAATCTGGTTCATTTATACGAGTTAAGGTTCTTGGTTTAAATTCAAATTCCCAAATTAATACTTTAAAATTGTTTAATTCATACAAACACATTTAATATTATCTTTTATCCCTAGTTTCCAAATCATAGATTTAATTTCAAACTTGAATTCAAATTTAAATCAAATTATTTAAATTTTCAAAACTCGATTAAGTTATTCAAAATAACTTTTATATTTGAAATTCCATTTCAAAAGCTTTTCACTTTTAAACCCAAATTTCTAATTTCAAAATCAATTGAAATTAAAAATTTAATTTCAAAAACAATCAAATTTAAATTATCTGCGACTTAACCGATTTCCACGTGAAATCCATATTTGTGTGTGTAAAAGTGTAGTCCAGGGGTTTCACACACAATAGTGCAACATGATGAATCATCACAGATCAGAATACAGAAATATAATTTGATAAGCGGTATAAGAACAACGCTTATCGTTTATTCACAGATCACAAATATATATCATGGATGAGTAAATTACAGATCACAACATAAATAAGGATGTATCACAAAGCATCATATATCAGGGATGACAAAACAATTCATAGCATTCAATAGAATCCAAACATTCATAAGTAAGACCAGTTAATTGTCTGATAAATTCAAATCAGATTTATTTCTTATGAATTTCTAATCCTGGTTAATTTACATTAATAAATTACAAATCATTTTGATTTATTATTCTTTAATCATTTATTTATTTACCATTAATAATAAATTTACTAACCTTTAATTATTAATTAATCAAATCTGTCACGTCCTGAAATTTTCGACTTTCGAAAATTCGACATCGATACTCACTTTATCGACTGCCGAGAAATCACTCGCCGGAAACTTCAAAAGTGAGGGTTTTAGAAAGAAGAAAAAGTAGAAGAAGAAGAAGATAGAAGAAAAAGAGAAGAAAAAAAAAACAGAGAAGAAAAACAACAGAACAACATCAGATACAGAAACAATATCAGAATCTCACATATCGCAGCGGAACAATATATAATAAATAAACACTAGTCTTTTAAAACAAAGAGCTATATCAGTTTATACATACATCAATCATCAGATTCAATATGCAGCAATGGACAGTTATATAACTTGTCCTTATACAGAATACACAGCGGAATAAATACTATCAGATACAAATACTACGTCTCGAACTCCAGCTTATCTCCAAAGCTCCAGAATATCCAGAATATCCTGATAATATAACTCTAGACTGCCCGTGTGGAAAATTTGTGGGCACCCAGAGTTTAGAAGGGAAACAATAAACTCCGAGTCAGTCATGGTGACTGGTGTGAGATCGTAAAACAGTTATTTTATCTTTAAAATAAACAACAGGATAATTTTAAAGTCAATTCGCAATGCTTTTGGAAAATGAAACTACCATAAGACCTCCCGCCACACACACAATGCAAACGCAGACTTGGAGGAGATTTCTTCTTATGATAGTCAAAGATGCTTACTACGCAAAATCAAATCCTTTTGGATATTATTATTAGTGCATAGTGTAGAAAACATTTCGAAAGTAGAATATAAATCTTAGCCAGCATAGGTACCATTATAGTATGCTTGCTATAGCTACCATATTAGATGGCAGGTTCTACAACTAATACCGTACAAGTCGCGTATTGTTTCTTTGGATTTCCAACAAATGGTCAGGCTAAGGAACTTCCTTTTCCACGATGGGTACGTCCCTGGAATAGACGACCCGAGAATCTAACGTTACGGTTAGATCTCTGCCAACACAAGGCCGGGTTACCTCTGCAAAAATAGGTAACTACTGACACGCGTATGCCATCCCCCGATCGTCACCGATCTTCCCGAGGATCCCCGATTTCCAACAAACCACATAGATAAAAAATAATGCAGTAACCACAGAGGTTAAGTATCTGGGCTCCATACCATGATACCACCTTTATCCAGAAGGAATGACATACACTAAGGGGCACTACTCCCTAGAACCTTGCTGCATTCTTCCTGTTTTGACCATTTCCGGGGTGTGAGGCTCGACGAAGTCTCGTCCACAAAGCTACGCTTTCTCAAAAAGCCCTGCTTCGGGTCAAACAAAATGATCAACCTATGATCACAAAGATATAAGATCAAACAAATGATCATATCACAAATGATCAAACACCGATCATTTCACAGCAACACTCAGTATGCCACGTTACCAAATTGGGATATATCGCTGATAAATTTCAACTACATAACCTCTGAGCTCGTACGTCTCAGAGAAGGGTGTTAAGCTAAGAGAATAAATCCTCCGCCACCAACAGAAATGTATTTGAAAGAAATCAGCTTTATATCTCAAATTGTAACGTCAGACACACAATCCATACAAGTCTGTTCCGGGATCGAACAGAACCGAAGGCACTCCTCACGAAGCCCTTGCATTTCCGGATAATTTTCAATCACGTCAGGACTTCCCGTCACTAAGGGTGATAAAACCTCTAAATCGAAGATCAGTCGATGTAGAGTAACTCGACGGTAATCCTTCCGTTTTCAAAAATATCCGGTCTTCAACACCGGTCTTCAAATGCAATTCATAACGACGTATCACATATTCGGAATGGGTTATACGACCCCATGGTCCTTTCCCGGTTAACCCGAATAGTGAGCGTATATTTAAAAATAAGTGTGGCATTCAAATTCATCCAATTCACAACAAATACCTACTCAAGGTAATTATTGATAGTCGGTTATTTAACTATCAATAAAGATGCGCAACATCATCAGATTCCAAATAATTTTCCAAATTATTTAATCTTCCAAAAATACCTTTACTAGATATAAAATTTCCACACTTCAAAAATAAATCAATATTTATTTTTAAACAACTTCTCATTTCCTTTATAAATTCCGTATTGAGTTTATACTTTTCGAATATCTACTGATATTCGATTTTCAATTGATTTCAAATATTCAATTTCGATTTATCTTTAAGAAGATAGAATCTCAAAAAAACATTTCATTTCGTTTTGGAAAAGCATTTCCCTTCTTATTAATAATAAGAAATTCACAAATCTATTTATTAAGTAAAATTTCATTCTTTAAGGAAAATATTCTTTTAACACCTTTATTTGGGTCAAAACGAATGTTACGTAAAACATCGTTACGACGACTCAAAACCACTAGTATAGGGATTCAGAATTAAGATAGATGTGTAAATCCCAATACTATATAAAACATTTCCTTTCGGAAATCATTTACTATAACAACAGTGTTATAGTCCACCATTTCCTTAAATTTCTCGAAAACGTCTATTTCAACAATGAACGTTGAAATCTATGTATTCGATACTTAACACGTTTTAAAACATCTTTTAAAACAGTTACTTCATTTTTATAATATCGCTTTCCCTAAACCATATCCATTCTACTTCAAAAATATATTCACTGTCCAAAATCGTGAATATACTTCACTAATCACATTTCACTATTAAATTCATCAAATTCAATTTATTTCGAATTTATAAAACAACGCTTATAAATTCCATTTCTGTTTTATAACAACTTTGGTTTATAAATCTCCTTTTATTAATTTCTATAATACACTTATTAAAATAAGTGACCCTGGGTTCATAAACAACTTTTATAAATTTTAATTCCATTTATAAAAGCTTCAATACCAAATCAATTTCAATGTTGATTTCTAATTTTATTTTCAACGTTTGAATCAAATTTCCACATTGATTTCTCAAAAATTCATTTCTAAATATTAAATCAATTACAGATTGATTTCAAATTTTATTTATCACTACTAAATAAATTCCTTATTGAATTCATTTTACATTGATTTCACAACTTATTTTAATTTACCAATTAAATTTCACACTGAATTTCCAACTTATCTTCTTTTAAATAAATTCCTTTTTAAGAAAATAAATTTCAATCGTTTCTTTCAATTTATTTAGAAATCCAGATTTTAAATTAATTTCCTCAATTTAAAATCACTATTATACGAATTTCATTTATTTAACACCTTCACTTTATTCTGGAAATAAATTCGATAAGATTATAAAAATTAACTTTTTATACTTTAAAATTCCTTTCTTCGAATTTACTAAATTTCTAAAATTAAATTCACTTAGAAATTTCTATTCTGATTTCCAAAAATTCAATTTCGTTTATTTTTTTGAAATCCAATGATGTCAAAACATCCATTCAGCTAAATCTTAGCATTCAAACAATTTCCAGACATCAATATGGTCAATAACATCAATATAACCATTCACAGATTTATATCACAGTATAAATAAATTCAATCAATGTGAGGGGTCCAGTTGGATCCCTCCAACCTGTTTCCCTGCATCCAAAGATGTTAGCACAATACCAATTCCGCTCCAGTACGGAATTATCGCGGTATATAGGTTTTTATAAATCCGCTTACTAACGGCGCAATAGGGTCTCATCCGCTATACGAGGCGGGAAATCATCAATCCAATATATACATATGCCAATATGTATATATTGCTATATATAGATATATCCTAAACTATCTAATATCACAATCAAACAGTCAACAAACAATAACTGAAAAATCCACTTTCAATTTGAGTGAGAAAAATCTCACCTTAGCTTTTAATTGCAATCCATTTTTATTCCAGCTCGTTCTTTACAGATTTTGACCTAGTATAAACATTTTATACCATTTATTAATATTCGAATCAACTGAAAAATTAAATTTCCGTTAAATAAATTTTATCAACACGTGTTTTTATTGTAAACAAAGAAGTATATTATAAACAAATTTCTCCTTTTAATTTCAAACTAAATCCCCTTTTTATAAATTTTCTTTAAATGACAAATTAAATAAATTTTTATTGGCTACATAAACCACCTTAATAAATCGTTTTTAAAGTAAACCAAAAATCAAATTTTATATAACTTCATTTCTATATATATATATATATTCACTTATAACTTTATATTTGAAACTAAATTATACCTCATTGATACGACACGCTCGAACCAGCCTGGCCTTCACTGTCTCGAGCTCGAACACTACGACATCACCAACCCTAGCCTCGAATTCGTTCGACGATCATTGCCGTACGTCGATCGCCCAACGCGATCCATCGTGAACGCCTTCTACCACTATCGAATCCAAACAGAGCCCCAGGCGAAACCCAACTTCAACAGCTTGACCAAAACTCGCGACTGCCACCAACGTCGCCTCCCACGCGAATGCGAACCACCACCCTCGAACGACACCCCTCCTCCAGTCGCGCTCACATCAGCGACCACGTCACCGCACGCCTGTATCGCCTATCGCGAGCGTCACCCCCCCCCAAACGATCGCGAATCACTGCTTGCCGAAGCCCTAGCTCGAACGTGCCTTCAAGTCACCCCTTGATTTCACGAGATGAAGTATTGAGCTCGGTTTTTATTTTTATTTTTATACGAACTGAGGAGTTATTTTGATTTGGGGGAAAAAAAACAAACGAATGCGGCATTGATTTTTTTTTTTCTTTCCTGTTCGATTTTCGTTCGAATAAATAGAGAGAGGGGGAAGACAGGATTTTGTGATTCTCGGCATGATTTTGGGGTTGAAACAAAGGGAGAGGGATGGGTTGCGTAATCTTCTGCGTGGTTCAAGGAAATAATGTACCAAGGTTGACCAAATTTAAATTTAAATTAAAGTTCGAATTCAATTTAAATTTCAATGCCTTTAAGTGTCGTACGTTCACATAACAGCTCCGATAAATACGAAATTTGAAATCCGGTAATAACAAAATATTACGGACCCAATGGAACTGGTTTCGTCAAATTCCGAGACTGTTTGAAAATTGACTATTTTATAAATATCGGTTCGAGTGATTATTTTCAAAACTTAACAAAACAGTTAGAAATTAAATTCTGAAGCTTCAATCATCTCCAGTATTATCAATACGAATTTTAAAAGCTTTCGAAATATTTTTCTTCGACTTAAAATCGTAGATTCAAATTTTTATTCAGCATTCAATCGATTAAATTTTAAAGTTTAATCGCAAATTTCAAAGTTATATTCGGGATTCAAATTAAATCATCGTTCAAATATTTAAAATTAATTAAATATTTCCAATTTAATTCGTTCGAAATTCTGGGTCGTTACAAACTTCCCCCCTTAAAAGAATTTCGTCCTCGAAATTACAAGTTAGGAAAAAAGTCCTTAACTCGTCTACTATTTTCCTCAAATTCAAATAGTTTTATCAAATTTCAAAACAAATCTTTCTATTAAAGATTCGTTATCATTCCAACTATATTTCCAATCTTTCATAGTTTTCAAACAAAATTGTTTCCTTCAAAATTCAAATTTAAGTTTAAATTCAAATTTTAAACTTTAGAAATTTCTCAAAATTTTTCTAACACCCTAAATTTCCGAAAAATTTCGCCAGCGTCTCCTTTGCGCGGCTAATACGGTACGACTACAAAACGTCCCTACGGACTCTCAGATTTCAAAAAGAAAAAGAAAAAGCCAAGTGGCTAGAGAGAAATCATCAAAAACTCATATTAAAACTCAAATACGTACCTTTTTCGAGCAATTCAAATTTATCTGCGAAATCAAAATTTCCAATTCCTTTATACCTGTATATCCTACTAGCCATAATATCTAGTTACAGCATTCAAATCATTTTGCAAATTCTATTACAAAATTCTCAATATAAACTGTGCAGCAACCACAGAGGTTAAGTATCTGGGCTCCATACCATGATACCACCTTTATCCAGAAGGAATGACATACACTAAGGGGCGCTACTCCCTAGAACCTTGCTGCATTCTTCCTGTTTTGACCATTTCCGGGGTGTGAGGCTCGACGAAGTCTCGTCCACAAAGCTACGCTTTCTCAAAAAGCCCTGCTTCGGGTCAAACAAAATGATCAACCTATGATCACAAAGATATAAGATCAAACAAATGATCATATCACAAATGATCAAACACCGATCATTTCACAGCAACACTCAGTATGCCACGTTACCAAATTGGGATATATCGCTGATAAATTTCAACTACATAACCTCTGAGCTCGTACGTCTCAGAGAAGGGTGTTAAGCTAAGAGAATAAATCCTCCGCCACCAACAGAAATGTATTTGAAAGAAATCAGCTTTATATCTCAAATTGTAACGTCAGACACACAATCCATACAAGTCTGTTCCGGGATCGAACAGAACCGAAGGCACTCCTCACGAAGCCCTTGCATTTCCGGATAATTTTCAATCACGTCAGGACTTCCCGTCACTAAGGGTGATAAAACCTCTAAATCGAAGATCAGTCGATGTAGAGTAACTCGACGGTAATCCTTCCGTTTTCAAAAATATCCGGTCTTCAACACCGGTCTTCAAATGCAATTCATAACGACGTATCACATATTCGGAATGGGTTATACGACCCCATGGTCCTTTCCCGGTTAACCCGAATAGTGAGCGTATATTTAAAAATAAGTGTGGCATTCAAATTCATCCAATTCACAACAAATACCTACTCAAGGTAATTATTGATAGTCGGTTATTTAACTATCAATAAAGATGCGCAACATCATCAGATTCCAAATAATTTTCCAAATTATTTAATCTTCCAAAAATACCTTTACTAGATATAAAATTTCCACACTTCAAAAATAAATCAATATTTATTTTTAAACAACTTCTCATTTCCTTTATAAATTCCGTATTGAGTTTATACTTTTCGAATATCTACTGATATTCGATTTTCAATTGATTTCAAATATTCAATTTCGATTTATCTTTAAGAAGATAGAATCTCAAAAAAACATTTCATTTCGTTTTGGAAAAGCATTTCCCTTCTTATTAATAATAAGAAATTCACAAATCTATTTATTAAGTAAAATTTCATTCTTTAAGGAAAATATTCTTTTAACACCTTTATTTGGGTCAAAACGAATGTTACGTAAAACATCGTTACGACGACTCAAAACCACTAGTATAGGGATTCAGAATTAAGATAGATGTGTAAATCCCAATACTATATAAAACATTTCCTTTCGGAAATCATTTACTATAACAACAGTGTTATAGTCCACCATTTCCTTAAATTTCTCGAAAACGTCTATTTCAACAATGAACGTTGAAATCTATGTATTCGATACTTAACACGTTTTAAAACATCTTTTAAAACAGTTACTTCATTTTTATAATATCGCTTTCCCTAAACCATATCCATTCTACTTCAAAAATATATTCACTGTCCAAAATCGTGAATATACTTCACTAATCACATTTCACTATTAAATTCATCAAATTCAATTTATTTCGAATTTATAAAACAACGCTTATAAATTCCATTTCTGTTTTATAACAACTTTGGTTTATAAATCTCCTTTTATTAATTTCTATAATACACTTATTAAAATAAGTGACCCTGGGTTCATAAACAACTTTTATAAATTTTAATTCCATTTATAAAAGCTTCAATACCAAATCAATTTCAATGTTGATTTCTAATTTTATTTTCAACGTTTGAATCAAATTTCCACATTGATTTCTCAAAAATTCATTTCTAAATATTAAATCAATTACAGATTGATTTCAAATTTTATTTATCACTACTAAATAAATTCCTTATTGAATTCATTTTACATTGATTTCACAACTTATTTTAATTTACCAATTAAATTTCACACTGAATTTCCAACTTATCTTCTTTTAAATAAATTCCTTTTTAAGAAAATAAATTTCAATCGTTTCTTTCAATTTATTTAGAAATCCAGATTTTAAATTAATTTCCTCAATTTAAAATCACTATTATACGAATTTCATTTATTTAACACCTTCACTTTATTCTGGAAATAAATTCGATAAGATTATAAAAATTAACTTTTTATACTTTAAAATTCCTTTCTTCGAATTTACTAAATTTCTAAAATTAAATTCACTTAGAAATTTCTATTCTGATTTCCAAAAATTCAATTTCGTTTATTTTTTTGAAATCCAATGATGTCAAAACATCCATTCAGCTAAATCTTAGCATTCAAACAATTTCCAGACATCAATATGGTCAATAACATCAATATAACCATTCACAGATTTATATCACAGTATAAATAAATTCAATCAATGTGAGGGGTCCAGTTGGATCCCTCCAACCTGTTTCCCTGCATCCAAAGATGTTAGCACAATACCAATTCCGCTCCAGTACGGAATTATCGCGGTATATAGGTTTTTATAAATCCGCTTACTAACGGCGCAATAGGGTCTCATCCGCTATACGAGGCGGGAAATCATCAATCCAATATATACATATGCCAATATGTATATATTGCTATATATAGATATATCCTAAACTATCTAATATCACAATCAAACAGTCAACAAACAATAACTGAAAAATCCACTTTCAATTTGAGTGAGAAAAATCTCACCTTAGCTTTTAATTGCAATCCATTTTTATTCCAGCTCGTTCTTTACAGATTTTGACCTAGTATAAACATTTTATACCATTTATTAATATTCGAATCAACTGAAAAATTAAATTTCCGTTAAATAAATTTTATCAACACGTGTTTTTATTGTAAACAAAGAAGTATATTATAAACAAATTTCTCCTTTTAATTTCAAACTAAATCCCCTTTTTATAAATTTTCTTTAAATGACAAATTAAATAAATTTTTATTGGCTACATAAACCACCTTAATAAATCGTTTTTAAAGTAAACCAAAAATCAAATTTTATATAACTTCATTTCTATATATATATATATATTCACTTATAACTTTATATTTGAAACTAAATTATACCTCATTGATACGACACGCTCGAACCAGCCTGGCCTTCACTGTCTCGAGCTCGAACACTACGACATCACCAACCCTAGCCTCGAATTCGTTCGACGATCATTGCCGTACGTCGATCGCCCAACGCGATCCATCGTGAACGCCTTCTACCCCGCAAATCCGTCTTCCGAAAACCCGACACTGCTACGTCCACTGTAGCAATTGCCGAACAATCGGATGGCGAAAACGCGAAACTTTAATATTTAAAAGAAGAGGAGGAAGAGAAGATAGAAGAAAAAGAGAAGAAAAAAAAACAGAGAAGAAAAACAACAGAACAACATCAGATACAGAAACAATATCAGAATCTCACATATCGCAGCGGAACAATATATAATAAATAAACACTAGTCTTTTAAAACAAAGAGCTATATCAGTTTATACATACATCAATCATCAGATTCAATATGCAGCAATGGACAGTTATATAACTTGTCCTTATACAGAATACACAGCGGAATAAATACTATCAGATACAAATACTACGTCTCGAACTCCAGCTTATCTCCAAAGCTCCAGAATATCCAGAATATCCTGATAATATAACTCTAGACTGCCCGTGTGGAAAATTTGTGGGCACCCAGAGTTTAGAAGGGAAACAATAAACTCCGAGTCAGTCATGGTGACTGGTGTGAGATCGTAAAACAGTTATTTTATCTTTAAAATAAACAACAGGATAATTTTAAAGTCAATTCGCAATGCTTTTGGAAAATGAAACTACCATAAGACCTCCCGCCACACACACAATGCAAACGCAGACTTGGAGGAGATTTCTTCTTATGATAGTCAAAGATGCTTACTACGCAAAATCAAATCCTTTTGGATATTATTATTAGTGCATAGTGTAGAAAACATTTCGAAAGTAGAATATAAATCTTAGCCAGCATAGGTACCATTATAGTATGCTTGCTATAGCTACCATATTAGATGGCAGGTTCTACAACTAATACCGTACAAGTCGCGTATTGTTTCTTTGGATTTCCAACAAATGGTCAGGCTAAGGAACTTCCTTTTCCACGATGGGTACGTCCCTGGAATAGACGACCCGAGAATCTAACGTTACGGTTAGATCTCTGCCAACACAAGGCCGGGTTACCTCTGCAAAAATAGGTAACTACTGACACGCGTATGCCATCCCCCGATCGTCACCGATCTTCCCGAGGATCCCCGATTTCCAACAAACCACATAGATAAAAAATAATGCAGTAACCACAGAGGTTAAGTATCTGGGCTCCATACCATGATACCACCTTTATCCAGAAGGAATGACATACACTAAGGGGCGCTACTCCCTAGAACCTTGCTGCATTCTTCCTGTTTTGACCATTTCCGGGGTGTGAGGCTCGACGAAGTCTCGTCCACAAAGCTACGCTTTCTCAAAAAGCCCTGCTTCGGGTCAAACAAAATGATCAACCTATGATCACAAAGATATAAGATCAAACAAATGATCATATCACAAATGATCAAACACCGATCATTTCACAGCAACACTCAGTATGCCACGTTACCAAATTGGGATATATCGCTGATAAATTTCAACTACATAACCTCTGAGCTCGTACGTCTCAGAGAAGGGTGTTAAGCTAAGAGAATAAATCCTCCGCCACCAACAGAAATGTATTTGAAAGAAATCAGCTTTATATCTCAAATTGTAACGTCAGACACACAATCCATACAAGTCTGTTCCGGGATCGAACAGAACCGAAGGCACTCCTCACGAAGCCCTTGCATTTCCGGATAATTTTCAATCACGTCAGGACTTCCCGTCACTAAGGGTGATAAAACCTCTAAATCGAAGATCAGTCGATGTAGAGTAACTCGACGGTAATCCTTCCGTTTTCAAAAATATCCGGTCTTCAACACCGGTCTTCAAATGCAATTCATAACGACGTATCACATATTCGGAATGGGTTATACGACCCCATGGTCCTTTCCCGGTTAACCCGAATAGTGAGCGTATATTTAAAAATAAGTGTGGCATTCAAATTCATCCAATTCACAACAAATACCTACTCAAGGTAATTATTGATAGTCGGTTATTTAACTATCAATAAAGATGCGCAACATCATCAGATTCCAAATAATTTTCCAAATTATTTAATCTTCCAAAAATACCTTTACTAGATATAAAATTTCCACACTTCAAAAATAAATCAATATTTATTTTTAAACAACTTCTCATTTCCTTTATAAATTCCGTATTGAGTTTATACTTTTCGAATATCTACTGATATTCGATTTTCAATTGATTTCAAATATTCAATTTCGATTTATCTTTAAGAAGATAGAATCTCAAAAAAACATTTCATTTCGTTTTGGAAAAGCATTTCCCTTCTTATTAATAATAAGAAATTCACAAATCTATTTATTAAGTAAAATTTCATTCTTTAAGGAAAATATTCTTTTAACACCTTTATTTGGGTCAAAACGAATGTTACGTAAAACATCGTTACGACGACTCAAAACCACTAGTATAGGGATTCAGAATTAAGATAGATGTGTAAATCCCAATACTATATAAAACATTTCCTTTCGGAAATCATTTACTATAACAACAGTGTTATAGTCCACCATTTCCTTAAATTTCTCGAAAACGTCTATTTCAACAATGAACGTTGAAATCTATGTATTCGATACTTAACACGTTTTAAAACATCTTTTAAAACAGTTACTTCATTTTTATAATATCGCTTTCCCTAAACCATATCCATTCTACTTCAAAAATATATTCACTGTCCAAAATCGTGAATATACTTCACTAATCACATTTCACTATTAAATTCATCAAATTCAATTTATTTCGAATTTATAAAACAACGCTTATAAATTCCATTTCTGTTTTATAACAACTTTGGTTTATAAATCTCCTTTTATTAATTTCTATAATACACTTATTAAAATAAGTGACCCTGGGTTCATAAACAACTTTTATAAATTTTAATTCCATTTATAAAAGCTTCAATACCAAATCAATTTCAATGTTGATTTCTAATTTTATTTTCAACGTTTGAATCAAATTTCCACATTGATTTCTCAAAAATTCATTTCTAAATATTAAATCAATTACAGATTGATTTCAAATTTTATTTATCACTACTAAATAAATTCCTTATTGAATTCATTTTACATTGATTTCACAACTTATTTTAATTTACCAATTAAATTTCACACTGAATTTCCAACTTATCTTCTTTTAAATAAATTCCTTTTTAAGAAAATAAATTTCAATCGTTTCTTTCAATTTATTTAGAAATCCAGATTTTAAATTAATTTCCTCAATTTAAAATCACTATTATACGAATTTCATTTATTTAACACCTTCACTTTATTCTGGAAATAAATTCGATAAGATTATAAAAATTAACTTTTTATACTTTAAAATTCCTTTCTTCGAATTTACTAAATTTCTAAAATTAAATTCACTTAGAAATTTCTATTCTGATTTCCAAAAATTCAATTTCGTTTATTTTTTTGAAATCCAATGATGTCAAAACATCCATTCAGCTAAATCTTAGCATTCAAACAATTTCCAGACATCAATATGGTCAATAACATCAATATAACCATTCACAGATTTATATCACAGTATAAATAAATTCAATCAATGTGAGGGGTCCAGTTGGATCCCTCCAACCTGTTTCCCTGCATCCAAAGATGTTAGCACAATACCAATTCCGCTCCAGTACGGAATTATCGCGGTATATAGGTTTTTATAAATCCGCTTACTAACGGCGCAATAGGGTCTCATCCGCTATACGAGGCGGGAAATCATCAATCCAATATATACATATGCCAATATGTATATATTGCTATATATAGATATATCCTAAACTATCTAATATCACAATCAAACAGTCAACAAACAATAACTGAAAAATCCACTTTCAATTTGAGTGAGAAAAATCTCACCTTAGCTTTTAATTGCAATCCATTTTTATTCCAGCTCGTTCTTTACAGATTTTGACCTAGTATAAACATTTTATACCATTTATTAATATTCGAATCAACTGAAAAATTAAATTTCCGTTAAATAAATTTTATCAACACGTGTTTTTATTGTAAACAAAGAAGTATATTATAAACAAATTTCTCCTTTTAATTTCAAACTAAATCCCCTTTTTATAAATTTTCTTTAAATGACAAATTAAATAAATTTTTATTGGCTACATAAACCACCTTAATAAATCGTTTTTAAAGTAAACCAAAAATCAAATTTTATATAACTTCATTTCTATATATATATATATATTCACTTATAACTTTATATTTGAAACTAAATTATACCTCATTGATACGACACGCTCGAACCAGCCTGGCCTTCACTGTCTCGAGCTCGAACACTACGACATCACCAACCCTAGCCTCGAATTCGTTCGACGATCATTGCCGTACGTCGATCGCCCAACGCGATCCATCGTGAACGCCTTCTACCACTATCGAATCCAAACAGAGCCCCAGGCGAAACCCAACTTCAACAGCTTGACCAAAACTCGCGACTGCCACCAACGTCGCCTCCCACGCGAATGCGAACCACCACCCTCGAACGACACCCCTCCTCCAGTCGCGCTCACATCAGCGACCACGTCACCGCACGCCTGTATCGCCTATCGCGAGCGTCACCCCCCCCCCCCCAAACGATCGCGAATCACTGCTTGCCGAAGCCCTAGCTCGAACGTGCCTTCAAGTCACCCCTTGATTTCACGAGATGAAGTATTGAGCTCGGTTTTTATTTTTATTTTTATACGAACTGAGGAGTTATTTTGATTTGGGGGAAAAAAAACAAACGAATGCGGCATTGATTTTTTTTTTTCTTTCCTGTTCGATTTTCGTTCGAATAAATAGAGAGAGGGGGAAGACAGGATTTTGTGATTCTCGGCATGATTTTGGGGTTGAAACAAAGGGAGAGGGATGGGTTGCGTAATCTTCTGCGTGGTTCAAGGAAATAATGTACCAAGGTTGACCAAATTTAAATTTAAATTAAAGTTCGAATTCAATTTAAATTTCAATGCCTTTAAGTGTCGTACGTTCACATAACAGCTCCGATAAATACGAAATTTGAAATCCGGTAATAACAAAATATTACGGACCCAATGGAACTGGTTTCGTCAAATTCCGAGACTGTTTGAAAATTGACTATTTTATAAATATCGGTTCGAGTGATTATTTTCAAAACTTAACAAAACAGTTCGAAATTAAATTCTGAAGCTTCAATCATCTCCAGTATTATCAATACGAATTTTAAAAGCTTTCGAAATATTTTTCTTCGACTTAAAATCGTAGATTCAAATTTTTATTCAGCATTCAATCGATTAAATTTTAAAGTTTAATCGCAAATTTCAAAGTTATATTCGGGATTCAAATTAAATCATCGTTCAAATATTTAAAATTAATTAAATATTTCCAATTTAATTCGTTCGAAATTCTGGGTCGTTACAAAATCTTTAATTATTAAATAGTTAACCTTTAATTATTTAGTTCACCATTTAATTTATTATTTTCAATTAATTGCTTTAATTAATTATTCCTAAATTAATTATCATTTTTTTAATCACCTTCATTAATTAATTAACCTTTAATTAATCTTTAATCAATCATTAATTAAGTAATTATTCCTTAAGTAATTATCCTTTAATTACTTATATTCTTTAATTACTTATCATTAATAAATCACCCTTTAATTAAGTAATAAGTCGACCCTTAATTATTTGAGTATCCTTTAATTAATCACCTTAATTTTTTTTTCATTTAGAAATTAACTTTAAGTAATTAATTTCTTTTATCAAATAAATTATCTTAGCCTTTAAAAGTTAATCAAAATTTGTTAAAACCTGATTTAAACGTTTGAAAACTAGTTTTAAATTTTAAACTTTTATAGCTATCACCTTGAACCCGAGTCAAACCCTTGTTCCACCCGAGCTCACTTCGAGTAATCTGCCCCTATCTCTTGCTTCGAGACAACCTCGAAACAAATTCACCCCAAACCCGAGCGAAACTTCTTCTTCCCCAAAACCTGACATCGACAGGCACGAAATAAAATTGTGCACGTGCACCACTGCCGCGATCAACTCCGGCCATCGTCGCCAACGCTGGCAAGTCCGCTTTGATCCCCATACTCGATTTCGACCACCAAAACCACCAGACATTCGCGAATGCAAATTTGAGCACACCAGCTTCCACCTGGAACAAACTGTTTCCCAAGAAATCGCCTCGCTCTCTATCCTCAGACCATCAGAAAATCACGCGATCGTAGCCAAAGCCTGCCGACGTCTGATGCTTCGATTGGCCCTATTGCGATCGATTCCGATCGTCTAACAGTGACGCAGTGATAAGTATTCTGACCAACTCAAAATTTTAGGGTTTAAAACCCAATTCGATGACCTACAACACCATGTTGATTTAAAAATTCATTTAGTAATTTTCTAATGATCTCCGACCATCCACCAAGCTTCAAACCCGATCACGAGTCCCATCACACTACCGACCACCAGAACTAGGTGAAAACAACAATTCTGTTCATCTCAAAATTTCTCACTTGATAATGAATTAAAAATCTAGAATTTTATCTTAAAAATTATAAACTTGAAATACGAATCAGGTTGTAAAGTAAAAACATGATTCCCAAATAATTGATTTAATGCCTTGAGTTGTTTTCTTACTGTAAATTCCTATTTTTATAATAAGTTCTTAATATAAATCCTTGAAATCATTTTTAACCCTGATGTTATAGTTTAGCAACAAATGTTTATTTGGAGATCAAGACCTATCATTGATGATATGAAGAGGAATGGAATTATTTTGGTGACAGACATGCCCTTCTATATACAGGGTCATTCATACTTAATCCCAGAAAGAAAAAAAAAACATTCATGCAAACATTTTCACATTATATCTCAATGGTCATCACAATCATCAAGTTAATAAACAAATTCAGGTTTCGAATTAGAGGTTAGCTCACTGTTTAGATCCAAGAATCTGAACTTGATTTATCACTATTATTTTAACATTTCTAAATAGTTACTAAACATTTCAACTTGAACCATTTTAAAAATCTCAGTCTTGTAAATTTGGACATGTTTTGTTTAACAACCAAGCCTTTAAAGAAATGGACAGGCTTTAAACCTGTACAGTGAGAACAGGGGTGATTTTTTTCTCCTATAAGCATGCACACATACATTTCAACATGCAGTCACATTCACACACCCTATTAGCATAACCACATCATAGCTCGAAATGCAACTACAAGCAATAAACAACAAGGTCAAAGGGTTGCTCACATGTAAAGATGAAGAACAGAGCAGTTTATTTGAAATAGGTTTGAAAATTGTTTTTAAATTAAATTGTTTACTCACAGTGTTGTTTTCCAGAAAAATGAACAGAGAACCAGCAAGCTTGAATTTTGAAACTGAAGTTTGTTTTCACTTCTGCTTGGATCTTGAACTTGATCTGCTTCCAGGTTGAAAACTTTTGCATTCTTTAAATTTTAAACTGCTAATTTTTTTTCCTGGTTTCAATCTGTTTTCCAGATCTTTGAAATGCTTTATTTATGAGTTGCTTCTTTGTTTAAATTTTTAGATGATATTTACTTTAAATCTTTTCTCAGCTTTTGAATGTCGAACAAATGAAACAAGGCTGATATTATAAAAGAAAGTGTACAGGTGATAACATGGTTTGTTTGTACTTAGAATTGTTTATAAAGCTTCAAGTCAGAGATCATGGTATGGAGGGTAAGTGGCATTTAATGCCTCATGCTTGTTTTATAAACTAACATATTTATTTTCTTGCTTTGCATTGCTTTACTCGGCTGAGATGATAGTGCTTGGTACATAGATATGTTTATTTTTATTACTTTGCCATGTTATACATTGTTATGTTGTCTTCTTTTGTTTTGTAGTTTACAATTCAGTTTGTATTTGTTCAAGTTGTATTTGATATTTTATTGTTAAATTAGTTTACTTTACTTTGCATACTTGTATTTGTTTTGTTTTCTAAGTGTTGTAGGCTATGATATACTTTTGTAAGCTAGAGGTATATGGCATAAATTGTTATGCCTTGTTCATATCTAAATATATTTTGTTCTTTGCTTTTTATTATTTTATAAATTTAAAAAATGAATTTCTATTTTAAATACGTTGTTTGAATTTAACTATATGTTACTTTATATTTTATAATTTATCTTATTATATATTTCTATTTGAATTTGTCAAATTTATTTTCTATTCCTAGTTTCAATATTTATTTACAATTTAAACTCAAGTCAAAATATATATCTATATATTTATTATTTTCAAATTCACTCGAAATCGAGTCGGGGAAACTCGCTTTCATTCAATCGATTTATTTTACTATTTTATTCAAAAATTCATTTAATTATTAATTTAACTCCAAAATTCAATAAATTATTAATTTAAATTAAATTAAAATCTAGGGTCGTTACAAATTTCCCCCCTTAAAAGAATTTCGTCCTCGAAATTCGCAGGTACGAAAATAACACAGAGATAGACAGAGGTGATCTCCTATAACTCCTCAAACTTACGATTACGATATGAATTCTAAACTCAAATCGGAATATCTCAGAATACATACCAATTTGTACATCTTCGGACTTTGGTATTCAAAAGAAGTTACAATAGAATTTCTAAATTTGGTTTTAACAATATCATTTTATTGGTTCAATTCAATTTTAGCTTCATATTCTATTTATCAATTTAATTCAATTTAAAATTTCCAATTTCAAATTCATTAAGATATAAATCAAAAAGCTGATAAGAAACCGATGAAGATACAAGGTAAGAATTTTCTACAACGATTCGTAGGGCCATCATCGCACCGAAACTTCTTTTAGAGCTGTCACGAAGAAATCAAAAGAATTTGGAAACGAATCAAAGAAAATTGATAGAGAAAGATTGTTTCCACTGCTGCAGGGTATTGACCATTTATAGTCGTATTCCTTGTCCCCTATCTCGTCTTCTTCTTACACTCATACTCACTATCAGTGGATAGTAAGAGAATTTACTGAGACGTTCAGACTGAGATCTTAGAGATTACTCATTCTAGAGTTTACTTCACTCTATCTCTAATGAGCTACTTAACGTGTTATACTCCTGAGCTAAAGTTCAACCTAAGCTCTGATACCAAATGTAACGTCTCGGGTTTTCACGCTCGAAAATCGACATCCATACTTTACATCGTACTCGAATGTCATAGATTCGACCGTTCAAATCCGATTCGCCGGAGCTTATAACACAGTTAAGTAAATATCACAGCGGAATAAAAAAATATAGATATACAACATCTGATACAATATCCAGATACAATGATGATACAATGAATATCTATATACATCAGAGATATGATACAATAAATAGCAGCGGAAAAGAAAACGATAACATCAGCAGCGGAATAGAATGTCTCCAATAGAATGCTCCAAGATAAGCAACGTCAGTCCATGAACTCCAAGAACTGAACTAGCTCCAGATAATCTACTAGACCTGAATATCTGAAAAACCAAACTCTAGACTGCTCGTGTAGAAAAATTTTGAGCATCCAGAGTTTTGGAAAGAAACAATAAACTCTGGATCAGTCATGGGACTGGTGTGAGCAACAAAAACAGTTTATCTTTAAAACAAACAACAAAAGAATTTTAAAGTAAATTCGCAATGCTTTTGGAAAATGAAACTACCATAAGACCTCCCGCCACACACACAATGCAAATGCAGAATTGGAGGAGATTTCTTCTTATGATAGTCAAAGATGCTTACTACGCAAAATCAAATCATTTTGATATTATTATTATTAGTGCATAGTGTAGAAATCATTTCGAAAGTAGAATATAAATCTTAGCCAGCATAGGTACCATTATAGTATGCCCGCTATAGCTACCATATTAAATGGCAGGTTCTACAACTAAAACCGTACAAGGCTCGTATTGTTTCTTTGGATTTCCAACAAATGGTCAGGCTAAGGAACTTCCTATCCACGATGGGTACGTCCCTGGAATAGACGACCCGAGAACCTAACCGGATCTCTGCCAACACAAGGCCGGGTTACCTCTGCAAAAATAGGTAACTACTGACACGCGTATGTCATCCCCCGATCGTCACCGATCTTCCCGAGGATCCCCGATTTCCAACAACCACAAAGTAATAAACTTGCAGCAACCACAGAGGTTAAGTATCTGGGCTCCATACCATGATACCACCTTTATCCAGAAGGAATGACATACACTAAGGGGCGCTACTCCCTAGAACCTTGCTGCATCCTTCCTGTTTCGACCATTTCCGGGGTGTGAGGCTCGATGAAGTCTCGTCCACAAAGCTACGCTTTCTACAAAGCCATGCTTCGGGTCAAACAAATGATCAACCTATGATCACAAAGATATAAGATCAAACAAATGATCATATCGCAAATGATCAAACACTGATCATCACACAGCAACACTCAGCATGCCACATTACCAAATTGGGATATATCGCTGATAAATTTCAACTACATAACCTCTGAGCTCGTACGTCTCAGAGAAGGGTGTTAAGCTAAGAGAATAAATTCTCCGCCACCAACAGATATGTATTTGAAAGAAATCGGCTTTATATCTCAAAGTGTAATGTCAGACATGTATCCATACAAGTCTGTTCCGGGTTCGAACAGAACCGAAGGCACTTCTCACGAAGCCCTTGCAATTCCGGATAACTTTCAATCATGTCCGGACTTCCCATCACAAAAGAGTGATATAAATCTCTATACCGGCGCGACTCAGTGCAGAGACATTCGACAGGTTGTCCTTTCATTTTCGAAAAATATCCGGTCTTCAACACCGGTCTTCAAATGCTATCCATATACGACGTATCACTATTCGGAATGAGTTATACGACCCAAAGGTCCTTTCCCGGCTAACCCGAATAGTGAGCGAAATATTTAAAAACATACGGATATTGGGATTTCAATTAAGTCACAACTTAAACCCAAACTTTCTTTTCAAATGGTTTAACAAATTACCATTTTAATCTTTTTAAACAAAAAGATTCAATTCACAAAGTTCACTTAATTTCACAAAGATTCATTCACAGATTTTCCAAAACAATTTTTCCATTTCAATTCGGTTAACTCGTTAAATCTTTAAAATAAAGATTTAACTAATAGCTTTCAAAACAATTCCATTTCAAATGGTTTAAATAAATCATCAAATTAAATCTGTTAAAAATAAACAGATTTAATTCATAGCTTTCAAAAAGAGTTTATTCATATCTTGGAAAATCCATTTTTCAATTCACTTGAAATTCCTTTAATTTAAACTGGAATTTCTTTTCTTATCTAAAAGCTTTTATCATTTGAAAAACAACAGTTTTCAATTTGGAAATCTGGTTCATTTATACGAGTTAAGGTTCTTGGTTTAAATTCAAATTCCCAAATTAATACTTTAAAATTGTTTAATTCATACAAACACATTTAATATTATCTTTTATCCCTAGTTTCCAAATCATAGATTTAATTTCAAACTTGAATTCAAATTTAAATCAAATTATTTAAATTTTCAAAACTCGATTAAGTTATTCAAAATAACTTTTATATTTGAAATTCCATTTCAAAAGCTTTTCACTTTTAAACCCAAATTTCTAATTTCAAAATCAATTGAAATTAAAAATTTAATTTCAAAAACAATCAAATTTAAATTATCTGCGACTTAACCGATTTCCACGTGAAATCCATATTTGTGTGTGTAAAAGTGTAGTCCAGGGGTTTCACACACAATAGTGCAACATGATGAATCATCACAGATCAGAATACAGAAATATAATTTGATAAGCGGTATAAGAACAACGCTTATCGTTTATTCACAGATCACAAATATATATCATGGATGAGTAAATTACAGATCACAACATAAATAAGGATGTATCACAAAGCATCATATATCAGGGATGACAAAACAATTCATAGCATTCAATAGAATCCAAACATTCATAAGTAAGACCAGTTAATTGTCTGATAAATTCAAATCAGATTTATTTCTTATGAATTTCTAATCCTGGTTAATTTACATTAATAAATTACAAATCATTTTGATTTATTATTCTTTAATCATTTATTTATTTACCATTAATAATAAATTTACTAACCTTTAATTATTAATTAATCAAATCTTTAATTATTAAATAGTTAACCTTTAATTATTTAGTTCACCATTTAATTTATTATTTTCAATTAATTGCTTTAATTAATTATTCCTAAATTAATTATCATTTTTTTAATCACCTTCATTAATTAATTAACCTTTAATTAATCTTTAATCAATCATTAATTAAGTAATTATTCCTTAAGTAATTATCCTTTAATTACTTATATTCTTTAATTACTTATCATTAATAAATCACCCTTTAATTAAGTAATAAGTCGACCCTTAATTATTTGAGTATCCTTTAATTAATCACCTTAATTTTTTTTTCATTTAGAAATTAACTTTAAGTAATTAATTTCTTTTATCAAATAAATTATCTTAGCCTTTAAAAGTTAATCAAAATTTGTTAAAACCTGATTTAAACGTTTGAAAACTAGTTTTAAATTTTAAACTTTTATAGCTATCACCTTGAACCCGAGTCAAACCCTTGTTCCACCCGAGCTCACTTCGAGTAATCTGCCCCTATCTCTTGCTTCGAGACAACCCCGAAACAAATTCACCCCAAACCCGAGCGAAACTTCTTCTTCCCCAAAACCTGACATCGACAGGCACGAAATAAAATTGTGCACGTGCACCACTGCCGCGATCAACTCCGGCCATCGTCGCCAACGCTGGCAAGTCCGCTTTGATCCCCATACTCGATTTCGACCACCAAAACCACCAGACATTCGCGAATGCAAATTTGAGCACACCAGCTTCCACCTGGAACAAACTGTTTCCCAAGAAATCGCCTCGCTCTCTATCCTCAGACCATCAGAAAATCACGCGATCGTAGCCAAAGCCTGCCGACGTCTGATGCTTCGATTGGCCCTATTGCGATCGATTCCGATCGTCTAACAGTGACGCAGTGATAAGTATTCTGACCAACTCAAAATTTTAGGGTTTAAAACCCAATTCGATGACCTACAACACCATGTTGATTTAAAAATTCATTTAGTAATTTTCTAATGATCTCCGACCATCCACCAAGCTTCAAACCCGATCACGAGTCCCATCACACTACCGACCACCAGAACTAGGTGAAAACAACAATTCTGTTCATCTCAAAATTTCTCACTTGATAATGAATTAAAAATCTAGAATTTTATCTTAAAAATTATAAACTTGAAATACGAATCAGGTTGTAAAGTAAAAACATGATTCCCAAATAATTGATTTAATGCCTTGAGTTGTTTTCTTACTGTAAATTCCTATTTTTATAATAAGTTCTTAATATAAATCCTTGAAATCATTTTTAACCCTGATGTTATAGTTTAGCAACAAATGTTTATTTGGAGATCAAGACCTATCATTGATGATATGAAGAGGAATGGAATTATTTTGGTGACAGACATGCCCTTCTATATACAGGGTCATTCATACTTAATCCCAGAAAGAAAAAAAAAACATTCATGCAAACATTTTCACATTATATCTCAATGGTCATCACAATCATCAAGTTAATAAACAAATTCAGGTTTCGAATTAGAGGTTAGCTCACTGTTTAGATCCAAGAATCTGAACTTGATTTATCACTATTATTTTAACATTTCTAAATAGTTACTAAACATTTCAACTTGAACCATTTTAAAAATCTCAGTCTTGTAAATTTGGACATGTTTTGTTTAACAACCAAGCCTTTAAAGAAATGGACAGGCTTTAAACCTGTACAGTGAGAACAGGGGTGATTTTTTTCTCCTATAAGCATGCACACATACATTTCAACATGCAGTCACATTCACACACCCTATTAGCATAACCACATCATAGCTCGAAATGCAACTACAAGCAATAAACAACAAGGTCAAAGGGTTGCTCACATGTAAAGATGAAGAACAGAGCAGTTTATTTGAAACAGGTTTGAAAATTGTTTTTAAATTAAATTGTTTACTCACAGTGTTGTTTTCCAGAAAAATGAACAGAGAACCAGCAAGCTTGAATTTTGAAACTGAAGTTTGTTTTCACTTCTGCTTGGATCTTGAACTTGATCTGCTTCCAGGTTGAAAACTTTTGCATTCTTTAAATTTTAAACTGCTAATTTTTTTTCCTGGTTTCAATCTGTTTTCCAGATCTTTGAAATGCTTTATTTATGAGTTGCTTCTTTGTTTAAATTTTTAGATGATATTTACTTTAAATCTTTTCTCAGCTTTTGAATGTCGAACAAATGAAACAAGGCTGATATTATAAAAGAAAGTGTACAGGTGATAACATGGTTTGTTTGTACTTAGAATTGTTTATAAAGCTTCAAGTCAGAGATCATGGTATGGAGGGTAAGTGGCATTTAATGCCTCATGCTTGTTTTATAAACTAACATATTTATTTTCTTGCTTTGCATTGCTTTACTCGGCTGAGATGATAGTGCTTGGTACATAGATATGTTTATTTTTATTACTTTGCCATGTTATACATTGTTATGTTGTCTTCTTTTGTTTTGTAGTTTACAATTCAGTTTGTATTTGTTCAAGTTGTATTTGATATTTTATTGTTAAATTAGTTTACTTTACTTTGCATACTTGTATTTGTTTTGTTTTCTAAGTGTTGTAGGCTATGATATACTTTTGTAAGCTAGAGGTATATGGCATAAATTGTTATGCCTTGTTCATATCTAAATATATTTTGTTCTTTGCTTTTTATTATTTTATAAATTTAAAAAATGAATTTCTATTTTAAATACGTTGTTTGAATTTAACTATATGTTACTTTATATTTTATAATTTATCTTATTATATATTTCTATTTGAATTTGTCAAATTTATTTTCTATTCCTAGTTTCAATATTTATTTACAATTTAAACTCAAGTCAAAATATATATCTATATATTTATTATTTTCAAATTCACTCGAAATCGAGTCGGGGAAACTCGCTTTCATTCAATCGATTTATTTTACTATTTTATTCAAAAATTCATTTAATTATTAATTTAACTCCAAAATTCAATAAATTATTAATTTAAATTAAATTAAAATCTAGGGTCGTTACAAATTTCCCCCCTTAAAAGAATTTCGTCCTCGAAATTCGCAGGTACGAAAATAACACAGAGATAGACAGAGGTGATCTCCTATAACTCCTCAAACTTACGATTACGATATGAATTCTAAACTCAAATCGGAATATCTCAGAATACATACCAATTTGTACATCTTCGGACTTTGGTATTCAAAAGAAGTTACAATAGAATTTCTAAATTTGGTTTTAACAATATCATTTTATTGGTTCAATTCAATTTTAGCTTCATATTCTATTTATCAATTTAATTCAATTTAAAATTTCCAATTTCAAATTCATTAAGATATAAATCAAAAAGCTGATAAGAAACCGATGAAGATACAAGGTAAGAATTTTCTACAACGATTCGTAGGGCCATCATCGCACCGAAACTTCTTTTAGAGCTGTCACGAAGAAATCAAAAGAATTTGGAAACGAATCAAAGAAAATTGATAGAGAAAGATTGTTTCCACTGCTGCAGGGTATTGACCATTTATAGTCGTATTCCCTGTCCCCTATCTCGTCTTCTTCTTACACTCATACTCACTATCAGTGGATAGTAAGAGAATTTACTGAGACGTTCAGACTGAGATCTTAGAGATTACTCATTCTAGAGTTTACTTCACTCTATCTCTAATGAGCTACTTAACGTGTTATACTCCTGAGCTAAAGTTCAACCTAAGCTCTGATACCAAATGTAACGTCTCGGGTTTTCACGCTCGAAAATCGACATCCATACTTTACATCGTACTCGAATGTCATAGATTCGACCGTTCAAATCTGATTCGCCGGAGCTTATAACACAGTTAAGTAAATATCACAGCGGAATAAAAAAAATATAGATATACAACATCTGATACAATATCCAGATACAATGATGATACAATGAATATCTATATACATCAGAGATATGATACAATAAATAGCAGCGGAAAAGAAAACGATAACATCAGCAGCGGAATAGAATGTCTCCAATAGAATGCTCCAAGATAAGCAACGTCAGTCCATGAACTCCAAGAACTGAACTAGCTCCAGATAATCTACTAGACCTGAATATCTGAAAAACCAAACTCTAGACTGCTCGTGTAGAAAAATTTTGAGCATCCAGAGTTTTGGAAAGAAACAATAAACTCTGGATCAGTCATGGGACTGGTGTGAGCAACAAAAACAGTTTATCTTTAAAACAAACAACAAAAGAATTTTAAAGTAAATTCGCAATGCTTTTGGAAAATGAAACTACCATAAGACCTCCCGCCACACACACAATGCAAACGCAGAATTGGAGGAGATTTCTTCTTATGATAGTCAAAGATGCTTACTACGCAAAATCAAATCATTTTGATATTATTATTATTAGTGCATAGTGTAGAAATCATTTCGAAAGTAGAATATAAATCTTAGCCAGCATAGGTACCATTATAGTATGCCCGCTATAGCTACCATATTAAATGGCAGGTTCTACAACTAAAACCGTACAAGGCTCGTATTGTTTCTTTGGATTTCCAACAAATGGTCAGGCTAAGGAACTTCCTATCCACGATGGGTACGTCCCTGGAATAGACGACCCGAGAACCTAACCGGATCTCTGCCAACACAAGGCCGGGTTACCTCTGCAAAAATAGGTAACTACTGACACGCGTATGTCATCCCCCGATCGTCACCGATCTTCCCGAGGATCCCCGATTTCCAACAACCACAAAGTAATAAACTTGCAGCAACCACAGAGGTTAAGTATCTGGGCTCCATACCATGATACCACCTTTATCCAGAAGGAATGACATACACTAAGGGGCGCTACTCCCTAGAACCTTGCTGCATCCTTCCTGTTTCGACCATTTCCGGGGTGTGAGGCTCGATGAAGTCTCGTCCACAAAGCTACGCTTTCTACAAAGCCATGCTTCGGGTCAAACAAATGATCAACCTATGATCACAAAGATATAAGATCAAACAAATGATCATATCGCAAATGATCAAACACTGATCATCACACAGCAACACTCAGCATGCCACATTACCAAATTGGGATATATCGCTGATAAATTTCAACTACATAACCTCTGAGCTCGTACGTCTCAGAGAAGGGTGTTAAGCTAAGAGAATAAATTCTCCGCCACCAACAGATATGTATTTGAAAGAAATCGGCTTTATATCTCAAAGTGTAATGTCAGACATGTATCCATACAAGTCTGTTCCGGGTTCGAACAGAACCGAAGGCACTTCTCACGAAGCCCTTGCAATTCCGGATAACTTTCAATCATGTCCGGACTTCCCATCACAAAAGAGTGATATAAATCTCTATACCGGCGCGACTCAGTGCAGAGACATTCGACAGGTTGTCCTTTCATTTTCGAAAAATATCCGGTCTTCAACACCGGTCTTCAAATGCTATCCATATACGACGTATCACTATTCGGAATGAGTTATACGACCCAAAGGTCCTTTCCCGGCTAACCCGAATAGTGAGCGAAATATTTAAAAACATACGGATATTGGGATTTCAATTAAGTCACAACTTAAACCCAAACTTTCTTTTCAAATGGTTTAACAAATTACCATTTTAATCTTTTTAAACAAAAAGATTCAATTCACAAAGTTCACTTAATTTCACAAAGATTCATTCACAGATTTTCCAAAACAATTTTTCCATTTCAATTCGGTTAACTCGTTAAATCTTTAAAATAAAGATTTAACTAATAGCTTTCAAAACAATTCCATTTCAAATGGTTTAAATAAATCATCAAATTAAATCTGTTAAAAATAAACAGATTTAATTCATAGCTTTCAAAAAGAGTTTATTCATATCTTGGAAAATCCATTTTTCAATTCACTTGAAATTCCTTTAATTTAAACTGGAATTTCTTTTCTTATCTAAAAGCTTTTATCATTTGAAAAACAACAGTTTTCAATTTGGAAATCTGGTTCATTTATACGAGTTAAGGTTCTTGGTTTAAATTCAAATTCCCAAATTAATACTTTAAAATTGTTTAATTCATACAAACACATTTAATATTATCTTTTATCCCTAGTTTCCAAATCATAGATTTAATTTCAAACTTGAATTCAAATTTAAATCAAATTATTTAAATTTTCAAAACTCGATTAAGTTATTCAAAATAACTTTTATATTTGAAATTCCATTTCAAAAGCTTTTCACTTTTAAACCCAAATTTCTAATTTCAAAATCAATTGAAATTAAAAATTTAATTTCAAAAACAATCAAATTTAAATTATCTGCGACTTAACCGATTTCCACGTGAAATCCATATTTGTGTGTGTAAAAGTGTAGTCCAGGGGTTTCACACACAATAGTGCAACATGATGAATCATCACAGATCAGAATACAGAAATATAATTTGATAAGCGGTATAAGAACAACGCTTATCGTTTATTCACAGATCACAAATATATATCATGGATGAGTAAATTACAGATCACAACATAAATAAGGATGTATCACAAAGCATCATATATCAGGGATGACAAAACAATTCATAGCATTCAATAGAATCCAAACATTCATAAGTAAGACCAGTTAATTGTCTGATAAATTCAAATCAGATTTATTTCTTATGAATTTCTAATCCTGGTTAATTTACATTAATAAATTACAAATCATTTTGATTTATTATTCTTTAATCATTTATTTATTTACCATTAATAATAAATTTACTAACCTTTAATTATTAATTAATCAAATCTTTAATTATTAAATAGTTAACCTTTAATTATTTAGTTCACCATTTAATTTATTATTTTCAATTAATTGCTTTAATTAATTATTCCTAAATTAATTATCATTTTTTTAAATCACCTTCATTAATTAATTAACCTTTAATTAATCTTTAATCAATCATTAATTAAGTAATTATTCCTTAAGTAATTATCCTTTAATTACTTATATTCTTTAATTACTTATCATTAATAAATCACCCTTTAATTAAGTAATAAGTCGACCCTTAATTATTTGAGTATCCTTTAATTAATCACCTTAATTTTTTTTTCATTTAGAAATTAACTTTAAGTAATTAATTTCTTTTATCAAATAAATTATCTTAGCCTTTAAAAGTTAATCAAAATTTGTTAAAACCTGATTTAAACGTTTGAAAACTGGTTTTAAATTTTAAACTTTTATAGCTATCACCTTGAACCCGAGTCAAACCCTTGTTCCACCCGAGCTCACTTCGAGTAATCTGCCCCTATCTCTTGCTTCGAGACAACCCCGAAACAAATTCACCCCAAACCCGAGCGAAACTTCTTCTTCCCCAAAACCTGACATCGACAGGCACGAAATAAAATTATGCACGTGCACCACTGCCGCGATCAACTCCGGCCATCGTCGCCAACGCTGGCAAGTCCGCTTTGATCCCCATACTCGATTTCGACCACCAAAACCACCAGACATTCGCGAATGCAAATTTGAGCACACCAGCTTCCACCTGGAACAAACTGTTTCCCAAGAAATCGCCTCGCTCTCTATCCTCAGACCATCAGAAAATCACGCGATCGTAGCCAAAGCCTGCCGACGTCTGATGCTTCGATTGACCCTATTGCGATCGATTCCGATCGTCTAACAGTGACGCAGTGATAAGTATTCTGACCAACTCAAAATTTTAGGGTTTAAAACCCAATTCGATGACCTACAACACCATGTTGATTTAAAAATTCATTTAGTAATTTTCTAATGATCTCCGACCATCCACCAAGCTTCAAACCCGATCACGAGTCCCATCACACTACCGACCACCAGAACTAGGTGAAAACAACAATTCTGTTCATCTCAAAATTTCTCACTTGATAATGAATTAAAAATCTAGAATTTTATCTTAAAAATTATAAACTTGAAATACGAATCAGGTTGTAAAGTAAAAACATGATTCCCAAATAATTGATTTAATGCCTTGAGTTGTTTTCTTACTGTAAATTCCTATTTTTATAATAAGTTCTTAATATAAATCCTTGAAATCATTTTTAACCCTGATGTTATAGTTTAGCAACAAATGTTTATTTGGAGATCAAGACCTATCATTGATGATATGAAGAGGAATGGAATTATTTTGGTGACAGACATGCCCTTCTATATACAGGGTCATTCATACTTAATCCCAGAAAGAAAAAAAACATTCATGCAAACATTTTCACATTATATCTCAATGGTCATCACAAGCATCAAGTTAATAAACAAATTCAGGTTTCGAATTAGAGGTTAGCTCACTGTTTAGATCCAAGAATCTGAACTTGATTTATCACTATTATTTTACCATTTCTAAATAGTTACTAAACATTTCAACTTGAACCATTTTAAAAATCTCAGTCTTGTAAATTTGGACATGTTTTGTTTAACAACCAAGCCTTTAAAGAAATGGACAGGCTTTAAACCTGTACAGTGAGAACAGGGGTGATTTTTTTCTCCTATAAGCATGCACACATACATTTCAACATGCAGTCACATTCACACACCCTATTAGCATAACCACATCATAGCTCGAAATGCAACTACAAGCAATAAATAACAAGGTCAAAGGGTTGCTCACATGTAAAGATGAAGAACAGAGCAGTTTATTTGAAACAGGTTTGAAAATTGTTTTTAAATTAAATTGTTTACTCACAGTGTTGTTTTCCAGAAAAATGAACAGAGAACCAGCAAGCTTGAATTTTGAAACTGAAGTTTGTTTTCACTTCTGCTTGGATCTTGAACTTGATCTGCTTCCAGGTTGAAAACTTTTGCATTCTTTAAATTTTAAACTGCTAATTTTTTTTTCCTGGTTTCAATCTGTTTTCCAGATCTTTGAAATGCTTTATTTATGAGTTGCTTCTTTGTTTAAATTTTTAGATGATATTTACTTTAAATCTTTTCTCAGCTTTTGAATGTCGAACAAATGAAACAAGGCTGATATTATAAAAGAAAGTGTACAGGTGATAACATGGTTTGTTTGTACTTAGAATTGTTTATAAAGCTTCAAGTCAGAGATCATGGTATGGAGGGTAAGTGGCATTTAATGCCTCATGCTTGTTTTATAAACTAACATATTTATTTTCTTGCTTTGCATTGCTTTACTCGGCTGAGATGATAGTGCTTGGTACATAGATATGTTTATTTTTATTACTTTGCCATGTTATACATTGTTATGTTGTCTTCTTTTGTTTTGTAGTTTACAATTCAGTTTGTATTTGTTCAAGTTGTATTTGATATTTTATTGTTAAATTAGTTTACTTTACTTTGCATACTTGTATTTGTTTTGTTTTCTAAGTGTTGTAGGCTATGATATACTTTTGTAAGCTAGAGGTATATGGCATAAATTGTTATGCCTTGTTCATATCTAAATATATTTTGTTCTTTGCTTTTTATTATTTTATAAATTTAAAAAATGAATTTCTATTTTAAATACGTTGTTTGAATTTAACTATATGTTACTTTATATTTTATAATTTATCTTATTATATATTTCTATTTGAATTTGTCAAATTTATTTTCTATTCCTAGTTTCAATATTTATTTACAATTTAAACTCAAGTCAAAATATATATCTATATATTTATTATTTTCAAATTCACTCGAAATCGAGTCGGGGAAACTCGCTTTCATTCAATCGATTTATTTTACTATTTTATTCAAAAATTCATTTAATTATTAATTTAACTCCAAAATTCAATAAATTATTAATTTAAATTAAATTAAAATCTAGGGTCGTTACACAAATCATACAAAGAGGCAGATTGTTATTGGGGTAAATAAGAAAAGGAGAAGAAGTAAAAGCAAATACAGAATCTCGCAGCGGAATGACAAAATATAATAATCAAAATAACAGTTGATGAAGCTGTTTACAAAAACATTGATTATACTCATACAACACAGATTCAGAGTTACACATATCAGAGATAAATAAATGACAATGCAGTGGAACAGTATGATGTAGTGGAATAATATAATAAATAGTAATACAATCTTTGTCTTCGTCCTCTAGAAACAAGTCTTCAAATCCCGAAATGCTCAGGCTGATCCGAGCGAATTGAAAAGACAAAACACTCGAGTCAGAACTAAAAGATCTTATGTAAGTTAAATCAACGGTAAATATGAGTGTGACGGTGTAACGACCCTAAACTTTTATTGATTTTATTTGTTAAATTAATTGAAATTTTGTGAAATTTTAAACAATAAAATTTGAAAATAAAAATTTATTATTTGGAATACGTCTATTTTAATATAGCAACTGGTAAATTTTCATCTAATAATATTGAAGTTTATTTTCCTGTGAAATTTCATTTCAAATCAAACCGGTTAATAACAGTGAATTTAAAAGTTTTCCGAAACCAAAATATGTCAACAGGAGAAAATTTATTCAGATCATTCTGAATCAGACTGCGAAATTCGTTTTTCCAAATTTGGACTTCTACTGCTCCGTTTATCTTAATTCTGGCAGAATAGCAGCATTTCTGGTACCGATTATGGACTTTTGATCGGATGATCGTACCACTAATATCTGTATACCGTTTTGATCGTCTGGTCGCGCTGATCACTGCGGTATATTTATTTATGTATTTTTGAGGTCTAGTACGCGACGGATATGATATAACTGTTCGTCGTATCTGTACCACAAATTTCAACCGTTACTTTCCCTGCCTCTTCAAATTTGAAACATGGTGTACACCATCAATTTGCTTTAATGATTCAGCTGCATTTTTGGGATACCCGTTGCTATTTCTTTACTCGCATATATTGTGTGACCTGCACTGTTCCACTGTTCACTTTATAACAGTGCTGACTCTTCTATTCCCATCAGTTCACAAATCCTTCTGCCTTCCCTATTTCTTTTCTTCCTTCAGTTCTTCCTTTTCATGTTTAATTTAAAATATGTTTAACCCATATTCTTCTTCCCATTTTCTTTTTCTTTTCATTTTTTCCTCACAGCACGTCCAGCCCCTCTCTCCCCTCCTCGCCTCGACTCACGCCCAACACCACCCTTCGGCTGCACTACCCAGCTCCTTCTCCTCCACGCCGTATAGCCAAACAACCCGCACCCTGATCTTGCCTCCCCTCCTCTGCTCCAGTGCCTACGCCGCACCCTCTCTCTCCCCGGCGTTAGCACACCAAACCCCACGCTTGCCACCACCAATTGCTCCACTCTGGCCTTGCCGTGTTCTACCCTGATCCGTCAAACAGGTCCGTACTTTCTTCCATTCACTCTTCATCTCGCAAGCTTCTCTATAATGCGGATATTACTCTGTGTATATCTATATCTCTTATTACAAGGTTGGTATATTGTTTATGTGAGTTGGTTCTTCTATATATATAGTTATATGTTGCTGATCTTAGATTTTTTTTGTTAGTTATATATATTATATATATTGTTATACAAGTTTTCATAGCCATAAAAATATATGTCATACAGTTATGAGCTTTTCGTATATATTAACGGGTTCACTGTATAAGTTGTATAAGGTTTTATATAAAGTGTTATCACATATATATAGACAAAGTATATAATGTTATAAAGCTTTTAAAGTTACAGAGTTCATATTAACATATGTATGTTTGTATATATTATAAGTTATATTTAAAACAAGCAGAGCTGTCTGCATATGTGGTTTGATTGATAACCACGTATATATATATATATTTGTTTAAAGAATTTATATATGTATAAAATCATTCTGAGTACATATGTATATGTTATATAAGCGTTTACAAATATAAAAGTTCCATCTTAGAATATGTGTATAGGTAATATCTATAAAATATATAAAGTTCATGCTATGTTGTTATAAAAATTTCTTTACAGTTTATAAAGTAAAATAAGTTACAATCTATGAATTTATACAAGTATATATATATTAGTTTATGTGCATGAGTTGGTTTTTGTATTGGTACATATATGAGTTACCTGTGGAGTTATATATGTTATGTTAGTCCTATATATATTTACAATCTGTTAGTGTTAGGATATATAGTTACTGTGTAAATGGATATAGATATAAGCCGTTTGTTTTTTTTATAAGTTGTATACTAGTTATACAGATGTTATGTGTCAGTCTATATTTGACCTGAGTAACTAATATATACATTTATATAGACAGGTTATGTAATTTTAGCATTTTATGTTTGCAACTTTTATAGGTAAATATGTTAGAATATATAGATTTTCATATTTATTAGCCTGCTTGTATATAACTTATAATTTATATATGTAAAGTATACATGTGATTTGGTATAATAAGTTATGTTATGGATGAGTATATATAAGTAGTTATTTCAAAATATATGATGTATATATGTCGATTTTATGTGTTTAATTAAAACAATGATTTTAAATTTTATATATATATATATATATATTAATATTTGTTTTAAATTAAACATTGATTTCATGGGAATGACAATAATAATAATATATATATTTTCTATTCCTATCTAGATGATTCTGATTCGTTTCCATCAATCCCTATCTTTCAGATTTGCCCGTCAAATTCACTTTCAGCTTACTTCGCTTGATATTGTTGATTGGATTTATTCAATTGTCTAGATTGTGATCCAAAACGTAGCTTGCTCTGTTGTCAATCTCTCTAGCCTCGAAAGGTGAGTAATCACTCACGATTTAACATTCTTGTATTTATTAAATTTGATTTCAATTGAAACGACAATTGAAATATGATGCTGTAGTTATTTAAATTGTTATATATGCTATTATCTGTATATGTTCACCTGTGACCTCTAACACCAGTATCTAGTATTTATATGCATGTTATTACTATTATCTGTATATGTTCACCTGTGACATTTGACACCAGTATCTAGTATTTATATGCCTGTTATTACTATTATCTGTATATGTTCACCTATGACATCTGACACCAGTATCTGTTATTTATATTAATGATATATGCCTGTTGTTATATTTTATATTATCTGTTATCACTCTGCAAGTTCCCTGTTAGTATAGAATTCACTATGGGTTGAAATGATACATACCCGAACGGACTTTAGAATAGGAGAAAATCGTTATGGGTTGAAATGATAAACCCAAGCGATTTTCATTTGAATTGAAATTGGGATTACGGGTCGAAATGATATCTACCCGTATATATTTAAATTTCGGATTGAAATGATAAATATCCGTATCACTTAACCATATGATATATATATATACAGACACCGTTGGTCCATATATATAAATATTTTGAAGATGAATTCTATGGTTTTGGAAAGAAATATATAGTTTTAAATAAATATTGATTCTTAAAACTTTATATATAAATGGTAATGATTTATATAGATTTAATAATGATATTTCATTTAATTAAGATTGATTAAATACATATAATATGGTTGAGTATTAAATTTTGTGTTTCAAAATAGATTTCAGTAATAATTTGAATAAGTTAAGGTTGGGAAGGTAATTTGAATTTAGTTAAGAATTTTATTTAATTAAACCGATTTAAGACTTATTGAAATTGAGATTTAAGATATGATTTATAACTTGGGTTTAATTTAAATAAATGAATATTTCTTATTTAAATAAAGTTTAAGGAAATATCTAGTAAAATGTGATTTAAGGCTAGTAAATGATATTGAATCTATTAAGTGAATATTCCCTGATTAAATAATAATGAAGTTAAATCAAGAGCTATATGAAACTGTTAAATCTAACTTTGAAAATGTTGAATACTAAAGCTTTGAAATATATTGAAAAAAAAGGGTATATTTAGAACTGAATTAAATTGAAGAATTGAGCTTTGAATAAATTTGAATTTGGAATTTGAAGTTGATTCGAATAGATTTGCGAGACTTGAGGAAATTATAAATACTTTACTTTTTAAATCATTTAATATATATACTATTTTGGAAAATAGATATATTTGAAATGAAATGATATTTGGGTTTTGAAGTAAATTTAATTGAAATGACCACGGTGTTAAAATGTATATTTCCACCTTGTAGATAGTTCTGAAGATCCTTAGAGGATGGTTATCCCAAACATCCTTTAAGTTACTCGTATTTCAGTTGATATTTCATTTGAGTTGGATTTATTTATATAAGTGTTAATCCTGACTCGAGTGTTTTGTGTTTTGCTTTACGCTCGGGTCAGACCGAGTGATACAGCATTTGAGACTCACCCTTGGAGTTTGGAGCTTCCTTTGGAGATCCAACTATCGCCTCAGCTTTCAGCTCTTCTAGTTGATTCGTTCAGAGAAGTCATCTGTTGTACTGGAGACTTCACTACATTTGAGATATTCTGTTGTATTTTATTTATCTCTGATGTTTATATAGTAGCTTCATGAACTACTATTTTATCTATTCCGCTGCGTATTATTGTATTACTCTGTGTCTGTGATTCTGTGATTGATTTATTTACTGCATATGCTGAGTTTTGCCAAATTTAAATTAACAATCTGATATTTTGAATTATTCAAGTCAGACATGTGTGGATTTATTGTCGATTTGAATGGTCCAAAATAGCGGGTCGTTACAGTTGGTATCAGAGCTTTGGTTCTAGGCAAACTTAGCATATATAGTAAATTTATTTACAGAATCACTTTCGTTCGAGTTTGAATCTCTTCCTTTTGACTCGATTTCTTTTGAACTTTGGAACGTTCCTTGCGGTTCCAAAATTCATTCTTGTCTCTCCCTATTTGTATTCTTTTGATTTTGGAGTATCCCATAACTCCACTTCGAATGATCTCTATAAGAATAGGCGATCCCGCCGATCTTTGAATGTTTTGTAAAGGGGTGAAACTCCTTTACAATTGGCATTGATTCACCGGAGATTTATATATCCATCGGTTTAGATGTCGCTATCTCTTGCGATCGAATGTTAATTTTTCTTGGAATTCTGCATCGATCTTGTTCCTGAAGTCACGGTTGACTCTAAGGTCATCCGCGATTTATATAAGTATATCCATCTAATTGTTTTGTAATCAATTATCTCATTTTCGTTCGAACTTATCTTCGAATCAGAATCCTATTTGATTAGAGTCCCTCTAATTTGAATTTCTATCTTTTTTTTGAAATCCATTCTTGAATCATCCTTTTGAAAAATCGGGTTTGTTTGTATTCTAGAAATTGTTTTCTAAACCGAAATTATATTTTGATAAGTATGACTATATTCTATATATAAAGGTGAAATGTTTTCAATAAAGATTATATACCCTTTTAAAAAAACAAGAATTTGAGGTTTCAAAAGTATTTGTAATTTGAAAAACACTATATAAGAAATTTGATTTATAACTGAAGGATTTTTAAATTTGAAATTCGAGAATTGAACTCCGGTATTTTGAAATTGGTTTTAAGATTTTGAAATATATAATAATAATATGATTTAAAAGTATTTTCCGAATAAGAGGTTCAAATAATTTTAATGAGTTTCGAATGATTTCGAAGAAATTTCAAAAGAAGTTTGAGAAAATAGAAGTCCAGAACTCACTTATGTCGCTGGAAAATAATTTCGGTGATGAGTGCACGCATCATCGACATTGATTTTCGAGTTTCAGAGTGGGGGATAGGCCACTTTAGTAGCATTGCTATGCGAGTGATTTTGCGAAACCAATTTTGATTTCAAATTCCGAAGTAAGATTTGATATTCAAAGTATATATGTATATATATTTGAAATGATTTGAAGTAAGCCGGTGTTCAGTCCTTGAGTTTCGGATTTGATATAACCCTATCTATTAAAATTGATTTACTGATTTGTTGCTGATTTCCAACTCTTGAATTTGAAAATGATTTCTTCAACTATTTCGAAGTTCGAGTACTTCCAAATCAAGGTTAACTTTTCAAAGCTAAGAAATTTTGAAAAGTATTTTGATAAATTATATAAATTTGTTTTGAATGTTTAAGTATGAAGTAATATGATTTAAATAAGTTGAAACTGTTTGGTTAAGTAAATGAATAAGGAAATTTTAAATTTTCTAATATGAAATTTAGATTCGAAATGTCTTGAGAAGAATTTGGTCTTCAAAATATTTTGAATAAAATTTAGTTTAAATGTTTTAACTTAGTAACATCTTTATGAAACTATATATTTAACAAGTTGGAATAAATATATAAGTTATGCGTATGCTGTTTTATTCGCATAATTAATTTGATCCAGGGTTGAATACACAAGTTCGAGGTGAATTACACCATTTCGTGTTAGGATTTTCCATCCGATTCTTGATGGCGAATATTTGATATGGATTTTGGGCTCGATTCTAGAATTCTCTATCATAGTATATGGCTATGCAAGGAGACTGATGGCTTCTAGTCGAGAAACCATATCGAAGTCCGCATTAGGGAAGTCGAATGGACAATACTAGTTCGAAAGCGAACTTGTGGGATCGAGCGAACGATCAAATGTGATTCTGCGGAATGATGACGTATGTACATCTTATATTCTAATATCATTGATATATTTTGATGCTGAAATTGAAAGCTGTCGAGTTATAATATCTTTGCTTACTAAAAGAAAATTTCCAATTTAAATTACAAAGATATATAACCCATAAAAGCAAAGATATTCAATCCCATATGGCTCTTCATACAGCGAAATTTATTTTGGAAAACTTGATCCTTATATAAGATAGACCTTACGTAAGTATAAGATGGTTTTGAAAACATTTGATTTTGAAAATGAATTGGTTGACTTAAATTATTGATTTGGAAATTTGGATTTATTTTCTAAATCTATTATTCTGGAAACGTTGAAACTAAAGATAATTAATTTGAGAAGAAATAATTGGGTGAAATTGTATATGATTTTGAAATTGAACTGATATTGAAACAAATTGAAAATTTGAGAACCTTATGTTACTAAACACTTGATTTGGGAGTTGTTGAACTTATATAAAATTGATTTGTATGAGTATGAAATTGATTCGAAAACTATAGATTTGAAAAGGTACTCAATTTGAAAGTGAAATCTTATATAATTGAAGTCTATATAAGTATGATTTGATATACTATTGATTTTGGAAAAGTATTTGATTTGAAAATTAAATCTTATATATAATGGATTTTATATAAGTATGATATTTGAAAGTGATTTGAAAAGGTACTATATGATACATATTTTCGAAGTAAAGATATGGAAAGTGCCTTCTGCTTGATATCCGATTTGTGGCCACATCTTGGATTCATTCTATCGATATTTCTCTGATTTTTGGTTTTCCGGATATGATACTCGAGTGTCCTTCGAATTCCATGGCGTTACCCATGGTCTTATTTTTTCTCTCGTGACTGCATAGTGCAACTGCCTGGCTGAGTCTTGCCTAGGGGTACGGATTGTTTCCTGGGGGATCCAGGCATAACCATTGTGTATCCTACAATCTGTGTAGGTCGCGAATAGTAGCGCAAATGCTTGGCTGAGTCTTGCCTGGGGGTACGGATTGTTTCCTGGGGGATCCAGGCGTAACCATTGTGTATCCTGCATTCTACTAGTCATCATGGCGTAACTCGCAGGGCTGAGAAAGCTTACGGATATGGATTGTTTCCTGGGGGACCCAGGCGTAACCATTGTGTATCTGCGAACCATGGTTAGACAAAGGTTTTGTTTGTGTTTTTGATTGGATTGTACTTTCCATATCTGTTTTTAAAATTTTTTCCAGTATTTTCACTGGGTGTTGAAACAGGTCTACTAAGTACCTGGAGAATTCTAGTTTTGCGCCTGATCAACGCACTACCAGAGTCTACAGGAACAAGGATAAACTTGTTGAAACATCGAGTTATAAAAGTATTTTCGAAATGAAATTTGTTTCGTTATAAACAAATAATATTTTATTATAAAAGTATTTCCAGCAAAGAAATTTTGTATCAATATTTGAAATTGAAATCCTTATGGTTTGAATTAATTATTCATGCCCGATACTATTCTTTTGAATCTACCTTATCTGCTCAACCTTATTTATTCACCTATATTCTGTTTTTCCAAGTCCTCCTTCTTTTCCTTGTTGACTATATTTTTTTTTAATAATTATTGATTTCTTAATAATATTTGAAAAGTATCTTGAGATAAATTAATAAATTTATAAATTATGAATTTAATATTTTCAAATAGCTTCTTTGAAAAAAAATAAGTAATAATGTAAATAATTGTTTTCAAGTAGTTTTCATACCTCTATAAAGGTGTTATTTAAACATTAATGGTATTTAAAAAGGAAGCAAGAAATTTTGCAAATGGGTTTTGGAAGATATTAAAGTATTAAAGATAATTGAATTGTAAATGAAGTTTTCAAATGAATATTTCAAGTAAAATTTATATATAGTTTCAAATTAATTGTTTAATCTTGTCTTTTAACCTACGTTTTCTGCCTGGTTGTTCTATTCTCCTACCTCCTCTCTTTTCGGGGACGAAAAGTTTTGAGTGGGGGAGAGTGTAACGACCCTAAACTTTTATTGATTTTATTTGTTAAATTAATTGAAATTTTGTGAAATTTTAAACAATAAAATTTGAAAATAAAAATTTATTATTTGGAATACGTCTATTTTAATATAGCAACTGGTAAATTTTCATCTAATAATATTGAAGTTTATTTTCCTGTGAAATTTCATTTCAAATCAAACCGGTTAATAACAGTGAATTTAAAAGTTTTCCAAAACCAAAATATGTCAACAGGAGAAAATTTATTCAGATCATTCTGAATCAGACTGCGAAATTCGTTTTTCCAAATTTGGACTTCTACTGCTCCGTTTATCTTAATTCTGGCAGAATAGCAGCATTTCTGGTACCGATTATGGAATTTTGATCGGATGATCGTACCACTAATATCTGTATACCGTTTTGATCGTCTGGTCGCGATGATCACTGCGGTATATTTATTTATGTATTTTTGAGGTCCAGTACGCGACGGATATGATATAACTGTTCGTCGTATCTGTACCACAAATTTCAACCGTTACTTTCCCTGCCTCTTCAAATTTGAAACATGGTGTACACCATCAATTTGCTTTAATGATTCAGCTGCATTTTTGGGATAGCCGTTGCTATTTCTTTACTCGCATATATTGTGTGACCTGCACTGTTCCACTGTTCACTTTATAACAGTGTTGACTCTTCTATTCCCATCAGTTCACAAATCCTTCTGCCTTCCCTATTTCTTTTCTTCCTTCAGTTCTTCCTTTTCATGTTTAATTTAAAATATGTTTAACCCATATTCTTCTTCCCATTTTCTTTTTCTTTTCATTTTTTCCTCACAGCACGTCCAGCCCCTCTCTCCCCTCCTCGCCTCGACTCACGCCCAACACCACCCTTCGGCTGCACTACCCAGCTCCTTCTCCTCCACGCCGTATAGCCAAACAACCCGCACCCTGATCTTGCCTCCCCTCCTCTGCTCCAGTGCCTACGCCGCACCCTCTCTCTCCCCGGCGTTAGCACACCAAACCCCACGCTTGCCACCACCAATTGCTCCACTCTGGCCTTGCCGTGTTCTACCCTGATCCGTCAAACAGGTCCGTACTTTCTTCCATTCACTCTTCATCTCGCAAGCTTCTCTATAATGCGGATATTACTCTGTGTATATCTATATCTCTTATTACAAGGTTGGTATATTGTTTATGTGAGTTGGTTCTTCTATATATATAGTTATGTGTTGCTGATCTTAGATTTTTTTTTGTTAGTTATATATATTATATATATTGTTATACAAGTTTTCATAGCCATAAAAATATATGTCATACAGTTATGAGCTTTTCGTATATATTAACGGGTTCACTGTATAAGTTGTATAAGGTTTTATATAAAGTGTTATCACATATATATAGACAAAGTATATAATGTTATAAAGCTTTTAAAGTTACAGAGTTCATATTAACATATGTATGTTTGTATATATTATAAGTTATATTTAAAACAAGCAGAGCTGTCTGCATATGTGGTTTGATTGATAACCACGTATATATATATATATTTGTTTAAAGAATTTATATATGTATAAAATCATTCTGAGTACATATGTATATGTTATATAAGCGTTTACAAATATAAAAGTTCCATCTTAGAATATGTGTATAGGTAATATCTATAAAATATATAAAGTTCATGCTATGTTGTTATAAAAATTTCTTTACAGTTTATAAAGTAAAATAAGTTACAATCTATGAATTTATACAAGTATATATATATTAGTTTATGTGCATGAGTTGGTTTTTGTATCGGTACATATATGAGTTACCTGTGGAGTTATATATGTTATGTTAGTCCTATATATATTTACAATCTGTTAGTGTTAGGATATATAGTTACTGTGTAAATGGATATAGATATAAGCCGTTTGTTTTTTTTATAAGTTGTATACTAGTTATACAGATGTTATGTGTCAGTCTATATTTGACCTGAGTAACTAATATATACATTTATATAGACAGGTTATGTAATTTTAGCATTTTATGTTTGCAACTTTTATAGGTAAATATGTTAGAATATATAGATTTTCATATTTATTAGCCTGCTTGTATATAACTTATAATTTATATATGTAAAGTATACATGTGATTTGGTATAATAAGTTATGTTATGGATGAGTATATATAAGTAGTTATTTCAAAATATATGATGTATATATGTCGATTTTATGTGTTTAATTAAAACAATGATTTTAAATTTTATATATATATATATATTAATATTTGTTTTAAATTAAACATTGATTTCATGGGAATGACAATAATAATAATATATATATTTTCTATTCCTATCTAGATGATTCTGATTCGTTTCCATCAATCCCTATCTTTCAGCTTTGCCCGTCAAATTCACTTTCAGCTTACTTCGCTTGATATTGTTGATTGGATTTATTCAATTGTCTAGATTGTGATCCAATACGTAGCTTGCTCTGTTGTCAATCTCTCTAGCCTCGAAAGGTGAGTAATCACTCACGATTTAACATTCTTGTATTTATTAAATTTGATTTCAATTGAAACGACAATTGAAATATGATGCTGTAGTTATTCAAATTGTTATATATGCTATTATCTGTATATGTTCACCTGTGACCTCTAACACCAGTATCTAGTATTTATATGCCTGTTATTACTATTATCTGTATATGTTCACCTGTGACATCTGACACCAGTATCTAGTATTTATATGCCTGTTATTACTATTATCTGTATATGTTCACCTATGACATCTGACACCAGTATCTGTTATTTATATTAATGATATATGCCTGTTGTTATATTTTATATTATCTGTTATCACTCTGCAAGTTCCCTGTTAGTATAGAATTCACTATGGGTTGAAATGATACATACCCGAACGGACTTTAGAATAGGAGAAAATCGTTATGGGTTGAAATGATAAACCCAAGCGATTTTCATTTGAATTGAAATTGGGATTACGGGTCGAAATGATATCTACCCGTATATATTTAAATTTCGGATTGAAATGATAAATATCCGTATCACTTAACCATATGATATATATATATACAGACACCGTTGGTCCATATATATAAATATTTTGAAGATGAATTCTATGGTTTTGGAAAGAAATATATAGTTTTAAATAAATATTGATTCTTAAAACTTTATATATAAATGGTAATGATTTATATAGATTTAATAATGATATTTCATTTAATTAAGATTGATTAAATACATATAATATGGTTGAGTATTAAATTTTGTGTTTCAAAATAGATTTCAGTAATAATTTGAATAAGTTAAGGTTGGGAAGGTAATTTGAATTTAGTTAAGAATTTTATTTAATTAAACCGATTTAAGACTTATTGAAATTGAGATTTAAGATATGATTTATAACTTGGGTTTAATTTAAATAAATGAATATTTCTTATTTAAATAAAGTTTAAGGAAATATCTAGTAAAATGTGATTTAAGGCTAGTAAATGATATTGAATCTATTAAGTGAATATTCCCTGATTAAATAATAATGAAGTTAAATCAAGAGCTATATGAAACTGTTAAATCTAACTTTGAAAATGTTGAATACTAAAGCTTTGAAATATATTGAAAAAAAAGGGTATATTTAGAACTGAATTAAATTGAAGAATTGAGCTTTGAATAAATTTGAATTTGGAATTTGAAGTTGATTTGAATAGATTTGCGAGACTTGAGGAAATTATAAATACTTTACTTTTTAAATCATTTAATATATATACTATTTTGGAAAATAGATATATTTGAAATGAAATGATATTTGGGTTTTGAAGTAAATTTAATTGAAATGACCACGGTGTTAAAATGTATATTTCCACCTTGTAGATAGTTCTGAAGATCCTTAGAGGATGGTTATCCCAAACATCCTTTAAGTTACTCGTATTTCAGTTGATATTTCATTTGAGTTGGATTTATTTATATAAGAATGTTAATCCTGACTCGAGTGTTTTGTGTTTTGCTTTACGCTCGGGTCAGACCGAGTGATACAGCATTTGAGACTCACCCTTGGAGTTTGGAGCTTCCTTTGGAGATCCAACTATCGCCTCAGCTTTCAGCTCTTCTAGTTGATTCGTTCAGAGAAGTCATCTGTTGTACTGGAGACTTCACTACATTTGAGATATTCTGTTGTATTTTATTTATCTCTGATGTTTATATAGTAGCTTCATGAACTACTATTTTATCTATTCCGCTGCGTATTATTGTATTACTCTGTGTCTGTGATTCTGTGATTGATTTATTTACTGCATATGCTGAGTTTTGCCAAATTTAAATTAACAATCTGATATTTTGAATTATTCAAGTCAGACATGTGTGGATTTATTGTCGATTTGAATGGTCCAAAATAGCGGGTCGTTACAGACGGCGTCATAGATGTTTACGGGGTTTGACATCTCCTATCCAGTGTCTAACATGAGTGCAGTAACTTAAGAGAGGTTCGGGATTCACATCTCCTAAGGATCCGTTAAACTATCTATTATGTAGTACAATACGCTATTATAATAGTGTCTATAATAAAGTAAAGTATTAAAATAGCGTTAAGGCGTTACCAATATCCCTCTTAACACATTTTTATATATTCCCATAGTCTATACAGTACCGTAACTTCCCGTAAATTGGGCTTATCAGAGGGCACTCCATAGGTATGGTACAAAACAAACTCGTAGAAGGCATGCTAGTGCATGTGAACACGACACAACTAGGCAATGCCAGGGTAGATATACCAATTACACTTCCGGGCTGGTGGTAATGCATAACAGCTACTACCGCCCACCTCGGAACACACCCCCAAATCAAAATCAAGGGTGGCCACCAAATAAATCACAAAGTCAGAATATAGTATCGAAGGAATGTGCCCGATCGGAGGAATGACCTCACTTGGCCCGTCGATTGCTCCATTTTTAGTCACATCTAAGCTGACTCATGGAAGTTAGGTTCACGTCATACATCATACAGAAATCGTTCGCCAAACCATCCTACTTCATTTTGGAATCTCCACCGCGTACACAGTTGTTAAAGTGGTTTTCGGTATTAGCAGAGAGTATGACAATATCTGATCCCGGTCTCTTTAACAACCAATCGCTTATTACACACCAGATGGTTCTTTTACATTTCAAAAGTCAACTCACAATTTATACCAAAATATCATATTCTCAAAACCATAATACTTTCGAAATCATATTCACTTTGAAATCATATTCACCTTTGAAGATCATATCGTTTCCAAATCATTATTTTCCAAAATAGGTTAAATCCTTAATTAAAAATTATCATACTCAATTAAATACAACATTTAAATCCAACTGAGGTTATAATGTCATTTAACCATATTCACCTAAAATCGAGGATTTCCAAATATAACACCTCTACCTTATTTAGTTTGGAATTTAAAAAGATAGTTTTAGGTAGTTGTAATTAGTTATAAATAGTAAAAGTATTCTAAAATAATTTAATAATAGATTAAAATTAGTTTAACTTGATTTAAGATAGTTGATAAATTTAAAATAGATTTAAATATAATTAAAATAGATTAAATAGCTTTAAAATAAATTAATTAGATTTAAATTAAATGGTTAAATTAGTTTAAAATAAATTACTTGGTTCAGAAATAGGTTAAAATAATTTATATAGTTAATATAGGCTAAAATAGTTAAAATATATATTTTTAAAATAGTTTATATTAAATATGAAATTTGGAATTCATATAACTTTAACTATTTATTTTATTTCAACATATATGGACAATTTCACATTTCCAATTCACAAAACCCAATTTCAATACATTTCAAAGTTATATTACAAACAATTTTAAATAACTCAATTCCGATAAATTTCCATTTATACTTCAAAAATCAACTTTAAAATTTCAAAAATTTTCTTTAAACAATTCCTTTATACCAATTCCAATAATGATTCAAGTTATATAAATCAAATTCTTATTTCAAAATATCAGTCAATTAATTTCAAAAATTAAGGATTCAAAGATCTTTTAATTTAACCAATCCAATGTCCGTATATAATTCTCTACCCTAGGGTTAAGTGATACAGATATTTATCATTTCAATCCACAATTTAGAATTTACGGTTATATATCATTTCAAACTGCAATCCTGAATTTAACAATAAAATCCATAAAATCGCCGAGTCTATCATTTCAACCCATAACGATTTTTCCTTAAGCTATAGATCATTCGGGTATGTATCATTTAAACCCATGGTGAACTTGCGGTTTATAACGATATAAAATACAACATCCATTTATCCAATATCAAAAATCAAGCATCCATCACAATCATCATCCAAATCAACAAACTAAATATCAGCAATTAAATAATTTACAATAACAGGTATTTAAGTGGCAATTTAATTTCAATAATAAATTAAATAATGATTTAATTCAAATAAATTCAAATTAAATGAGATGACGATATAAAATATACCAAACAGTCATGAATAAATTTCCAATCATATCATAAATTTAATTTCATAGACATAAGAAATTTTAGAAGTTGTGAGTGGGTTAAAACACTCACCTTTGAATTTAAATAAAATTTAAATCCAATTTAAACCCAAAATTCAAACAATCTCAGAATTCGTCCAAACCAGTGTCAAAATGTCCATAATTTCAATACGATCCCAACGCAAGAAACCGCGCATGAAACGGATCTCGGATGCAAAAGTTATTCGAGTTAGAAGATTATACGATTAAAATTAAAAATAATAAAATAGATTAAATAAATAAACACGTACACCTTACTTTCACACGTCAGCACCATCGTGCAACCCTAATTCGCATACGAAGATGACAGGGCCGCCACTGACTTCGACCTGCCACCGCCTAACCATGCGCCTTTGACCCAAACAGGCATCGCCATCGACCATGTCTCCCTCCGCCACGCCTGCTACGGTCAAAGCCGTCACCTCCGATCGCCCAAAGGAGCAGCGGCCGCCACCGAGTTAACCCAAATCAAAAAATTTGTCGACGATCTAGCCGCTGATACGACCTGCGACCCATTTCGATGGCCTGCCCTCGACCCACTCCATGCTGCAGTACCATTGAATCGAGGCGTTATCGCCGATGATCAACTACCAAATGAACGGTCGCGGTTTGTTCGTCGATTTTTGGGCACAGAGAATTCCAGATCGAAAAACGAACCTCAGTTTAGACATGCGCTCGACGAGAGCATCAAAATGATATATAATTCGATATAGTTTGAGGAGATTTGATTTTTGAAGTTGAAATTTGATTTGAAGTTGAATTAGGAATTTGGTTTGTCTGCCATTGGAATGAGGAGGTGAGAAGGAAATGTACGTACAGACAAATGAAAATAAGGAGGAGCTAGGGTTTATAACGGGCTATTTATAGACAAAGCTGAAAATAGAATGGATGGACAAGATTTGATTTACACGTTGAACGATAAATGACCCGAAAGCCCGTTCTGTCTCCGGAACGAAAATGGGTCATCCCATAAATCAAAATAGATCTTTTCAATATTTTTAAACCCAATGGAACAGGTTTCAAGTCCAAATTCCATCGTATGAAGAAGTTATGTTAAGATTAGCTTATTTCAAATTGATTTCAATTGATTTCTATTAAATAAATTTCTAGGCGTTTCGAGCCGTACGATCAAACGACAAGTCCTATCGTTTTGAAACTTGAAATCCTACAATAATTCACTGTTACGGATCCGATGAAACTGGTTACGTCAAAATCCGAGTCAGTGGCCAAAATGGCTATTCTCACGTTAATTAAATAAATTAATATTAATTTAATCAAATAACTTTTTAATTCAAATTTAATATTTTAAATTTCTATCACCTTTGATAACTAGGACATTTATAATAAATTAAACAAATCTAGATATCAATTTAAACTTGATTAATTTTCCAATTATAGTGTTTAATTTCACTGTAATTAAATCCAATTAATACAATTTAATTCCAATAAATTGCTTAAATTTGATTTCAATTCTTTTTACTCAATCAATTATCATTCTATAGATATATTTAACATTATTTTATATTTCATTACCTTAATATCTTCCAATTCTCATCCTTTAATTGTATTAATTACTATATTTCAATTATACCGAATTTTGTCAATTTAGCACATTAATTATAATTCAAAATCCCAACTAATTTATTTACCTTGGTTCCATTCTTTTATATAAACCAATTATACCCTTATGAATAAAATTAACATTTCTATTCATTCTATTACATTTACAAATTTCAGTTATTGTCTTAATTCTCATTAAGGTAACATTTAATTTCATTTAATTTTAATTTATTTCCAATTCAATTTAATAGACTACATAAATGGTTATCATATAATAGTGGTCACTATTAACCTTAACTCATATTTACGTAGCATTTTATTGACATTTATTTGCAATCGATTAATTAAATTGGTACTAACAACAATTGCCACCATTATACATTTTATAAAATTTGTAATTTTATTCTTTACAAACAATTATTATAACAACTCTCATTACACTAAATTTATTTCATTTCCATTCATTACACATTATTTTATTAATAAGTCAACTTTTAAATTATCAAATACCCTTTTATATCCCATTATAAATTAATGCACACATTAATACAATTTATATTATAACAAGGAATGACTGCCAACTCCCCAGAATTGAAAGATGATGGAAGAAATAATACTGATTTTTTATTTCTTTCAACTCTGAATTACAAAATCTTATTAAATGAACAATTTTAATTATCAAAATTTTACGAGTCGTTACAAAGTTTATTTATAGTAATATACTTGACAAATAAATTGGAATCTCTATTTTGGAAGTATGGTTTGAAATATTTACTTGATTTTGAAGTACTAATAGTAAATTTATAGGTTTATTTACAATTTGAATTTTGTATTAAACCATAATAAATGTTTTTCTATGATTTGAAAAACAAGTGTTTAAAATTTATTATGAATGTATGAAATTTTATACTTTGATTTGGATATTTAATGTAAGATTTCAGTATACTATTAGTTTCAGTTTAATAATCTAGAGTTTATACTTATTTTAAAATAAAGAGTCTAATAAATTATCGTAATTAAGGAACTTTATTTAAAAAAAAGCTTATCATAATGTTTTGATAAAAACTTCTAACATTGTTTAAACTTTTTGGAAATTCCTTGCAAAATATTAGGAGGATGTTTTAAAAATATCTTATATTCTTGCTAAGTGAACGAGGTTAAATGTTTTAATTAAATTTTAGATATATTGAAATATTTCTTTTCTCTTCAAGAGCGAATACCTAAAACTTAATTTTTTATTCTATAATAGAATTAAGTTATAAACTTAGGTAAGGCGGTAGGAGCTTAAGTAATATTTTATGGAATGATTCATTAATGACTTAAATCTTTAATGGAAAACAAATTATGTATGTGATTGATATTTATATAAATAAATGAATGGAAAGGTAAATGATGAGGAAAAAAACTAGTAGAATAAACTTGAGTAAATTTAAAATTCTTGTTGTTTGGCTGATGGGAAGTTTGGGAAAGAATACTTCTAATTGTTTGAGGTTGTATGAATAATCTATTAAGTAATTATCTAAGGCTGTTGAGCATAAGGTACACTTATTAGTTTTTTATCACCCTTGTACGATTAAAAGTTCTAAACCTGAACAAACCATTAGTTTTGGTTGCTATGGATGTGTGATGGATTCTTTGTTGCCTATGATGGTTGTATAGTTTTGTTTGCATATGATTGTGATATATTGTATGTTGTTTGTGCTATTCATTTGAAACAACTAAAATATTATTCTTTCACATAATTTTAACTCTTTGGATTATATAAGTGAAATACAGGTTATGGAAGCAATAGCTACTGCTTTTGGTTTCATAAATAAAGTTTGTTTGCTCGACAAATAGGTACGTTTTCGGATTACGGTTTTACAGCGATATTATATTGTTTTCCTGTGGGTTGGGATATTTTGTTTTGAAATATGATATATATATCGAAATTATTGATATCATTATTTTTTGGACGTATCCGTGCAAAGGAGACTCTGCCGAAATTTTTCAAAAATTTAAGACGTTGAATTTTTTTGTAGAATTTGAGTTATTTTCAAATTTTATTAAACTTAAATATGTAGGTATAATTGTTTATAAATTGACTGTTTTAAATGAAATATAACAAATTTTTGGATTCCTTCTTGTTTCTTTTCGGGGATGAAAAGTTTTGAGTGGGGGAGATTGTAACGACCCGTATTTTTGATCATTTAAAAATATTAAATTAAATAAGATTTTTGAATAAAATTGTTAGGAATAAAAAAATTAAGATTTTACTGATACAAATTAAATTATAATACAAGTTATGAGCTTAAGTAAAATTTCTATTAATGAAACATGTTTGCAATAATGTAAGGATGATAACAAATGCTAGTGTGTATTTTAATAACATTGGTTTGAGTGAAATTAACAATTGTCTGAATGTAAATTTCCAATTGATTGGAATAATAAATGTTAATAAAGAATAATAAATTTTTCTTTATTAAAGAAGAAATCGTATGTTTATTTATTTGAAATGTTTGGTAGCTTAAAGATTGATTGCAGAGACGAGAAACTATTATTTAGTGAGAAATGTATAATTCCTGTTTGTATCCAATAGTGTATAAATATGTTTAAATTACTATTAGATAGGAAATGATTGTTCTATTTCTCATTACATTTATTTTTTCCATTTTGAAATCCACCTTTGAAAATAATTGAAATTAATGTAATTGAATAATTTTAATTAATGGTAGAAAGGACTCCAAATTGTAAATTAATAGGTGTAATTAAACGTAGCTTATGTTTTGCGAAAATATAAGGAAAGTTGATTTAATGAAAAGAACATTTATATCAAATAAAATGAATGTAGGTTTAATTTCATTAAAATAAAGAATAGAATGATTGATTTAAAGGAAGAAACATATGTATATTTGAACTATGTTTTAGCATACAGATGGATTACAAAAGTAGGAAAATAATTTACTTAAGTAAGTTATTTATTACTTTGCTGTATAAAAGGTGTTTAAATGATTAAAGGAAACAATTATTCTATTTTTCATCCATTTTACTTGTTTGTTTTGAAATTTAACTTTGTAAGTAATTGCAATTAAAGTTATTGAAATATTTCAATCAGAAGGGAAGAAAACGTTGATTGCAATTAATAGATTTAATAAAAGAAACACACCTTTTGTGTTAAATAGAAAGGATATTTTAATAGAAATAAAAGATCATTTTGGGTAAACCAAATTGAACATTTTCATTTTTAAGGTAAGTAATTTTATTTATTATGCATAGATAAAAAAAACTAAATGCGTAAAATTTGAATATTATTTGAGTTAATGAAGTTAATTTGGTTATGTTTAAGAAATTGAATTTCAAAAAGGATGTGCGATGTACATGGTCCCTTCATTTATTTTGTTATTAATTGTTGCATGTACGTTTTAAAATAGTTATATCATTATTAATACTTGATCCGTTCATTTCTCCTTCTGTCTAATACCTAAGCCTAGACTTTTAGGTTGTATTTAATTCTTGCCACCTCATTTTTGCATATACAAAATTTCACTTTCCTTTGGTTTGCAAACTTTTCCATTCCTACGTACATTTCTTTATGCATTATTAGTGCCTGAAGCTTTCAAAGTAAAACGTGACATTTTTTTGTCTATCCACCTTCATTTCCTAATTATTAAATAACCCACAGCTTATTTCTTTCATTTGCGGTGTATATTTGTGTTCTTTTTTTGGCTAAGTCTTATTGGGTTTGTTTTAGACTAATGGGCTCCTTAGTAAACCAAGAGACCCTAGAAACCCTAAGAGACTTTGGACACTTTCTTTTCCCACCTATTGACCACCTATTTCCTATCTGACTAAAACAAAGTATGTATAGAAATTCCTTATTTGAGAAGCTTTCTCCGTACTCTTCTTCTTCTTCTTGCTCAAATCTAAAGAATACTCCAAACCCCAAAACTCCTAAATCTCCAAATCAAATTACATCCTTCCTCCTTCAAAACCCTAGCCTATCTTTCTCCTCTTTCCACCACCCACCTCCATCACCACCCAAGACCCACGGTAGTAACCCATGGCCAAAGCCCCACCTTCCCTCTCCTCTTCTTTCTCCTTTCCTTCCCTTTTTCCCTCTTTCTTCCCCTTATTTCCATGACTTCTATATTCCACTAAACTTCTCCGAATCAAATAATCATTTTGAAACCGTGTATAATTTCAATGGAAACAACTTTGTTGTTGAACCCTTCTTCCCATTCCGAATATTTCTATATCAAAAACTCCAATTTTCAAGTCCTTTCTCGAGTCCAGTTTTGGCCGAAAATACCCCATATTGTATCAATCATATCTTCTTCAGTAATGAATCAAATTATGTGATTGGTTTCTTCAAATCATTTATTTTTCTAGTGGCTTCAACTTTCTTTTAGATCAGTTATTTAAATTCCTTAACTTGCTATGCCAAAAACTCAAATATTTTCAAAGTATTTTTGAACTCAGATTTTCAACACAGAAAACACCTTTGTTCGTTTTGACCATAACTTCCTTAAGGTTGAAGCATTTTAAGTGATTTTCTATTGAAAGTGGAGATAAAAGAATTTGCAACAACTTTCTAGTTAGTCACTTTTACAGATTCAGTAATATTCTGGTCCGGATATTTTCATAAAGATGACCTAGTTTCAGGTTTGTCTGTAGTTTGGATCTTCGGTTGTTTGGAAGTTGGAAGTAGTTGAAACTTGTTTATTGATTCTTGTTCGTGTCTAAGCTTTATTGGATTTGCTTTGCATTTGGATCTTTGCTAGGAATCTCCATATTGCTTCACTTTTATCATCACCTTCGTAGCCACGAAAGGTGAGCAAACACTCATAACTACTAGATTTTCTTATGTCAGTTAAATTGAATTTATGATGTGATTAGAAATTGATTGGTTACTGTTTAGTATATTTTAAATTGTCATTCAAGTTAAATCTGACTTTTATTGAATTTATTTGCTATTTAATTTAATATTGAAATTTAAATTGCTAGATAAATAACTGTTAATGATAACCAGTAAATTGTTGGTTGTTATTGGTTGATTTCAATGAGGATTGTGTTGTATGTTCAATTGTTGATATTTGGGTGATTGGATGGATGTTATTGGTTGACATTTTGGCTGATTGGATGTTATTTATGTCTATATCTCTGTTATCCCTACGGGCTGAAATGATACATACCTGAACGATCTTATAGATTAGGGGAAAATTGTTATGGGTTGAAATGATAAACCCGAGCGGTTTTCATTGATTTGGAAATGTTGATTTTTGATACTGGTTGAAATGACATATACCCATATAATTTCTTGAATTTGGACTTTTATTTGGAATTGAATTATTTAAAGGGTTTAAGTTAATTCAAACTTCAGATTTGTTTTAATTAGATGATTAAGATTGATATTTCGAATTATTTGAAACTCTTTAAATGAATATATTCACGTTGTACACTTGATAGGAGATGAAATCCCGTAACATCTATGAAACCATTGCACTAATATTTCTATTTTACTTGTTTTAATTTGATTTACATAAGATCTTTTAGTTCTGACTCGAGTGTTTTGTCTTTTCATTACGCTCGGGCCAGTCTGAGCCTTTTAGTGTATTGAAGACTATTTTCGAGAGGACGAAGACGAAGATTCAATATATTATTGCTATTTATTATTCCACTGCATTCTGTGTTCCGCTGCATTATTTGTTTATTTCTGATGTATGTATAGCTCTGATTTGAATTGTAAAAGTGTAATCAAATGTTATTTGTAAAACAGCTTCATGAACTGTTTATTTGATTATTATATTTTGTTGTTCCGCTGCGAGATTCTGTGTTTTCTTTTCTTTTTTTTTCTCTTATTTACCCCATTAACAATCCTCCTTTTAGAATGGTTTGAATCTGAAATGTGTGGTTTATTGTCGATTTAAACCGTCCAAAATGGTGCAAGTATAGATAGATAACTCTATGTAATGTGTATTGTTTAAATCTTATCAACCGAACAACTCGCCTTGAGATGGACCTAAGGTTCGACTGGTTTTTTTTGGGTCAAAATTCGGTCTGTTTCGGAGTGGATTGTTACAGATATGGATCGTTGGTGTTGCTAACCTGAAAAAAAGATAAGTATACCAGAGAGAAAACTCTTAGCGGAATAGTAAAATATAATAAAACATATATATCGACTAAGACTGCTACCTTGGAATCAATATTATTCCTTTAGTATCTAGTAGCCTTGCCAGCACCGAGCATGAATCAGAAGACTTCACCATAAATCGTTTTCGTCTTGCACCAGTAGCTTGTCCCTCTAAATCTATTCTATGGGTTGTAATGAGGAGGGGGTTAGAATATTGTTTTGGTGACTAGAAAATTACATACTTTACCCATAACACTAGTTTATGCCAATTGATTTTTATTTAAGTGTTATATCCACTATTCAAGGCTTATCAGTTTAATTCCATATGCATGTACGATATATCCAACCTTCTTCGAGGTATAACTATATATATTCATGTGTATGTGTGTGTATAAGGAATGCACTACCCAAAAATAAACCCTGGCCACTTAATACTTCTTAAATAGGGAGGAGGCAGATCCTACGACCATTTAATACCTTAACTCCGATGCAGGCCCTCCATAACGTAACCAATAGTCAATCGCCTTAGCTACAAAGCCCATGACCCCTAGATTCGACATTATGATTTAATTAGCCATATTACTAATGCATCACAAAGACTTATCTAATGGTTAACTAGCCCACCTCCGACAAACAAATAATTATTTAAACTTTGAGGTCTTTGTGTATCGCATACAGATTCTACACTAGTAGAAAGCAAAGTCCGTCAAGGCATAACCCAAGTCTTTGCTAATAACTGCTCGAGACTGCTGGAGTCAAAGCCTATGTTCTAGACCTACTTCTAAATATCGATTTACCAACACATCGATATAGCCCCCCCAAGATCCCACAATCGAAATCTCATTTAGACTTACCTAATATAAGTCAAGGAATATGTCCATTCTAGTTACTCAATACCTCCTGTTTAGAAATGAAGCAGACCTCATTTCCCTATTAGGTACCGTTGTAGGCTATATAAGACTTCTTACATAGGAAGGAGGCTGACCTAATAGCAATTTAATACCTTCCACTTTGATGTAAACCCTTAGACATCCCTAAAGGTACCGGTCCATTTAATACTTCAAATCTAAGGCGAACACTTAGTATGTTCCCATACCTATATAGGAACGTATATCCCTTCCCTATGGGTCTTATAGTTGGAGATGTCCAACGTCAATAGTACATATACACAATTGCCGGTAGCCTCTAGGTTAAGGCCAAACCTTTATTGTGTAACCCTACAGACTTCGCATACCAACTCCTACTAAACAAAGCAATTTATCCTAAACCTAGGTATTGGGCTAGGCCCACTAATTTACGCTCGTCCTAGATAATTACTGATGCTATATAGTTTCCACTATGGAAATTGTATTACCTCCTAAGTTTATTTATTAGTATTTATTCACTACTAACCTATTCCTATCTTACGGGCTTATTTCCTATATTCTTCATTTCCTTCGTATGTCCAATAAATGTCAATTGTCCGTAAAAAATGGTCATTAATATTCAAATTGGACAATCACTAATGACATTTATTTATTTCTTTCAAATTCAACTTATTATGCCTATTCCGATTTCCTATAAATGTCATATTAAATTTTGCAATTAAATCAAACCTCTAAATTGCATTTATGTCTGCATGTAATTTTTGTAACTCCCGGTTAACTGCACATTTATTGCCCACAAAATTCGAAAATATTGTTTATAATTTTTGGAGTTACAACCTCTTTTCCATTGCAACCACCTAATCCTATGATTTACTATGCTATTAATATTTAATCATCCTAATTGTAATTAATACGATTTATTTATTACGCTTTATTCGTTACCCTATACATATCCATATTTTTAAATAGTAGACGCAGTTATATGCATGTGTGTCTTTGTGTGTTTATTACTCCTTAATTCCTTCGTTTACGAATTTTTAGAATATACCTTATATGTGCATTCTACAAAGAACACTCATTCCCACATTTTAATATATTGGAGCTGTCCTTCCAAAAAAGGTTTATCGTTATAACGTTCCATAAACTACCTTAAAGGGAAACTTTTGCTCCATTTGAAATTATAAGGAATTATCTCTTTTCTTTTATTGAAATAGATAGTGCAAACTACGGAGAAGAACATCCATATTTTACACATCTCTTCCATTTTGGTATATCCTTTATTATTCCAAACGATGCACTTTTTATACATGGTTGTGGAATTAGATAATTTATGGAAATTTACATGGCAATAGATACAACTAAATTGCATCCTTAATGCTTCTAATAATTTAAAATATAGAAATTTACATTCCAAATCAAATTAGGGCACTCCAAATGAATATTAAACAATTACACTCCAATTATCATAAATCTAGAATAAATTTCACAATCTTGTCAACGTTCTATTTTTAACGATTTTTAGGGGTCGATTTCTAAATTTCCAAATTATTATGGGCATACCATTCTATTCCAATTACATGACTTACAGAATACGTAGACGAGATTTCAATAGAATACATTCATTCTAAGCCTACAACTCAATAGATCTTGCAGAGGCATAATAATTAAATAAAATTCAACGATATAAATTTCAATGTTGTATATAAATCATATAATTTCCCACTAACCTTTCTAGCTTTTCAAATCTTCGAACTTCAAATTCATCTTTTAATTGACTCCATTTCTTTTCCAATCCAAAAATATGTATAACAAGACATATACATACCTATTAGAGTTATAGATCTGAGTGGAAATTTGAGTTAAGTGGGATATAGGTTTATAAATATAGAATTTACCTCTCCCGCAGAATTGATTCACTCCTTCTCTTGTTCTCTTTTCTTTTCCGCCCTTCTCTAATATATGTATATATATATATAATATTTTTATGATTTCAAGAAATAGTGGAGAAGGTAAAATGGTAGAGCTCCGCTGCACTGATCTAGAATATATGATAAGAAAAGTGAGGGGCTAGTCCTTTATTTATAGGCACTCGAATCAATTCTGTCCTTTCAATTTATATTTATTAAAGCTGGGCCGTTTGGCTGAGGTTCAACCCTAACCGTCGCCACTTCAACCAATCGATTGTTCCTCATAGAAGGTCAATTGCAGCGGTCGATCGGCCCAAGAAGAGGGTCGATCGATGAGGTCCACACATTTATTTATTATTTATTTCCTTGAATTCCTTTTTATTTATTTTCGATTCGAAAACTTCAAACATCGATAACTTCTTCCTTTGAACTCCGATCACAAAACTTTAAATATGGAAGTTGCTAAAAAAATCACCACAAACACAATGTTGCAAGTTTCGTGGCTAAATTCTTATGTTTGCTCAAATTATATTTTTGGCCTTATTAATTACTATTTATTTTACGGGTGTTACATTCTTTCCCCCTTAAAAGAATTTCGTCCCTGAAATTTCCCAAGGGTTGAATCATGTAAAATAGCACACAACCATTCTAAACTATCCAACCAATTAGAGTGCAGCCAATTTTGATGCCAACCGTGTAGAAGTGCATGATGTATCACAACATATATGATATATGTCGAGTAATACTAAATCGGTGTCGCCTATATAAATGCATTCTTTTAAAACAATTCTGAAAATATGATGCAAACAACCTATAGACACTAGTATCTTTATATGTATTCACGTTTCCAGAAATTGAAAATCCTTGTTTTCATACAACAATTTCTACACTCCTACAAATATGAATATGGTTCAACCAATTTTTACATCGAATCCCTACCATCTAATACCTAAAACATCAATTCTAACATCCAAATTTCATTTCCTAAACATATACCTTTATGCCGTAAAAGGAATTTAGATGGCCAAATTTATGTTTCCACCCTTGTTTTGTATACTTATTCCATTGTACGTTGGAACCTACACTTTTGCCCCCCAAATCCTTTTTTTAATTTTCCAAACACTATTCGCATAAGGAGGTTTATTTTTAAATTTAAAAAATAGAATATTTTAAAAGATAGTTTTGAAACTATTAACGAGGTATGGAAATAGAAATTCCAAAGCTAAAATACCTTTTCCCCTTGTTATTATCCGTGCTTTGTACACTGCTACCCTTATTGAAAAGTAAAATTTGTGTCCAGTAACATATTGACTCTTCCTACACTAAGTATGTAGCCCTTGCAAATCATAAATCCTCACATTTCCCATTAAAAACCCTTTTCCCCTTTCTGATCGAACTTGCGAAATAGTATGAAAAATTAAATTTTCAAAAGAATTTAAAAACCATTTTATTCAAGTGCATTCGGACAAAAATTTTCAAAAGCATGTGCCTTTGCCCCTTTTAAAACAAACCAAGCAACATCTTAACGTAATCGAAATTTAGTCAATGAGCTAATGCATATGATTGGCCCTAGCGTTGCACAGCTAATTCTAGATTTTGAAAACCTTTCCTCTTATTTTAAAACAACACAACGCATAAGCATATTTATAAATTTTAGCTTTTAAGGCATAGAGATAATGAATCGTGGTTTCATAGCAACCTTTCCCTATCCTTTGCTAGCCCAAATATATTTTATAAACTCTCAATCTTACTTTACTTAAACTCGGTCTGACTCGAGTATGAAATACACAGGTCAATCTATCTAAAACAATCAGTTTAGATACCTGCTTTTGGGCTTAGCTTAGCTTTGGTGCTTCCGCTTGGATATCTGTTGTCACCTTTTTGCTGTTGTAGTTGTTTTGTATGACTCTGATATGTATATGGTCTTTGACTCGTTGTATATAGTGTGGTCCTCGAACCAATTCTGATGTATCACTATGTATTGTATTGGGAGTATCCGTGTATATATATATATATATCTGTTTGTTGCTGTTCTGTGATGTATTATACATTTTGTTGTTATATTTGTTCTGATAGATCCGTTAGCCACTATAGTTTTGTATTAAGCATTTATTGAATATGTCGATCCACTAGAGAAGGAAAAAAATTATAGAGCACTAAATCAACGTATTCAGTAGATGTTTAAGACAAAGCTATAGATGGTCGCTCCTAACCAGCCTTATTCTCTGCATTAGCAGACAATATTACTCGGTAATGCTCTTTGTTAATGTGGGTCTTGGGGTGGGGTGTCACAGCTTGTGTCTATATGAGATTTCCATATTTATACCATTTCTCTCAGATATATTATAGTGGTCAAACATATCCAGAGATACCAGCACATTAAATAAATAGGAACACATCTTATAATATATTGTACGCATCTTTTATATAGAAGAGACAACTAACATTTACAACACAAGTAACCTAAAGAAAAAGGAACAAATTCTGGAAGAAAAATAACAACTACTAATCCTTGATACTACCTACGAGCTATAGGATGGTCCTGATCCACTACAAGAGTTCGAGCTATTGCCGCGACCCCTAAATGGGTGTAGCATGGCAGCTATGCATTCGAGCTCATGGCTCTTGCACCGCTGCTTGGTATATACCTCCCATAGCTTGGCCTTGATCCAGAGCTGAGAGTTTTCGATCGCTATAGGCTCAGCGCTCTATATCCCTAATTGAATTTGGGCACTTTCCATTTTGAACACCCCGCCCTTGCTCCGCCACCTGCTACGCTTGCTCCTCAGACTCTGGTGCCGCTACCCTAGTCTGTACCTCCACAATCCCCACTCTCCTTAGGGAGGTATTATCAAATGGGGCAGGGGCCTTCCTCTGGATCTGCTCTGCACAGTGGATCACTCTATATCGCTTGAAGACGCAAGTGAAAAGATGATGATACAAAATGTAGTTCCACGAGGTCCCTACTCCTAGCTCCATATGGTTGCTCATATTGTTCAGGCTTAGTTCACTAGCCTATATCAGCCATGATGGTGTAGTTGGCCTTCTGCACCAGAGGATAAATCTAGTCAAAACTCCCCGTCTTGGGAATGATGTTTTACTAAATAATGCGAAAGATAATGTAGGCTGTAGGCTGCAAGTTGTCTTGCCTCCAAACACTAACTGCTCTAAGAAAGATGTACTACAAAATCTTCATGCTGGTGGTATCTATGTCGCCAAAGTTCGCTCCTTCTGCGACTATGCCAAAGATATCCCCAAAATCATCATTATTAGAGTAATTGCAGCACCTTTTGCCTCCAACATAAGACGATTAAAGTCTTCATCAAACTCGTATTCCAAATTAATATCAAACAGCCGCATACAACGCCGATACGACCCCTGCTCAAAATTGTCATGGCTCACGATCGGTGCTAGTCCTGAGGCCATGACTAGATCCCCTAGTCTATAAGTTGTGAAGTCCCCGAACTTTACTGGTCCTCCTTGCAAAAATGCAAGGTTTGGCAAGGCTTCATAGATGGAGAATTTTTGGTCGTTCCATTCGAGTTAGGCGATGTCTTGGGAAGTGAGTTTCTAATGGCGTGAAGATACGCTGGTGGCTCGTGGGAATGCCATGGACTTATTTGTCAAGGATGGGGTGTTTGGGGGCTTAGATCTGGAGAGAGAGGGGCTGAATCTTGGAGCATCTGCAGCCTTCGGGTGCTGGGGGTCATCTGTGGCTGAAATAGGGGAGGGAGCACTCATGATTTTTGGAGAGATAAGGGTGAGATTGGAGGAGAGAAGAGAGGCAGACTAGAGGAATGAGGGGTTGAAGCTTGGACCCAGCTATATGCCACGTTCGAGATTCGAGTTGCACTCATAACCCGTTATGAACACCCCACCTCTATACCCATACTAGTGAAGAGTACTACTAGGTAATACTATCAGATAATATAAAGAATGAGGCTATATGGGGTACATACGTGAATATTCCTTTGGACTAATAATGGTACGTATTTAAACATTGAATATGACTCACCACAAGACGTACACAGTATTGGCCAAAGCAATAGACACATACGCCTCCAGGATAGAACAATACATAATATACCGTAAATAATAGAGAACACTGAGTCAGAATCGCAACTATAATATATAATACGAAAATATACAAGGTATATCTAACATACAATACAAGTATATATACATGAAATCATATAATACTCAGATGATAGAAAATAACACAATATACTGGTCCGCTCTATGCCCAAATAACACAAGCTGGTCTCATCGTCCCTGAACCAAAAATATCTCGGACTGGCCTAAGTGTTAAGTAAATAACACATGGATTAGACTATATCTAAATATAGAGGCCAACACATATATAGATATAGAATATGTATGGTATAATAGTGATGACATACAAACCAATAGTATAATAAAACAACAACCATGAAATCAAGCATAAAGACGCAACCACCTATATAAAATCACACTAAATATTATCCAGTCAAAACAATATCAAATGGGTTAGTCATCCATAACTAAAATCATCATCAAAGTCCAGAAATCATCAAATATGAGATACCATCAAGTATAATTAGGTTAGCTAATAGTAATGCCCAAGTATGACTCTTAATCTCGAGTAATAGAATACCAACATCAATATAAAATATATTGTGCCTATCATATACGATAAAAGATACGAGATCCACTATACTCTGGACACCTATCTAGATATAATCTCATCTTCTCATACATGAATAAATCAAAATATATCATGATGGGGAATGACTAGACGATGGATACGATGTCCTAAGTAGAGTCGTATATACATCATATGTGGTCACCTTACCCTATGTCCCCTAACCTATATTTATACTTAACTGAGGTGTATCAATTGTATATGCTAATCTATCACTCTGTTAGAACCAGAAGGGAGATCGATAGGCACACGCTGGCTCTAGAGTTAGGTCACCTAACCCGACTCTACAGTCTTTGATAGTGTGCATGGATCTCATATAATATGGCTTATATGTATATTCAAGTATCCAGTCTAAACTAAGCAGCACTAACTAGAGGAGTATTGTAAAGTAAGAAGCAATCACACTAGAGTTTTTATACTAGTTCAGACCTTCCATCCTATATCTAGTCCTAGACTCCTTCTGGAATTAACTAACCAACCCTCACTTAACCCGGAGGAATATGTATCTTACGAAATGCCTGAGCAGCCAAACAGGACTTCAACCTTTGCTAGAAGATCTCCAACAGGACTTCACTACATGAGAATAAATCTCTGACTTCTAATGAGTTCTTGATAACTAGAATACAGTCAAATATTGTATAAAACTTCGTATAATCTTCTATTGAGTTGAATGAGTGTGAGTACATGAGTTTTAAGGAAGTAAATTACAAAGTACTACAGAATAGAAGTTGGTAATAAAAGAAATAGGGAATGTAGAATTCAAGAGATAAGAAAGTTGAAAGCAGGAATTGAATTTTTAAACTATTGGAATTGCTATCTATATATATTTTCTAGAAGTCTCTTTAAAGTGTTACAATTGTTTAAAGAAAAACCATTGATAAAAGGTTACAACTATTAAAGAAGAAGAGGTGTGTCTTTTCAAAATATGGAAATTATTAACAACTTAGGTGTCTGGATTTTATAGTCCGACGTCTGGATTTTATAAATGTTTTTCTAGAAAAGAAATTGTTCAAAAAATCATGAATACAGACATTTGGATTTTATAGTCAAAAGTTTGGATTTTAAAAAAAAAAATTCCAGAAAAAAAAAGGTTCAAAAGTCATGAACTCAGACGTTTGGATTTTGTAGTCAGACGTCAGAAATTTCGCACTTTTTAAAATAAAAATCAAGAGAAGTTCTAGTTCAAAATCGTATGACTTTATACGTCTATGGGATGGCTCTAGATGTTTGAGCCCTTATAAGTTTTAAAACATGCTTAAAAATCTTTTTTGAGTAATTAAAATCTTTTCGAAGCAAACGTGTTAGCTTATGTCACTCATGGGAGATTGTATATGCATATATAAGACATTAACCAAGATATACGACTCTCACAAACATTTGTCTTCATGTGAGATCTTTTGTAATGACCTGCATTTTTAACGATAAGATATCTAAATAGTTGATTTAAATATTTAATCTTTAATTAAATGAAGGCCCAAAAATATGATTTTTCGCATACGGCCGACGCAGAACTCGAGATCACTTTCATCGAGTTTAAATTAATGTTGCGAATTAAAATAAGTAGGATCATTATAGTTAGAGATCAGATGATTCGATGGCTGAAACGATCTCGAAATCCGTGAAATTAGTATCATATGACAGTCTCAGATGGTGATGAGATTTACACCATTGGATCCAAAAAATGAGGTGATGTACGCAAAGAAGATTCATTGCGATTAGATGCATTGTGTAATCATACAGACTCGAAACGTATGACTATTAATTTGAGAAATTAAATAAATGGAATAAAATATTACTATAAATATCTAAATATTCTTTTTCCCTCCCTAATTTCATTCCTCACTTTACTGTTCTATCAAAGAACAATGGCCGCTCCTCCTTTCTATGTTCAAAAATCAAAATATATTGATTCAGGCCATTAAAAATCAGGAGGTCAGATTCGTTAAGATCAGATCGAGAATAGCTTGGAGATAGTGGTGCTGATCTGGGGTGCGACTACCATTGGCCAACTTTGACATTTTCCAGTGGGGGTTTTGATTTGATGGACCTTGAGGCGCAAGGGACAGATCAGAGGTTACCATTGTATTGCTTTCGATGAAGTGCATCTCCTCGAAAAGTTTGGCTACATCTGATCAACTACAGCCAAGAGCGACATTTTAGGAGGCGGATGCCTGGGCTGTGAGTTGGGTTTGCTTGGAGGAGGTGGAGGCTTGGAACTCGGGTGCAGATCGAAGAGATCGAGTGCTAGAATCTATTGGCCAAGACGATTCGAGATTTTCTCAACAAATGAAGGATAAATTGGAGACTGAATCATGCGACCATAGATATGCATGATTTCGTGCCTGTGTACAGGTTGTAGAAGGAGGAAGATTAGATTAGTTAAGGTAATTATGGATTAATTATTATTATTTATTTAATCGATAATCTCGAATCCTATAATGGCGATATCTTTTGCATACGAGGTCCCTTTTGAATGCGGTTTCTTGCATTGCGCTCTTAATGGAGAGATCTACATTTTGGCACTAGTTTGGACAATATTTATTGAGGCAAGTGATATTTTCTCTCACCATACTCTGATTGGTTGTATAGTATAAGATTGACGTTCATGTATGATTTTTGGTTTTAAAATATGATTTTCCTATACTTATATACCTACAAGATTTATATAGAAGAAAATAAAAGTATTTTAAAATGATTTATATCGGATATCACATATTTTCCATCGACGTGGCATTGATAGGGAATTATTAGATTTGGGTCATTTTTGATATGACTTTCCAATTGGTTGATATGGATGTATTATACATGTTGTATGGATGCTATTTTGGATGTATGTATGGTTATTAGTTGCATGGTTGCTTGTTTGGTTTTTTTGGTTGAAAACGCCGATTAGCGGTGATCGGGTGTTAGGGGAATATCTTGTACATTGAGATTTCATACATGCGAAAACCTAACGAGCAAGAAAATTTGTAGAGGAGGGTTAGGATACATGTCGACGAATCTAAGGTAAAATACGAGGATGCAGACTTCAGGATGAATGCTGGACATTGTCGTTTAGTTTGTACTTATTCATTTTTTTTGACTACAAGACCAAGATGATTGGTATTGACTACTGTAGAGTGGTCAATGTCTATCACTATTGTTGATTGGTGATTTTGCCGATCTTTGGCTTGGATGTTATGGAGATTTCGTAGTGCACGATTTGATGGTTTGTTCATGCAACCGACATAGAGTCTTGATACTCTTGCTCTACGGTGAGCGATTTAGATGGCAAGGAGAAGATGTGATGCTTCAAAATGAGAGTTGGTACTTAGATATTGGCTTGTGTTGGAAGTAGGTTCCAAGGTAGACAGTTTCAGGAATCTATAAATCACGTTGGAGGAGTTGGCTCGTTCACATCACTAGGGATGGCGATGTACAAATTGATAGGAAGTCTTTTTTCTTCGGTTTGTAGCTTATGGGGTTAGCAGGTACCAAAGATTAGACACATTGTATCTTCGGTTTATGGTTCGTAGGGGTAGCAGGTACCGAAGAGGCTCATTTTGGGAGTCATGGAGTGGAGGAACATGGTGGTTTCTAGATAGTGTAAATTGTATTGAGCTAGTAGGGCTTGGATGGATGTGTATGTGCTAAGGGATCATTGATGAATCAGAGTGTTTTTTGTTCTACTCAAAGCAAGGGTATTGTATAGTGGAGACACCCAAGGATTGGTAGCGAGGATCCATATAGCTTTAACCCTTTGGGTCTAGTGTCCAGCTTTGGTGTAACACCCCATATTTTTAGCAACATTATTTAAGATATTTAATTAGCTAAATAAAATAAAATAATGTAAGATGATTAGTGGATTGAGATTTGCGATTAATAGGAGTAGCCGTGCCATGTTAATAAGTAAATCAAAATGAGATAACATTAAATAGACAAAGGGTTAGGAAGTAGGCAGGGGCAAAATGGGAACAAGGAAAATCCTTATACCCTAAACCTTAAACCCCTTACCCGTGTATTCTCTCAATTCATTCTCATTTGAAAATTAAAAACCTAGAGGTCGGCCACCATTTTAGAGAACTAGAGGAAGAAAAAGCTAAAGAAGAAGATTAATCAAATCAAAAGCTATTCAAATCTCAAATCCTTTATCTCAAGCTAAGGTAAACAATGACTACATCTCATTTTCTTAAGTGTTTTCGGTTTTAAGTTAAATACGAAGTGTTTTGCAAGTTTATGCCATGATTTTGAATGATTAAATGTGTATATATGCTTGTTGATGATTTATGCATATCCATATAGATTTTATGATATGTTTTGACATGAAAACCCTATTTAATGACATCCAAATGCCTTGCGAATTTAGATTTAGATCAAAAATGATATTTTAGAGTTGGGTTTCAATTTTCATAATTTTTTGAATTATTGTGGATTTTATATGAATTTTCTATTGTAGAAAATGATTATTTGGGTTATAAATTATTTACGGCTAAATATTATTTATTTGGGTTTGAAATTATATATGTTAGAAAACATATTGAAAATGATTTTCTGGAATGTTTGTAGAATTTTCCTACGTGTTTTAATGAATATATAAAATTATTTAAGGTATGTAACTTAAATGTTTTATATATTTATAAAAGGAGAAGGGTTATTTTACAAAATAAATTTAATTGTTATTTCTAAAATTATGGCAGTGCTTTTAGCAAAGAAAAATTAGCAACCAACAAGGTTTTGATAGACGTGGCAAGTTAGTCAAAAAAGTATTTCTCTATTAAGTTAAAGACAAAATTTACTTGTTTTTAGCCTATTTCGCCACTTTCGGCACCCTGCTTCCAACATAGATGGCTTTCGACTTAGTCGCATCGCCTCAATCACTATCGAAACTAATGCACATGGCATTAAATACTTGGTGGAATTGGAAAGAAGAAGAAAGGTATGAGGTCGAAACCCAGGGGTTCCGAAGGGGTTGAAGTGCTGCTTTGTTTTAAAGTAAAAAATGCGCTTGCTTTGTTTTTGACTATATTGCTTTTGACTTGGTTGGCTTCCGACCAGGTCAAATGGTTTAAAGAAGTGGTTTTAAAGAGGTTGTGCCTTTGTTTTTAAATACATGCTTTCGACTAGGTCGAAGCCCTTTAGCTGACGCTTTTCTTACCTTTCAAAGTCAATGGTTTTGGAAGGAATACTTTGTTTAAAAACTTGGCCACTTCTCCAATGCTTTCAGAAGGTTGGTTTCGATACCATCACTTCTTTACTTAAGAATAGCTTTCGAAAGGAATGCTTTTGAATTTAAGGGTTTTCAGATCCTTTTGCTCTACTTGAAGGCATAATCTAAATGGTTTCGACCGAAACGGTTTTCAAAGGTTTCGAAGGGGTAAATTTTGAATGGTTTCGAAAGGTTTCCACATGTTTTAATTAAACCCAAAGGCTTTCGAAAGGTTTAATGTTTTATTGCTTTTGAAAGGGTTTTAAATGAAGGTTTCAAAGGGGTGGTTCCCCAATGATTTCAAAAGGTTTTGAATAAGGTTTTCCAATGGTGTTGGAAGGTGTAAGAGGGAAGGTTTTTCCAATGTTTTCGATTTAAATTGTTTTAAAAGAACGATGTCTGAGGTTTTATAGCTTTCAAGGGAAAGGATATTTAAGGGTTTCGAAAGGTTTTGAGAATGGTTTCGAAAGGAAGGTTTTGTCCATTCGCCTAGGTTGAATAAAGGGTTTTACTTGGTTTCGAAATAGCCGCTTTCAATGGATTCGAAAGAGGTGCTTTCAAAAGTTAAATGTTATCATCAACAAAGGTTTGAGTAAAGTGTATATATAACATGGCAAGGAGATTTTGAGTAAAGCATAGATTATAAGTGTTTTCCTTGTTTAAGTTTGGTTTAAAAGGGATTTTTAAATCAATTTCAGATGAAAAGGTTTTCAAGGAAAATTTTAGGAAGGTATCCCTAAGTAAAATGACTCTGATAATAGAATACCAGATGAGACTGGTATAGGGTCGCGCCCTATACATTAGCTATTATCCCCAGCTAATTTAGTCTAAAATTCCACTGTGTATGGCTTTGTAACAGGTAAGAGTAAAATTATAGTTACACATAGAAGGGAATATATATTTGTATTCAGATAGGTTATTGGTGAGCCCGCAAAACCATTAGGATCAGGTGACCCGGGGAGATGTTAAGTTGGGAACAGACCGTCTTGAAGAGAAGTATTTAACAGATAGTTAAGGACAAAACGTCCAGAAGAGGAGTATCTAACATGTGCTAGATTATTTTGTTATATTGTCTGGTAGGCCCAGGTCAGCCCAAGGTTAGTAGTTAGCCAAACAAAACTATAGTGTTTAGACAGATAGTCCATTTGTTACCTGATATGTATGTTTACATAATAATGCTTTACAGTTTTAACCAGTTTGGTTGTAGGTTTATGATTTGCAAAAGATATGTTTTAAAAGGATATTAGTGAGGGGAAACCCGTTCCGCTAAGCGGTGTGGTCTCACTTAATATCAAATAACCGAGATGTATAGTAATTTACATACCAAGCTTTATGTCTGACTCGAAGTTTATGTTTTCCCCTTAAGCTCTTTGGTGCTCATAATTGATTTGAGTAGGCTAAGGGTTGTGGTTTTACAGGTTTTAGTTGGTTGACGAATAAAGCTTCCGGAGACGAGTAGGTGCCTGACGGATAACTATAAAGGAGTTGCTGTTTTGTTTTGATTTATTCCATTATGTTGTAATTAAGACAGTAATGTCTATATAGTACTCTGGTTAACCAATGGGGCATCACCATATGTCGCTCTTGGCATATTTATGTAATAATTATATTTTATTTGAACATGGGAAACAATTATGGGATTAATTTGAATGTGAAACATATGTTTTGGAAATGTAATGTGAAAAGATGTTTTTGAAATCTATGATTTTGTTTCATATTCAAATGCTTTTAATATTATTGATAACATTAACATTGGCGTATTTAGTCGCCAGAAGTTAATACTATGGATGACTACAGCATCTGTAGTGCTTAGCTTTGGGCCTCTAGATAGGGGATGTTACAACTTGGTATCAAAGCATAGTTTTATGAAATACTTTAACTAAAAATGATTTTTGGAAACATAATCCTCAGGAATTAGAGTAAGATCGGGGTATGGGATAACTCTATAGTAACGTACTTGTATTTGCTATATATAAGTATACGTTATATCTCTATTCTCCTATCTCTATTAGGCTATTCTTCTGTATCTCACGAGGCTTGAATACAAATATGCATGTTAGAAGAGGCAGAGTTAACCTAGGAGGGGACAACACCCCCACCAATGGAAATGCCCGGCCCAATAAAAGGAGGACTCAAGGTCAGGCTCAAGCTGAGAATGTTGGTGCTGGAGTCCCACAAGTAGATATGGGGGCTATGTATCAGTTTTTCGTAAACATGAGGCAAGCTGGGATTGCCCCGAGGTTGTTGGAGGAAATGCTACATGAGGAGTTTAAGAAGCTTAGGTTGTCAACCATTATACTAACTTGAGTAGAGATTATGCTAGGCTTGGAGGAAAGCCGTTTATTAGAACTGAAGATGCTATAGAAGTGGAGAACTGATTGTTACACTATGAAAGGATATTTGCTGACTTAGGGCTCAATGATGAGCATAAGAGGAGGCTTTCTTCGAGACAACTTCAAGGAGCAGCTTTATTTTTGTGGAATAGGGTGACTGCTGGAGTAAATGAAGAGGAGATGACAATTGGTGAGTTTAGGAGAAGATTCCTGGAGAGGTTCATGTCAGTGATGGCACGGTCTGTTCTGATCATAAAGTTTGTTGAGTTAGAACATGGAGAGATGTCTGTTTTGGAGTATGCTAGCAGGTTTGAAGAGTTGGCTAGATACGGGTATGCCACTGTTGATACAGTAATGAAGAGAAATGAGAAGTTCATCAGGGGATTGTAGCCTGAGTTGGCTAGGGCTACCTTACCGCATATCAGAGATCCCAGTGATGTTGTACTGGAGATGGCGTTAAGACATGAAGAAATGCTTGCTTGTTTGGATAAGAAGAAGGAGGAGGAGGTCCAGGTTGGGCAAGGTCAAAAGAGAAAGTTTTTTCATAAGAAGGGTCCTTAGAAAGGTGGAGCAACAAAGAAGGGGAAGTATGAAGTGGTCTGTTACAAGTGTGGTAAGAAAGGTCATTATGCTCATGCATGCCGGACATGCAAAGGAAAGAAGGCTGCCGAGAAGAAAGGAGTTAGATGTTTCAACTGCGATCAAGTTGGGCACTACAAGAACCAGTGAAAAGAGCCAGCTAAAGGAGATAAATGCCAAGTATTTGCATTGGAGCCTGCTACTTCAAAGCCGAAAGTGCAGGAGAAAGGAAAGGCAGTTTTGGGAGGTACGCTTTGGATCCATGATATGTCTGTTAGCGTTTTGTTTAATACTGGTGCATCACATTCTTTTATATCTTGATGTTTGGTAGATAAGCTTAACCTAGAAGCCACGTATTTAGTTACTTCTTTAAGGGTTGCAAATCCGATAGGAGGGTATGCGACACTTGGGATGAAGTGTGACCACTTAGATTTTGACTTGCTAGGTTACACCTTTGTTTGCATTTTGCATATATTTGACTTTGTAGGGTTCAGAATCATATTGGGCATGGATTGGTTAAGTGGATACGATGCTAGGATATTTTTCCAGGATAGGAAAATATCACATAGACACCTGGACATTACTGATCGGATAGTTTATACCGTAGAAAACCCTAGTTGTGAGGTGAATGCTCTGTTGGGAGTCGTGGAGTTGGAAGATGAGTTGAATCGCGTTTCGTGGTCAGAGAATTCACATATGTTTTTGAACGGATAGTAGGATTGCCACTGAAACGAGCCATTGAGTTTCAGATAGATTTGGTGCCTGGAGCAGAACCGGTAAGTAGACCACCAAGCAGAATGACGTCGACCGAAATGAGGGAGTTGAAGGCTCAGTTGGTAGATTTGGAAGGCAAGAGTTTTATCAGATCGAGTAGTTCACCTTGGTGAGCAGCCGCAGTATTTGCTAAGAAGCCGGATAGATTGTTAAGGCTATGTATCGATCATCATAAATTGATTGAGAGAACGATAAAGAATCGATATCTACGTCCTAGGATTGACGATTTGTTCGATCAGCTTAGTGGAGCCAAGGTATTTTCTCTGATAGACTTAGCAGTAGGCTTTCATCAGCTTAGGGTAGCAGAAGATAGTATACCTTTAACGACGTTTAGAACAAGGTATGGGTCATACGAATGGTTAGTTATGCCGTTCGGACTCACAAATGCACCGGCATTCTTTGTGGATTTGATGAACTAGATTTTCCAAGAGCACTTGGATAGGTTCATGTTGGTTTTCATAGATGATATTCTGATATACTCTAAGGATGAGAAGGAACATGAAGTTCATCTTAGAGTTGTGCTTGAGACGCTGAGGCAGCATCAGCTAAAGGCAAAGTTTTCGATGTGCCATTTTTGAAAGAAGGAAGTGAAGTTTCTTGGTCACGTGGTTTTAGAGAAAGGATTGTCAGTCGATCCAAATAAGATCGAAGCTGTTAATAATTGGAAGAGACCAGAAACGGTAACTGAGAAAAGAAGTTTTCTTGGATTGGTTGGATATTATTGGAGGTTTATAAAGGATTTTTCGCGGATAGCAACGCCGATGACTAAGCTAACACGAGAGGATGTAAAGTTTGTGTGTACCGATAAGTGTGAGGAAGCATTCCGGAGCTTGAAACACTTGTTGACCCATGCGCCTCTATTAGTGGTTCAGAAGGGGAATCTGGACTTGGTAGTTTATACAGATGAGTGTGGAACTTGATTAGGAGCTATGTTGATGTAGAGAGGTAAAGTGATTGCTTATGCTTCTAGACAGCTTAGACTGCATGAGGTTATATATCCAACGCATGACTTGGAGTTAGCCGCGGTGATATTTGCATTGAAGGTGTGGAGGCATTACCTTTTGGGAGAGATGTTCGAGCTTTATACGGATCATAAGTCGTTGAAGTACTTGTTCTCTCAGAAGGTGCTGAACATGAGACAACAGAGGTGGTTAGAGTTTTTAGCCGCTTATGATTTTAAAATTGAGTACACACCAGGGAAAGGCAACAAGGTTGCAGATGTGCTTAGTAGGAAGCATCAAAATACATGGTTAGCTATGATAGCAGAATGGAAAGACATGGAAGTGTTTTCGATTTGCAGAGTGTAGTGGAGATCCAAGACAGGATCTACTGGAGGATTTTTTATGTTATCTTGTTTAGAAGTCCGACCGTTATTGGTTGAGAAGATTGCTTCTGAATAGAAAAAGGATCTAGTGTTAACTGAAAGGATCAGGAAATTAAAGGATGGAACAGAGAGCGATGACTTGAAGGATTTCAGTCTTGACCAGAATGGGTAGTTGAGAAAGAAGGGTAGATTATGTGTTCCAGATGTACGAGACATAAGGAAAGAAGTTTTGGAGGAATGCTATCGTTCGAAGTTCACTATTCATCCAGGAGGAACGAAGATTTATCAAGATATAAAGAGAAGTTTCATCGGGGAAGGAATGAAGAGGGGCGTTGGCTTATGGGTGAAATAGTGTTTGAACTGTCAACAGGTGAAAGCTGAGCATCAGAAGCCAAGTGGGTTGCTTCAGCCATTGGATATTCCGGTATGGAAGTGGGATTCTATTTCTATGGATTTCGTAGACAGGTTGCCTAGATCTAATAAAGCAAATGAAAGCATATGGGTCATAGTGGACAGATTGACCAAGAGTGCCCATTTCATTCCCATTAAGTCAACTAGGATGGCACCTGTTTTGGCGAAGTTATTTATGAAGAATGTAGTTAGACTTCAAGGAATTCCAAGTAGTGTTGTTAGCGATAGAGATTCCCTATTCACTAGCGAGTTATGGAAGAATCTAAAAGAGAGTTTAGGAACTAAGCTCAAGATGAGTACCACTTACCATCTACAGACAGACGGGCAAACGGAAAGAGTTAAAAAGATCTTGGAAGATTTGTTAAGAGCTTGTGTATTAGACTTCAGGGGATCGTGGGAAGACCATCTACACCTAGTCAAGTTTTTATATAACAATAGTTATTAGATTAGTATTGGGATGGCACCGTTTGAAGCTTTGTATGGAAGACCATGTGAACCCACTTCATGTTGGTTAGAGACCGGATATAGATTGGTCCATGGTCCTGATTTGGTAAGGGAAGCAGCAGAAAAGATTAAGCTGATAAGGGCAAGGATGAAAAGCTCAGTCCAGGCAGAAGGGCTATGCAGTAGAAGACGGAAAGGTTTAGAGTTCTCTGTTGGAGATCATGTTTTCGTCAAAGTATCGCTGATGAAACGTGTTATCAGGTTCCGAAAGACAGGGAAGTTGGCAACGAGATTCGTAGGACCATTTCCTATTTTAGAAGGTTCGGGAAACTCCCGTATAGAGTAGAGTAACCAATTAGTTTAGCAAGAGTCCACGATGTTTTCCTTGTGTCTCATCTGAGGAAGTGTGTTAGGGATCTAAACATTACTATAGCACCGACCGTGTTAGAAGATTTAGTAGTGGAACCAGACTTGACTATGGTTAGGAAGCTTATTCGGATAGTCACGAGAGATGAGGAGAAGTTGAGGAACAAGACAGTCAGATTAGTAAAGGTCCAGTGGAGTGATGATGATAGAGACTGAGAGCAGGATTAGAGACGCTTATCCTGATTTGTTTGATGGTATGTTTAATCTTTGATAGTTTTGTTGTGTACCTTATCGTAATTTCCAGGACGAAATTCTTTAAGGAGGGGAGATTGTAACACCCCATATTTTTAGCAACATTATTTAGGATATTTAATTGGCTAAGTAAAATAAAATAATGTAAGGTGATTAATGGATTGAGATTTGTGATTAATAGGAGTAGCCATGCCATGTTAATAAGTCAATCAAAATGAGATAACATGAAATAGACAAAGGGTTAGGAAGTAGGCGGGGGAAAAATGGGAACAAGGAAAATTCTTATACCCTAAACCTTAAACCCCTTAGCCGTGTATTCCCTCAATTCATTCTCATTTGCAAATTAAAAACCTATAGACCGGCCACCATTTTAGAGAACTTGAGGAAGAAAAAGCTGAAGAAGAAGATTAATCAAATCAAAAGCTTTTCAAATCTCAAATCCTCAATCTCAAGCTAAGGTGAATAATGACTACGTCTCATTTTCTTAAGTGTTTTCGGTTTTAAGTTAAATTTGAAGTGTTTTGCAAGTATATGCCATGTTTTTGAATGATTAAATGTGTATATATGCTTATTGATGATTTATGCTTATCCATATAGATTTTATGATAGTTTTGATATGAAAACCCCATTTAATGACTTCCAAATGCCTTGTGAATTTAGATTTAGATTAGAAATGATATTTTAGAGATGGGTTTCAATTTTCATAATTATCTGAATTATTGTGGATTTTATATGAATTTTCTAGTGTAGAAAATGATTATTTGGGTTATGAATTATTTACGGCTAAATAATTATTTATTTGGGTTTGAAATTTTTATATGTTAGAAAACACATTGAAAATGATTTTCTGGAATTTTTGTAGAATTTTCCTAAGTGTTTTAATGAATATACAAAATTATTTAAGGTATGGGACTTAAATGTTTTATATATTTATAAATGGAGAAGGGATATTTTATAAAATAAATTTAATTGTTATTTCTGAAATTATAGCAGTGCTTTTATAAAAGAAAAATTAGCAACCAACAAAACTTTGAAAAAAATAGCAGTTTATTCAAAAAATTATTTCTCTTTTAAGTTAAAGACAGAATTTACTTGTTTTTAGCCTGTTTTGCCACTTTCAGCACCCTACTTCCGACATAGATGGCTTTTGACTTAGTCCCTTCACCTCAATCACTATCGAAACCAATGCACATGGCATCAAAGACTTGGTGCGCAATGAATTGGAAAGAAGGCGAAAGGTATGAGGTCGAAACCCAGGAGTTCTGAAGGGGTCAAAGCGCTGCTTTGTTTTAAAGTGAAAAATGTGCCTGCTTTGCTTTCGACTTGGTTGGCTTCCGACCTGGTCAAATGGTTTAAAGAAGTGGTTTTAAAGAGGTTGCGCCATTATTTTAAATAAATGCTTTCGACTAGGTCGAAGCCCTTTAGCTGCCACTTTTCTTACCTTTCAAAGTCAATGGTTTCGAAAGGAATACTTTGTTTAAAAACTTGGCCACTTCTCCAATGCTTTCGGAAGTTTGGTTTCGACACGATCACTTCTTTACTTAAGAATAGCGCTCGAAAGGAATGCTTTCGACTTTAATGGGCTTCAGATCCTTTTGCTCTACTTGAAGGCATAATCCTAATGGTTTCAACCGAAACGGTTTTCAAAGGTTTCGAAGGGGTAATTTGAATGGTTTCGAAAGGTTTCCACATGTTTTAATTGAACCCAAAGACTTTCGAAAGGTTTAATGTTTTATTGCTTTTGAAAGTGTTCTAAATGAAGGTTTCGAAAGGATGGTTTCCCAATGATTTCGAAAGGTTTTGAGTGAAGGTTTCCCAATGGTTTCAAAAGGTCTAAGAGGGAAGGTTTTTCCAATGTTTTCGAAAGGCAGTATTAAAAGAAAGATGTCTAAGGTTTTATAGCTTTCGAAGGAAAGGGTTTTCAAGGGTTTCAAAAGGTTATGAGAATGGTTTCGAAAGGAAGGTTTTGGCCTTTCGGCCTAGGTTGAATAGAGGGTTTTACTTGGTTTTGAAAGAGGTACTTTTAATGGATTCGAAATGGGTACTTTCAAAAGTTAAATGTTTTCATCGACAAAGGTTTGAGTAAAGTATATATATAACATGGCAAGAAGATTTTGAGTAGAGCATAGAGTATAAGTGTTTTCCTTGTTTAAGTTTGGTTTAAAAGGGGTTTTAAATCAATTTAAGATGAAAAGGTTTTCATGGAAATTTTTGGGAAGATATCCCTAAGTAAAATGACTCAGATATTAGAATACCAGATGGGACTGGTTTAGGGTCGCACCCTATACATTTGTTATTAGCCCCAGCTAATTTAGTCTAAAATTCCAGTGTGTAGGGCTTTGTCACAGGTAAGACTAAAATTATAGTTACACATAGAAGGGAATATATATTTGTATACATATAGTTTATTGGTGAGCCTGCAAAACCATTAGTATCAGGTGATCCCGGGAGATGTTAAGTTAAGGACAGACCATCCAGAAGAGAAGTATTTAACAGATAGATAAGGACAGACCATCCAGAAGAGGAGTGTCTAACAGATGTTAGATTATTTTGTTATATTGTCTGGTAGGCCCGAGCCAGCGAAAGATTGGTAGTTAGCCAAACAAAACTATAGTGTTAGGACAGATAGTCCATTTGTTACCTGATATGTACATTTACATAATAATACTTTACAGTTTTAACCAGTTTTGGATGCAGGTTTATGATTTGCAAAAGATATGTTTTAAAAGGATATTAGTGAGGGGGAAACCCGTTCCGCTAAGTGGCGTGGTCTCACTTAATATCAAATAACCGAGATGTGTAGTATTATTCACACCAAGCTTTATGTTTGACTCAATGTTTATGTTTTCCCCTCAAACTCTCGGGTGCTCAAAGTTGATTTGAGTTGGTTGTGGTTTTACAGGTTTTAGTAGTTTGACGAATAAAGCTTCCGAAGACGAGTAGGTGGCTCACAGATAGCTATATAGGAGTTGCTGTTTTGTTTTATTCCCCTGTGTTGTAATTAAAATAGTTATGTCTATATAGTACTCTGTTCAACCAAAGGGGCATCATCATATGTCGCTCTTGGCGTATTTGTGTAATAATTATATTTTATCTGAACTTGGGAAACGATTATGGGATTTTAATATGAAACATGTGTTTTGGAAATGTAATGTGAAAAGATGTTTTTGAAATCTGTGATTTTGTTTCATATTCAAATGCTTCTGATATTATGGATACCATTAACATTGCCGTATTTAGTCATGGAAGTTAATACAATGGATGACTGCAGCATATGTAGCGCTTAGGTTTGGGCCTCTAGATAGGGGACGTTACATTTGGGCTGTGAGACACGTATCCAGCTTTGGGCAGCAAGATACGAGAGCACAACATAGAACTGAGATTTCCATTAGTCCCTTGTAGAAAGGAGGCCATACGACTTATCATATATCTAGAGCATACTGGATGACAGTTAGTATTGTTTGATGGATGCTATGTTTGCTATGGTTGCTTCACCAGCCACCTGTTACCCTAGGGATGTCACACGAGATAGGTATTGTGCATAGGGATACCTAGACACCCTGAACAATTTACTTAGTATGGAGTGGGTATTGTGGATGGAGATACCTAGGCACCTCGACAGATACTGATTATAGAGTACCCTTTTTATGATGTTGCAGAGTAGCATATTACCGATGTTGTGTGCTAACTCTTTGGTTGCAGGGACATATCAAGTATGATTCGTTAATCCAATGTTCTATATACCATATCGAATTTTATAGTATTTTGAGATTGTTTATTGCTCACATCAGACTGTTTTCTGACCCGAGGTTTTATGCTTTACTTCTTATTATCTCGGGAACTCTTGTATAAGTAGATTAGAGAGGAGGTGTAGATGGCATATGGTGTTCTGAAGATGGATTAGCAAGAGGTGGCGTTTACGCATACTAATATTGGAGTTTTTATTGTATATTCCATGGTGTGACACTGTGGAGCCTTGACAGCGTTTGACTTTCTATTATCAGAGACGATGTATTCATTGAGTTTATTTTCCAGTTGTATAAACTTTATTACCATGTTGTATAACTCTGTCGATCTTGTACTCTAATGATTAGTTCACATTGTTATTACTGTCTCGACTGTTTTATATCTATGTTGACTATTATATTTTATCTAATGCGGTGTGAGATATATGGCAGATTATTCAGTTATTTGATGTTTCCTTTTTCTTCATTTCCATTCTCTTCTATTTCCTCTTCTTTACTTCTTTTCTTTCCTTTGAAAACTGTTCTACATTGAAGGTGTATGGCGGACGTCATATTTGGTATCAAAGCGTAGGTTCTATGATTAACCTAAGTTGGTACCGCGATCCAGTAGAGATAAGGTAGGAGTTATTTCCTTAGATGGGATCTATAGTGTGTATATATATGAGAGAGTTTGTTTTTGTTATATGGTTTTCAAAACTATATGGTAGTTTCTAGTATATATAGTTGTATTACACATACGAGTACTATTGATGCAGTGTTCCTTATGAGAGACTGATCATCCTTATTATATGATATGCATGATGTGGCATGTGAGAAATACTGCTATTGACTATATCTACAGAGTTGAGGATTCGGTAGGATCGGGGTCACTAACCCTAATTGATAGGATATGTTCGCAGAGATGGTGTGATTCATCTTCTGGAATGCCCAATTTGTTCTGGATGGTTATGGTGCTCAAGTGCAAATGGTTAGAGTCGACTTTTCTGAGCTATATAGAGACTATAGAAGTTTAGGAGGCAGACCATTCCTTGGAATGGAGTTGTCTATTGAAAGGAGAGATTGGATGGTTACTTGTAAGAGGATCTTCGATGACTTGGACTTAGATGATGCGGTGAGGTAGAAGTTAACCTCTAGACAACTCTAGGGAAGAGCAATGCACTAGTGAAGTGTCTCTATAGCTTCGATTCCCGAGGATCGATTTACTTGGGATTAGTTTAAAGTTCGCTTCAAAGAAGATTTATCTTGACTTTTCTGAAGTCGGTGTTGGTTAGAGAGTTCGCCAATTTGAAGTAAGGCGATATGGCTGTGTGCCCGAATTTGATGTGCTATTGAAGTATGGTCTATTTTCCATTAATACCCCACACAAAAAGAATGAAAAGTTTATCCTTGGGTTGAGTGATCGTCTTGGGAAGCGATTGATTGGTCATATTGATGAGGCCTTCGAGAAGATGATCGAGAAGGCTTAATGATGAGAGGGCATGTACCCAGTGTAGAAGGGTTGTCCCGAACCAGCTGAGTAGGGATAAACCGTGGAAGCATATGTATTAATTGCTCAATCTTGTTGAGTGCTCCATCGACAAGAGAGAAGGGAAATGGCATTACCACTTGAGGCATGCTTTCCACTTATGGCATTTCCATACGTGTTTTATGTGACGTCAAGGTTTTATATTTCTTCATATCTAGTTCGATAGATAGATTGGGATTGAGACTCAAGATGGTTAATCGACCTTTGATTATGACGTACCTAGTTAGGGGCTCAGCCAACTTATACGTGGTATATTGATACTTTGTCTTATTGAGTCATGGATGTTTGTTTGTTTGCTATTGGTTTTTTGGGGTTAGTTGAGTCAGTATTATAGTTGAGAATGGACTGGTTGAAGAGGGTATGGAATAGGGTGGACAGTGAGAGGGGGTTGTTGAGGAGCGAGTAGTAGTGATTGGCTACCTACATAGGATGAGATTATGGTTAGTTTTCTATATCAGCTCGATATTTCACACGATGTTTTGCCATTTGTGCGTATAGCTAGAGAGTGTCTAGACATATTCGATGACATGACCGGATTACTACCATATAGGGATTGAGTTCTGCATCGATCTAGTTAGAGGTGCTAGACCAGTAGTTATGCCTTTAAGGCATATGATGCCCAAAGAGCTTAGGAAACTAAAGGTGCGAGCGGATGACCTATTAAGGTGATGGTTCATTCGTAGGAGCATATTTGGGTAGGACACACTTATAGAGTTCGCCACTAGGGCGGATGGCTCTTTAGGGGTTGTTTATTAATTGTGGTGAGTTGAATGAGACGACGAACAAGTATCCACTCCTATTTATCGATGGCTTGTTCAAGCACTATAGTGCGTGGATGTTCTATTATTGAAACTTTCGATGAGGTTTCACCAATTGAGATTATTTTGAGAGAGTGCGTCAATTTTAACATTTTGTATGCTACCATGATTTTTGATTGGTCGGTTATGCCGTTCGGGCTAACCGATGTGTCGACACACCTTATTGATCTCATGGACCAAGTTTTGAGGGTCACTTAAGTGAGTTGTGCTTGTGCTCTTAGACGATATTTTCGTCTACTAATGGACGAAAGAAGAGCAGAAGGCATGGTTGGTGGTTGTATATTAGGTGTTGAGAAGACACCAATTGTTGAAAAGATTTTGGTAGTATCATTTCTTAAGGAGGGAAGTGAGATGCTTAGGTCACATTGTTTCAGAGTAGGACATCGCTGTAGATCTGGTAGTTATGGCAGTCTTGAATTTGAATAGACCGAAGGTAGTAGTGTCATCAGCCTATTTAATAAGAGAGAATCAGACTTTTTTGAGATGTGAGGTGCGGACACACATTAGTGAGTCTGACCGAGAGGTTGATGAGTGCACTGATGTTACTCATTCTGATCGGGAATGAGGAAACGACAGTACAAACATGCTTGTGGTACTTATTTGGATGCGGTATCGATACCAAAAGGTAAGGTTGTCGCATGTTAGTCGACAATTGGAACCTCATGGGAGGAAGTATCCAACTCTTGATTTGGAGTTGGAAGCGATAGAGTTCGCTTTGGGATTTGGAGGCATATTTATTAGGAGAGGAGTTAGAGATGTTCAGTGATACAACATTATTGGAGTATCTCTTTTCCGAGAAGGATCTTGATCTTCGCCAGCAGCAATGGTTAGAGTTCTTAGCCTTCTATGGATTTAAAATTTCCAGTACATTTGCAAAGGAAATGTAGTTATTTATGCTTCGAGTGGAAGACATATCGGTTTAGGAGTGATATTCCTAGAGTGGGCATTTCTCGAGCTTATCACTGGTTATGACTTCATAACTCGATGATCTAAGGCCAAAGGTGATGGCTAGTTTGACCATTAGACCTACTATGATTTAGCGGATTGGTACTAGTCAAAGGAGTTAGGCTAGATTAGTGGAGATCGCGGCTAAATTAGAACAACGAGTAGTGTCTATAGAGGTGATGTAGTGCATTCCCGACCGAGACTGTTGGTTCCGTGAGGATGAGAGATTATTTGTTCTCGAGTAATGGAAACATATATTTATAGACTACATCGATGGAATACCAATGACTAAGGATATCATGATAGCATTTAAGTCAAGTTGATTAGTTAACAAATAATGCTAGATTTGTATTCCTTAAGTCCAGTAAAATGGCATCCGTATTTGTCTAGTTTTATGTGGAATGGATAGTATGATTCCATAATGTGCTAAGAGCATTGCTAAGTGGCTAAAACTCGTTGCTCGATAGTGGGTTTAGGGAGAAAATACAAGAGGCATTTGGGAATTTAACATCGAATCGATTATATGATATTGAGATTGAATCAGAAACTTCGAGACCTCGTAGGCCTCTTCATACCGATAGATGTGGTATGAAATAGGTTAGGAGGAGGACAATGAAGTAGTAGATGTTCAGTGGAATGAAAGTGAAGGCAATAGGATATGGGAGACCGAGAATAGCATGTGGATTGCTTATCCGGAGCTCTTCACTTTGTGAGATTTCATTTTCATCGTCAGCTTTCATATTGGATATCATATTCGATGTTTTGTACCAGATATTTTAGTATTCTGCATGCTAGGGTAGGTATGGATGTTACTTTTTGACGTTTGATCCCATGTATGCATGTCTGATGTTTGATTGTTAGCATTTGATATGGTAGCTTTGCTTATGTGATTGTTAGGCATGTGGGGTTGGTTATGTGTAATAACCATGATTTTCGACCCTCGAAAATCGACACTAATACGTCCACTATATTGCATGTCGAGCAATCGAATGCCCAAAAACCCGAAAGTTAAGGGAAAAGAAAATGGAAAGAAGATAGGACGAAAACTAAACAACACAAAATCTCACAGCGGAACGAATAATCTATAATATACAACAAATATTTACACAAGAGCAAAATTGCAATATGTATATATACATAAATCAATCAGAGTATACTAACCTATTTCAGCCTGGACAGTTATAACAGCCTGTCCTTACAATTGCTGATAGATAAAATAATGAATACAGCAGAAAAATAACCATCTACGTGAATACGTCTCTACGCCTCCAACTCGCCTCCTGAAGCTCCAAAGCTTCCAACTAAAATATGTAAATACGCTCGATCTCACCCGAGCATTATAATAAAATAACACCCGAGTCAGTCTGGAAAACCAACGTGAGAAAACACACCCAACTGGACTTAAAGTCATAAAAAAATCTTTGAAATCAAAAGTATCTCGTAAGACCACACCGCACATAAACAGGGATGAGTTTTTACCTTATGTTAACCAAAACATTTGAACATAAAAATCCAGTGATATTATAATAATGTCTATGGTTTCAAATAATACCAAAATAGCTAAAATTGTTACCATATTAAATTCCATCATACTAGGCTACAATCAAAACCGTAAAGGCACGTATTAGAGATTGGATTCCATACTATGGCACGGTAAGGGACTACCTTCTGATGGTACACTTCTAGAAAATGTATCGAAGTCTGACAAGAACTTCTTGTACCCCTGCTGCACAGAGCTGGCTGCCCCTTTAACATGATGAGCCAGATTACCCCGTCCCTTTTTGACATCGAGGCTTTATGCTACCATGGTGTTTGCGCGTGAAACAATTCGAATATGGTCAATCTAGAATGGGATGGCGGCTCCTAATGGTAGCTGACCACATAGCTCTGCTACATACCCTATTTTTTCCATTTCCCGATTTGTGAGGCTCGCGAGGTCACGTCTTTACTATCTTCCTCCTAGTAGACCATCTTGGAATGCTAACACTACCATCCAGGCAATAATGCAATACCAGCATTCATCCATACAAGTTCGTTCTAGAACGGAACGAAACACTTGAGAGCCCTGTGTAACACCCTCCATTTTTAGATAATTAAATAACCAAATACGATAAACAGTGAAAATACGAATTTTTGGAATTGTCAGAATATGGCCTCGAAACTTACACCATTGTGTTCGTGGCGATTTTCTGATCAATTTCCATATACGACTTATCGAAATCCGAGTTAATATGAAGAAGTTACGAGAAGAATAAGAAATTAGAATTATATAAATATATTTAAACGAACAAAAGGGACCCTACGGGTCGACCTATAGGTCGACCCGCAAATGCCCCAGGTCGGCCAATAGGTCGACCCGCAATGCACATGGGTCGACCCGTGTTTTTCCCTGGACGAGAAATCGTCCAGGGACATGCCGAAGTATTATAATTTGATTTTCGTGCGATCTGAAGCGTTGTTTTCCGGATCCAACGATTTTCAGTGAGCCTGTGACGTGGTTGCACCAAATTCAATCAAAAATCCGACGGCCTGGGATTCCCAAACTCCACTATAAATAAGACCCTAGGCCAAGCTATTTTCTCACAATCAGATTTTCTCCCAATTGGGTTCATTGCCTGAGACTGAACCCTAAATGGAAAATATTTCTAGGAAGAATATCTTTTTAAATAAAAATATTAGACGCCTTAGAAGTGGATCTAGGAAGGCCATGGATTATAGCTAAGGATGATAGGTGAGTGGATTTAAATTATATATCTTTTATGTTGATATATATATTATCGTTAGATTCCTGTTAAATATTTTAATTCAGCATTTGAACTAATTTCAGTAACTAGTTCTACTTGTTAGTTATGTTGAAACTGTAAATTTTATAAGAGAAGTGTACTTATATTTAAATGTTATTTATAAGGAAAAAGAAAGTAATCCAATTAAATATAAGTAATATCAGTCTTAAAAATTATAGAGAAAGGCATAAGCCTAAAAGTGAAAATTTACAGTAAACTATGCTAAAACTCGGGAAGTGAAATAAAAAGGGGAAATCTAATAACTTGATTTGGAAGTTAGTGATAGATTAGTTGGGTAGTTTAGAAAAGGTAATACATTTCCATAGTTTAATATTGTAAGAAAAACGGTAAATGTAATTGCAAGAATAAAAGCAAGAAAAATGGAATTAGTGCAAAATAGAGGCATTACTATATTTTGCATTATCCAACAATTAAAAGAACAATAAAAGAAATATCTTGCAGTTACGAGTTATTGTTTATAGCATTATTTAGTATTAAAATATGGAAATGAATTTTAGTTGTAACAACCCGAGATTCCGCAATCACTTTGTTATCATCAAATGACGATTTGAATTATTGGCTAATCGCTGCGGAAGTTTTAATGGGTTGAATTCTTTTAAAAATTGTGTTGAAATTCTTTTGATAATTCGTTAAAGGGTTGTGGGCTTTCAAATTTAGTTGGGCCGTTCCCTTTTCAATTAATTCGACCCGCCCCTTTTTGTTGAGATAAGAGATGTACACGGTCCTCTTTTCATTCCTGGAGCCAAAACCCTAAAGCTAAATGAGCGAAACAAATGGCGGCATCTCTTCGTCGTCCCCGATTCAGGGTAGAGCGTGAAATCAGGGCTGTCAATTTGACTATCTCGTCCAAAGAATTGTGGCCACCGATCTCGTCCTTCTTTTCCAATTAGGGCTTCGTTCGATTCTTCGAGCCGTGAATTCGACTGGTGCGAGCGAGAGATGGGTCGCGTTCAGCTTGTCGTCAAAAATGGTGAGTGTTCCACTCACATCTAATCCTTTCTCAAGTTATTAGTGTTCGATACCTATGAGTTTTGTTCGTATTTGATTGTTGATTTCGTCATTGGTTTTGTCGACTATTCGACTATGTGGGAAGTTGTTGTTTTCTGATTTGTTTACCTTCTGCGTCTTGATGAGTTGCCGTGATGACATTTGATTGTACGGTGTGATTTTTGTAAATACCCGGTTACGATTTATGACTTGTTAAATTCGAGTATATTTCGTTGGTGATGAATTTTGCTATCTTGATTCGATTTCATGAATTGGGGTTTTTAATTGGGTTTGAATCCCTTCGGTGCTCGTTCGGAAATACATGTTGGTGTTCAAATTGTCTTCGGTCATTTTTGGTATCGAGAATTTCTCGTTGACCTTGTTGTGCTTCCATGACTTCGGTCACTTGGTTTTATGTATATGATTCCCTGAAATTGTGATGATATGTTGTTCTCTGTTTTGACGTAGGGTGTAATATCCCTAGACTTTGACTGTAAAAATATTTGACTTCGATCGATTGATTTTGAGTTCTTTTCAAATTAGTACTGTGCCTCCATGCCTATTTGTACCTTTGTGTGCCTCCATGCCTATTTGTACCTTTGTGTGCCTCTGTGCCTATTTGTGCCATTGTGTGCCTCTGTGCCTATTTGTGCCATTGTGTGCCTCTGTGCCTATTTGTGCCATTGTGTGCCTCTGTGCCTATGTGTGCCTTTGCGCCTTTGTGAAAATGTTTTGAGTGTGACATAGACATTGTCGAACTCTGCATTGAATTTGATCCCTTCCTGCTGTGGCACGACCTCAGCAGTTACGCCTTGTTTAAAGTTGATACTTGTATCTGACTCCGGTCACTTGACATCCCTGATTTCGAGCTTTTAATGATTTGAAATTTTCTGTCATATTTGACTTGTCCCAAGACTTCTCTTGTGACATGTTTGATTTCAGTTATCTGTTAATTACTGCTTAGGTTGGCATTTTGTGTTGAAGTCACCTGACTTTGACCTCCTTGGGCGCTGTATCCTCGACTTTGTTATACACTGCATATACATTCTGATGCATGTATACTTGTTCAAATTAGCATTGTCACCTGAATTGGTCATTGCTCTTTGGTGCAGTTTGTTTTGCATCTCCTGTTGTACTCGAGTTAGATCTGTAGTTTGCATTGCCTCTGACCTTTTGGCACGCAGACTTCGTTTCATGTTGGACCATTTCCTTTGAGCACTTTGGTCTGATGCTACTAACTTCCATCTCTGATCAGTTGAACTATAGGTTTCATGTGTGCTTCACGTATTACTCCCCTGCACTTGCAGATTTTATGTCGTGCGTTGAGGCTATACTTGACTAGATGCTTGATAACTACTGCTTGGTGTCATTGGGTATATGCTACACTATGTTGCATACTGCTGCAACTCGTACACACTTTGACTTGAACTTTTAGCCTTTATTTCCTTGTACTTCATTGAGTTTGACATGAAGTGGTTCACCACTGTTTTATAAACTGGTGTATGCCTGTATATGCTGTCCTGTAGTTCGTGTGCAGTTTGTACTTTACGCACTGTCGTATGCTTTGTCTTGGCCCTGAACATTACCTCTATTTTCACTGCATATGTTTTGGTTCACTGATGCAATACTTGTTGCCATTCACTTAATGTCAGTTGCATTTACTTAATGCATTGCTTGTGGTCTCTAGTCTCTGTTGTCTCCATTCATTTGGGTTAGCACTGTTTGACATCATAGTGTAGTTGATGCTACCTGCCTTGCTTGACCATTTGTATAGTCTGTATGTTTCTATTTCCCTTGTGTTGCATTTGATGGACGAGGCAGTCCTGTCTACTGCTCCATTTTGGTTTGTCTGATTCTTTCTGTTGTCTGATGCCATTTTGATTCTTTTGACATTGACCTTGAGCTGAACCCAATAGTTGGGTTTGACCTTTGCAGTTTCGACGTACGGTAGTGGCGAGGCAGTGCACGCGTGCGTGTACTGCAGCCACACCGAGATTTAATTTAATTTGATGCCATCTGTTTCTGTTTTATTAAGCGTAGTTTGAAATGGTTCATTTTAAATGGATTTGGATTGTTGTTTTGTTGTTTAACACTGTATAGTGTTATATCTGCCGATATCCGATTCTTTTATCGAGGAGTCGGATATACGAGATTTCTGTGACTATCGTCTATTTGACTATCTGATTATTATTGCTACTATGCACTAATAACTGAGTTTGAATTAGACTGACCCGTGTATTATTTTCTTTTGAATTTAATACTCGGGTCAGACCCGAGTTATTTCAGGTTGTAGATTTCCTTCTTTGAGTTGCTGTTCGGGATTTGAAGACTTTTCACATCTTCTGAAGTTGTCAGTGTCATTTTGTAGTAGTCGTGTCATTGTATAGAACGATATGTATTCATGTATATTAGTCGATAATGTACTTGTATATATAACTTCTAGAGTCGACAGTTGTAGTTGTATCATATGTATCGTGTCAACTATATTGTAACTGACATCGGTTATATATATATGAGATTTTTGTTAATCTGTGATCCGCATTTATATTATCTATGTTATTGTTATATCTAATGTCCTAAACTATTATGAACTATCGTAGTTTGTTTTATACTGATAATTGGATAGGTCGATGGGAGTAAATAAATAATAGATGAAAAATAAAAAGTATATACCACTCCTATCGAGATAACCAATGTTAGTGTAAGGCCAATTACGGATGGTCGCTCCTATCCAGCCTTATTCTTCGTAATAATAGACAGTATTTCTTTTAATACTCTTTGTTATTATGAGCATAGAGGTGGGGCGTCACAGTTGGTATCAGAGCTTGGGGTTTATGGACATAATATAAAACATAACTTGGATGGAACATATGTTACAACTATTGGTCGATGTTTTATTGTGATTGGAGTCAAAACTAAAGTTTTGAAATTTTGATGCAAGTTTTGAAATATCATTATTTAAAAATAAAAAGTGAAACTGTGTTTTGTTGATTTGATTGAATTGTGTTTTGTTTATCAGAGTGCGCAGCGGAAACAGTGAAACTGTCTTCGCTGAGTACAACTGACAATCTTTTTGATTTAAAAATCAAAATACGAAATTGATATGAATTTCAATTGTTGTTTACATAGCTGTAATTATTTTGTTTCTTTGAGAATTTCGAATCCAAATTGAGGATTCGAAGAAATTGCAGATATGTGATTTTTGTTGAAATTTCCGCTGGCTTTCTTTTGTACTAATCATCTATTGATTAGATTTTTGCTGTTTTAAATTATCTTCATTGAAGATACATTTGAATGATTCTTTGTTCATTTTTTAGTACGTGCAAAAATTTAAATTGCACGTTATTGCATTTATTTTACGTTGAACCGATGCTTGGTTATGAAACGTATTTTGTTGCCGTTATTTTTACAACCGAATTTTACACCAATGCTATATTTTGAAGTACGGTGTTTTGTGGCATTTTAATGAATGAGAATTCACTGACATTACATTTTGATGTAGATTGTTTTGATGTGATTTTGGCGTTTTAAAACTACTGTCGCTTTGGCTTCCGTAACCGTCAAATTTTAAAAGTGGATTTTCTAGCGGTTATTCCGCAATGCTGTTTTGTGACCGTTTTTACGGTATTTTGAGAAGTACAATTTCTTTATCGAAATTGTTACTGATTTGCTGCTTTAATCACGTGATTGGAAAATCGTTTTAAAATGAAAAGTGTTTTATAAATTTTTAACAGTTCGCGTTTTCAAATGAATGAGAAAGCGACTTAAACGATTCAGCAAAATCGAGGATTATGACCCCTTTCTTTTACTGTTTCGCTTAACTCCGGACTTGTCCAGTTGAGAATGTGAATTGTTATTTTTACAAAATAAATAAAATTGTTTTCAGAAATTTTAACAGTTTGCGCTTTCAAAAGAATGAGGAAGCGATTTAAACGTTTCAGCAAAATTGAGGACTATGACCCCTTTCTTTTACGATTCGCTTAATTCCGGACTTGTCTGTTTGAGAATGTGAAATGTATTTTTACAAAATACACAATTTTGCACTTTCAAGGAAACGATGAAGAGAATGAAACGATTTAGTAAAACACGTGGTATGGGACATGTGCGTTTGCTATTTCGGTTAATTCCGGACTCGTTAATTGAAATATTTGATGATTTTGTGTGCTTTCGAGCCACTATGAGGACCTTCGGGTCATTTGTTGGACCTTCGGGTCATTTGTTGGGCTTTCGGGCCACTCTGCGGACCTTCGGGTCAAATACCAGTACTAGACCTTCGGGTCACTCTGCGGACCTCCAGGTCAATCTGATGGGCGCCAAAATTATGTTGAGTACATGGTAGGCTTCGGCCACTCTGAGATGCACGTGCGGCGAATTAAAAACTCGCCATCTGATGGGATCGATCCAAGCTTTTATGTTGATTTTCTAGTCTTCTTAATTGATTTCTAGATATTTGTTGTTTCCAATTATCTGCAGGTAATTGGATATTTGTTGATATGAGTTCTGATTATCGTTTTTGATAAACATATATTTGTTGTTTCTAATTATCGCTTGTGATAATTAGATATTTGCTGATATGAGTTCTGATTATCGTTTTTGATAATCAGATATTTGTTGTTTCTAATTATCGCTTGTGATAATTAGATATTTGTTGATATGAGTTCTGATTATCGTTTTTGATAATCGGATATTTGTTGCTTTTAATTATCACTTTAGATAATTAAATAATTGTTGATTTGAGATTTAATTATCGTCTTTGATAATTAAATATTTGTTGATTTTAGATTTAATTATCACTTTAGATAATTAAATATTTGCTGATTTGAGATTTAATTATCGCTTTTGATAATTAAATATTTGCTGATTTGAGATTTAATTATCGCTTTTGATAATTAAATATTTGCTGATTTGAGATTTAATTATCGCTTTTGATAATTAAATATTTGCTGATTTGAGATTTAATTATCGCCTTTGATAATTAAATATTTGCTGATTTGAGATTTAATTATCGCTTTTGATAATTAAATATTTGCTGATTTGAGATTTAATTATCGCTTTTGATAATTAAACATTTGCTGATTTGAGATTTAATTATCGCTTTTGATAATTAAATATTTGCTGATTTGAGATTTAATTATCGCTTTTGATAATTAAATATTTGCTGATTTGAGATTTAATTATTGCTTTTGATAATTAAATATTTGCTGATTTGAGATTTAATTATCGCTTTTGATAATTAAATAATTGTTGATTTGAGAAATTTGATTATCGTTTTTGATAATAGAATATTTGTTGAATTTTAAATTTGATTATCGCTTGTGATAATCGAATATTTGTTGATTTGAGAAATTTGATTATCGTTTTTGATAATCGAATATTTGTTGAATTTTAAATTTGATTATCGCTTGTGATAATCGAATATTTGTTGATTTGAGAAATTTGATTATCGTTTTTGATGATTGAATATTTGCGATTTTTGAGATTTGAGCTTCGTCTTTTTCTCTGGCGATTCAGGGGAGTAATTTGATTTACTCACATTCAATTCGTGCTCTGTATGGGATTTCTGCTCTGTTTTTCCTTCTCTTTTAGTTGCTGGAACCCGATTGTTCTTGCTTTAGTTAGTCGTCTGATTTTGATCCCTGATTCCCACGATGTTGACTCTTTTGATTTGAAGCAGTCGAACCTTTTGATTTCTTATCTAATACTTCCCCGCTGACACTTGCTTTGCTTATACATTCGACATTGCCTTGCCCTTTTGGTTGTTACCTTTTATCCATTTATTCCCTATGATTGCGTGGACGCAATTTTTATAAGGAGGGGAGTCTGTAACAACCCGAGATTCCGCAATCACTTTGTTATCATCAAATGACGATTTGAATTATTGGCTAATCGCTGCGGAAGTTTTAATGGGTTGAATTCTTTTAAAAATTATGTTGAAATTCTTTTGATAATTCGTTAAAGGGTTGTGGGCTTTCAAATTTAGTTGGGCCGTTCCCTTTTCAATTAATTCGACCCGCCCCTTTTTGTTGAGATAAGAGATGTACACGGTCCTCTTTTCATTCCTGGAGCCAAAACCCTAAAGCTAAATGAGCGAAACAAATGGCGGCATCTCTTCGTCGTCCCCGATTCAGGGTAGAGCGTGAAATTGGGGCTGTCAATTTGACTATCTCGTCCAAAGAATTGTGGCCACCGATCTCGTCCTTCTTTTCCAATTAGGGCTTCGTTCGATTCTTCGAGCCGTGAATTCGACTGGTGCGAGCGAGAGATGGGTCGCGTTCAGCTTGTCGTCAAAAATGGTGAGTGTTCCACTCACATCTAATCCTTTCTCAAGTTATTAGTGTTCGATACCTATGAGTTTTGTTCGTATTTGATTGTTGATTTCGTCATTGGTTTTGTCGACTATTCGACTATGTGGGAAGTTTTTTTCTGATTTGTTTACCTTCTGCGTCTTGATGAGTTGCCGTGATGACATTTGATTGTACGGTGTGATTTTTGTAATTACCCGGTTACGATTTATGACTTGTTAAATTCGAGTATATTTCGTTGGTGATGAATTTTGCTATCTTGATTCGATTTCATGAATTGGGTTTTTAATTGGGTTTGAATCCCTTCGGTGCTCGTTCGGAAATACATGTTGGTGTTCAAATTGTCTTCGGTCATTTTTGGTATCGAGAATTTCTCGTTGACCTTGTTGTGCTTCCATGACTTCGGTCACTTGGTTTTATGTATATGATTCCCTGAAATTGTGATGATATGTTGTTCTCTGTTTTGACGTAGGGTGTAATATCCCTAGACTTTGACTGTAAAAATATTTGACTTCGATCGATTGATTTTGAGTTCTTTTCAAATTAGTACTGTGCCTCCATGCCTATTTGTACATTTGTGTGCCTCCATGCCTATTTGTACCTTTGTGTGCCTCTGTGCCTATTTGTGCCATTGTGTGCCTCTGTGCCAATTTGTGCCATTGTGTGCCTCTGTGCCTATTTGTGCCATTGTGTGCCTCTGTGCCTATGTGTGCCTTTGCGCCTTTGTGAAAATGTTTTGAGTGTGACATAGACATTGTCAAACTCTGCATTGAATTTGATCCCTTCCTGCTATGGCACGACCTCAGCAGTTACGCCTTGTTTAAAGTTGATACTTGTATCTGACTCCGGTCACTTGACATCCCTGATTTCGAGCTTTTAATGATTTGAAATTTTCTGTCATATTTGACTTGTCCCAAGACTTCTCTTGTGACATGTTTGATTTCGGTTATCTGTTAATTACTACTTAGGTTGGCATTTTGTGTTGAAGTCACCTGACTTTGACCTCCTTGGGCGCTGTATCCTCGACTTTGTTATACACTGCATATACATTCTGATGCATGTATACTTGTTCAAATTAGCATTGTCACCTGAATTGGTCATTGCTCTTTGGTGCAGTTTGTTTTGCATCTCCTGTTGTACTCGAGTTAGATCTGTAGTTTGCATTGCCTCTGACCTTTTGGCACGCAGACTTCGTTTCATGTTGGACCATTTCCTTTGAGCACTTTGGTCTGATGCTACTAACTTCTATCTCTGATCAGTTGAACTATAGGTTTCATGTGTGCTTCACGTATTACTCCCCTGCACTTGCAGATTTTATGTCGTGCGTTGAGGCTATACTTGACTAGATGCTTGATAACTACTGCTTGGTGTCATTGGGTATATGCTACACTATGTTGCATACTGCTGCAACTCGTACACACTTCGACTTGAACTTTTAGCCTTTATTTCCTTGTACTTCATTGAGTTTGACATGAAGTGGTTCACCACTGTTTTATAAACTGGTGTATGCCTGTATATGCTGTCCTGTAGTTCGTGTGCAGTTTGTACTTTACGCATTGTCGTATGCTTTGTCTTGGCCCTGAACATTACCTCTATTTTCACTGCATATGTTTTGGGTCACTGATGCAATACTTGTTGCCATTCACTTAATGTCAGTTGCATTTACTTAATGCATTGCTTGTGGTCTCTAGTCTCTGTTGTCTCCATTCATTTGGGTTAGCACTGTTTGACATCATAGTGTAGTTGATGCTACCTGCCTTGCTTGACCATTTGTATAGTCTGTATGTTTCTATTTCCCTTGTGTTGCATTTGATGGCCGAGGCAGTCCTGTCTACTGCTCCATTTTGGTTTGTCTGATTCTTTCTGTTGTCTGATGCCATTTTGATTCTTTTGACATTGACTTTGAGTTGAACCCAATAGTTGGGTTTGACCTTTGCAGTTTCGACGTGCGGTAGTGGCGAGGCAGTGCACGCGTGCGTGTACTGCAGCCACACCGAGATTTAATTTAACTTGATGCCATCTGTTTCTGTTTTATTAAGCGTAGTTTGAAATGGTTCATTTTAAATGGATTTGGATTGTTGTTTTGTTGTTTAACACTGTATAGTGTTATATCTGCCGATATCCGATTCTTTTATCGAGGAGTCGGATATACGAGATTTTTGTGACTGTCGTCTATTTGACTATCTGATTATTATTGCTACTATGCACTAATAACTGAGTTTGAATTAGACTGACCCGTGTATTATTTTCTTTTGAATTTAATACTCGGGTCAGACCCGAGTTATTTCGGTTGTAGATTTCCTTCTTTGAGTTGCTGTTCGGGATTTGAAGACTTTTCACATCTTCTGAAGTTGTCAGTGTCATTTTGTAGTAGTCGTGTCATTGTATAGAACGATATGTATTCATGTATATTAGTCGATAATGTACTTGTATATATAACTTCTAGAGTCGACAGTTGTAGTTGTATCATATGTATCGTGTCAACTATATTGTAACTGACATCGGTTATATATATATATGAGATTTTTGTTAATCTGTGATCCGCATTTATATTATCTATGTTATTGTTATATCTAATGTCCTAAACTATTATGAACTATCGTAGTTTGTTTTATACTGATAATTGGATAGGTCGATGGGAGTAAATAAATAATAGATGAAAAATAAAAAGTATATACCACTCCTATCGAGATAACCAATATTAGTGTAAGGCCAATTACGGATGGTCGCTCCTATCCAGCCTTATTCTTCGTAATAATACACAGTATTTCTTTTAATACTCTTTGTTATTATGAGCATAGAGGTGGGGCGTCACATTAGTACAATTTTTGTAACCAAACAAATAGAATAGAACTACTTCCTAGAGTAAAAGAGAATAACGTGAAGCGTTAAAGAAATTAAAGAAGGGGAAATAATCAAGTTAAATATTTGACAAGACTAGAAATAATAAACGAAAAATTTGACTAAATCTGCATTTACTGTGCAGATAGTAGAATATAAAGTAAAGAAGTTATTATGATAAGTAATTTGTGACGGTTGGACGTAGTCTCAAGCTAAGACTGTCATATAATATAAGATAACTAAAGAGAATTTAGTATCATAATAAAAGAAGACAGACTAGAATAGAAAAGAGACAACTGCAATTTTATTTATAACATGTAGGTTATAAAAGAAAGAATATAAAAGTGACAATTGCAAGTATAGTTGTAACAAGTAGGTTATAATTAAAAAGAAAGAAATAGAAGAGGCTTATTTTATCAAACTTAGATCTTGGATTAAGTTAATAAGAAAAAATAATAGAAGTGGTCCGTACCGGTAGCATTCCCTTTTAGGTCTAGGACTGATGGTCTCACACATGGGTGGGGCTGGGCATGCTGATTAGGGTAAATAAGTAGCCAACAGAATAATAAAAGTAAACTAAACACAAAATAAAAGATTAGACGTAGTTTCTAATAAAATGGTAAGGTGCGTTTGGAGCAGCCCGAAGGGAATCTGGATAAAGAGCCTAACGAAGCAGTTCATCGCAAATTTTTAGTACAGAAATAGCACGTCCAACTTAGTTATTTTAGGCTAGAAGGAAGTACGAGACTTCAACAGGACGTGGGGATACTCTAGGATGGCCCTCTGGGTAGGCCTAACGAAGCTGCACCCCCGGAGGCAGGTCTTTAGGTTTTCCATCAAGAGAGTATGCCTTGACTGCTTTTACATTGCAGGCCTAACGAAGTGGACCTTTGTAGGCAGTCAAAAGGTAGATTATAGAGTAGGATATTCGTATGACACAGTACTTTAGTTTGTGAGTAGGTTATAGTGGGCAGGACCTATAGGGATAGTCGCATGCGGGTATCAACCATCATCAGTCAGAGCGAGTTCGGAAAAGACTAGAGCTAAACCAACAGGCCAATGATTCTTTCCCTATCGAGACATTGGATGAGGGGTACAGCCAATTGGATGTTTAGATTGTTTGCAGTAGGGCACAACCACTTAGCTCTTGAAAGGTCTTTCGATTAGTTGAGGGGGGGCTGCGTTGGGCCATAACCACGATGATAAAAGAGACAGCCAAGTAGAATATATGTACTGTAGGCCTAACAAAGCGGACCTTTACAGATATAGAAAATCCCTGACTGAGTTCCATACAAGGTAGACCTTGTTGGCGGATGTTAGGGAGTAGACAGAACGATTATGTGTAGTCCTCAAGGTACACACTGGGTGGTACATTGTGGATGTCCGAGCACTTGTATAAGCTAGTGCGGATGCAGTTTCACGTTTTCATAGTAGACGAAGTAACATCTGTAATGTAGGCCTCATGAAGCTGTCCTTTACAGATGTAGTTACAGTATGCTCTAGCAGCGAGACGATGGAGTCCTTTTCGAGAAGGATACGGAAGATACAGAAGGTACTATGGGTAGTACCTAGGACCGATGCGGTCTTTGGGAATGTAGCTACATATATATATATATGTGACGACCCATAATTTTTGGATATTTGTAATCAGAATATTTAATTGATTGTAAATATTTAAAATTTAATTTTAACTTGGATTTCAAATATCACTATTTATTTGATAATCAAATTATTGAATTTAATAATTGAAAGTTGGGTAAAATATTGAATCTTCAGTTTTAAGCCTGTTAAAAAATATTTTAAAGGCTTGTAAAATTTATATTGATAGTACTGAAGATAGTAAAAGTGTTAAACTTGAATTTGGAAGTGTTTTGTTAAGTTTTGAAAATATATCGTTTAAATAAATATTTAAAAATAGCCTTCCGAGGCACAGTCTTGGAATTCGACGAAACCAGTTCCATTGGATCCGTAATATTGTATTATTATCGGATTTCAATTTTCGTAGCGTTTGGAGTTGTCGTGTGATCGTACGATAGATAAATGCGCTGAAATTTATATCGAAAGTTTAATATAATAACTAAGTCTAAAAAGCTATCTTCTCCATACGATCGAATTAGGACTCGAAACCTTTTCCATTTCATTCGGAATAGGGGTATAACATTATAAACGCCGAGCGACATGCGTCGATAGGAGGTCAAGATTTTGAGCTATGATTTCGAGACGATTTAAAATTCAAATTTAAATATGTAATATACATATTAAATTGACGGGTCAAACTATTTCAACAGCAGCCTACTTTCTATAAATATCAAAACTTTTATGCAGTCACTGTAGTCATTCTTGTTCACGCAAAGATCAAATCGTGTTCCCCTCAGCCTCATTTTAAAATCTCATGCACCAATAATTCAGAAGAAGAAAATGAGCTTTGCTTTTATCTTTGAAAAACAAAAATGGCGAAGACTGCAGTGTTCTCGAAATCGGTTTTCAAAAATAAGAAATTTGCCGAACAATTTACGTGTTCCTCTTCTTATCTAGGTCGAATCGCTTCAGTCCCAATCATAGGATTTGGCATACGAGTTCGATTCGAACTCGATAAATATCTTCCTCTCGCGATTCTACGACGTAGGCGAGGGCGCGTGTTGGGTGGTGTTCTTCGACGAGGTGGGTTCACGCTTCGTGATGGCGACTAGGGCATTGGGTTCGAATGATTATCGAAGGGCACGAGGTAGTAGATGGCAAGGAGATGGAATTGGAAACTGCAACATGGGAATTCGCGATCGAAGTGTCGAATTGTTCGAGGCGGGAGCTGGCAGAAGAACTCGGCGATGGTGGGTTTGGCATCGTGTTCGATGGAGGCTCGGATTCGAGCTATAATGGTAGCGCGCTATAGGTATATCTTCTTCTTCTATTTAGTTTATAATTTTAGCAGATAGTTAATTAATTTATAATTAAAATGGAAAAAGAAAGTATATAGAAAACTGGAAATTTTATATTAGATTTAGGAAGGTAGCAATTTTAAATGTATTAAATTGGAAAGATATATAAAATTTGGATTTTTGAAAGTTATATAAAATTAGATTTTTATTTTATTTTAGACCTATAAATTATTTTTATAAGCATACATATACTTATAGGTAGTATCGAAGAGAATAAATATACTTATACACATTTTTAAATTGCTAATTTATTTTAAACCATGGAGTTGATGGTTAATTTGTTAAATTTACTTATTTAATTTTTTTTATTTACCCAAAGATTTTAAAAGAGAAATTTGTTAAAGATTTAATTATTAGTTCAAATTAAAACATTAGTTAAAATTAAATGGTAACTGGGTTGTTCGATTTGTTTCAAATATTAATAAAATCATATGAATGTTTATACAAGGTCTTAAATCGAGGGGAGATAAGCCGGTTTGCATCGGATCTGCATATTTAAAATCAAAGGTGAGTTGATCTCACTCTTTTGGATTTGCTATTTAAATGGTTAAATTTAAATATTTTGTTGAATGATTGAACTGATTGGGTGTGATATATATTATATAGTAGTATATATACATTGGAGTGATTGATTTTCCCGCAATTATATAGCGGATGAGACCCTATGCGCCGTATAATAGCGGATGATATTTTATAAACCCATATACAGCGATATTCCACCTTGAAGTGGAATTGGTATTGTGCTAACATCTGTGGATGCAGGGAAATAGGTTGGAGGGATCCAACTAGATTCCTCAAAATATTTAGATTGTTTAATATTCTGTGATATGATTTATTTGATGATCTGTGATAGATTCCATTGGTAATTGGAAATATTGGATGCTGTGTTTGGTTGAATATATTTGGGTATACTGAGATACCAAAAATATATATATGAGATTTTTGATGAGAAAATAAAAGAGGGAATTTTTAAGCAGAATAAGTATAGAGAATTTAAATAATTTAAAGAATGAATTGAGAAAGGAAAAGTGATTTTAAATTCTATTAAATAAATTCCGAGTAAGGGAAAGTAGATTTTGAATAAAAGGGAAAATAATGAATTTTAAAACTTAGGTGATATTATTTAAAGGAATAAAGAATTTATTCTAAAATTCAAGGTTTAAATTTATTGAAAGGTTAAAGAAGGAATTTGAAAGAAATAAAAGAAAATTTTATTTCAGTTTAAATAAGATTTTAAATCATAATAAGAAGTCAAATTTGGAATTAATGGGATTTTAAAATAAATTGGGTAAATAAAAGAATTTATTTTAAAAATGGAGTCGATTTGGAAATCGATTTGAAATTTGATAAAGTGTTTGAAACTGTGTTTAAAAGATGGATGAGACCATCAAATTTATAAACTGGGTTTATAAAAGTGAAGTGATATATCAGTGGATATTTGGAAGGATAAATTCATGGTGGGAATTTATTAAAGGAATGGATAAAGTTGTTTAAAAATAAATAGTGATTTATTTTTAAAAGATGTGAAAGAGAAGTATATTTCCCTGGATAGCCAAGTACGTTTTCAAAGCAAAATTTTAAGTATAAGTTAAAAGTTTTAAAGTTGATTTTAAAAGAATGTTTTTGGGAAATTATTATGTAAGTTGTTAAATTTTAAAGGTAAATATTTTTGAAAGGTTTGACTAGCATTATGATTTTAAAGATAATTATTAATATTTATATTTTATAAACTAGTTTTTATTTTAAAAATAGTTTGGTTTAAGTTTAATTTAAAACAACTTGAATGGAATTTCGTAATCTCTTATTTTAAATTTAGTTTGGCTTAACTTTTATTTTAAATATTCTTAAAGTATATACCTTTGAATAAAGTATTAAAGTAGTTTTAACTTAAATGTTTTGTTTAAAGTATATTTTATAATATAGTGTTTTAAATTACTTTAAAAATCTAAAGTGTTTGTACTTGGTGATTTCAGTGGAGATAGAAAATATTTGGGAAATTTACTCCGTGAGAGAAAGGTGGTTTTTGAAACCGTTTTCAAAAGGGTTGAAAATGGAAATATATCTTGCGAAGATATCTGTGAGGTAAATAAATAATTTGGAAAATTATTTATGTTTGATGGATGTTAATTGATAGTTAAATCACCGACTATCAGTATTGGCCAATGCGTTGATTGGTTCGTAGAGACCGGGATCGAGATTAATTTCTCGAAAACCACTTCGATCCGGTTTGAATGTTTTCGTGGGGGAAACGAGTTTGGAGTCGAAGATGGTACAGTGAAGTGCAAGGGCTAGTCGCTACTAATCCTGAGGGTGACTTCAAAATGGATGTAGTAGGAATAGTGCCTTCGGTTCCGTTCGAACCCGGGACTGACTTGTATGGATGAATGCTTTCGGAACATCGTCAGGTGGACGGTGGGCGTTCTAAGAGATGTGTTCTAAAAAGGTAACGCTTATCCTCGAGCCTCATCAACCGGGAATGTTTGAAAATCAGGGGTTATGCAGCAAGGCTAAGTGGGTAGCGCCCATTAGGGCGAGGTCATCCCTGTCTAGATGTCCCTTTGTATTTCGGCTTTGTGGGCGGTTGCTGATCCCAACCACGGGGTGATCTTACTCGGAATTATCCAGTAAGGGGTAGTTCCGGTCTTGTGTTGCAGGGGATCGGGCGTGGTCCTCGGTACGCTGATCTAGACCAGGTACTGTGACAGGTGGTACCCCAGTGCCAAGTCATTAGTTGGAAATCCATTCTCCCTACGTGCCTTTACGGTTTTGGTTGTATACCTATTAGCTGGAATTTAATAGATGTAACGATTTCGGCTATTTGAATAAGTATTTGTATATAGACACTATTATAATATCAGAAGATTTTGATAAAAAGTGTTTTGGCTATCGTAAGGTAAAAACCCGACATGTTTATTTATGGCGTGGTCTTACGAGATGTTTTTTATTTCAAAGGATTTTGAAACTATAATAATCAATTTGAGTGTGGTTTTCTCACGCTGGTATTCTAGACTGACTCGGGTGTTATTTAACTATAATGCTCGGGTCAGACCGAGTATTATAGATTACAGAAAAGGATGTTGTGGAGCTCAGGAGATGAGCTGGATGGCGAGACGTACTTCCGTATTTGTTTTAAATATTCCGCTGTGTTGATTTGCAGTATATTCAGTTGTTGTGAGGACAGGTTATGATTACTGTCCAGTGATGTGTTATGTGTACTCTGATGATGTAATGTATAAACAAATTTACTTTTGTGTAAAGATCAGTTGTTATCTATTATATTTTATTCCGCTGTGATGGTTAGATTCTGTTGATGTTTGTTTTCTCTTCTTCTACCTCCTTCTCTTTAACCCTGATGGTTCGTATTTCCGTTCACTTTGAGTCGATATGTAGAAGAATAGTGTCGATTCAAGGGGTACGGGTTTGCGGGTCGTTTCAATATATTGGTTATTAGGTCTTAATCTACTAGGGAGTAGATGGGTACGATTCACGTACAGAGGCGAGAGTATTATAAACCCAATAAAGCTAATATAATAGAAAATGGAAATAGAACGGTATATGTAGAATTATGCTTAGAAGTGTATAATTTGTCCATTCATCAGAACTTTAGTTCTGACCCCCTCCTCATATCATCCCACAAGTTAGATAGATGGCATAGATTTTCCAGCCCTGAGACACTTGTTTAGAAAGTGTTATTATCTTGGTGAGTATTTACTTATTACTATATTTTTCTCAGTTCCGCCTTGAGCTCTGATATATTTATCATTGCCTATTTGCAGGATACCAGACACCCAACTCGGGCTTCAGTGGATTTGTGTTTTAGCATTTTTGTGAAAAATCCAGACCCACTGGAACTCGGGTTGTTACACTCCGTCTCAAATTCCATCATCTTCAAGTTGTCTTCACTTCGAAATGCATTTGTTGGATCGAAGTGGTTTTCGGGTAACATACTTGGTTCTGGTCTTCTTCGAAACAACTTTTCGATAATTCCCGGTAAACTCAAACCCGGATCTTTAGGAAATAAACAGTCAAAGATTAGATCGGAGATCACCTCCTAACCGTTAGTGGACGGATTTCCTTATCATTGTCCTAGGAGAACAAAATGAGAATTATACACAGTACAACATCATTGGAGATGACTGTGCCACATAACTCACGTGTTTCTCCTTGATATTTCCAAAGTTACGTTTAGGTCCAAATTCGATAGTCGGTTATTTAACTATTGAATAACAATCATTCAATCAATAATTTAATCTCATAGGGAAAACCAACATTGGTTAAGCACATAAGCAACCACTAACCTCCTTTAATAAATCTTTCATTCATTAAAATCACTTTGTAAATTACTTGTTTAAAAATACTTTTACAAAGGTATATCCACAAATCCCTATATTTTCAATACTTAGAAAATATCCATATACTTATCTCAACGGTATAAGTATATCCACAAAATTGAGAAAGAATTTCTTTTTTATTCGATTCAAAAATCATTTATAAATTCCTTACAATTCTCCAAGACCATTTATAAACCATTTTATAAATCTTCGAAAAATCATTTATAATCCCTTTAAAAAAATTCAATCACGTATAAACTCTTTGTATATTTCAAAAATTGTTTATAAACCATTTATAAATACATAAAACCATTTATAAAACCCTTTTATAAATCTATTAACCCGTTTCTTAAGTCTGTTTATAAATATCTAAACATTTATAAAAATCTTTTCCCTTGTAAATAATCTTCTCTTAAGTCATCAAACCATTTTATAAAATCCTTTAGAAAATGCAAGTCTCTCAACTCTATTCATGGGTCTTGGAAACATCTATAAATAACTAAAATTCTTTTACTTCAAAAAAACATTATATAATAATAATTATTAACAATAAAAATTATAAATAAATGAAAAATATTAACTTTAAAACATCTTAAAAATAATAATCAACAATTTCAAAATATTGTGAAATAAACAATAATAATTAATCTTTACCATTTTTATAAATAATAATAATTTATTTTCAAAACCTTGTTAATAATCCTTATTATTAATTTTAAACCATAATTATTCTTGAAACAATTAAACTTTCAAAATATTAACATATTGATAAATTCGTCAAAACAATATTAACTATAAACAAATAACTTTTAAAACAATACTAATATAATTCAATAACTTTAAAAAGATAGCAATATAATTAAATACTTTAAGACAATATTAATATAATTAAATAATTTAAAAAATATATTTTCGAAACTCGATTCTGGATTTAAAAACCATTTCCCATCTCAAAACCAATTCCAACTCAATTGTGATTTATAGTATTTCAAAATACTAATTTAAGACCAATAGCTACCCAAACGCTTAACTAATATCGATATTAATTTTCTATCATTACCGGGTTTTTGTTTTCAAACATATAACAATGTTATAACCATAGTGTTCACAACCAGGTTCATTTTCAATAATCCATATAAAAGAAATATTATTGAAACAATTCAACAATAGCGAGGATTGGATCCCTCCAACCTATCCTATGCATTATAGCTCATATATATATATATATATATATATATATATATATTAGCACATATATATGTAAATAAAATCAACATTGGTGATGAATCCTGTTGGATCCCTTCGACTTGTTCACTTGCATCACAAATGTTATATAATCATAAAATATAAATCAACCGCTTCGAGGCGGGATTCATATACAAAGGGTCCTCTGCTCTTACACAGGAACGTAATAGGGTCTCATCCACTCCAGGGGTGGGAATATATCCAAACCAACTAATAAATATATTAATTCATCCAAACAATCCATTTAACAATTTTTATCAACTACATATCATACTAGTTAACCAAAAAGATGAGTTTAACTCACTGAAATTTTCTGTTGTCGCCGAGGCGTTCCGGTTTGGATCCAAAATCGAACGACGTCCAATTTTAGCCCAAATTTCAATTGTCTCCAAATTCTTCCTAACCAGTTCCATCACAAAGCTTATGTCATTACGGCGTAACGCCAAAATCCGTGCCTTGATTGGACCTCGTATGAGAGAGTTATGCAATTTTTAGTTAAATGATTTAGTTAAATAATTTTAATATACCTAATTAAAATTTAATTACAACCATACCCCTATCTCTTTCTTCCCCAAATAAATCATCCCCCTGCCAAAGTTGTGCATGCCATTAAAGCGCACGACCGTGCACCATGCAACCCCCCTCCACAAAAACAATGATTCTACGAACCAACCCTGCCATCGAACTTCCCTCGCCGACCTCCACCTACTCAACCCAACGACTTCAAGCTCGACCTCCTTAAGCAAAACACGACTACATCACCTTCCCACTATGCGCCAGGCACGAACCACCCAAGGCCACCGAGCTTCACCAAATCTTCACTCGAGAAGCCATTTCCTTCAACGAACATGAAAACAACCTCCGATTCCCCTAACTCTTCCTCCATTGGCTAAAAACCCAAGCCCTGGATCTTGAAACCCACATACAAACTGCTCTGTGCTGCCGCACTGAACTACATCACCAAAGACCACCAAATAAGCTATCAAAATGAAGATATAAGCAAGATAAGGCCAAGATAATTGGTTTTAGAATTTTCCATGGAGTATTCAATTTGATTTTAAATTTTGAAATGGAGGAAAGCCTTCAAATTCTGTTGCAAGCATTTATTTATAACTGGAAGGATATGGTTAGGGAGGTGGGAAGGTATGGGCTAAGGTATGGGGTAGTATGGTTAGTGTCTAGGCTGATATATAATGTACATATATTATTTAAATTTACAATATCAAGCTTTGGAACTTTCAAAGATTTCGAACTCCTATTGAGATGTGCCACCTGGCGTACTATATATTATACCCTTATTTTGAACACAAAGGAACTTGTTTCGAGACATAATTCGACCGTATGCAGAAGATAGCTTTTCAAACCCAGTTATTATATTAATTTCTGAAATTAATCTATAAGCGTTTCGATCTTGTACGACCAAACGATACGTCCGATTGCCGCGAAAATCATCGGCATACAATAACTCACTATTACGGGTCCAATGACACTGGTTTGGTCGAAATCCGAGACAGTGCCCCGGAAGGTTATTTGTTTTACATAATTCAAATGAATTATTATAAAACTAAATTAATCACTTTGCATTAAAACCTTAACTATCTTCATTCTTATTAAATAAATTTAAATAAGCTTTGAAATAATTTTTATCCAACTTAAAACCCAAGATTCAATTATTTAAACAATTGCAATTATTAAATTAAATAATTTAATTATCCAATAAATTAATATATTTAAAATTCAAGTTATTTAACCTATAAAATTAACTTTTCAATATTTAAAATCAATTAAATATTTCAAATTCAAATGACTAAAATTATGGGTTTGTACATTATGGGTTGATATAACATACTTATTTAAGATGATTATTATATATGATCTGGTATGTTAAGATATATGATGTGTGTATATATATATATATATCTTTGTTGTATTGGGATTTTTTTCCCTGATCTAGCCGCGCAAAGGAGGTGCTGTAGAATTTCTCTGGAATTTGAGGGGCTTATGATTGCATATGGTTTAGGAGACATTCCTTTTGCTTTGTGATTTCAAGGACGAAATCTTTTTAAGTAGGGGAGAACTTAACAATCCACATTTTAACAATCAGATATTTAAATAATTAACTAAAATATTTAATCGTTAATTAAATGAAGGCCTAAAAATATGATTTTTGTCATACGGCCGAATCCGGACTCAAGACCACTTCAGTTGAGTTCGGATTGATATTGCGAACTAAAATAAGTATATGGATCGCTATGTTTGAAAATTGGATGATCCGTGGTCGAAACAATCTTCAAAGGTGCGAAATTAGCATCCCGACGCACAGTCTCAGATGGTAATGAGATTTATACCGTTGGATCTGGAAAAATGAGGTGATGTACGTAGATGAGTTTCATTACGATCGGACGCATTGTGTGATCGTACAGACTTGAAACGTACGACCATTTATTTGGGAAATTAAATAAATGGAATAAAATAATATTATAAATATCTCAAAATTCCTTTTCCCACCCTAATTTCATTCCTCACTTTACTGTTTTATCAAAGAACAATGGTCGCTCTCCTTTCTATATTCAAAAATCAAAATCTGTTGATTCAGGGCATTTAAAATCACGAGGTCAGAGTTATTGAGATCCGAGCGAGGAGAGCTTCGAGAAAGTGGGGTCGATCTGGGGTGCGATCGCCGTTGGCCAACTTTGAAATTTTCCAGTAGATCTATGGTTTTGATTTAATGGATTTTGAGGCAGCGAGGGACGGATCAGAGGTTACCACTGTTTTGCTTTCGATGCGGCACATCTCCTCGCATATTTTGGCTATATTCGATCAACTACAGTTGAGAGCAACATTTTAGAAGGCTAATGCCTATGCTATGAGCTGGAAGTAGGTAGAGGCTTGGAACTCGAGTGCAGATCGAAGAGATCGAGTAATAGAATCCGTCGGTAAAGACTATTCGAGTTTTCATTGAAAAACGAGGGAGAAATTGGAGGTTGTCATGCGACCGTGGATATGCATGATTTTGTGCACCTGTACAGGTTGTAGAAGAAGGATTAGATTAAGTAAGGTAATTAAGAATTAATTATTATTATTTAATTAATCAATAATCTCAAATCTTATATTGGATATATCTTTTGCATACGAGGCCCGTTTTGGATGCGATTTCTTGCATTGCACTCGTAATGGAGAGATCTACATTCCGGCACTAGTTTGGATAGCATTTGTTGAGGTAAATGCTATTATCTCTCTTCATACGATGATTGGTTGTATAGTATTAGATTGACATTTGGGAATAATTTTTGATTTTGAAATAAGATTTTCCTGTACTTATATACCTACTAGATTTTTATAAAAGAAAATAAAAGTATTTCAAAACGATTTATAACGGATATCACATATTTTCCATCGACGTGCATTATTATAGAATTATTTCATTTAGGCTATTTTTGATATGATTTCGTTATTGGTTGATATGGATGTATTATAAATGTTTTATGGATGCTATTTTGGATGTATGTATGGTTGTTGGTTGCATGGTTGCTTGTTTCGTTGTTTGGCTGTTTTTGGTTGATAACACCGACCAGTGGTGATCAGGTGTTAGGAGAATATCCTGTACATTAGGGTTTCATACACATGAAAACCTAACGAGCAAGATAAGTTGTAGAGGAGTGTTAGGATGTGCCAATGGATCTGAGGTGGAAGACGAGGCTTCAGACTTCATGATGGATGCCAGCCATTTCCATTTGGTTTGTATTTATTCGTTTTGGTTAAGTATAGGACCAAGGTGGTTGGTATTGACAACTGTAGAGTGGTCAATGTTAATCACTATTGTTGATTGGCGATTTGGCTGATCTTTGGCTTGGACTTTATAAAGTTTCAGTGGTGCACGATTTGATAGTTTGTTCATGCAACTGACTTAGAGTCTTGATGTTGTTGCTCTACGGTGAGCGATTTAGATGGCGAGGCGATGATGTGATGCTTCTACATAAGAGTTGGTACTTCGGATGTTGGCTCGTGTTGGGTGTAAGTTCCATGGTAGATAGTTTTAGGACTCTGTAGATCATGTTGGAGGTGTTGTCTTATTCGCATCATGGGGGATGGTGATGTACGACATGATGGGAAGTCTTGTATCTTCGGTTTGTGGCTCGTGGGGGTAGCAGGTACCGAAGATTGGACACCCGTATCTTAAATTTGTGGCTCATGGGGGTAGCCGGTACTGAAGAGGCTCATTTTGGGAGTCATGGAGTGGAGGAACATATGGGTTCCGGATAGTGGAAATTGTATTGAGCTAATAGGGCTCGGATGGATGTGTATGTGCTAAGGGATCGTTGATGACTCGGAGTGTTTTCAATTGTACTCAAATTAGGGGTATTGTATAGTGGGAATGCCTATGGATTGGTAGCGAGGATCTGCATACCCTGGAGCCTTTGGGCCTATTGTCCAGCTTTGGGCTGCGAGACACGTTTCCAGCTTTGGTCTGTGAGATATGAGAGTACAACGGAGAACATGTATTTCCACTAGTCCTTGGTAGATAGGAGGCTAAACAATTTATCATATATCTAAAGCACACTAGATAACAATTAGTATTGTTTGATTGATGCTATGTATGCTATGGTTTCTTCACTAGCCACCTGTTACCCTAGGGATGTCACACGAGGTAGGTTTTGTGCATAGGGATACCTAGACACCCTGGATAATTTACTTAGTATGGAGTAGGTATTCTGGATGGAGATACCTAAGCACCTCGATAGGTACTGAGTATGGATACTTTTTTTATGATGTTGTAGTGTAGCATATTATCAATGTTATGTGGTGACTCTTTGGCTGCAAGGACAGGTTAGGTATGATATGTATACCCTCTGTTCCATATACTAAATGGGCTTTTATAGCATTTTGAGATTGTTTATCGCTCACACCAAACTATTGTCTGACATGAGGTTTTATGCTTTGCTTCTTATTATCTCGAGTACTCTTAAATGAGTAGATTAGAGAGCAGGTGTAGATGGCATACGGAGTTTTGCAAATGGATTAGCAGGAAGTGACATTTACTCATACTTATATTTGAGTTTTTATTGTATATTCCATTGTATGGCACTGTGGAGCCTTAACAACGTTTGACTTTCTATTATTAGAGATAGTGTATATGTTAAGTTTATTTTCCAGTTGTATAAACTATATTGTTGTGTCGTATAACTCTATGATCTTGTACTCTGATGATTAGTTCACATTGTTATTATTGTCTCGACTATTTTATATCTGTGTTGACTATTATATTTTATCTGATGGGATGTGAGATATACGGCAGATTATTTGGTTATTTGATGTTTCCATTTTCTTCTTTTCCATTCTCTTCTCTTCTATTTCCTCTTCTTTACTTCTTTTCTTTCCTTTAACAACCGTGCTATGCGTAGGTGCAAGGCGATCATCACATCTTTGTTGTTATGTCATTGTAGCTTATTGTGTCTTCGATGTCTTTATGTCTACAAATATCTGTATTCAATACTTCTTTTTTATCATCATGTACCTACATGTTAGATTAGAGATTCTTCGATATGATTGTATAGTTGATGTCATTAAAATAAAACAAGAGAGGTTTTAACATTCTCCCTTTTTTTATGATGACAACTATACAATTCTATATATAATTTTTCATTAAAAAATATAAGACTAAAATGCTTCGCCTAAGTATAACATCTCCTCATATCAATATGCAGATACATTTCTCCCCTTCGTCATTATAAAAAAGAAACAAGGAATATATGTAAATTATAGACAATTATGTAATGAACAAATACCTAAATTCCTTCTTAACTTAAAAAATAACTTCACTTAAAGGTTTAAGAGATTGTTGTTTGTAAATTACTTGAGTACATGCAACTCTGCTTCGCAAGTTGATAAAGAGATGCAATTTTCAATAAAATGATGTAATATAGTGTTATAGAAAATATTTTTTAGGATCAATTATAGCATTTTTTGTATAAAATGCTATGTTGAATATTAAAAAAAAAATAAAAACAAATATTATCTAGGGTATCAAAATATTAGAAATGATAGTGATTGATACCCTATATTTACAAGGTTTCTAAGTCTTAGGAAACAATACCCATGCAGATGTGATACCACCTTTATAAATATAATTTAAATTGTAATGAACTTTAGACAAAAAATCTTCTATATGCTTCTTTCTAATTAAAGAGTTATTACACTTTGGAATCCAAACTTTAATGTTGTCATATAATAGGTTTGGTTTTGTAAAATTCTAGTCCTAGAAGCATGGTGAGATTTCCTTTTAGTAATACTTTTAAATCCACGTCCATTCTTATTTTGAGCAAAGTTTCGAAGAACTTGATATCCATATAATTTCTAAGAGGACTATGATGTTGAACTCAAGACCTAAAAAAGACGATATCGAACGTCATTACAAGAAGGAATGTCAAAGCCTTTATAATAGAAACCATTATAAAGCACATAAAGGCGGCATTAAGATAGCAAACGCTACTACTATTATTATTGACCCGAAAAATATGCGGCATAGTCATCATATCGTACCATTAAGTAGTGCCAAAAGTATACACCAATGCCAAAGATATTGGAAGAGGTTAATGCCAAAGGTATAAACCAATGCCGACGGTATGAAGATGAGCCAATGCCGAAGTATAGAGAAGAATCAATGCCGCGTCTTTGTAATACTGCCTCATCCTGGTGCTATCCTAAAAATGATGTCGCACCTCATCAATACCGCCCCAGATCAATGTCGTCTCCCATCAATGTCGCACTTCTTCAATGCCGCCCCATGCTGGATTTGACCTTCAAATACTACCACTTCTTATAACCGTTGCTCCTTTGTATGTTACATCTCATCAATCAAGAGAACACACCGTACATCTATAAATGCGATATTGATGTCGAAAGCCATCAATATCCACAAAGGTTATAATACCACTCCTTCTCAATGTCATTTCTCATTAATACTGCTTCACACTAAAATCACTTCAAATTGATGCCACACATCTATACATGCAACGTTGATGCTGAAAGACATCAACATTCGTGGGAGTTATCAAGGCTGACGTCATACAAAATGATGCCGCCATATTTTATTATCACACCATAGCAATGCTACTCCATATCAACGTTGATTCATGTTGGAATAACTTTAAACCAATGTCGCTCCTTACTAATGCCAAATACCACCTCTAGAGCGGCGTCCAAGCTCACCTATGCATCCAAGAATGCCGAATGACATAATTAACGAAGCTAACGCCATGTGCTATTAATGCCAAAGATCATGAATGCTGAAATCAAGCTGTTGTGCAGTAACTCTACCCCTATAAATATGGAACTAGAGGCGTTGTAGAAAGAGCCGACTAGTCTTTCCTCAACTTCTTATATTTTTGAACTTTGTAACCTAAATTGATTTGGAGATTTAGAGTTGATTGTACCTTTTGCACATAGGACCTTGTACATTCAACATTTTCATGATATTCGAATAAAGACATCATGAATTATGACTTGCTTTCGAATTCCCAAGCACTTCTAATTTTTAAATCATAGCTTGCTTCAAGTTTGAAAAGCACTCATAAATTTGATTGATCTACATAGATTGGCTCCAAAATTACATGACTTCAACGTGATCATGCTTATAACCTCATTATGGACTTAAATATATTAAGCCTAATTTCCCAAGCCCTTACTCAACCAAATGTCGCTTTGCCAACACTTGTTAAGGTTTACAAGGGATATTAATGCCTTCATTCAACCAAGTTTCCCTTCCATACACCTTTTCGATGTTAATGAAGAAATTTGTTAACATTTTGGAACCAAAAGGAGGGCTCAAACCTCCGATTCCTTATAATTCTCTCCATAAACTGATTGCATAAAGTTACTTTGCTTCAAGGAAAATGGTGAGAGCCAGAAGATATAATAACATCCCAAATAAAGAGGTCACACAACAAACAAATTTGTAGGATAATATCATCTCGAGCTTCAATTTAAAGAATATGGAAGTTAGACATCCTTCGACTCTAACAAAGCTCGCAAGCGTTGAGGCCAAGGTTCAAGATTTAGCACAACAGCTAATACTTATGCAAGAGCTTCTTTAAAAAGCTCCATCTCAAAAATATTATAAAATGTTAAAGCTTATTGAAGAAGGGGATGAAGCGGAATCTCCAAATAAAACCCAATATGAGGGACCAAAAATATATTCTCCAAGATCGCAAACAAAGGAAAGCAATATGGCTAAAATGAGTCGATAAAACGAGAATCAAGAAAATCAAGCAATAAAGCCCCTTGAAGACCTGGATAGCTCAATCTCACATAAAGAGTATAATAGAAACTACTATAGTGATGAAGCCTACCAAAGGGACATTCCCAACCAAATGACAAAAGATACGCTTAAGGACAAAGGAGCCCTTAACCTAAGGAAAAGTAATAGGTTTCAAAAAGCATGTTTTACAGAAGAAATAATGGCTATTAGAATTCCACCTCACATCTATTTCCTTTACTAAAGTATGATGGAACTACTGATCCGACTGATCACCTCTTAGATTTTGAAAGTCAAATGGATTTGTACAATGTCTCCGGGGCAGTTCGTTGTAAGCTCTTCCATGTAACTTTTATGGAGCAGGTGTCAAATGGTATAGGCACTACCAAGAAAAGACCATCTAATCTGGGGAACAATTTTCTTATGAACTCTCGGCATAGTTTTGCCTGTATAAAGATCCAATTATAGATTCTAGTGTGTTAGCTAATATCAAGCAAAGGTCAAGGGAACTGCTTGGAGAATACCTTACGAGATTTAATACAGAAACATAAACATCACAAAATGTGACCGATAGAGAAAGGCTGATGGCAGTTCGTTCAAGACAAATTGAGCTAACACCTTTCTGGAGAATAACTTTATATTCATGGATACAAAGATCAACTATACTTTCATTTCGGGCTGAGAAATTCATCCATATGGACGAGATGTACCATAACAAGAAGAAATCTCAACAAGACAAGAAGGAAGAAAGGTTTGATTTCAATCACTTTAACAGAAGGCCAAAATGTGATGAAAGTAGAAGAGAGAGTCAAAATAAGATTTCAGAATCCTATAATGTAGACTTAAACAAACCCATCTTCCACATTTTCACCATGACAAAAGATGATGAAAATTTCCCCACTTTCTACAAAATACATAGTCATCATGAACTAAATATTAGAAGAGATTATTATGCCTACCATAAAGTAAATGGACATAAAACTGATGAATGCGCATCTTTTCAGGAATAATTAAGAATATGATCAAATCAGGATTTCTAAAGGAATTCATTAAGGAAACTTAAAATATTTCTTACTCTAAAGAGAATAGTCTAAGCACTTGAAACTTAGCATTTTCTACAATAAACAAATAAAGAAACTAGAACAAGTATATCAATGGAATTGGTAGAGGAAAGGCAGTTTTTGCTATTTCAAATTCGATTTCAATCAGGCTAAAAAGTTTTGTGACAGATTCCCACCATGGATCATATTTACTCATCAAAATTTCTAATTTGATTTATGCTTAAAATTCACTATATGCTAATACAAAATTCAAGTTTCTTTACAAGTTGAAACGAAAACCAATCTACTATGAATAACATTCGGGAGGTTCTAGATTTTCTTGTTAAAGCATAATAGATTTCTAGCTTTTCATAAAAGAGGATAGTTCAAATATCCAAGATAAAATAACTCCCTATCTCAAGGCCCAAATTTATGTAGTAAAAAGGGTTTCTTTATAGTCTTCTAAATCATAGTAAATCCTCTAGCATAAGCCGATCTCAGGAAAAGAGGTAAATACTTAAAACCCTCATAAAAGAAGGGATTCTTAAAGAAAAACCTGTTCTTATATGCAAAGTCTATCCGTTCATGAATCATGACTTTTTAGACATACAAACAAGACATTCCTTTTGCTAAGCAAAACCTTAAGTAGTGCAATTATACATATCATACAAAGGAGGAGTAATATACACCAACCTTACTTTTTAACAAGCAAATTTTATTGCAAATTATTTACCAAACACATCTTTGAGAAAATATTTCCAAAAATAAAAGAATAATTACCAATTACCCTATAGATTAAGGAAATCATATATTTATCTATTTCAAGCAAGATTTATAAAATCTTTGAAAAATATTACTTAGCATCAGTAAATGCATATAAAGAATTTTGATTTAGCATGTGCTGACAAAAGCATTTTCTAAGCTTTCAAAAACTATTGAAAAGGAAATATGTACATATTTTCCAACGGAATTTTTTTGGAACTACTAAGACCCATTAGCATTGCTAAAACTCTAATTAGAAGAGCCTATTCTCAATTAAAGGGCTATTGGTTCATGAATCATATCCATTTAGTCTTATTTAAGATCTACACTTCTACTATAAAATTGGCTCCAAAAGCCTTCTTCTTGGCAACGCTAAAAGGGCCTTCTCTGTCAAAGAATTCAAATATCCAAAATCTTTTTAAAAGAAAGACCGGTTCCAAGGGAAAATTTTCCAAATAAGTTCTTTTTCGAAAAATCATTTCTTCTAAAGGGAAATCTCACATCAAAAATTTGAAGTTTGGTTATTAAAAAAGGGTTTTCCCAAACATATCGATTGGCCAAAAAACATTTTTACAATTTTTTTCCAAAAAACTCCCTTTTAATAAAAAGCCTCCGATGTATTGCCGAAGCACCTCCTAAATGGAGGGACAAAGCCTTCGATGTATTTCTGAAGCACCTCCTAGAGGGAAGGACAAAGCCTCCGACGCATTTCCAAAGCACCACTTAGAGGAAGGGACAAAGCCTCTGATGCATTTCCAGAGCGACTTCTAAAAGGACGAAGAAGTCCAAAGCCTAAAGAACGACAAAAATAACAAGGGATGAAGAAGTCCAAAGTCTAAATAAAGGTAAAGAGAAAATGGACTAAGATGTCCAAAGTCTAAATAAAGGTAAAGAGAAAAGGGACTAAGATGTCCAAAGCCTAAGGAGGGGCGAAGATAAAAAGGACTAAGATGTCCAAAGCCCAAAGAGAGGTAAAGCCAACGAAGGGGCAAAGATAGAAGAGACAAAGAAGTCCGAAGCCCAATGAAAAGGCAAAGGGTATTATACAAAGAATAAATCCTTACTAGAAGGGTGAGAATAATTTCATCCAAAGGATAGATCAAAACAGACTTCTAATAGGTTCGGTCCTAACCCAAAGGTAGGAAAGCCTTCAAAGTAAGGTCTATGTAATGAGTATGGATAAAGTATTTAGACCTTTTTTAAGCTGAACGATAAACAGCTGAACGGAACTACTCTACCGAACGGCTGAATAGCTGAACGACTGAACGAAACTACTTTGCTGAATGGCTGAACGGAATTACTTTGGTCTAATATGAAACTAAAAATAAATAATAATAATAATAATAATAATATAAATAAACACCTTAAAGATCACTTATCTCTTAGCACGAGACATTCCATTAAACAATGGGAATCTCCGTTATTATCAAAGTATTAGTTTCCAAAAAAAGGAGAATATCCAGATAAGGATTATGGTACTCTATTTTAGGTCTATTCGGATTATTATTACTAGATGATTTTTCGATTTTCTTATCATCAGAGGGATTTCTGCTTTTCTTATTATCGGATGATATTCTGGATTTCTTATTATTATCAGATGGATTTCTGGTCTTCTATTCAGATTGTTATTGTCAAATGGTTTTTTGGATTTCTTATTATTACTAGATGGTTTTCTAGTCTTATTATTACCATATGGTTCTCCAGTCTTCTTATTACCATAGGGATTTCTAGTTTTCTTATTATCAAATGGTATTCTGGGTTTCTTATTATTAGATGGTATTCTGAGTTTCTTATAATCAGATGGTATTCTGGATTTCTTATTATCAAATGGTATTCTAGATTTCATATTATCAGATTGTATTCATGATTTCTTATTACCAGATGGTATTCTGGATTTCATATTGCCAAAAAATGCTATTCCAGATTTCTTATTGTTAGAAGATGGTATTCTAGATTTCTTATTATCAGATGAAATTCTAATGTTCTTAATGTCAAATAGGTTTATGGCCTACTCTTTATAATTAGTATCAAATAATTTTCTAGTTTTCTGTTAAATAAATTTCTATTTTCTTAGATTGCTAACCTCTTTGTTGAAGCATATTTCAGGTTTAGAGACAAGAATTATACTAAGAGGACAAACCAAGAATTACATATTATATTGTATCAAATTAAATCTCTCGAAAAAAGGTGTGTATCCCATACAATTTCAAAAGGAAGAATGGATATGTAATACATTCAAGGTAAAAAATCATTCAAGTACAAATTTATTTAACATATTACGTATGAGAATTGTAGGAATAAAAGGGTTGAACAACCTAAGAAGCTAGTCAAAAGGTTATAAGCAAATAAGAGCCAAAACCTTGTGTCGTCTTTTTCAAATCCCTAGCAAACAAAGAAGAACCGACATCAATTATCCTTTGATGAAGTCGAGCAATCTCTATGTCAACTTTCATTCTTTGGATTAAAGATTCAGAACAGTCATATGCAATTGGTTTCTCTTGCTCAAGTGGGTGGGAGAATTGGGAGTCAACTGAATCAAGGTAACAAGTTACAGAAGGAATTCAGGAAGAGATTCCATGCCCACAATCCCAAATGGTCGAAAATGGCAATCACCATTTGCTGAGCAGCAATGAGAAAGTTAACTAAGCATATAGTCTTCTCTCTTTGAAAAAGAAAAGGGCCTAGAACCTTTGTTGGACTTCTCACCTTCCATTTCCTACCAGGTGATATTATTCCAAGTTCGAAAGGTGATAATTACGATGCTTATGATATAAAAGAGGATATCATATTTTGAAACAAGGAATAACTAATTGATTGCCTAGATTATGACACCAAAATGTGCAAAGTCTAAAGTCTCACATAATATTTGACTCATAGAAAACTTAAACCTTTAGGATAATTAAGAGTATACAAATAAATGTTAAACTTATGGTAAGAAAGTAAGCCTATATGTGTTTACAAGAAACTTAAAGTAAGAATCATCATGAGAATATCCTAAGTGTTATGTTGCATCAATAAATCCAAGTTGAATGAATTAATATCGAATGCCATATGAGTTACTCTATAAAACAATAATGTAGTGCCACAATTATGATCAATGTCAAAATAATGAGATTGCCGACGTCAATAAGTAATGTCAACATAGTTCAATAATGCTATTATTAACATCCAAATCGTTTAAGTAACTCCTAATCACAATTTTGATACAAAGTCCCCTTATTTAACTCGTCGATCTAATCGATAAAATTGTGAGAGTTGTACATTAATTTTAGCTTTGGTGACAAAAAATAGAATCTGTAGATGATCTTGTGAATTTTTAAGTCTGCTTGCCTGAGCTTTTTATCATAGGTAAAAGAGAAAGAAGAAAAGGACTTGACTATTTATAGTGGTAGAAAAGACATGCAGTTTCCATTGGATCAATTTTGAATGGTTGGTTGGATCTACAAGGAATACTAATAGCCGTAAAGCGCTATTCTCAAGATTATTGACTTGAAAAGTCAATGCTTCCACTACACTTTTTGGGGGGTGGGGCAAAAATTATCCACATAACTTCTAAGGGGAGTATGATGTTGAACTCAAGACCTCAAAACGATGATATCGAACCTCATTATAAGAAGGAATGTCGAAGCCTTTAAAATATCAACCATTATAAAGCATATAAAGGCGACATTAAGATAACAAACGTTACTACTATTATTATTGGTCCCAAGGATATGCGACATAGTCATGATATCGTACCAGCAAGTATGCTGAAAGTATAAACCAATGCGGAAGATGTTGAAACATGTTAATGTCAAAGGTATAAAACAATGCCGATTGTATGAAGATGATCCAATACCGAAGTATAGAGAAGAATCAATGCCGCATCTTTCTAATAGTACTTCATTCTAGTGCTATCCTCCAAATGATGTCGCACCTCTTCAGTACAGCTCCAGATCAATGCCTTCTTCCATCGATGCCGCACTTCTTCAGCGCCGCCCCATGCTAGTGTTGACCTTTAAATATTGCCACTTCTTATCAATGTCACTCCTATGTATGTCGCATCTCATCAATCAAGAGAAGACACCGCACATCCGTATGTGCGATATTGATGCCGAAAACCATCAATATCCATGAAGGTTATAATGCCACTCCTTCTCAATGCTGCTCCTCATCAATACTGCTTTACATTAATATCGCTTCAAACTGATGTCGTACATCATACATACGATGTTGATGCCAAAAGACATCAACATTCATAGGATTTATCAAGGCCGACGTCATACAGAATAATGCCGCCACATGTTACTATCGCACCATAGCAATGCTGCTCCATATCAATGCCGATTCATGCTAGAATAACTTTAAACTAATGTCGCTCCTTATTGATGCTGAATACCATCTTTGTTGGAGCAGCGCCAAAGCTTAACTATGCATCCAAGAATGCCAAAGGACATTATTAAATGAAGCTAACACCATGCGCTATTAATACCGAAGCTCATGAATGCCGAAATCAAGCTGATGTGCCTCAACTCTACCTCTATAAATCAAATGCGACTTCTGCCCTACAACTCGGGTAACCAATATACCTATGTGATGCATCGTGGAGGTACCCGGCTGATGCAGGGCGATAGCCAAGAATATAAAGTAGAGAAACGTCTAAACACAGAACCTATAAAACGTATCATAGTGCATTGTAAAATACAATATAACAATATAGATGTAAAACAGGTGAGACAGTGATATAATCAAATGAACCGTAAATAAGAACATCAGAGTGCATTAGGTTCATAGAATATAGAAAAACTGAAATAGAGAGCTTATACATCCCGAATCTCCATAATAAACTCTATACTGTCTCAAATAATAAAAGTACTGACATAGCTTCACAGTACCACATATTAGAATATAGGCGATAGTAAGCTCTAGCATGGATATATGAAAGCGTACCCTCCTGCTCGTACCCCATACAACTCCATGAGCTATCCATACCTACTATCCCTAATTTACTCATTTAAGAGTACCCGAGGTAGTAAGAAGCCAAGCATAAAACCTCGGGTCAGACAACAGTCTGGTGTGAGTGATATATCATCTCAAAATACTATAAAACTCATATATAGTAAATAGGGTATAGGGTATGAACAACCATACCTGACATGTCCCTGCATCCAAAGGGTTAGCATATAAATACAATATATGCTACACTACTACCACAAATCTAAGATATAGGGTATATGGGTATTGCATAAAATGCCAAGCACATAGTAAACATAGCATCCATCACATAGCCTTGCATCTCTCACACAAGTGCTCTAGATATACAATAACTCTCTTAGATGTTCAACTCATTGCCCACACATATGGCAGGGACTAGACACATGCAGGCGTCCAAAATATGGGTACTCACAGACTACCTTGGGTATACACAGACTACCCAGTCCTGTTAATGAGCATTACAACCATAGAGTTATCCATCAATCCCTTAGCACACATACTGATAGTAGAACCACTATATAGATACTCACACTCACTCACGTAGATGGCTAAGGATTGGATGCACGCAGACGTTCAAACACATGGGTACACACAAACTACTATGTCCTACTCACAAGCATCACAACATCATGTTCTACTTTATGAGCTATTACGCAGAACTTGGCCTTCCGGTCCACCACTAGATGCCACAGTCACTCACCACGTCGAGTCGTCAAAGTTCTCATACTTTGTTGATTGCTATCCCAAAGTCATCTAGAGCCATCCCAGGGTCATCCACCCTTACCTCGAACCAACTTCACAGACTACTAAGCAACCCGAGTCTTGCCCCAAAGTCCATAGCTAAATTCCATGCTCCACTCCCGTTGGTCCATCCTACAACCAAACCAAGCAGGACACAACTGTAGAGTTAAGCACCAACTACAAACACTGAACCATGCTCCGTGCCAAACACTGACAATACTCCCATGCCAACCACCGACCCGCCGATCAGGTTTCGAGGACTGGGCACCAACCGACCTTACATGCCGATCGAGTTTCGAGGACCGACCATTGATTGACCCCACGTGCTGACAAGGTTTCGAGGATCGGCCACCGACCAACCCACCTACCGACCTTGTTTCCATGACCGGCCACCGAGCTACCCTAAATTGCTGACTAGAAACCCTGTAGCACTTCCAACACTCTAAATCACGCCAATTTCATTGCTACCCCTAACGCTTCAACTCTCAAGCATTACCTATGCAACAATATGACTCCAAACACTCTAGAGCCAATCCGTCAAAGCCCTATTTCACGGTTCCTACCTTTAGCTTGCTTCGATGATCATTTTCAACCATACATACTTATGAACAAACACCATACATGCACCAAATAACATTCAAACATTTAAATCACGCAATCAACCATGGCAATTATCATACAAGATGTATATAATATAGCCTAACATCTATCAAGGCAATCACATACTCAAACATGTTTAGAACACCAAAAATCCATTTATTCACGTTTTTACTACATGTTTGATTTTAGAGTAACATTAAAACTTAATTTTGACTTTAAAAATCGATTCAAAACATGTTAAAACCTATAGATACATATATAATAAGTTGAGAGATGATAAATTACCCACCAAAACACCAAAAATCAAAGTTTTGCACACAAATCGATGCAATTCCGAGAATGGACAGCAAAGACTAGATTTTCCCTCCCCAAAAATGTAGATTTGAAGATCTCTAATAAACCTCCTTGCTAATCTATCACTAATATATGATTTAGGCTTGATCTGGAGGAGAAAAGAGAAGGTTTTGCACAGAGGATCAGTTAATGGAGGTTTAGATCTAATGAAGGAGGTGTAAAAGTGATTTAGGGATGATGGTTTGGCCATATAAGGTCTCCAAACCCAAAATGGGTTAGTGGACTTGCCCCAAACTCACTAATTACCCACTAAGCTGCTACGCAGACTATCAATCTTCAAACTGTCATATCTCCTAACCAAAAATGGTTTGCTGTTATGACCACTCCACGAAAAGGGAAAGCGTCATATCTTTTCGATGGAGTGGTCTCAGGCGCTATTTCGGCTCCTATCAGAAGTTACGGTCGAAATAATTTTCTGGGGGTAAAATCATCCGTAAAATTTTTAAATATAGAAAATGCTCTAATAGGCATTTTTGAAAGTTATAGAGCCACACGTCCTCATATGAATTTAAAAATAATATTTTATGATCATTCGAACGTAAAATACAGGTATTTACACTCTCTCCCATTTAGGAATTTCACCGTCGAATTCCCCAATATAAATAAGGTAAAGTCAAACATAGCAACTCCACGTGCCTATCATCAATTCGCAAACATGTCAAACATCAGACATGCACACAATAGCAATAAATATATCTATGCCTACCCTAGCATGTAGGATACTAAACTATCCTATATGATATCGAGAGTAAAAGTAAATGAGATAAATAGAAGTCCCACCAAATAAAGAGCTCTGGATCAGCGGTCCTCATGCTCTTCTCGGACTCCCAAGTATAATCGTTTTTTCTCTCACTCCACTGAACCTTCAATAGCTCTACCATCTTCCTACTAGTTGCTTCATATCACGTCTGACGATACGAATAGGTCTATGAGGCCTGATGCTTCTGGTTCAATCTCAATATAATCAAGCTGATCTGGTTGAGCTATCATGTTTGAGCCATGCACACACTTCCATAAGTGAGAAACATGGAACATGTTGTGCACGCCGGGGTAAGTCGACTCTATATGCTAGATTCCTGATGTGTACGTAAAAGTGTATATTTTTACTCCCATATTTAATCTTCTTTTATTAGAATAAGTGAGCATATTAGGGTATTTTTCATGTTTAGGCGAAAATCTAAATTATTTTCAAATCATCATTCATTCATCTTCATTTGGGGGCAGAATGATAATTTTGTGTATGAATTAATTTTGGAAAAATTTATTTGCACATTTTTATTTTTATTTATGGAAAACGGAGTGCAAATTGGATGGAGCTTCATGGATGTATGCATGCACATATGTTGAAAGCAAATGAAGAAAGGAAATAAAAGAATTCATGCAACATGGAGGAGTCCACTTGCCCACTAACTAATGTACCTTAATTAAGAGCACATACACATGTTAATGAGAACTTAAAGGCATGTTAGAGGGGATTAATTAATTCTCTAATGATTCCTTGGAGGTTACAGTTTCTCAAGGGCATTTTTGGTAGTCCCATAAAAATGAATTAGGTTTTTAAGCATGTATAAATACTCCTTATGTTTCATGTAATTAGCTCCTTTTTTATGAATGTTGTAGCCAAAAAATCAATGTTAAATAAAATGTCTTTTTAATGGCTTCTTAGCCTTCTTCTTATTTACTTTTGTTTACATGTTCTTTTCTATTATGCTATTTTTATTTTATGCTCTCTTATTTAGTTTATGCTTCTCTTATTTCATGTTAGTAGCATAGATTTAATTCTTGCAATTAGTCAAGTTTTATTTCATGCAAGTAGTTAGCTCTCTTTTCTTTTAATTAGCTTTCATTTTCCTTGCTATTTGTGCTTAAATCATTTTGTGTTGATATGCATTCAAATACGAGAAGCTAAATCCCTTCAATTTAGGAGTAATGAAGCTCTCATGAATCATACTAAATCAACATAACATGGTTGCATTTATGATCTCTCTTTTCTGCTTAATGGAAATTATGAATGATGGTGGTTTATATTTCTTTTTTTAGTGAATTTGATTGTCTATGTTGACATCTCAGATAGGCTATGCTTAATCCAATATAAACATAAACTATTTAGTCATTTGCCTAAGTGATATTGATGATGAAAGTCAAACTAGAATCAAAATTTGATGATATATATTACTAGTTCATAAAAAATAGATCATGCTTAAAATAGATTTTATTTTTAATTTCATGTCATTTTCATGAGAATTTATAAGTGGGTTTGAATGGTGTGTTAGAGTTTGATGGTTTAAGTTGTGCTAATTAATAGAACAAATAAACCATACTTATAATAAACACATTAATCATTTCTACTTAAAATTAAAAGGATAGATTATATATGAATTTTGTGTTGATTTATATGAATGATTGGAAGTGGATTTGCCTCTAAATTGCTCCTTAATCTCATATTTTTATTCATTTTTGCTCTAGTTTATTTTCTACAATTTTCTTTGTTTAAAGAATTTCAAAACCTTGTGCTAATTTGATTGAGTAATATTAGAATTTAATTCTTTCCCTGTAGATGGACCCATTCTCGCATACATACTACGATTGTACACCATGCGCTTGTGGCTTTTATAACGATTATATTTTTGGTAGTTTTCTAATCGATAGAAAGTCCGTCGTCTAACAAATTTTTGGCGCCGTAGCCGGGGAAAGCAATTTAATTGTAATATTACTCTTCAAATTATTTTTGTAATTGTTTTATTTTGTTTACTGTTAGTTTTCTAAATTTTTTTTCATTACATTTTTTTCTTGCATTGCATTTTGTAATTTCGTTTTCATTCTTCATCTTAGTCTTACACTACGTCTCTGTCCATTTTGTGTCCATATCATTGTTGCATTTTGTTTTGTTCACTGTTCTTTGCATTTTCTGTTTTCTGTAGTTCACTATTCTTAGTGCTACAACCATACTTCATTACAAACATTGCCACAACAAGTGTTGCCTTTCTATTTCGTTTTTATTATTACATTCTCTAATACATTATCATGCTCTGTTTTTTACAATCCATCTAAACAAACCTCTGCATCACTTCCTCTCAATGCAACCAAACATTCCATCACCATAAAATCTTTATTCAACCTGCTTTCATCACCTTCACCCACTGCCTTAGCAACACCTTCGGCAATCAGTAAATCCGAAAACATCACCAAGGCTGAACCACCCTCAATTCACCTGAACCTGCAAAGTAGCAACCGCCCTTACCATTGTGCATACAACTCTGTCATCCATCCAACCAACAAGTGAATCCACCCAATTAACTCATCACTGCAACTCCTCCACTACAATAGCACTTCAATCACCATAATTCCTCCACCTTTACAACAAACTGCTCCTCCGCTCCTCCCTGCTTCATATAACCTAAACAAACTAACTACAATTAAGTTCCTCCTTGCTCCACAAAACTCTTTTATTCAAACCATCATCAACGACCTCTTCCTTCAACTTCACCTTCTTCCTACCCGTACCATCCATTACTTCACCATCCAACAACGGCAGCACCTCCTTGAAACTGCATTGCTTAAACTCCTCAACCATCTCCCTACACAAATTGTTCCTACAACCTACATCACTACCTTCCAGCTACAACGCAGTCGACAACCTAAACCCACAAACCAAACAAACACGTCAATCATAGCAACCACAAATTAATAGCCTGAACAATCACCAACATCACCATCGCCAATACCCCCAATCTCTAATCAAATTACAACGAACCATAGTCCCATCCTCCAATCGTGATTTCCAAAAACGCGAACTCCAGTACCCAAATTCGACTTCCCCGCCACTTCACGAATCAGCTTTATCACCAACCCATCAACCAGAATCAAACCCACGACCTGCCTCTACAATCATCAACTGACCACCAATCGAACACTGATAAACCCTTCATCATTTCATGACAAACAAACCCACCGCGATCTGCTTCTACAATCAGCCTCACCCAACCATGACCCCAATTTCGAAACACTTTAGCCATGAACCTCACTGTTGCTTCCACCCACAACCCTACATCAGAACAAATCGCGACTTCACCGACCATCAACTTGCGACCATCTAATCAAGCTTTAGGAAATTAGAATTTGGAATTTTGGCTTTGGGAATTCTTATTAAGGGGATTTTTAAATGCTGAGTCATTTTTTTGGTTGAGAACTTGACTGCTAAATTTGATTTTGGGCTTTGCGGGTACATGGGCTGAGTCTTTTTTAGCAAATCTAGCAGGTTTTTTAAGTGGACCATCCACTTTATATTAATATACAATATAAGTACATGTGAGAGGCAAAGGTGCCCCATTAACTAAAAGAACTCACACCACACATTACAACCCATACAAGGAAGAAGCTGCAAAATAGAGTACATAGTAAAGAGATAGCCAAAAGGACTAGCTAAAAGTAACTTAAGCGGGAAAAAGATCCGCTATACCAAACTCAATACCAACGTCCAAATCAACAAGCTCAAAAGGTTTGGTAGGAGAAGCTGGTATAGTAGGACTCACAACTCTGGACATAGAGACAACAACATCAATAACAAGAGCACCAAACTGATCGGGAGCAGAGGCTATATAAGACTTCAGCCTAGAGAGAGCATCCAGGTCAGGAGGAACATTCTGAGAAAAAGGAGGAATTTTCGAAGGAGGAGCAATCGGGACAAGACTCTTTTTAGTTTAAGAAAAAAGCTCTTTTCTTCTTAGAAAAAACAAAAAAAAAGGAAAAACATGACGAAAAAGAAATTTTATTGACTTTTAAATTTTGGAGATTTCTTTTATGTTGTTTTGTTTTGGCTTGTAAATATTTTCTTTTAATTTCCTTTTATTTTTAAAAAGAATTTTTTTTTGTTTTCTCTTGGGTAGTTCGGGTTTCTTTTTAAAAAAAGTTGTTTTCATTTTATTCTTTTAAATATTCTTGTTCAACAATATTGCAGGTTGTAATTTGCATGAATTTAGAATGATAGCATTTGCTTGCCAAATAACTACTTTGCTTGCCAAAATAAACTGCTTGCTTGCTAAAAAATTTGCGCTAAAAAAATCGCAGCTTTAAAATAAGTTGTAAATAATTCCGCATGCTCTGGTATCATGCTCTTATCTCTTGTTTTCATTTTCTTCGCATTTTCGGTTGCTTGCATTTTAAAAATCCAAAAACAAAATCAAATCTCATTCATAGTTGCATTGTTAATACACGTTTAATTTCTGTTTAGCATTCATTTCGTCTTGTTTTTATTTTCTAAGGGCAATACCCAACTTAAGATAAGGTGGGGGATTTCATCACCCCTTCCTTGGCCCACAAATTGGATTTCATCATATCTTTTGACTAATAATAACGGTTAAACGTTGGACTTAACGGAGTCACGAGCTTAAATAGGGCTTAATTTTACCTTGACAAGTTGTCTTCTTTCAACAATCTAATTTCTTGGTATCTAGGCTATGACAGAGCAATAATCATTTATAAATATTACAATGATTCGTAAATATTATAGTGATTTTTTCTCTAAAGGTACTTAAACCTTTGGCTGCATTGCTATGGTGATTTGTGGTGCACCGATAACCCCTGTCTGTTACTTGGCTAAGAACTATTTTGTTGGATTAAGTCAAAGTGTGATTATACAATTTTGGGTTAGGAGTTACTAAGGACAGAAAATTTGTAGTTAAGTACTTGCATTCATTTAGTTGCATTAGTTCATGCATATCTAAAAAGACCAAAAAAAGTCTAAAATAATTTTTTTTTACATTTTCCTTAACTTAGTTTTTAAACAAAAATCCAAAAACAAAATCTTTTCAAATATTTTACTTTGAAAAAAAAGAAAAAAAATCAAACAAAATCAAAAATCCAAAACAAGCATTTTACTTACGTTATTTTTTTTAAAAGAAAAAAATCTTTTCAAAAACAAAAACATTCTAAAAAAAAGAAAAAGAAAAATTTTAAAATCCAATTAAAAAACTAAAGTAAATCTTCCTTTTGAAAATAATTTCTTTTCGGTAAATATTTTTCCATTTAGAAAAAAACAAAAGAAAAGAAATTTTCACTTCATTTCATTCTCCAAACTGTGTTTTATTCTCTTAATCTTGATTTTCACGTCTTTCTCTCCTTGACCTTTTCACTTGTGCATGAGTACCTGGACTCGTGACACAACGACGAACCGTTTAACCCGGACGAACGACCCTCCAATGATGGCCAACGAAAATCCTCCCCAAACTCTCATGGATAGAATCTTTCCCGACAGAGTTTCTATTCCTTCCTGTATCACATTACCCGCCTCAATTGGTAATCACTTTGAAATTCATTCAAGTCATATTGCCACACTCCCAAAATTTGGCAATTTTGAACACGATGACCCATACATCTTTTTAACAAAATTTAAACAAGTATGTGCAGCCATTAAACTCCAACAATTATGTGATGATGTAATCAAACTTCGGTTAATTACATCGCCCTTACCGATTATGCTGAAAAGTGGTTGTACAGCTTACCATTGAACTCAATCAAAACTTGGGATGAATTCATTAAAGTTTTCTCAAAAAACTTCTACCCTTTGAAAAAACAACCAAAATCCGAAATGAAATTGTGAATTTTCATCAATTCAGGGGTGAACCTTTCAGAAAATACTTTGAAAGATTTAAAGAGCTTTTGATAAAATGTCCACACCATAATTTTGAAAAATGGACTCTTTGCCAAATCTTATACGATGGACTTGTAAAAAGCTCACGAACCATGCTTGAATCGATGTAACAAGGCAATTTTCTCGCCCAACATCACGACCATGCTTGGAAATTCCTTGAGAACTTGGCCAAAAAATCATCCCGATGGGAACATTCTAATGAAAAATCCATTTATTCATGATCGAGTGCACACTCAATAGATAATCGTTGGTTTTGGAAGTGAAAATCGATGCAATGATCAATAAAATCGGTAACGTTTTCTCATCAAATCAAATGAATCAAGCTTCCCAACCATTGTGTTATAAGTGTAACGATCCGAATCACATCGCCGATCAGTGCCCTCATTCGATATAACAACTCAATGCTTTTAACAAGGTTAAGAATGGCCCATTTTCTCAAACGTACAATCCTGGTTGGAGAAATCATCCTAATTTTGCATGGAACCAAAATAACTCTAACACGAATTTGGCTCGACCCAATTTTCAAGCATTTCTGAACAATGCTTCGAGTCCTTCTTTTAAGCCCAACCACTTTCAACAATGTGCCTCCATCTGTGAATCAACCTCAACAATCTTTTGCTCCCCAAGGCGATAAACGATCGACTTCACTTGAGAAAAGTCTTGAAACATTGGCGAAAGCGACCACTCAAAACCTCCAATCAAATAGCAATTTTCAAAAAATTTTAACTTCGTACATGTAGAAAATGAATCAATCAATTGCTAAACTTGAAATGCAAATGAGTCAATTAGCCACTTCTGTAAGTGAACGTGAACGAGGCATGTTCCTAAGTCAGCCAGTTTCGAACCGTAGAAATCAAAACACGAAATCGAATCATGCTCATGTCGTTCAAGATAGCAATGTGAACCAAATGAATGCTATCACGACTTTGCGTTTCGGTAAACAAATCTTTAATCAAGTTGTTAGCCCAAATGATTTATCGAAAGCTTCGCTTGACACTTCGAAACGACAAGTGATTCTGATCAAAACGTCGAGTCAAATATTGAATCAAATTCTAATCCAAATTCTTCCTCTACTCAAGTTGACCGACCTACTGAGTATAAAATTCCATTTCCACATCGATTTCGATTTAAGAAACATTCTAATCAAATGCAAAAGATGTTGGAAATTTTCAAACAAGTCAAAGTGAACATTACTTTTATTAATATCGTTCAAGTCGCAACTTACGATAAATTCTTGAAAGACTTGTGTACTCAAAAACGACACAGTCATGTACCCAAGAAAGTTTTCTTAGCTGCCGGTCTTAGCGAAGTCTTGTCTCAGTAAATTCCCGTAAAATACCAAGATCCTGGATGTTCAACGATCTCGTGCACGATAGGAGACAAGACGATTAATAAGTGCTTACTAGACTTGGATGCAAGTGCCAATTTGAAAGCTTATTCAGTTTACCAGCAAATTGGCTTGGATGAACTAAAACCAACGAAAGTAATTCTTCAATTTGCCGACCATTTGTTAAAGAAACCCATGGAAGAAATTGAGGACGTACTCATCAAAATCATTCAATTCATATTCCCCATCGATTTCAGCGTCCTCGAAACAGAGCCTGTGAATAATTCGATGAGTCAAATTTCACATATTCTAGGACGTCCTTTCTTAGCCACTTCAAATGCCCTAATTAATTGTCGAAATGGTTCGATGAAAATTTCTTTTGAAAACATGACATTGGATCTTAACATTTTCAATCTTGAAAATCAATCGAACGAACCACTTGACCAAACGTTGGAAGTTAGCTCCATTCAAGAAATTTTTGACAATGAAACAGTTGACCTTAACCACGAACGTGAGACTGAGTACGAACATATGTTTCAAGACGAGCCTAACGAGATTGAAAATGCACTTCCGTTTAACCCCCTAATGGTTGAGTCAGAACTTCAACCAAATTCTTTGATTAAGAAACCTCCTAGGTTGGAACTCAAACTTCTTCCTGATCATCTTAAGTTCGCATACTTAGCTGACAATGAAATGTTTCCTGTCATAATCTTTTCAAATCTTTCTCTTGATGAAGAAGCTTCCCTTCTTTCAATTCTATCGAAAAACAGAGAGGCAATTGGATGGTCGATTACATATATAAAGGGAATTAGTCCTGCTCTTGTTCAACGTCGCATCCACTTAGTTGGTGAAACCAATCCTGTTCGTGACGTGCAACGAAGGCTTAACCCCAAAATAAAGGATGTAGTTCGAGACGAAATTCTTAAACTCCTCGATAACGAAATCATATATACCATCTCTTATAGTTCGTGGGTTAGCCCAATTCGTGTTGTGCCTAAAAAGTCTGGACTTACCATTATCACGAACGACGCTAACGAACTCATTCCAACTCGTACTCAAATGGGTTGGCGTGTTTGCATTGACTATCGAAAACTAAATGCAGCAACACGTAAAGATCACTTTCCTCTTTCTTTCAATGACCAAATGCTCGAACGTTTAGCCGGCAACGAATTCTATTGCTTTCTTGATGGTTATTCTAGTTATAATTGAATTTCAATCGCTTGGGAAGAATAAGAGAAAAGGACTTTCACGTGTCCTTTTGGCACCTTTGCATATCGACGTATGCCATTTGGCCTTTGCAACGCTCTTGATACTTTCCAAAGATGTATGGTCAGCATCTTTTCCGATATGCTTTCTGTAAGTATTTATGGAAAAAATTTCCATCTTTGGAAACTCTTTTTTCGAGTGCTTATACCATCTCGAGATGGTTCTGAACTGATGAAAGGACAATCACTTAACGTTAAACTAAGAAAAATGCCATTTTATAGTCAAACATGGCATTGTTCTTGGTCACGTCATTTCAAACAAAGGCATTGAAGTAGATAAAATGAAAGTTAACGTAATTGCAAATCTACCCATTCCCAATCTGTCAAGAACATTCGTTCATTTCTAGGACATGCTGGTTTTTATCCACGCTATATGAAAGACTTTAGTAAAATTGCTCGACCTTTGACGACACTTCTTGGAAAAGACGTTCCATTTGACTTTAATTCTGACTGTGTTTCTACTTTCGAACGTCTTAAAAATGAACTCATTTCCACGCCCATCATTTGCTCACCCAATTGGGATCTTCCTTTCAAAATAATGTATGATGCTTCTAACTTTGTGGTTGGTGCTTTCTAGGACAACGCATTAACATAATTCTTCATGTCATTTACTATGCTAGTATGACTCTAAATGATGCTCAACTTAATTACACAACCATTGAAAAAGAGCTTCTAGCGGTAGTCTTTGCGCTCGAAAAGTTCTGACCTTATTTGATTGGCTCACACATTACTGTTTATACTGACCACTCCACTCTTAGGTACCATTTTTCTAAATAGGATGCTAAGTCTTGTTTGATTCGTTGGATCCTTTTACTCCAGGAATTTGACCTTACGATCAAAGACAAAAAAGAATTTGACAACGTCATTGCCGATCATTTGTCATGTCTTCCAAACGCACCACCTTGTTTTTCAATCAACGAGAACTTACCTGATGAAAAACTCCTTTCTGTTTCTGTCGATCTGTGGTATCCCATATAGCGAACTATTTAGTAACTAAGGAAACTCCTTCAGTTTGGTCGAAACAAGATAAATACAAATTGCTTTCCCATGTCAAGTACTTCTTTTAGGATGATCCATACTTTTTAACTATTGTTTCGACCAAATCATTCGACGATGCATCCCAGATCGTGAAATTAAGTGTGTTCTTTTATTTTGTCATGACCAAGCTTGTGGTGGTCACTTCGGTCCTAAGAAAATAGCGAAAAAAGTGCTTCAATGTGGTTTTTACTGGCTTACACTTTTCAAAGATGCATTTTAGTTCTGTAAAACTTGCGATCCTTACCAAATATTAGGAAAAATCTTTCGACGAAACATGATGCATTTGAAACTCATTCTTACGATTGAAATCTTTGTCGTTTTGGGTATTGACTTTATGGGACCATTTCCCAACTCTTTCGAAGATCTGTACATTCTTCTTGCTATTGATTACATCTCTAAATGGGTTGAAGCCATTCCATGTAAAACAAATGACCACAAAGTTGTTGTGAAATTCATAAAATAAAACATCTTTTCGAGGTTGGGAACACCTCGCATAATAATAAGCGATAATGGAACCCATTTCTGTAATCGATCATTTGAAACTTTAATGAAGAAATACTCGATAACCCACAAGTTATTCACTCCTTATCATCCTCAAACTTGTGGCCAAGTTGAAGTTTCAAATCGTGAAATCAAGCAAAATTTGGAGAAAACTATGAATAAAAATCGAAAAGATTGGTCACAAAAATTGATAGATGCGCTTAGGGCTTATAGAACTACGTATAAAACCAATCTAGGTTATGTCTCCTTTTAGGTTAGTATATGGTAAAGCGTGCCATTTACTTGTCAAACTTGAACATACAACATTGTGGGTGATTAAGAACACAAACATCGATCTTGAAAAAGATGGCGAAAATAGAAAATTGTAACTCAATGAATTAGAGGAGATTAGGAATGACCATATGAAAATGATAAAAATTACAAAGAAATAACAAAAGTTTTTCATGATAAGTCAATCCTAAGGAAAGAATTTTCGCCAAATCAAAAAGTTCTTTTCTATGACTCTCGACTTCATTCGTTCCTTGGAAAATTAAAATCAAGGTGGACAGGACCATACGTGGTATGTACTGTTTTTCCACATGGTGCCATAGAAATAGAAATTCTAGGGATATATCGATTTTTAAAGTCAACGGTCATCGTTTAAAACCTTACTTGGAGTTGGCAAGTGATCGAGAGGAGGATCTCATGATTCTTCATGAGCCACATTACGTCCAGTAAGAAATTTTAACCCTCTCTTGTAAATATGTACATATTTCTCTCCGTTGCACTCATTATATCACGCATTGACTATGGGGACAATGTCAAAATCAAGGGTGGGGGAGTCTCATGTTTATTTTGATTTTTCATGTTTTATTTTTTTGCATTTTCTTCCCAACAAAAAAAAAACAAATTTAATTTTTCTTTAGCATATGGATATACTTTTGAAACATGATAGAATAAGTATATGTTTCTGGTTATTAAATTGAAATTTTTGAAAATTTACATGTCTTAACAAAAATAAAAAGAAAAGTCTGATTACAAGTAACTACGGTGTGACCAGTATATAGGAAGGTTCATATGTGATAATTATGAAGTATATCCTAATTGTAATCTTTGTTTAAAAGAGTGATTGATTTAAAGTAAAGGCGATAACATTTTTGATTCTAAGTTAAGTGGTGCAAAAATGATTTTGCATAACTCTCTCTTTTCAATATATATATATATATATATTTCATAAAAATAAGAAACACCCAGAGTCATGTGTTTACATGCAAGTGTGTACACTCGCCACGCTCTGTGCCCTTCTTACATAAGCCCAAAAGGTAGTGCATGATCGGTATATCTGGCCTCAATTTATCTGAGTTAAGTGTATATAAATAAAATTAAAATAATAATAATAAACACCTAGAGTCATGTGTTCATACGCAAGTGTGTACACTTGCCACGCTCTTCTCACGTAAGCCCGAAAGGTAGTGCATGGTCGCTATGAGTTAGGTGTGTAAATAATAATGTCAATATTTTTCAAAATAGGGAGAGCAAGCAATTTAAAAATAAACTATTTGATCATTTGCCTAAGTGATTTTGATGATGGAAGTAAAACTAGAATAAAAATTTGATGATCTCTGTCACTAGTTCATAGTAAATAGATCATGCTTAAAATAGATTTTATTTTTAATTTCTTGTCATTTTCATGAGAATTTATAAGTGTATTTGAATGGTGTGTTAGATTTTGATGGTTTAAGTTGTGCTAATTAATAGCACAAATAAACCATACTTATAACAAACACATCAATCATTTCTACTTAAAATTAAAAGGATAGATTATATATGAATTTTTGTTGATTTACATGAATGATTGGAAGTAGATTTTACTCTAAATTGCTCCATAATCTCATAGTTTTATTCACTTTTGCTCTAGTTTATTTTCTACAATTTTTTTAGTTTAAAACAATTTCAAAACCTAGGGCTAATTTGATTGAGTAATATTAGAATTTAATTCTTTCCCTATGGATCAACCTATAATCGCATACGTACTACAATTGTATACCATGCGCTTGCGGTTTTTATAACGATTATATTTTTTGACGGTTTTCTAATCGATAGAAATCTTTTTTCTAACAATTCCCGATCCTCTCAAGTATCGAAAAAGGACCAACGAATCTTGGCTCTAATTTTCCCTTAGTACCGAATCAAACAACATTCTTCAATGGAGAGATCTTGACCAATACCATATCGCCGGCGGAAAACTCTAAATCATATCTCCTCCTATCAGCGTAGCTCTTCTGTCTATCCTAATTAGCTTTCATTCGTTGTCGAATGACCTCGATCTTCTCCGAAGTCTCTCTAATCATGTCTGGCCCAAGTATCAGTTTCTTGTCCGCTTCTCACCAACACAAAGGAGCCTTGCACGGTCCGCCATATAACGCTTCAAATGGTGCCATATTGATGCTGGACTGGTAACTATTGTTGTATGCAAACTGTACTAAATGCAAATGGTCATCCCACAAGCCATCGAAATCGAGAATGCAAGCCCGCAAGAGATCCTCTAAGATATGATTCACCCTCTTGGTCTGTCCATTAGTTTGTGGTTGATAAGCCATACTGAGATGTAGTTTGTCCCTAGCACCTCTTATAAGCTCTTCCAAAACCTACTAGTGAATAGAGGGTCTCAACCGCTCATAATACCCTTCGGCACACCATGGAATCGCACGACCCACTTCACATACAACTCGGCCAATTTGGATGCCGTTCTACTAGACTTGATGCGTATTAATTAGGCACTCTTCGTCAATCTATCGACTATGACCCAAATGCTATTATACCCTCCTTTGGTCCTCGAAAATCCATCGATAAAGTCTATCGAAAATTATTCCCATTTCCAATCAGGAATTTCGAGTGGCTGCAGCAAACCACTCGCCTTCTTCTGCTCTGCCTATACAAATTGAAGGTTCATGCACTTCGAGATGAATGTCCCAACATCCTTCTTCATCCCTTTCCAATACAATTTCTGCCACATATCGTGGTACATTTTATTGTCACCAGGATGTGTAGTCAACCTTGAATGATGGCATTTGCTTAGCACCTCATCCCTCAGCCTCCCGACATTCGGAACAAACAATCTCTCATCCTTACGGAGCCAACCATCACGGTCGATCCCATACTGCTTCTTCTCCTTAGACTCTGCTCTTCCTCTATCTTCACCATAATCTCCATTGGCCTACTATCTCGCCTCTGACTAGCACCAATATGCTCAATCAAGGCAGGTCTGACCGTCAAGCTAGCCAACACTTCCGGCTCTAGCTCACATCAAGGTTTAAAATCATAGCTAGCGGTAAAATCCAACTGCTTCCACTTTAGGAACATCGCCCCAAGCTAGCATGTCTCCTACTCAAAGCATTGGTAACAGCAGTTCCCCTCCCAGGCGTGTAGAAAATTCAAAGTCGTAAGAGGCTGAGAACTCTAACCATCACTGTTGTCGAAGGTTAAGATCCTTCTAGGAGAATAGATACTTCAACAACTTGTGGTCTGTATACAATTTGAACCTCTCCTCAAGCAAATAATGCCTCAATATCTTCAAAGCAAATACTTTCGCTTCCAACTCCAAATCGTGAGTTGGATACTTCCTCTCGTGCAGTTTCAGCTATCGACGAGCGTAGACGACAACCTTTCCTCTTTGCATCAACACCGCACCAAGTCCGCTACTATAGGCATCCGTGTACACTCTCAGCTCCTTATTATCACTTGGAATAACTAATACTGTTGTGCTGTTAAACCTCTCCTTCAGACTCACGAACGTGTGCTCGCATCTCGCATCTCGCATCCCAAATAAAAGCTGATTCTTCTTCGTCAAGTTGATTAGTGGCGCTGCTAACTTAGAGAAGTCCTGGATGAAACGTTTATAGTATCTCGCTAGTCCAAGGAAGCTTGTCTCGTCTATAGTAGTCCTGGGCTGATCCCAGTCCTGTACAACTACCACCTTCACAGGATCTATAGTAATACCCTACTTAGAGACAACGTGGCCTAAAAATCACACTTCCCTCCTTCTAGAAGTGACTCTTGGAAAACTTTGCCTTCGATCAGTGCTTCCTCAACACCTTGAGCACAATCCTCAAATGCTCCTTGTGCTCTTCCTCCAACCTCGAATAAACTAGGATATCATCCACAAACACAAGTACAAACTTATCTAGCCGATCCCTGAAAACACAATTCGTAAGATCAACAAAGTATGCCGATGCATTGGTTAGCCCGAACGGCATAACCAACCACTTATAGAATCCACATGGCATACAAAATGCTATAATCGGCACACTCTCCTTCGCCACTCTTAGTTGATGAAACCCCATCGCAAGGTCCAACTGAAAAACTCTAACACCATGGAGCTGATCGAACAAGGCATCAATATGCGGGAGTGGATACTTGTTCTTCTTCGCCACCTTACTCTGCTCGCAATAATCTACACGCAACCTTAGAGAGCCATCCGCCTTAGTGGCAAATACAACTGGTGCGCCCCACTCAAATATGTACCTACATATAAACCCTCACCTCAACAGGTCATTCACTTGCACCTCCAACTCCTTCTACTCTTGGGTGTCATACGCCTTAAAGACATAACTATCGGTCTGACATCCTTTACTAATTCTATGCGGAACTCAATCTCTCAATGTGGCAGATATCCGGTCACCTCCTCGAATATGTCTGGATACTCTCTCGTTATAGGCACAGATGACAACTCATCCTATGGAGTCTCAAGAGCATATAGATAGCCAACCATAACTCCATCCTTAGTAGGCAGCCAATCACAACCGTTCTCCCCTCCACAGCTCCAATCGTCACCAACAATCTCTTGCAATCCACCACTACCACATACTTCCTAAGGCAGTCCATCCTTAGTATAATACTAAACCCCATAAAACCTAAAACAAAGTAGTCATAAGAAAACATACATCCATGACTGGATAAGGCTAAGTCTCAACAAACTATGCAATGACTAGTCGATCCTCCAATGGGATTTGTGACAATCAAAGGTCGGTCAAATCCCTCGTGTTTCAATCCCAATCTATCCACTAGATCACAAGATATGAAGGAGTGCAAAGCCCTGGTATCAAACAACACATGTACAGGTATACTAGAAATAGAAAGCATACCCTATATATCGATACTCTTCCCCTTCTCCTTCACCGATGGAACACTCAACAAAGTTAGAATAGCGTTCAAAGCGTAAGTAGACACAATTGCTTATTTCTTGGTGGTTCTGGGAAATCCTTCTTGATATGCCCTGGCTTGTTGTAGTTGAAACATCCTTTCTTTTCGTTCCTACAATCTTTGCTAAGATGGCCCCTCCGTCCACATTTATGGCGTGTAAGCTCCCACTTTCTTGTCTTCTGGTCATCCTTCTGAAGCTGCTTCTTCTTCTTGTTGTTCCATTTCCTTTTGCCTCCCCTACTATCTTGCAGCTTTGGCTCATCCTTGGGCGCAACAACTAACTTAGACTTAGGGTACAGACTCTCATGTCGAAGAGCCTTCTTTACTAGCCTCTTAAATGGCTCATCAATATGCCCTACAAGATTTTCTCCAAGGTAATCATCCAAGCCCATGATAAACTTCTTGTTTTTCTAGAGCGGAGTGTTGATAAAAGATAGACAGCACTCTGATAGCATGTCGAATTCAGCCACGTACTTCGAAACGGGCATATCCCCCTGTTTCAAGTCAGCAAACTTTTGAAATAGCACCGAATTTTGATCAGTCAGTATATACTTCTCCTTAAATCTCACCTTGAATTGCTCCCAAGTAATCTGGTCCTTGGGAGTAGTGATCTTGATGGTATTCCACTACCCTATAGCTTTTCATTGAAGATGGTTCCTTGAAGCTGTTTAGGGGCTAGCTTCCTCTTCATCGCATCTTCTAACTCCATATCCTCAAAGATGCGTTCGTAGGTATTCAACCAATCCTACACTTCGACGTCTGATTCCGTTCCAAGAAACGGTTTGCCACCCAGAGTAGATAAATCCTTTCTCAATTTGGCGAAGTCAACCCTCGGCGCTTGCACTGGAGTACCACCACCTATAGCTGCGACATGAGCAACTTGAGAATTCTGGACCATGTTTCGCACCATTTCTGCAAACATGTTCTGCAAGTCGGGTTATCAGCCCCCGATCCCACCCTCTCCTCAACTCCAGAGATGAAGTTCCTAGCAGCGTTCCTTCTTAGCCGGCCCATTCTTACAAGCTATAATAAGAATGATCAATCTCTCTAAAAGGAATAAGTGGTGTCCATGAATGCATTGCGACTTATATACTATATATACTATATATACTACCATATAGTTTTGAAGACCAAAATATAACAAGTATGCTCTCTCATATATCACTTTATCCATTCTAAGGAGATAGCTCCTTCCTTATCTCTAATGAATCCAAGTGCCAACTTAGGTCATCTACACATCCTAAGCTCCGATGCTAAATGTGATGACCGTCCTGCAACTCCGGTATCCAATATACCTATATGAAGCGCTATGGAGGTACCTTCCGGGTGGTAGCCAAGAATATTAAGTAGAGAAAAGTTCAAACACAGAACTTGTAATATATCTCATGGCGTACTTTTAAAATATAATATACCAAAATAGATGTAAAACAGGTAAGACAGTGATATAATCAAATAAACCGTAAATAAGAACATCAGAGTGCGTCAGATTCACAACTATATAAAAATTGAAATAAAGAGTTTATACATCCCAAATCTCTACAATAAACTCTATAATTGTCTCAAAAAATACAAGTACTCATATAGCTCGATAGTACTACATGGTATAAAATAAGCGATAGTAAGCTCCAAGTATGGATATATGAAAGCGTAGCCTCCTGCTCATACCCCGTGTAGCTCCATGCGCTATCCACACCTGCTATCCCTAATCTACTCATTTAAGAGTACCCGAGATAATAAGAAGCAATGCATAAAACCTCGGGTCAGACCTACTATGAGAGATATATCATCTCAAAATACTATAATAGTCATATGTAGTAAATAGTGTACATGGTATGAACAACCATACCTAACCTATCCCATTATCCAAAGAGTTAACACATAAACACAATATATGCTACACTACTATAACAATTGGAAGATATGAGGTATAGGGGTATCGCACAGCATGCCAAGCACACAATAAACATAGCATCCATTACACAACCTTGTATCTCTCACTCAAGTGCCCTAGATATACGATAACTTTCTCAAATGCTCAACTCATTGCCAAGACAGATGGCTAGGGATTGGACACACGCAGACGTCCAAACTGTGGGTACACACAGACTACCCTGTTCCGTTAATTAGCATTACAACCATAGAGTATCCATCAATCACTTAGCACATGTACCGATTGTAGAACTACTCCATGGATGCTTACTCTCGCCTACGTAGATGGTTAAGGACTAGACACACGCAGATGTCAAAAACATGGGTATATACCGACTTCCTTCGGTACATGCAGACTACCCTATCCTACTTACAAGGATCACAACCTCATGTTCTACTCTATGAGCTATCATGCAGAACTCGTCCTTTCATTTCACCAATAGATGCCATAGTCACTAGCCACCTCGAGTCATCATACCTTTTAAATTATTGTCCCAAAGTCATTTAGAGACATCCCGAGGTCATCCACCCTTACCCCAAACCAACTCCCTAGACTACCAAGCAACCCAAGTGTTGCCCCAAAGCCCATATCTAAACTCCATGCTCTACTCCCGTTGGTCCATCCTACGACCAAACCAAGCGGGACACAACTGCCGAGTTAAGCGCTAACTACGAACGTCAAACCATGAACCGTGCCAAATCCCTGACCATCACTACACCATAACAGCCATTTCGTAACACTTATTTTTTTCAATTGCCAACACTTATTTGCGTTGTAGATTAATCACAACAATAAGCGTTGCTAAGCAAGAAATGTGTGACCGAAAATACACATTTATAATTTTTTTATTGCTAACACATATTTGCGTTGGAAAACCTGGTTAAATTGAAATTAGCTTGAATGTTATTGGGCTAAAAATGTAAATGAGCATCTGTTGTCTTCCGTAGCCCTAATCCCCAACTTCTCAACGTTATTCATTCAGCTGCCGCAAAAAAAAGAAACTTTGCCCTTCAGCTAATTCGATTTCGGCCTCTCCTTCAGGCGAATCTGCTTCGACTTCAAGCGAATCGGCCTTGACTTCAGGCGATTTGATTTCGACCACGACTTCAGGCGATTTGATTTGGACTTCAGGCTTTTTTCTACTTCAGGTGAATCCCTGTTGTTCGTCGATGGAAATTCTATCGGTTTAGAAATCCGTCGAACGAATTTAGAAATAAAATAACCGCAAGCGCACGGTGTACGAACGTAGCACGTGGCGAATACGGGTAGATCCGCAGGGAATTGATGATTTTAAAAATCTATTCAATCAAATTAAACAAAAGTTAAGTGAAAGTTAAGGTAGAGAATTAACTAACTAACTAAAAGAAAAGAAATGCAAATATAAGAGTTAAATGACAATTTAGAGAATAAATCCACTCTCTAGATCATGTAGTTCAACACATATGAAATCATAATCTCTCTTTTATGGTCATTAGTGCTTTAATTGATGTGCCTATCATAAGTATGGCATATTTGTGCTATTAGTTAGCCAACATAAGCCATCAAACTTTGACACACCCCTTAAACCACTTACTAACTTTCATGAAACTTGACAATGAAAATGAAATCTATTTTAAGTATGGCCTATTAACTATTGGTTAGAAATATAGACCATCAAATTTTAATTTCAAATCACTTTCTTTTGCCATAATCATATTTTGATGAAGAGGCATTTGTGTTAGTGATTGTTTAAGTATAGCCTATTTGGTGTCAACAATATAGAGTATCAAATTCAATGCAAAAACAACAATGAAACCACTTCAATCATTCTTCATTAAGCACAAAAAGAGAGCATGAATTAACAAATAGTTGAAGCTACATAATTAGAGAGCTTCATTACCCCTAAATTGAAGGGGTTTAGCCTCTCATATTTGTCATTTGATTAACAAATGTAGCTTGCAACATGAAAGCAAAAAGAAAGCAAAGTAAAGAAAAACTATTCTACTTGCATGAAAAATAAATCTACACTACTAACATTAAAGTAAATAAGCATGAAAAGGAAAAGAACATGTATTGAAGTTGCATAAAAAAAATTACATAAAGAGAAATGGCTAAGTAGCCATGAAAAGAAAGAGAGAACTTGATTTTATTTTCTAAACTAGACTAAACTAAGAGAGACTAAGAGAGAGAGCGGAGGGGTTACATGAAGATATGGGGTATTTATACAAGTGTTAAACCCTAACTCATATTTTTTGGGGAATGCCCAAATTGCCCTTGAGGTAGTGTGGTAGCCAAGTAATCATTAACATCCACTAATCCCCACTTAAATGTACATGAAGCTTTAATGTCTTTTTATCATGTGCTTAGCTACTAATTTGAAAATCAAGGTAAGTAGGTGGGGTCCTCCATGATCACCACTTTGAATTATTTCCATCTTCATTTGTTCTCTTCACTCTTGTGCATGCATATATTATCATGAAGCCACTTGTAAACTTCACCAAATTTCCTACAAAACAACATAGAAAATTCCAAGTAAATTTTCACAATTTAATAAATACACAAAAATGACCATTTTACCCCTATATGAAGATGAATATGTGACAATTTGAAAATAATTTGAATTTTGGTTTAAACAAGTTAAAATACGCAATATGATCATTTATTTAATTTAAATAGATTAAATATGGTGGTAAAAATGTGCATATTTACGTGCACATCACCTGTTAATCCATGTTGTTCTCCATCTGGGTGAGGCAGGCTAAGCTCAATAGCTAACTGCTTCGAGGTACCGTCCTCATTTTTATAAAAAAGGCGAAGACTTCACTGTTTTAATCAAAACGGTGAAAGCTTCGCCGCTTAATTCTCCATTATTTTTATGAAATTTGGTTTGATGGTTGGTTTTGAGTTTATCTCAAAGTGGAGCTACTTGACTTAGTGCAAGAAAAAGAGAGAAGTGTGAATACTGTATCAAACGTTAGACGTTTAGTTTCTGCACCGTTCGGTATCTCATAAATCATTTTCCTACGGAGTTGGTTCATACTTACTGTTCTTGCTTGTTGGATACGTCCCAGAAAAACCATTTCGTTATTTGCCTCAGGACCTTCAAAAAAGTGAGGTTACGTTCTTTATTTTACTAACGCATTAGTGTTGTATAGTTGTTTTCTTGCGAGTAAAAATTCCTTTCGCTTTTAAACATCCAAATGATAAAACGGACGTTCTATCATAATTTGGCTACAAATTTGTTTGTATAACCATAATGTTTTTTTACTTAATTATCACGCATTTTAGTATCACAAGTAGAACAAATAACATAACAAAACCAAATAAATGTACATAATCACATTTACAACGTCATTTCCAACTCAGTTACGAACTGGTGTTTCAATATATTTTTTAATCGAACTTCAGTTGGTGAAATCCGATTTGCAAACTTTGCATTCAATACACAAACCTATTTTGAAGGTAGAAGGTTCTGTAGCGTAGAAAACGTATAAAAATTAATAATATAGGGTTTAAAAGTATTAGCCAATTATAAAAGCTTTTCTGGCTTTCAGAATCACAATAATTAAAAAAATACTTGCACAGGAAAGCAACAGTAAAAGGAAAGCGAAGATATGATATCCGAATATAAAAACCACAAAACAGTTAACATAACAACCACATGACATAACAATCATGCACCATCCATACATAATTTATCATAGTACTAAGCGGTAGCAAATATATTATCGGCCATCAATACTTGGCATTTGCATCGTTGTCATTACTTTGGTGTCATCATTGATTCCATTTCCCTTGGCACCATAGTCTAGCACATTGAAAATTCGAGCATCAGGATTTGAACTTAAGCCTGCATTTGTTTTGCTTGACCTCAAATTATGTCTTCTTCCATTACAAACACCAAAGTCTAGACTCATAACTAGAAATACGATCAGAAGAGGAAGTAGAAACTAATCGTGTAGAATATGCATGAATGATCTTATACATGTTGTTTCCATGCACGACTCATCTTAAGTTAGACGTGTTGATCATTCTAGGACTGCAAAAAATAGGCGAGGCAAATAATTTCATTCATAAATCTAATTCTTGACACAATATGGTTTCATTCATTAGTCTGTTAAACTAAGAATTTAATCTTAAAGTTACAAGTCTATTTCATGCAAATCCTAAATTTCGAACATGAACAAAGTTAATATGGGTTTTAGGTTCGATAACTAGTTCTTGACACAATATTAGAGCATACCTACCCGCATTTGTCCACACTAAAATTACAAAGAATTTTGAACATGATCGAAGGTGTTGTAAAAACGAAAATTTACTACAAAAATAATGTCTATTTTCATGGATGCGATCACTACATAAATAATGGTATGAGATGAATACTATAGGTTATCTATAAATAATGTCAGTTATAAATAATATACATTCAACATATGCTGAAATCATTCATTGAATTTTTCTCTAATATATATCATATATTTGCAGTATATACTATATGGTCCTCTTATCGCAAAGGTGATACATTCAAAACCATGGGAAGGAGAAGGAAAATACTTATGGTGTCTTCATTTACTCATCATATGTTTCCTTAGAGGCTTAGTATTCACACTTTGGTCCAGTTTCAGCAATATGTTGTATTTTATTCGAAGGCGAAGAATTCTTCAAGACGGAGTCGATTTTAAGAAAACCGACTCCGAGTGGGATTGGTTAGTACTCTACTTTCATTTCTCTATTGTTTCTTTTTTTTTAAAAGACTAAACTTGATGTCATTTTTATCTAAGTTTGAATGACAATATGCAGGGATAATAGCCTAATGCTTCATACATTAATGGGAGCTATAGCTTGCTACTTCTTCCCAACTCTGAAAAGTCTTCCAATATGGAATTCATGGGGTTTACCACTTGCTCTCATTCTACATGTTCTGATATCTGAGCCTTTGTTCTATTTGTTTCACAAAATTTTCCACAGTGGTTATTTTTTCAAGAATTATCACTCTATTCATCATTCTTCCCCTGTACCACAGCCGTTTACAGGTTTGCATTCTTTTTTTAAATCCTTTTTTAGTTTTTACTAACAATATATAACAACACTTAAATATACATGCAGCTGGGTTTGCAACTCCATTAGAGCATATAGTAATGGGTGTAGTTATGGGTGTGTCGATACTCGGGTGCCTTTCCTTTGGAGTAGGATCTGCTCGGCTTGTCTACGTTTATGTACTCGTGTTCGATTTTTTGAGATGCATGGCTCATTCAAATGTAGAAGTATTTCCTTCAGGCTTGTTTGAATCCTTTCCTTTTGTAAGATATCTTATATATACTCCCACGTAAGTCTTTCTGTACATTATATTTCTTTCTTGGTATTTATTGTCTATGTATTATGAGTAAAAAGAAGTACACTCAGTTGACATACGTACATCGTACCTGTAAAATTTGTTTCTTATTATTTAAAAAATGTCCCTTTCCCACATCTTCCGCAAATATATTTAGTTTTCATGTAATCAGTATACTTACGTGAACTACTTGATTCGTGCGTGTATGTTCTAGCCTCCATGAGATGTTTTAATAGTGTATACAAAAATGTGTACAGTGATAGGTGTAAACATTGTTAGTAAAGAAAATGATACACATACATACAACATATATAGTTGTAATATGTTCATAATTTTTTGGTCAAATGCTATGTATGTAAGAGGATTACTTCTCAAAATGTCTTGCATCCAAATGAGATCACAGGTTCGAATTTTAATCATGATATATAAATGTTCATATATATATTTTCATTCTGAACATTTAACATGTTGATTAGATCGCGAGTTTGAATACGGGTGGTTCTGTTGAATAATTCAACAATAAGTTGTAGGTATTAAATTGAGTAATCAAGGGTTTAATTTTACTGAATACATTTAATAAGATTGATCTAATTGCAGCTACCACAGTCTTCATCATACTGAGAAAGAAACAAACTTCTGCCTATTTATGCCCATCTTTGATAAAATTGGAGGCACAGTTAATGGCAAGTCCTGGAAGTTGCAGAAAGAAATTAGTTCAGGTGCATTTTCCAAAATTCTCAAATTATTATTAATATTTTTCTTCTATTAAAATAAGATAAAACGCTGAAACAGTAATGTGAAAGCCCTAAGGCAATCACTCATTCAGGTGCATAGATATTTCATTTTCAAATTTGAAAACAAAATTTTCTTCTTCAATTTACATAGAGGACCTACATTTGTTGTTTGTACTTTGTATACCCCAAATATTTATATGGTTTGTAAGGATCATATGTATATTTATGTACATCAAACCATAATTTTTGTTGCTATTGCTGAAACATTGGAGTATTTTGCTTTATACATGTTATTCTTGACTTTACCATATACATTTCTATGTTATATCTAACTCTAAACTTAGATCAAGATTTACAAAACATGTACTATATTTACATTTCTAAGTTATATCTAACTCTAAACTTCATGATTTTCAAAACATGTACTTGCATTTCTAAGTTATATCTAACTCTAAACTTAGATCAATTTTTTTCAAAAAACCTTGCAGGAAAATTTGAGAAAGTTCCAGATTTCGTGTTTTTAGCACACATGGTTGACATAATGCACTCGATGCATGGTTGGAAAAAAATATTGACTAAAAATTATTGTCGAGCAATTAGTTCTACTTCTTCTATAAAACAAGTGAAGATGGCTCGAGCTGTAAAAGCTGTAACTGAAAAGAAGCAAGCCGTGGATTTGTCTATTTGGAAATTGGAGATAGAAAGGCAAGTAGCTAATCAAGTTAATAATGCCATCAAGTCAATTACTTCAACTTTTATGAAATTTATGCCTAGTTTGCAAGAAAAATATGTTGCAAGTCCTACGACTCCACAAACGGAAGGTGCTTCTAATTTAGGAGATTCTCATACAAACAATAATGTATTGAATTAACCAACTAAATTATGTTGTACTTGTTATGAAGTAGTTGACATTGTTATGAAGTAGTTGACTATGAAATATATGTTGTTATTTGATTATGAATATTGTAAATTTTGGGTTCCTATTGAATGTAGTATAATAATGCATATCATATTAGTTATTAATTGTTTATTAATGTTAAAATAATTGACTATATTGAGAATGAAAATATTTCAGCGTTTTAAGCGTTGGCAATTAAAATTTACCAACGCTTATAAGCGTCAGCATAGAAAATTAAATAATGTTGGATGGTTAATTTGCCAACGTTTATAAGCGTTGCTAAATAATATACTCCAACGTTTATAAGCGTTGGCGAATACAACCTTCCAACGCTTATAAGCGTTGGGAAACTAAACTCGCCAACGTTTATAAGCGTTGGCAATAAATTGCGACGCCCCTACAGCGACGCTAATAAGCGTTGCTGAAACTGTTTGCGACAGTTATACTCGTTGTGAATCACCTGTTTTGGTGTAGTGCATACTCCCATACCTACCACCAACCCGCCACATGCCGACCAGATTTCAAGGACCGGTAACCGACCAACCTCACATGTTGACTAGGTTTCGAGGACTGGCCACCGACCGACCCCACATGCCAACTAGGTTTCGAGAACCGGCTACCAACCGACCCACCTATCGACCCTGTTTCCATGGTCGGTCACCGAGCCACCCTACATGCCGACGAGAAACCCTATAGCACTTCCAGCACTCCAAATCACACCGATTTCATCGCTACCCATAACACTTAAACTCTTATGCATCACCTCTGCAACAATATGACTCCAAACGCTCTAGAGCCAATCCGTCGATGCACTGTATCACGGTTCCTACCTCTAGTTCGCTCCGATGAGCATTTCAACCATACAAGCATATAAAAAACACAATACATACACCAAACAACATTCAAACATGTAAATCATACAATCAACCATGGAAATCATCATCTAAGATGTATATAACATAGCCTAACATCTATCAAGGCAATCACATATCCAAACAACATGTCTAGAACACCAAAAATCCATTTATTCACATTTTACTACAGATTAGGTTTTAGAACAGCATTAAAACTTAATTTTGACTTTAAAAATGGATTCAACACATGTTAAGACCTATAGATACATATATAGTAAGGCGAGAGATGATAAATCACTCATCAAAACACCAAAAATCCAAGTTTTGCATGCAAATTCGAGATTGGAAAGAAAAGACCAGATTTTCCCTCCCCAAAATGTAGATTTGAAGATCTCTAATGAATATCCTTGTTAATTTATTATAATCTATGATTTAGAGTTGATTTGGAGGACAAAAGAGAAGGTATTGGGTACAAGATGGGTTAATGGAGGCTTAGATCTAATGGAAGAGGTGTGAATGTGGTTTGGGGATGATGGTTTGGCCATATAAAATCTCCAAATCCGAAAAGGGTTAGTGGGCTTGCTCCCAAACTCAATAATTATCCACTAAGTTGCTTCAAAAACTGCTAACCTTTAAACAACCATATCTCCTAGCTAGAATGTCCAAATCGCTATTATGACCACTCAACGGAAAGGAAATCCATCATATCTTTCCAATGGAAGTAATCTTAGATTCTCTTTCTGCTTCTGTCAAAAGTTATAGCCAAATTTTTTTCCAGGGATAAAATCGTCCAAAAAAATTCTAAATATAGAAAATGTCTCTAATAGACATTTTCCAAAATTATAAAGTCATACGACTTCATATAAATTTAAAAATAATATTTTATGATCCTTCGATACGTAAAATATAGGTTGTTATATACTAGAGACATTGTAGAAGAGGCCAATCATTCTTTCCTCAACTTCTTATATTTTAAACTTTGTAACCCTAAATTGATTTGGGGGTTCAGTATCGATTGTAATTTTTCACATAGGACCTTGTACATTTGACATTTTCATGATATTCGAATGAAGACATCTTAAATTATAACTTGCTTTCCAATTCCAAATCGTTTGTGATTTTTAAATCATAGATTACTTGGAGTTCCAAAAGCACTCATAAACTAGATTGATCTACATAGATTGACTTCAAAATTACATGACTTTGACATGATCATACTTATAACGTCATCATGGACTGGAACATATTAAGCCTAATTTCCTAAGCCCGTATTCAAGTAAGTGTCGCTTTTGCCAACACTTATTGAAGTTTAAAAGGGATATTCAAGCCTTCATTCGACCAAGTTTCCCTTCCCTACAGCTTTTGGGTGTTAACGAAGAAATTTGTAACGGAACTTATCAAGGTTGATAAATTTTCTTTTCCTTTGCTGAATTTTGAAACATTGTTAGTAATTTGCTCTAATTTTTGCTTCAGTTCGAAAATTTCATTTTTGCCCGAGTCTAGACTAGATTTTAGTTCACAATTCTAATTACTAAGCTTATTGTTCTCAATTTTGCCATCCTTAAGTTCACCGGTTAGAGCAGCATATTAAAAAGATAAGTTTTCACAAGATTTTTGAGGTATTTCTAGTTTCTCCTTTAGAATGCTTTTCTCATCTTTTAACAATCCAATTTCTTGCTTATCTCTATTTAATTTTCCTATATTTTCTTTGTATAATTTCGTTAAATTATAAGTTTATCTTCCAACTCTGTACTTATTTCTAAAATCTCGTTATAAGAGAGTTCAGGATATACCTCCACTGTAATGTTCATAAAATAGACATTTGCTTGTTTAGAGTCACTGTCGCTGTCATTGTCTGAAACTGATGAGTCTGAATCGTCCCATGCCACCTGGATTGCTTTTCTTTTTATCTTGAACTTTTCGAACTTGTGTTTCTTCTTAACGTGTTCTGTAGCGGACTTTCTTTCTTCATATGGCCAAATTTGTCGCATCCATGGCACTTGATTGATTTTGGGTTAGATGAGTTTGAATTGGGCAAAAGAGTAGATCCCATGGTACAGTGGAAAAAGGTTACATAAAAAATGATGGAAATATGAAACTTTTCATCTAGTCCCATTCCAAGCAGAAGAAAACAGGTTTGGAAAACTGAATTTCTCTAAATATTGATATTAGCAATAGTGTGCTAGAAATTTGGACGGTAAGGATTGGATGAAAAATTGATTGAACTACGCTTCTATTTATAGTGGTGTGGGAAATTTTGGATGAAAAGCCATTTTTGATATTTCAAAAAGTTACATTCATGTAGAACTGCCGATATATTTAAAAGATCGAATCATATTTTTTTAAAATCGTTCATATAGGAGGCGCCAATTAGAAATTATTGTTCATGCATATCATTTTATTATGATGCACTATGCACATATACACAGATTGGTGCATAATTGGTTGTACACTAATTGAATGTTAGTGCAAAATGGGTGTGCGATGGTTTACATGATCGAGCCCTTATGGAATTTCGGGTACAGAATTCTTTTAAGGGGGAGAATGTAACACCCCGCGTTTTTACGTTAACTAAAATAGAAATTAATAATAAAGTGTGAAAATGGAATTTTTGTAAATGTTAGAGTTTTTCCACGAAACTTATACCATTAGATTCGTGGTGATTTTCGGATAAATTGTCATATATAAACTTTTCCAATCGGAGTTTAAACAAAAATGCACTGAATTAGCCTATGTAGGTCAACATGACCTAGCCATGGTCGACCTTGGGTGGTTAACCTGGGCTTGGGGTAGGTGACCCGTGTTAGGTTAGAGGCGACAGTTAACTTAGACCATGTTGCCCATATCTGATTCGGTTCCATCTGACGGATAACACTAATTTGAACCTCTATAAATTAAGGTCTAGCGTTCCACTTCTAACTCATTATTTTTTAATGAGCGCGGAAGCTCTGCCACTTTCTTTTATCCTCCAAAATTTCTAAATACACAGAAAAACAACTAGATTTCATGGAAACAGGTGGAGAAGAAAAGAAAATGATAGAGCATAGGAAATAGATTCAAATCAAGTTGCTATTTCGAAGGTAAACTCTAGGTCTGGTTCTAATTAATAAATCTAAATCTCTTTACACTAACCCAATTTCTAATGAGATCTATATAAATATTATTTGTGGATCACATAAGGAGTCAAAATATGGAAAATATGGATAAAGGGATTAGATCTGGATTAGATCTAGAGATTTAGAAGCGCTAATTAAAGGTGGGTGGGAATATTATGTATTTTTATATAATACTAGATTATATCGTTGCAGAACTATTCCAACATGCCTGATAAATTAAATTAAATTGCAAGTTAATCCCCGTTATATGAAATCTTGAACTTAATCTTGCCTTTGAAACTTTATTTTTAAATTGAATACTTTCCCGTTATGAATAAGTTTGCAAATTTCATATGTAATTGATTAGTTTCGTAATGATTAGAATTGTTAGTTTCTACGTTGGATATTAATTTAATAAAGCGTAATGATTAGAATTTTATTTTACGCAACGGACCTAAATAAAATTAAAGAATGAAGTTATTTGATTTTGGGGTTTTAGAAATATTTTAGTTTATTGGAATTTATATTCTTGTAAGTAGCCATACATTATCAAGTCGAAATTTAACAAAAGTTTGATGTTTGAAAAGACAAGAAATAAATGCATGCTTATAAAAGAAAGAGATGTACAAAATAGGGATAATTACTGTATTTTGTACTGTCTATTTCAATAAATAAAAAGAGAATTCCTTGTAATTACAAACACACCCCACAAACCATTTCTATTGGATAAGATACGGAAAATTATTGTATAACAATTAATTTGTAAAGTTTAATTCCAATCTATTAAAGTGTAGTTAATCCCAAGAGTGGAATTTTAAGATAACAATGAAGTAAGAAGGTTAATAAAATGGGAGCAATGAAATAGAAAGTATGGAGTTATAGGCAAGAATAAAAAGGTATAGCGGATAAAGTAGAATAGAAATCAAAGTTGAAACTAGTGAATGTAGTTGCAACGATATTAATAACTGGAATCAGGAAGTGGTAAATAAATTCGATAAACAAAAGTTAAACGTATTTTAAAATGAAGACCTAGGTTCAAACATAAAAGATGTGTTAGAACTGGGCTAGCTCGCAGCGGAAGAAATTGATGAATTTCAATTTTTTTACTATTTTAGATCTTTAATGGGTTTATGAAGTCTAAATTCATTTAGAACTTTTCTAAATTTAGTTTAAATAAAATCATGTATTTTATTTAAATTTACAAACTATATTTAGAGATTTTTTTAATTTTGGCTTTGTTTTTATATATATATATATATATATATATATATATATATATGTATGTATGTATGTATGTATAATATGCATATATACATATATATGTGCATGCATGCATAACATAGCAATCCATGCAGGGTATAACATGCCCTTATATAGATGTTGGAATTACGTCACAACGGACATTAGCTCATTTGTATATATTGTATGTTGTCAGATATGTGCATGAACATATAGTTATAAATTTCAAATGATTATATATGTATGTATGTATGTATGTATGTATGTATGTATAAAATATGTTTTATCATTAAAATATTACAAAAAGTATTTATTCATCTATATATCTGTATATTATACCATAAATAATAATAAAGATATATGTCTGTAGATATATATAATAAAATAATTAACTTTTTTATTATAACTTACTAGTTAGAAAAAAATCAGATCTGAAGTTAGAATGATTTTAATATATATATATATATATATTAGAATGAATTAAAAAGTTTAGGCAATAATAAATGAATATAAAATAATAATATGATAAAAATTCAAGTTCTATATTTTTAGAGAATTTGGAAACACATTTTAGAGCTTGGGAATTTTTTTTGGAATTTTGTCAATTAAAATAAAAATTAATTAATTAATATATAACAAGCTGATGTGCACGTAAATGTGCATATATTTACATCCATATTTTATCTCTTTTTATTTAAATAAACATCATATTTGGGCATTTGTACATGTTAAAACCAAAATTCAATTATTTTCAAACCATCATATTTTCATCTTCATTCAAGGGCAAAATGGTCATTTTTGTGCATGTGTAAATTTGAGAATTTTTAATTGGACATTTTTGATGATTTTTATAGAAGTTTGGATGCATATGGAAGAGGCTTATATGAAGATACATGCATGCACAAATGAATACAAAGGAAAGAAGAGGGAAATAATTCAAAGTGAAGATCATGGAGGACCCCACCTACCCACCTACCTTAATGTACAAATTAGAGGCTAATGAACATGCTTAAGAAATTAATGGCTTCATGTACACTTAAATGATGATTAGTAGAAGCTAATGATTACTTGGCCTCCACACTTCCTAAGGGGTATTTTGGGAAGCCCCCTAAAAATAGAATTAGGGTTTTATGCATGTATAAATAGCCCTCTTATGTACATGTAAATGATCATCTACTCTTTCATATTAGTTAAGAAATGAAATATACAAGTTGTAATGGCAATGTTCTATGAAATAAAAATGCCTTCCAAGCCTCTTTCTTCTCTCTTTTCTACATGCTTTTCTTTGTTTTAATGTTAATGCTTATTTCTATGCTCTCTTTCTCTTAATATTCATGGCTTAGATTTATATTTATGCACTAGTCTAATCAATTTACTTCTAGTAGTTAATCTTCTTTTTCTTTGTTTATTCTCTACTTTCTTTCATTTTCAATGTTGAAACTTACGTGTGTAGATTTGATAACACAAATGAGTAGCTAAACTCCTTCAGTTTAGGGGTAATTAAGCTCTCAAATATTATGTAATTTCAACATTTTTAATGATTTATGATCTCTTTGTTTGTGCTTCATAAAGTGAATTTTGATGCAAGTTTATACAAGTGGGTTTGATAGCTTATATTGCTTATGCAAATGAGCTATTCATATTCAACATAAACACAATTTGCATCATCATTTGCTAATCCATTTTTGATTGTTAAATGAAAGTAAAAATGAAATTTGATGATCTACAGTACTAGTTACAATAGTAAATAGATCATACTTAAAATAGATTTTGCTTTGGCTTCATTTTCATGAGAATTTTAAGTGGATTATTTGTTGTATTATAGTTTGATGGTTTGAGTTATGTTAATTAATAACATAAACAAACCATACTTATGATAAATACAACAATATTTCATTTAATATCAAACCTAGAGATCACAAATTGTTTGTTTGTAGATTTCCAAAAATATGAGAGTGGATTTGCCTCTAAATTGTTCTCTAGTTCAATAGTTTTTAATTCAAATTTTAATTCTAGTTTTAGCTTCATTTTATTTCCAGTTAACAATTTCTCCTCATTTGGTCTAATTTAGTTAAATAGATTTTTTTAAAATCATCAATTCCTTGCAGATCGACCCGTATTCCCCACGTACTACAAGTGTACGCCGTGCGCTTGCGGTTTATTTTAATTTGAAATTTTTCGACTATTTTCTAAACCGATAGAAATTTAGCCGTTTAACAAGTTTTTGGTGCCGTTGCCGGGGATTTGCTTTGATTTTATTTTCTATTCTTCGAATTATTATTTTTTGTTTTGTGTGTGTTTGCATTTATAAAAAAAAATTGTTGTGTGTGTGTTTTTGGTGTGATTGGATTTGTGTGCATGTTTTTCTTGTTTGTTTTTGCATTCGAATTTGCATCTTAAAAAAACATACACAATTTAAAAAAAAAATTATTTCATTTACAATTTACATTTCTTTTCCATTTTTACAAAACTTCCACTCACAAACATTTACAATTTTTCTTTGTACAAATACTGTGCACATCATTTCTGAACACTGTCACTGTACACACTGCACACCACATTCCTGCACACTCTTCATCCACCTTGTCTTCCCAAACCTCCTCTACTGCACCTTCATCGACCACTTCAAACCATTCACTGTCCACTTCAAACAACCAGACCACCAAGCAGCATCTACTCCATATCTCTGCCTTCTCTTACCATCTTCACTTCCATCAAAAACCACTCCAAACAGCATCAAAACCCATCACTTCTCCAACCAAAGGCCAATACATCCACCTGCACATCTTCACATTGTATCACTGACTACATATAAACATCATACCAATACAACTGCTTCACCTCTGTGCATATTGTGTAACTGTGCATAGTCTCTCCATCATCTACCCTACTTCTACCTTAATTCTGTCAAAAAATTACAATTACTGCTACCTCACTTCCCCTTCATTAACACCATTGCCTTCACTTGCCATCCAAACATTCTCCCCTCACCACAATACAACAACCAAACTGCCTATAACCATAACCAGCCTCCTCCACTTCATCTTTGGTCACAACAGCCTACGCTACGCCAAGTTCTTCCGCAACTTCAACCAGCAGCTTCTTCACAATAACTCCTCACAAACATTACAAACACCATATCAATTCAAACAACATCTCTGTGCACATTAACACTTCCTTTGCCTTTATTGTCCCAGTCATTCCCCTCAACCATATAACTTCATATCACCCCATTCAACACTTCATCTACATTGCTTCAAACTCACGACTTCGATTTCTGCCTATTACAGTTACTAACTCTGTCAACCTTACTCAACCATCTCCCTATACCATATACAATACAAACATTTCATTGCTGCTACTGTTACATTGCTTTCCCATTACCACTCTCTAGTCATATATTATGCACATCAACTTCATTCACATCCCATTCATAAAACTGTTCCACTTCAGCCCGAACTCCATTCACAACCCAGTCAGGACCAACCCAAACAGTGAACATTACTTCTGTTACAATCACCAACATATACCTGAACCTTACTCCTCTCATCCAACTGGCTGTTGCCTTCAAAAAACACCAACATCTACATACAACTTCTCAACCAAAAAAAAACTGCCTGCGTACATTTCAACTGCAACCCCCCCCCTGCTTGCTGCTACTCTGCACTTCAACTGCAATCAAACTGCACAGCTACTACAAACTTCAGACCAACTACCCCGACCACCATCTCATCAATGACAAAACTGCAGCAAGCCACATCTCTACGACCATTAACTTCCTCCTCATTCCTTTGCACCAAACAATCCACCAACCTACATCATAGAATAACAACAAAACACCTATCTGCATGTACTCACACTTCAACGAAATCGCCTCAGCACCCAAATACTACGAACTTGCTACCACCATAATTCCATCGCCGATCATATCATGAACCAGAACTTCGCCAACTCAAATCACTTCATCACCAGTAATTCGAAAACCAAAGCCTCCATTTGAACTCAAGAATCGCTCCGTGTCGATCTGAAAACAAACCCTTCCGCAATCACCTGCAACCGCGAACGAAGTACTGCAACCACTTAGCGAATCAGGCACGTGAATTTGATTGTGAATTGGAAAGAAAATTGGGGATGTTGAATTTGTGAAGTTGATTTTGAATTGGCCGTGAAGTTGAAATTGTGAAGTTGATTTTGAATAGATTGCGACAAAAAAAATTTGGGTGTAAATTCTCTGCTCGTTTGTGAAGTAGAGTTTTTTTATGGGCTGGGCCTTAGATTAGTTAGGGCTGTGATTAAAAAAATGAAAAAAATCACAAGTTTGACTTTTTTTTCTTTCCTTTCTTCATCTAAAAAAACATAATTTTTTTTAGGTTTTATTTGTTGGTGGTTTAGTGAATTTGTTTTAGTTGTTAAAAAAATTTCAATTTGTTTTAATTTTGTTTTCATTTGTTTTTGTTTCATTTGTTTTGATTTTCATTTGTTTTAGTTTTTTTTTCTTTGTTCAAAAAAATTAGTATTGCATATATCATGATTCACACTTTTTCAGGTTGTCAAAGCAGATAAATAAGGATTGGCTGCTATAAAATTGCTCGGCCTGCTTGCTAAAAATTTTACTTTGCTAAAAAATTGCTGCTTAAAAAAAAGTTTTTCAAATAATTCTGCACGCTCTGGTATCGTTCCTTATCCCTTGTTTTTAATTTGATTTGCATTGTTGGTTGCTTGCATTTGCATTTATAAAAGAAAAGAAAAAAAATTCAAAATTCAAAATCCAAAAACAAAAACAAATATCATTTTAGTTGCATTATAAATTCACGTTTAATTTCCTGCTTTGCATTCATCTCATCTTGTTTTATTTTCTAAGGGCAATACCCCAATTCACATAAGGTGAGGGATTTCATCACCCTTTCCTTAGCCCACAAATGCATTTCATAAGGTGAGAATTTGAGTAATAATAAAAGTTAGACATTCGACTTAAGGGTGTCACGAGCTCACTTAGGGCTTAATTATATCTTTACAATTGTTTTCTTTGAACAATTTTATTTTTTGGTGTCTAGGCTATGGCAGGTAATAACCAGTTATAAAAATTATGGTGATTCGTAAATATTATACTGGTTGTTCCTCTGAAGGTACTTAAACCTTCGGCTGCATTGCTTCGGTGATTTGTGGTGCACCGATAACCCATGCCCGTTACCTGGCTGTGAGATATTTTTGTTGATTTAAAACAAAGTGTGATTATACAATTTTGGTTTAGGAGCTACTAAGGACAGAAAACTATAATTAAGTCATGTGCATTCATTTAGTTGCATTAGTTCATGCATATTTAAAAAAAAATCAAAATATCCAAAATCCAAAAAAAATTGTAAATTTTACTTAACCTAGTTTTTAATCAAAAAAAAATCTTTTCTTTTCTTTCCCTTGAAAATTTTCAATCAAAAACAAAAATCCAAAAAAATATAAAACCTTTCAAAAACAGAAAAAATTCAAAAACAAAAACAAAAATCAAAATTCCATTTTCTAAAAACAAAAAAATAATATTTGAAATAAACCCTTTTGATAAAAATTTGAAAATTCAAAAAAAAAACAAAAAAAATCTACAAAAATATAAAAATTTGGAAAACCAAAAACAAAACAAAAATCAAACTTCTCTTTTGAAAATAAATTTCACTTGGTAAATATTTTTCTTCCTCTAAAAAAAACAAAATCAAAAACAAATTTTCACTTTGTTTTTCAAATCTTCTTTCATTCACTAAACTCGATTCTAATTTCTTTCACTTCTCGACTTTCACTTGTGCATGAATACTTGGACTCGTGACACAACAACAAATCATTGGACTCGCGACTAGACAACTAACGTTTAACTCGAATAAACGACACTCCCAAAATGGCGAACGAGAACGCCCCTCGAACTCTTATGGATAGAATATTTCCCGATAGAGTTTCTATACCATCTTGCATCACGTTACCCGCCCCTACGTGTAACCATTTCGAAACTCCCTCGAACTATATTTCCACACTTCCGAAATTTGGCAATTTCGAGCACGATGATCCATACATCTTTTTGACTAAATTCGAAGAAGTTTGCGCAACAATTAAACTCCAACAACTTTTCGATGATGGAATCAAACTTCGATTAATCCCATTCGCTATTACGGATTACGCTGAAAAATGGTCGTACAGCTTACCACCGAACTCGATTAAAACGTGGGAAGAAATCGTAAAAGCTTTCTTGAAAAATTTCTACCCCTTGGAAAAAACAAGTAGAATCCGAAATGAAATTGTAAATTTTCATCAATTAAAGGGAGAACCATTCGGAAAATATTTTGAAAGATTCAAAGAACTTTTGATAAAATGTCCACACCATAAATTTGAAAAATGGACGATTTGCCAAATCTTATACGATGGACTCGAAAACAGCTCACGAACCATGCTCGAATCAATGTACCAAGGCAACTTTCTTGCCCAACATCACGTCGATGCTTGGCAATTTCTTGAAAATCTCGTCGAAAAATCATCCCAATGGGAATGTTCAAACAAAAAATCAATTTACTCACGATCGAGTGCAAACTCGATAGGATCTTCTTTTGCATTGGAAGATAAGATCGACGCAATGATTAAAAAATTCGACAATGTTTTCTCATCGAATCAAATGAACCAAGCTTCCCAACGATTTGTTATAAATGCAACGATCCTAATCATATAGCCGATCAGTGTCCCAATTCTGTCGAACAAATCAATGCTTTCAATAAAGCGAAAAACGACCCGTTTTATCCAACGTACAACCCCGGTTGGAGAAATCATCCGAATATTACGTGGAACCAAAATAATCCAAACACGAATACAATTCATCCTAATTTTCAAGCGTTCCCGAATAATGCTTCGAATCCTCCCTTTCAGTCCAACAATTTTCAACCAAACCTTGCGGGTCCGTCTCATAATCAACCGCATCAACCGCAACAATCAAATTTTCAACCAAATTCTGCTCATCCTCCCCAAGACGAAAAACGTTTAAGTTCACTTGAGAAAACTCTTGAAACGTTGGCTAACGCAACTACTCAAAGCCTTCAATCAAACAACAATTTGCAAAATTTATTGACTTCATATATGCAAAACACAAACCAATCAATTGCAAAACTCGAAATGCAAATGAGTCAATTAGCCACGTCGGTATGTGAACGTGAATGTGGAACATTTCCAAGCCAGGCCCTTCCAAATCCCAGAAATCAAAACACAAATTCAAATCAAGCCCATGTTGTTCAAGATAGCAATGTCACCCAATTGAATTATATCACAACTCTACGTTCCGGTAAGCAAATCGATAATCAAGTCGTTAACCCAAACGATTTACCGGAAACCTCTTTCGATACTTCTAAAATAACGAACGAATCTGAACAGAACGTGGAGCCAAACATTGAATCGAATGCCAATCAAAACTCTTCTTCTTCTACTTGAGTAGACCTGCCTGCCGAGTATCGTGTCCCATTTCCACATCGTCTTCGACCAAAGAAACACTCGGACCAAATGGAAAAGATGTTGGAATTTTTTAAACAAGTGAAAGTTAACATCCCGCTTCTTGACATCGTTCAACAAGTCCCCACTTACGCAAAATTTCTTAAGGAATTGTGCACCCAAAAGCGACACACTCAAGTGCCCAAAAAAGTCTTCTTAGCCGCCAGTTTGAGTTAAGTCTTGTCTCGATCCATGCCCGTCAAATACAAAGATCCTGGCTGCCCAATGATTTCGTGTACAATTGGTGACAAGACGATTAACAAATGTTTGATAGACTTAGGTGCGAGTGTCAACTTGATTCCATACTTCGTGTACGAAAAATTAGGCTTAGGTGAGCTTAAACACACAAAAGTAACGCTTCAATTCACCGATCGTTCCATTAAGAAGCCCGTGGGAGAAATCGAGGACGTGCTCATTCGAGTAGGGCAATTCATATTCCCCGTTGATTTTACCATTCTCGATACACAACCCATGACGAACCCCTCGAGTCAAATTCCATTGATTTTAGGCCGACCATTTTTAGCCACCTCAAATGCCTTAATTAATTGTCGTAACGGATCGATGAAAATCTCTTTTGGAAACATGACTTTGGATCTTAATATTTTCAATCTTGAAAGCCAATCGAACGAACCTCGTGACCAAATGTTGGAAGTTAGTGCCATTCACGAAAACTTTGAAAATGAGACACTTGATCTTAGCGATGAACGCGAGGCCGAGTATGAAAAATTATTTCACGAAATTCCCAACGAGATTGAATACACTCTTCCTTTTGAATCGCTTCCAGTTGAGTCTGAATCTTAACCTAACTCTTCGATCAAAAAACTCCTGAAGTTGGACCTCAAACCACTTCCCGATCACCTTAAGTACGCATACTTAGGTGATAATGAAACGTTGCCTGTCATAATTTCCACGACTCTCTCTCTCTTGATCAAGAAACTTCCTTACTTTCTATTCCTACGAAAAACAAGGAAGCGATGGGATGGTCGATCTCCGATATAAAGGGAATTAGCCCTGCTATTATTCAACATCGCATCCATTTGATCGACGATGCCAAGCCTGTTTGTGATGCGCAATGAAGGCTTAATCCAAAAATGAAATATGCGGTGCGTGATGAAATTCTTAAACTTCTCGATAATGGAATCATTTACCCAATCTCTGATAGTTCATGGGTTAGCCCAATTCACGTTGTACTGAAAAAGTCTGGGCTAACCGTTGTCAAGAATGATTCAAACGAACTTATTCCAACTCGTACTCAAACGGGTTGGCTTGTTTGCATTGACTATCGAAAACTAAATGCTGCAACATGAAAATATCACTTCCCTCTTCCTTTCATTGACCAAATGCTCGAACGTTTAGCCGGCCACAAATTCTACTGCTTCCTCGATGGTTATTCCGGCTATAATCAAATTCCAATCTCTCTCGAAGATCAAGAGAAAACAACTTTCACGTGCCCATTTGGTACCTTTGCTTATCGACGTATGCCATTCGTACTTTGTAATGCTCCTGCGACTTTCCAACGATGCATGGTTGGAATCTTTTCCAACATGATTGAACGCTTTCTAGAAGTTTTTATGGACGATTTCTCAATCTTTGGCGATTCTTTTTCCCAATGTTTACATCATCTCGAATTGGTTCTAAATCGATGTAAAGGAAAACATTTGACTTTGAATTGGGAAAAATGCCACTTTATGGTCAAACAAGGCATAGTCCTTAGACATATCATGTCAAATAAAGGCATTGAGGTAGATAAAGCGAAAATCGACGTAATTGCAAACCTACCCATCCCCAAAACTGTTAAGGACATTCGATCGTTTCTTGGACACGCTGGCTTTTACCGATGCTTTGTGAAAGACTTTAGCAAAATCGTTTGTCCTTTGACTACTCTCCTTGGAAAAGACGTTCCTTCCAATTTTAACTCTGATTGTATCTCTTCTTTTGAACGTCTTAAGAACGAACTCATTTTTTCTCCAATCATTCGCGCACCCAATTGGGATCTTCCATTCGAAATAATGTGTGATGCTTCAAACTTTTACATTGGTGCTGTCTTAGGAAAATGCATCAACAAGATCCTTCACGTAATTTACTACGAGAGTATGACTTTGAACGACACTTAACTCAACAACACAACAACCGAAAAAGAGCTTCTAGCTGTCGTTTTTGCTCTCGAAAATTTTTGACAATACTTGATAGGGTCACACATTACTGTGTACACAGACCACTCTACGCTTCGATATCTCTTCGACAAAAAGGATGCCAAATCCCACTTGATTCGTTGTATCCTTTTACTTCAAGAATTTGACTTTACAATTAAAGACAAAAAAGGATCCGATAACGTCATAGCCGATCACTTGTCTCATCTTCTGAACGCACCATCTTCTTTGCCAATCAATGAAAACTTCCTCGATGAACAACTCCTTTCAATTTCTATCAACCCATGGTACACTGATATAGTGAACTACTTAGTCACTAAAGAAACTCCCTCATCGTGATCCAAACAGGACAAATGCAAATTCATGTCCCAAGTGAAGTATTTCTATTAGGACGATCCATACTTGTAACAACCCAAGATTTTGCAAATAGTTTTAAATTAGATTTTATTTCAAAATTTTATTTTTAAAACATTTTTAAAAGTGTAGTTGTAATTTTCCTATATTAATTGTATTTTGTTTACAAATTTTAATTCTAGTTTCAATAAAATAAACTATTTTCTTTATTTATTTTTCTATTTTCCTAAGACTATTTATTTAATTTCATTTCTACTTTATTTTGTTTTATCTTTTATTTTATTTATTTGATTTTTGATTGGTTTATTTTGAATAAAAGAAAGTGGAAATTCAAAGAGACAAAAGGCTTTTAAACTTGTGACTTTTCATTTGCTTGTCTTTTCATTTGCTTGGCCTTTCATTTTCTCTTGTTTAGCCGTGCATTTCAAAGCTTATTCACGTGAGAAACTTCTCCTTACTTTCATTTCTCACGGCCATTCTATTTTTTGAAAAAAATAGTAAGTTCATGGCTTCCATTTTTCTACTTTTCCTCTTCATTTTTATTGATTTTTGCCTTGATTCCTCTCTAGCTTTGCTCGGCCACCACCTATATTCTCCTCCACCGACTACCACCATCACCTTCCCCCATCATCCACGGCAACAACACCTCCTACCCCTCTGACCCAACATGGCTGCGACCACTTGATTGAGCCATCACCACAAAAACATTGAAACCCTTGCAAAAACGCCTAGCCGAGCCTATATTTCCACCATCACCTTCATGCTAGCCACGGCCATCACCCTTAGCCACCACCACCACCATGTGCATCACCTTTGGTCATCACATCAGCCTCTGACCTGACCTGTACCTGACCATGGCCGAGCCATATTGACATAGGCTGAGCCTATGTTGCAACCAAACCTTTCCCTTTTGGCCTTGTCCTTTGACCTTCCTTACCTTGTAACTCCATTCTCTTCAAATTCCTATGCTAGCCATGTGTTAGTGAGCCAAACCCGAGCCTTACCATCAATTATAACATGTATGGCTGAGCAAACATAGTGTCATGGTCAAGCAATTTTGATTTCAAAGCTTGGTGATGTCATTTGTTAATTCTAATTTCCAATTGTTTCAATTTAAATTTTGTGTTGAATATATATTTATATTGTTTTGTTTTATTTGTTATATACAAGATCAAAATCTTGGCTCCCTCTCCACTTGAATCCAAAGTCGTGCTATATCGTGCTTTCTGGATTTATTTGTGTGTTTTGATTTGCGAACTCCAGCTTAAAGAGGTGAGTTATTCACGCTTGACATTCATACTTATAGAATTGTGAAACGATAACAAGTGAATGTGTAGAACTGTTATACCATGTTATACCTGCCTGTGATATGTATTATATGATGTTAAACCTTGTTATAAACCTGTCACATCATCTGCTATGTTATATTTGGTTATACTGTTTATTTATTTCTGTTCCTCACACTGCAAGTTCCCTATAGAATAGAATCACTATGGGTTGAAATGATACATACCCGAACGGACTTTAGAATAGGGAAATATCGTTATGTGCTGAAATGATAGGCCTGAGCAATTTTTATTTACTTTTATTTACTTGGGATTGCGGGTTTGAAATGATAGAACCCAGATTTTCTTTGTAAATTACAGATTGAAATGATATATTATCTGTATCACTTGACCTAGGTTAGAAAATATTATACAGACCCGTGGTTATTTTATATATTTTTCTAGAAAATTTAAAGTATTTTTAAATGTAAAAATATGATAATTTGATTTAAATTGAATTTAAAATGATTTAATAAAGGGTTAGTGATTTTTCTATAAGTTAAAAATGTTAAATAAATAAATGATTAATTGTAATTTGAAATATAACTTAATTTGGAAATTTGTGATTTGATTTTTAAATGGAAGTTTAAGTTAATCAAATAAAATGGAAATTAAGTTTTATTCATGAAATGGAAATTTAAATTTAAGTGTTAAAGTAAATTGTTAAAAAAATGAAAAGTATGGGAAATGGTAAACTTGAATTTAATAACTGAAATTATTGGAAAATTTGATTTTATTGTAAAAAAATTCTTTATAAAATCATACGTTAAAAGGTATTTAAATGAACATTTTTGAAGTGGAAAAATATGATCATTATAAGTTAAAATGGTTAAAATTGAAGTTTATTTGTTTCTGAAATTTTATTATAAATCTGAAAATTAAATTAGTAGCACTTCAGAAATGCTATCATTTCTGAAATTAACTTAAAATCTGAAGTAAATGATATTGCAGCACTTGGTAAGTGCTGTGGTTGCTGAATTAAAACTAAAACCTGAAACTAATAAAAGAGCTACAGTAGCACTTGATAAGTGTTGTAGTTTGCTGAAATGAGATTTTTCAAATGGAACTGAACTACTACAGCAGTTTTGTAAATGCTGTCTTTTCTAGATTGAACTAGTTTTCAAATGTAATTGAACTACTACAGCAGTTTATAAATGTTGTCTTTGCTGAAATGAATTTGTTTTCAAATATAACTTACCGCAGCATTTTCTAAGTGCTGCGAAAGCTGAAATTTTAATGTGTTAAAGTGTTTAAGTGAATAAATGAGCTCAGAAAAGGCTAAATTTTTGGGAATTGAATATTTGATTTGTAAGTATAATGAATTTACTTTTAAATGGCTTAAATGATGTATTTTGATTTGAAATATAAACCAATTTGAAATGTATAACCACGGGTTATAATAATAATCGGTTGTTAAAGAGACCGGGATCGGATATGGATGTACTCTCTATCGATACCGAAAACTACTTTAACAACTGTGTACGCGGTGAAGAATCCAGAATGAAGTAGGATGGTGGCGACGATCCTATTGAGGTATGAACGTGGACCCGACTCCCGTGAGTTGGCATAAGGTGGCTAAAACAGGAGCGATCGCGGGCCAAGTGAGGTCATTCCTCCGGTCGGGCACCTTCCTTCGATATTATACTCTTACCTTGTGATTGATTTGATGACCATCTTCGATTTTAATTTGGGAGTGTGTCCGAGGTGGGCGGTAGTGGCTGCTACGCGTTTCCACCAGCCCGTGTGCGTAATTGGTATATCTACCCTGGCATTGCCTTGTGTGCCGTGTTACCTACCATAGCGAGCTTTACTACGAGTTTGGTTTTCTCCCGTAGCCCATGGAGTATTTAGGGTAGCCTCCCGATCTGGAGGTATGCTGATACTGGATGGACTACTGGGACTATTACGTGTTAAGGTGGAAAATGTAAAGCCTTAATGCTATTTAAAAGTATGTTTATTTTACTATTAGACATTATTATAATAGCGAAATATTACTACACAGTAAATAGTTTAACGGATCCTTAGAGGATGGGCGGTCCCAAGCATCCTTTTAGTTACTTGTGCTTTTATTACAGTTCATTTGAGTTGGTTTACATTGTATAAGTATGTATGTCCTGACTCGAGTGTTTGTGTTTTTATTTACGCTCGGGTCAGCCTGAGTATTCACAGCTTTGGACATCACTTTCTGGAGCTAGGAATCGCTGGAGATTCTGCTTATCTAGTTATTTATCTATTTCAGTTTCAGCTGTTATATTTCAACTCTTGTATTAGTGGACTTCTATGTATTTGGGATTTCTATTGTATTTGTTTTCAAACTGATATTATGTATTTGTTTTGAGGCTTTGTGATAGTAGCTTCATGAACTACTATGGTATTTTATCTTCCGCTGTGAGTTATTCTGATATTTCTGTGTCTGTGATTCTGTGATTGACTTTATTTGCTCCAAATTTTATTACAATCTGTTATTTTGAATTATTCAAAATTGACATGTGTGGATTATTGTTGATTTGAATGATCCAAAATAGTGGGTCGTTACAATACTTGTTCAAATATTGTCCCGACCAAATCATCCGACGATGCATTCCAGATAATGAGATCAGGAGTGTTCTTTCGTTTTGCCACGATCAAGCGTGTGGTGGACATTTCGGTCCTCGAAAAACTGCGGAAAAAGTGCTTCAGTGTGGATTCTATTGGCCTTCTCTTTTCAAAGACTCATTCGAATTTTGCAAAATCTATGATTGATGTCAAATTCTTGGATGAATTTCTCGACGAGATATGATGCCTCTAAACCCCATTCTTACGATTGAAATCTTTGATGTTTGGGGGTATAGACTTTATGGACCTTTTTCCAATTCTTTTGGAAACTTGTATATCCTTCTCGCTGTCGATTACGTTTCAAATGGGTCGAAGCCGTTCCCTGCGAAACCAACGACCATAAAATTGTTGTGAAATTTCTCAAAGAAAATATCTTTTCAAGGTTCGGCACACCTCGCATAATAGTCAGTTATAACGAGACCCATTTTTGCAACCGTTCTTTTGAAACTTTAATGAAAAAATACTCGATAACCTACAAGTTATCCACTCCATATCACCCTCATACTTGCCAAGTTGAAGTTTCAAATCGAAAAATAAAAAAAATCTTAGAGAAAACTGTCAATAAAAATCGAAAAGATTGGTCTCAGAAATTGACCGACGCGCTTTGGGCTTATCGTACTGCTTTTAAAACTAACCTTGGGATGTCCCCATTTCGTTTAGTTTACGGTAAAGCTTGTCATTTACCCATTGAAATCAAACACAAAGCGCTGTGGGCAATTAAGAACTTAAACTTTGATCTTGAGAAAGCCGGCGAAAACCGAAAACTACAACTCAACGAACTAGAAGAACTTAGAAACGATGCGTATGAAAACGAGAAAATTTACAAAGAAAGAACCAAAGTTTTTCATGACAAGTCAATCCTAAGGAAAATGTTTTCGCCTAACCAAAAATTTATTTTATATGACTCAAGACTTCATTTATTCCCTGAGAAACTTAAATCTAGATGGACCGGAACATTTGTGGTACGAACTGTATTTCCACATGTTGCCGTAGAAATAGAAAACCCCAGGGATGGATCGATTTTCAAAGTCAACGGTCATCGTTTAAAACCTTTCTTGGAATTGCCCGATAACCAAGAGGAGGAGCTCATGATCCTTCATGAGCCAAGCTACGTCTAGTAAGAATGTTAACCCTCTTTTGTAAATATATACATATTTTTTCCCACTACACTCATTATATCATGCATTGACTATGAGGACACTATCAAAATTAAGTGTGGAGGGGAAGTCTCATTTTCATTTTTTAGTTTCATGGCATTTTTGAATTTTGAATTTTCTTTTAACTTAAAAAAAATCTCAAAATTTCAAAATCTCAAAAACATTTTCTTTTTAGCATTTTGATTTATTTTTGAAGAAACACTATGGGATAAGTACAAGTTTTGGGCAATAAATTGAAATTTTTGAAAATTTATTTGTCTTAACAAAAATAAAAATGAAGTTTGATTACAAATAACAATGGTTTAACTAGTATATAGGAAGGTTCATATATGTTAATTATGAAGTATGTTCTAATTGAAAATCTTTGTTTAAAAAAGTGGTAAATTTAAAGTAAAGGATATAAGAGAGAATAGTTACAAAATGGATATCTAGATATCCATTTTGTAACTATTCTCTCTTTATCTTCTAAGTTAAATGGTGCTAAGATGATTTTGCAAAACTCTCTCTTTCTAAAAAAAACAAAGAAAAAACATTTGTATATATGTATATATTTTTAACACCTAGAGTCATGTGTTCACACTCGTGTGTTCACTCGCCATGCTCTGTACCCTTCTCACGTAAACCCGAAAGGCAGTGCATGATCGGTATATCTGGCCTCAGTTTATCTGAGTTAGGTGTATGTATATAAAAATTCTTTTTAATAACGCCTACAGTCGATAAGTGTTCACACTTGTGTGTTCACTCGCCACGCTCTGTATTCCCCTCACATCAGTCTGCAAGGTAGTGCACGGGTAATATATCTGGCCTCAGTTTACCTGAGTTAGGCATATGTAAATATTGTTAATATTAACAAAATTTTCAAATAAGAGAGAGTAAGCAATTGAAATCCAAGAACCATTTTAACTTGTTTGATTTAACTTGTTATTGAAAAGAAATGAGAATACCACTTTGTCAAACTTTGATAATCAACTAAGGATTTATTTCATAGTTACACTTTGTTATCAACCGAAACAACGAGTTAAACTATTGTCTATTTGCTATGATAACTTGATTTTTGTTGGAAGTTTTGACGAGTAAATGAATTAAATTTTCAAGACAATGACCAAAACCTATATTTAACTTATGAGTGTCGAATTGAAAGTGAATCCTTCATTTCTAAATATTTTCAAAAAAAATTGCATTCATCCCATTGTAAATAAATCTTGCACTTTATAAATATTTTCACTTTGCATTTAGATTTTGTGGGTAGTATCCGCTGAAAACCCTCAGGAGACAACACTTGTCTTACTGGGGACACCCAGAGGTTTAACGGCTTGTTGCATACGCTCAATGCAATCGTGCTCCCTACGAAACCGGATTTATCTTAGTTTTCCTTTATTCGATGACGAATAAAAAGATAAGTATGGGGGTATTTGATGTGCACGTAAATGTGCATATGTTTACATCCATATTTTATCTCTTTTTATTTAAATAAACATCATATTTGGGCATTTGTACATGTTAAAACCAAAATTCAATTATTTTCAAACCATCATATTTTCATCTTCATTCAGGGGCAAAATGGTCATTTTTGTGCATGTGTAAATCTGAGAATTTTTAGTTGGACATTTTTGATGATTTTTATAGGAATTTGGATGCATATGGAAGAGGCTTATATGAAGATACATGCATGCACAAATGAATACAAAGGAAAGAAGAGGGAAATAATTCTAAGTGAAGATAATGCAGGACCATACCTACCCACCTACCTTAATGTACAAATTAGAGGCTAATGAACATGCTTATGGAATTAATGGCTTCATGTACACTTAAATGATGATTAGTAGAAGCTAATGATTACTAGGCCTCCACACTTTCTAATGGGTATTTTGGGAAGCCCCATAAAAATAGAATTAGGGTTTTATGCAAGTATAAACAGCCCTCTTATGTACACGTAAATGATCATCTACTCTTTCATATTAGTTAGGAAATGAAATATACAAGTTGTAATGGCAATGTTCTATGAAATAAAAATGGCTTCCAAGCCTCTTTCTTCTCTCTTTTCTACATGCTTTTCTTTGTTTTTATGTTAATGCTTATTTCTATGCTCTCTTTCTCTTAATGTTCATAGCTTAGATTTACATTTATGCACTAGTCTAATCAATTTACTTCTAGTAGTTAATCTTCTTTTTCTTTGTTTATTCTATACTTTCTTTCATTTTCAATGTTGAAACTTACATGCGTTGATTTGATAACACAAATGAGTAGTTAAACTCCTTCAATTTAGGGGTAATGAAGCTCTCAAATATTATGTAATTTCAACATTTTTTATGATTTATGATCTCTTTGTTTGTGCTTCATGAAGTGAATTTTGATGCAAGTTTATACAAGTGGGTTTGATAGCTTATATTGCTTATGCAAATGAGCTATTCTTATTAAATATAAACACAATTTGCATCATCATTTACTAATCCATTTTTTATTGTGAAATGAAAATAAAAATGAAATTTGATGATCTATATTACTAGTTACAATAGTAAATAGATCATACTTAAAATAGCTTTTGCTTTGGCTTCATTTTCATGAGAATTTTAAGTGGATTATTTGTTGTATTATAGTTTGATGGTTTGAGTTATGTTAATTAATAACATAAAAAAATCATACTTATGATAAATACAACAATATTTCACTTAATATCAAAGCTAGAGATCACAAATTGTTTGTTTGTTGATTTACAAAAATATGAGAGTGGATTTGCCTCTAAAATTTTCTCTAGTTCAATAGTTTTTTAATTCAAATTTTAATTCTAGTTTTTGCTTCATTTTATTTCTAGTTAACAATTTCTCCTAATTTGGTCTAATTTGGTTGAATAGATTTTTTTAAAATCATCAATTCCCTACGGATCGACCCATATTCGCCATGTACTACAAGTGTACACCGTGCGCTTGCGGTTTATTTTAATTTGAAAATTTTCGACTATTTTCTAAACCGATAGAAATTTAGCCGTTTAACACAAGCCGAAATTAAATTAATTTTAAAAAATATAAAATTAAGTTGAAAAAAATCCAAAACTTTTTTCGAAGGCACCTGACATATGAATTAATTTTAAAAAATAAAACTGAATTTTAGAAAAATGGATTATTTTATATGAATTTATTGAATCAAATAATCATTATAAATAATAATATATATTTAAATGATAAGAAATTATTTTCAGCATTTATAATTCATAATAAACATAAACAAGTGTTTGAAAATTTTCAGATCAATATTATACATTAAATATGAAATCATATGTTTTAATTCAAATTGTATATGAATATTAAATCATAAATTAATACGTACATATGTACAAACATCTATAATTTTAAACTAAAATTTATTTTAATATTTAATATCAAATTACAAACATAAATCAAGAACTAGATCTTCAAATTTTATACGCATATCTAATCTCCATTGTACAACAATAATACATATAAAAATCTCATCTGACTAATGAAATAACAATAATATGATTATACACATAAGTTTACACAATTAACAAATCCAAAACATAATAATGTGGTCAACATATAAATAAACATTACTCAGAGCAGATGCCCTAAAGTCCACGTTGAAATAATGAATTCTCTTTCTCAAAAATTCCTTGATCCGTCAAATTGCTAGTTTAGAATCAACGACCTTTCACTATCAAATAGCCTCTTGTTTTAACATGAATTGGATTTGAGATTTTGTATTAATTTAGGGTAAAGTTGCAGCCATGAAAGAAGAAGGAGGTGGCGGCTCAAAAGAATGAATTAGAATGTGACTAGGGTATTGAGATTATTATTTATAATGGTAGGATAAGAGAGGAAACCGTATAAGTTTCTCACTAGATCTTGGCCACACATCTCCAATCCCTAGTCCTATGTTGTAGTCGCCTCAACCTTAGCCAAAACAGCCACATTTTGCTATAATCATCATGGATTGTGAGCCCATTTAACCCAATTTAAATATATACAATTATATCTAACTTATTTTGTTATTGATATCCCATATCGATCAATATATTCATAATAGTTATAAATATATGCAATAATTTTATTTCTCAAAACATATTAAAATTTCATAATTAAAATTTCATAAATATTAATTAATTTATAAAGATTATAAACTAATTAAATCGTTTGGTGTAAAGAGAGTTCATCATTTCCGTTATGTGACTCTTGTGTGTAAATTTGGTCAGCGATTAAAATCGAACTATTCGAATGTTAACGTTCACACATCACTTAGCAGGTGGTGTGATATCATGACCAAATTTATAGCCTACTCAGCTTTAGTAAAATCCAATTTTACTTTTTTAAACGTTACCAGTTGTGATAATTATTTACACCAATTCTCTTCGTCAAAACTATATCACTTTGTACTTATGGAATTTGGTAATGGTCATTCCAATATCATCCACATTCAACTCTATAGTACAAACACAAAGTCCTTGGTTCAATAATAACAATTATTATTAACTGAAATGCTTTGGCCAAAGACTTTGACTTTGAGTTGACTTGAGTTGACTGCGATACTAAACCCATATAACTGAGGAGACGAATCCTCTCTTGAATAGCTTCACTTTCAATACTTCCACTTGACCCAACTATAGTTACTTGATGGACGCATGTTCATGATTTGACTATAATCAAAGCGGATCTTTCATATTGAAGATCCACAATACTCAAGTTGAGAGAACTGTGTAAATCAGTCACATCGATATTTTCTGTTTGACCTTAGTTATATTAACCAACAGAAAACTATCGAGTGAGTCATTTTATAGTTATCCAATAATTATGAGTATGTAACCTAAAGGTGCCCCCAACAGCGATGAGTTACACACTTCCTAACATTTGGAGAGCATTACGTACTCTAGGTTTAACGGATATATCGATATCTAGTCTCGATGCATCTTGACTAGGAACATTTAAAAGGGTATATTTAATTTTATTATGATAAATTACTCACAGTTACAACACTTTATAATCACTACCACAAAACATACCATTTATGGATTTTCTATTAAATATACTTTTAATTAAATTAATTAATTAATATAACCACATTATATCAAGTATATAATAGAAAGAAAACACCTTTACTTCGAACAAGACTGGTCAACGAGTTAGATATATGTAACAAATTACATAATTGCCCCTAGGGCATACCCTTAACTTTATCAATCTCCCACTTGCACTTGGGGCCAATTACGGAATCTTATTCCAACTTCTCCAATTAGTTTTCTTAAATCAATTGCATCAGTCCCTCTGCGAACGGGTATGCTATTATGTTTCAATTATCTACATTGTCAATCAACTCTCTCTGACGGTGATAAACTGCTTTATCATGTGGAACAATTCAGAGTACATCTCTCAACTTCTAGTGAGCTCTAATTCTGTTACGAACCATATTGTGACATTGTTATCATATAACAATGTTACGAGATTGTCAACATTTGAAATCGGCTTAGTTATAAATTTGTGCACTTATATTTATATGTACATTGCTTTTATTGCAGCGTTATTCAAGGCAATGTACTTAACCATTTTCATTGAATCAACCACGATCTTTCATCTGGAACATTTCCAACTTAAAGATTCTTAACTTGAATTTATTATTGACATATTATACTCAATATCACATATGAAGTTTGAGTCCGAACACTCCTTTATAAGGAGTTTTTGTTTCTATGAACAATTCTCTAGAATTTTATAAATACATGAGAACACTTCAAACAACCATTTAGTGATATCAATTTGGATTTGATATTTGCGTCATGTATCAAATACATAAATAAATCATGATATCGTGGACAACATAACATATATGATAATTCCTATTGCGAATACATAAGGAACTCATCTCATATGTTCCGTATCAAAACAATTTAATAAGGTGTCTTTGCATATCGATTTGGGACATTCCTAATATCTTTTATACTCACTATGAAAGACATCATTTACAATCCACGGTTGAGTATTAAAACAACCGAGGTTGATTTTAACACAAGTACATGTTAAAATCAACAACGTGTTGTTTACTAGTTTAGAAAATCAATGTACCTTTCAACGTTCTTTCTTATGAGCACACGCTTCCTTTGCATTTTGATTGACCATCAAACTATTTGATATTTTATCAAAATACCTACTCAATTTTGATGCTTATCGAATGATATTTTCATATCCGTTCTTTGATTATATACAAATATTCACAAACCCAAATATCACTCCCACTGACTTCGTGACACTTTGGTTGTTATTTGCAAATAGTCTAGTCTAAATCATTATTTAGAATTTTTTATTTCGGCACATATGTACCAAAATACTAAGTCTTATCAAGGGATAATTTTTTGAGTAAATCCGAAATAACATGAGTACATTGAATAACAAATCTATTATGCTAATTTCAACAATACAAATTTACGAGGTTATTCTTATCAATGTTTCTCATTAGATTCTAACTGCATTAGTCTCTTAAAGACACAATCACGGTCGATGGATCACATCCCTTTGGATATGACTACCAAAATCATATTTTGATAATGTACTTGGAATCCCATCGGATTGCACATCATCATATCATAGATCAATACTCTTAATGGCTTAATTGACAACTAAGGATTATCTATTCTCCACACAGATAAGCAATTCTTAGTTTCTCTTTAGTGTGCAAGAATACTTGTTAGACACTCTAATGCGATGTGTTCATTTTGGTTAGAAATTTGATTTCATCTCATTTCATTAGTTCTATATATGGATCGTATCAAATTCCATTTTATTACCCATAATTCCTCAAAGAAATTCCTTCACAATGAAGTTGGTATTTCTTGAAGCAACAATTTTTTCTCAGTGCAACAGAATAGGTATTCATAAACATTCTATGAATTTCTTTATTTATAAAACAGATTTGATATTCGCATACAAAACTTATATTCAGAACATAAATATGTAATCCTATGACAGTCTTTCCCAAAATCCTTTTGGGCAAATTCGTACAAGATCCCTCATGAACAATTATTACGTGCAATCTTTCGACTCGCACAACCTACCAACTTTTTAGCCTAGGATATGTTGGAGTTTCTTATAAACCCTAAACTCATGTTATTTTGTAAACTGTTATTTAGATGAAATAATATTAACCTTGTGTACTACTCTTAAGTACATGACCTTATAGAAAGAAACATATCAACTTCACTTATAATTAATCATACATTGTCTAACAAAGTGTGATTACTTCTTATCGATGCATCATTATGTATCACATGGAGAAGTGACTTTTTGAGATTGAGTCTTTATTCATTTTTAGGTATGTTCAGAACTTTTTTTGATATACCCACTCATTCGACCAAATCGAATCATTTTTATCGCATGTTTTTTTATTTACTTCTATTTTATACTCTATGAGTTTACCGTAGACATACTACATATGTATCAAATACACGTCCATGATGGTGATAACTCATCGGTGAATATGACGAAGTACGTGGAACTGTTTTGGTATTAATAGACTTACGATTGCACACATCTATATGTATCAATCCGAAGATTTCATCAACTCTTATGATGCGCCCACTGAATGGGTGTATAGCCCTTAATTGTTTGAGATATAATTAACCAATATCTTATGATTTATAATCATATAATAAAAAATTATTTCTTAAAACTATGGCTTAGTCTGTAATTCCAAAATATCTGTAAATAATTTTAGATACTACTGTATTTTCTAATGCATCACTATTGTTTTGAAGACATATACCGCATTAAGTTTTATTTCATAACGAATATTCATAATATTCACATTGAAATATGACTATATCTATTTTTCAATCGAAATTGAAAAATAATCACTATTTCATAAATAATGTTCGGTATGTTTTACAAAAACAATTTTCATAATTTGATACAATCAATAAGTGTTATATGGGATACTCCTACTATTTTCGCCTTTCCTACAATAGCGTACCGAATTCAAAGGTCCATTATTCACTTAGTATAGATTATTTATTTCATATAATGTTGCTAGTTTACAGTGGAGAGTTCTTTGATCAAATATCTTAAACTCAAAGAAATAAATCTCATGGAAAACAATTTTCTATATGAAAATACATTTTTAAATAAAAATCATATTTCTTATTCCAATGTTAAGTATTAATCATTATTATTATCACAATTCTCATTTCCGATGTTTCTTTATGAAGTAGAAGTGAGCATTCATTCCCTTCATCCCAACTGTATCTTAAATCACATATACTCTTATACATTCATTTTCCTTTCTAAATGGTCAAACCATTCAAAGAAAACCCTTACTATAATATCATAACGAACTCTTTACAAAAGGCATTCGATTATCCTTAATATTTAAGGACATTAAATGTATTGCACTTTACATAAACCGATCAAACCATCATTTCAACGATCAAGTTCTTTGATTTATACTGTAGTTTTGGCCTTATGTTACAATTAACAAAATATTATCTTTTATGTAATCAATCAAATTGAATATTCAATCTCATAGTATTGTTTATTGGCTTATTTTGAATGAACTATATTTATTGAAGTATCGTACATTACGAACTATGACCATTCACCATATACATTTATATGTGATATTATTTGGATCAAATATCCATAATCTTGTATTGCTTTTAGAGTTCAAAACCCATAGAATGAAATACACAGTCTCAACCAAATAAACATTTAAGTGACCATTTTACAAATGTATTAAGTAGTTGTAAAATTAGGCGCTTGCCTGGGCGTTGAAACATTAACATGCAAGAAGCATTTATTAGTAAGTATATGTTTTATTTCTATTTTCCAATCTTTGATTCCATCATTTTTATATCCTAATTGATAAACATTTTATCAGTCGTATTAAATGCATAAGTTTATCATTGTAGATTATTATAACATTATATAGCATATGTGCTTATAATATTCAAAAGGTTAAATGTTATCATTTCATTTTTCTAATAAGGTTTCTACTACTCTTTTATGTTTCACCAAACCCCAAGCGAAACATACTAGTCTTTCGGCTTCACCAGTGGGTGTTAGGACTTTTATGTCTTGGAATTCTGGCCTTGAGTTTGCTCAATAAGCCATAGCTCCATGGACAATGGATAACTCCTTATCGGTTGTATCATATACAAATCCTAACCCATGGCTCCTTGTCCTAATCTCATTTCGACCTTGAGTTTGCTCAACAAAATGTAAGAGATTATTCACTCGTACCTACCATTTCGCGACGACCTAAGTATAATATATGTACCTTGAGTTTTCTCAACATATACATATAGTTATCTTACCTCATCTATTCAATATATCAATAATACTACGTATAACATCCCTAGCTTGAGTTTGTTCAACAACTAAGGAATATGCAAGTAATATATATATATATATGGTAGAGGACAACATTATATTGAAGATTTATAACCTTCAATATACTATATTAAATGATATCAACTTACGAAATAATGTATTTCTTATGAAATACTCTCGTGATACAAGTGTTGAACACATCAGAAATCATGGTATATGTACATTTACGTTATCTTAGACACTTTTAAAATTACATAACATATATCAATATATATAATGCATGCATGTAAGTATTAATTAATTAACTCATTTAATTATTTTATTTTATTAATTTTATTGATAAATTTTAAATTTTGAAATTAATATTTAAATTGTTTCAGACATTTTGAAAATTTATGTTATATGATAACCTTTTATAACAAACATGTTTTTATTTTAAATTTAACTTTAAATTTTAAAATCTTGTCTTAATCTTCAAAACTATTTTAAAAATTAGCACAAGGCCCAATTCAAATTAGGCCTTTTCTATTAGAGGGAACCTTTAGGCTCACTTCACCTTTTAGGCCAGGTTGGTAACTAGGTTAGACAAGGTACTTGATTACCCAATTCCAATCCTAGACATTACCTTTCTAGACACCATACTAAGTGGGAAAGCTTAATTAGTCAGCCCTAACAGGACTAATTTTGACCGTATAGGCTATTGGGCTTCGATACCATTGTTGGAACTAGGCCAGCCCGTAGCGGAAGAAGTTGATGAATTTCAATTTTTTTAACATTTTGGATCTTTAGTGGGACTATAAAGTCTAAATTCATTTAGAACTTTTCTAAGTTTAGTTTAAATAAAATCATTTATTTTATTTAAATTTACAAATTGTAATTAGTGATTTATTTAGTTTCGGTTTTACTTAAATATACATACATATACATATGCATATACATATACATATATATATTTGTATCATACACACAAATACACACACACACACATACACATATATATATATATATGTGTGTGTGTGTGTGTGTGTGTGCATGTGTAACATAGCAATCTGTGTAGGGTATAACATACCCGCATATAGATGCTGGGATTTACATCGCAACGGACATATTATCTCATTTTGTATGTATTGTATGTTATCAAATATGTGCATGAACAGATCGTTATAAATTTCAAATGATTATATATATATATATATTTCTGAATGTATAAAATATATTTTATCATTAAAATATTATAAAAAGTATTTATTTATTTTATTAACTATATATTATACCATAAATAATAATAAAGATATATGTATATAGATATATATATATAATAAAATAATTAATTTTTTATTATAACTTATTTGTTACAAACATATCAAATCTGAAGTTACAATGATTTTAATATTCAATATATATATATTATAATGAACTAAATAGTTTCGGTCATAATATATAAATAAAATAATTATATGACAAAAGTTCAAGTGTTGTATTTTTGGAAAATCTAGAAACACATTTTAGAGCTTAGGAAAAATTTCTGGAATTTTCTCAATTAAAATAATATTTTTAATTAAATAATTGATAACATGCCAAAATTAAATTAATTTTAAAAAATATAAAATTAAGTTGAAAAAATATGGAACTTTTTCAAAGGCATATGACATTATGAATTAATTTTTAAAAATATAAAATTGAATTTTAGATACGATTATTTTATATGAATTTATTGAATCAAATAATCATTAAATAATAACAGTAATATATAAATGATAAAAAATTATTTTCTGCACTTATATTCATAATAAACATAAAGACCAAATTTATCGCCTACTCATCTTCGGTAAAATCCAATTTCACTTTATTAAGCGTTACCCAGGTGTGGCAATTATTTACACCAATCATCTTCATCAAAACTATATCACTTTGAACTTATGGAATTTTAGAATGGTCAAAACTCCAATATCAAACACATTCAACTCTATAGTCTAAACACAAAGTCCTTGGTTCAATAATAGCAATTATTATTAACCGAAATGCTCTGGCCAGAGACATTGACTTTGAATTGACTTGAGGTGACCGTGATACTAACTCCATTTAATTGAGAAGACGACTCCTCTCTTGAATTGTGCTTCACTTCCAATACTTTCACTCGACCCAACTATAGTCACTCGATGGAAGCCATGACATGAATTGACTATAATCAAAGCGGAGCTTTCATATTGAAGATCCATAGTACTCTCAAGTCGAGAGAACTATGTAAATCACTCACATCGATATTTTCTATTTGACCTTAGTTATATTAACCAACAGAAAACTATCGAGTGAGTCATTCCATAATTATCTAATATCTATCAGTATGTAACCCTAGGTGCCCTCCGTAGCCATGAGTAATACACTACCTAACATTTAAAGAGCATTGCGTATTCTAGTCTCAACGGATACATTGATATCCAGTTTCGATGCATCTTGACTAGGAACATTTAAAATGGTATATTCAATTTTATTGTGATAAAATTACTCACGGTTATAACACTTTGTAACTACTATCACAAAACATACCATTTATTGATTTTCTATTAAATATACTTTTAATTAAATTGATTAATTAATATAACCATATTATATGAAGTATGTAATAGAAAGAAAACACTTTTTTTCGAACAAGATTGGTCAACGAGTTAGATATATATATATATATAACAAATTACATACTTGCCCATAGGACATATCACTAACTCTATCAAGATGTAAAAGCAATAAAGAAAGTGTAAGCATAATGAATATACATGAACATGAAATATGTATATATAGCCTCATATATGTGTTTATGACAGATGTGGATAATTATAATTTAAATTATAGAAAGGAAATGACATTGAGAGTCATTAGAGTAGGTTGAAGTGCAAAAGCGTATTCAACCCGTAATAACCTAGCCTGGTTAAGTACTGGCCCGGTACAAAATTAAAATCAAGGAAGTAAGGTTTTTCAATTTAAATCTTTTTTACTTCGCATGTCATACCAAGACTCGTGGAGAGTATACTCTTGCATATAGGTAAAGGGATACCCTCAAGTTATGTTAGTGCTTTGAACGGTACCTCCATAGTTGTAGGCACGGGATGGACCTTTTACGGATGGCGAGACTGTACAAGCACTACATAGTAGTCAACTTCAAATTTGTTTAGAGGAGGGTATTAGCTTAATTGCACTAGGCAATCTAAATGGATGACGGGTGGGATTGGACTTATGCAACAGGGCATGCAGAGCTGGCATGCATGGGCACCGAAACAAGGGGTAGTAGTTTCATATTTAACAAATTCTTCATCGACCCCTTGCGGTCAATGGGAAGGACATGGTAACACCTAATTGATCTCTTCCGCCTACTAGGATTGATTCAGTTGGGTTATGCACCACCACTGTTGTTTGATAGTTTGTTTAATAGGGCAAGGCTAGTTAACCCATAAAGTTCCTTCAATACCGGGACGGGGTGGAGGTGCGTGGGGCCTGAAATTGACGATATATGAAGCTGACAAAGGTGAAAATCCCCAAAGAATATACTAAAGATCATCGGTGCGCACTATAAGATCTCCTCGAGGGACACAATGACCATGATGCAGCGAGGCAATGGATCCTAACAAGGTGCTAAGTGATAGATACTAGTGGGGACATCATCTTGGTTCATTAGTGGATGATGGGATATATATATATATAGGAGGTAGATAGGAATGGTTAGTACGCAACGATGGAGTCATGGCTACTAATGATAAATCTAACATAACAAGAAATGGTGAACAATCGGCATAAGCTAGTGTTATGTTTAAGAAGTATAATTTACGATCACCAGAACTTTGTTCTGACCCCCTCCTCAATAAAATCTGTGGGATTTAGAAGGGTAGGTTCTGGTATTAATTTGGAGCAGTTGTCTGGTTGAGGCACTTGACATTTGAGATGTTGATTCTTGGTCAGTAATTATATTGATATATTATATTTACTTATTTTTGTTATGAGTTATTACCATTAGGGCTCTGATATATTTCTTCTTTTTGCAAGATACCAAACCAATGATCCATATTTTAGTGGACTTGGGTTTTCGAACTTGCAAAAAATATAAGTCCACTAGAGTGCAGGTTGTTACATTTGGTATCAAAGCAAAGGTTAGTCAATTTTTGAAAGATTAGGAAAGGTAGAGTGAACGTATTTGTATTTTGTCTATAAATATAAATGTAATATATGCTAAAATCCTAAGAATTCCTTCTATAGAGTAGTTGTGTATGGAATATCCCTAAAACTGGATGGTACATGACTCCCTAGTCGGGCCTTGATAGCCCAATGATTGTTGATCCCCGTTTTGATTGTCGATTAATGATGTATACAAGGTCTAGATAAAGGGAAAATAAGAACCCATATATTATAGATAGAGGAAGATGGAGAAGTTTCTAAAGAAAGGTGTGAATGGTCACTCTTAATTAATGATTGGATTTTTTGATTTGGAAAGAAGGATGTCTTGAGAGAATAGTTAGAAGTCCACTTTGAGTCCAACCCAATAATAAGACATTTTTGAAAAATGAGAAAAAATATAAGTTATATACTTTAAAAGGACTTTTATGTACAAGTAAATAAACATTGGATTTTGAAAAAATATATATCATAAAGGTTTTGTAAGAAATTTCTTTTGAAAAGAAGTGATAGAGCAATATAGCTCATGAATCTTTCTATATAATGAAAGTTTTTAAGATATTAAATATTTTTATGGATGTACAATATGAGTGGTATATAAATCGGACTAGGGTGAATGGTATAGAAAGGAAGACTTAGGGACTTAAAAAAATTAAGTTGTAAGTGGCTACACTACAATAATTTAAATAAAAAGAGTGGTAAATTAAGAGAAAACAGTTGGAATTAGTGCATCTTGGGCTGAAGAATAGAGTAGTAGGAAGATAGGAAATATAAATGAAAGAGAGGTTGACTTATTGTAATTAGCTTAGGATTTTACATATTTTAATTCATTGGAATGAAAAGAGATAACAAAATAAGTTCCAATGAATCAATCACGTTACAAAGAAAAATAATAAGGAATGTAAATGCAAAGGAAGAGATGTACAAAATATCAAAAATTCTTTATTTTTTACTATTACCCGGTGCCATGACCTGGCTATATTGGATTGGTAGCATGGGCTGGACTCTACTGTTGATGAGGAGGATGGTCACGAGACAACAGCCACATGACCAAAATATAATGTCCAGGCAGTTGTATCAAGCCCAGGATGAATAAGGCTAGTAGATGGACAATGCAGAATGTCGGAACCATGGAGTTTAGTTTGGTTGGGAAAGGGATCGGCATGAACATTGGTTAAATTGGACGAGAAAGTGAAGGGGTCGGTATACACTTGAGGTGATGGGGGTTCGGCATTGATAGATGGGAAAATGATTAGTTTGAATGGAAGTAAAGAGGGATCGGTAAAAGTTGTAAAGCTGGAGGGATCGGAATGTTGATGGTCATGGGAAAAGGATCGGCGTGGTTTGTTCATAGGATATGGATCGGCATAGGCATGGTGGTGTGACTCATGGAGGGATCGGCAGGGCATGGCTCGTGAATTGTGGATCGGCATAGTATATTCATGAGGAATGGGTCGGCATAGTGATCATGGCGTGGCTGGAGGATGGATCGGCATGATACACTCATGGGATAAGGTTCGGAATGGCATGGCATGTAAGGGATGGATCGGCACAGCCTAGACTAGGTTAAGATTCGAACCGAAGTATTACAAGAACTAGAGCTCCATGCGTCCAATCGCCATGATATTTGAAATACCATCATTATAGACCAAAAGGGAGCTACCACAGGGATCGCTAGCCCTAACTCGACTCATGGAGGGATCGGTACCGATCCCTATCCATTGAGAATTGGGCCTAGCCCTCCTTATGGTGGGCCCATATAGTTGGGGAGGTCTAGATGTCGAAGTTTCAGTCAAGGTCGCCTTCAAGGGGCCATTCTAAGGGACTTTTGGACGCTGTTAGTTAAACTCTACCATTATTGTAACTAACTTCCTCCATTTTTCTTTGATCTCTTGTTATTTCTTGCTACTTGTAATTGTAATCAAGTGAATTGAGAAGCAATAAACAAAATATTCAAAGTAGACGTAGGCAATCAACGCCGAACCACTATAAATCTTGGTATTTTTGCTTTATGTTGTGTTTTCTTTGATATCTTGTTATTCTCTTCTGTTTTCATTTAATTTCTTCATTTATTCCACTACTTAAATCTATTCTTGGGTTTTTGTGGCCAATTTGGTTGCAAACATTTTCGTGCTTTCATTGAGAGCGTTGATTGTCAAGCTGTTAGGATCATCTTTGCTGCTACTGGATTGAGGAAATCCCCCAAAGGAGATCTAGGGTCATCATCAGAAGCTTACAAATACTATTCAGATTTATCAAGATCTAAGCAAAGAAATTCAAAATGGTAAGGCGCACCAGATCTACTTCCAAGAATGTTGATGCCCACGAGATCGCCAATGTCCAATAATGGGGACCAAGCAATCAACCTGCTAATGCGAATGTGGAACCTGCTACAGTCCAGAACCCCGCTGATTCTATAGCTAGAGCTGAATTCAATGACTTGATGAAAGAGAAGATGGAAAGTCGTAGGCAGCTAAACGAGTAAATCCAGGCCAATGCCAATATGATGAACCATATTGCTCAATAGTAGCGCCAAAGCGCCAAAAGGAATCTCGCTTCTTACTCGGCGTCGAATAGTTCAACTTCATCAGACAAACATCACAAGCGAAGGCGTCGCAAAGTTGAAGAAGCACGAGCAGGGACTTTAGGCCAACACTTGGTAGACCACCATGGCCTACTAAGATGGATCGGTGTCAATCCCTCTCTAGGGGTTGGTACTGATCCCTCAACTAGGGGCATGGCTCCTCAACTGCAGCTGGAGGGTCATGCTCGACTTGGATCCGAGAACTTGGATGCTAGAGTACGTTTGGAAGCTGACCAACTACCTCTCCGAAATGATGATGAAGTGAATTCTCAGGATAGACATCAGGAGGATGATAGGCCAAGGAGGCGTGAAATCGCCCGGAAACACCGACTAGAGCATTCACGCAAGGTGGAGCACGACCACAACTTGGTGCCACCTATCCAGACACCGGATTTATCCGCAATGGTCAGACAGCTAATGAGGGAGAACCGGGGCTTGATAAACGATGACTGGGGAGTCTCTAGGAGCCACACCACATTTATCATCATCATTTTACATGTAGAATATCATAGAAGGTTTAACATGCCTATGATGCCTGCTTGTGAAGGGAAAATTGACCCCAGGTAGCATATCATAAGGTATGAATGGTTGATGGACTCAGCAAGAGCGAATTATGCTACCAAATGCAGATGATTCGCCATAACTCTTTCTGGGATCGCTACGATGTGGTTTACAAGATTACCCCCATGATCGATCTCAAGATTTGACGAGCTGGCAACAAGATTTGTGGAGCAGTTTCAGATTCACGCTACCCGCCCTAAAGATGTGATGATGTTGTCTAGTGTAATCCATGCTCCAGGGGAATCACTGAAGGACTACTTGTAGAGATTTCATATTGCTACCACTGAAGTTAGTAACCCTAATGACCATGCAATACTTATGGCTGTGACAAGGAGGGTTGACCCCAAATTTGAGTTCGGTAATTGGCTAGATGGAAAATTGCCGGCCTTTCTGGAGCGTTTCTACTCAAAGGTGGCCCAGTTCATGAGAAAGGAAGAGGCCAGGTTGTCTAGTGTAACAACCCGTATATTTGGACCATTTAAATTGACAATAATCCACACATGTCAACTTAAATAATTCAAAACACGAATCATTATGGGATTATAAATACATAAATGTAAATGAGAATCAATACAACATCACAGACACAGAACAGTCATAGAATAGTGCAGTGGAAAAATACATCATCATAATAGTAGTTCGTGAAGCTACTACAGGAAATACAACAATGTCTCAACATAAAGTGACTGAGATGAAATACAAGATGTTCAATACACTAGCACAGCAAATACTGGAAAGGAAATAAACTGATAAAGATAAATGCTAAGTCTTCAGCATCTTCAACCAACCTTGATCAGCAACTGGATAGCTTCAGACTGACCCGAGCATATACAAAAGAAACACTCGAGTCAGGACTCAAAATCTTATACAGGATAATCAAGTGCAAATAATAAAGTCCATAACTCAAAGATGAATGTAATAAACATCTTTAAGGATCCGATAAACTATCTATATATACAATAAAATACGCTAAATAGATAATGTCTAATCAGTAAAGTATGATATCAAAATAGTGTTAAGGCGTTACCATAACCCCCCTTAACACATTTTATAATGCCATAGTCTATACAGCACCGTAAACCCCACCGTAAACTGGTGGTTATCAGAGGGTACCCCATAGGTATAACACAAAGCAAATCGTAGTGGTCGCGAATAGGATAATCAGTATGACAAGGTACATGAGGCGATACCAACTAGGATACTAGTAGTTGCCTGATCCAGACTGATGTTGGGCATAGCAGCTACTATCCCAACACCGCAGAACAACACTCCCAAATCAAGGGGTGCACCCAAATTGAATCACATAAGTAATAGATAAGGTATCGAAGAAGTGTGTCCGCTAGAGATGGCGATCCTCAATGGCCCGGCGCGGCTCCTGTTTTAGTCATGTCAGGGGTCATCCAAAATCGTTCTCTTTCTTCAGTCAACGCGTTCACCAAAACCATCCACTTCGTTCTGGATCAACACTCCGCGTATATATTAGTTATTAAAGTGGTTTTCGATATCGACAGAGAGTATGTCCATATCCGATCTCGGTCTCTTTAATAACTACGCATTAATTACCCGATGGTCTTTTAATATTAAAGTCTAAACAAATCAAAGTCCAAAAGTCAAGTTGCAAATTTGACTTTCAAAATTTGACATTTCACAATTCAATTTATTTCAAATATTTAAAAATCATATGTTTGTACCAAAAATGGGCACAACACTCTTCGGAAGTTTTTGAAGAGATAAAAGTGAAGAATGAAAATTAAAACTGTGGATTATCTAACAAAAACTCCAAATAACAGAAAGTAAATTGCAAAGACAAGCGATTTAGAGTGGTTCGGCGTTTTGCCTACGTCCACTATGAAGTTTGATGGTTTTATTGCTCGATTACTTGAATATTACAGTAGTTGATAATGTAATACAACTGAATTCAAATGCTAAGTGTCAATCTAAAGCAGCGGCGGTGTTCTGGAGTAAATCTGGCAGAATCTGGGCGCTCTTCAGTACTTAGAATTCTCCGACCCCTTTTCTGAATGACCAGGGGGTCTATTTATAGGTGTAGGAGGCTGGTATTTCGCCCAAAATGTGGGGAGACCAGTTCTGGTACGTCAGGGGGCCCACATGGCCGAAATTTAGAGACCCGGGCCCACTTTGGGATCGATTCGACCCTTGGTTCGAATCGATCAAGAAATCATCCAATCGAGCTGAAATTTGGTGTGTACATTCTTCATCATGTATTTGAGCTTCTGTGAAAATTTCATGGGATTTGGACTTGTAGAACTCGAGTTATGATCGATTCAAGTTGGTGTTTTTCGTATTCTGGAGTCGTTCGAATCGATATGCTCGAATCGATTCGTTCGAATCGATCTTCCTGCTTGTGAGGATGGTGACGTGGTGCGCTTTCTTCGAATCGGTCCGCTTTGCACTCCGCTTTGACTGGGTCGAATCCACGACATGGATTCGAAGATGGTGGAGTCGAGGGCAAGCTGCGTCTCCCGGATTCGAAGTGAAGCTATCTCTTATCGATTCGAAGTGAAGCTTTGTCTTATCGATTCGAAGGTAAGCTTTGTCTTATCGATTCGAAGGTAAGCTTCCACGATGGATTCGAAGTGAAGCAATGTCTTCTGGATTCGAAGTTCCCTCTCTTGATGGATTCGAATTGTAGAAAACTCCAATCGATTCGAACTCAAGGTATCGTTCGAATCGATTCGAAGTACAGCTAACTACTTGGTCCGGCTGGATTCGAACGAGAGCTTCTAAGCTGATGGAGTCGAAGCAAGGGAGAGCTGCTGGAGTCGAGGCAATGGTAGTTCGATGGATTCGAACTGTTTCCTGGCTAATGGATTCGAACATAGGCGAAACCTATGGATTCGAACTAAAGGTGCCCTACTCCATCTTTCGTCGACGATATTTCGAGCATACGAACTCGGATTGACTTGAAACTTGGATCGTTGGTTCCCAAGGCTCTGCTTGACGCGTCTTATCAATTGCAGCCCGAACTGGACTCGGACAAAATCCATCGATATCCGTAGTGATCCTCACGTGTAACCGACTTCCGAGACAATCTGTTACCGGTATCTAGTCAAGTCCTTGGTGTCACGGTCTTGCCAAAAGGCGGGATAACATTTGCCCCCCAAAGTACGTCTTGTGTAAACATGACGTGCTTTGAAAAGTCGCAGTCTCTCACTGGACAGCTATGACATGCTTTACCGAAAGTTGCATTCTGTATCGCTGTAATCGACCGTCGTACAATAGTGACTGGCCGTCAGTTTTTTTTGAGTCATGACGAGATGAACATTCGATCCCTGTAAATGATAGAGATCAAACATTAGTCAGAAATACGTGCATACGTGTATTACCTTGGCTTTGATTAACGTTGCGTGATCGCAAGTCGTTGTCAGTTCGGTTTACTATCGAAATCTGCATCGGTCCTCTCCTGGACCGATTTGAGATTTGAGTTAGAACACTGCTCTTATGATTGTCTATGATCACCCTCTCGTACTGATCCTCTCCTGAATCAGTACAAGAGTAGACAAACAATTTTAAACATTGAGACTATTCGTCCATTTTCATTAGTGGTTGGCGATGGATTCGAGGGTGTGCCTCTTCGAATCGATATGGCGTGGATTCGATGTTCTCTGAGTTGATGGAGCCGAAGTTGTGAGTGCTCGAATCAATGTTGCTTTGTTTCGATGCTACTGGAATGGATTCGATGCTGCGTTGTGATGGATTCGAACTAAAGGTTATAATGGATTCGAAGATGTCGCAACGAATCGATTCGAGTCGATTATCCCACCTATAGAAGCCGGTCAGATATACCGGGAGGCGAATCGCCACATCTCCCCTATATATACCGGGCTCCTATTCATTTCTCACTTTTCACTTTTTACTGTTACGAGAGCTTCTTCTTCGAATCGAATTCTCCTAGGCCAAGACAAACGTGCTCTCTTCAAAACAATCGATCTCTTCCACGCTTTTACTCGAAATCCAAACAGGTATTCAATGGATCGATTCGAGATGAGGAAAACAGAACCATCTTCGCCTTAGAAAATTCTGAGAAGTGACGAGGTCTGAATGAAATGGGTTGACTCGATGGAGTCGAGGAGCGATGAGATCTGAATGGATTGGGTCGCCTCCCGTTGCTTCGCATCGATCCAGGAATGACCGGTTCGAATCGATTTCGAGGGCAAGATTTCGAATCGATGACTTGGAGGGATTTGATCGATTCGAAGTGATGTCATTTAAATCGATTCGAAGGGATTGAATACTGACGATTCGAAGCAATGCGGAGCCTACGGATTCGAAGCGCTCCTCTATCACTCAGTTACATCGAGTCGAACCATACGGATTCGAAGTACCTGGAATCGAACTCCATCGATTCGACCCTTATCGATTCGAAGTCGATGGATTCGAGCGTCTTCATCCTCTGATACCATTGCCTCCTGACTTGCTCCATCATATGAACTACGACCAGTTTCAAGTTATTCTCTGACGAACTTAACGAACTTTGGCATACTTGACTCCGACGAGCTTCGGCCTTGCATAATCGAACTTGATTAACAGACTTGAACCTGAATTTCCTTTGAAGCTCGTCGATGGAACCATGACTTAACCAATAATACAACTGATTTATACTTGAAGTTGGTCCGTAGCGTTTGGATGGTGCGGAAATGACGGTCAGCGATGACGGTCACTTTCTTTCTTAAATTCCCAAGTTATGTTGTACGAACATCCCGCTTCATTCTGTTAAATTTGCTCGAGTGATGTATAATACTTGCACTGCACGACATGTTCACACACACTACACTGGGGCATGCACGGGCTTGTTCACAAAATTAATGTTGCTTTCTAATGAGTTAGCTAATTATGGAATCTTCGAGCTCCCAACAACAAGAGGTGCAGAGCTCGACTCCTCCCGTGCTTGAGATTCCTGACATCCCTGCAGACGTAATCGATCCGGCTCCAGATGAATTGCCGGAGGCGATATTTATTGAGGACCCTGTCGACTCGGTTCAGTCCAACATATCTGAATCCTTGTTGGGACGAATATGTCTAAAGCATAACATATCTCTGGGTGACGTATTATTGCCCAGCGCCACCGATAGACCGCACAATCCGCCTGAAGGATATACAGCATTCTACCGTCATGCTTGTGCGGCTGGAACTCTTCCTCCCTTCAATCAATATATCCGAAGGATGCTATCATATTTAGGGATCGCTCCTTCACAACTTCATCCCAACGGGCACGCGCTGCTGAATAGTGTCTTCGTAATATTTATGGACTGTCTTTTTCGCCCGCCGAGGCCCTCTGAAATCAGACATATATTTAACTTCAAGAGCAGGGGTGATAGCCCGTCGTTTACATTTTTGGAGGCAGTTAGAAATTGCCAAGTTGTAGTTGGAGCTTGGACGCGTCTGAGCTATTTCAAGAACGAATGGTTCTACGTTCGGTGTCCTCCGGGTTTTGCTAGGCGATGGTTGTCTAGACGTAAGCGCCTTAACCTGTTTCTTTGACCAATATCTCTTCGGTATTAAAATTGACATTCCATTCCTTTTACAGCTATTATCTCTAGGCCCGATGGAGGGCGTTTCAAGGGTGCCGTCCGGAGTCTTCAAGAAGTTCCGAGCGAGCTGAGGCATATTGACTTGGTGCTGAACGACTACAACTTAAGAGTTCTGGGTTTGATCGACATTAATCAAAGCATAGTTGTCGAGGGATTTTCAAAGTCCGTCTCCAAGAAGGAAAATAAGAAGAAACCCAAGAAGAAAAAGGCGAAAAGGTCACTCGGGATCAGAATAATCGAAGCGAGTGACGAAGAAAGAACCCAGACGGATTCAGAGCTAATGGCCGACCTTTCGGGAAACTTGGAGGAATCGGGAGAAAAACGGAAAGGCAAGGCCGCCGTTTCCAAAAAACTTAAGTCAAAGGGGGGAAAATCCGTAGATGTGTTTTTCCCCGCTTCCGGAGTTATGATTTCTGAGGCCGCCCCTTCTCATTCGAGAGATTCTCTCAAAGGGCTTGACGATATTCCTATCCCAGATTATATACCGATCTCTCATAATCCTGGGTTGGAGGAATTACAAGATGTCCTAAATATGAGCGAGCCCTTTCCTTTAAGTGCGGTCAACACTTCCGGTCGGTTTGGGGGTTTACACATTTACACACACTTCCACGGCACTTCATGACTTATGCATAGTAAACATTGCTTTATGGGACTTTAATCCGTAATTCTTTCTTATCGCAGGTGAGATGTCAGGACGTGGCTCCACTCTAGATAGGCTTAGGAATGTGCGCCAATCTTCTCCATTTTATGATTCCCGTAGGAGAGAGACGGATAGGGACCATGGGCGAGGCTACTCGAGTCAAGAACGTTACGATAGAGACAGAGATTACTCGCGTAACCGTTCTGGCTATGATTACTCTGACAGAGATCGGGGATACCAACACCGACCCCGATCTCGCTCTCCTCCGCCTCCCAGGGCTCCAGTAGACCTCCCAGGGCCATCTCATCAGCAACAGTTGCCTTCTCAGTCTTCTCGGCCTGATGCTCAACGGCCAAGAGTGGAACCAACGGCAGCTGCTATAATTGAACAAGCTCCGGCCGAGCTGACAAGCGAGGGAGCTGCCAAACTCGCCCAAATGAAAAACGACTACCCGGAGATTTGCATGGACGGCTACATCTTCCCGCCTAACTTCAAAAGAATTCCACCAGAGGCTGAGACCACTGCTCATAACTACATCCACGACTTCTACGCTCAGTACAAGGAGTGGTATAAGGCAGCCGTGAAGGCTTCTAGAGTAGCTTTTGACAGGGCGAAAGTCATTGCCGAACGCGACGTTGACATTGCGAAGCAGAAACGCATCATTCAAGTTCTTCAGTCCGAAGTGGAAACGTCCCGAAAGTCAGAGCTTGATACACTTAAGAAACACGAGGGTGTCGTGGCCAAATTAGCGAGGATGCAACAAGAACACTGCGCCACAGTGGAAGAGATGGGCCATCGCAATACCACCGTTGCAGCTGAGCGAGACTTAGCCGTTAAAGAGCTGAACGAGCTCAAAGCCAAATTCGCTGAAATGGTGAAGGAGAAGGACGATGCGAATGCTACTGCTCAAGAGGCTTGCGACCAAGCAGTATCCCTCAGAGCCGAACTTGCTGCGGCGGCGGTCAAGGCTAAGTCTGTGGAAGCGGAGATTCAGGAAAAAATCTTGGAGGAGAGGTCCAGGTTAGATGCTGAGTTTGACGATCTCTTAGTCACGTATAACGCTAATGTGTTGGAACATAGAAATCTAGCGTGGCTGGGAGATGACTCCATGATCTTGTATAATGCCTGGACCCGGCTGGTGAATGAGAAGAGAGCAGCGCATCCAGACGGAGCACTTGACGACTTTGAACTGGAGATGCGTCTGCTTACTGAGGATGAGAGGAAGACCCTTCATGAGGTGGTAATCTCTATGGCGAAAGAAAAACTCGGCGTCCAATCATTAGAGACAGGCGAAGGTTCGGGGACCGTGCATCACGAGGCAAGTGTTGGAGCCGTAATCCCAACACTGCCCGAAACCACTGGTGCGGTAGACCCCCAATCTGTTCCTGCATATAATCCTGACCAACCGTTATTATCTTCCGCCGATGATTCCACCCATGTTTCGGTCCAGACTAAGGAAGGTATTTGAACGCTTCTCGTAGTTTAGTTGTGAAGGACCTTAAGCAACACACTTGTCTAACAATCTCCGTTTTGTCGTATTTCAGTGACCGAGGTTATTGTTTCTGCGCCCCTCGCTTTATCGGTTCCTCATCAAACACAAGGGGTTGTTTTTTCTGAAGCCATCACGACTTCTACTTTAATTGGCGAGGAGGGAGATGCAAATATGTTTTCTTTCAGCGCTCAAATGATTGAGGAGCTTCTCAACGAACCCATCGATCCCTCTGCCAATCCGTCCGATGCTGTGAGTGAGGCTGCTCCGGCCGTTAGTTTACCTATGCCAGCTATTGGCACATCTGATGCGGCCCAAGCATCTCGTGAGGACGACGTTTTAGCTGAGATTGCTGCCGAGATGGCGTCAGGGAACGTAGGTTCTAGTCCGCCCGGGCCTGCCCCGTTAATGGTGATTTCGCCGGGTGGTACTGTATTGATCGAGACCGCTCCTGTCCCTCCTCCTGCTACTACTCCTATGCCCCCAGCTCGTCCTCCTAGAAGAACTTCCGTCGCCTCCAGCTCTGAGGAAGATGTCGACATCATATCGCTGCCGGAGGGCAAGCCTGAAAAGAGCAAGCGATTGAGGAAGAAGTCGGGCAGCGGATCAGGTGGAGCTACTCCAAAGAAGAAGATAAGGAAGAAGAAAGAATGAACTTCTTTCCCTAAATCTTTGTTGCGTAGGGTAGCATTTTGTCGATTTTTCTATAGCCGTGTATAGATGTGGATTCGGCTCCCACTAGCAGAATTTTTCATAAACACTTTGTAATCAGATTCTTTTTGTTGATAATGGAAATGAAAATCTATTCCCTTTCTGTCTTCAACTTGTTATGTGTTATGGTTCTGCCCCCTGTATTGGGGAGAAGTGTGGAGTTGACGTATGTTTATACTCTGCCTTGCGTACTGGAAGCACGGAGTTAGTTAATGTTTACACTCCAGTTCGCGTTCTCGGAAGCTGGAGTTCGTTAATGTTTATACTCCAGTTCGCGCTCTCGGAAGCTGGAGTTTGTTAGTGTTTATACCCAGCTCGCGCTCTCGGAGTATTCTGGGGTTTTTAGGAGAACGTTTATACTCCGCCTCGCACTCTGGGAGTACGGAGTTAAATGAGAGTTTATACTCCGCCTCGCGCTCTGGGAGCACGGAGTTTAAATGAGAGTTTATACTCCGCCTCGCGCTCTGGGAGCACGGAGTTTAGTAAAATGTTTATACTCCGCCTCGCACTCTGGGAGTACGGAGTTTAGTAAAATGTTTATACTCCGCCTCGCACTCTGGGAGTACGGAGTTAGTAAAATGTTTATACTCCGCCTCGCACTCTGGGAGTACGGAGTTAAATGAGAGTTTATACTCCGCCTCGCGCTCTGGGAGCACGGAGTTTAGTAAAATGTTTATACTCCGCCTCGCACTCTGGGAGTACGGAGTTTAGTAAAATGTTTATACTCCGCCTCGCACTCTGGGAGTACGGAGTTAGTAAAATGTTTATACTCCGCCTCGCACTCTGGGAGTACGGAGTTAAATGAGAGTTTATACTCCGCCTCGCGCTCTGGGAGCACGGAGTTTAGTAAAATGTTTATACTCCGCCTCGCACTCTGGGAGCACGGAGTTTAGTAAAATGTTTATACTCCGCCTCGCACTCTGGGAGTACGGAGTTAGTAAAATGTTTATACTCCGCCTCGCACTCTGGGAGTACGGAGTTAAATGAGAGTTTATACTCCGCCTCGCGCTCTGGGAGCACGGAGTTTAGTAAAATGTTTATACTCCGCCTCGCACTCTGGGAGTACGGAGTTTAGTAAAATGTTTATACTCCGCCTCGCACTCTGGGAGTACGGAGTTAGTAAAATGTTTATACTCCGCCTCGCACTCTGGGAGTACGGAGTTAAATGAGAGTTTATACTCCGCCTCGCGCTCTGGGAGCACGGAGTTTAGTAAAATGTTTATACTCCGCCTCGCACTCTGGGAGCACGGAGTTTAGTAAAATGTTTATACTCCGCCTCGCACTCTGGGAGTACGGAGTTTAGTAAAATGTTTATACTCCGCCTCGCACTCTGGGAGCACGGAGTTAGTAAAATGTTTATACTCCGCCTCGCACTCTGGGAGTACGGAGTTGAATGAAGGGTTGTCGTGTATCAACCCATTTTCGTGGCCTGAAGTGATGGCTTGCCCCCGAGCTCGGGTTTCATTTAGCGAGTGGTTGATTGCTTCACAGCCACTCCCTACTTGAATAAATTCCACGGTGTGATGGAACTTAGCTCCTCGTGCATCGTGACGTTGTACATTGTATTTAATGAATCACAGCTCTGGCTCGAAGAGATGGCATTTTATTGCTGAAATAAGAAAATATGGCAAATCAGTTGCCTTATTACAAATTCTAATTTCGAAATGCAAAAGTAAATTGCTGAATAAAAAACATAATGAAATGAATAAAGCCTGTCATATGTAATAGCGGCGGAGACTCTCGCTGTTCCAGGCTCTTGGCAAAACTAGACCGTCCACGGTTGCTAGTTTGAATGTGCCATCTCCAAGTCGTTGCGTAATCACGTACGGTCCTTCCCAATTTGGTTTCATGTGTGAAGGAACCGGGTATACTCTCTTGAGGACCAGATCGCCGAGATCAAAGGTTCGGGGGCGAACTTTGGTGTTATATAATCGGGCGACCCGACTTCGGTAAGCGGCCGCTCTTAAATCAGCTTCTTCTCGTTTCTCGTCCAACAGATCCAAAGACTCAGCGAGTAATATAGCATTTGTTTTCGGATCGTAATAAGTTACGCGGTGAGAAAATACTTCTGCCTCCACTGGAATGACGGCCTCCGAGCCATAGGATAAGGAAAATGGGGTGTGTCCAGTTGCGGTCTTGTGAGTTGTTCGATAGGCCCATAACGCCATAGGAAGTTCATCGACCCATTTGCCCCCAGCCTTTTCCAGTCGCTTCTTTAAGATGGATTTGATAACTTTGTTAACAGCTTCGACCTGACCATTTGCTTGTGGATGTGCGACTGCAGAGAACTTTTTATGAATATGAAATCGTTGGCAGAAACTCTTGAACTCTGAACTTTCGAATTGGGTCCCGTTATCGGTGATGATGGTGTGCGGGAGTCCAAATCGGCAAATGATATTGCGGACCACAAAGTTTATCACTTTCTTTGACGTAATCGTTGCGAGAGCTTCGGCTTCAGCCCATTTCGTGAAGTAATCAACTGCAACGATGGCATACTTCGCACCACCTTTTGCCAGAGGCAAAGCGCCAATGATATCGATACCCCACATAGCGAACGGCCAGGGACTGACCATTTGAGTTAACTCGGTAGGCGGGGCTCTTGGAATTCGAGCGTGTTTTTGGCACTTGTCGCACTTCCTGGCGTAATTGGCAGCATCTCGATTTACGGTCGGCCAGTAATATCCATATCTGAGTATCTTCTTAGCAAGCGCTTGTCCACCGGTGTGATCGCCGCATTCTCCCTCATGCACATCATGTAACACTCGTTTGACTTCGTCGTGAGCGATACACCGGAGGAGTGGAACAGAATAACCTTTTCTATACATGATCCCGTCCTGAATGATAAACCGCGAAGCTTTTCGTAGAATTTGCCTTTTCTCATTTCGGTGTTCAGGCAGTATTCCATTCTCAATATAATTTCGATACGGAGTCATCCATGATTCTCTGCTGGGAAAGGTCTCTAACACATCAGTTGTTTTGATTTGATCGATGCTCGGGGAAGGCAAAGTTTCGACCGGGACGAGTCCCATTTGCTGTGCTTCACCTGTGCTGGCCAACTTTGCCAATGAATCGGCCTTTTGATTGCGATCTCGTGGTATGTAGTAAATAGCATAATAATCAAATTGATCCAGCGCTTCCTGAACTCGGGCTAGATAAGCAGCTAACCTTCGATCTCTCGCTTGATATTCTCCTCGTACCTGACAGACAACCAACTGTGAATCACAATACACTTCTATAGCGATAATTTTCAGATCTCTGGCAAGCTTTAACCCAGCCAACAGGGCTTCATACTCGGCCTCATTGTTGGTTGCGTGAAAATCAAATTTCAAAGCATAGCATATGGATCGACCTTCGGGGGTTTCTAGTACAACTCCAGCGCCCGAACATCGATCGTTTGATGCACCATCTGTATAAAGTTTCCATATATATTCAGGAGACTCGCTGGTTTCAGGTAATTCGTCAGGAACAGTAAATTCAGCTATGAAGTCAGCTAGGACTTGCCCTTGAATGGCTCTCCGCGGAGCATAAGTAATGTCAAATTGGCTCAGTTCAATATTCCACTTGAGTAACCTTCCAGACGTCTCAGGCCGCGTGAGGACCTGTCGTAACGGCTGATCGGTATACACAGTAAGCGGATGTGCTTGGAAATAAGGACGAAGCTTTCTCGAGGCAATGACCAAGCAGTAAGCCAGTTTTTCCAACCTGGGGTAATTTCTCTCAGCTCCGGTTAATCGTTTACTGACATAATAGACCGGTTTCTGCACTCGATCTTCTTCCCGGACCAAAGCAGCACTGATCGCATGCTCGGATACCGCCAGATAAAGGTATAACTGTTCGTGATCAATTGGTTTCGACAAAATCGGTGGCGTAGAGAGGTGTAGAACCAGCGATCGGAATGCGCCTTCACATTCCGTGGTCCATTCAAAGTTTCGTTTCCCTTTCCGGATTAGATCAAAGAAAGGAATACATTTATCAGTGGATTTCGAGATGAACCTGCTTAGCGCTGCTACCTTCCCGTTGAGACTCTGGACTTGCTTGATGGTCTTTGGAGTTTGCAAATTCCTTATTGCCCAGATCTTCTCGGGGTTTGCCTCTATCCCACGAGCGTTAACAATGAACCCTTGAAACTTTCCGGATGCGACGCCGAAGTGGCATTTTAGCGGGTTAAGCTTCATTCCATACTCACGCAAGATACAGAACATTGAATTTAAATCCTTGACGTGATCTGTGGAAAATCGGGACTTAACTAACATGTCATCCACATAGACTTCCATGGTCTTCCCGATCTGATCAGCGAACATTCGATTAACCAAGCGTTGGTAAGTTGCTCCGGCATTCTTTAAACCAAAGGGCATGACTCTGTAGCAGTAGAGCCCCAGATCGGTTACGAAACTAGTATGTTCTTGATCGGGTAGATGCATGGGTATCTGATTATAACCTGAATAAGCATCCATAAAGGATAACAATTCGTGACCTGCAGTTGAGTCAACGAGTTGGTCAATTCGGGGAAGTGGAAACTATCTTTTGGACAGGCTTTGTTTAAATCAGAGTAATCGACGCAAGTTCTCCACTTCCCGTTCGGTTTCCGAACCATTACCGGATTTGACACCCACTCTGGGTATAGAGCATCTCGGATGAAACCATTCGAATGTAATTTGTCAATTTCTTCTTTAAGGGCGGCAGATCTCTCTGGATCCATACCACGCCTCTTTTGCTTGACCGGAACATGTCGCGGATCAATATTTAAAGAGTGACTTGCAATGTTCGGTGAGATTCCGCACATGTCGGAGTGCGTCCAGGCAAAGACATCAAGATTCGCCTGAAGAAATTCAACCAATTCCTGTTGTATCTGTTTTCCCAGTTGAGATCCAACTTTCAGTACTTTTGAGTCGTCATCCTCACTGACCGGGACGTCCACAGTCAGTTCGGCTGGAGACGCTTGATTCTCTTCTACTTCAGCTTTATCTTCGCTATCTCTAGGGTCAAGATCTCTAAGGAATTGGTAGTGGTGCCCGGGCCGGGGCCCAGGCGTTAGCTGTCAATTATCAGAAAAACGGACGCAGAGAGATTCCTCTACGCCCTTTCCTTTCTCCTTCTTCTGTGCTTCTCGCAATTCAGCAACATAACAGGCTCTTCCTGCTGCCTGATCTCCTTGAACGATTCCTATACCATGATCGGTTGGGAATTTTAAAGTCAAACACCACGGGGCAATGGCTGCCCTGAATTCAGCGAGAGCTGGTCGACCCAGGAATGCATTGTACGGTGAAGCAATGTCAAGAACAACAAATTGCAGTAGTCGGAATCTCCTGCGCTCTCCGATCCCCAGTTCCACTGGTAGTTCTACTATCCCAGTAGGTATCGTTGCACTGCCATTGAAGCCATGAACCCGGGATTGGCAGGGTTTCAGGTCCTTTGCTTCCATCTTCATTAAATCGTAAGCTCGCTTGAATAGAATGTTTACAGAACTTCCACTGTCAACCAGGATCCTCTTCATCCAAGCAGGACCGACCTGGGCAGATATGACCAGTGGATCAATCGTTGGAGCTTCGATTTTGTCAGCATCTCTGCTTCTGAATATGATATCGTCAAACATCGTTTTTTGTTGCTTAGCCGGGGCTCCATCCTCACAATTACTGCAACATTCGAAGCTCGCATGCCGGATAGAGCTAGCATACGACTCCATTTCCCTCCAGCTCCTGTCCGCTGGATGAGGACCACCACTTATGGTATTGATAACTAGCCTCCCGCCTGTACGAGCGGGTTCCTCTTGTCTTTCCTGATCTTGCGCACGGTTTGGATTCGATGGGCCCGCACCACCAGATTGCGGCGCCCGTACGAATTGATCTAACTTCCTCTCCCTGATCAATTTTTCTATCAGATCTTGCAAATGGCGACAGTCATTAGTATTGTGGCCATAGCTCTCATGAAACCTACAAAACTTTCCCGTCTGAATCTGCCTTTCTGACGACCGCTTCGGAGCGGGTTTCTTATACTGTTCTGTGTTGCAAGTTTGCAAATACACATTTTCCAGTGATGTGTTTAACGGTGTATAACTTTCAAACATCGGAGCCCTTCGCCGTGGGCCCGGATTCGGGTCTCTCTTCTTATTCTGACCATTGCCACCTCTTGGCTGGGTTTGTTTGTTCTGTATGTTTAACTGGACTTTTCCGGAATTGTCACCGGACTGTTTAACTGCGACATTGCTTTGTATTCCCTCACTTCCGGGTTTTGCATCGTCCTGCTTCCTAGACTGTTTTGCGTCCTCTTGCCGTAAGAATTGAGCGGCTTTGGAGTAGAAACGGTCCAACGATGCGGGGGGTTTTCCGGCTAACCAGTTTCCAAATTCAGAATCGAGATCAATTCCCTTTGTCAATGCCATTAAAATTGAGTTGTCGTTGGGATTACTAATTTCCACGCATGCCGCATGGAATCTTTCCAAGTAACGCCTTAATGTTTCCCCACGAGCCTGGGTAACATTGGACAGGGTGTTAACATCTTTGGGTCTGGCAACATGCATACGGAACTGTTCAACAAACTTCTTAGCTAATTGGTCAAATGAAGAGATAGATCTTGGGGGTAGCCTTGTAAACCACATTGTCGCAATTCCTCCCAGTGAAATGGGGAAGCTGCGGCATTTCAATGCATCGTCGGCCCTTGCGGCGCTCATTGACCATTCGTATTTCAGTATGTGCTGATTGGGATCAGAACTTCCTTCGTACATAGGGAGAGTTGGCATTCTGAATCGCCGAGGAGGTTCAGCGTATAGTATTTCGTCCGTGAAAGGAGTATGGCTTCGAGAAATTCCCCAATCGTCATTGGTAAGTCCTTGGCTTTCACGGATCATCTGACGTATCATAGTCGAGATGTCTGGCATTGCTACATTTTGAGCCTGCTGAGCTAAGGTGTGGTCGGGTTCCACAATGCGAGTTTGGACCGGGCGCTGTCGACGGTCCAAGTTTCGCCTCCTTGGCTCAGCGTCTTCCTGGACGTATGGTTCAGAAGTACGCCCTTGCTGTTGATTACCCGAATCTGGAAGATATCGGGTATCGACCCTTGTTTCCGCTGTCGCAGCTGTGACATGATTGTCCGTAGTATATTGTGAAGTACGGCCACCCCGTGCTGATGGCCCAGCCTGGAAGCTGGTTGATGGTCCTACCCTCATTTGCCCGACAGTCAGGGCGGGCTGATATCCCGTAGTCTGAGCATAATCTCCGTCTAATCGGGGACGGGTAGATCTACGATGATAATCAGACGAGGCAGAACTTTCAGTGGGTGAGCGGGAAACATCTTCCCTTCTGGACCTCCTACGGCCCTGGCGATTCAGTTGATTTGTCAACTCAATATTAGCTCGCAACTGTTCGGCTAACTGTTGCCGACTCTGAGTCAATTCTTGGAGTAACATCTGAAATTCTTGTCTAGTGACTGCCCCAGATGGATCCGAGTGGGCAGTGTTGTCTTGGTTGGGTGGCTGCTGTTGAGCAGGATTTTGTCCATCCCTACCTTCTTGTCCTGGAGCTGCAGAAGTGGTTCTCGTGCTAACCATTTTGAACGATGAATCCTTTTCCTAGATTTTATGCAAATCTGAGTAGAATGGAAGGACTGTGAATCGAAGATTTGGATCTTCCTCTTGGATTTGTGCAATCCGGTATCGATGGTAGATCCAAGGAGCAGGAGAAAAAAGCTGGTTTTTTCTCGGTGAAAGCACCAAAGTGTTTGTACCAAAAATGGGCACAACACTCTTCGGAAGTTTTTGAAGAGATAAAAGTGAAGAATGAAAATTAAAACTGTGGATTATCTAACAAAAACTCCAAATAACAGAAAGTAAATTGCAAAGACAAGCGATTTAGAGTGGTTCGGCGTTTTGCCTACGTCCACTATGAAGTTTGATGGTTTTATTGCTCGATTACTTGAATATTACAGTAGTTGATAATGTAATACAACTGAATTCAAATGCTAAGTGTCAATCTAAAGCAGCGGCGGTGTTCTGGAGTAAATCTGGCAGAATCTGGGCGCTCTTCAGTACTTAGAATTCTCCGACCCCTTTTCTGAATGACCAGGGGGTCTATTTATAGGTGTAGGAGGCTGGTATTTCGCCCAAAATGTGGGGAGACCAGTTCTGGTACGTCAGGGGGCCCACATGGCCGAAATTTAGAGACCCGGGCCCACTTTGGGATCGATTCGACCCTTGGTTCGAATCGATCAAGAAATCATCCAATCGAGCTGAAATTTGGTGTGTACATTCTTCATCATGTATTTGAGCTTCTGTGAAAATTTCATGGGATTTGGACTTGTAGAACTCGAGTTATGATCGATTCAAGTTGGTGTTTTTCGTATTCTGGAGTCGTTCGAATCGATATGCTCGAATCGATTCGTTCGAATCGATCTTCCTGCTTGTGAGGATGGTGACGTGGTGCGCTTTCTTCGAATCGGTCCGCTTTGCACTCCGCTTTGACTGGGTCGAATCCACGACATGGATTCGAAGATGGTGGAGTCGAGGGCAAGCTGCGTCTCCCGGATTCGAAGTGAAGCTATCTCTTATCGATTCGAAGTGAAGCTTTGTCTTATCGATTCGAAGGTAAGCTTTGTCTTATCGATTCGAAGGTAAGCTTCCACGATGGATTCGAAGTGAAGCAATGTCTTCTGGATTCGAAGTTCCCTCTCTTGATGGATTCGAATTGTAGAAAACTCCAATCGATTCGAACTCAAGGTATCGTTCGAATCGATTCGAAGTACAGCTAACTACTTGGTCCGGCTGGATTCGAACGAGAGCTTCTAAGCTGATGGAGTCGAAGCAAGGGAGAGCTGCTGGAGTCGAGGCAATGGTAGTTCGATGGATTCGAACTGTTTCCTGGCTAATGGATTCGAACATAGGCGAAACCTATGGATTCGAACTAAAGGTGCCCTACTCCATCTTTCGTCGACGATATTTCGAGCATACGAACTCGGATTGACTTGAAACTTGGATCGTTGGTTCCCAAGGCTCTGCTTGACGCGTCTTATCAATTGCAGCCCGAACTAGACTCGGACAAAATCCATCGATATCCGTAGTGATCCTCACGTGTAACCGACTTCCGAGACAATCTGTTACCGGTATCTAGTCAAGTCCTTGGTGTCACGGTCTTGCCAAAAGGCGGGATAACATCATATTTCCAAACGAAATCTTTAGTTCAAACCCTTGAGTTAACAATACTTAAGTATTCAAGTTCAATTTAACAAGATCCAAATTCCACTTATTAAATTTAATTCATAAACCATGGATTCAATTTACTGGTCAATTTGGTTCAAATCATTAAATCAAATTATATTCATTTCGATTCATATTTACATTCATCGTTACATTAAATTTAATCATAAATTCGATTAAATCAATTTCAATAGCTAAATCAAATCCTTAAAACTTTAGTTGGTTTGTATTCCTCTTAAGTCAATTTGTTACTTAATGTCAAATTAAATTTTATAACAAGTTCCAAATCTATTAAATTAAACCGAGTTTAAATCTAAATCTCAAATCTAATAAATTTTAAATTATTAAATTCTAAAACTTGCTTGTTTCTAAATCTCATTTCAATTAAATGTGTCAATTCGTTTTATTCAATTAAATAGATTTATTAACCCGTTTCAATTAAATCCATTAATTTATTTCAATTAAATCCATTAATTTATTTCAATTAAATCAATTAACTTATTTCACTTAAATCCATTAATTTATTTCAATTAAATCAATTAACTTATTTCACTTAAATCCATTAATTTATTACAATTAAATTCATTAATTTATTACAATTAAATCCATTAATTTATTACAATTAAATCCATTTATTTATTTCACTTAAATCCATTAATTTATTACAATTAAATTCATTAAGTTCGTTACTTAATTTCCAAACAAATTGTTAAGTTCATTCCTTAATTTCAAATAGATTTCAATTTCAAGATGATTTTTTTATTGACCAATCGGGTTTCTTATTTTTAATTATCTATCCTAGGCCAAAGTTGTTCAATTGAGTATTTATCATTTCAACCCAATATCATTAAATAAAACAAAGCATAGCAAAGGGAACTTGCAGTGTGATAACTGGGATGGTGTCAAAGTAAATAAACAATCAATAGCAACCATACATAACAATTCAACAATTTATTTAATAATCGTATTAATTTACATCTGTTATTTATGCAAATTAATATAATTATTCCTAGAATCCACACTATCATTTCATGCAGATTAAAGATTATTACATTGTGGTTTTACACTTGGTGTCTATTATCAATTTACTACATCAATCATACATTCAATGGTTCAAAGTGTAGTTAACGCTACTTCTACGTGTCGATTTATTTAACATTAAAGGGGTCAAGTTCAACATATATAATCTATTTTAAATTGTTAACTATCTTATATCAAATTCAATTTCATATTAATCATCACTTATATTAACGACCAAATTCAATCATCACATAACACATTTAGCGTCACAAAATTTTCCATAAACTAACATCAATCACAATTTAACACGTTAAATCTTTTTAAAAATACATGGCGTCAATTCAGCAATTTTAAATTCTAACAATATTAAATTTTAACTTGTATAACCATTAACAGTTTATGTGAACAATTTTAACATCAACCATTCTAACATCCAAATTAATATTAACAACATCTATCACTTGATTATCATAGCATAATAAATTGAGTCGTGAATGAAGTATTCACCTTGCGTGGTAGGAGATTGGACGACGAAGCACGAAGACGATGGATAAGATAGACGCTAACAAGCACGACACAAAACGAACACAAACTGCAATCAAATAAATAATTTAATTAACAATTTGTTCAATACAATATATATAGATTTTATATATAATCATACCAAACAAAGGAACTAGATAGATCCGACAAGCTGAATGGAAGCCTAATTTTCCGAAGCAGCAGCTGGAACAAAACACAGTAAACACTGGATGTGAGCAACTAGAATTCTAAAAGTTACACTGCTATGAAATATACGGTTTCATATATAGATTTATATATAAACGACAATGCAATGAAATACAGTTGCGGCCAAGGCAAGGCGGACGTGAGCAGTGGTGCTGGCTGGACTCGGGTGGTGGCTGGTGGAACGGGCGGACTGGGTATGGTGGCGGATGGTGGCAGCGAGAGCTGGTCATGGGGTATGGGTTGTGCAAAGGCGGAGGCTGACGGGATCAGGGGCGAGCGACTGGGAGGTGGAAGCGGGTCGGAGCTGAACTGGGTGCGGACTGGAGGAGGGTGGCTGGGCGAGCGACTGGGAGGTGGAAGGGTTGGCGGGCGGCAGGTGCGTGGGTAGCTGGTGGTGGCTGTTCGGGCAGTAGCAGGTCAGGGCGTGGGCTGGTGGTGGCGAACGAAGTCAGGGCGTGGGCTGTTGGTGGCGAACGGGGTCAGGGCGTGGGCTGTTGGTGGCGAACGGGGTCAGGCGTGGGCTGGTGGTGGCGAATGGGGTCAGGCGTGGGCTGGTGGTGGCGAACGGGGTCAGGCATGGGCTGGTGGTGGCGAACGGGGTCAGGGTGTGGGTTGTTGGTGGCGAACGAGGTCAGGGCGTGGGCTGTTGGTGGCGAACGGGTGGCAGCAGGTCAAGGCGTGGCTGGTGGGAGGCGAACGAGTGGCAGGGCGTGGGCTGGTGGGACTGGCAGGCGGAGGCGGTAGCAGGTGGAGTGCAAACAGGTTGCAGGTGGGCGGGTGGACTAGTAGGCGGAGGTGGAGTGGAAATATATTTTTTCTGGAGAGGAGAGTTAAAAGAAAAAGAAAATATAAAAGAGGAGAGAAGGCAGAGGCATACGCACCAGAGAAGTTTGAATGCAAACAAAAGGATTAGTGGTATCAAGCTTAGTTTATATGAAACCATACAGAAATTGAAAAGCCTCTAATGTTTGCCTCGGTACTCCCAAAGCCTGTTGGGTTTCCTAGAGGAGTTACTGACCAGAAAACGCCTTGTATTCCACCCAGTAAAGCCTAATAGACACTGGGTTTAATAGTGTAACGTACAGGTTTCAAATCGTTAACCAATTTGTAACTTCCAACTCCGAACTCCGAATGACACAAATAAATATACCGTTTTGATCAGCGCGATGAGGCGAACCCAACGGTATATAGATATCAGGGGTACGATTAAATTATAAAAATTCAAAATTTTCTATTACGGAAAATGCAGCAAAAACGCAGAAGAATAAGATCGACGGAGCTGAAGATGTCCGATTTTTGAAAAATGACGTCTTGATCAGAAGATGATTTAGAATTTTTCTATGTAAAAATATCCAGGTTCGGAAGATAAAATTTTTTCACGTTTAGATGAACTGATGTGCAATAAAACGCGAACGAAATTTACTGTGGTATTTTCCAACGAAACTTTACCCATATCTATAACCATCTAGGCGCAATTTATAAACAAAGTTTGGACGTTAATTGAAATCGTAGGTAAGTTTCACATTTTATATTAAAAATAATGGATTTAAATTTTTTAAATTGGGTCGAAAATTCAGGGTCGTTACATCTAGAAAAAGCAATGTTACAGGGCCAAGCAGAGAAGCGGTATATAGTAACATCACAGTAAAGCAGTCTGGCGAGAGTTTCGGGAAGGTTCAGGTCAATGTTCAAAACAAGCCGGATCAACAGAAAAGAAGTGGAGAAGGGAATCGTGAATGGAAGAGGGTGCCTGGAAAGTGGAGGTCCAAGTTCCCTATGTATGACAGCTATACACCTTTGAATGCATCCCTAGAGAACATTTATCTATCCACCTGTAATACTTTCCAGCATAAGAAGCCGCGTCCGAAAGAATCGACAGATTCACAATAGCAAACCGGGAAGTACTGTCGATTTCATGAATGTTATGGGCACAATACGGATGAGTGTAGGCATATCTAGGATGCCATTGAGAAATTGATTCAGGAGAAAAAGTTGCAACAGTTTGTGAAAAATCCCCAGGGTGGCAGATAGGGGACGTCTGACCCCAATCGAGGGCAAGCTCTGCGCAGGGCTGAGGAGCCTGCATGGACCGATGAAAGGTTGGTAATAAACACGATAGTTGGTGAACCGCATCCTACGGACAGAAGTTGGCAGGAAATGGAGCGCTATGCTAGTTCAGTGAGACATGTGAAATTCGAATGTTATTCGAATACGGAGGATGGAACTCCGACCAAGCAACAACGTACAATGACGGATGATATAGTATTTAGAAGTAGAGATGCCGATAGATTAGAGGCCCCTACAATTGATCCGATGGTAATCTCCGCCATGATTGGCCCGCTCTGGTGAGAAGAATTTTAATTGATTGCGGAAGCTCTGTGAATATTATCTTTAAGAAGGCATATGATCAAATGAGGATGGAGGCTAAGGATTTGAAACCATCTAAAGCTCGTATACACGGTTTCAATGGCGTGGCTACCGAGGTAGTTGGTTATGTAGAATTGCATGTCGAGTTGGGGGAAGGTGAACATAAGAGGGTGCGAATACTACCGTTCATTGTTTTGGATGTTGATTCACCGTACAATGTTTTTCTGGGCCGTCCGGCCAGGCTAAATTCCAGGCAGCTCTTGCCCCATGGTGTTTGATGTTGAAATTTCCGACTGATAACGGAGTAGGTGTTGTGCATGGTGATCAGGCGACTGGACCTGCCTGTTATGTGGCTGAGTTAAGAGAGGCTCAGCGAAAAGAGAAGGGAAAGGGTGTGGACAAGTCTGTCTGCATCCAAGTTACGGAAGATTGACTATTGGCGCCTAAGCCTTGGCTTGGGCACCACTGTCGGTTCTATAGAGATATAGATCCGAGGGATGATGAGGAGGAACCCAAGGAGACCAAGGCAACGCCGGTGAACTGACGATTGATATCATAGTCAGCCACGATGACCCATCGCGAGTATTGAAGATCCGATCGCAACTCAGTCCTTCGATGATGAGAGAACTTACTGATTTCCTCCAAGCGAATCTGGATGTATTCGCTTGAACTCATTCTGACATGTGTGGGATCTCACCTGCCATCATGGGCCATGCATTAAATGTTGATTCGAAATATGTACCAGTTAAATAGAAAAGATGGGGCATGGATCTGGAGAGATCCGATGCTCTTAAAGAGGAGGTGGATAAATTTAAATTCAATGGGTTTATTTGCAATGCCCTCTATCCCAAATGGATATCTAACCCTGTGCTAGTGAAGATGGCGAATGGGCAGTGGAGAATGTGTATTGATTATTCGGACCTAAACAAGGCGTGCCCTAAAGAAAGTTTTCCGCTGCCAAGAATTGATCATCTAGTTGATTCAATTGCAGGGCATGAATTATTATCATTTATGGATGCGTACTCGGGGTATAACCAAATCCTGATGCACGTCCCAGATCAGGAACATACTAGTTTTGTCACGGATGTCGGGTTATATTGTTACATAGTGATGCCACTCGGATTAAAGAACGCTGGAGTGACTTATCAACATCTGTTTAACCGAATGTTTAAGGATCAGATTGGAAGGATGATGGAAGTCTATGTGGATGATATGCTCGTGAAGTCATAACAGTCGAACGACCACATTCGAGAATTAGCAGAGATGTTCGATATCCTTCGGTTCTATAACATGAAAATCAATCCTTTGAAGTGCTCATTCGGTGTTGCATCGGGGAAGTTCTTAAGCTTTATCGTCAATGCTCCAGGAATTGAAGTTAATCCATAAAAGATTGAGGCCATTCGGGATACACAAGAGCCTCGAACCATTAAGCAAGTGCAAACTTTGAACAGAAGGTCACCGCTTTGAGTCGGTTCATCTCTAGGACAACTGAAAAATGCATTTCTTTCTTCGATTTGATAAGGAAAGGGAAGAGTAATTTCAAGTGGACGCAAGGTTGTGAGGGCGCATTCCAAGCTTTGGTGAATCATTTGGAGAGAACCACAATTTTTGTCAAAACCAGCAGACCATGAGGGGTTGTATATTTACTTAGTTGTATTGCCACATGCCATAAGTGCCGCCTTGATTCGTGAGGAGAATCGGATTCAAAGGTCGGTGTACTACGTCAGTAAACGATTAACGGGGCAGAAAGAAACTACCAAAGATAGAGAAATTGGCGTACTGCTTGGTGATCGCGTCCTGCAAGCTTCACCCATATTTCCAGGCCCATCCAATCAACGTGTATATCGATCAGCCATTTGCGACAGGTCCTGCAACAACCTGAGATGTCTGGAATGTTACTTAAGTGGAATATTGAACTCAACTAGTTTGACATTACATATTTCCCACGAAGAGCTATTCAGGGACAAGCATTGGCAAACTTCATAGCGGAGTTTACCATGCAGGACGAGCCCCTAGAAAATGAAGTAATCCCTACAGTGCGATGGAAGATGTACACCGATGGAGCATCTAATGACCGTTGTTCCAGAGCTGCAATTGTTCTGGTAACCCTTGAGAACCGGACAATCTATTACGCTCTAAAACTTGATTTTCCTGCTACGAACAACGAAGTCGAATATGAAGCGTTGATTGCCGGGCTAAAACTCACAAGGGAGCTCGGAGCAAAATCTGTTGAAATCTTCTGTGACTCACAACTGGTGGTATATCAGGTAAGTGGAGATTATTAGGCTAAGGGATAGCAACTTGCCCCATATCTTGCCCATGTTCAAGAGCTGTTGGCAGATATCGAATACTATGACATTTCGCATATCCCGTATGAGAGGAACGGAGAAGCCGATTCATTGGCAAAGCACGTGAGCACTAGTGATGCGCAACAAATAGGCTTGGTTCCAATCGAGACATTGCACACCCCAAGTATAGATATGATGGAAGTTAACCAAATACAGGAGACGAAGCCCAAGAGGGAATTATGGATGACTCCATTTAAAGAATACATGTTGCATGGAATCTTGCCGAAGAAGAGAAACGAATAACGACAAATCCTTTGCAAAGCTTCACGGTATATTATGCAGGAAGGGACTATGTAAAGAATGGGGTTTTCCGTTCCTTTACTCCGGTGTATCTTCCTCGATGAGATAAAGCATGTCTTAAGAAAAGTCCATGAGGGGGAGTGTGGCGATCACACTGAGGAGCAAACTTTAGCAAAAAAGATACTCCGTTATGGATACTACTAGCCGACTGTGAACCGGGATGCAGTTGACTATGTTAGATGATGCGACAAATGCCAGATATATGCAAAAGTGCCAAGAACCTCGCCGATGGAGATCACACAAATGGTCAGTCCATGGCCATTCGCTATGTTGGGTATCGACATCGTCGGCTCTCTATCAATCTCCAAGGTGGCGCGAAGTATGTGATTTTCGTGGTTGACTACTTCACCAAGTGGGCTGAGGCGGAGCCGTTAGCCATGATTACAACCAAGAAAGTTATTAACTTTGTTGTTCGGAACATCATATGTCGTTTCGGTCTTCCATGGACTATCGTGATTGATAATGGGACTCAATTTGAAAGCACCGAATTTAAAGAGTTTTGTCGAACATATTGTATTGAGAAGAGGTTTGTGGCGGTCCCTCACCCTCAGGTGAATGGATAGGTCGAAGCTGTAAACAAGATTATCAAATCTATTCTGAAAAAGCATTTGGAGAAGGCTAGAGGCAAGTGGGTGGATGAGCTTCCCATGGCACTTTGGGCCTACAGGACCACTCACAAGTATGCGACCAGCCATACTCCATTTGCTCTTGCTTATGGAGCCGAAGTAATTATTCCAGTAGAACTCGAAGTCCCTTCCCATCGAGTGACTTACTACGACCCCAGAACAAACCAAAATCTCTTATTGGAGTCATTGGACTTTATTGATGAAAAGCGTGAGGAGGCCGATTTGAGAGCAACTGCACATCGACATGAATCGCCCAGTACTATAATACAAAAGTCTGATCGAGAACCTTTGAAGTTAGCGACCTTGTCCTGAAACGGGTTTTCCCAGCCCCGTCGCACATGAACCCGACATAGGAAGGGACATACGTCATTGAATAGAGGCTTGGAGAAGGGACTTTCAAGCTAACGACTGTTGATGGCACAACACTTCCATGAGCGTGGAATAGTGAGCTTTACGGCACTATTTCACCTAGACTATTTCTTTTATATTTCAGTACTAGTTACTTTTGACATTTTCTTTGTTGTTTGACCCTTTTAATGTGTAATAAGATGGGTTATTCTACTCCTTTTCATATGATGAATAAAATTTTGAAGCCTCCTTTACATAAGTTGTTGTTATCACATTTTATGTTGAGTACACATTGGAACTAATTTATGTTGATATCTATGATGTGTGAACAGATTCATGAAGTTTACAGTCGATCATTCATACCAATACCTGATAGGATCGAACGAGGTGAGCTTTGTAAGTTTGCTCAGTTGGCGATTCCATAGTCGAATCGAAAAGCGAAGCTCGCAATAAGGAACGAAGGTTGCCGACGATGTGCGGACTAGAAAACTCTAAGTCCCTGACTGCAGACTGGAGTATAAACCATTCGGGCAGAAACATGAATGCCCACGATGAAATTTCTAAGTCCCTGACTATGGACTAAAAAAATTCTAAGTCCCTAACTGCGGACTAGAAAATTCTATGTCCCTGATTGCGGACTAGAAAATCCTAAGTCCTCGAATGCAGACTAAAAAATTCTAAGTCCCTGACTGCGGACTAGAAAATCCTAAGTCCCCGATTGCGGACTAAAAAAATTCTAAGTCCCTGACTACGGACTAGAAAATCCTAAGTCCCTGGCTGCAGACTAAAAAATTCTAAGTCCGCGGCCGTGGACTGGAAAACTCTAAGTCCCTGACCGCGGACCATAGTATAAACCATTCGATAGAGGAGCGACTGCCACGGGCGAAAACGCAACTGCCCACGCTGAAAACTCTGAGTCTCCAGAATACGGATTAGAGTATGGGCGATTGAAATATACCTGACCACCTACAAAAAAATTTAAGTCCTCGGACCGCAGGCTAACTCGAAAACTCAATCGGTGGACGAACGAATTTCGACTATTCTCTATCCCATGAATTCCAATCTTAAATCAACAAAGAAGACTCGAACTTTTAGCAGCAAGACATAATCGTTCATTACAATTCCAGCTTGGCATTGCTTACGACTTAAGACGGCGTCTAGGAGAGGCTTTCAGATGGAGATAGTGAATCATTAACAAGAATTGTGAAAATTATTAGAAGTACATGAAATGGGAAGTAATTACTCTATTGTTGAAGTAATAATTCACGTAATGATTAATCAAAAAGCAAAAACTTTTATTCACTATCTCAAAAATTCGTTACAAATTATTCATAAGTTCGGGATCCACGCCCATACACCTACTACTAAGAAAAGAAACACACGTCTAACTTATCCAACTATGTATAACGACACAAAACACTAACTATTTCTTCAACTTCTCCTTCTTCGGTTTTTCAGGAGGTTAATCGGTGGAGCGTCTTTTCCGGGACCCTTTGCTACCGTTGGCAGAGACGCTTGAAGAAGAAGGAGGAATTTCAACAGGAATTGTGCCGTCAGGTAGGATGACCTACAAAGGTGCAGGAATAGGATCTTCAGTTGCGACCTCAACGGGCTCCATTTTAACTTTGTGCTTCGATCTCTCTTCCTCTTCGATCTGCTCCTTCATACTACTTTTGGCAGTGTGCTCCAAGGCACCCGTGATCACAACACACTCTTCGCCAAGGGACGGGTCTTCAGGCTTATCCTCCTCGAGTGCATCAATGACTCGAGCATTGGGCCCTGGAATATCTGTAGCAGCTAGAGCCTCGGCCACCTTCTGTTGCTGCTCTGTGCAACATCGCTCCTAGGAGTTTGCTCTGAGCTAAGATGACCTGTAAAAGTTAGTTAAAGCGCAAGCATTAGTCAACGACCGTTATGTCCCAAAAATAACAACCTTTGAACTCAAGAAAGTCAAGTACAATACCAGCATCCGGCTGGCTCTCTGTGGTCATCGGAGTGCTCCCTTCAAGAATGGGAGATAGCATTTGTGGACTGAGGCCAGGTCTGTCTAGATCGTAGCTGATATGTTGCTCTGAAGGCTGAGAAAACGATGTTCCGATCATCTGAGTAGGAGAAGGACTCTTGAGATCAGTCCCAGAAGACCCAGCGATGTCCTCTCTTTCTTTGTCAGTTGCAGGAGCCCTAGAGAATTGAAGCTTCACGACGGCTAGGTTAGATGGCTCGTTTCCTTGGAGCACTTCTTGCACGAGTGCCTCTTTATTAAGTTCTGCCACTCCCAGCTTATTCCTTTTGATTTTGCTGAAAACCTCCCAAGCTTCGGTGAGCGATTCAAGATATCCTTAGCCTAGAAAAGTTAAGTCCTAATGAAGAAGAACTTTGGCGTTATATTCGGCAATGAGTGGATCGAACAAGTTCTTGATTTCATCTCTACCGGACTCGGCGGCAGCTTCCACCTGGGAGTTGGCTTCTTCTAGCACTTCTTTTCTGCCCTCTTCGTGGGCCATTTTTTACAAGGCTTCGATCTGAGCAAGTTGTTCGTCAAGTTTTGTTTTTATGTTTCTCGCTTCCATGATCTCCTCGTAGTATCTCTACGATTCTTCTTGTTCCTCAATTTTTTTCTCCCTCTCTGTACAATAATTTTTCTTGCTCCTCAATGCGGCGAGCTAAGACATCTTTTTCCTTTTGTAAGGAGTCCTTCTCTAAGGCTAGAGTGCCACTGTGATGGAGTGCTGCATCCAGTTTCTTTTTGTGCGAAGTCTCCAAACGACTTACAGCCTCCTCCATTTCTTTCGCATTCTTATCCGCCGTGGTAAATTGGGCTTTATATTCGAGTAGCTTAGCATCTTGATGTTTGATGATATCTTTATCGTGAATGTCCTCCAACTTGAGGTGATCAATTTCATGTTGCGCTCGATGCAAACTTCGGAGACTTTCTCAGCTAAGTGAATAAATGCTTCATGCTGGACATACACGTCATTCATACATGCTAATGAGCTCTCTTTGGCGGGAGGAACTTGAGTCCATCCAAGCAGATTTTTGGAAAAGTAGCTTTAAGTTTAGCTAACTTTTTCGTTGTGGTACGATCATGAGCAGGAACCGATGGAAGCGGATCAGAAGTAGCAAGCGGATGCTTGCCGAAACGGTGCTCACGTGATTGCCTTGAACTGGATGATCCAAAAAGTTGGTTGTGAGGCGCAGCAGCTTGAGAACCCCGGCGTGAGGACTTATCTCTGCTATGAGTGGGAAGGTGTGATTGTTTGTCATGGCACGGAGCATGTGGTTGAGACTTTCATTTGGATAAGGAAGAAGACTCTCGAGAATAGTAGTCTTTATCTCGCCCATTGTCTTTGTCTCTCCGTCTTCCAGAATTGGAATCTCGACCCGAACGATAATAAGTGGTGGAGCCCCAGATACGGTCAAAATCATGAGAGTGTGACATTGCACCTGTAAAGGAACCAAATAGGAGCATATTAGAAGTTGAAACATGAGGAATTAATCACAGGTGTATGGTGGAGTGCGAGTGTCTGTGCGTGTCCTAGTGTTTCCCCTCGACGGACCAATAACATTGGCTTTACTCATTGAAGTTGCCTCCTCTTTGTTGGAAGGTCGCATGCCTTCGTCGCTTCTCACGGGAGAGTTGAGCCCTTCGACGTCAATGTTAGCAAAGTTGTAATTTAATATATCATCCAGAATCGGGATGTCAAAGATTCCCTTCAGCAAACTTTCCATTTGCTGGGAAGACGATTCCGTTTCGATTGGGGTTATGAAGAATTTCGAGTTTGCCCCGTCCTTGCTCTTCCGCAACTTGTACACCAGCCTTTCTCCTCTTCAGGGGAGTTTGCATTTGGTTGGTCTGCAGCGCTTCGACTACCGGTGCTTTTCCAGGGCCTATGCCTTCGCCTCTCAGCCCCGCATCTTAAGATTCTCTTACCTCTCCTTCTTCAATGTCTTCCTGGGTTCCCATAACTGGGGGCACCACAGGGTCACTTGCTTCTACCCTTCTTTCGACAACAATTCTCGAGGCCACTTTGCTATCAGGAAGCCCAATTTTGTAACCCTCTTCCAACAGCCCAAACAATGAGAGAAGCTTGTCAGCGACAAGGAGTTTGATGTCCTGATCCTCAACGGGACTGGCATGAATGGCCACGATGGCCCTGGAATACTCGACGCCTTCAGGTCGAGGGCGGACACCAGAAAGAACTGGAGATATTAGTATGATTAAGAAAGAAGTTGCGACTTGAATCTTTGAACTAAAGACGAAGACAAGAGTAGCACTCTTGTCCTTCCAACCATATCCTTGCAAAGCCAGGAGGACTCCGTACATAGAACTATTTGTGTTTGAATAGAGAAAGCTTATTCCATGCGCCCATTAAGACTTGGTAGTTGGGAGAGGGTTCAAGGAAGACATATGAAGGACTCTCAGTCCGCCTTTTGAAATTGTAGATGTATCTAATGTCTTCAGGAGTTGGCGAACGGAATATGACATTCATGAAGAGAAGAAAAGTGCCATGGATAAAGGCATAACTATTAGGGTGCAGTTGAGTAGGAGCGATCTCTAGGTATCTCAATATTTCCCGAACGAAGGAGTTGATGGGTGGCATGCATCCGGCCCAGCACATGAACTTGTTGCAAGCAGTATATCCGGTTGGTGGCAAATGAGGCATGTCTTGCCTCAACGGAACTAGAACGTCTTCGAAAGGAATTCCATGGATGGAACATAATCGACGAAGAGCGGCTTCACCGATTCTAGATGCTTGTGAGTCAAACGGATTGTTTAGGGCATTAGCAACCTCAACAGCATCGGGAGCCGGGTCAATAATTTCTGTAGGAAAGACTGGAATGTTGGAAAAAAGATTTGTTTGCGAGTCAGATGCCCCTACTTGGTCTATTTGATTACTCGGAGAAGGTTTATCGGATGGGATGGCAGAGCTTGATCTCGTGGCCAATTCAGAAGACATTATGGTGGAGCGCTCTATGTAACTTGAGATCTATGTTAGCTATACTCAGTAGACAATCAATATTAGAAATAAGAACCTATTCTCCCCATGTTGTGTGTGAACTAGTGCAGTGCAATGTGAAACAAACATAAGTAGTTTGAAATCAGAGAAGCGAAAGAAAAATGTCGAACTTGGGGATTTCGTCCAAAGAGACCATTATCGCTAACCGTCTCAATCGACAAGAAAGTTGGTCGGCAACCAAAGCTTTAGGATCGGATGCTGACATTCTGAGTTATAAAGTTCGTTGCTCAAATTTTTTTGGCCAGTTTTTTACTTAGTACATGTTGAGCAGTCCCAAAGTTTGTTCGTTCAAGCTTAATTCCGTCGGTCCAAGTATGCAAGTCGCATTATTTTAGGTCGTTTTATGTTCAAGCAAACGGTATGCAGTTAAATGTTTGAACGACTTGAGTTAAACTGGTTTTTATAGTCAACACCGATCCCTACTTTGTATGCCGATCCCTATGCCCCAGCCTCGTAATCGATCCCTACACTTCAACTCAAATGAGAACACTAATCCTTTCCTTTTGGTTCGTCACCGACCCCTATGTTTAAACTCTCATTACCGATCCCTTCCTTTTAGCCTATATGTCGATCCCTATATGTAAGCTTTCATGATGAACCCAACTTTTTAATTCCTAAGCCGATCCCTATGGATAAGCCTCTACACGGCCCCTCGTAAGGCCCTTATCTACGCCGATCCTTAACGCTAGCTATTCCCATTTCATCACCAAGTAGCCAAGTATCGAGCCCTCCTTCTATCTCCCTTTTCTCCTCATCCCTCTTTCTTTCTCATTCCTTATTCCTTTCTCTTCCTTCTCTAGTGCCTTCTTCTCCTCCCTCATTCTTGCCTAATCTAACTAAGCACACTGATTCGCTCGCTTATGGTTAAACGTATGTGAAACCCTAAATCCATAACTCAATTGATGTGATTGTGAGAAGAAATTATACCTATTTGATATAGATTACGAGGTCGAAACTTGATTAAAGACGAATTGATGGTGATGGAGATCAGAGATGTGGTCTCACACTTGAATTTGAGTTTAAAAGAGAAGCTTGTCTTCTTTCAAAGTGTTCGGCTGGGTGAAAAACAAGTGGAAAATGGCTTAAGTACTGGGAAGGTAAAGTGAAAAGAGAAAGGAAAGAAGTGCGAGTTTTATACGGGTGATGGAAGGGGAAGAGGAACCGGTCATACCAAGTGACTTGGTCACGAGATTGAAAAGGGATCGGCCTCAAGGCTCACCGATCTATATCCACACAGACTCACTAAGGGATCGGCATATCGAATGCCAATCCCTCCTATATAAAAAAAATGTAATAATGTAATATAAAAAAGAAAACAAACAAGAGATATGCATGAATGATGGATATAAGTGAAATAAAAAAGGGGGTAGAAGGAAATGGCAGATAGTTGAAAACCGAATGGCGACCGATATCGTGAAGGTTAGACTGCAAACGAAAGCATATAGAATAAAACAGATTGGCAACGACCAACGAACGTCTGAGCGCGCTCGGAAGCCAATAACAGAAACGTGTATATGGATGTGCGTAGAAGGGATTTAAGGATTCAACCTTTTGGAATTAACTAAAACAGCGGTTTAGCTTGAAACGATTGAGTTTGAAGTCGAATCATAAGAAAGCCTGCAAATTTCACATGACCAAATCTGTGCATACTAATGGAATACGACATCAGACTTGTGTCAACGGAGATTAATAAAGGAACAGTGATCAACCAGAAAGTTGGATAGACTTATTTCGAGGAGCCTAAGTTTTTCCAAATCGAAGCACGTTATGTTACTCATAAGACGTACTTTGCGGGGCAAGTGTTACCCGGTGCCATGACCTGGCTATATCGGACTGGTCGCAAGGGCCAGACTCTACTATTGATGATAAGGATGGTCACGAGACAACAGCCACAAGACCAAAATATAATGTTCGGGCGGTTGTATCAAGCCCATGATGAATAGGGCTAGTAGATAGACAATGCAGAATGTCGAAACCATGGAGTTTAGTTTGGTTGGGATAGGGATCGACATGGACATTTGTAACATCCTCTATCTAGAGGCCTAAAGCTAAGCGCTACAGATGCTACAGTCATCTATAATATTAACTTCCGACAACTAAATACGGCTATGTTAATGGTATCTATAATATCAGAAGCACTTGAATATGAAACAAATCACAGATTTCAAAATAGAATTTTCCATTACATTTAAAAACAGGTGTTCCATACTCAGATTACATAATCCCAAACATTTTCCAAGCAATGGTAAAATATACTTGTTACAAAATACGCCAAGTGCGATGTAACGACTCGGGTTTTGCCCGCTCGAAAATCAACATCCGTACTTCACATTGTACTAGAATGTCGCAGATTCGACCGTTCAAATCCGATTCGCCGGAGCTATAACACAATTAAGTAAATAACACAGCGGAAGAAAAGAATAATACATTGATATACAACATCTGATACAACAGAGTGATACAATGAATATCAATATACATCAGAGATATGATACAAGAAATAGCAGCGGAAAAGAAAAGATAACAACAGCAGCGGAACAATATCATTAGAAATGATAACTCCAAAATGATCTTCAGACAAGAATGAATCCACAACTCCAAGATAAGCGACTCCGATGAATGAACTAGCTCCAGATAATCTACTAAACCTGAATATCTGAAAAGAAACCCAACTCTAGACTGCTCGTGTGGAAAATTATGAGCACCCAGAGTTTAGGAAGGGAACAATAAACTCCGGATCAGTCATGGGACTGGTGTGAGCAACAAAAATAGTTTATCTTTAAATAACAGCAAAAGAATTTAAAACATTGAAATCCGCAATGCTTTTGGAAAATGAAACTACCATAAGACCTCCCGCCACACACACAATGCAAACGCAGAATTGGAGGAGATTTCTTCTTATGATAGTCAAACATGCTTACTACGCAAAATCATCTTGATATTATTATTAGTGCATAGTGCAGAAAACATTTCGAAAGTATAATATTAATCTTAGCCAGCATAGACATTTCGAACTATTCCTACTATAGCTACCATCTAAACAGTGGGGCGCCACCATAAGTAAATGGCAGGTTATACAACTAATACCGTACAAGTTCCGTATTGGAAGAATGGATTTCCAACAAATGGTCAGGCTAAGGAACTTCCTTCCGCCGCATGGGATCGCCTCTGGCGGGACGTCCCGAGAGACAAACTGCTCTCTGCCAAACAAGGCCGGGTTACCCCTGTAACAGGTAACTCACGAATATGCCACCCCCCGGTCCTTTGGGACCTTTATCCGAGGCCTCGATAACCAACATCACACATAATAAAGTGTATCCACATGAGTAAGTATCTGGGCTCCATACCATGACACCACCCTTTTCCAGAAGGAAATGACATACCCTAAAGGGCGCGACCCTCATAACCTTGCCGCAACGATCCTGTTTCGACCATTTCCGGGTTGTGAGGCCCTGATGAAGTCTCGTCCACAAAGCTACGCTTTGTTCACAAAGCCATGCTTTGGGTCAACAGATGATCAACCTATGATCACAAAGATATAAGATCAAACAAATGATCATATCACAAATGATCAAACACTGATCATCACACAGCTACACTCAGCATGCCACATTACCAAATTGGGATATATCACTGATAAATTTCAACTACATAACCTCTGAGCTCGTACGTCTCAGAGAAGGGTGTTAAGCTAAAAGAATAAATTCTCCGCCACCAAATAGATATGTATTTGAAAGAAATCGGCTTTATATCTCAAAGTGTAATGTCAGACATACAATCCATACAAGTCTGTTCCGGGATCGAACAGAACCGAAGGCACTTCTCACGAAGCCCTTGCAATTCCGGATAATTTACAATCACGTCCGGACTTCCCGTCACTAAGGATGATAAAACCTCTATATCGGGGATCAGCCGATGCAGAGTAACTCGACGGTAATCCTTCCGTTTTCAAAAATATCCGGTCTTCAACACCGGTCTTCAAATGTTATCCATAACGACGTATCACATATTCGGAATGGGTTATACGACCCAAAGGTCCTCTCCCGGCTAAATCGAATAGTGAGCGTAATATTTAAAAACATATGGATATGGGATTTCAATTAAGTCACAACTTAAACCCAAAACTTCTCTTTTCAAATGGTTAAAACAAATTACCATTTTAAATCTTTTCAACAAAAAGATTTATTCTTTACGGTTTAAACAGTTTCCACACTTTAATCTTTTAAACAAAAGATTCATTCACAGATTTTCCAAATTAATTTCCCTTTCAATTTGATTAATTAAATCTTCAAATCAAAGATTTAACTTACAGCTTTCAAAACAATCTCATTTCAAATGATTTAAACCAATCATTATTTTAAATCTGTTAAAGATAACAGATTCAAATCATAGCTTTTCAAAACAATTCATTCATAACTTGGAAAACCAATTTTCAATTCAATATTGAAATTCCTTCAATTAAACTGGAACTTCATTGCTTATCTGAAAGCTTTTATTATTTTAAAACAAACAGTTTCATTTCAGAAAATCTGATTTATTCATACGAGTTAAGGTCTTTGGGTTAAATCCAAATTCTCAAAATTATACTTTTAAATGGTTTAACTTTATATAAACACATTTATATCATCTTTAATCCCTAGTTTCAAATCATAGGATTCAATTTCAAACTTGAATTCAAATTTAAATCAAATTATTTAAATTTCCAAAACTCGATTAAGTTATTCAAAATAACTTTTATCTTTGAAATTCTATTCCAATTGCTTTTTACTTTAAACCCCAGATTTTAAATTTCAAATACATCAAATTTAAATTATCTGTGACTTACCTGATTTCCACGTGAAATCCATATTTGTGTGTGTAAAGGTGTAGTCCAGGGGTTTCACACAATAGTGCAACACAATCATCACAGATCAGAATACAGAAATATAATTCGATAAGCGGTATAAGAACAATGCTTATCGTTCATTCACAGATCATAGATATATAAAGGTCACAGATAAGTAAACTACATCACAGATAATTTATCACAGATCACAATACAAATCAGGGTGTATCACAAAGCATCATATACCAGGTATATCAAACAATCAAGTCATCCAATAGAATCCAAATATCCATAAGTATGATAAATTTAATTATCTGATTTATTAAATCAGATTTATTACTTATGAATCAGTTAACTTCTAATCATTTAATAAATCTTAGTTAATCACATTCATTAATTAATCCTTTGATTTTTTAACAAAATAATTATACTCCAGTTACTAATCATCATTCAGTTAATTACATCCAATAATCATTTATTAATTACTTACCACTTCCACAATTGATTATTATTAAATTAATCAAATCTAAATTTGTTGTTAAAATTTATCATATTAATTAATTTTTCCAATAAAATCTTAGTTAATAATCTTTATTAAATTTCTTATATTACCTTTCCAAAGAAATTTCTTATATTTAATTTTAACATCTGATTTAAGATTAGTTCCAGATTTTACTTTCAAATTCAACTTGTTTAAATTTCATTTTCAATTTCAATTCTATTTTAAATTCAAATTCTCCATACCTTTTATTTCTTTTATTTTAAATAAACAAATTGAATTTAAAATTTTATTTATCTTTAAAAATGAATTCTATTTCATCTGGAATCTTTATTTACAGTTTTGGGTTAAACTCAGTTTTTAAAACCTTGTTTTCAAATTTAATTTTAGTTTCAAGTTCAAAACAGAAAACAGGGTTCAGGTTTGAAGACCTGAAACAAAAATTGGACCCGAGACTATCCCTTGTTTCCTTCGAGTCGATCATTAAAAATCTTCGAGTAAATCACTGAGTTACTCGAGAGAATCTGATACGCCAAAAAAAACAGAATGGTGCACGGTGCACGGTGCACGTGCACAGCCCCTCAGGCCAACTCCGGTCATCGCCGACGCCATCAACAAGTCGACTATCATCCCCCGATCTAACAACGACCATCCAAACCCCTCCATTCGACTCGAACTTGAATTCGACCATAAATCGAAACCTGGAACACTCGACAGCGACCCCACCACAAAATCTGGCAACGCCACGTTCACGCAGCTCCGATCATCTGAATCCACGAAACTTCGGCCATCCACTCCTCAACACCTCCTCCACCAACTCCCCAACGCACGACGAACTCGGTCGCCTGAGAACGACGCACGAATCGAAATACAGCACCACGTCAAAATTAGGTTTACAAACGAAAAAGGCTTGCCGCTGCCTCCACGGTGAACGTGAGCATCTCCGATCATTTTTCCCATCACCTCCGTTCCTCCAGCTATCTTCACAACAAATTTCGACCACCACGAACCAGAGGATCACCATGAATCGATGAAACTATGAAATTTCGACAATCCTAAACTGCTCCTCAACCCTCAGTCTAAAAATTTAGATTCTTACTCTAAAAATCATGTTAAGGTATAAGAATTAAGGTTATATACTTGAATTCCTGAATTAAAAAGTTTGAATTTAGACGTAACTTAAGTTTAGTTCAGCTATCAGCTATTTTGGGTTTCCAGAGCCAAATAAACATCATTTTGACAAAAATACAAATTTAAAACTGATGCTTATAATTAAGCGAACTAGTTTTATTTTAAACTTAAATTTAAACAGAGATAAAATCACAAGATTTAAATTTTCTTTTATCAAAACTTGCATACTGGAAGGTGAAACAGAGAATGTCTTGATAAGAGCAACATACACACCATACATGCATATATTCACAGCAGGTACCATAAGATATGTTTTCATTTCAAATCAATTAGCATGTAACTAAAATCACTTTCTTAAATTTCTTTAAAAGTAAAGTTACTCACTTTACTAAAATACCAATCACAACATCAAGTCATATGAACAAATTCAAGGTTAAAACAAAAGGTTGCTCACCTTGTTTCCAGAGAAATTGAACAGAGCCTTCAAATTTGAATCAGGCTTTTGAATTTTTGCTTGCTGAGACCTTCTTTGATCTTTAATTTTTATTTGATTTGGATTGTTTGGTTTAAGTTTTGAATGATATTCTTTTTCTAGTTTTTGAACGAACGAATTAAAATGAGAAGGCTGATAAGAAGGAATGAGTTTACATGTGATGATATTTCTTTACACAGGGTAATGTATTTTTTCTTTTAGTACAAATATTTGTACTATAGGCAGTGATATTTGCTAGTGAATGGAGGCTAACATTTATTACCATGTACAATATTTTTTTTATATTCATATATTCCCTTTAGTTCGGCTGTACATGTATTTATCTTGCTTTGGAATCTTGTATGTATTTTATTATGTTTCTTGCATTGACTATGTTACATTTGATTTCGGCTGAGAGCTTTGTTTTGGTAGCTGCATTTATGAGGCTTGTACAAAATATGTATTTTTATCTACTTGCTTACAACTTTATGCAGATCATTTCAACTTGCCTTGGATTTCTTTGTCTCGGCTGATATGATCTCAATTAGTACCTTTGTTTGTATTTTTATTTTACTTTGTACAATTCTTTTTAAAATGGTGGTTGCACTTATTATGTTGTCTTGTTTCTTAAATCCTATCACTTTGCAATATAAATGAATTAAATGTTGTTATATTTCTAACAATTGTATTTACTTATTTGAATGTAAGTTGTTTCCCTTTTGTTTTTCTCATTTTGATTACTTTTAAAATACAAGTGAACTTCGAATTTTCATTAAATCTTTCTTTATTATTTTTATTTGTTTTATACTCACTTAATTAAATCATACTTAAATGTATTTTATTATAACATACATTTTAAAATTTTATTTTCTATTTAAAGTCTAATTATCAACATTCACCTAATATTTATTGTCTTATATCTATTTTATAAACTCAAACCATCTTTAACCATCAATCCAAATATATATATATATATTAAATTTGCTCGTATATACCTATATATATACACTATTTACAATATTTTAATCTCAAATGATTTATACAGAATATACTTGGATATCGGGGAAACTCGCAATAAATAAATCAATAAATTTCACTTTAAACCATTTGTTTTACTATTTTTATTCAGAATGAAATAATAATAACAAATTTAAATTCAAAAACTCAATTAATTATTAATTTAAATACTTATGAAATTTGGGGTCGTTACAGACTTCCCCCCTTAAAAGAATTTCGTCCTCGAAATTCACAGGCACGAAAACAAAGACAGATGAAGAATGTTTCATCAAATCAAACTGAATATTTATTCTGCATTTGGCTTACCAAATCAGAATATCAATAACAGATACAAGAACGAATCTGTTTTAACACTTCACAAAATACTCGGGTTATCCAGGTCTACGAAATATACAGTGACATCGATTAGTTCGAAGTGATAACTAACCATTCGTAGAATATACTGGGACCCAAAGAATAGACAGATATATGGATACGATTTCAAAAATTTTAGTTTAGAAACTAAATTATACCTATCAACCATAGCATACAAAGCAACCAATTCATCCAAACAAGCAAGTCTGGCCTATCTGGAGTTTATGTCCCATATTAATATATCGAATTCCTTTCTGGATCTACCAGAAATTATCGATGAATAGAGAAGAAAAATGCTGAACAAAAGAGATGGATAGAGAAAAGATTGTTTCCTTGTTATTACAGGATATTGACCAATTATAGTCGTATTCCCCTGTCCCCTATCACATCCTCTTCTTGCACTCATACTCACTATCAGTGGATAGTAAGAGAATTTACTAAGACATACGGACGGATATCTTAAGGATTACTCATTCTAGAGTTTACTTCACTCTATCTCTAATGAGTTACTTAACGTGTTATACTCCTGAGCTAAAGTTCAACCTTAGCTCTGATACCACATGTAACGACTCGGGTTTTGCCCGCTCGAAAATCAACATCCGTACTTCACATTGTACTAGAATGTCGCAGATTCGACCGTTCAAATCCGATTCGCCGGAGCTATAACACAATTAAGTAAATAACACAGCGGAAGAAAAGAATAATACATTGATATACAACATCTGATACAACAGAGTGATACAATGAATATCAATATACATCAGAGATATGATACAAGAAATAGCAGCGGAAAAGAAAAGATAACAACAGCAGCGGAACAATATCAATAGAAATGATAACTCCAAAATGATCTTCAGACAAGAATGAATCCACAACTCCAAGATAAGCGACTCTGATGAATGAACTAGCTCCAGATAATCTACTAAACCTGAATATCTGAAAAGAAACCCAACTCTAGACTGCTCGTGTGGAAAATTATGAGCACCCAGAGTTTAGGAAGGGAACAATAAACTCCGGATCAGTCATGGGACTGGTGTGAGCAACAAAAATAGTTTATCTTTAAATAACAGCAAAAGAATTTAAAACATTGAAATCCGCAATGCTTTTGGAAAATGAAACTACCATAAGACCTCCCGCCACACACACAATGCAAACGCAGAATTGGAGGAGATTTCTTCTTATGATAGTCAAACATGCTTACTACGCAAAATCATCTTGATATTATTATTAGTGCATAGTGCAGAAAACATTTCGAAAGTATAATATTAATCTTAGCCAGCATAGACATTTCGAACTATGCCTACTATAGCTACCATCTAAACAGTGGGGCGCCACCATAAGTAAATGGCAGGTTATACAACTAATACCGTACAAGTTCCGTATTGGAAGAATGGATTTCCAACAAATGGTCAGGCTAAGGAACTTCCTTCCGCCGCATGGGATCGCCTCTGGCGGGACGTCCCGAGAGACAAACTGCTCTCTGCCAAACAAGGCCGGGTTACCCCTGTAACAGGTAACTCACGAATATGCCACCCCCCGGTCCTTTGGGACCTTTATCCGAGGCCTCGATAACCAACATCACACATAATAAAGTGTATCCACATGAGTAAGTATTTGGGCTCCATACCATGACACCACCCTTTTCCAGAAGGAAATGACATACCCTAAAGGGCGCGACCCTCATAACCTTGCCGCAACGATCCTGTTTCGACCATTTCCGGGTTGTGAGGCCCTGATGAAGTCTCGTCCACAAAGCTACGCTTTGTTCACAAAGCCATGCTTTGGGTCAACAGATGATCAACCTATGATCACAAAGATATAAGATCAAACAAATGATCATATCACAAATGATCAAACACTGATCATCACACAGCTACACTCAGCATGCCACATTACCAAATTGGGATATATCGCTGATAAATTTCAACTACATAACCTCTGAGCTCGTACGTCTCAGAGAAGGGTGTTAAGCTAAAAGAATAAATTCTCCGCCACCAAATAGATATGTATTTGAAAGAAATCGGCTTTATATCTCAAAGTGTAATGTCAGACATACAATCCATACAAGTCTGTTCCGGGATCGAACAGAACCGAAGGCACTTCTCACGAAGCCCTTGCAATTCCGGATAATTTCCAATCACGTCCGGACTTCCCGTCACTAAGGATGATAAAACCTCTATATTGGGGATCAGCCGATGCAGAGTAACTCGACGGTAATCCTTCCGTTTTCAAAAATATCCGGTCTTCAACACCGGTCTTCAAATGCTATCCATAACGACGTATCACATATTCGGAATGGGTTATACGACCCAAAGGTCCTCTCCCGGCTAAATCGAATAGTGAGCGTAATATTTAAAAACATATGGATATGGGATTTCAATTAAGTCACAACTTAAACCCAAAACTTCTCTTTTCAAATGGTTAAAACAAATTACCATTTTAAATCTTTTCAACAAAAAGATTTATTCTTTACGGTTTAAACAGTTTCCACACTTTAATCTTTTAAACAAAAGATTCATTCACAGATTTTCCAAATTAATTTCCCTTTCAATTTGATTAATTAAATCTTCAAATCAAAGATTTAACTTACAGCTTTCAAAACAATCTCATTTCAAATGATTTAAACCAATCATTATTTTAAATCTGTTAAAGATAACAGATTCAAATCATAGCTTTTCAAAACAATTCATTCATAACTTGGAAAACCAATTTTCAATTCAATATTGAAATTCCTTCAATTAAACTGGAACTTCATTGCTTATCTGAAAGCTTTTATTATTTTAAAACAAACAGTTTCATTTCAGAAAATCTGATTTATTCATACGAGTTAAGGTCTTTGGGTTAAATCCAAATTCTCAAAATTATACTTTTAAATGGTTTAACTTTATATAAACACATTTATATCATCTTTAATCCCTAGTTTCAAATCATAGGATTCAATTTCAAACTTGAATTCAAATTTAAATCAAATTATTTAAATTTCCAAAACTCGATTAAGTTATTCAAAATAACTTTTATCTTTGAAATTCTATTCCAATTGCTTTTTACTTTAAACCCCAGATTTTAAATTTCAAATACATCAAATTTAAATTATCTGTGACTTAAATGATTTCCACATGAAATCCATATTTGTGTGTGTAAAGGTGTAGTCCAGGGGTTTCACACAATAGTGCAACACAATCATCACAGATCAGAATACAGAAATATAATTCGATAAGCGGTATAAGAACAATGCTTATCGTTCATTCACAGATCATAGATATATAAAGGTCACAGATAAGTAAACTACATCACAGATAATTTATCACAGATCACAATACAAATCAGGGTGTATCACAAAGCATCATATACCAGGTATATCAAACAATCAAGTCATCCAATAGAATCCAAATATCCATAAGTATGATAAATTTAATTATCTGATTTATTAAATCAGATTTATTACTTATGAATCAGTTAACTTCTAATCATTTAATAAATCTTAGTTAATCACATTCATTAATTAATCCTTTGATTTTTTAACAAAATAATTATACTCCAGTTACTAATCATCATTCAGTTAATTACATCCAATAATCATTTATTAATTACTTACCACTTCCACAATTGATTATTATTAAATTAATCAAATCTAAATTTGTTGTTAAAATTTATCATATTAATTAATTTTTCCAATAAAATCTTAGTTAATAATCTTTATTAAATTTCTTATATTACCTTTCCAAAGAAATTTCTTATATTTAATTTTAACATCTGATTTAAGATTAGTTCCAGATTTTACTTTCAAATTCAACTTGTTTAAATTTCATTTTCAATTTCAATTCTATTTTAAATTCAAATTCTCCATACCTTTTATTTCTTTTATTTTAAATAAACAAATTGAATTTAAAATTTTATTTATCTTTAAAAATGAATTCTATTTCATCTGGAATCTTTATTTACAGTTTTGGGTTAAACTCAGTTTTTAAAACCTTGTTTTCAAATTTAATTTTAGTTTCAAGTTCAAAACAGAAAACAGGGTTCAGGTTTGAAGACCTGAAACAAAAATTGGACCCGAGACTATCCCTTGTTTCCTTCGAGTCGATCATTAAAAATCTTCGAGTAAATCACTGAGTTACTCGAGAGAATCTGATACGCCAAAAAAAACAGAATGGTGCACGGTGCACGTGCACAGCCCCTCAGGCCAACTCCGGTCATCGCCGACGCCATCAACAAGTCGACTATCATCCCCCGATCTAACAACGACCGTCCAAACCCCTCCATTCGACTCGAACTTGAATTCGAGAATAAATCGAAACCTGGAACACTCGACAGCGACCCCACCACAAAATCTGGCAACGCCACGTTCACGCAGCTCCGATCATCTGAATCCACGAAACTTCGGCCATCCACTCCTCAACACCTCCTCCACCAACTCCCCAACGCACGACGAACTCGGTCGCCTGAGAACGACGCACGAATCGAAATACAGCACCACGTCAAAATTAGGTTTACAAACGAAAAAGGCTTGTCGCTGCCTCCACGGTGAACGTGAGCATCTCCGATCATTTTTCCCATCACCTCCGTTCCTCCAGCTATCTTCACAACAAATTTCGACCACCACGAACCAGAGGATCACCATGAATCGATGAAACTATGAAATTTCGACAATCCTAAACTGCTCCTCAACCCTCAGTCTAAAAATTTAGATTCTTACTCTAAAAATCATGTTAAGGTATAAGAATTAAGGTTATATACTTGAATTCCTGAATTAAAAAGTTTGAATTTAGACTTAACTTAAGTTTAGTTCAGCTATCAGCTATTTTGGGTTTCCAGAGCCAAATAAACATCATTTTGACAAAAATACAAATTTAAAACTGATGCTTATAATTAAGCGAACTAGTTTTATTTTAAACTTAAATTTAAACAGAGATAAAATCACAAGATTTAAATTTTCTTTTATCAAAACTTGCATACTGGAAGGTGAAACAGAGAATGTCTTGATAAGAGCAACATACACACCATACATGCATATATTCACAGCAGGTACCATAAGATATGTTTTCATTTCAAATCAATTAGCATGTAACTAAAATCACTTTCTTAAATTTCTTTAAAAGTAAAGTTACTCACTTTACTAAAATACCAATCACAACATCAAGTCATATGAACAAATTCAAGGTTAAAACAAAAGGTTGCTCACCTTGTTTCCAGAGAAATTGAACAGAGCCTTCAAATTTGAATCAGGCTTTTGAATTTTTGCTTGCTGAGACCTTCTTTGATCTTTAATTTTTATTTGATTTGGATTGTTTGGTTTAAGTTTTGAATGATATTCTTTTTCTAGTTTTTGAACGAACGAATTAAAATGAGAAGGCTGATAAGAAGGAATGAGTTTACATGTGATGATATTTCTTTACACAGGGTAATGTATTTTTTCTTTTAGTACAAATATTTGTACTATAGGCAGTGATATTTGCTAGTGAATGGAGGCTAACATTTATTACCATGTACAATATTTTTTTTTTATATTCATATATTCCCTTTAGTTCGGCTGTACATGTATTTATCTTGCTTTGGAATCTTGTATGTATTTTATTATGTTTCTTGCATTGACTATGTTACATTTGATTTCGGCTGAGAGCTTTGTTTTGGTAGCTGCATTTATGAGGCTTGTACAAAATATGTATTTTTATCTACTTGCTTACAACTTTATGCAGATCATTTCAACTTGCCTTGGATTTCTTTGTCTCGGCTGATATGATCTCAATTAGTACCTTTGTTTGTATTTTTATTTTACTTTGTACAATTCTTTTTAAAATGGTGGTTGCACTTATTATGTTGTCTTGTTTCTTAAATCCTATCACTTTGCAATATAAATGAATTAAATGTTGTTATATTTCTAACAATTGTATTTACTTATTTGAATGTAAGTTGTTTCCCTTTTGTTTTTCTCATTTTGATTACTTTTAAAATACAAGTGAACTTCGAATTTTCATTAAATCTTTCTTTATTATTTTTATTTGTTTTATACTCACTTAATTAAATCATACTTAAATGTATTTTATTATAACATACATTTTAAAATTTTATTTTCTATTTAAAGTCTAATTATCAACATTCACCTAATATTTATTGTCTTATATCTATTTTATAAACTCAAACCATCTTTAACCATCAATCCAAATATATATATATATATATTAAATTTGCTCGTATATACCTATATATATATACACTATTTACAATATTTTAATCTCAAATGATTTATACAGAATATATTTGGATATCGGGGAAACTCGCAATAAATAAATCAATAAATTTCACTTTAAACCATTTTTTTTACTATTTTTATTCAGAATGAAATAATAATAACAAATTTAAATTCAAAAACTCAATTAATTATTAATTTAAATACTTATGAAATTTGGGGTCGTTACATGCGACATATGAAGATGCCCCCTTAGATGATTAGTGTCAAATAGTCATAATTGACTTAATACATACACAGCGAAAATAAACAACAAAACAAAGAGCTGCAACTCCTAAATAGCTATCTATTAGCCTCCTGCTCTTCTCTGGTAACTTTATTCGTCATCCTACTAAACCTAAAAGAAACTCAACCCTCAGCCTACTCAAATCAATTTTTACCATCTGAGAGTTTAAGGGGAAAACATATACTTCGAGTCATACATAAAGCCTGGTGTGAATAATATTATACATCCCGGTTATTAATGTTAAGTGAGACCACGTCGCTTAGCGGAACAGGTTTCCCCTCACTAACATTCTTTTAAAACATATCATTTGCAAATATTTTCCTGCAACCAAAACTGGTTAAAACTGTAAAGCATCATTATATAATGTAAACATACATATCAGGCAGCAAATGGACTATCTGTCCGAACAATATAGTTTTGTTTGGCTTACTATTAACCTTTAGCTGACTCGGGCCTACTAGACAATACAACAAAATAGTCTAATATCTATTAGACTCCTCTTCTGGACGATATGTCCTTAACTATCTATTAAATAATTCTCTTCTGGACGTTCTATCCCTAACTTAACATCTACCAGAGTCACCTGATCCTAATGGTTTTGCGGGCTCACAAATAACTTATCTGTATATAAACATATATTCCTTTCTTTATGTAATCATAATTTTAGTCTTACCCTTGACAAAGCCCTACACACTGGAATTTTGGACTAAATTAGCTGGGGCCAATAACTAATGTATATGGCGCGACCCTATACCAGTCCCATATGGTATTCTAATATCCAAGTCATTTTCACTTAGGGATACCTTCCCATAATTTTCCTTGAAAACCTTTTCATTTGAAATAGATTTAAAACATTTTAAACCAAACTTAAACAAGGAAAACATTTATACTCTATGCTTTACTCAAAATCACCTTGCCATGTTATATATATATATATACACACACACACACAGACACACACTTTACTCAAATCTTTGTTGATGAAAACCTTTAAACATTTAAAAGTACTCCTTTCAATCTTATTGAAAGTACCCCTTTCAATCTTATTGAAAGTACTCCTTTCAAAACCATTCATATAAACATTTTGAAACCATTGAAATTCCTTTTTCTTCGATAGCTAAAAACCTTGGACATCCCTCTTTAAAATTAATAAACATTTCCTTTCGAAACCATAGGAAAAACCTTTCCTTTAAATCATTGGAAAACTTTTCTTTAGACCTTTCGAAACTGTTGGGGAACCTAGCCTTCGAAACCCTCTTTAAAACCTTTCGAAGATATTAAAACTTCAAACCCTTCGAAAGCATTTGGGATTCAAATCAATGCATGTGGAAAACACCTTTCGAAACCATTTAAGTCGAAACCATTCTCTTTCGAAACCATGAGGTTATTCTTTTATTGAAAATCACTAAGGGTCACACGCAATAGGGTCGAAAGCTTACCCTTTTGAAAGCTATTACTAAGTTAGGAAGTGATGGTGTCGAAACCATCCCCTCGAAAGCATTTGAGAAGTGGTTAATTTAAAAACAAAGTATACCTTTCGAAACCATTGACTTCAAAAGGTAGAGAGGCGGCAGCAAGGGATTTCGTCCGCTTCGAAAGCTTTACTTGAAACAAAAGAATGCAACCAAGTCAAAACGATTCCTTTGAAAATATTTGACCCAGTCGAAAGAATCTGAGTTGAAACTTATCTCTTTCGAAAGCAAAGCAGTAGCCACCTTAGTTTTAAAACAAACATACTCCAACCCCTTCGAAACCTAAGGTTTCGACCAAGTACCCCTTCACCTTTGTCCAAAATGCTATGTACCAAGTAGCTTGATACCATGTGCTTTGGTTTCGAAACCATTGGTGGCGAAAGGTCTGGGTCGGAATCCTCTGTGCCGAAAGTGGCAGAACATGCTAAAATCATGATATTTTTGTTTTTAACTTAAAAGAGAACTTTTCAACTAACCTGCCTCTATTTGTCGAGTTTTCATTGGTTGCTAAATACTTTTCAAAAAAGTACTGCCAATAATTTCAAAAATAACAATGATTTTATTTTTCAAAATACCCCTTCTCCTTAATTAAATATATAAAACATTTAAGTCCCATACCTTAACTAGTTTTATATATTCATCAAAACACTTAGGAAAAATCTGGAAAAATCCCAGAAAATCTATTTTAATATGTTTTCTAACATATAAAAATTTTGGACCCAAATAATTATTTATTTTGACGTAAATAATTTATAACCCAATAAATCATTTTCTTCACTTGAAAATTAATATAAAATCCACTATAATTCAGAAAATTATGAAAATTGAAACCCATCTCTAAAATGTCATTTCTGGGCTACATTCAAATTTTCTAGGCACTTAGATGTCTTTTGATTAGGTTTTCATATCAAAAATATCTTAAAAACTTATATGAATATGCATAAATCATCAAGCATATATAAACTTTCAATCAGTCAAAACATGGCATAATCATGCAAAATCATTTCGGATCCACTTTAAAACCAAAAAATTATAAGAAAATGGGATGTAGTAATCATTTACCTTAGCTTTGTGATTAAAGATGTGAGATTTGATGTTGAATAAGTTGATTTACTCTTTCCTCTTGAAAATCCTAGCTTTATCTTCTCCTGAGATTGAAAATGGTGGTCGGCCTTAAAATATTTTACTTGAGAATGAAATGAACCTGTGTTTGATTTCCTAAGGGTTTAGGGTATAAGTTCTACCATTTTCCTATTTTTCCCTTCCTTATTTCCTAACACTTATTTCCATCTTACTTCTTTACTTCATTCTACATATAGGCACAGCTACCCTTGTTTAAATCAAATCTCAATCTATTAATTATCTTACATTATTTTATTTTATTTAGCTAATTAAATATTCTAAACAATGTTACTAAAAATATGGAGTGTTACAATCTCCCCTCCTTAAAGAATTTCATCCTCGAAATTATGATAAGGAACACATAAAACAATCAAAGGTAAAACATACCATAAAAACAAATCAGGATAAGGGTCTTTAATCCTGCTCTCAGTCTCCCAAGTACAGTCTTTAGCATCGTCACTCCACTGGACTTTCACTAATATTACTGTCTTGTTCCTCAGCTTCTTCTCATCCCTCTCGACTATTCGGATAGGCTTCCTAATTATAGTCATATCTAGTTGTTGGGTAAATTTCTCACCCAGGGGATCTCAAGACCAAGAAGAGCTAGGCTTCATCCGGCATCCTTCAACACTGCCGAACCAACTTGATGCCGGACCAACTTGATACCAAGCTCCTCCCACCATCTACCGGACCAAGCATCTACCGAACCAGCTCACCTCCCATGCTTCGCCGAACTAGCTCACCTCCCATGCTTCGCCGAACCAACTCACCTCCCATGCTTCGCCGAACCAGCTCACCTCCCATGCTTCGCCGAACCAACTCACCTCCCATGCTTCGCCGAACCAACTCACCTCCCATGCTTCGCCGAACCAGCTCACCTCCCATGCTTCGCCGAACCAACTCACCTCCCATGCTTCGCCGAACCAACTCACCTCCCATGCTTCGCCGAACCAACTCACCTCCCATGCTTCGCCGAACCAGCTCACCTCCCATGCTTCGCCGAACCAACTCACCTCCCATGCTTCGCCGAACCAACTCACCTCCTACCACCGGACCGAGACGTGCCAGGCCAGATCACATCAGCCCAGGCCCACCAGCAGCTATATACATCCAAGACCCCTGCTTCCACCTTCACTCTATAAATAGAGGGGCAGGGGTACAACAATGGGGGACAAGTTTGAGAGCTCAAGCATGGAAGGAACTTTCAAACAACTTTCTTTTACTGATATCAAAGTTTTGTACTTGTAATCAGAATAAGAGAAGAGAAATAACATATAAAGTGGACGTAGGCACATTCTGGCTGAACCACTATAAATCTGCGTGTCTTTTTACAGTTTAGCCCCTGTTTTTTATATATTTGCATAAATCGCTCAAATCACTAAGAATAACATCAGATCTCCTAAATCATACAACTTTGAGGTGTTTGTCCATTTTTTGTGCAAACATTTTTGGTGCTTTCACTGAGAAATAGAAACTCGAAGCTTCAGCTTCATCCACTTAACAGTTTTCCTAACGGCATCATTCGCCACTCAGAAAACATGCCTCCCAAACAGAGAAAAGATGTTAATAAAGGAAAAAACATCGCATCCAGCAGTCTTCCAGATCCAGCTGTCACGAATCAAGGAAATCATCCTCCTCCAGCAGTAGAACCAAATGAAGGACAGGCTAACCCAACCACTCCTGCTACAGGACAGCCTGCAGCCATTACTAGGGCAGATCTAGACAGGGTTGTGGCTGAAGTAACTAACCGCTTCACATCCCAGCAAGAAGCTTTTGTGGACCATCTCATGTCACGCTTAAGGGACGCTGAAGAATCCAACCACAACACTGAATCATGGGGCGAGTCCCAGTCTGGAGGATCTCAGAGACAACAAAGATCTTCCTTCTTCGAAGGAGCTAACGGCAGAAGTAGCCATGGTAGGAGCCGAGACCGAGCACAGCCCGAAGTTAGGCCTGAGGAAACGTTTGGTACCGAACCCAACGGGGGAGGTACCGGGCGAAGGTCAACTGTAGTTGAGCCTGTCATGCTGCCTAACCACAGAAACGCCAATGAACGGGGCCGAGCTAGAGCCCAGCCCGAAGTTGGACCCGAGGAGGTGCTTAGATCAGAACCCAGCAGGGGGAGATCAAGGCAAGGGCCAACTGTAGCTGACCCGAGCATGCTCCCAGAAGACCAAAGGCAGCCACTGGAAAATATGAGGAATGATAGACGATACCATCCCTACAGGTCATCTGGACGGAATCAATCCCACAGAACAGAGCCAAACTCATTTCTATCTGCTCCAAGTTCTGATGAAAGGATGGCACGCTTATTCAGAGAGTGTGTCCAATGGGAGCAAAGAGATCGAGGGATAGGCGCTAGGGTAACCAGCCCTTTCGCCCGCAATATCGAAATTGCTATCACCCCCCGAGAATGGAAGATGCCACCAATGGAACCCTACAAAGGAACCTCCGACCCCGTTGTACACTTACAGAAGTACACGCAACATATGCTCATGAGTGGAGCAACAGAGGGAGTACTGTGCAAATGCTTTCCGCTCTTCTTAGCAGATCTCGCTACCTCCTGGTTCTGTCATCTACCCCAGGGATCCATCAGCTCGTGGGAAATGTTGAAAGAAAAGTTTATCAGTCAGTTCCGCATCCATGTGGAACAACCTAAGGACGCTTATTCCTTATCCAGCGTCAAACAGAAACCTGGAGAAAAACTACAGCAATACCTAACCCGATTCAATGCCGCAGCAGCCGTAGTCCAAGATGCCGATGAGAAGCTTGTCTTAATGGCCCTCTGTAGTGGTGTGCATCCGGATACTAAATTCTCTAGAAGACTAACAAAAGAAAAACCAACTACTTTACCCGATTTCTTCCATGAAGCCAGGAAATATATGAGGCTTGAAGACGCTGCCACTGATGGGCAGTCAAGGCAACAAAATAAGGCAACTCACAGCAACACGCCCGCTGTAGCAAAGGACATTCGAAGAAATGACTCTAGAGACAATGCTGGGGGCAAGAAGGGAGAAAAAGCGCCTATATCGGCCAGGACCGAGAATCGACACTTACACTCCTTTGAATGAAACCGTCGAAAAACATCTTCCTTGCCACCCAAGGCGAAGTTAGATACGAACGCTAACCGTACAAGAAGGAATCAGATAACGCACAGAAGTCTGGAAAGTTCTGCCGCTTCCACGAATCTCATGGGCATGATACCGATGAATGCCATCATCTCCGGGACCTGATTGAAGAACACATCAGAAGGAAGAAACTACAACGCTTTCTTGGGAAGGCCAGCCCTGTCTGACTTCCAATTGTCTTGGCTCCATAGTGCTTAAAGATGAAATTTCCAACGGACAAGTGCGTTCCCTTCTTCGAAGCTATAAAGAAAGACAAAGGAAAGTTCGAATGGACTGACGAATGCTTAACCGCTTTCCTTCACTTAATCGAACACCTCCAGAAACCACCGGTACTCTCGACTCCAACCGAAGGTGAAGAATTATACCTATACCTTGCTGTGTCATCTCACGCCCTAAGCGCTGCCTTGGTAAGGGATGACAACCGCACACAGCGGCCAGTTTACTTCGTCAGCAAGAGGTTTACTGGGGCAAAAGTCAGATATCATAAACTTGAGAAGCTAGCATACTGTTTACTAATCACATTACGAAAACTGCGTCACTACTTCCAGTCCCATTCCATCAAAGTTCTGACCGATCAACCACTGAGGCAGGTACTCCATCGTCCCGACACTTCTGGGCGACTACTTAAATGGTGCATTGAACTAAGTCGGTATGATATCACCTATCACCCTCACACCGCCATCAAGGGACAAGCCATGGCTGATTTCATTGCAGAATTCACTACCCAACGGGCGTAATGAAGTCAAGAAAATCTTGAGGAAAGCTTCCCGCTACACAATACAGGAGGACACCCTCTATCGGCGCGGATTCTCTAACCCCCTATTAAGGTGTGTCGCTAGAAGGGAAGCCAAGGAAATCTTATCCAACATTCATCAAGGGAGCTGCGGAGATCACATCGGAGGACAGACTTTGGCAAAAAAGATACTCCGATATGGATATTTCTGGACCACCTTAAGCAAGGACGCCTTAGATTTCGTCAGAAAATGTGACAGATGCCAGAAGTTTGCTAAGATTCTGCGACTACAAACAACTGAGATTACTCAAATGACTAGCCCATGGCCCTTTGCAGTATGGGGAATTGACTTAATCGGCAAACTACCGATGGGCAGAGGCGGGGCCAAATATGCTATAGTGACAGTCGACTATTTCACCAAATGGGTGGAAGCAGAACCCCTGAATAAAGTATCTTCAGCAAAATTTATTAATTTCTTGATCAAAAATGTTCTGTGAAGGTACAAAGTCCCCTTCAAGATCATATCAGACAATGGACTTCAATTTGACAGGAGGAATTCGCCAACTGGTGCCAAGAGCACGGAATTCACCAAAGCTTCTCATCCGTAGCGTATCCCCAGGCAAACGGAAAAGTCGAAGCCGTCAACAAAATTCTCAGAACTCTAATAAAAAAGAAACTCGAAAAGACAAAAGGCGAATGGGTGGATGAACCTCCTACGGCACTATGGGCCAATCGCACGTCTTTCAGAACATCAACGGGGCATACTCCTTTTCTCTTTGGCATACGGATCGGATGCTATGCTTCCAGTTGAAACTATAGTGCCTTCCCACTGTAGGATCCACTACAACCCAGAAGAAAACGAAGAGTTCCTCCTCATGTCTTTGGATCTAATTGAGGAAATAAGAAATGATGCAGCCCCCCAGGGCAGCAGCTCACAAGCAAAAAGTGGCAACGCAATACAACCCCAAAGTCAAGCATCGTACCTTACAAGAAGGGGATCTTGTCCTCAAGCGAATCTTCCCTCGTCCCGAAGCACTAGACCCAATCTGGGATGGATCATATGTAATTCATAAAGATCTCCACAACGGAGCCTATATTTTGTCAACAGTGGACGGAGAGGTGTTCCAGAGGGCATGGAACATCCAACACCTTCGTCGATACTTTTCTTAACTCATACTGCCCATATGAAGTGAATTAACAAAGAGAATCAGTGGACGTAGGCATTTTCGTGCCGAACCACTTTAAAAAAAACTTGTCTCTTTTTAACTTGTTCCTTCATATCTTGGCTGCTTGTTAACTGTATCCTTTTCTGTTGAACAAAATCCTGTGCAAATAGCATTTTCATTCAAGGCGCTCCACAGCGCAACTTCTCCTGGACAAGACCTAACAGGTACTATGCGAATCTATGCCCTCGCCAATGAGACACTTTCGCTCCGGCATCCCTCTGCTGCGAGTTAACTCATTGCTCGCGACGGCCCTTAAAGCCAACTGTAATGAGCCGATTATAAGCCACCGAGAAGGCCGACTATAGCCGAGGCAGCTCATTACGGCGTTAGGCTCGCCGGCAACTGTGAACCGACTATAAGCCCCAACATAAGGTGTGGCCAGCCAGGGGCAGTTCACAGTTGACGATCGGCACCCACGCTAGCCGGCCACAGTAGATCGAATAATACCCACGATTACGGGCCATAATGGCCCGGGTAGTTACTGTGCGCGATCTCGGCTCCGATGTGTCTTAAGTACGGCTGTGGTAAAAAAGAATTAACTCCCCGCGGAGGCGTAAGATGGGTGACAAATGTCTCCAAGACCCACAGCTAGGGAAAGTGACTACAAAACCCGTTTGCCACGAACTTAAGCACATCGAAGGCCTTCCGTGATTGGAAGTTTTACTATTTCACATATTTCAATTTTACTTAAGAAACTTTTCTCCTATCCTCTGTAACAATCCCTGAAGTGCAGGACACAAAACAAGAGACACTCACTAATAGAAGCAGATACTCACAGCAAGACACTAGACCGCATCCCTTACTCGGTCACGCAGGATATTCAAAGCTGCCATCTACAAGCAAAATATAAAGGACGGTATTTCCTTCTTTCATATATATACCTATAATTTGTTCACACCTCACGCTAACCCTACAAGTCATGAAATTATGTTCTAAACAAGAACCTGACATCAAACACAATCTAATTACAAGAATATGCATAGCTATATTTCTTATGCAACATGTCAAAATAGCAAAAACATTCAAAAGACGACAAAATCAGCTTAAGTTAAAGAATTACACATCAAGAATAGAGCTATTTATTACAAGTAGCAAGAATTACAACCTAAAAGTTACTCTACTGTTTTAAGACTAACATATACAACCATGTCAAGTCCACAAAAAGAGTTTTCCAGGCCTAATCAGGGAGCCGGCTGCGTCGGAGTCTTGTCCTTGCCCTATTGCCCACCTGTCCGGTCAGAAAAAGAATTCATTAGTGATAAGCAACCAAGTTAACGGAAAGACTAGAAAGGAAGACTTACCAGCATCTGCTCCTCGATCATCTCGGTCATCATCCTCTACTTGCACACCTGCCTCCTCAGCTGCAAGCAACCGCATGCCCTCCTTCACTGCCACCTTCTCCTCCTTGGTAAACTGGGCAGTAACCGCATCAATCCTGAGGGCCGTACCTATCTACTAGTGACCTCGGGGTGGGCCCATGACGTCCCGGTTCTAACTGAGCTGGGGGCACCTCGGAAGGATCTTCTCTGTCCTGGGATTTCTTCTTTTCTGATCGGGTTTCAACTCTGTGAGACATTATCTGCAACGAAAAAGAATACATCTTTAAAAAGGATGTAGAGATATGAAGAAGCGAGTGTGTGCAGTATAGAATTTCACTCAAAATGCTCAAATTCCTATTGTCATTCGGTATTCAGAGTCTCAAGGTTCATTCGGCATTCCCCGTGTAAAATTCATTCGGTAAGGTGAAGGTTAAAATTCATTTGGTATTCAGAGTCCCAAGGTTTATTCGGCATTCCCCGTGTAGAATTCATTCGATGATCCAAATAAGAATACTCATTCGGTACACACGAGTTTCATTCGGCGAGGGGAAGTTAGGTACCTTATTCGGCAGGCTAAAGCAGCTCGGTAGATTGATTCGGCTATGCAACTGATTTGGCTCAAGTCCTTCGTTCGGTAGGAAATAACAAGGGCCCTAGCTCCGTACTTATAGGCGAAGGTGGACCTCCGGACCAACCGGTTCAGTACTAGATGTCGAAGGGGAAATTGGGTAACTTAAAACAAAACACGTCATATACAGGCATATGCCCTACTTTGGGGGGCAAATGTTGGGTAAATTTCTCACCCAGGGGATCTCAAGACCAAGAAGAGCTAGGCTTCATCCGGCATCCTTCAACACTGCCGAACCAACTTGATGCCGGACCAACTTGATACCAAGCTCCTCCCACCATCTACCGGACCAAGCATCTACCGAACCAGCTCACCTCCCATGCTTCGCCGAACTAGCTCACCTCCCATGCTTCGCCGAACCAACTCACCTCCCATGCTTCGCCGAACCAGCTCACCTCCCATGCTTCGCCGAACCAACTCACCTCCCATGCTTCGCCGAACCAACTCACCTCCCATGCTTCGCCGAACCAGCTCACCTCCCATGCTTCGCCGAACCAGCTCACCTCCCATGCTTCGCCGAACCAACTCACCTCCCATGCTTCGCCGAACCAGCTCACCTCCCATGCTTCGCCGAACCAACTCACCTCCCATGCTTCGCCGAACCAACTCACCTCCTACCACCGGACCGAGACGTGCCAGGCCAGATCACATCAGCCCAGGCCCACCAGCAGCTATATACATCCAAGACCCCTGCTCCCACCCTCACTCTATAAATAGAGGGGCAGGGGTACAACAATGGGGGACAAGTTTGAGAGCTCAAGCACGGAAGGAACTTTCAAACAACTTTCTTTTACTGATATCAAAGTTTTGTACTTGTAATCAGAATAAGAGAAGAGAAATAACATATAAAGTGGACGTAGGCACATTCTGGCTGAACCACTATAAATCTGCGTGTCTTTTTACAGTTTAGCCCCTGTTTTTTATATATTTGCATAAATCGCTCAAATCACTAAGAATAACATCAGATCTGCTAAATCATACAACTTTGAGGTGTTTGTCCATTTTTTGTGCAAACACTAGTTCCACTACTAAGTCCTCTAACACGGTCGGTGCTATAGTAGTGTCTGGATCCCTAACACATTTCCTCAGATGAGATATATAAAAAACATTGTGGGCTCTTGTTAAACTACTCGGTAACTCTACTCTATACGCGAGTTTCCTGATCCTTTCCAAAATAGGAAATGGTCCAACGAATCTCGGTGCCAACTTCCCCGTCTTCCCGAACCTGATAACACCTTTCATCGGCGACACTTTGACGAAAACATGATCTCCAACCGAGAACTCCAAATCATTTCGTCTTTTATCTGCATTGCTTTTCTGCCTAGATTGAGCTCCCTTCATTCTCGCCCTTATCAGCTCAATCTTTTCTGCTGTTTCTTTTACCAAATCAGGACCAAGAATCAATCTATCATCTATCTCTAACCAACATGTAGGGGATTTGCATGGTCTTCCATACAAAGCCTCAAATGGTGTCATTCCTATACTAGTCTGATAACTATTGTTCTATGAAAACTCGACTAGATGTAGGTGGTCTTCCCATGATCCCCTAAAGTCCAGTACACAAGCTCGCAACAAGTCCTCTAATCTTGTTAACTCTTTCAGTCTGCCCATCATTCTATGAACGGTAAGCGGTACTCATCTTGAGCTTGGTTCCTAAGCTTTCCTGAAGACTTTTCCATAACTCGTTAGTAAATAAAGAATCTCTATCACTAATAATACTACTAGGAATTCCGTGCAGTCTAACCACATTCTTCATAAATAACTTAGGCAATACAGGTGTCGTCTTGTTTGCCTTAACCAGAATGAAATGGACGCTCTTGGTTAACCTGTCTACTATGACCCATATACTTTCATTCCCTCTATTAGTCCTTGGCAACCCATCAATAAAATCCATAGAGATGGAGTCCTACTTCCATACTGGAATGTCCAATGGCTGAAGCAATCCACTCGGCTTTTGATGTTCGGCATTTACCTGTGACAGTTCAAACATCGTTCACGCATAAGCCAACATCCCTCTTCATTCCTTCCTAGAAGAAACTTCTCTTCATATCTTGATACAACTTTTTTCCTCCTGGATGGATAGTGAACTTTGAACGATGGCATTCCTCCAAAATCTCCTTCCTTATGTCTCTCACATTTGGAACACATAATCTGCCCTTCTTTCTCAACCATCGGTTTTGGTCAATACAGAAATCCTTTAGGTCATTGCTCTCTGTTCCTTCCCTTATCTTTCTGATCCGTTCAGCCAAAACTAGATCCTCCTCCAGTTTTGAAGCTATCTTATCAATCATTACCGGTCGGACTTCTAAATAAGACAACCTAATAGACTCTCCACCAGACTCAGCTTCGGATCTCCACTGCATTCTACAAGATGTCAATGATTCTAAGTCTTTCAATTCTGCTATCATAGCTAACACTGCATTTTGATGCTTTCTACTAAGTGCATATGCAACCTTGTTTCCTTTTCTGGGTGTGTACTATATTCCAAAATCATAAGCGGCTAGAAATTCGAACCATCTTTGCCGTCTCATGTTCAGCTCCTTCTGAGAGAACAAGTACTTCAACGACTTATGATCGGTATAAAGCTCAAACCTCTCTCCCAAAAGGCAATGCCTCCATACCTTCAACGCAAATATAACTGCAGCTAACTCCAGGTCATGCGTTGGATACCTAATCTCATGTGGTCTAAGCTGTCTAGAAGCGTAGGCAATCACTTTACCCCTCTGCATTAGTACAGCTCCCAACCCAATACCACACGCATCAGTATAAACAACTAAATCTTGATTCCCCTCCGAAACCACTAACACAGGTGCATGGGTCAACGAGTGCTTCAAGCTCTAAAATGCTTCCTCACACTTATCGGTCCATACAAACTTTACATCCTTTCTTGTTAGCTTAGTCACCGGCGCTGCAATCCGTGAGAAATCCTTTATAAACCTCCGATAATATCCTGCTAATCCAAGGAAACTTCTTATCTCAGTTAATGTTTCTGGTCTTTTCCAATTATTAACGGCTTCGATCTTTTCTGGATCAACTGACAATCCTTTCTCCGAAACTACGTGACTAAGAAAGTTCACTTCCATCTTCCAAAAATGGCACTTCGAAAACTTTGCCTTTAGCTAATGCTGCCTCAGTGTCTCCAGCACAACTCTAAGATGAACTTCATGCTCCTTCTCATCCTTAGAGTATATTAGAATATCATCTATAAAAACTAACACGAATCTATCCAAGTGCTCTCGGAAGATTCGATTCATCAAATCTACAAAGAATGCCGATGCATTATTGAGTCCGAACGACATAACTAACCATTCGTATGACCCATATCTCGTCCTGAACGCCGTTAAAGGTATAAGATCTTCCGCTACTCTAAGCTGATTAAATCCTGTTGCCAAATCTAATTGAGAGAATATCTTGGCCCCGCTCAACTGATCGAACAAATCGTTAATCCTTGGCAGTAGATATCGATTCTTTATCGTCTTCTCATTCAGCTTACGACAATCGAACATAGCCTTAACGATCCATTCGGCTTCTTAGCAAATACAGCGGCTGCTCCCCAAGGTGAACTACTCGGTGTAATAAAACTCTTTCCTTCCAAATCTACCAACTGAGCTTTCAACTACCTCATCTCTATTGGTGTCATCCTACTTGGCGGCCTACTCACTGTTCTACACCAGGCACTAAATCAATCTGAAACTCAATGGCTCGTTTCGGCGACAATCCAACTACAGGCTCAAACACATCTACGAATTCTCTGACTATGAAAACGCGATTCAATTCATCTTCCAACTCCATAGCACCCAACAAGGCATTCACCTCACAACTGGGGTTTTCCATGGTATAAACTATCCGATCACTACAATCCGGGTGTCTAAGGGATATTTTCCTATCTAGGCAAAATATTCTAGCATTATAATTACTTAACTAATCTATACCCAATATAATTCTGAACCCAATGAAATCAAATACATGCAAACTGCAAACAAAGTTGCAACCTAGCAGGTCAAACTCTAAGTGGTCACACTTCATCCCAAGCGTTGCATACCCTCCTATCGGATTTTCAACTCTTAAGGAAGTAACTAAATATGTGGGTTCTAGGTTATGTTTATCTACCAAACATCGAGATATAAAATAATGAGATGCACTAGTATCAAATAAAAAGCTAACAGATATATCATGGATCTGAAGCGTACCTCCTAACATAGCCTTTCCCTTCTCCTGCACTGTCGGCTTTGACGTAGCAGGCTCCAATGTAAACACTTGGCCTTTATCCCTTTTTCTGGATCTTTGCAATGGTTCTTGTAGTGCCCAATTTGATCACAGTTAAAACATCTGATTCCTTTCTTCTGAGCGGCCTTCTTTCTTTTGCCTATACGGCACTCATAGGCATAATGGCCTTTCTTATCACACTTATAGCAGACCACCTTAGACTTTCCTTTCTTTGCCGCACCTCCTTTCTAAGCACTTTTGTGGAAAAACTTTTTCTTTTGGCCCTGTCCAACCTGGACCTCCTTCTTCTTCTCCAAACATGCTAACATCTCTTCATGTCTTAACGCCATTTCCACTACCACATCACACGGATCTTTGATGTGCAGTAAAGTAGCCCTAGCCAACTCCGGCTTTAGACCTCTAATAAACTTTTCATTTCTTTTCAACACTGTGTCAACAATGGCATACCCATACCGAGCTAACTCTTCGAATCTACTAGCATATTCCAGAACTGACATTTCTCCTTGTTCCAGCTCAGCAAACTTCCTAAGTAGGACTGGCTTTGCCATTACTGACATGAATATTTCTTGAAACCTCCTCCTGATTTCTACCCATGTCATAGTCTCTTCATCCACACCAGCAGTTACAATATTCCACCAAAACAGAGCAGCTCCTTGGAGCTGTCTTGAAGTAAGTCTCCTTTTCTGCTCGTCAATGAGCCCTAGGTCAGCGAAAATCCTCTCACAGTGTAGCAGCCAATTTTCTACTTCAATAGCATCCTCCGTTTCGATAAACGGATTTCCTCCAAGTCTAGTATAGTCTCTGCTCAAGTTAGCATACTGATTGACTACTGGAGCTTCTTGAACTCCTCCCGTAGCATTTCCTCCAACAACTCCAACTGCGAGCATCAAGTTTATGAAAAACTAATACATGGCTCCCATGTCTACTTGGGGAACCCCAGCACCAGCATTCTCAGCCTAAGCCTGAACTCTTCTAGCATTTGGTCGGTCATTTCCATTTGTAATGGTGCTATCTCCTCCTAGATTGACTCTGCCTCTTCTTCCATTCATATCTGTATTCAAGCCTAGTGAGATACAAAAGAATAGCCTAACAAAGAAAGAAGTCTAGAGATAAAGCATATACTTATATATGCAAATACAAGTACGTTACTATAGCGTTATCCCATGCCCCAATCCTAACTCTAATTCCTAAGGATTATGTTTTCAAAAATTATTTTTAGTTAAAGTATCTCATAAACCTATGCTCTAATACCAACCCTATCTTGAAGCCTAAAGCTAAGCACTACAGATGTTGCAGTCATCTATAGTATTAACTTCAGACGACTAAATACGGCTATGTTAATGGTATCTATAATATCAGAAGCACTTGAATATGAAACAAATCACAGATTTCAAAACAGAATTTTCCATTACATTTCAAGACAGTTGTTCCATATTCAAATTACAAAATCCCAAACGTTTCCCAAGCAATGATAAACTATACTTATTACAAAATACGCCAAGAGCGACATATGAAGATGCCCCCTTGGATGATCAGAGTCATATAATCATAATTGACTTAATAAATACACAGCGGAAATAAACAACAAAACAAAGAGCTGCAACTCCTAAATAGCTATCCGTTAGCCTCCTGCTCTCCTCTGGTAGCTTTATTCGTCATCCTACTAAACCTGAAAGAACCTTAACCCTCAGCCTACTCAAATTAATTTTGAGCCCGAGAGTTTAAAGGGTAAACATAAACTTCGAGTCAGACATAAAGCCTAGTGTGAATAATACTATACATCCTGGTTATTAATGTTAAGTGAGACCACGCCGCTTAGCAGAACAGGTTTCCCCTCACTAATATTCTTTTAAAACATATCTTTTGCAAATCTTTTCCTACAACCAAAACTGGTTAAAACTATAAAGCATCAGTATATTATGTAAACATACATATCAGGTAGCTAATGGACTATCTGTCTGAACAATATAGTTTTGTTTGGCTTACTATTAACCTTTGGTTGACTCGGGCCTACCGGACAATACAACAAAATATACTAACATCTGTTATACACCTCTTTTGGACAATCTATCCTTAACTATCTGTTAAATACTTCTCTTCTGGACGGTCTGTCCCTAACTTAACATCTCTTAGGGTCACTTGATCCTAATGGTTTTGCGGGCTCACCAATAGCATATTTGTATATGAACATATATTCCTTTCCATGTGTAATCATAATTTTAGTCTTACCCATAACAAAACCCTACACATTGGAATTTTGGACTAAATTAGTTGGGGCCAATGACTAATGTATAGGGCGCAACCCTATACCAGTCCCATCTGGTATTCCAATATTTGAGTCATTTTCACTTAGGATACCTTTCCATGATTTTCCTTAAAAACCTTCTCATCTGAAGTCGATTTAAAACCATTTAAACCAAACTTAAAAAAGGAAAACATTTATAGTCTATGCTTTACTCAAAATCACCTTGCCATGTTATATATATACACACTTTGCTTAAATATTTATTAATGAAAACCTTTAAACATTTGAAAGTACCCCTTTTGATTTTATTGAAAGTACCGCTTTCAAAACCATTCATATAAACCTTTCGAAACCATTGAAATTCCTTTTTCTTCGATAGCTAAAAACCTTGGACATCCCTTTTTTAAAATTAATAAACATTGCCTTGCGTAACCATAGGAAAAACCTTTCCTTTAAATCATTCAAAATCATTGGAAAACCTTTCCTTTAGACCTTTCGAAAACGTTAGAGAACCTCCCCTTCGAAACCTTCTTTAGAACCTTTCAAAGGTATTAAAACTTCGAACTCTTCGAAAGCATTTGGGATTCAAATCAATGCATGTCGAAAACACCTTTCGAAACCATTTAAGTCGAAACCATTCTCTTTCGAAACCATGGGGTTATTCTTTTAAAGAAAATCACTAAGTGTCACAAGCAACTAGGTCGAAAGCTATTACTAAGTTAGGAAGTAATGGTGTCGAAACCATCCCCTCGAAAGCATTTGAGAAGTGGTTAATTTAAAAACAAAGTATACATTTTGAAACCATTGACTTCGAAAGGTAGAGAGGCGGGAGCAAGGGGTTTCGTCCCCTTTGAAAGCTTTACTTGAAACAAAAGAATGCAACCAAGTAAAAACCATTCCTTTAAAAATATTTGACCCAGTCGAAAGCATCCTAGTTGAAACCTATCTCTTTCGAAAGCAAAGCAGGCGCTACCTTAGTTTCAGAACAAACATACTCCAACCCCTTCGAAACCTAAGGTTTCGACCTAACTACCCCTTCACCTTTGTCCAAAATGCTATGTACCAAGTAGCTTGATACCATGTGCTTCGGTTTCGAAACCTTTGGTGGAAAAAGGTCTGGGACGGAACCCCCTGTGCCGAAAATGGCGGAACATGCTAAAATCATGTTATTTTTTCTTTTAACTTGAAAGAGAAAACTTTTCAACTAACCTGCCTCTATTTGTCAAATTTTCATTAGCTGCTAAATACTTTTTAGAACAATGACGCCAATAATTTTAGAAATAACAATGATTTTATTTTTCAAATTACAACTTCTCCTTAATTAAATATATAAAACATTTAACTCTCATACCTTAAATAATTTTATATATTCATCAGAACACTTAGGAAAAATCTGAAAAAATCCCAGAAAATCTATTTTAATATGTTTTCTAAAATATAAATATTTCGGACCCAAATAATTATTTATTTTTTCGTAAATAATTTATAATCCAATAAATCATTTTCTTCACTGGAAAATTAACATAAAATCCACCATAATTCAAAAAATTATGAAAATTGAAATCCTTCTCTAAAATATCATTTCTAATCAACATTTAAATTTTCTAGGCACTTGGATGCCATTTAATAGGGTTTTCATATCAAACATATCATAAAAACTTATTGAATATGCATAAATCATCAACAAGCATATATAAACTTTCAATCATTCAAAACATGGCATAATCATGCAAAATCATTTTGGATTCACTTTAAAACCAAAAACTTATAAGAAAATGGGATGTATTAATCATTCACCTTAGCTTTGTGATTAAAGATGTGAGATTTGATGTTGTATAAGTTGATTTACTCCTTCCTTTCGAAAATCCTAGCTTTATCTTGTCTTGAGATTGAAAATCATGGTCGGCTTTAAAATATTTTACTGTAGAATGAAATGAACATGTGTTTGATTTCCTAAGGGTTCAGGGTATAAGTTCTACCATTTTCCTATTTTGCCCTTCCTTATTTCCAAACTCTTATTTCCATCTTACTTCTTTAGTTCATTCTACATATAGGAAAGGCTACCCTTGGTTTAATCAAATCTCAATCTATTAATCATCTTACATTATATTATTTTATTTAACTAATTAAATATTCTAAATAATGTTACTAAAAATATGGGGTGTTACAACATTGGTTAAATTGGACGAGAAAGTTAATGGGTTGGTATACGCTTGAGATGGTGGGGGATCGGCATGGATACATGGAAAAATGGTTAGTTTGAATGGAAGTAAAGAGGGATCGATATGATTTGTAAAGCTGGAGGGATCGGCATGTTGATGGTCATGGGAAATGGATCATCATGGTTTGTTCGTAGGATATGGATCGGCATAGGCATGGTGGTGTGACTTATGGATGGATCGGCATAGGCATGGTGGTGTGACTCATGGAGGGGTCGGTAGGGCATAGCTCGTGAAGTGTGGATCGGCATAGTATATTCAGGAGGAATGGGTCGGCATAGTGATCATGGCATGGCTGGTGGATGGATCGGAATGATACACTCATGGGATAAGGTTCGAAATGGCATGGCGTGTAAGGGATGGATGGGCATAGCCTAGACCAGGTTAAGATTTGAACTGAAGTATTACAAGAACTAGAGCTCCATGCATCCAATCGCCTTGATATTTGAAACACCATCATTATAGACCAAAAGGGAGCTACCATAGGGTTGCTAGCCCAAACTCGACTCGTGGTGGGATTGGTATCGATCCTTATCCATTAAGAGTTGGCCTAGCCCTCCCTATAGTGGGCCTATATGGTTAGGGAGGTCCAGATGCCGAAGTTTCAGTCAGATTGGAAGTCGTCTTCATCTATATATAAAGGCACAGGGGGCTATTCTAAAGGACTTTTGGACACTGTTAGTTAAACTCTGTCATTATTGTAGCTGACTTCTCCATTTTTCTCCGATTTCTTGGTATTTCTTATTGCTTGTAATTGCAATCAAGTGAATTGAGAAGCAATAAAGAGAATATTCAAAGAGGATGTAGGCAATCAACGCCGAACCACTATAAATCTTATTGTTTTTGCTTTCTGCTCGGTTTTCTTTGATATCTTGTGATTCTCCTCTGTTTTCATTTAATTTATTCATTTATTCCACTACTTAAATCTGTTCTTAGGTGTTTGTGGCCAATTTGGTTACACACAATTACTGTCAATCTCAATAAAGAAATGATATAAAATTCCTTGTAATTTCACATAAAACACAAATCCTCTTTTAAGCGATTCATAGAGAATTATAGCATTAACAATTCCTCTTGGAAGAAAAGTAATTCTAATGCATTAAGATATATGATCCTTAAGTATAATAAAAAGTGTAGTAATTAGAAGCAGTGTCAGTAAATTATATTAAAAATAATGCTAGTAATCTATATTGAGAATAGGAAATTAAAAGCAGAACAAAGAAAAATGGACATTTTCCATTTTTATGTGCATTTAATTTGATTATCTTTTAAAATCCCCCTTTTCTGATAGCAAAGACTCATCCCGGTATTAGATTATTGGCTAGGTAAGAGATGTAAGGAAAATAATAAGATGATAGTTGTCCTTTTCTACTCCAGTTTTTATAATTTAGAAGTTATAAAAGATGTTTTAGAAACATTGTAAATTTTATTTTTGAAAGGAATGGTTTGGTGAAAATAAATGAAAGAAAAACTTAATTAATGGTTGAACTAAAAATCCCAAATCTTAATAAGAGTTAGAATGATCTTTAAAAGGAAAGGCTGATTTGATTTTAAACATAGAATTGTTAACATTGCCTTTTAAGTTTAGTGAATAAGTTAAATTTAAAAATCTTAAAATGTAAGCTTTAAAAAGAGTTAAAACACTAGGTATTTTTTTGAATTTAATAGAAGTTTGTAGGTAGCATTTTTAAAGGCAAGAGTTTTGAGATTAATTATTTTAAGAATTTTTGAAGTTTTAATTTTTGAAAAAAAATGATAAAGACCAAATCAGAATTTTAAATATGGAGTAGACAGGAATTAGTGCCTAGGTAAGATGGGAAAAAGAATAAGGCTATAAAGGAGATAGCAATGACTACTTTTGGAATAGTAAGGATAAGTCCCTGTAGAGTGTAAGGACACTAGAAAGTTCTTAGAAATATTATTTTGATATGTGTGCAGACCATAAAGAGGTTATTAAAGTACACCTCTATAAGTTTTGGATATGCTAGTAGGAGGCTTATGGATAAAGGAATATCAAGGATTGAAAATACTATCAAAAGAATGGGATTACGAGAAGATAGTAACAGATGGTAATGAGATGGTAAACACACATAGAGGATATTGGTAGACTTAATTCGGGGAAGAAGAGAGGGATTGGAAGGTTATTTCCCCAAGCTTAGCTGCCATTTAATATGAAGATTTCATAGGTTTTATTTCTTATCCACTATAGCGAGAAGAGGCATAGTTATTCCATAATTGGATATGGAATGTAAGAGATGAATAAACCTTATTCATCGTAAGTAATAAAGGAAGGATAAGATATGAATGTTGTTATAGAGGGATGGCCTGTTAGACAGGTATGTCCTTGTAGTAGTAGTAGTAGTTAGTGGTGTCATGTTTTCTTCCAGTGTTAGTTTTTCTTTTCGTGGGTTGTAAGAACATTTATGGAAATGTTCCTTTTTATGTATCTTCTAGGTGGACCACAATGATTTGAGAAAGCACTAAAAATGAAATTTCAGAGAAAGCCACTTACCTAATGCGAGGAAAAGAAAATAGTTGAAATTGGAAGTTAAATAATAAATTAAGAAAATTTATTTAACTAACTACTAAATAAAAGTAAAATGAAGATCTAAGTTTCGAAAAGAATAGAAACTTTTCGGGGAATAAAATTTCAATAGATGGAGGACAGGAGTATGGAGAGGTAAGCCACGTGTTAATGTTTCTTGTTCCTCGAAGACTGAAATTTAAAATTCAACATGTATGTTGGTTAATATTAATAAGAAAGAAAGGTTTTTGAGAACTTAAAAAATTAACCGCACAATTAAGTGAAGTCCATTATGAACGATGGAGGATTGGCTAAACCCTAAAGTCAGAAATGCGAAAAATTATTTGTAAAATGTAGTTATGCATATATTTTGAAAAAGAAATTTTTTATTAAAAATTTATTTATGAAAAGTTATCATTATAAATAATACGACTTTGAAAGGAAAATATACATATCTTTGGAAATATTGTAAAAGTTGAGGATTTTGAGTTTTAACAATTTTGAATTACCCCATGCTGGTATTAGGGAATAGTTGGTCAGTTGGTCAGTGTAGATTTTACCGTGTAGCAGTAGTGGCAATAAAATGGATACGGTGAGCGTCAAGGAAGTTGTTTTGTCTATGGAAGGTTTTTCGAGGTACCTTGTCGATGAGTGAAATTTAAAAAGATGATTTCTGAAACAACAATGTATTTTATCTTAAAAAAGTTACTTATGCAAACATTACTTGGGAAAGTAGGAAAAGAATTGGGGGTGAAGGAGTAGATCCTATAGTACAGTGGAAAAAGGTTACATAAGAGAATGTTGGGAATATGAAATTTTCCATCTAGACCCTTTCTAAGCATAAGAAAATAGGTTTAGAAAACTGAATTTTTCTAAATATGGATGTAGAAATGGTGTGCTAGGAATTTGGATGATAAGGATTGGATGAAAAAATGGTTGAACTACGCTTCTATTTATGTGGGAAAATCTAGATGAAAAGCCATTTTTGATATTTCATAAAGTTGCATTCATGTAGAACTTCCAGTATATTTAGGATGATAACATCATATTTTTAAAATTGATTTAAAAAGATATCATTCATGCATATCATACATATTTTGATGCACCATGCACATTGTAAAGACCCGCAAATCCGTCTTCCGAAAACTCGACACCGATACGTCCACTGTACCAAATTGTCGAATAATCGAATGGCGGAAACGCGAAACTTTAGGGTTAAAAGAAGAGGTAGAAGAAAAGATAGAAGAAAGAGAAAGAAGAACAACATAGGAAACACAGAACAGGAACAATTCAGAATCTCACATTCGCAGCGGAACAATATATAATAGATAAATCAATAATCTTTAAAACAAAAGACTATATCAGTTTATACATACATCAATCATCAGAGTTTACAACAATGGACAGTTATATAAACTTGTCCTCATACAGAATACACAGCGGAATAAATACTATCAGATACAAATACTACGTCTCGTCATCCAGCTCATCTCCAAAGCTCCAGAATATCCAGAGTATCCTGATAATCTAACTCTAGACTGCCCGTGTGGAAAATTATGGGCACCCAGAGTTTAGAAAGGGAACAATAAACTCCAGGTCAGTCATGGTGACTGGTGTGAGATCGTAAAACAGTTATTTTCGCAAAGAAAATAAAACAACTTCGCAATGCTTTTGGAAAATGAAACTACCATAAGGCCTCCCACCACAAACACAATGCAAACGCAGAATTGGAGGAGATTTCCCCTTATGATAGTCAAAAATGCTTACTACGCAAAATCAATTGATATTATTATTAATGTCTAGTGTGGAAAACATTTCGAAAGTATAATATCAATCTTAGCCAACATACAACAATTGTTGTATGTCTACTATAGCTACTACGTTCAGTAGCAGGTTACCGCCACATTCCATAGCAGGTAATACAATTAAAAATCGTACGGGGTTCGTATTGTTTCTTTGGATTTCCAACAAATGATCAGGCTAAGGAACTTCCTTACACCGAAATAGAACGCCTCTGGAAAGACGCCCCGGATCCTAACCGGATCTCTGCAAACAAAAGGCCGACGCTACCTCACGCTCTAACCGAGCTGTAACTAGGTAACTAACACACGAGCTATGCCATCCCCCGGTCGTTACCGACCTTTATCCGAGGATCCTCAATCGAAAAGCAACAGCCGCAAAATATAATCCACATAGGTAAAATATCTGGGCTCCATACCATGATACCACCTTTTATCCAGAAGGAAATGGCATACCCTAGGGGCGCTACCCCTACAAACCTTTGTCGCAACATTCCTGTTTCGACCATTACCGGGTTGTGAGGCTCGACGAAGTCTCGTCCACAAAATAACGCTTTTTTCACAAAGCCACGCTTTTTCACAAAGCCACGCTTTGATCAACCAATGATCATCAGCACTTCGTATGCCACATTACCAAATTGGGAATGTATCACTAGTAACCATCAACTACATAACCTCTGAGCTCGTACGTCTCAGAGAAGGGTGTTAAGCTAAGAGAATAAATTCTCCGCCACCAACAGAAATGTATTTGATAGAAACCAGCTTTACATCTCAAAGTGTAACATCAGACACACATCCATACAAGTCCGTTCCGGGATCGAACGGAACCGAAGGCACTTCCAAAGAAGCCCTTGCAATCCGGATATTCACTAATCACGTCCGGACTTCCCGTCACAAAAAGAGTGATATAAATCTCTATACCGGAGCAACTCGGTGCAGAGACATTCGACAGGTTGTCCTTTCATTTTCACAAATATCCGGTCTTCACACCGGTCTTCAAATGCTATCCATTCGCGACGTATCATTATTCGGAATGGGTTATATGACACAAAGGTCCTCTCCCGGCTTAACCGAATAATGAGCGTTTGTTTTAAAAACAAATCAAGTGTCATTTCAAAGGCAAATATTGATAGTTGGTTATTTAACTATCAATAACATTCATAACAAACATCCAATTCAAATAATTTTTCCCAAATTATTTATTTAATTTCAAATCTTTTCACAAGATATATATTCTTCCACACTTCACATTTGAAAATCAATTTCAAATCATATTTCATACTTCACGTTTGAAAATCAATTTCAAATCATATTATGGTCCATTTAAACCAATTTGATAAATCCTTATCGATTTATTTCAAATTTACATTTCAAATTTGTAAATTTATTTCCACACTTCATCACTTTGAAAATCCGATTTCAAATCATATTTTCCACACCTTTAAAAATAAATCAATATTTATTTTTAAAACAAATTTCCCTTTCCTTTACAACTTCTATTCGGAATTTACATTCCCAAAAATCCACTTTTACACGATTTTCAAATCGTTTTCCAAACATTCATTTTCAACCCCGAATAAATTTCCAAATTGATTTCTAAACTTTATTTCCAAATACCAAATCAAATTCTAAATTGATTTCTGAATTTACTTCAACACCAAATCACATTTCAAATTGATTCTAACTTTTAATCCCAATTACCAAATCATTTTACAAATCGATTCCCAAATTTATTTTCAACACAAAAATCAATTTTTCATTCAACATTAAATAAGTTTTTCATATCGATTCCTCAAAGATTTATTTTAAATACCCAATCAATTATCACTTTGATTTCAAATAAATTTATCTCCTTTAAAATAAATTCTTTTATTTTTCCAAACCATCAAAAATTCAACTTTAATTTCAGAAATCCAATTTCATTTATTTCTGGTATCCAACGATACCAAAATACATTCGGCTAAATTTTAGCTCTCAATACATTCAATCACAGATATAATCATACGCAGATTATAAATAATCAATCAAAACAACATATGAAATTAATTCAAATGTTTTGAGGAATCCTGTTGGATCCCTCCAACCTGTTTCCCTGCATCCACAGATGTTAGCACAATACCAATTCCACTTCGAGGTGGAATATCGCGGTATATGGGTTTTTATAAAAATCCGCTTACTAACGGCGCAATAGGGTCTCATCCGCTATACGAGGCGGGAAATCAATCAATCCAATATATACATATGCCAATATGTATATATTGCTATATATATATAGATATATCCTACTATATCTAATACACAATCCAAACAGGCAATCAAATCAATCAATAACTGCAAAATAAAATCCACTTTCATTTTTGAGTGAGAAGATCTCACCTTTGCTTTTATTTTGCAATCCATTTTCCATTTTGACCATTTCTTCATGGTTTTAAACCTTGTATAAACAATTTTTATACAATTCATCAATATTCGGAAAAATCGAATAATAAATTTTCATTTGATAGATTTAATTAACTAACACTTTTAATTTGAACAAATTTCCCTTTGAATAATTTTTTTAGTAACCAAAATAATTAAGTAAATCAAAATGTGTATATGTATATATTTATTTTTGAAACTTCATACACTTAACATAGTCTATATAGATTTAAAAATCTATCTTTTTATATAAACTCCTTATATTAAAGTTTCTGTTAAACCTTATAAAAAAACAAAATTGTTTTGAAATCACAAATTTAACTTGCTGTTTTCAAATCTATATATCAAGTGATTTTTGTATTTTTTTCAAATTTAACTTACACATATATAAATTTAAAATCTGGATATATTTTTCCTTTTAAAACTACATATATACACATATATATAGAATTTGAAAAACTGTATTTATCACTTTATTTTTTTTTCTCTAATCTATATATATTTTTGTTTTTTATCCATATATATACACATCAAATTCAAAATAGAAAATAAATTCATATATACCTCACTCGACAACGAACTGCTTCTCCTCAAAGCTTCGACCGACCCAACATTGGATGGCCGTCACCTGCCACCCAGCTCACGAACCCTAGCCTCGACTTGAACCAAAGCAGCCCTTCGATTGCCATCATTGCTAGAATTGCGACATCATCCTGCTCGAGTCGAAACCCTAATCGCGTGCCATCCTCCCAGATTTCGCGAACATCGCCAGAGACTTCACGTGCTTCAGCCACCGCTTCCCTCCAGTTTCGCGCGACCCCAAGCGCACGCCATCACAGACTCGAGCTCCACCAGTCTCTCACCGCTTGCCCAAAATCGCCTGCTCGACGCCACGCAGCTGCGCTCGCGCTCCATCGTACGAAACCCTAGATTCGTCGCCTCCCTTATTCGCACTCGAGCTCGAACCAAGACAAGCCCCAATCGAATGCGAGATTTAAGTTAGAAAAACGAAGGCGGCAATTCTTCTGATTTTTGAACGAAGACGAAATTGTTTTCGTTTAATTTTTTTTTCTTTTAGCCGTGATTCGAATTAGAAAGAAGGAGGCGGCCATTTGATTTTCTTTGAACGAAAACGAACAGATCTTGTTTTGAACGAAATGATTTCGTTTGAGATTTGTAAAGGGATGGGGAGACAAGGAGTACGGGACTTTGCAGAGAATACGTGCTTTCCTTGCTTTGCCACAGTATTTTGATGGAAAGGCAAAGTACTGATATTTGACTAAATTCGAATTTTTAAATTCAATTTGAATCCGGTTAAATCTCAACGCGTTTACTTACCGTGTGCTCACATATCATCTCCGAAAAATACGAAATTTGAAATCCGATAATAATCCAATACTACGGATCCAATGGAACTGGTTTCGTCAAATTCCGAGACTGTGCCTCGAACGCTATTTTTTTTAAAATATCAATTCAAATAATAAATTTCAAAACTGAACAAAACAGTTTCAATTTCACTTCTGAAAGTTCTATTACCTTTAGAATTATCAATATGAATTTTCTAAGCCTTCAGATTATTTTAAATCAGCTTAAAACTGACAATTCAAGTTTTTACCCAGTTTCAAAAATTAAATTCAATAATTTAATCGCTAAATTCATTCTGATATTTGAATTTCAAATTAAAATTATCATTCGAATATTTAACTCAATTAAATATTCATATTTTAAATGTCAAAAATTCAGGGTCGTTACAATCTTCCCCCCTTAAAAGAATTTCGTCCCGAAATTACAAGTTAGGAAAAATGGTCCTTAACTCGTCTACTATTTTCCACCATTCAATAGTTTTATCAACTTATCAAAACAAATCTTTTTATTCAAGATTCGTTATCACTTCAACTAATTTTCTAACTTCAATTATAAGTTTCAGACAACATTGTTTAACTTCTCAATTCAAATTCGAGTTTAAATTCAAATTTTAAACTTCCAAAATTTCTCAAAAATTTTCTAACACTCGAAATTTTCGAAAAATTTCGCCAGCGTCTCCTTTGCGCGGCTAATACGGCACGACTACAAAACGTCCCTAAGGACTCTCAGGTCTCAAAAGAAAACAAAATGCCAAGTGGCAGAATCAGAAACTCATCAAATTTCATACTGAAATTTAAATACATACCTTTTGTCGAGCAATTTCAAATTATCTTCAAAATTTAATCCAATTCCATATACCCTGTATGTTTTACCTAACAACAATGACCAAATTTACTTATTGGATTCTCAATACCCGTTTTACTTAAGAATTTTATTCATTCATTTCTTAAGTTCAATATAAGTATTACATACTTCTTATATTCGTTTTTACTTCACTAACAAAGTTATATATTCATTTCCATTCAACTTTGCATTTCAACTTCATTTGAATTCAATTTACAATTTCAATTCAATTTGAATTCATTTTATCTTCAGATTTTTCATTCAGATTTTCATTCAGCTTTTACTTGAATTCGATTCATCTTCTTATTTCGAATATTGAGCTTCATTCACTTTTATCTCAATTTCCAATTTGAAATCACTTAAAAGTCCTTTTAAAAAAAATGGATATGGAAAGCACGTTCCCCCATGGATCACAGTTACTCGGCGGTTTCGCTACTATCCCAGTAGAATCGCTCGTAATCTGTAGATTTCTCATCTCTTAAATTTCGCCATGGTTGTTGCCATAGATCGTAGTTCACACGGCGGTTGCGCCACTATCTCAGTGGAATCGCTTGTAACCATAGGCATCTCGCCCCTCGAATTTCGTTGTGGCATACGTCGTGATCAATCAATATGATCCCATCACGATCAAACGGATACTCATACTGAGTTCCCAGACCTTCAAAAATTTTCAATGGAAGGTACTTTTTCATATCCTTAGTTTGGAAAACATATATCATATGTATAGTACTTCATTTCCAATTGATTCCATTCAATTTTAATTGGCATTTCATATTCACATTCACCAACTTAGAATATTTTCAATATCAAATTTACTTAAGAATTTCACACTTATTTCTTAAGTTCAATACAAGTATTTTCCATACTTTTTATATTAAATTTTCAATTACCACTTATATTTAAACTGGATTACCAATTCCCTAAAAATCCAATCAATATTTCACTTATAATTATTGAATTCAATTCGTTTCGAACCTTATTCATTTGGTCAATCTTTAATTAGCTTTATTTACAAATTTTAGTTTAATACATCACTTCGTTTTCCACAAATCAAATTCAATTCCAGTTCTATTCACTTACAAATTCAAAATGAATTTTTAACATTCAATTTCATTTTCTTGCACTTGCAGTTGCAAATTTATTTATTCATTCACAAATTCATTCATTTCCAATTTGAATCTCATTCCAATTAGATTTCAGATATTTTTATAAGTTATCAAACTTATTTACATTCCATTAATGAATTTATTTCAAATATTCTTTCTGAAATTGTATTTCAATTTGTAAATTATATTTACAATTCACATTCCCAAATCTCATTTGTATATGGATTTATTTCCTTATCTTTCAATTCATATTTATAAATTTCATTTGTTAGATGAATTTATCTTCAAAATTTTGGTTATACCATTTTAATTTCTTATTCAATTCCATATAACAATGATAATATTTCAATATTATCTCTTCCTAACAACCAAGCATCCAAATACTATGATAATTTATAGAAAATCATTTCTTTTCTATACAAAAATAGTTTTGGGCAAAAATTATTTCATTTACCCTATGTAAAACAATACTGTGTCGGTTTATCTTGTTTAAGAGTTTAGAAACCCCTATCGATTACAGTTGGCCACCCTGCATCGACCAGAATCTATAAACAATCAACCGATAAGTCAACACAATACAAAACAAATTTTGTATTCACTAACAAATACGCGCTCATATCTATTATTACACTCACACTCATTCTAGAGTACTACTGACTCTATCTCTAATGAGTAACACCCAACAGAGCAGGGTTGTCGCTTAACCGGATGCTCTGATACCACTTGTAAAGACCCGCAAATCCGTCTTCCGAAAACTCGACACCGATACGTCCACTGTACCAAATTGTCGAATAATCGAATGGCGGAAACGCGAAACTTTAGGGTTAAAAGAAGAGGTAGAAGAAAAGATAGAAGAAAGAGAAAGAAGAACAACATAGGAAACACAGAACAGGAACAATTCAGAATCTCACATTCGCAGCGGAACAATATATAATAGATAAATCAATAATCTTTAAAACAAAAGACTATATCAGTTTATACATACATCAATCATCAGAGTTTACAACAATGGACAGTTATATAAACTTGTCCTCATACAGAATACACAGCGGAATAAATACTATCAGATACAAATACTACGTCTCGTCATCCAGCTCATCTCCAAAGCTCCAGAATATCCAGAGTATCCTGATAATCTAACTCTAGGCTGCCCGTGTGGAAAATTATGGGCACCCAGAGTTTAGAAAGGGAACAATAAACTCCAGGTCAGTCATGGTGACTGGTGTGAGATCGTAAAACAGTTATTTTCGCAAAGAAAATAAAACAACTTCGCAATGCTTTTGGAAAATGAAACTACCATAAGGCCTCCCACCACACACACAATGCAAACGCAGAATTGGAGGAGATTTCCCCTTATGATAGTCAAAAATGCTTACTACGCAAAATCAATTGATATTATTATTAATGTCTAGTGTGGAAAACATTTCGAAAGTATAATATCAATCTTAGCCAACATACAACAATTGTTGTATGTCTACTATAGCTACTACGTTCAGTAGCAGGTTACCGCCACATTCCATAGCAGGTAATACAATTAAAAATCGTACGGGGTTCGTATTGTTTCTTTGGATTTCCAACAAATGATCAGGCTAAGGAACTTCCTTACACCGAAATAGAACGCCTCTGGAAAGACGCCCCGGATCCTAACCGGATCTCTGCAAACAAAAGGCCGACGCTACCTCACGCTCTAACCGAGCTGTAACTAGGTAACTAACACACGAGCTATGCCATCCCCCGGTCGTTACCGACCTTTATCCGAGGATCCTCAATCGAAAAGCAACAGCCGCAAAATATAATCCACATAGGTAAAATATCTGGGCTCCATACCATGATACCACCTTTTATCCAGAAGGAAATGGCATACCCTAGGGGCGCTACCCCTACAAACCTTTGTCGCAACATTCCTGTTTCGACCATTACCGGGTTGTGAGGCTCGACGAAGTCTCGTCCACAAAATAACGCTTTTTTCACAAAGCCACGCTTTTTCACAAAGCCACGCTTTGATCAACCAATGATCATCAGCACTTCGTATGCCACATTACCAAATTGGGAATGTATCACTAGTAACCATCAACTACATAACCTCTGAGCTCGTATGTCTCAGAGAAGGGTGTTAAGCTAAGAGAATAAATTCTCCGCCACCAACAGAAATGTATTTGATAGAAACCAGCTTTACATCTCAAAGTGTAACGTCAGACACACATCCATACAAGTCCGTTCCGGGATCGAACGGAACCGAAGGCACTTCCAAAGAAGCCCTTGCAATCCGGATATTCACTAATCACGTCCGGACTTCCCGTCACAAAAAGAGTGATATAAATCTCTATACCGGAGCAACTCGGTGCAGAGACATTCGACAGGTTGTCCTTTCATTTTCACAAATATCCGGTCTTCACACCGGTCTTCAAATGCTATCCATTCGCGACGTATCATTATTCGGAATGGGTTATATGACACAAAGGTCCTCTCCCGGCTTAACCGAATAATGAGCGTTTGTTTTAAAAACAAATCAAGTGTCATTTCAGAGGCAAATATTGATAGTTGGTTATTTAACTATCAATAACATTCATAACAAAAATCCAATTCAAATAATTTTTCCCAAATTATTTATTTAATTTCAAATCTTTTCACAAGATATATATTCTTCCACACTTCACATTTGAAAATCAATTTCAAATCATATTTCATACTTCACGTTTGAAAATCAATTTCAAATCATATTATGGTCCATTTAAACCAATTTGATAAATCCTTATCGATTTATTTCAAATTTACATTTCAAATTTGTAAATTTATTTCCACACTTCATCACTTTGAAAATCCGATTTCAAATCATATTTTCCACACCTTTAAAAATAAATCAATATTTATTTTTAAAACAAATTTCCCTTTCCTTTACAACTTCTATTCGGAATTTACATTCCCAAAAATCCACTTTTACACGATTTTCAAATCGTTTTCCAAACATTCATTTTCAACCCCGAATCAACTTCCAAATTGATTTCTAAACTTTATTTCCAAATACCAAATCAAATTCTAAATTGATTTCTGAATTTACTTCAACACCAAATCACATTTCAAATTGATTCTAACTTTTAATCCCAATTACCAAATCATTTTACAAATCGATTCCCAAATTTATTTTCAACACAAAAATCAATTTTTCATTCAACATTAAATAAGTTTTTCATATCGATTCCTCAAAGATTTATTTTAAATACCCAATCAATTATCACTTTGATTTCAAATAAATTTATCTCCTTTAAAATAAATTCTTTTATTTTTCCAAACCATCAAAAATTCAACTTTAATTTCAGAAATCCAATTTCATTTATTTCTGGTATCCAACGATACCAAAATACATTCGGCTAAATTTTAGCTCTCAATACATTCAATCACAGATATAATCATACGCAGATTATAAATAATCAATCAAAACAACATATGAAATTAATTCAAATGTTTTGAGGAATCCTGTTGGATCCCTCCAACCTGTTTCCCTGCATCCACAGATGTTAGCACAATACCAATTCCACTTCGAGGTGGAATATCGCGGTATATGGGTTTTTATAAAAATCCGCTTACTAACGACGTAATAGGGTCTCATCCGCTATACGAGGCGGGAAATCAATCAATCCAATATATACATATGCCAATATGTATATATTGCTATATATATATATAGATATATCCTACTATATCTAATACACAATCCAAACAGGCAATCAAATCAATCAATAACTGCAAAATAAAATCCACTTTCATTTTTGAGTGAGAAGATCTCACCTTTGCTTTTATTTTGCAATCCATTTTCCATTTTGACCATTTCTTCACGGTTTTAAACCTTGTATAAACAATTTTTATACAATTCATCAATATTCGGAAAAATCGAATAATTAATTTTCATTTGATAGATTTAATTAACTAACACTTTTAATTTGAACAAATTTCCCTTTGAATAATTTTTTTAGTAACCAAAATAATTAAGTAAATCAAAATGTGTATATGTATATATTTATTTTTGAAACTTCATACACTTAACATAGTCTATATAGATTTAAAAATCTATCTTTTTATATAAACTCCTTATATTAAAGTTTCTGTTAAACCTTATAAAAAAAACAAAATTGTTTTGAAATCACAAATTTAACTTGCTGTTTTCAAATCTATATATCAAGTGATTTTTGTATTTTTTTCAAATTTAACTTACACATATATAAATTTAAAATCTGGATATATTTTTCCTTTTAAAACTACATATATACACATATATATAGAATTTGAAAAACTGTATTTATCACTTTATTTTTTTTTTCTCTAATCTATATATATTTTTGTTTTTTATCCATATATATACACATCAAATTCAAAATAGAAAATAAATTCATATATACCTCACTCGACAACGAACTTCTTCTCCTCAAAGCTTCGACCGACCCAACATTGGATGGCCGTCACCTGCCACCCAGCTCACGAACCCTAGCCTCGACTTGAACCAAAGCAGCCCTTCGATTGCCATCATTGCTAGAATTGCGACATCATCCTGCTCGAGTCGAAACCCTAATCGCGTGCCATCCTCCCAGATTTCGCGAACATCGCCAGAGACTTCACGTGCTTCAGCCACCGCTTCCCTCCAGTTTCGCGCGACCCCAAGCGCACGCCATCACAGACTCGAGCTCCACCAGTCTCTCACCGCTTGCCCAAAATCGCCTGCTCGACGCCACGCAGCTGCGCTCGCGCTCCATCGTACGAAACCCTAGATTCGTCGCCTCCCTTATTCGCACTCGAGCTCGAACCAAGACAAGCCCCAATCGAATGCGAGATTTAAGTTAGAAAAACGAAGGCGGCAATTCTTCTGATTTTTGAACGAAGACGAAATTGTTTTCATTTAATTTTTTTTTTCTTTTAGCCGTGATTCGAATTAGAAAGAAGGAGGCGGCCATTTGATTTTCTTTGAACGAAAACGAACAGATCTTGTTTTGAACGAAATGATTTCGTTTGAGATTTGTAAAGGGATGGGGAGACAAGGAGTACGGGACTTTGCAGAGAATACGTGCTTTCCTTGCTTTGCCACAGTATTTTGATGGAAAGGCAAAGTACTGATATTTGACTAAATTCGAATTTTTAAATTCAATTTGAATCCGGTTAAATCTCAACGCGTTTACTTACCGTGTGCTCACATATCATCTCCGAAAAATACGAAATTTGAAATCCGATAATAATCCAATACTACGGATCCAATGGAACTAGTTTCGTCAAATTCCGAGACTGTGCCTCGGAACGCTATTTTTTTTTAAATATCAATTCAAATAATAAATTTCAAAACTGAACAAAACAGTTTCAATTTCACTTCTGAAAGTTCTATTACCTTTAGAATTATCAATATGAATTTTCTAAGCCTTCAGATTATTTTAAATCAGCTTAAAACTGACAATTCAAGTTTTTACCCAGTTTCAAAAATTAAATTCAATAATTTAATCGCTAAATTCATTCTGATATTTGAATTTCAAATTAAAATTATCATTCGAATATTTAACTCAATTAAATATTCATATTTTAAATGTCAAAAATTCAGGGTCGTTACACACATGTACATGGATTGTTGAAAAATTGGTTGTACACTAATTGATTGTTAGTGTAGAATGGATGTGCAATGGTTTACATGATCGAATCCTTGCGGAATTTCAGGGACGAAACTCTTTTATGGGGGAGAATGTAACAATCCAGCATTTTTACGTTAATTAAAATATAAATAAATTAATTAATAATAAATTATGAAAATGGAATTTTTGTAAATGTTGTAATTTGGCCACGAAACTTCAAACATTAGATTCATGATGATTTTCTAATCAATTTTCATATATAAACTTTTCTAATTGGAGTTCAAAAGAAAAAGTTATCAGCATTTGAGTTTTCGTAGTTGGAAATAATTATATAAACAATTAAGGAAATAATTTGAAATTAATTAATGATTGATTAATACCATTAAAGTTAACGGTAGCTTAACGGTTAAGCAACTTAATTAAGGTAAGGGTAATGGTGAATAAACCTTAATTGAATGATTCTGTAAATAAGTTAACGAACAAATCAAATAGCACAAAATGCACTAAATTGGCCTATGTAGGTCAACCATGACCTAGCCACGGTCGACTTTGGGCAGTCAACCTAGACTTGAGGCGGTCGACCAACATTAGGTTAGAGGCGATGGTAAGCTTAGATCGTGTAGCACAGATCTGGTTCGGTTCCATTCGACGGTTAACGTGGATTTGAACCTTAATAAATTAAGGCCTAGGGTTCCACTTCCAACTCATAATTTTTCTAATGTGCACGGAAGCTCTGCCACTTTCTTTTCTCCTCCAAAATTTCTAAATACACAGAAATACAACTATATTGCACGGATACACGTGGAGAAGAACAGAAAAGTATAGAGGATAGGAAATAGGTTCAAATCAAGTTGCTACGTCGAAGGTAAACTCTAGATCTAGTTATAACTAATAAATCTAAATTTAAATCTCTTTTCCCTAATCCAATTTCTAATGAGATCTGCATAAATATTATTTTTGGATCTGTGTAGGAAGTCAAAAAGTGGAAAATATAGATAACGAGGTTAGATCTGGATTAGATTTAGAGATTTAGAAGCCCAAATTAAAGATGAGTGGTAATATTATGTATTTTTATATAATACTAGATTATATCATTGTAGAACTATACCAACATGCCCGATAAGTTAAATTAAATTGCAAGTTAATCCCTGTTATATGAAATGTTGAACTTAATCTTGCCTTTGAAACTTTATTTTTAAATTAAATACTTCCCTATTATGAACAAGTTTGCAAATTTCATATATAATTGATTAAGGTTGCATTATGATTAGAATTGTTAGTTTCTACGTCGAATATTAATTAAATAAAGCGTAATGATTATAATTTCATTTTACGTAACGGACCTGAATAAAATTAGAGAATGAAGTTATTTGATTTTGGGGTTTTAGAGATATTTTATTTTATTGGAATTTATATTGTTGTAAGATTTCCACACATTATCAAGTCTAAATTTAACAAAAGTGTGATGTTTGAAAAGAAAAGGAATAAATACATGTTTATAAAAGAAAGAGATGTACAAAAAAGAGATGATTACTATATTTTGTACTGTCTATTTCAATAAATAAAAAGAGAATTCTTTTGGGTAAGATATGGAAATTTATTATGTAACAATTAATTTATAAAGTTTAATTCCAATCTATTAAAATGTAGTAAATCCCGAGAGTGGAATATTAAGATAAAAATGAAATAAGAAGGTTAATAAAATGGGAAGTAATGAAATAGAAAGTGCGGAGTTATAGGCAAGAATAAAAATGAATAGCAAATAAAATGGAATATAAATCAAAGTTGAAACTAATGAATGTAGTAGCAATGATATTGATAACTGAAAATAGGAAGCGGTAAATGAATTTGATAAAGAAAAAGTTAAACGAATAGTAAAATGAAGACCTAGGGTCAAACATACAAGAAGTAAAGGTAATAAAGAAAATATAAGAAGAATGAATATACATGAATATGAAATATGTATATATAGTCTCAGATATGCATTCATGATGGGTGTGTATAATTATAATTTAATGTATAAATTATAGAAAGGAAATGACATTGAGAGTCTTTAGAGTAAGTTGAAGTGTGAAAGCGTATTCAACGGTAGGACCCATGGAGAGTATACGTTTGCGTATAGATGAAGGGATATCCTCAGGTTATGTTAGTGCTTGGAACGAAACCTCCGTAACTGTAGGCACCGGGTAGACCTTTTGTGGATGGCGAGACTGTACAAGCACTGTAGAGTAGTCTGCTTCAAATTTGTTTATAAGAGGGTATTTCCTTGATTGCACTAGGCAATTTAAATGGATGATGGGTGGGATTGGACTTATGTAATAGGGTACGTCGGGCTTCATGCGTGGGTACCAAAACAAGGGGTAGGAGTTGCATATTTTACGAACTCGTCATCAGTCCCTTGCATTCAGTAGGAAGGACAAGATTACACTTAAACGATCTCTTTCGCCTACCAGGATTGATTCGGTTGGGTTATGCACCGCCATAGTTGTTTGTTGGTATGTTTGATAGGGCAAGGCCAGTTAACCCATACAGAGATTCCTTCAAAACACGAACGAGGTAGAGGTGCAGGGGGGCAGAAATCCATGATATATGAAGCAGACAAAGGTGAAAATCCCTAAAGAATACAGGACCTAATGGAGTAAAGGTCGTCGGTGCACACAATAGGATTTCCTCGAGTGATACGATGTTCACGATGCAGCGAGGTGATGGATCCATACGAGTTGTTGAGCGAAAGATACTAGTGGGGATAGTATCTAGGTCCATTAGTGGACGATGGGATATATATATATGTATGTATGTATGTACATATGTACGTATGTATATATATGGTAGGTAGATGGGAATGGTTCATACGCAGCGATGGAGTCATAGCGACCAATGATAAATCCAACATAATAAGAAATGGTGAACAATCGGCATAAGCTAGTGTTATGTATAAGATGTATAATTTACCATTCACTAGAACTTTGTTCTGACCTCTCCTCATTACAACCAACAACATTTAGAAGGGCTGGTTCTGGTATTGATTTGGAGCAGTTGTTTGGCCGAGGCACCTGACATTTGAGATGTTTATTCTTGATCAGTAATTATATTGATCAATTCTGCTGTGAGTTATAGCATTAGGGCTCTGATATATTTTTCTTTTTTGGAGGATACCAAACCAACGATCTGTATTTTAGTGGACTTAGGTTTTCGACCTTACGAAAAATATGGGTCCATTGGAATGCGGATTGTTACATGTATAAAGGTAACTCACTCCTTTGTTTAAAGCTAAGGACATAAGTAAGTTTCCTAAAGGTTGGAGGACGATGAAACTTGTTCATGAATAGAATGTACAAGGAGCACAACAAGGCATAACTATTGGGGTAGACTTGAGTGGGAGCGAGCCCAAGCTCCCGGTGGAATATTCAGAGAAATGGATTAAAAAGCGGTACAGCGCCACCTAAGCACATGTTTCTGTTACAAGCTGTATAGCCCATTAGAGGATTATGCGCCCATTGGTTTTGTGTTACGAGTAGGACATCATTTTCAGAAATCGCATGTTGTCAATATATGGTCCAGAGTGATTTAACAGTTAGAATTATCAATATCTATTCGGGAGGACAATCCAGAACTCTTAAACTATTTCATTCATTTAGGGGGAGGCTGGTCTTCGATTGGTATTGCTGGTACTATCATCCTCTACCACTCAATAGTAATCGGGGGTCAAGGTCCGGCAGGTAGAGATGTCGAAGCCTAAGCTGTGGTAAACCCGGCTTCAGGAGGAGTTGACAGCCCAGTGCCAACGTTGAATCTAGGAGAATGGCATGTCATTCTAGGTTGGAAAACTCAAAGTTGAACACGGTCAGGAAAATAAGAAGTGTAGTGATTGGAGATGTTGTACAATGGAATTATTCAAATGACGGAGTGTATCCTACACAACCGTTCTTTGGAAGAAAAATGTTTCGTTGGGGTTAGGGCAAAGATTTATGATCGATGGTGCTTTTGTAAACATGCTCTAGTGCATGTTATTTAGTTTAACGATCAAGGTCATTGCAAAAGGAAGAAGGCCAAGGCCATGTTGAGGGTAGCCCGAAGCAAGGTTAATCAGGACTTGAAGTTGATAGTAGGAATGCAAAGGAATTGACAGTAGTCTTGAAACCACCACTACGACGATAAGCTTAACAACCCACCTTAGTTTCTAGATCTAAATTTAAACTTGGATAATCTCAGGGCTAAAATATTTCGAGAAGATAGTGGTGGTTGGACTAGGAAACTGATGGCGGTGGAAGCAAAGACAAGTCGATAGCGTCCATGGTTGATCGATGGCATGCAATTTTGGCTAAGGAGTTGAGTCAACATTTCATGTGGGTACCAGCCTAAAGTGGTCAGTACTGACATGGCTTTTTGAACCAAATCCAAGAGAAAAGAAGAGGAAAGAGAATATGAAGGTAGTATGTACCTAGCTAAGGTATGGAATGATCTCTAGGGTGTAGATCTTCACCTTAGCATAGAGCATGGAACTAAAGTAATTGAACGGATGCCCTTGGAATAGAGACGACACTTTAGAGCAACTCTTGGATCATAAATGGATTTGTATGGCTAATGGTATATGCTTGTCTTATTCTAGAGCACGCTTTGTTTCCGATAGAATCATACTATGGTGGGAAAGTATTATCCGACTTTTAGACCAAGCGACTTTGAAGCAAATCTAAACGTTAGGATGAAGAGAAAATCATTCAAGGACTTAGAGGTATGCTTGAAAGGACAATGGAAATGACTCTAAGACTTTAGAACACACAAGAAATAAAGTAAATAGATCAGTACTGACCTCTTTTTAGGTCGACACCAAGCACTTTTTGAGGACCTTATGGGACATTAGAGCTTTGGCTTATGGATTTCTACTTAGATCGATCGTCCTAGTGCCCATTTTTGAAGGAGTAGGTGAATAATTCAATGGAAGCTTTAAGTGAAAAGGAAAACTATTAAAGATGTCTGAACTTCTCAATAACAACCTGATTTCTAGGATAAAAGTGCTTAGAACTATAGGGATCGAAGATAGAAGACCAAGTGGAGTGTGATGGCAGAACTCTCCATCATAAAATCAGGTCGGTACCGATCGCTTCTAATCAGTACAAGTTGATTTTACTGGCCAAGGGTCTTCATCTCCCCTCCTACATTCTCGGATTTTAAGTTTGACTTGGTATTTCAAGATCCCAATGGATGATTTCTTTATAAATAGCAGGCATATGGCAACTCAAAAAGGACTTTGGGCACTTTATCTTCTTCACACACTTTGGGCATATGATCAAAATCTCTAGGTAATAATATTAAAGTGGATGTATGCCTTAGATTGGCTGAACCACTATAAAATTTCTCTGTGATTCTTGTTTTACTTTGTTAGATCTCTCTATTTAGTTTTGATTTGGGGTGTTATGCAGCTTTTTGGCTCAACAATATGTGTGTGTATTGTTGTTGTTGTGGTTGATTTTTTATGTATTAATAGATGCGCTAGTACATTTTTATTAAGATGCATGGGTTGGGAACTTGTATGTTTGTGCTAGAGTAGGCATATAAAGATAAAAAATCATTATCGTACCTTATTTAAATTTTAGGAGTGAAATTCCAATAGGATTAAGCTTGTAAAGACCCATAAATTAATGGATAATTAATTAAGGAAATTAATTATATGAATAAAGGTTAATTGATTTAATTAAAGAATAAAATATGAAAAGGAATGTATTGGGGAACGTTAATATTCAGGGGATATTATTTACTTACTGTGTATATAGGATAAACTAATAAGAGGAAATTATTAATTAGTAGTTAAGAGTAATTAAAATTATTTAAATTTAGGTATATCATGGGGTATATAAACATTTGAAGATATTTTTAAGCGAAATAAATTAAGCAAAGAAAGATTGAATATAAGAGGTCTTAGAATAAGAGCAATTTCGTATAATAAATTTTAGTCATATCTGATGGGAATCAATTTAATATGTCAATGGGAAATAATTAAATGCGGCATGAATGAGGAAACCAAATTAATATTGGAATAGAAAGGATCTTGCAATGGATGAAATATATAAATAAAACGAGGATGCAAACCATAATACTAAATATATATATATACCACCAAATAAATCTTCATCCTCATTTTCATTCATTCTCTTCAAACTAAAACAAAATAAAAACCAAGTCGTCCACCATTACTATGAAAGAAGAAGAAGAATAATAATAAGGAAAAGAGAAAAAGGGTAAGGAAATCTATGAAGAGTAAAGGATCTAGTAATCCATAGACTTAGGTGAGTAATATCATTTCTTTTTAGGATGTTTTCATCTAAGTTGATTACGTCTTTGATTATTTATGACAGAGTTCACATAATATGTGTTTTAATGATAGACCTTGATTTAATGAATTTTTTGGGATGAAAAGGCTTTACTTGGTAATTTTGCGATGATTCCATACTCAAATGATTTTGAAATACCAAGAAAATTTAATATAATGGATAAAAATTGTTTTAGAGATTGGTTTGATTTTGAGAATTCTCCAACGTTAAAATATTCGATTTTGACTTTTTAAAGGAAATTAGTGTATTTAATAATTAAGGAAAATGGCTTCAGTAGGAAACATGAGTAAAATCGTGCTAAAGCAATTATTTATGAATTTTTGGAAATTTATAAGTATTTTTCTAAGAAAGAATAATCCATTTTGGAAGCTAAATTAGAATGTCCAAACTAAATAATAAGGATATCAAACTAAAATATGTGTTATCCCATTTTTGGTCAAAACTGGAATATCAGTGTTGGGTGCGTTTCCTTCACGACTGAACCAAGAAGAAGCAGCCAGCAAGCGTATATAAGTCTGGGATTTCACTCATGATCAAAGGTTTACAGTTTCATTCGGTAATCAGCATCACCAAGGTCATTCGGCATTCACCTTCCCAATATCATTCGGCATTCGAGATGCCTTGGTTCATCCGGCATTCCCAGTACAATAGCTCATCCGGCACTCCCAAATATAGAAGTTCATTCGGCATCTCACTGCCGAACCAGCTGCACCTCCATACCACCGAACCAATCCCCACTACCGATCCAAGTACCTACCAAACCTACTCACCTGCCATCTACCACCGGTCCAAGGCCTCGCCGAACCAAACGACACCGAACCAACTGCTTCACACCCCTATGCCGAACCAACCTATCACCGGACCACATCCCTACCGAACCCCAACCTTCTCCAAGCACGGCCGAACCAAAGCTTCGCCGAACCGGAACGCTGCCAGGCCAGATTGCTTCAGCCCAGGCCCACCAGCAGCTATATACATCCAAGACCCCTGCCCCCAACCTCACTCTATAAATAGAGGGGCAGGGGTACAACAATGGTAGAGAAGTTTTGAGAGCTCAAGCACGGAAGGAACTTTCAAACGCTTTTAGATACTTGTACCAAAGCTTTGTACTTGTAATCTGAGATCTAAAGGAGAAATAACATATAAAGTGGACGTAGGCACGTTCTGGCCGAACCACTATAAATCTGTATGTCTTTTTACAGTTTAGCCCCTGCTTTTGCATAAGTCACCCAAATCACTAAGAACAACATAAGATCTACTAAATCATACAACTTTGAGGTGTTTGTCCATTTTTTGTGCAAACATTTTTGGTGCTTTCGCTGAGAATTGAACTCAAGGATTCTACCGCTTGGAAGCTGAATTTGAAAGTCTAAAGATTCAGATTGGGAGAATCATGGCAAGACAATCAAGCAGAAGGCCGAGGCCAGAGCAAAGTCAACAGGAAGGGAGTCAAGAGGCTTCCTCAGGAGCAAACCAAGCTTCAGTCTTCATCACCAGGGATGAGATGGAGGCCATGATGAGAAGACAAGAAAAGATGATCCAGAACTTGCTTCAACAGATTGGGCAACTTGGAGCACGGAACCAAGGCATAACTGGAGTTCAGAACAGAGCAGGGCCATCTGGCATAGCACCAGAGCTAGGGAGCACACACGCAGAACATGTTGATCCAATCCCGACAAGAGAGACGGGGGCATCCGAACAACCTGGTAACAATAGAAGAATGAACGCTCCACCAGAGGGGCATACACCTGAAAGCTCCCACGGACTCAGGGGGCAGGTCGAAGGCAGTGAACGAGGACTACAACTTGGAGATAGTGACAGACTGGCAGAGATGGTTAGACGAGCCATGAGAGGCGGACTAGTGAATAGAGACCTGGAGGATGTGAATAGGAGTCCTTTTACCACAACAATCAGGCGAGCTAGGAACCCACCAGATTTTAAGCTACCATCATTGGATATGTATAATGGAAGGACAGACCCTACGGTTCATTTGACAAAATATATAAGGCATATGGAAGTGCTGGGGGCATCAGAGGAGGTTATGGCCCGGTGCTTTCCATTATACTTGGCAGATATTGCGGTGTTGTGGTTCAGACAACTGGAAAGCGGCTCCATAGGAACGTGGGCAGATCTAACTGAGAGATTCATGAGGCAATTCAGGGTTCATATTGCAAGACCCAAGAATGTGATGACTTTGACAACCTTGAAGCAGAAAACTGGAGAGACTTTGAGGAGTTTTCTAACACGATTTAATGCGGCAGCAGCATCAGTGGATCGACCAGATCCATCTATGGTCATGATGGCGGCTGTATCTGGAATAGCTGATAGTACGGAGTTTAAGAATTCGTTAACTAAAGATCCGCCTATGAATCTGGGAGAGTTCTATCATGAGGCTGAAAAGTTTCTGCGTTTGGAAGATGCTAGTGCAGAAAGAGAGGAAGAAGTTGACATTTACGCAATCAAGAGCGGAAACCCACCTGGAAGGGGTGCGGAGACTGGTAAAGGAAAGAGAAAGGCTGAGGATAATGATGACATGTCAAAGCGGCCACGGAAAGAGTCGCGATTCACCACTTACTCCGAGCTGAATGAGAGTTTGGAGCGAATCTATCAAGATACAAGAGAGCAGGTTCCCTACCGTAGGCCAATGCGAAGGGATCCGACTATTAACGAAAGGAAATCAGACAGATATTGCTTGTTCCATGACCTGAATGGTCATCATACCAACGATTGCAGGCATCTGAAAGATGAGGTGGAGGGGCATATTCGGAATGGTTTGCTATCACAATATGTGAGAAGGAGGGCCACAACAGTGGGACAAGAAAGACCACCGCCCGCACCAACTGAAGACGGCTCAGGATCGAGACGTCATCTTATTATCCGTTGATCGAGATAACGACGAACGAGCAGCAAACTCCACACTGATACGGTTAAGTTGTTTACACATGTACAGGACCACGAACGATCCTCAGGCATGCTCTGATACAACTATAAACCACATCGATATAGGCGTTTGCACTCCGACGTCACTGCTTTGCTTTTGTTCTTTATTTCTTAAATTTGGATTTGACTTTGCTGAACATTTCTATTTTAAATTTCATCAGTTGAATGGATATTTGGTTTTGATAATTCTAAAATGGCTAAGCTACTTACACATGTACGGGATCGCGAACGATCCCTAGGCATGCTCTGAGATAGTGATAAACCGCCACAACAGACAATCCAAAAACTCACCCGAACGTGAATCTGGTTTGGATGGTATTAAGTCCCCCCCGGGCACACATCAACTCGCCTCGAACGGCACCCCGACTGCGAACGGTCACAACTCGCCTCGAACGGCACCCCGACCTCGAACGGTCACAACTCGCCTCGAACGGCACCCCGACCGCGAACGGTCACAATTCGCCGCGAACGGCACCCGACCTCGAACGGTTACAACTCGCCTCGAACGGCACCCGACTTCGAACAGTCACAAACTCGCCTCGAACGGCACAACTCATCTCGCCACAAGTGGCTCGATCGCGAACGGTCGCCATTTGAGGTCCACCCCCTGACCGCCAACAGTCGCACCTTACCACGAATGGCTCGATCTCGAACGATCGTCATTCGAAGTAAGGCGCTTGACCGCGAACGGTCACATTTCACCCCAAGTGGCTTGATCACGAACGGTCGCCATTCGAGGTCCGCCTTCTGACCGGGCTTGGTCGCACTTTACCTCGAATGACTCGACCCCGAACGGTCGTCATTTGAAGTAAAGCGCTTGACCATGAACGATCCAATTCCACCACAAATGACTCGATCTCGAACGATCGTCGCATGGATTTAGACGCTTGACCGCGAACGGTCGCACTTCACCTCAAATGACTCGATCGCGAACGGTCGTCATTTGAAGTTAGGCGCTTGACCATAAACGGCCGCGCTTCATCCCAAGTAGCTCGATCTCAAACGGTCGTCATTTGGGGCCATATAAAACTATCAAGCTCTTTACAGGTTGTTGACAGGTTACGAACATCCAGCTCATGGCATTACAAAACACGTCTTCCTACCGCAAGTCATGTTTTGGGGGGCAAAGTGTTATCCCATTTTTGGTCAAAACTGGAATATCAGTGTTGGGTGCGTTTCCTTCACGACTGAACCAAGAAGAAGCAGCCAGCAAGCGTATATAAGTCTGGGATTTCACTCATGATCAAAGGTTTACAGTTTCATTCGGTAATCAGCATCACCAAGGTCATTCGGCATTCACCTTCCCAATATCATTCGGCATTCGAGATGCCTTGGTTCATCCGGCATTCCCAGTACAATAGCTCATCCGGCACTCCCAAATATAGAAGTTCATTCGGCATCTCACTGCCGAACCAGCTGCACCTCCATACCACCGAACCAATCCCCACTACCGATCCAAGTACCTACCAAACCTACTCACCTGCCATCTACCACCGGTCCAAGGCCTCGCCGAACCAAACGACACCGAACCAACTGCTTCACACCCCTATGCCGAACCAACCTATCACCGGACCACATCCCTACCGAACCCCAACCTTCTCCAAGCACGGCCGAACCAAAGCTTCGCCGAACCGGAACGCTGCCAGGCCAGATTGCTTCAGCCCAGGCCCACCAGCAGCTATATACATCCAAGACCCCTACCCCCAACCTCACTCTATAAATAGAGGGGCAGGGGTACAACAATGGTAGAGAAGTTTTGAGAGCTCAAGCACGGAAGGAACTTTCAAACGCTTTTAGATACTTGTACCAAAGCTTTGTACTTGTAATCTGAGATCTAAAGGAGAAATAACATATAAAGTGGACGTAGGCACGTTCTGGCCGAACCACTATAAATCTGTGTGTCTTTTTACAGTTTAGCCCCTGCTTTTGCATAAGTCACCCAAATCACTAAGAACAACATAAGATCTACTAAATCATACAACTTTGAGGTGTTTGTCCATTTTTTGTGCAAACAATATGCATGTAAGTTATGTGGTTAAGTAATAAGTGGACAAGGTCCCATAAAAGTGCTGGAAAAATAAATAAAGGACACTAAGGTGAAGTTTGGAAAATCGGGTCTGGGAGCCTAACAAGCCTAAATGAGGAGGGTTGGGAGCCTAACGAAGCTTAATGAATAGCTGAAGCTAACACGTAATAAATGGAAAATCATGTGAAGTTTGAAAAGATAAAGATAAGTAAGAACCTATATGAAAGGGCGATTGAGCCAAGTGGGGACACTCATTCAAATGACTACCTATGGAGTAGAGTTCAACATTCGAATTCTGAATGGGCATGGAATGTCCAGGCGGGTTACATGCTTTTACAGGAGTGTTGGTAACTCTTATATGGAGTTCAAGCTTAAGAAAAAGATAAATAAATTGCTTAGGGTTTTACTTTGCGATATAAAGAAGAAGATAAGATGACAGCTCGAGCTTATAGCTTGTAGTATAAAATTTAAAGAAACTAAGACTGCTTAGAGTTATACTTTGCAGTATAAACAAAAGAAACCATGACTGATTAGGATTGTACTTTGTTGTACAAACTAGAGAAACCGAAACTGCCGAGGGTTGTACTTTGAAGTATAAAACTTAAAGAACCGAGACTTCTTAGGGATGTACCTTGTGGAATAAGCTAAGTTAAAGAGTAAAAGAGACTGATTGGGTTGTACATTACAGTATAAGTCTAACTAATGAGTTACCGAGACCGAGAGGTGTTGTACCTTTTGGTATAGAAACTATAATATGTGAAAGTAGAATGATAGTTTCGGGTATAGTTTGTTGAGATATGTTTTATATGTTTATGTTAACATATGTTTTGTTGTGACTTACAACTTATGATAGTCTTACATCGATCGTGTAACCAAGGCTAGTGTAAGGGAAAACCCATTCTATGCTTTAGCTACATGGTCCCACTAGCGGAAGAACTTAGACAGGAAATAATATTATTCATACTAGAATTATTTCTAACCCATGCATTTATTGTTTTTGCCCTATAAACTCATGGGTACTCGTTTGAGTTTGTAGGTTTTCATATTATAGGTTTTAGTCGGAAGTAATTGCAGAGACTATTTTGAAGATGAAGATGCGTATGAGGCCTTATTATTATTTTCCTTAAAGTAGCTTATATTCCGTCATGCACTATAAATATTTATTAAGTCCAAGTGACTATAAGATTTCGACATCTTCATAGGTCGGGTCTTTGGTGCTACTATGTAATGATTCATATTTTACCCCTGCATGGGCATGATTTGGGGTTTAAAATATATAAAGGCAATTATCTATGATGAAATTTTATTTAATTTCTCCATTCCTATTATTTAAATGAGAACATGTGGTTGAAATCGAAGAGGATAAAGGTAGCCAAAATGAAGTGTAGCCGATCCTTGCCTATAAACCAATATACACTGAAGTCATTCTTTCACCGAAAGATAATTCAAGATGACTGTAGCATATTAGGGTTCCATCTTTTGGTTTTGGAATGGGTGATGTTACGGATCTCATTCGTCCGAGGCTGGGTAAAGGGCATGTTTCTAAGTCTCCTCTGACATAAGTTACTTCCACCACTTCCACACTAATTTTTAGCCTAACATCTATGCTATCTTAGAGATGCTATGCTTGCATTTTGACATTTCCTTCACTGGAGTGAACTTAAACTACAATCTAAAGAATATAATTAGGGAGTAGCCAACCAAGTTATTGGTTTCTTTTATGACATAATAGAACAATATTACGTTTAGAAAAGTTTGGCTAAAGTAATGCCAACACTAATACAACCAACTAACGCATTATCCATTAGCATGAAATCAAAAGAAAGGATCACAAACAAATAACCTAATTCTATTCTAAAGAGAAATGAATTAAAGGAGGTTATAGCCAAGAAAGAGAAGGCGATAGCAGATGTCGAAAAGAGGCATCAAGATGAATTGAAGGCCGTCAAGGCCAAGTATAAAGTGATAGAACAGCATGGTCCGAATGACTTTCGCAAGAGTTGCGACTTGGCCAAAGAAAAAGCCGCATTACAAGCCAGCATTGACTCTCAAGCTCTCACATCAAGAACCTCAAGACTAGTTAGACAAAGAAAAGAAGTAAAAGGATGAAGTGCTCACGTTAGTCGAGGAACATGTGCTCAAGACTATCCGAGCAAACTATGAGAAGAAATCCTTAGAAGCTCATGCCACCTAGGCCGAAAAAGGAGAAGAAGAGCTTTATGATAAGCTAGAAGCCAACTTGTTATGCTTTTATGCTAACGTGATCAACCAACAATCTCAAGTGGTTGGAAAAAATCTATCCCTGGGCATTAGCTCTCATTTGGGAGTAAATATTCAACAAGAAAGGGAACATGTCGGCGAAGTCAATGAAGAAGAACTTAAAGCTGACCACCTTGATGAAGAAGATTCAGAGGTCCTAGATAAGGGCCAGGATGAACGTCTCTTGAAGCTTCCACCTCCACCCAGGTGCCTGTTGGGGTTCCAACTGAATCTGTCTCCAAGGATTTGAATGAAAGCTTAGTTCCTATCCAACAAGAGCCCCAAACAAGGGACATCACTCTAACAACATCCATCTCTCAGGCTGATGCAATTCTTACACCTAGGTCATCTACACCTATATCTACCATCTCTACATTGACAATAACAACTGCAACAACCACTACGTCAGCTTTAGCTTTTGGAGGATACAACCCTGATGATCCTGGCTTTATGCCAACAGAAACTTTCCTAATCTTTATCTCTTATTCTAATGGAAGGGCAAACCGAGGCATCTTCATAGACTCCAACTTCAGCTCCTGGAGGTATATCTCTGACCTCTTCTATATTTGAGAAGCTCCAAATGTCCTCTGGGGGCATCTCTAACCTTCTATTTTCTATCTATCAAATTTTATGTAACGACCCCAAATTTTCTATATATTTAAATTAATAATTTATTGAATTTTTGAATTAAATAGAGTAATTAAATAAATTTTTGGATAAAATTAGTAAAATAAATCGATAAATTGAGAGCGAGTTTCCCCGGATCAAATATATTCTGTATAAATCCTTTTTATTTAAATGTATTATAAATATTGCATATAGGTGAATATAGATGTATACGTGATATATGAGTAAATTTGAAGTTAATATATATGTATATTGAATTCGAGTTTAAATCTAAGCTTAATGGTTTAATAATAATAATAAATGATAATAATAGATATTAAGTTATAAATAGAATCAAAATATAAAAGCAAATAAATTATTAAGTGAACACATTAAAATTTACCTAACAACAAATTTAAAATTATCATTTGTTATACTGTAAAGTATAAAGACAAAGCAAGGTCAGGCAATATAAAAAGAGAAGATAAAAATAAAAACATCTTTTGTACAACTAAGATAAGCAAGGAAGACATCTGGTACATTAGCATTTAATGCTTTTCATCCTAGCACAAAACAAGGTCTGCTCGAAAATACTTTCAGCCCCAAAGAGATAAAAAAATCTCTGAATTGTTGTACTGGTCAATAAACAATTCATTTCACTTGTTTTATATATCAAACCTTCCTCATTTCTTTTCGTTTACAGAAAGAAACTTAGCCTACCAGTAAGTGTATTTCAAATGAAACTTATTTTCAACTCAAAACAAGAAACAAAGATATTCAATTATACAATGAGAATTTATGAAGCCACCAAGTACCATCATCTCAGCCGAGTAAAACAAGAACACAAGAAAAATAAAATACATACATAACAGTACATAGTATAAGAATATAACTAAAGAAAATAAAAGAGATGAGTGTGCAGGCAAATGGAAAGTAAGTATATAAACAAAACAAAAGAAAATAGCAAACATATATATCAATGTACAAAACGAATTAAATAAGTGTGTATTGTACCATGGCAATAAATGCCAATATCTTCAGCCACCATAACATTTCACTTCAGCCGAAACAAAGGATAGAATAAGATAAGTGGTACAACAAAGTAATGCAAGCAACTTCACCCATGCCTACATTGTACAAACAAAACAATAATACCCTGTACAAGTATGTCTCATGTAAGCTTCCCTATATATCAACCTTCTTTACCTCAGTTTCATTCGTTTTTCAAAACTGAGAAAATATAAAGCAAGCAAGCATCATCTTAAATCTAAAACAAGTTCAATTCATTCAACAAAGAAAAACAAACTGCAGTTCTCAAAACCAAAGGATCAAGAAAAGCTTCAGTTTGCAAATTTCAAAAAGACTTTAACTTCCATTTGAAAGCTCTGAAACCATGATCTGAAAGGTGAGCAACCTTCTCTTTAAAGCCTGAATCAGTAAATCAAATACAAGTTCACTAATATCAAAGCCCAGATCAAAATGAAAATTCAATTCCAGATTTTGGAACCTTTTCCAGGCTTACCTCTGTTTCAACAGTTTCAAGGTGAGTAACATTTAATTTCAAAAGCTTAAGTATGAATATGAATATATAGGTGTGCATGCTGTTGAACTTGTTCTCTGTTCTTTATATTCAAGTCCAGTTTTTGATTTAAATTCTCCATCTCTCGATCTAGTCATTGTTAGGATTCAAGTTACAAATAAAACTTGTTTGTTTGATCATGGGTTGGAGTTTAAAATTATATTTAAGTTAAAAATAAATTCAAATATGCTCTGGGAAGTAAATAGAACAGTAAAGCTTGAGTTTTGTAAAAACTCAAACTCTATAATTTCTTAGTTCAGGGATGTAAACTAAAACCTTGTACTAAATCATGAATTTTAAAGTTAAAATCACATTTTTTTGTAATGGATTGAAGGAGCAGTTTAGGATTGTCGAAATTTCATAGTTCCATCGATTCATGGTGATCCTCTGGTTCGTGGTGGTCGAAATTTGTCGTGAAGATAGCTGGAGGAACGGAGGTGATGGGAAAAATGATCGGAGATGCTCACGTTCACCGTGGAGGCAGCGGCAAGCCTTTTTCGTTTGTAAACCTAATTTTGACGTGGTGCTGTATTTCGATTCGTGCATCGTTCTCAGGCGACCGAGTTCGTCGTGCGTTGGGGAGTTGGTGGAGGAGGTGTCGAGGAGTGGATGGCCGAAGTTTCGTGGATTCAGATGATCGGAGCTGCGTGAACGTGGCGTTGCCAGGTTTTGTGGTGGGGTCGCTGTCGAGTGTTCCAGGTTTCGAATTTCACTCGAATTCGCGTTCGAGTTGAACCGGCCGGAGTTGGGTGGTTGGAAGCGGAGCTGGGGATGACCTTCGACTTGCTCGAAGCATGGGTGGCAATCGGAAGTGGCGAACGGAGGCGTGCACGTGCACGTGCACGGTGGAGTGATTCTCTGGTGAACTGTTTTTGGTGGGTTCGAATTTAGGCTGGAAGAGACTCGAGATTTACTCGGGTAGGTCGTTGTTTTACTCGGGTAAATCCCTATTTTACTCGAAGTATATTGGGGTGAGCTCGGGTAGTTTGGTTGACAAAGTTTTAACCTGTAACTTGTTGCACAGTTTTAAGTGTTGGTTTAAAATTGAAACCAGGTTGGACTGAGTCCAAAGAAAAGTTTAATTCCAGATTTTTGAAGAAATAAAGTTTTAAATTTAAATAATTTTAAATATTTTAAATTAAAGGGAATTTGATTTAAATCCCTTCCTAGCAAAATATTGCTTTAAGTTATAATTTAAAGTTTTAAAAGTTAGTTTATAAAGTGATTTAAAGTTAAATTAATGATCGTTTGAACTTGGAGTTTAAAATGAAAGTTCAAAGGGAAATTTGAAATAAATGTTTCCAACATATGGAAGTGAAATTTAAATAAATAAATGAAAAATGGGTTTCTTTAAGTAATAAAGATTAAAGCCTTAAATTCATTAACCATTAAAGTAATTAAAGTTGATAATTGATAATTTGTATTTATTTTGAATCTTAAATTGAAATGGAATTTAAAAGTAAATTCAAAGGTAAAATGTTTTGAAATGCATTTGTAAATGACAATTAAGTCATTAATAAGAAGAAATGATTTATCTTAAAGATAATTAAATAATTAATGGTCAATTAATGGGTCATTAAGAATTAATTAATTAAGTTAATTAATTAAGGAATTATAAATTAATGAAGATGATTAAGGAAAGATAATAAATTAAGGGCTAATTAATCAATGCGATTAATTAAGGATAATTAATTTAAGAATAATTTATTAATTATTAATGGTTAGTTAATAAATGATTTAAAGGATAATTAATTATACTGGTTTGTAATTAATTAATGGTTAATTAACCCGGATTTGAAATTCATAAGAAATTAATCTGATTTGAATTAATCAGACAATTAACTGACCTTACCTATGGATGTTTGGATTCTATTGAATGACTTGATTGTTTGATATCCTTAATATATGATGCTGTGTGATATACCCTGATTTATGTTGTGATCTGTAATTTACTTATCTGTGATATATATCTGTGATCTGTGAATAAAGATGAGCGTTATAGTTATACCGCTTATCAACTATATTTCTGCATTCTGATCTGTGATGATTCATCATGTTGCACTATTGTGTTCAACCCCTGGACCACACTTTTACACACACAAATATGGATTTCACGTGGAAATCAGTTAAGTCACAGATAATTTAAATTTGATGTTTTTGAAATTGAAATTTTAATTTCAATTGATTTTGAGATTGGAAATTTGGGTTTAAAGTGAAAAGCTTTTGAAATAGAATTTCAAAGATAAAAGTTATTTTGAATAACTTAACCGAGTTTTTGAAAATTTAAATAATTAAATTTTAATTTGAATTCAAGTTTGAAATTAAATCTATGATTTGGAAACTAGGGATAAAAGATGATATAAATGTGTTTGTATGAATCTAAACCATTTAAAAGTATAATTTTGGGAATTTGAATTTAAACCAAGGATTTCAACTCGTATGAATGAATCAGATTTCCAAATTGAAAACTGTTGTTTTCAAATGATAAAATCTTTTAGATAAGAAAAGAAATTCCAGTTTAAATTAAAGGAATTTCAAGTGAATTGAAAAATGGATTTTCCAAGTTATGAATGAATTCTTTTTGAAAGCTATGAATTAAATCTGTCTATTTTTAACAGATTTAAAGTGATGATTTGTTTAAACCATTCGAAATGAAATTGTTTTGAAAGCTATGAGTTAAATCTTTGATTTAAAGATTTAACGAGTTAATCAAATTGAAATGGAAATTGATTTGGAAAATCTGTAAATGAATCTTTGTGAAACTGGGTGAACTTTATGAATTAAATCTTTTATTTAAAAGATTAAAATGTGGAAATCGTTTTAAACCATTGAAGGTTGTTAAAATGAATCTTTTTGTTTAAAAGATTTGAAATGGTAATTTGTTAAACCATTTGAAAAGAAAGTTTGGGTTTAAGTTGTGACTTAATTGAAATCCCAATATCCGTATATTTTTAAATATTGCGCTCACTATTCGGTTTAGCCGGGAGAGGACCTTTGTGTCACATAACCCATTCCGAATAAGTGATTCGACGATATGGATCGCATTTGAAGACCGGTGTTGAAGACCGGATATTTTTCGAAAATGAAAGGACAACCTGTCGAATGTCTCTGCACTGAGTCGCGCCGGTATAGAGATTTATATCACTCTTTTGTGACGGGAAGTCCGGACGTGATTGAAAGTTATCCGGAATTGCAAGGGCTTCGTGAGAAGTGCCTTCGGTTCTGTTCGAACCCGGAACAGACTTATATGGATACATGTTTGACATTACACTTTGAGATATAAAGCCGATTTCTTTCAAATACATTTCTGTTTGGTGGCGGAGAATTTATTCTCTTAGCTTAACACCCTTCTCTGAGACGTACGAGCTCAGAGGTTATGTAGTTGAGATTTATCAGCGATATATCCCAATTTGGTAATGTGACATGCTGAGTGTTGCTGTGTGATGATCAGTGTTTGATCATTTGTGATATGATCATTTGTTTGATCTTATATCTTTGTGATCATAGGTTGATCATCTGTTGACCCAAAGCATGGCTTTGTGACAAAGCGTAGCTTTGTGGACGAGACTTCGTCAGGACCTCACAACCCGGAAATGGTCGAAACAGGATCGTTGCGGCAAGGTTATGAGGGTCGCGCCCTTTAGGGTATGTCATTTCCTTCTGGAAAGGGGTGGTATCATGGTATGGAGCCCAGATACTTACTCATGTGGATACACTTTCTTTATGATGTGTGATGTTGGATACCGAGCTCGGATAAAGGTCCCAAAGGACCGGGAGGTGGCATATTCGTGAGTTACCTGTTACAGGGGTAACCCGGCCTTGTTTGGCAGAGAGCAGTTTGTCTCTCGGGACGTCCCACCAGAGGCGTTCCCATGCGGCGGAAGGAAGTTCCTTAGCCTGACCATTTGTTGGAAATCCATTTCTCCAATACGGAACTTGTACGGTTTTAGTTGTAGAACCTGCCATCTACTTATGGTGGCGCCCCACTGTTTGGATGGTAGCTATAGTAGGCATAGTTCGAAATGTCTATGCTGGCTAAGATTGATACTATACTTTCGAAATGTTTTCTGCACTATGCACTAATAATAATATCAAGATGATTTTACGTAGTAAGCATCTTTGACTATCATAAGAAGAAATCTCCTCCAATTCTGCATTTGCATTGTGTGTGTGGCGGGAGGTCTTATGGTAGTTTCATTTTCCAAAAGCATTGCGGATTTCAATGTTTTAAAACTCTTTGTTGTTTGTTTAAAAGATAAACTGTTTTTGTTGCTCACACCAGTCCCATGACTGATCCGGAGTTTATTGTTCCCTTCCTAAACTCTGGGTGCTCATAATTTTCCACACGAGCAGTCTAGAGTTGGGTTTTTCAGATAGTCAGGTTCAGTAGATTTTCTGGAGCTAGTTTAGTCTTCGGATCGGACTGCACTTGCTTATTCTTGGTGTATCGTTATTGGGAGTTCGAGCTACTGCTGGAGTTCTCTCTTGAAGACTATCTTAGAGTTATTTGTTCCGCTGCTGGTGTTATCGTTTTCTTTTCCGCTGCTATTTGTTGTATCATATCTCTGATGTATATAGATATTCATTGTATCATCATTGTATGTGGATATTGTATCAGATGTTGTATATCTATATTCTTTTTATTCCGCTGTGTTATTTACTTAATGTTGTTATAAGCTCCGGAGAACCAGATTTGGCATTTGAATCTACGGCATTTTGAGTACAAGTGGAGTACGGGTGCTGATTTTCGAAGGCCAACTTTTGGGTCTTTACATTTGGTATCAGAGCTAAGGTTGAACTTTAGCTCAGGAGTATAACACGTTAAGTGGCTCATTAGAGATAGAGTGAAGTAAACTCTAGAATGAGTAATTCTCAGATATCCGTCCGTAAGTCTCAGTAAATTCTCTTGCTATCCACTGATAGTAAGTATGAGTGCAAGAAGAAGACGAGATAGGGGACAGAGGAATATGACTATAAATGGTCAATACCCTGTAACAACAGGGAAGTAATATTTTTTTCTATCAATCTCTTTTGTTCAACATCTTTTCTCAATTCTTCGATAGTTTCTGGTAAATCCAGGAAGGAGATTCGATATATTAACATGGGACATAAAACTCCAAATGAGCCAAAATTGTTTGTATGGATGAATTGGTTGCATTGTTTTTTATGGTTGATAGGTATACTTTAGTTCTAAACTGAAAGTTTCGAAATCGTATCCATATATCTATCTATTCTTTGGGTCCCCATATATTCTACGAATGGTTAGTTATCCTTTCGAACTAACCGATGCCACTGCATATTTCGTAGATCTGGATAACCCGAATATTTTGTGAAAAATTCAACAGATTCGTTCTTGTATCTGTCATTGATATTCTGATTTGGTGAGCCAAATGCAGAATAAATGTTCAGTTTGAGTTGATGAAATATTCTTCATCTATCTTTTTGTCTCCTTGGTAATTTCGAGGACGAAATTCTTTTAAGGGGGGAAGTCTGTAACGACCCCAAATTTTCTATATATTTAAATTAATAATTTATTGAATTTTTGAATTAAATAGAGTAATTAAATAAATTTTTGGATAAAATTAGTAAAATAAATCGATAAATTGAGAGCGAGTTTCCCCGGATCAAATATATTCTGTATAAATCCTTTTTATTTAAATGTATTATAAATATTGCATATAGGTGAATATAGATGTATACGTGATATATGAGTAAATTTGAAGTTAATATATATGTATATTGAATTCGAGTTTAAATCTAAGCTTAATGGTTTAATAATAATAATAAATGATAATAATAGATATTAAGTTATAAATAGAATCAAAATATAAAAGCAAATAAATTATTAAGTGAACACATTAAAATTTACCTAACAACAAATTTAAAATTATCATTTGTTATACTGTAAAGTATAAAGACAAAGCAAGGTCAGGCAATATAAAAAGAGAAGATAAAAATAAAAACATCTTTTGTACAACTAAGATAAGCAAGGAAGACATCTGGTACATTAGCATTTAATGCTTTTCATCCTAGCACAAAACAAGGTCTGCTCGAAAATACTTTCAGCCCCAAAGAGATAAAAAAATCTCTGAATTGTTGTACTGGTCAATAAACAATTCATTTCACTTGTTTTATATATCAAACCTTCCTCATTTCTTTTCGTTTAAAGAAAGAAACTTAGCCTACCAGTAAGTGTATTTCAAATGAAACTTATTTTCAACTCAAAACAAGAAACAAAGATATTCAATTATACAATGAGAATTTATGAAGCCACCAGTACCATCATCTCAGCCGAGTAAAACAAGAACACAAGAAAAATAAAATACATACATAACAGTACATAGTATAAGAATATAACTAAAGAAAATAAAAGAGATGAGTGTGCAGGCAAATGGAAAGTAAGTATATAAACAAAACAAAAGAAAATAGCAAACATATATATCAATGTACAAAACGAATTAAATAAGTGTGTATTGTACCATGGCAATAAATGCCAATATCTTCAGCCACCATAACATTTCACTTCAGCCGAAACAAAGGATAGAATAAGATAAGTGGTACAACAAAGTAATGCAAGCAACTTCACCCATGCCTACATTGTACAAACAAAACAATAATACCCTGTACAAGTATGTCTCATGTAAGCTTCCCTATATATCAACCTTCTTTACCTCAGTTTCATTCGTTTTTCAAAACTGAGAAAATATAAAGCAAGCAAGCATCATCTTAAATCTAAAACGAGTTCAATTCATTCAACAAAGAAAAACAAACTGCAGTTCTCAAAACCAGAGGATCAAGAAAAGCTTCAGTTTGCAAATTTCAAAAAGACTTTAACTTCCATTTGAAAGCTCTGAAACCATGATCTGAAAGGTGAGCAACCTTCTCTTTAAAGCCTGAATCAGTAAATCAAATACAAGTTCACTAATATCAAAGCCCAGATCAAAATGAAAATTCAATTCCAGATTTTGGAACCTTTTCCAGGCTTACCTCTGTTTCAACAGTTTCAAGGTGAGTAACATTTAATTTCAAAAGCTTAAGTATGAATATGAATATATAGGTGTGCATGCTGTTGAACTTGTTCTCTGTTCTTTATATTCAAGTCCAGTTTTTGATTTAAATTCTCCATCTCTCGATCTAGTCATTGTTAGGATTCAAGTTACAAATAAAACTTGTTTGTTTGATCATGGGTTGGAGTTTAAAATTATATTTAAGTTAAAAATAAATTCAAATATGCTCTGGGAAGTAAATAGAACAGTAAAGCTTGAGTTTTGTAAAAACTCAAACTCTATAATTTCTTAGTTCAGGGATGTAAACTAAAACCTTGTACTAAATCATGAATTTTAAAGTTAAAATCACATTTTTTGTAATGGATTGAAGGAGCAGTTTAGGATTGTCGAAATTTCATAGTTCCATCGATTCATGGTGATCCTCTGGTTCGTGGTGGTCGAAATTTGTCGTGAAGATAGCTGGAGGAACGGAGGTGATGGGAAAAATGATCGGAGATGCTCACGTTCACCGTGGAGGCAGCGGCAAGCCTTTTTCGTTTGTAAACCTAATTTTGACGTGGTGCTGTATTTCGATTCGTGCATCGTTCTCAGGCGACCGAGTTCGTCGTGCGTTGGGGAGTTGGTGGAGGAGGTGTCGAGGAGTGGATGGCCGAAGTTTCGTGGATTCAGATGATCGGAGCTGCGTGAACGTGGCGTTGCCAGGTTTTGTGGTGGGGTCGCTGTCGAGTGTTCCAGGTTTCGAATTTCACTCGAATTCGCGTTCGAGTTGAACCGGCCGGAGTTGGGTGGTTGGAAGCGGAGCTGGGGATGACCTTCGACTTGCTCGAAGCATGGGTGGCAATCGGAAGTGGCGAACGGAGGCGTGCACGTGCACGTGCACGGTGGAGTGATTCTCTGGTGAACTGTTTTTGGTGGGTTCGAATTTAGGCTGGAAGAGACTCGAGATTTACTCGGGTAGGTCGTTGTTTTACTCGGGTAAATCCCTATTTTACTCGAAGTATATTGGGGTGAGCTCGGGTAGTTTGGTTGACAAAGTTTTAACCTGTAACTTGTTGCACAGTTTTAAGTGTTGGTTTAAAATTGAAACCAGGTTGGACTGAGTCCAAAGAAAAGTTTAATTCCAGATTTTTGAAGAAATAAAGTTTTAAATTTAAATAATTTTAAATATTTTAAATTAAAGGGAATTTGATTTAAATCCCTTCCTAGCAAAATATTGCTTTAAGTTATAATTTAAAGTTTTAAAAGTTAGTTTATAAAGTGATTTAAAGTTAAATTAATGATCGTTTGAACTTGGAGTTTAAAATGAAAGTTCAAAGGGAAATTTGAAATAAATGTTTCCAACATATGGAAGTGAAATTTAAATAAATAAATGAAAAATGGGTTTCTTTAAGTAATAAAGATTAAAGCCTTAAATTCATTAACCATTAAAGTAATTAAAGTTGATAATTGATAATTTGTATTTATTTTGAATCTTAAATTGAAATGGAATTTAAAAGTAAATTCAAAGGTAAAATGTTTTGAAATGCATTTGTAAATGACAATTAAGTCATTAATAAGAAGAAATGATTTATCTTAAAGATAATTAAATAATTAATGGTCAATTAATGGGTCATTAAGAATTAATTAATTAAGTTAATTAATTAAGGAATTATAAATTAATGAAGATGATTAAGGAAAGATAATAAATTAAGGGCTAATTAATCAATGCGATTAATTAAGGATAATTAATTTAAGAATAATTTATTAATTATTAATGGTTAGTTAATAAATGATTTAAAGGATAATTAATTATACTGGTTTGTAATTAATTAATGGTTAATTAACCCGGATTTGAAATTCATAAGAAATTAATCTGATTTGAATTAATCAGACAATTAACTGACCTTACCTATGGATGTTTGGATTCTATTGAATGACTTGATTGTTTGATATCCTTAATATATGATGCTGTGTGATATACCCTGATTTATGTTGTGATCTGTAATTTACTTATCTGTGATATATATCTGTGATCTGTGAATAAAGATGAGCGTTATAGTTATACCGCTTATCAACTATATTTCTGTATTCTGATCTGTGATGATTCATCATGTTGCACTATTGTGTTCAACCCCTGGACCACACTTTTACACACACAAATATGGATTTCACGTGGAAATCAGTTAAGTCACAGATAATTTAAATTTGATGTTTTTGAAATTGAAATTTTAATTTCAATTGATTTTGAGATTGGAAATTTGGGTTTAAAGTGAAAAGCTTTTGAAATAGAATTTCAAAGATAAAAGTTATTTTGAATAACTTAACCGAGTTTTTGAAAATTTAAATAATTAAATTTTAATTTGAATTCAAGTTTGAAATTAAATCTATGATTTGGAAACTAGGGATAAAAGATGATATAAATGTGTTTGTATGAATCTAAACCATTTAAAAGTATAATTTTGGGAATTTGAATTTAAACCAAGGATTTCAACTCGTATGAATGAATCAGATTTCCAAATTGAAAACTGTTGTTTTCAAATGATAAAATCTTTTAGATAAGAAAAGAAATTCCAGTTTAAATTAAAGGAATTTCAAGTGAATTGAAAAATGGATTTTCCAAGTTATGAATGAATTCTTTTTGAAAGCTATGAATTAAATCTGTCTATTTTTAACAGATTTAAAGTGATGATTTGTTTAAACCATTCGAAATGAAATTGTTTTGAAAGCTATGAGTTAAATCTTTGATTTAAAGATTTAACGAGTTAATCAAATTGAAATGGAAATTGATTTGGAAAATCTGTAAATGAATCTTTGTGAAACTGGGTGAACTTTATGAATTAAATCTTTTATTTAAAAGATTAAAATGTGGAAATCGTTTTAAACCATTGAAGGTTGTTAAAATGAATCTTTTTGTTTAAAAGATTTGAAATGGTAATTTGTTAAACCATTTGAAAAGAAAGTTTGGGTTTAAGTTGTGACTTAATTGAAATCCCAATATCCGTATATTTTTAAATATTGCGCTCACTATTCGGTTTAGCCGGGAGAGGACCTTTGTGTCACATAACCCATTCCGAATAAGTGATTCGACGATATGGATCGCATTTGAAGACCGGTGTTGAAGACCGGATATTTTTCGAAAATGAAAGGACAACCTGTCGAATGTCTCTGCACTGAGTCGCGCCGGTATAGAGATTTATATCACTCTTTTGTGACGGGAAGTCCGGACGTGATTGAAAGTTATCCGGAATTGCAAGGGCTTCGTGAGAAGTGCCTTCGGTTCTGTTCGAACCCGGAACAGACTTATATGGATACATGTCTGACATTACACTTTGAGATATAAAGCCGATTTCTTTCAAATACATTTCTGTTTGGTGGCGGAGAATTTATTCTCTTAGCTTAACACCCTTCTCTGAGACGTACGAGCTCAGAGGTTATGTAGTTGAGATTTATCAGCGATATATCCCAATTTGGTAATGTGACATGCTGAGTGTTGCTGTGTGATGATCAGTGTTTGATCATTTGTGATATGATCATTTGTTTGATCTTATATCTTTGTGATCATAGGTTGATCATCTGTTGACCCAAAGCATGGCTTTGTGACAAAGCGTAGCTTTGTGGACGAGACTTCGTCAGGACCTCACAACCCGGAAATGGTCGAAACAGGATCGTTGCGGCAAGGTTATGAGGGTCGCGCCCTTTAGGGTATGTCATTTCCTTCTAGAAAGGGGTGGTATCATGGTATGGAGCCCAGATACTTACTCATGTGGATACACTTTCTTTATGATGTGTGATGTTGGATACCGAGCTCGGATAAAGGTCCCAAAGGACCGGGAGGTGGCATATTCATGAGTTACCTGTTACAGGGGTAACCCGGCCTTGTTTGGCAGAGAGCAGTTTGTCTCTCGGGACGTCCCGCCAGAGGCGTTCCCATGCGGCGGAAGGAAGTTCCTTAGCCTGACCATTTGTTGGAAATCCATTTCTCCAATACGGAACTTGTACGGTTTTAGTTGTAGAACCTGCCATCTACTTATGGTGGCGCCCCACTGTTTGGATGGTAGCTATAGTAGGCATAGTTCGAAATGTCTATGCTGGCTAAGATTGATACTATACTTTCGAAATGTTTTCTGCACTATGCACTAATAATAATATCAAGATGATTTTACGTAGTAAGCATCTTTGACTATCATAAGAAGAAATCTCCTCCAATTCTGCGTTTGCATTGTGTGTGTGGCGGGAGGTCTTATGGTAGTTTCATTTTCCAAAAGCATTGCGGATTTCAATGTTTTAAAACTCTTTGTTGTTTGTTTAAAAGATAAACTGTTTTTGTTGCTCACACCAGTCCCATGACTGATCCGGAGTTTATTGTTCCCTTCCTAAACTCTGGGTGCTCATAATTTTCCACACGAGCAGTCTAGAGTTGGGTTTTTCAGATAGTCAGGTTCAGTAGATTTTCTGGAGCTAGTTTAGTCTTCGGATCGGACTGCACTTGCTTATTCTTGGTGTATCGTTATTGGGAGTTCGAGCTACTGCTGGAGTTCTCTCTTGAAGACTATCTTAGAGTTATTTGTTCCGCTGCTGGTGTTATCGTTTTCTTTTCCGCTGCTATTTGTTGTATCATATCTCTGATGTATATAGATATTCATTGTATCATCATTGTATGTGGATATTGTATCAGATGTTGTATATCTATATTCTTTTTATTCCGCTGTGTTATTTACTTAATGTTGTTATAAGCTCCGGAGAACCAGATTTGGCATTTGAATCTACGGCATTTTGAGTACAAGTGGAGTACGGGTGCTGATTTTCGAAGGCCAACTTTTGGGTCTTTACATTTTAGGTTAGCATCCCATAACTACCTTACCAGATATGATCTTTTCCCTAAGCCCGATGCTTTATTCACCACGTCCATCATTGTTTCTGCTCCACCGTTCATTATGGCCTTCTCCACTAAGTCTTCTCCTGGGTCCAACATAGAAAAGATTGATGCTCTAACTGAGGAAGGCACAAATAAGCCCAAACTTTGAGTGGTTAATGAGGACGTACTTATAATAGATGTTAAGGAGCATGGACCTGGGCTATCCATGGCATAGAAATAAGCTTTCGATATCTCTAGTTGAAGAATATCAAAATTTAATCGAGCTAGGAGAAGATTCCACCTCACTATTAATGTCCTTGCCGATCCCTCTCTTCTGACATTTGACATTTAGTCCTTTCACCACTAGATTTTCTCCAATGTTCCTAAGTCTCCAACTGGATTATGAATTGACTATGACTTGGATGAAAACCTAGAATGTCAACTTGCAACTCCCAAGGGTGCTGAAACTAGGAAGAGAAAGCCTTCGACTTCTAGGAAGGAGAAGAAGAAACCGAAGAGGGTAAAGCACCATAGAGAAAAATTTCTTCCACCGTTTTGCTTTTTGTATTCATGTGCACAGGTCGTTGTTGTGCAGGTGTAGCCTATACGATTTTGTACCAAAAAGTGAAAGAAATGAAAGTTGTACCTTTTTCAACTGTCTCATTTACTTTGTTGCCCTTTTACTTCCTCTACCTATGTACTTGCCGCATGTATAATATATAATCTTATGTAAAGAAATTACGCATATACTATAATCCCAATGTAATGCCTTCGATTATTGTAACTTCGTACATATAAGCAAAAATATTATATTGCCCAGTGTTGTTCTATCACTTAGTTTTGTATGTTATTGGTTAAACATTTCTCTTTTAAGTAAACAAAACTATGCTCCATCGACCAACTTTGCTAATTATCGGTCGAACATATCTCACTCGGTGGTAAACAAAGTTGTGGCTCATCATTGCAGTCGAGTTTACATGGCTCATCTTCACATGTCCACATGAATGCTAGTATAACTTAGCGTTATACCTACAAAGTTAAATTACACATAGATTCCTATCTCCCAGTGTCGGTGTCTATGATTCCTATCTTCGAGCATATGTCTGTGACCTCGCCTATCTCTGGATGTTGGTGAAGGACAAGATGTGGAAGGGAAAATCATCCAATCGACCTTTAGTCCAATTATAATCCTATGATCCGATCATGGACCAAAGCAGTTGGTTGGTACCTGCCTCCATTTACCTGGACATCCAGTTTTCAAAACATAGAATATCTAATTGTGCCACTGCTCTGGCAGCACAAAATCGGACTTTAAAGACATGGTTCGATTGATTTAAATGGCAAACTTTATTTATCAACACATGACAAATATCACCTTATTACATCAAATCCTGATGAAAAGGGTGCCTTATTTACATAAATAAAGTCAAGTGAAATAGCGTCATAGGTGCATGCTATTCCATGACCATATAAATAGGTTCCCATCTACTGTTAGTAACTTGAAAATTCTGCAAGCATCTGTATAATCACATAAGGACCTTCACAATTCGGACCAAGTACCCCATATCTGAAAATACTAATTTCAAAATTGGACTGCCTATACAATTTCGGACCTAGGCAATGAGCTTCTTTGCTACTCTTCACTGGTGAGAAGCTATCCTTAGATTATCCTCCTCTCGTTTTTCTTCAACTAAGTTATAGGACTCTAGTAAGAGTCCCTCGTTCACTTTGGGATCATAGTGCAATATTCTATGAGAATGGACATCAACTTCAATTGATATCATGTCCTCTGTTAATGGAGTATGATCAGTTGTAGACTACTAAGTTGTCTGATAAGCCTATAATGCCGATAGTCATGCATCCACCCGGTTTCTCTTTGCTCCTTGGTCTATTTTTGATAATGGACTTGATGGTCTTGTTGACGACCTCCACCTGTCCATTCAACTGTGGATGTACCACTATTGCGAAACTCTTCTCAATTAGATATCTGGGATCGACTTCTTAGAATTCCTCACTTTTGAATTGAGTCGATTATCGGTGATTTTCTTCTATGGAACTTCAAATCTGTACAAAATGTTCTTTACAACAAAGTTAATCGCTTTCGCTAAAGTTGTCATTGTAAGCGGTTCCATATCAGCTATTTCATGAAGTAGTCCAAAGCCATTATTGCATACTTCACTCCACCAGACATCAATAATAGCACTCCAATGATTTCTATTCCCCATACTGCAAATGGCCACAGGCTAACCATCTGTGTAAGCTAGTTGGACAAGGCTTTTGGAATCTATGCAAATTTTGATACTTGTCACATCTCATAGAATAGTCAGCAGCATCGTAGTTGACAGTCGGCCAAAAATATCCATGGATCTTCTTTGCCAAAATTTGATCCCCGATGTGGTAACTACAACAACCTTCATATAAATCCAAAAGGATCTTTTTAGTTTCGTCTATGCCAACATACCATAAAAAAGTGGTTGAGAATCCTCTCGTGTATAACATTTCTTCTTGCATAATAAACTGAGGTACTTTATGCAGGAGCTCTTATCATTCATTTTTTCCTCATGGGAGAGTCCCCTTTAGCAAATAGTCTTTAAGCAAAGTCATCCATGACTCCTTCTCTTCCTTGACCTCCAAGATCTAGTCAACATCCATCTGGTCAAATGCGTAGAGTTGTTAAAACCTCCATTGGAACAATTCCCAATAGCTATGCTTCCCAGAACTCACCAATTTGGCTAATGCATCATGTATTTCTCCTCTCCAGTGATGTGTGCTATCATGTAATGTTCAATATCACCTAGCATTTCCAACACATTTGATAGGTAAAGGGTGAGGCTTGACCATTAGCCTAAAATTACTTCTTTACCTAACAAACCGCCAATTGAGTGTCACCGAAGATATTTAGTGTCTTGACTTCCAACTCTTTCACTATCTTAAGTCCCATAATCAATGGCACATACTTGGCTTTGTTATTCGTTGCTTTGAACTCTAGCTTTAAGGCATAACAAATCCTCTAATCTTTTGGGGTTATCAAAAAAGCATCTACCCTAAAATCATGGTCAATAGATGCTGCACTAACATATATCTTCCATTGAGAAAATTGGACCAACTCTTCTTCCACTTCGTCATCCCGGATGGTGAATTCAACAGTGAAATCTGCCAACGTCTGTCCCCTTATCACCTTCTTAGATGATAAGTTATATCGTACTGGCTCAACTCGATGTTCTACTTTATGAATTATCCTATCAAGATGATGTGGTACATGTCTAAGCAGTTGTTCAGTCAATACCTTTATTGAATGAGCCTAAAAGTATGGCCTCAACTTCTTCGACGTAATCAATATATAATTTGCCAACTTCTCTAACTTTGGATACTTCTTTTCTACTCTAAAGAGCTATTTGTTGATGTAGTATATGGCCTTTGGACCTTGCAATCCTCATGTACCAAGGTTGCACTCAATGTGTGAGTTGATACTACTAGGTGGATGTACGAATCTTCTCCTTCCAAAAGCTTGGACAATATCGAAGGTTTCTTCAGATGTTCCACTATATTCTGAAATGTAGCTTCATACTCACTCATCTATTGGAACTTACCTCTATCTCCCTAGAATTCATCAAATAATGGTATATACTTATCAGTCGTCTTTAAAATGAATCGACATAATGCGACAACTTTACCATTCAAGCTCTGCATTTCCCTCCTTGTTTATGGGCTAAAAACTAGTCTCAATGCTTCAATATATTCTGCTTTATCTTCAATGAACCTTGAGTTTGCAATGAAACCTAAGAAAATAACCCAATGCGACTCCAAAAGAGTGCTTCAATGGATTTAATTTCATTCCATACTTCCGAAGCACATTAAACATCTTTGAAGGGTCACCCAAGTTATTGTCGATCTTCTTGACTTCACGAGCATATTGCTCACATAGACTTCTCAGCTTGATCTATTCTATAAACATTCTATTAAGCAATCGCTAGTAAGTAGCTCCAGCATTCTTCAAACTGAATGACATGACTTTGTACCAATACATCACCAAATCTATAATAAAAATCATAAGCTCCTAGTCTGGATGTGGATTGCAATCTGATTGTAGCCGGAATAAGCGTCCATAAAAGAAAAAAGTTCGTGTCTTGTCGTTCTATCCACTAATCGGTTTATTCAAGGCAAGGGGAAGCAATTTTTTAGGCATACCTTATTCAAATCAGAATAGTCAATACATTTCTGCATTTCCCATTTGCCTTCTTGACTAACACTAGATTTGAAACCCATTTTTGGGTACAGTGCATCGTAGATAAAACTATAAATCTTCAGCTTGTCCACTTCTTCTTTCAATGCAGTGGACCGCTCTAGTTCCATACTGCACCATTTCTGTATCATAGGAGGGTAACTCGGGTTTACATTGAATAAATGATAAGCAACTTCAGGTGAAATCCTACACATATCAGAATGTGTTAAATTGCTCTAAAAATGGGATAAAAACCGAATCTAAAGAAAAATGAAAACTATAAATCTAAGATTCAAGATAGAGACAGAAACTCATAATTTTTAAAGTGGTTCAGCCAAAGTTAATAGCTTAAGTCCACTATTAGCTTTGTTATTGATTACTTTTGCAATTACAATAGGATTACAACAATCTCATGATTCAAACTGTTCGAGCTTGAATTCGATAGAGTTTCTATGTCAAAAATCATTAGACGGCCAAACGATCCTTCTCAAGTTGAACTAGCCTTGGTATTTATAAACGAATTCGACCATCAAAATTTCTAGGGTCGATTTGAATAAGTTCCCTTCTTCATATCTAAAGATTCAACTGGAATAATATGTTAGAACACAAAAAACAAAAATACATATAGTTCGGTACCAATCGTTATGTATCGGTACTGATCTATTTCTTTGTCTTATTCTTGTATCCCTCTTTGACTTGGTTCTTGTCTTCCACAATGCAAAGGAGGGCCACATCATGTAGCACCCCTAATTTTGATTAATATTATTTAGGATATTTAACTAGATGAATTAATTTAAATAATGTGTTGAGATAAGGCGAACGAGATTTGATAATTAAAATTGGTCGAGCCTTAAGTAATGAACTAATAAGATTGTTTAGAACTTAAATAAGAAGAAGGATTTATGAGAAAGGTAAAATAGAAATATGCATCATGTCCTAAACATAAACTCTTCCTCTCTTATTATCCTCATTTACATTTCATCTCATACAAACACAAGTAAGATCAAGGCCAACCATTGCTAAGAAAAATAAAGGGAGAAAAGCTCATTAAACTAAAGGAAAGCTTAGGAGAATCAAATCAACACATTTAGTCTCAATCTCTTTATCCAATCAAGGTCAATAATAGTTATCCATCTCACATATACTTTTTACGGTTCTATGTCTAAATGCAAATCATATGATGTTATTATGCATGTTATGTTCGTTTGATGTATTATGTTGCATGGTGATTTATTAGATTGATTATGGATTTAGGTTTTAAGTGTAGAAACCTAGTATATTGCGTCCAAATGACTTGAAATTTGGATATGATGTTTAAAACATTATTTTGGAAGTGGGTTTTTAATTTCATAATTTTCCAAGCATGTATGAACATTTTATGAATTTCTTAAGTAAGAAAAATTATTTATTTTGGTTTTCAATTATTAAAAATGATTAAACAATTATTTTGGTCTTAAATTTTTATATGTTAAAAAATATGCGAATTCTGATTTTTATATATTTTTGAGGATTTTTCTCAAGTAATTTTGATTTTACATGAATTTATTAAGCTAGAAAAGCTTATAAATAAATGTTAAATGGTTAGTAATATTTGTTGGGTGCGAAATGGTTTTTAGGGAAAGAAAACAATTTGTAGCAGTTTTTCTAAAAAGAAATTGATAAAGTTTATTTTTAACCCATAGAAAATTTACAGGAGTTAAGGGTTGGTGGAAAGTAATTGCTTTTAATAGAAATAAAATAGCTTTTATATTAATTACGATATTTCCATAATGCCAATATGAATGCCAAACCCCAGGTAATGGTTGACATTCACATCGCTACTATACAATCAGACATCAACGTGAATGGATGCATACGATATCAACTATGTCGGTATGGAATGAATCTATTCAGGTTGAAGTCATATAGTATAAGGTTTTCATCATTAGATCAATGTCGTCATGGTGATCTCGAACACACCAGAACTATTCCGACCTTTATTTTAAATCTATAACATACGACATCTGCAAGTCTTCACCTAGGTTTTAAATGATGTCACATACCATTATTTTTGATATCAATTATCTACAACATCAGTTATACTAAGGCAGTGATGCCACAAACTTCCTATTTCGATGCCAGAGCTTAAGGCAGTGATGCCGCAAGTATTATTTTTGACTTTAAATTTTTTCGCAATAACACCACTATATCATGGTTTTAATTTCCCTCGTATACGACATAATAACAGCTATTTTATAGCACCGATATCAATAGTTTTGCAATATTGATGTCGTATGTCATCAATGTCCACACCCATATATTTTACGTATAGAAGGCAATATTTAATAGGTCTAGCAACCTATATAATTTTATGTTACAATAAGAATGATTTCAGCATTATAGCCTATTGAATTTATAAATCAGAGTTCTTTATTAAAGATTTAATAAGAAGGGACACGACATTACATATCAGCCGTAGTGATGTCGTAAGCTATTGGCTCAATGGTTTTAATTAAAGAGGCTTGATTGCCTAAGGTTTTGGGGTGCGAAAACCACCAATCAATTTTAAAATTAATGAAAGCTATTTCATAGAAGCATATATTTTGATAAAGTAAAGGGCTATGTTTTCCTTGTTTTAAATATAATTTTAAGGGTTAAATCATTTATAAAGAATTATGTTTTCAAGAAAATAAAGAGGGTATTTAGCCTAGGAATTTATATGAAAATTTATCACCATTAGATAAATTGTGATAGGATATTTTAACTCAAGGAATAGAGATTAGAAAACCAAATAATGGTACTAGTGTAGGGTAGCGCTCTACACTTCAACGGTTAGCCCCTAGTTGATATTAGTCCAAAATTCTAGTGCGTAGGGCTTTGTTAAGGGTAAAACTAAAAGTAGGTTTATGCACAGAAAAGAATATATAACTTAGATAGGTTATTGGTTAGCCTGCAAAACCAATAGGTTCATAGTGAGCCTTGCAAAACTATGAGATAGACAGATAGTTAGGTTAATACTAAGATGATTGTGTTTGGATGGACAGTCCAATGTTCTCCTAACGGTAAGTTAGAGAATTTGGTATATCTGGTAGGCACTAGTCAGCAATATAGGTTTGTAGTAACCTTGGGAAATACTATGAAATAGAGACAGATAGTCAATTGATTGAGACAGTTTGGTCAGGTTTACACATGTAGCATGCATGCATATGATTATTTTATGTTGGTTTAACTATTGTGATTACAGAAGCATGATTTGATTGAAACATTCATAGAAAATACTAGTGAGAGGAAAACCCGTTCTGCTTTTAGGCATGGTCTTATTAGATATCTATCCATCGAGATGGCATATTATTATTTACACCAGACTTTTTTCTGACCCGAAGTTTTTGTTTTTCCATTTAACTCTCGAGTGCTCATTTGAGTTGTTCGAGAGTGAGGTTTCCACGTTAGGTTTGATGAGTAAAGCTTCCGAAGATATGCAGGAGGCAAATCTCGTTATATAGAAGTCTATTTATGTCCGTTATGTTGTTATGTTATTTTTCCTGAATGTATATAATGGTAGAATATGTAACTGTCTAGTAGTAAACTCTGATCAAGTAAACGAGAATTTTCATATATCGCTTTTGGAGTATTTTGTAATAATTATATTTTATCTAAACCTGGGCAGCATTTTGGATTATGTAACGAGTATAGAAATTTATTAATGAAATGTGCTTTGAAAAAAACTCATATTCATGTTCTTTTGATATTAATGATACTATTAACTGATCTCATATTGTCACCGGAGAATAATACTATTGATGATTGTAGCATCAGTATCACTTATTTTCGAGCGTTAGAATAAAGGATGTTACAACTTGGTATCAGATCATAGGTTTATGTAAAACTAAAAGAACTTTGAACTTTAAAAGAGTTTTGAAAACATAATCCAAATGAATCAAAGAATGAGATTGGAGTATGGGATAACACAATAGTAATGTACTTGTATTTTCTATATGTAAGTGTATATCCTGTCCCTATTCTTCCTTCTCTCTTAGACCATTCTTCCATATCTCACTAAGGTTCTAATGTAGAAAGAAATTAAGATATGGAGGTAGGAAACGGAAGAGTGAATCTCAATGGAGGAAGCACCACAACCAATGGAAATGTCAAGCCTAATACTAAGAGGAATTCGGGTCGAAAAATAGCAGCTAATATGGGTGCTGGAACACCATCGGTGGATATGGGAGCTATGTATCAGTTCTTTATCAACATGACGCAAGCTGGAGTTGCATCTGGAGTAGTTGGTGGAAATTCTACGAATGTAGAGGAGCAAATCCTAAAGTTCCTTTTTTTAACAACTATACCATGCTGAGTTGGGATTATAGAGACTCAAAGGAAAGCCATTTATTGGAAAGGAGGATGCTACCAAAGTTGAGAATTGGTTGTTGCATTGTGAAAGGATTGTTGCTAATTTAGGCTTGAACAATAAGCGAAATAGGAGATTGGCATCCAGGCAATTACAAGGAGCTGCATTGTACTGGTGAAATAGTGTAACTACGTGGGTACAAGAGGAGAAATTGACTTAGGCAGAGTTCAAGTGAAGGTTTGAGGAGAGATTCGTGTCTGAAATAGCCAAGTCAGCCATGCTTCGAAAGTTTGTTGAGTTGGAACAAGGTGATATGTCAGTGCTTGAGTATGCAACTAGGTTTGAGGAGTTATCCAAATATTGATATGCTACCGTGGATATGGTAATCAAGAGGAACAAGAAGTTCATTAGAGGATTGAAACTAGAGCTTGCTAGAGCAACATTACCGCATCTTAAAGACCCATGTGATGTAGTAGTGGAGATGGCTTTGAGGAATGAAGAGATGCTTGCGTTATTCAATAATAATAGGCCAGTAGAAATTCAAGGAGGACTAAGGAAGAAAAGAAAGTTGTTTCAGAAGAAGGGAGCTCAGAAGGGCGGAACTTCCAAGAGGGGAAAGAATGTTGTTTGCTACAAGTGTGACAAGAAAGGGCACTTTGCTAATGAGTGTCGTTTTGGGGATGGAAAGAAGGTCACAAGAAAGAAGAACATCTGGTGTTTCAATTGTGACCAGATAGGGCATAACAAGAATCATTGCAGAGAACCAGCTAAGGTTGAGAAAGGAAAAGTATTTGTTCTGGAACTATCTACCTTGAGACCAATAGCAGGAGAAGGAAAAGGTTATGATGAGAGGTATGCTTTTGATTCATGGCATACCTATTAGAGTATTGTTTGATACTGGTATATCACATTCTTTTATCTCTCATTGTTTGGTAGATAAGCTTAATTTAAAACCATCATACCTTGTTACTTCCTTAAAGGTTGCGAATCTGATAGGAGGGTATGCAACTCTTGGGATGAGATGTGACCAATTAGAGTTTGAGTTATTAGGTCATATATTGCCTGCAGTTTGCATGTGTTTGATTTTGTAGGCTTTGGAATTATGTTGGGTATGGATTGGTTATGAAAATATGATGCTAGGATATTTTGCCAAGATAGGAAAATATCGTTGAGACACACTAATAGTAGCCATCGAATTATATCCTCAGTAGATGATGTGCACGTAAATATGCATATTTTTACCACCATATTTAATCTATTTAAATTAAATAAATGATCATATCGGGCATTTTAACTTGTTTAAACCAAAATTCATATTATTTTCAAATCGTTAAATATTCATCTTCATCCAAGGGCAAAATGGTCATTTTTGTGCATATATTAATTTGAAAAAAATTAATTAGAAATTTCTATATTTTTTTATAGGAAATTTGGTGAATTTTACAAGTGGTTACATGATGATATATGCATGCACAAGAGTGAAGAGAACAAATGAAGATGGAAATAATTCAAAGTGAAGATAATGGAGGACCCCACCTACCCACCTACCTTAATGTACAAATTAGAGGCTAATGCACATGCTTATGGAATTAATGGCTTCATGTATACTTAAATGAGGATTATTTGAAGCTAAAGATTACTTGGCCTCCACACTTCCTAAGAGGGTATTTTGGGCATTCCCCAAAAATATGAATTAGGGTTTAACACATGTATAAAATCCCCTTATGTTTCATGTAACCCGCTCCTCCTTTAGTCTCTCTTAGTTTAGTTTAGGCTCACAAATAAACAAGCTCTTCTCTTTCTCTTTTCATGGCTACTTAGCCATTTTTATCTTCATGTAATTTTTCTTTTTTTATGCAATTTAATATATGATCTTTTCCCTTTCTTGTTTATTTCATTTCATGTTGTAGTGTAGATTTACTTTTATGCAAGTAGAATAGTTCTAATTCTTGTTAATTAGCTCTCTTTTTCATTAGCTTTCATTTTCCTTCTTTTTAAGTTTCATGTTGCAAGCTACAAGTGTTGATATGATAACACAAATGAGAGGCTAATCCCTTCAATTTAGGGGTAATGAAGCCTCTAATCATTTAGCTTCAACATTTTGATGTTTATGCTCTCTTTTTGTGCTTAAAATGAAGTGGTTTAACTTGTTGTTTTTGATGTGAATTTGATAGCCTATATTGTTGACACCAAATAGGCTATGCTTAAACAATCACAAACAATGATTACCTCTTCATCTACATATGATGATGGTAATGAAGTGATTGTTGAAATTAAAATTTGATGGCTTATATTTCTAAACAATAGTTAATAGGTCATGCTTAAAATATATTTTGCTTTCAACTTTGTTGTCATATTTCATGAGTCTTAAATGTGTAATAGTGGTTGTGTTATAGTTTGATGGTTTATATTGTGCTAATTAATAGCACAAATATACCATACTTATGATAAGCACATCAACTAAATACACTAATGACAAGAAAAGAGAGATCATAACTTTATTTTGTTGATTTATGTGATCTAGAGAGTGGAATTATCTCTAAATTGTCAATTTATTCTCATATTTTTTATTCACATTTGTAGTTGTTAGTTTGTTAGTTTTCTCATTTTTTTAGCTTGACAATCTCTCGACTTTGGTTTAATTTGATTGAATAGATTTTTAAAATCATCAATTCCCTGCGGATCGACCCTTATTTGCCACGTACTACAAGTGTACGCCGTGCGCTTGCGGTAAATTTTAATTCTAAATTCGTTGGACGGTCTTCTAATCCGATAGAAATTCCGTCGATGAACAAGTTTTTGGCGTCGTTGCCGGGGAATTGTTTTGATTTTGATTTTCTATTCTTCGAATTATTTTTGAGTGATTTTATTTGTGTGTGTTTGATTTTTGTGTGCATTTGTGTGCTTGTTTTATTCTTGTTTGTTTAGCATTTGCATTTCTATTAAAAAAAACTACACATTTTCATTCAAAAAGAAAAAAATATCTTTTATTCCATTCCTTACATTGCTTTTACAAACTCTTTTCACTGTTACATTGCATTCTCTTATTCACTATTCTCTGTTACAACATGTTGTTTCTGTTCCTCCAACACTTGTGATCATCACAGTCTTCACATCTCTTCCCTACTACTGTCCATCACTGCTCTTCCAACACATAACCTCACTCTACAGTGCAAACCACACCCAGAAACAACTACCCATTTCTTTCTACCATCTTCTGCCGAGCACCATTATCTCTACTTCACCACCCTACTTCATCAATAACCAGACAGCCCATACTCTACAAACTGCATTAACCACTCTACTTCATCAACCTCCCTCTAATTCAAACTGTTGCATTCCTTTAACATCACAAAACAACTCCATACATAAGCCTTCATCCAGCCAATACAAACATCCATTCACTGCATATATTGCCACAGTTCAACTAACATCTACCACACCATACCTCTGCTTGATTTACAAACACCCTCTGTCTTCTCTTCACTGCCTCTACAGTTCTCTTCCATCACCTAACCGACCATACTCCAAACATACCACTGCCCGGCTACAAATCCTCCACTTCAACATTGCACAAACCATCCACTAACTTCTCCTACGACCACTCTGCAACTTCCTGCTACTTCAAACACCATGCTACAACTCACAGCAGCATCTCCATCCCCTCTGCCTTCAACAATACAACTGCCACACTCCACAAATCACCAACCACCAACATCTGATCACCATTGCAACTGTTGCATCCTCATTTCAATCAACATCACCCACTACTATACATTACAGCTCCTCATCATTGCCATCCCATACAACACTTCAACGCCAAAACAATCGCATCAGATTGCAACACTACTCACCTTACAACCTATCATCTAGCACTACAGACATACCATCACACTGCTCTGCCCATTCAAACAGTGCTACCCCTGCTGCACCAAAGCACTGTGAACATTCAGACCCTATCCCCTCTACCATCTCATTTTCAAAACCAACCACCTCTCCAACTACACTGCAGAACCAGAGTAAACCACGCGACCTACATCCTCAAATCACCATTCAATACTCCATGACCAGAGAAAGCAGACCTCGACTTCAACCCAAAATCGCCGACCATCAACAATCAACGCATCTAATAACACGGGCAATTCGAATCGAACGCCGCGTGATCTTTCAAAAATTTGATTTGGGTTGCATTGATTTTTATTTTCAGCTGTTTTCTGAGAAAATTGGGCAGAGGAATCGTAAGTACCGGTTCATCTAATTTAATTTGACTAAGGCATCATTGGTTTTGGGCCGGGTGGGTTTGTTGAACGGGCCGAGTTTGATAATCATTGGTTTTGATTTATTTTGGCTTTGATTTGCTTTGATTTGTTTTTGTTTTGATTTGCACTAAAAAAAACCACAAAAAAAATAATTTTTAAAACTTCACTTTTAAATTTTGTTTCCTTTCAAAAAAAAGAGGAAGTAGCTGTGGATTGTTTGGGCTATGGAATTTTTTTGTTTGTGTTCTTTTGATTTACTTTGTTTAGTTCTAGTTGCTTAAATTTAAATTTTTTTTAAGTAAAACGTCACTTTTAGGTTTCCTTTTCAAAAAACAATTGTATATATCTTGTTTTAAATTTCAGGTTGCCAAAGCAGATTGGAAAAGTTGCTTGCTTCACTCGACTGTTGCCCAAAAATAATTGCTTCGCTTTGCTTTATAAAAAAAACTACTTGCATGATATATCTATTGTTTTTATTTGCCTTGCATTGTATATATCTCTTGTTTTTATTTTAGTTGCATTGTTGATTGCTTGCATTTGCATATATATATATATATCAAAAAAAATTCAAAAATTAAAAAACAAAAAAAATTACATTCGTAGTTGCATTGTTAATACACGTTTAATTTTGTTTTTGCATTTCATCTAGATTGTGATTAATAATAACGGTTAGACATCGATAACTCTTAATTGTATATTGACAAGTTGTCTTCTTTGAACAATTTAATTTCTTGGTGTCTAGGCTAGGGAAGAGTAATAACCATTTATAAATATTACGATGATTCATAAATATTATAGTGGTAGTTCCTCTGAAGGTACTTAAACCTTCGGCTGCATTGCTACAATGATTCGTGGTGCACCGATAACTCCTGCCCGTTACCTGGTTGAGAACTATCTTGTTGATTTAAGACAAAGTGTGATTATACAATTTTGGGTTAACTTAGGATAAATCATTTGTAATTAACTTTGCATTTATTTAATTGCATTAGCTCATGCATATTTAAAAAAAATTCAAAATCCAAAACTAAAAAAAAATTTGTAAATATTTCTTAACTTAGTTTTTTTTATTTTTCATTTTCCTTTGAAAATTTTCAAATCAAAATTTACTTATTTTTTTTTAGAAAATCAAAAATCCAAAAAAATATAAAACCTTTTCAAAAACAAAAAAAATTGAAAAACCAAAAAACAAAACAAAAATCAATTTCCCTTTTGAAAAATAAATTTTATTTGTAAATATTTTTCCTTTATAAAAAAATACCAAAAACATTCTTGAAAATGTCCGAATTTCCATATTCACTTGAATTTTACAATAGTTGTGAAAATCAATATAATCCATATGATTTCACTCCAAATTCGTATGGATATTTTAACAACAACTATTGTTTAAATGATTTAAATTTTGAACCACAAAATTTTCAAAACGATGACCAACCGTCAAATCTTGAAAAGGGCATTTCGTCTTTACTTGAAATCTCTACACAACAAAATCAAATGATAAATGATTTGTGTAATTCATATTTGGGCAATGATTCAAATCAAAGTTTTCAAAATAATCAAAATTTGAATTCACTTCAAAATTCAAACGATTTCGAGTATAACCCATGCCAATTCAATTTTGAACTCCAAAATGAATTTCAAAATCAAAACGAAAATGTGATCCACTTTTCAAATAATTTTGGCAATGGGAATAATCTCGACTATGATGCAAGTGAAAATCTTTGTTCTCAACAAATCCAAATCGAAAATTCTAAAGTTAATAACTACAAATTGGATTTTGTAGAACAAATGGACGAAATCTACAATGATTACTTGGACTCGTTGTTTGAAAAATATATGACACAACGTGATAAACAAAATCAAATCTCAATGTGTAACGAGTCAAACAATAATCCATCTTTTACCCAAATCAATGATTTTCAAATAACAACTTTTGAAATTGAAAATAACAATCTTAATGAAGTTGTTGAAAACAGATAATTGAGTTGGATTTCAATTCTTTCGAGGGTGTGGAACCAAATTTAAAATGCGATCTTCCTTTTCTCAATTTCGAAAATTTGAATACAACAACTTTAGATTTTGAACTTGAGATACGCAATGAAGTTGTTGATAATCCAATAAAGGAAGATGAATTTAACGAACGCGAATTTTTTGGACTTTTCGATGACGAGTTGTTAAATTCCGACAGGGAAGATTTAAATCACCATTTTGATTTTGAATTCAGTAATTTTGAAGAAGTTTTCAGTTATAAATTTGAATTTCAATTTGGTGATAAGAAATTTGAATTTCAATCAATTATTATATCAACCCCGAAAATCATCGAAAATGAAACAACTCATACGGTTTTCAATAAAACGACATCCGTTTTTCCAAATCAACATTCAACTTTGAAATCTTTTACGATTTGGTTTTTCAAGCTTAAACTGTGTCTCATATACTTGATGAGGCAAATGAATCGGTTTTTGGAAGACCGTTTCATTTATGCTTTGACGATATACTTTCTGATCCCGTGTAAATATCGTTCATTTTCATATAAATAAAGGCCATTTTTATTTTTATTTTTCTCCTTTCACTTGGGTTGATTGTGGGGACACAGTCAAAATCAAGTGTGGGGGAGAGTTATCATCATTTTCGATTTTTCATGGTTTATTTTTAAATTTTGAAAAAAAGAATCTCAAAAAAAAAACAAAAAAAACAACAAATTTTATTTTTTTAAGTATTTTTGTTTTATTTTTAAAGAAACACTATAGGATAAATATATGGTTTTGGTTTATTAAATTGAAATTTTTGAAAATTTATTCGTCTTAACAAAAATAAAAATGAAGTTTGATTACAAATAAAAATGGTTTAACTAGTATATAGGAAGATTCATACGTGATAATTATGAAATATATCCTAATTGAAAATCTTTGTTTTAAAAAGTGGTGAATTTAAAGTAAAGGATATAACATTTTTTTTTGTCTTCTAAGTTAAATGGTGCTAAAATGATTTTGCAAAACTCTCTTTTCTTTAAAAAAAGAAAAAAGAAAAAAAAAGAAAAAAAAAAGAAAAAAAAAACATTTGTATATATGTATATATTTTTAACGCCTAGAGTCAGGTGTTTACACTCGTGTGTTCACTCGCCATGCTCTGTACCCTTCTCACGTACTCATCTGGCCTCAGTTTATCCGAGTTAGGTGTATATATATATAAATTCTTTTTAATAACGCCTACAGTCAATAGGTGTTCACACTCGTGTGTTCACTCGCCACGCTCTGTATTCCCCTCACATCGGTCCTAAAGGCAGTGCATGGGTAATATATCCGACCTCAGTTTATCTGAGTTAGGCATATGTATATATTATTAATATCAATAAAATTTTCAAAAGAAAAAATGGAGAGAGTAAGAAAATGAAATCCAAGCACTATTTTAACTTATTTGATTTGACTTGTTATTGAAAAGAAATGAAAATACCACTTTGATAAACTTTGATAATCAACTAAGGATCCATTTCACAGTTACACTTTGTTATCAACCGAAACAACGAGTTAAACTATAGTATATTTGCTTTGATAACTTGATTTTTGTTAGAAATTTTGACAAGTAAATGACTTAATTTTTCAAGATAATGACCAAAACCTATATTTAACTTAGTTGTGTCTATTTAAAAGTAAATCATTCATTTGTAAATATTTCCAAAAACTCGCATTCATCTCTTTGTAAATAAATCTTGCATTTTGTAAATATTTTCATCCTGCATTTGGATTTTGTGGGTAGTATCCGCTGAAAACCCTCACGAGACAACACTCGTCCTACTGGGGATACCCAGAGGTTTAACGGCTTGTTGCATACGCTCAATGCAATCGTGCTCCCTACGAAAACGGATTTATCTTAGTTTTTTTTCTTTATTCGAGGACGAATAAAAAGATAAGTGTGGGGGTATTTGATGTGCACGTAAATGTGCATATTTTTACCACCATATTTAATCTATTTAAATTAAATAAACGATCATATCGGGCATTTTAACTTGTTTAAACCAAAATTCATATTATTTTCAAATCGTCACATATTCATCTTCATCCAAGGGCAAAATGGTCATTTTTGTGCATATATTAATTTGAAAAAATTTAATTGGAAATGAGCTACCGAGTTTCGTATAGATCATGTACTTGGAGATCAACCTGTTAGTAGCCCACCTAGCAGGATGACACCCACGGAGATGAAGGAGTTAATGGTGCAGCTTGTGGACTTAGAAGAAAAAAATATATTAGGCCAAGCAGTTCGCCTTGGGGAGCAGCTGTGGTGTTCGTGTAGAAATCGGATGGGTCATTAAGGATGTGTATCGATTTTCATAAGTTGAATGAAAAGGCGATAAAGAATTGACATTATTTGCCGGGATTAGATGATTTATTTGATCAGTTAAGTGGAGCCAAAGTATTTTCTCAGTTAGATTTGGCGATAGGGTTCAATCAACTAAGTGTAGCAGAGGATGGTATTCCTTTGACGGTGTTTCGAACTAGATATAGTTCATATGAGTGGTTAGTAATGTCATTTGGATTGACTAATACGCCTGCTTTCTTCATAGATTTGATGAACCAGATCTTCTGAGTGCATTTCGATAGATTTGCCTTAGTATTTATAAATGGCATCCTGATATATTCTAGGAATGAGCGAGATCATGAGACTCTCCTTATAAGAGTGCTTGAGACGTTGAGGTAGCATCAACTAAAAGCGAAGTTTTCGAAATGTCATTTTTGGAATAAAGAAGCGAAGTTCCTTGGTCATGTAGTCTCAAAAAAGGGTTTTCAGTAGATCCAGCTAAGATTGAAGCTATAAATAATTGGAAGAGACCTGAGATGGTGACTGAGATAAAGAGTTATATTGAATTAGCTGGCCATTATCGGAGATTCATTGAGGATTTCTCTCGTATAATAGCATCGATGACAAAACTAACAAGGAAGGACGTAAAGTATGTTTGGACCGATAAATATGAGGAGGCATTCCTGAAGCTAGAAACATTTGCTAACCAAAATGCCCGTGTTAGTAATTCCAGATGGGAATCAATATTTGGTGGTGTATAGTGATGCATGTGGAACAAGATTAAGAGCTATGTTAATGAAGAGGGGTAAAGTGATTGCTTACGCTTCTCGATAGCCTAGACCACATAAAGTTAAATATCTGACTTACGATTTGGAGTTGGTAGTTGTGACCTTTGCTTTGAAGGTGTGGGGATACAATCATTTAGGAGAAAGATACGAGTTGTTTACGGAGCACAAGTCCTTGAGATATTTGTTCTCTCGGAAGGAGTTAAATATGAGACAACGGAGATGGTTATAATTCAGAGCAGCTTATGTTTTTAGGATTGAGTAAACACTAGGGAAAGGAAATAATGTCGTAGATATGCTCAATTGGAAATATCAGAATGTGGAGTTAGCTATGTTAGCCGAATGGAAGGACTTAGATACATTAACTACTTGTGGTGTGTAGTTAAGATCGACGGCTAGTTCTAGTCAAGAAACCGCTATGTTGTCTTGTTTAGAAGTTAAACCGGTGATGATCGGAAGGATTGCTTTAAGGTAGAAAGATGATCCATTATTAGCTGAATGAATCAGAAGACTCGAAGGTGGAATTGGGATTAATGATTTGAAATATTTTCATCTTAACTTAAATAGATGGTTAAGAAAGAATGAACGATTGTGTATTCTAGATGTGGGTGGCCTAAGGAAAGAAATTTTTAGGGAGTGTCATCGATCGAAATTTACCATTCATCCTAGAGGGAATAAGTTGTATCAGGATATGAAAAGGAGTTTATTTTGGGAAGGTATGAAAAGGGATGTAGGCTTATGGGTAAAATAATGCTTGAATGGCCAATAAATAAAAGCTGAGCATCAGAAGCCATGTGTGTTGCATTAACTTTTAGATAAAACGATTTGTAAATAGGATTCAACATCTTTGGATTTCATTGATGGGTTGCGAAGGTCGAATAGAGGAAATGAAAGTATTTGGGTTATAGTGGATAGACTGACCAAGAGTGCAAATTTCATTCCTGTTAAGTCGACCAGTACGACACCTATTTTGGCTAAGTTGTTTATGAAGAATATTGTTAGATTGCATAGGATTCCTATAGTATAGTCAGTGACAGAGATTCTTTATTTACGAGCGAGTTCTGAAAGAGTCTGCAAGAGGTTTTAGGTAAAGCTGAAAATGAGTACTGCTTATCATCCATAGATGGATGGGCAAACAGAAAGAGTTAATAAAGTCCTGGAGGATTTATTAAGAGCTTGTGCACTGGACTTTGGAGGATCATAGGAAGATCATTTGCACTTAGTCGAATTTTCCTATAATAATAGTTATCGAACTAGTATAGGAATGACACCTTTTGAAGCTTTGTATGGAAGGCTTTGAAATACCCAACATTCTGGTTAGAGACCGGAGACAAATTGAGTCTTGGTTCAGATATGGTGAAAGAATCCACATAAAAGGTCGAGTTCATCCAAACTAGGAAGAAAGAAGCTTAGTTTAGGCTGAAAATTTATGCAGATAAGAGACGCAAGGACTTATAATTCTCATTTAGGGATTATGTTTTTGTCAAAGTATCACCAATGAAGGCTATAATTCGATTTGGAAAGTCAGAGAAATTGGCATTTAGATTTGTTGGACCATTTCCTATTATAGAAAGGATCGGGAAACTCACATATAGGATAGAGTTACTAAGTAGTTTGGTAGGAATCCATAACATTTGTCATATTTCTCATCTTAGGAAGTATGTTCGTGATCTAGAGACTTCTTTCACTCCGACGGCAGTGGAAGATTTAGTGCTGGAACTGGAAATGGCTATTGTTAGGCAACCGGTTCGTATTATGGCAAGGGATGATAAGTTAAAGAACAAGACAGTCAGATTGGTGAAGGTCCAGTGGAGCGACAACGAGAGAGACTGTACTTGGGAAATGGAGGGTGGGATTAGAGACACTTATCCAAATTTTTTTTGATGGTATGTTTCATATATTTGTTATATGTTTATTGTGTACCTTATCGTAATTTTGAGGATGAAATTCTTTAAGAAGAGGAGTCTGTAACACCCCTAATTTTGATTAACACTATTTAGGAGATTTAATTAGATGAAGTAAATTAAATAATGTGTAGAGATAAGGAGAATGAGATTTGATAATTAAAATTGGTCGAGCCTTATGCAATGAACTGATAAGATTGTTTAAAACTTAAATAAGAGGAGGATTTATGAGAAGGGTAAAACAGGAATAGGCCTTATTTCCTAAAGATAAACCGCTCCTCTCTCATTATCCTATTTACATTTCATTTTATACAAACACAAGTAAAATCAAGGCTGACCATTGCTAAGAAAGCTAAGGGGAGAAAAGCTTAGGAAATCAAAGGAAAGCTTAAGAGAATCAAATCAACAAATTTAATCTCAATCATTTTATCCAATCAAGGTGAATAATAGTATCCATCTCGCATATGCTTATTTTTTGGTTCTGTCAAAATCTGAATCCTATGATGTTATTATGCCATGTTATGTCTGTTTGATGTATTATATGTTGCTTGGTTATTTATTGGATTAATTGTGGAATTATTTAATAGTTTTAAGTGTAGAAACCTAGTATATGACGTCCAAATGGCTTGAAATTTGGATATGATGTTTAAAGCATTATTTTGGAAGTGGGTTTTTAAATTCATAATTTTCCAAGCATGTATGAACATTTTATGAACTTCTTAAGTAAGGAAAATAATTTATTTTGGGTTTTAATTACTAAAAATAACTAAATAATGATTTTCATCTCAAGATTTTTATATGTTAAAGAATACATGATTCTGATTTTTAGAGATTTTAGAGGATTTATCTCAAGCAATTATGATTTCATATGTATTTATTAAGCTAGAAAATCTTATAAATAAAAATTAAATGATTAATAATATTTGTTGGGTGTGAAATGATTTTTGGGGAAATAAAACAATTTGCGGTAGTTTTTTTTAAAAGAAATTTATAAAGTTTGTTTTTAATCAATAGAAAATTTACCATGGTTAAGGGTTGGTGGAAAGTAATTACTTTTAATAGAAATAAAACAGTTCTTATATTAATTATGATATTGCCATGATGCCAACATGAATGCCGAACCCTAAGTAATTGCCGGCATTCACTCACCACTATAGAATCCAAAATCAAACGTGAATGTTGCATACGATATCAACTATGTTAGTATGGAATGAGTCTATTTAGATTGAAGTCATATGGTATAAGTTTTTCAGCATTAAATCAATGTCATCATGGTGATCTTTAACACACTAGAACTATTCTGATCTCCCTTGTTTTATTGTTTTAAAATCTGTAACATATGGCATTGATGTCGCAAGTCTTCACCCAGGTTTTAAATAATGTCGCATACCATTATTTTCGATATCAATTATTTACGACATCAATTATACTAAGGCAGTGATGCTGCATGCTTCCTATTTGGACGCCATAGCTTAAGACAGTGACGCTGCAAGTACTATTTTCGACTTCAACTATTTTGTGGCAATGACGCCATTATATCATGGTTTCAATATCCCTTATATACGACATGTAGCCGTTGTTTTATAGCACCCAATATGAACAGTTTTGCAATATTGATGTTGTATGTCATCAATGTCGACACCCATATATTTTACGTACAGAAGACTATATTTAATAGGTTCGGCAACCTATATAATTCTATGTTACGATAACAATGATTTTGGCATTATAGCCTACTGATTTTATAAATTAGAATTCTTTACTAAAGATTTTACATGAAAGGATGCGACATTACATGTCGGCCATAGTGATGTCGTAAGTTATTGGCTCAATGGTTTTAATTAAAGAGGCTTGATTGCCTAAGATTTTGAGGTGCGACAACCACCAATCAATTTCAAAGTTAACGAAACCTATTTCATAAAAGCATATATTTTGGCATGATATTTTGATAAAATAAAGGGCTATATTTTTCTTGTTTTAAATATGATTTTCAAGTTAACTCATTTGTAAAGGATTATGTCTTTAAGGAAATAAAGAGGGTATTTAGCCCAGAAATTTATACGAAAATTTATCACGATTAGATAAATTGTGATAGGATGTTTTGACTCAAGGAACAGAGATTAGAAAACTAGATAATGGGATTAAAGTAGGGTAGTGCCTTATACTTTAACCATTGGCCTCTAGTTGATATTAGTCTACAATTCCAATGCGTAGGGCTTTGTTAAGGGTAAAACTAAAAGTAGGTTTACGCACATAAAGGAATATATAACTTAGATAAGTTATTAGTTAGCCTGCAGAACCATTAGGTTCATAGTGAGCCTAGAAAAAACTATAAGATAGATAGATAGTCAGGTTAACACTAAGATGATGGTGTTTGGACGGACAATCCAGTTTCCTCCTAATGGTAAGTTGGAGAATTCGGTATATCTGGTAGACCTGAGTTAGCCATATAGGTTTGTAGTAACCTTGGGGAAACTATGAAATAGAGAAAGACAAACAATTGATTGAGACAAATTGGTCGGGTTTACTCATTTAGCATGCATGCATATGATTATTTTATGTTGGTTTAACTATTGTGATTTCATGAGAATGATTTGATTGACACATTATAGAAGATACCAGTGAGGGGAAAACCTATTTTGCTCAACGACGTGGTCTCACTAGAGATTTTTTTCATTGAGATGACATATTATTGTTCGCACCAGACTTTTTGTTTAACCCAAAGTTTTTGTATTCCCCTTTAACTCTCGGGTGCTTATTTGAGTAGTTCAAGATTAAGATTTCAAGGTTAAGTTTGACGAATAAAGCTTCCGAAGACATGGAGGATGCAGAGCTTGCTATATAGGAGTCTATATATGTCCGCTATGTTGTTATGTTATTTTGTCTAAATGTATGTAATGGCAGAATATGTGTCTAGTAGTAAACTCTAATTAACCAAAGGGGAATCTTCATATGTCGCTCTTAGAGTATTTTGTAATAATTATATTTTCTGATCCTGGCAACATTTGGGATTATGTAATGAATATGGAAATTTATTAATGAAATGTGTTTTGGAAAAAAATTCATCTTCATGTGCCTCTAATGTTAAAGATACTGTTAACTGATCTCATTTTGTCACCAGAGAATAATACTATTAATGATTGCAGCATCAATAACGCTTATTTTTAGGTCTTAGAATAAGGGATGATACATAATAGGAACCATTATAATTAGGTATATATGCTTATGAAACAGTATTGAGGTTTGGGACTTCCCTCCTTTCCTCTAACTCTTCGTGCTTTGGCTCTCAAAACAACTAAGTATTTTTGCTTCTTATAAGGATCGGTACTGATCCCTATGGATTGATCCCAATCCACTTGATCTTCTCTACCTTTTGTCATTTTCCTTGCTTCTTCATTCTTGACATCTCATACTCTCCTTGATCCATTTCATGGCCATCCAATAGTCCAGATTAGTCAAGATATTACTTGGTCCTAATGACTGATAACATCGGCCTCCTTAAATATTATGTACTAACATATCATGCTTTGGGTCGAATCTAGCGACTGAACTCGAAGTTCGCTCTACAAAGATGCCTTTATCTTCCAAACCATCTGCATAAAACTTCTATCATTTTTGAATTGGCTCACTATTTCGAACAGCCGTAGAATCACATCTCTTGGGTAAATATAAGAGTTGAAGTCTCTACTTGAATTCTCCATTCATTTCTAAGATTCCCAAAACCATTTCTCTTCCTTTGGTTAGGTAGGAATCCCATCCCTTTTCCATTAAAACTTCAGTCGTTATTCATTCCATGTAGCAACAATGATTTTAAGAACACTATTAAAATAAATAATAGCTTAAATTGAAGATTTAGATGAGAAATTGAATTTTTCAAGTATTGAAATATGGAGAAATTTGAATCTTTATTCTTTATGAAAGATGATAAAATTTTTAGAATGAGAATTCTAAATTTAGTTTGTATTGGGGAGTTAATATGTAGAAATAATATTTTGGGATCTATAAATTAATCAATTTGGTAAGGAAAGTAGAGATTTTATTCAGTTAAATTCTTTTAATTATTATAAGGAGGAGTTAAGCGGTGTTTAAGTCAGTAATCGAGTTTAAAAGATATATAAAGGTTTATTTGTTAAATTGTTCAATTATTCAATTATTTATAATAATAGTTTAAGAAGTGGTTATTCCGGTAAATAATCAATTTAAAGTGCATGTTGAGATTTGACATAAATAATTATATTAAAATTTATGATTTTATATTATAAAAAGAAGATAAATTGGAGAATTGATTAGTGATAATTATTAGAGAGCGTAATATGAAATTTAGTTGAAAGCTTTGATTGAAAATTAACTCTAAAAGAAAAAGGATTTATATAGAAATAAATAAAGGAATAAAAATATTTATTTCCCTTGTTTGGACTTGTTTCAACCCATGCTCATTTAAGACTTAGAAAAAGAAAAGTTCTCTTCTCATTTTCTGATTATTATTCATTCAAAAGAAATTAAAAAGAAAAAGAAAAGAAATCCAGTGCTCATTCTCCTTAACCCTAGGCTAGAAAATCTTCAAATTTAAATTCAAATAAATTTCCCGAATTCCTAATAGAGTCAAGGTAAGCTTCTCAAACCGTAATACACCTTTTAGATCGATTGATTTCAGTTTTATAGTGTTTTGATTCTTATTTGTTCTTCTTTGTAGTTGAGGCAGTTCTAAGGGTTTACTGAAATTATAAAGGTATAGCAGAATTCAAAGTTTGATATGCTATCTTAAAAAATCAAGGTGAGTAATCCTTACAACTATTAATATTAAGTTGCATGTTGTTTGTTGAGTATACTATTTTGATTGTTGGATGGTTTGCTATCTATTTGAAAAATTACATCTTGGTATTAGAGCAAAGGTTCAGAACAATATTAAGATATTTGAGACATGAATCTTGGCCTAGATAGACTTAGAGTCCTGTTCCTTGGGGTGTAGGGTAGAATTTATAATTTATTTCTAATTTAGGATAAAAATGTAATTGATTTTGGGAAATAATCATCGGGACCTATTTGTAAAAAATTTGAATTACTATAAACATTATTGTTATGAAAATGAAACTAAAATTTGGAACTCACTTTTGTCAAGAGTGAGATTTAATGGATAACATGGATTAGACCTCAAATGGCTTAGAATTGAATTGTCGTGTCATGATCCATTAGTGATCAGAGTTTCGCGGCAGAAGCGAATGGATTGCTTTCCATTGAGTGCATTAATTACTTTGTCTTATGTATTGTTGATTGGTTGATTAATTGATGCTTGGTTGGTTGAAATTGTAAGTGGTTGTTTAAAATTTGTACTGAGTAGGAGTCATCACTTGAAATTTAGAAACCTGCTCAATAGTGATAAGAAGACCTTGCGGTGTCTTCAGTAGTGTAGTTACCGCAAGGAATATTGAAAATTTTACTATATAAAATGGAATATTAATTTATAAGTATGCTGAATCAAATACAAAAATGAATTTAAAATTAGATGGTTGCTTGATGCATGCATGAATGAGTGGTTATGTTAGTGAATTGTTATTAGTGAATTATTATTTTATGGAAATATAAAGATTTATTTGGAAGTAGTTTAATAAAAGCAATCATCTATTTAAATAAAGAAATCTTTAAAAATATATTTTGTGTTAAATTGGCCGTTAGGTGCTTTAAGAATTCTGGTCGAGGCATCTCGCCAACTTATCGATAGGGATTCATGGACAATAGGACGAGATAGTTAGACACGGTGCTTTGAGTTATAAAATTTTGAAGATATTATAAATGTTTATATAAGTGTTATAAAAAATATTTAACGAGGAAATTAATTGTTGAAGTGAGTTAAATATTACTTAAGAATGAAATGAATGTTTTGGATATATATATATATATATAAACACACACATACATATCTAACGATTTTGAAAGAAAGTATCTTGATGATAAATTATATTTTAGGGAAGTATTATGAGGTGTATATCTTATCATGGAATTTGTTAGTAATATAAGGTGGGGCGTTACATTTAATTATCCATTTTTTTTTATAAAGGAATGCTCAAATGGGTCGATAGATCGCTTTCAACATGTTACTATTTAAGTAACACTTAGAAATTTTTGGCCTTCACTTCATGATGTTCCCAAACTTTACCCTTCATTTCTCTTTATAGTCTCATGCGACCTTTCTCCACCACGACATCATCAACACCAATGTCGCTCAAGCTCTAAAGATCATAAAACCTCAGCCTAGATTTAGTGTCGAACCAAATGAACAAATACTACCAATCCATTCGAGCTTCAACTTGATTTTCATCAAAATACAGATGTTGTCGCCTTCTACTTCGATGTAAGGGCTTAGGTGGGTTGCTGCCGCCATGATTTCTCCATACCACTACATCATCGCCCAACATTGTATATTCCTACCCCATGTCATTAATTCATTCTTTAGTTTCCTCACCGCCGCTGTGAAAGCTTCAGGGCTAAGGTAGGCCATCCATGGCACTAAGGGTGGAAGTAATGGAGAAGTTCAAGAGCAAAGTTCAGTCATGCCGATCATTGCCTTGGTCGATTTGGAATATGGATTGATGACACATGGTTTCGTTGTCAATGCCTAAAGAAATCATGCAAATGCATTCACATTGAATCCAAGAATAATTGCATTCTAGGAGTTTTGTCCAATTGACACTTGATCTTGAGACGGTACCCATGCGATTCCTATAAAATGAAGCATTAGGTCACATTAGACAGTGGTGTCATTAATGTAAATCGCACTTTAACGAGTAATACCCGACATACAGTTCCATCACGTACCGAAGTCGGTTAGCCAAAACAAGCAAGCTATCTACACAGAATGCATTTGTTCACCATGCTAAGGATGCAAGATATGCAACATGTAAATCAAATCACATATCATTGCCCATGTCGATGTCTGGAACCTGATAGGTCTACACCTATTGACTTCCCTTGGGTCTTGTACAACGACAACATGGGACTTAACTAAAGTATGCATTGAATTCAAATCATATCTTACCATGATTGTACTTCAAATTTTCAGTAAATTGCGGATCGTAGAACTCCTAGTGTATCTCTGCTTTAGGCGCATGTGCTTTTACTTTTGAGTTTACTCCTCTAATGGCGGGTTGATCTTTTATCTTGGCATTTACTTCAACTCCTTCCAGGCTACGACCCGTAAATTTTAACTGTTTAATAATGTGATTAATCAAATTTTTGAGAAATTTTAAAAAAAAATTTTGAAATAAAAATTTAACATTTGAATTGCGTCTAGTTAAATATAGCAACTGGTAAATTTTCATCTGAAAATATGAAAGTTTATTTCGTGCGTAAATTCACTTCAATTTAATCAGTTAAAAAGCGATGAAAATAAAATGTTTTCGAAACCTAAATATTTTTAAATAGAAAAATTCTAAACCATCTTCTGAGCAAGACGTCATTTTTCGTTTTTCAAAATTCGAACTTCTTTAGCTCCGTCGATCTTATTTTTCGACGTTTTTACTGCATTTTCCGCTAGTAGAAATTTCAAATTTTTATAATTCAATCGTACCGCTAATATTCATATACAGTTTTGATCCTCTCGTCGTGCTGATCACTGAGATATATTCAATTCTGTATTTTGAAGCCGGTTCGTAGCAAAATCCACAGAAACGATTTCGTATCGGTACAGTTTTTTTTTTTAAAAAAAAGAGGTCTGTTGGGTCCCCTTGTCCATTCGTTTGCTTCTTGAGAAAATCAATAGTCTGTGCTATTAATGTTTCTTCAATCAACGTCTAAATTTTTGCTCCAACTTTTTCTATTAACTAGGTGCTAATTTATGGTTGCTCGGTTCATTTCTTTTGTCCTCTGATTTCAAGTAGGAAAATTTTTGGCCAGAGCATTTTCTTCCTCTCTTCATTTTTCTTCTTGCTCACGTTGTTCTTTCCCACTCCATATTAACTTCCATAATATATTTGGTTCACAACACTTCCTCCTCCCTTCCTTTGCCGCGCAAACCCAACACTCCGCACACGCGGCATCTATGGCCAATTCACCTTCCCTTTCCTCTTCACCTGCGCCTTGGAAAACAGCTCTGCCCTCTTCCACTGTTAGTCCACCAACCCTCCGACCTGACCACGGCAACACCTTTTGCCTCGGGAAGACCACTCTCCTCCCCGCGCTGACCCGCCTGATGCTCGACCCATCACTTCCAACCTCCGCCTTCTCCAGATGTTCTGCTCACCAGCTTTGTCGCCTGACGCATCTTCATCCCAAGGCAGCCTCGTCCACATCATCCCCACCATCGTCAAACCGTGCCCGCATGTCCCCAACTTCAGCCAGCTTGTTCTTCATTACAACTTACAAGCTAGGTTCATGTCCAATTCATCACAATGCATGCAACATTCACCTTTTAAACCATCTTCAGGTCGAAGATCAGATGCCTTGTTGTGCCTTATTCAAAAGTGCAAGCCCATGCCTTCTATTCAACATGTTCAAGTCCTGTGTAAAGATACACTTCAGCCCAACGTGTTCAAAGTTACACTTTAGGACATGCTCAAAGATTCATTTCAGCCAACATGCTCACGACCTGTAGTGCCGAAAACACATCATTTATTTGAGCCACAAAATTTAGCTACTCCACTTCTATATCTTTTATGAGCATGAAAAGATTAAATTGCATTCTGGATATATAATAAACCGAGCAACAAACCCACTCACCTTTGTCAGCCTCATATCGGCCATGTATACAAACGATTTCTTTTCTCTGGGTTTACAAAAGCGAGGTATTATATGTATATTATTTATAAGTATAGTTTTCAAATATGATGTATACATTGCTTATATATGCATCTATTGGTTCTATTTTACTGTTTGTATGGCTGAAGAAAAGTTTTATATATATGTGTTAAAGTATATTTTCTATAAATCTATTTTATATATATGTTACAGCACTATATTATATAGGTGACAGTATGATTTTGCACTTGTTTGCATGTTTTTTTTTGGACAGCAGTTAGACTTCATGTTCATGATATCATATCTCACTCATGTTTTATCGAAATGGGTTGATTCTATTTTTAAAAAAGAGTCGAAGTTACCTAGTTTATGCCTGTCAAATTTCAGTAAAATCCGACATCTTTGATTTGTGGTCGAAGATCTAGAAGTTAGACCCAGGCAGCTGTCTTTTGTACTTGAAATTATTTTACACTGCTGCAAACACGACCTGAGTTCATGTTTGACGCATCGTATCTCTTCCGTCTTACGTCGGAATACAGTGATTCCCTTTTTTTTAAAAGATAAAGTTTTCTACTTTCTGTATATAAAATTTTAGCTTCATACGAGGTGGTTTAGTCCTCTGTTTCTTACCTGAAAGTCAGATCCAGAGGGGTTTTCAGACCTGAACATTTAACAGTCGCAACATGGCCTGAGTCTATGTTCGTGACATCGTAACTTTTCTGGTCTCTTGTCCAAATCAAGTGATTCTTTTGCAGTTTGAAATAAAAGTTTTGATCTTTATTCATACCAAATTTCAGACCATTTCGATCTCGGTAGCACATAGAATTATATTGTTAAACTTTGACGCATGACATGTTTTGTAATTGTTGCTATGTTGAATGTTTTGATTTGATTTCGGCAATTCCTATTTAACAGCTTTGCTCGACGATTCGTGCCAATCTAGTTTATTCCGGAAGTCATGCTTGCGATCCATGACTCGACTTCGTTGTCTATTCATCTCTCTTACCTCGAAAGGTGAGCAATCACTCACGATTAATGTTCTTTTATTTATTAAATTTGATTTCAAATTGAAACGACAATTGAAATATTGCTGCTGTTAGTTATTTATACTGTTATTTATGTTATTACCTGTATCAGTTCACCTGTGACATCTGACACCATTATCTGTTAATTATTTATGCGATGATAATACAGTTTGGTTGTTAATTGATTGATTGTTGATGTTTGCATTGGTCGTTAAATTTTAAATGTATAAGTGATAAATAACATGCAACTGAATTTGACGTAGAATAGTTAAAGTTTGAATTGATATATGTGTTGGATTTGATTAGTTAAATTTGTAAAATATGACCCCTTAAATATTTAATTATTTGACACGTAGAAATGGTTAATTACCCTTGAACCCTTTGAAAATAGTATGAAATCGAATAATGAATGTCAAGTGTAGAACCGCATAAAATTAATGCTGTAATAATCTTTAATCTACACGAAATGATAGTGTAGATTCTAAAAATAATTATATTAATTTGCACAAATAACAATGTGAATTAATACGATTATTTTGGGATTATTTGAATCTATTGGATTGTTGTTATTGATTATTGTTATTGCTTGTTTATTTACTTTGACACCATCCCAGTTATCACACTGCAAGTTCCCTTTGCTATGTTTTGATTTGAATTGAATTGGAATCGGGTTGAAATGATAAATACCCAAATGAACTTGACCTAGGATAGAGAATTAAATAAAAACCGATTAGTCAATAATTTGATTTAAAAATAAAATGAAGATTTTATTTGAATAAAAATATGGTTTTGAAACGAAGTTAGAAATTGAATTTTAATGAAGGAAAATGTTAATATTTAAAAATCTAAATCAAAATATTAACATAGTAGTTGATGAAAGAATGCTGTTTTAAATTTGGAATTATTAATAATTAAGTTTGAAATTATTTAATAATTAAGTTGAAATTATTTAATAATTAAGTTGAAATTATTTAATAATTAAGTTTTGAAATTATTTAATAATTAAATAAAATTGAATTATTTAATAGTTAAATAAAATTGAACCTCTTGAATAAGTGAAATTAAGTTTCTTTATTAATTGAGTTTTGAAATTGTAACTAAGTAAATAAATAAGTGAAATTGAATTTCTCTAATAAGAAATAAAATGTGTTTTATTGAAATTAATGTAAGACTTGAAATGTAAAGAATTTGATTTGACGAAATTAACTTAATTAAAATTGTAAGTTTTGATATAATGAAGTTGAACTTAAGTAATTGATTTAATGAATTGGAAGTTAAATAGAAATTGTTTGAACGACAAATTTACTTAACGAATATTGAACGAAATCGATCAATGAATTTAAAGTGATTTGAATGTTAAATTAAATTAATTTAAATGATTTTAGAATGAAACTTATATTACGAACTTGAATCAATATTTGAATTGTTTTAAAAAGAAATTGAAATTGAATTATAAGATTTTGAAATTTGAATTTGGAAGTTTTGAAACGTAAATTATGGAAATTGATTTAGAAAGAGAAATGAAATGTTGGTTTACAAATTCTATTTGAAATTGAATTTGATTTGGTTTTGAAATATATTAAACGACCAATCGGTGTAATAATTACGAAAGTTATTAAAGAGACCGGAATCGGTTAGGGACATACTCACTGTCTAAACCGAAAACCACTTTAATAACTATACGCGGAGTATGATCCCGAATGAAGTGGTTGGAATGATGTACGTGATGACTGAAGAAAGAGAACGATAATGGATAGCCTTGACACTTGTGTCAAATTGGAAATGACTAAAACAGGAGCCATGCCGGGCCAAATGGGGGTTAGCTACCTCGAGCGAACACACTTCTTCGAAAACTACTCATTACTTGTTGTCGATTGGTGCACCCTTGATTTGGGTGTGTTGTTTCACGGTGTTGCGATCGCTGCGGCGATGCGTTCTCACCAGTCCGGATCAGGCAAACGGTATTTTCACTATCTTGGGTATTGCCTCATGTGCCTTGTCATACTTGTATCCCTATGCGCGACCGCTACGATTTGTTTTGTGTTATACCTATGGAGAACTCCCTGATAGCCCACTAGTTTACGGTGGAGTTTACAGTGCTGTATAGATTATAACGCTTATATAAAATGTGTTAAGGGGAATAATGGTAACGCCTTAACACTATTTTGATACTTTATATTACTGATAGGCATTATCTACTTATCGTACACTACTACATAGTAGATAGTTTAACGGATCCTTAAAGGATGGTTATTCCAAACATCCTTTGAGTTACTTGTATTTCGGTTGTTATTTCACTTGAGTTGGATTTATTGATATAAGAATATTAATCCTGACTTGAGTGTTTTGTGTTTTGCTTTACGCTCGGGTCAGACTGAGTGTACCAGTATTCGAGACTCACCTTTGGAGTTGGAGCTTCGCTTGGAGATCCAGCTAGCTATCCAGCTTTCAGATATCCAGTTGATTCCAGTGATTGTATTTGGTTCTTGTATTTGACTATTGTATTCGAGACATTTGTGTACCTTATTTAACTCTGATATGTAAATAGTAGCTTCATGAACTACTATCTTTTGTTTTCGCTGCATTTATTACTCTGTGTCTGTGATCTGTGATTATTTTATTTACTGTATATGTTCAGTTTTGCCAAATTTAAATTAACAATTCGGTATTTTGAATTCTTCAAGTCCGACATGTGCGGATGTGAATAGTCCAAAATAGCGGGTCGTTACAGTTGGTATTAGAGCTTTGGTAGCTCTAGGCAGAACTTAGCATATAGGGTAAATGTATTTACAGAATCACTCTCATTCGAGTTTCAATCTCTTCCTTTTGACTCGATTCCTTTGAATTTTGGAATGTTCCCTGCGGTTTCAAAATTCATTCTTGTCCCTCACTATTCGTATTCTTCTGAATTCTAGAGTATCACATAACTCCACTTCGAATGATCTTTATAATGAGTTGGCAGTCCCGCCAATCTCAAATTGATTTGTAAGGGAGTAAAACTCTTTTACGATAGCATCGATTCACTGGAGATTTATATATCCTCGGTTTAGATGCTGACATCTTTGGTTATGCCGAATTCTATCTCTTGAGATCAATGTCGATTTGCCTCGGAATTCTACATTGATCTTATTTTTGAAGTCACGGTTGACCCGGTTAAGGTTGCCCGCGATTTATATAAATTTATCAATCTTCCTACTTTGTTATTAATCATCATATCTTTGTTTTGAACTTATCTTCGAATCAAATTTCTCTTTGGTTTGAGTCCATCAAATTTGAAACCCTATCCTTATTTGAAAATTCATTCCTGTATCGTCGAGCAAAGAAATGCATTTATAAACTAACATGTAAATGTTTTAATATATGATGTGTTGTTTGAGTTGATGATGTTGATTTGGGTTTCCGATCGATTCGTCTGATCAACGCTATCGATAGAAGTTCCAAAACACTTGAGCAGAGCAAACTGACACAATATTGTTTTCAAATTTAGTAAATAAAATAATTTTGGATGATTATATTATATATAAGTATAAAGTTTTCAGAAATTAAATTGTTAACCAATTTTTTTGTCAGAAATGATAATAATTGATTTTCATTTATTGTTTCTAAACCATTGACTATTGCATAATATAAATAAATGAATTTATAAAATTTAGTTGTAATTTGATTTGGAATTTGAAGTGAATTTAAATTGAAATTTGAGAATTTAATTTCCGGTGATTTCAAACTTTGATTTGAAAGTTTTAAAGTGCATAGTTTTAAAATAATTTCAAATAGAAATCATTTCAAAGAATATAAAACGTTTAAATTAGCGCTCTTCTCTTTGTCGCTGGAAAATAATTTCGGTGATGGCGGCCGCATCATCGACGTTCATTTTCGAGTTTCGAAGTGGAGAGACCATTCTGTAGCTTTGCTACACTTTTGTTTTGGAAATTAAATTGATCTAAATTTCTAAAGTATGTCTTGATTTATAATATATATATATTGGCATATGATTATTTTGATATATGTAAAATATACAAACATATTTACTTCTAAATTGTTGAAGATAATCGGAAATTTAATTCTTAAATCTTCTTAAAGGATGGTTTCAATTATAAATGAAACCAAAATTTTGAATTAATATTTAAACTTGAGAGAAATTGAATTAGAAATTTACCTGTATAATACTCAATTGCATTATATATAACTTACCTAAATTTTAAAAAGTTAACTATGTAATGAATATTATATAGTATAAAATGATGTTAAAGGAGTTTATAAATTAACTTGAGTGCGTATAATAAATGTTATACACTTGAATTTTTTTAATTAAAAAATGTTTATGGAGATAAATAGGATAATAAGTAAATTTAATAATAGATGAGACAAATAAATTTGTTTTGAAGGAATTAATAAATTGAAATTAGATTAACTTATGGAAATACCTTGAGTTTAAAATCAATTATTGAATATAAATTAATTTAAATTGAAATTTATATGGGTTAAATTAATTTATATGGTTTAAATATATGTAATAAGATATATTAAGTGGAACAAATTTAATAATAATTTGGAATAAAGAAGAATTAAATTTGTTGAATAAAATATGATTGTAATAAATGACTATTCAAGTTTATGATTTTAGAAATTGTTAATAAAGGATAAATTGGATAATAAAACAATGAATAAATGAGATAAATAAAATAAAATTTTGTTTTGAAGAAATCTTTTGGTATCAAATATTAATAAATTGAATTAAATCAACTTAAAGGAGTATCTTGAATTAATTGAATATAAATTGAGTTTCATTTAAAAGAAACCTTTTGTACCTAACATAAATAAATGGGAAATCAAATCAATTTAAATGAAAATCTTGAATTAAAAACAAATTGTTGAATATAAATTTATTTAAACTGAAATTTATATAGTTTAAAATAATTGTTTATTTCGTTTTCAGTCTATTTTCTTCTGGTTGTTTCTATTATCCTACCTCCTTCCTTTTCGAGGACGAAAAGTTTTGAGTGGGGGAGAGTGTAACGACCCGTAAATTTTAACTGTTTAATAATGTGATTAATCAACTTTTTGAGAAATTTTAAAAATAAAATTTTGAAATAAAAATTTAACATTTGAATTGCGTTTAGTTAAATATAGCAACTAGTAAATTTTCATCCGAAAATATGAAAGTTTATTTCGTGCGTAAATTCACTTCAATTTTATCAGTTAAAAAGCGATGAAAATAAAATGTTTTCGAAACCTAAATATTTTTGTATAGAAAAATTCTAAACCATCTTCTGAGCAAGACGTCATTTTTCGTTTTTCAAAATTCGGACTTATTTAGCTCCGTCGATCTTATTTTTCGAAGTTTTTACTGCATTTTCCGCTAGTAGAAATTTCAAATTTTTATAATTCAATCGTACCGCTAATATTCATATACAGTTTTGATCCTCTCGTCGTGCTAATCACTGAGATATATTCAATTATGTATTTTGAAGCCGGTTCGTAGCGAAATCCACAGAAACGATTTCGTATCGGTACGGTTTTTTTTTTTTTAAATAAGAGGTCTGTTGGGTCACCTTGTCCATTCGTTTGCTTCTTGAGAAAATCAATAGTCTGTGACTATTAATGTTTCTTCAATCAACGTCTAAATTTTTGCTCCAACTTTTTCTATTAACTAGGTGCTAATTTATGGTTGCTCGGTTCATTTCTTTTGTCCTCTGATTTCAAGTAGGAAAATTTTTGGCCAGAGCATTTTCTTCCTCTCTTCATTTTTCTTCTTGCTCACGTTGTTCCTTCCCACTCCATATTAACTTCCATAATATATTTGGTTCACAGCACTTCCTCCTTCCTTCCTTTGCCGCGCAAACCCAACACTCCGCACACGCGGCATCTATGGCCGATTCACCTTCCCTTTCCTCTTCACCTGCGCCTTGGCAAACAGCTCCGCCCTCTTCCACTGTTAGTCCACCAACCCTCCGACCTGACCACGGCAACACCTTTTGCCTCGGGAAGACCACTCTCCTCCCCGTGCTGACCCGCCTGATGCTCGACCCATCACTTCCAACCTCCGCCTTCTCCAGATGTTCTGCTCACCAGCCTTGCCGCCTGACGCATCTCCATCCCAAGGCAGCCTCGTCCACATCATCCCCACCATCGTCAAACCGTGCCCACCTGTCCCCGAACCAACTTCAACCAGCTTGTTCTTCATTACAACTTACAAGTCAGGTTCACGTCCAATTCATCACAATGCATGCAACATTCACCTTTTAAACCATCTTCAGGTCGAAGGTCAGATGTCTTGTTGTGCCTTATTCAAAAGTGCAAGCCCATGCCTTCTATTCAACATGTTCAAGTCCTGTGTAAAGATACACTTCAGCCCAACGTGTTCAAAGTTACACTTTAGGACATGCTCAAAGATTCATTTCAGCCAACATGCTCACGACCTGTAGTGCCGACAACACATCATTTATTTGAGCCACAAAATTTAGCTACTCCACTTCTATATCTTTTATGAGCATGAGAGATTAAATTGCATTCTGGATATATAGTAAACCGAGCAACAAACCCACTCACCTTTGTCAGCCTCATCTCGGCCATATATACATACAATTTCTTTTCTCTGGGTTTACAAAAGCGAGGTATTATATGTATATTATTTATAAGTATAGTTTTCAAATATGATGTATTCATTGCTTATATATGCATCTATTGGTTCTGTTTTACTGTTTGTATGGCTGAAGCAAAAGTTTTATATATATATCTGTTAAAGTATATTTTCTATAAATCTATTTTATATATATGTTACAGCACTATATTATATAGGTGACAGTATGATTTTGCACTTGTTTGCATGTTTTTTTATGGACAGCAGTTAGACTTCATGTTCATGATATCATATCTCACTCATGTTTTATCGGAATGGGTTGATTCTATTTTTAAAAAAGAGTCGAAGTTACCTAGTTTATGCTTGTCAAATTTCAGTAAAATCCGACATCGTTTGATTTATGGTCGAGGATCTGGAAGTTAGACCCAGGCAGCTTGTAACGACCCAGAATTTTGAACAAATTAAATTGAGAATATTTAATTAATTTTAAATATTTGAACGATGATTTAATTTGAATCCCCGATATAACTCTGAATTTTGCGATTAAACTTTAAAATTTAATCTATTGAATTGAATAAAAATTTATATCTTCAATTTTAAGTTGAAGAAAAATATTTCGAAGGCTTTTAAAATTCATATTGATAATACTGAAAATAACAGAAGCTTCAGAATCTAATTTCGAATTGATTTGATCAGTTTTGAAATTCATATCGTTTGAATCAATATTTAAAAATAGCCGTCCGAGGCACAGTCTCGGAAATCGACGAAACCAGTTCCATTGGATCCGTAATATTGTATTATTGTCGGATTTCAATTTCCATAGTAATTGGAGCAGTTGTGTGAGTGTACGACATTTAAACGCGTTGAATTTTGTTTTGAAACAAATTTAAATTTAAAAAAAAATTGCTTTCTTATAACCCAACATTACGTACAACCCGCCACCGTTATGTCCCCTTCGTACCCATTCCTTTTCTTTTCCCTCTTTTCAAAATCATGCAGACAGGATCGAAGAAAAATTATCAGAGCATAGAAAGTAATGGGGATGGCCGAACAAAATTCTAGCAATCACTCTCTTCCTCTTCAGTTTTCAATTAGCAAAATCAAAGAAAATAAATGGCCGAACACCCTAGGCAAATCAAAACCAGTTCGAACGAATCTCGATCCTCCCCTCTTTTATTTCACAATTCGTAAATCAAAATCATTGCAAGGCCTTGGCATTCGACAGTGGGTAGCCACGATTTTTGTGAAGGAGGGCGAGGTGTCGCGTGGGTTTTGGCCACGGGCTCGAGTGAGGCAGCGTTCAGGCATCCAGGCCGTGGTGAAGTTGCGATTTCAAAGCAGTGTGGAGGCGTCTCGTGTGTGATGGTGGAGGTGGGATTCGACTGGAAATCGGTGGTGGGATTGTCTTCGCGTGGTTCAGCTGGGGGTCGCGTTAGTTGAGCAAGAGGCGTGCGGCGATGAGCTCGTTCGTGAGATGGTGGCGCTCGCTGGAAGGGGAAGGCGCGGTGCAGTCGGGATCGCATGGTGCTGGGTAGGGTTCTTGAGCTCGAATGGGCGAAGTCGAATTAGGTATGGGTTCGAGCAGTAGGATTCACGGCAGTAAGGCTCGGTGGTCTCGAGCCTGGTATCGTGCTGAGGTAAATATATATATATACATACAGATTTGGAAAGGAAAAAAAATAAAATAAAATGAAATAGGAATATAAGTACCATGATATATATAGATATACAGTTTTAAAATTTTATATACAAGTGTATGTGTATTTTCACAGAAGAGAAAAAAAATAATAACAGAAACTTTTATCTACAAGAAGAAATATTGTAACGACCCATAAATTTTGATTGGTTTTAGTAACGTAGTTAATTGAAATTTTGTAAAATTTTAAATAATAAAATTTGAAAATAAAAATTTATTATTTAGAATACGTCTATTTTAATATAGCAACTAGAAAATTTTCATTTGATAATATTGAAGTTTGTTTTCCTGTGAAATTTCATTTCAAATCAAACCGGTTAATAAAAGTGAATTTAAAAGTTTTCCGAAACCAAAATATGTCAACAGGAGAAAATTTATTCAGATCATTCTGAATCAGACTGCGAGATTCGTTTTTCCAAATTTGGACTTCTATTTCTCCGTTTATCTTAATTCTGACCAAATAGCAGGATTTTCGGTACCGGTTATCGATTTTTGATCCGATGATCGTACCACCAATATCTGTATACCGTTTTGATCGTCTTATCGTGTTGATCTCCACAGTATATTCATTTGTGTGTTTTGAGCTCCAGTACGCGATGGAAACAATCAAACTGTGCATCGTACTATTACCAAATTTCGTGACTTTTGACTTCTTTTTTTTCTTTCTTTTCAATTTAGAACCGTAGCCACAGTAATAAATTACTTTAAATTGTTTTAATTAATTTGCTGAATTAGAGGGTGACCATTTCCATCCCATGACCATTTCGAAAATCAGCGTGTAAATTTGTATACGTTATTCATTTTGAACGGTTCATCTTTTATTAACCTTTATAACTTCATACTCTTCATTCGTTCTTTCCTCTTCTTCAAATTCTACCTGGCTGTCACTTCTCCTTCCTCCCATTTTTTTTTCTTTTGCAAAACTCTTCATCACTTTGCTTCCCCTCTGCATCTCATTCCTCTTCCACCATCCATTCACTGTCCACCCATCAACGCTCGCAGCCCTGACCGAACCTCCATCCCCATGCACGCAACCTAGTCAGCCCCTCCCCACGTGAACAATGCCACTGCTGGTATCCTTCATCCCCTCTCTGCCTTTTCCCTTCAGCTGAGGCTATCTCCCCACCATAGCCTATCCATCAAACAACTGCAAGCTCACAACGACTCAGTCCCACAACCGAATCTCACCACCTCTGCCACGCCAACGCCAGGCACCACGTCCGCCACCAACCTGGCAGCTCGCCCACAACTCAGCACGCATCCACCTCCCCATTTCCTTAGCCTGATCAAAGGCGAAGCACCACCGAATAACTGATGCCTCTTCCACTTCCTTCCTCCTCCAGCCTCAACACTCCCATTATACAGCAGCCCAGCCGAAGCCACTCCCCTCCGATCTACTCAGCTCGCCTAGATCCCGCTCCTCCTTACAGCTCCGCCCCAGGGTAAACACACACCGCCTACCAGCGTGCCTCGGCATCCCTTTGCTCCACAGCCGAGACACCATCGCCCTCCTCTTCTCGCCTTGCCGTGCTTCCCGACCAGATCCGACCTTAGCAGCCTTCTCCTCCTTTGCGTTGAAAGGGTATTATCATTAGTATTATTATTAATATATATATTTTTGTTATGCACATATTGTTTGTACGTGGTGATGTGTTCATTTGCTTTGTTTTAAATGATGGATCTGGGTATGTGTTCATTTCTAAAAGTGTACCAAGTACGTCCCTTTTATATAAACTTCTACTTGATATGGGTATAGTATATATATCTTATTAGTGTGAGTTTTATTTGCTAGACATGAGTACAGGAAGTGAAGCATATTTATATAATATTAAGTTATGTATACGCATTATACAGTAGCTTAGGTGAAGGGGAAAAAAATGTATAGTATATTAGATCTGAACTGTTGTAAATCCATGCTTCCACTGAAGCCGCTTTGTATATTGATATGTTAAAGTAAGTAAGTTCGAGTTTTAAAATATGTGTAGAGTCATATTAGTATCTGTAGTTCGCATATTAGTTTGGTTTGTGGTCTGCATGTTAGTTTGGATATTAGTTTGGTTTGTGGTCTGCACGTGTCTAACTCCTTTATATTATACCATACTGTAGTTGTATATATTTTACCATACTGTAGTTGCATATTAGTTTGGTTTGTGGTCTGCACGTAGGATGTATATATACTAACCTGCATTTGTATATGGTTGATTTTGATGTATATATATTTAATGTAAAACAATGATTTTTAATTATATATGTTATTTTAATACTTGTGTTTAACTTAAATATCAACTTCCTGGAAATAATATATATTTGTATATATATATCTGGTTTAATTTATATCAACTGATTCTAATCGTTCTCATCGATGTCCCATTATCAGCTTTTGGTCCGTCGTGCCTGTTTTCTTCATCGAATTCACGTTCAATCTTTCTCTGCTTTGGATTCGTAACCCATTTCATTTGTTGAACCTCTCGAGCCTCGGAAGGTGAGCAATCACTCACGATTAACGTTCTTTTATTTATTAAATTCAATTTCAATTGAAACGACAATTGAAATATTACTACTGTTAGTTAATTTCATTGCTGTATATATGCTATTTTCTGTATCTGTTCACCTATGACATCTGACACCAGTATCTAGTATTTATATGTCTGTTATTACTATTATCTGTAACTGTTCACCTATGACATCTGACACCAGTATCTGTTATATTATTATTGATGATATATGCCTGTTGTTGTATTTTATATTATCTGTTATCACTCTGCAAGTTCCCTGTTAGTATATAATTCACTATGGGTTGAAATGATACATACCCGAACGGACTTTAGAATAGGAGAAAATCGTTATGGGTTGAAATGATAAACCCAAGCGATTTTCATTTGAATTGAAATTGGGATTACGGGTTGATATGATATCTACCCATATATATATTTAAATTACAGATTGAAATGATAAATATCCGTATCACTTAACCATATGATAAATATATACAGACACCGTTGGTCCATATATATTTTGAAAATAAATTCTATGGTTTTGGGAAGAAATATATGGTTTTAAAATGTTGAGCCTTAAATTTTTATATATAAATGGGAATGATTGATTTAATACATATAATATGGTTGAGTATTTAGATTTATGTTTCAAAAAAATAGATTTCAGTAATAATTTGAACAAGTTAAGGTTGGGAAGATAATTTGAATTTAGTAAAGAATTTTATTTAATTAAACCGATTTAAAACTTATTGAAATTTAAGATATGATTTATAACTTGAGTTTGATTTAAATAATTTAATGAATATTTCTTGTTTAAATAAATTTAAGGAAATATTTAGTAAAAATGAAATTTAAGGCTAGTTAAATGATATCGAATTTATTAAGTGAATATTCCCTGATTAAATAATAATAAAGTTAAATCAAGAGCTATATGAAACTGTTAAATTTAACTTTGAAAATGTTGAATATTAAAGCTTTGAAATATATTGAAAATTTAAATGGTATATTTAGAACTGAATTGAATTGATGAATTGAGCTTTGAATAAAATTTGAATTTGGAATTTGAAGTTGATGTGAAGAAATTTGTGAGACTTGAGGAAATTAAATACTTTACTTAACCTATATATACTATTTGGAAAATAGATATATTTGAAATGAAATAATATTTGGGTTTGAAGAATAAATTTATTTGAAAGGACCACGGTGTTATGATGTATATTTCCACCTTGTAGATAGTTCCGCAGATCCTTAGAGGATGGTTATCCCAAACATCCTTTAAGTTAATTGTATTTCAGTTGATATTTCACTTGAGTTGGATTTATTGATATAAGAATGTTAATCCTGACTCGAGTGTTTTGTGTTTTGCTTTACGCTCGGGTCAGACCGAGTGATACAGCATTTGAGACTCACCCTTGGAGTTTGGAGCTTCCTTTGGAGATCCAACTATCGCCTCAGCTTTCAGCTCTTCTAGTTGATCTGTTCAGAGAGGTCATCTGTTGTACTGGAGACTTCACTGCATTTGAAATATTCTGTTGTATTTTATTTCTAAATCTGATGTTTATATAGTAGCTTCATGAACTACTATTTTATCTATTCCGCTGCATATTGTTGTATTACTCTATGTCTGTGATTCTGTGATTGATTTATTTACTGCATATGCTGAGTTTTGCCAAATTTAAATTAACAATCTGATATTTTGAATTATTCAAGTCAGACATGTGTGGATTTATTGTCGATTTGAATGGTCCAAAATAGCGGGTCGTTACAGCTGGTATCAGAGCTTTGGCTCTAGGCAAAACTTAGCATATATAGAAAATTTATTTACAGAATCACTTTCGTTCGAGTTTGAATCTCTTTCGTTTGGCTCGATTTCCTTTGAACTTTGGAACGTTTCTTGCGGTTCCAAAATTCATTCTTATCTCTCCCTATTTGTATTCTTTTGATTCTGGAGTATCCCATAACTCTACTTCGAATGATCTCTATAAGAATAGGATCCCACCAATCTTTGAATGATTTGTGAAGGGGTGAAACTCCTTCATAATTGGCATTGATTCACTGGAGATTTCTATATCTTTGGTTTAGATGCCACTATCTCTTACGATCGAATGTTGGTTTTTCTTGGAATTTCTGCATCGATCTTGTTCCTGAAGTCACGGTTGACCCTAGGGTCATCCGCGATTTATATAAGTATATTCATCTTCTATTTTGAAATTTAATTATCTCATCTTCGTTCGAGCTTATCTTTGAATCAAAATTCTATTTGACAAGAGTCCCTCTAATTTGAATCTCTATCTTTGTTTTGAAATCCGTTCGTGAATTGTCCTTTGAAAATCGGGTTTGTTTATATTTTAGAAATTGTTTTCTAAACCGAAATTATTATTTTGATAAGTATGATTATATTCTATATATAAAAGTGAAATGTTTTTGATAAAGATTATAAACCCTTTAAAATAAGAATTTGAGGTTTCGAAAGGATTTGTAATTTGAAAGACTATATAAGAAATTTGATTTATCTAAAAATGATTTATAACTGAAGGGTTAAATTTGAAATTCGAGAATTGAATTCCGGTATTTTGAAATTGGTTTTAAGATTTTGGAAAATATATGAAAATAATATGATTTAAAAGTATTTCATGAATAAGAAATGTTTCTAATGAATTCCAATAATTTTGAAGAAATTTCAAAGAAGTTTGAGAAAATAAAAGCCCAGAACTCACTTATGTCGCTGGAAAATAATTTCGGTGATGAGTGCACGCATCATCGACATTGATTTTCGAGTCTCAGAGTGAGGGAAAGGCCACTTTAGTAGCATTGCTACGCGAGTGATTTTGCGAAACAAATTTTGATTTCAAAATTTTGAAGTATGATTTGATATTCGAAAGATATATATATATATATATATATATATATATATATATATATATATTTGAAATGATTTGAAGTAATCCGGTGTTCAGTCTTCGAGTTTCGAATTTGATATAAACTTATCTTTTGAAATTGATTTACTGATTTGTTGTTAATTTCCAACTCTTGAATTTGAAAATGATTTCTTCAACCATTTTGAAGGTTCGAGCACTTCCAAATCAAGGTTAACTTTTCAAAAGCTAAGAAATTTTGAAGTATAATGTATATAAGTTTGTTTTGAATGTTTAAGAATGTAGTAATATGATTTAATAAGTTGAAACTGTTTTGTTAAGTAAACGAATAAGGAAATTTTAAATTTTTTCTAATATGAAATTTAGATTTGAAATGTTTTGAAAAGAATTTGGTCTTCAAAATATTTTGAATAAAGTTTAGTTTAAATGTTTTAACTTAGTAACATCTTTATGAAACTATATATTTAACAAGTTGGAATAAATATATAATTTGTACATATGGTGTTTTATTCGCATAATTAATTTGATCTAAGTTTGAGTACACAAGTTCGAGGTGGATTACACCATTTCGTGTTAGGATTTTTCATTCGATTCTTGATGGCGAATATTTGATATGGATTTTGGGCTTGATTCTAGAATTCTCTATCATAGTATATGGCTATGCAAGGAGACTGATGGCTTCTAGCTGAGAAACCATATCGAAATCCGCATTACAGAAGTCGAATGGACAATACTAGTTCGAAAGCGAACTTGTGTGATCGAACGAGCGATCAAATGTGATTTTGCGAAATGATGACGTATGTACGTCTTATATTCTAATATCATTGATATATTGTGACGCTGAAATTGAAAGCTGTCGGGTTAGAATATCTTTACTTACTAAAAGAAAACCTCCAATTTAAATTACAAAGATATATAACCCATAAAAGCAAAGATATTCAATCCCATATGGCTCTTCATACAGCGAAATTTATTTTGAAAAATTTGAACCTTATATAAGATAGACCTTACGTAAGTATAAGATGATTTTGAAAACATTTGATTTTGGAAATGAATTGGTTGACTTAAATTATTGATTTGGAAATTTGGATTTATTTTCTAAATCTAATATTTTGGAAACTTTGAAACTAAAGATATTTAATTTGAGAAGAAATAATTTGGTGAAATTGTATATGATTTTGAAATTGAACTGATATTGAAACAAATTGAAATTTGAGAACCTTATGTTACTAAATACTTGATTTGGGAGTTGTCGAACCTATGTAAAATTGATTTGTATGAGTATGAAATTGATTCGAAAACTACGGATTTGAAAAGGTACTCAATTTGAAAGTGAAATCTTATATAATCGAAGTCTATATAAGTATGATTTGATATACTTTTGATTTTGGAAAAGTATTTGATTTGAAAATTAAATCTTATATATAATGGATTTTATATAAGTACGATATTTGAAAGAGATTTGAAAAGGTACTATATGATACATATTTTCGAAGTAAAGATATGGAAAGTGCCTTCTGCTTGATATCCGATTTGTGGCCACATCTTGGATTCATTCTATCGATATTATTCTCTCTGATTTTGGTTTTCCGGATATGATACTCGAGTGTCCTTCGAATTCCATGGCGTTACCCATGGTCTTATTTTTCTCTCGTGACTGCATAGCGCAACTGCCTGGCTGAGTCTTGCCTGGGGGTACAGATTGTTTCCTGGGGGATCCAGGCGTAATCATTGTGTATCCTGCAATCTGTGTAGGTCGCGAATAGTAGCGCAAATGCTTGGCTGAGTCTTGCCTGGGGGTACGGATTGTTTCCTGGGGGATCCAGGCGTAACCATTGTGTATCCTGCATTCTACTAGTCATCATGGCGTAACTCGCAGGGCTGAGAAAGCTTACGGATATGGATTGTTTCCTGGGGGACCCAGGCGTAACCATTGTGTATCTGCGAACCATGGTTAGACAAAGGTTTTGTTCGTTTTGTTGTTTGGATTGTACTTTCCATATCTATTTTTAAAAGTTTTTCCAGTATTTTCACTGGGTGTTGAAACAGGTCTACTAAGTACCTGGAGAATTCTAGTTTTGCACCTGATCAACGCACTACCAGAGTCTACAGGAACAAGGATAAACTTGTCGAAACATCGAGTTATAAAAGTATTTTCGAAAGAAAATTTGTTTCGTTATAAAGGTATTTTATAATAAAAGTATTTCCAACAAAGAAAATTTTGTATCGATATTTGGAATCAAAACCCTTATGGTTCTAAATTAACTATCCATGCCCGATACTATTCCTTGAATCTACCTTATCTGCTCAGCTTGATTTATTCACCTATATTCTGTTTTTTCCAAGTCGTGCTTCTTTTCCTTGTTGACTATATCCTTTTCAAATATTGTTTATTTATATACCACATGGTTTAATAGAAAATTTTAGTGTTATAAAAATTTTAGAAGTTATTAATTAAATAAAACATATTTAAAGTAAATGATTATTGATTATTAATAATGTTGAAAAGTATCTTGAGATAAAAATTAATAAATTTATGAATTTTGGATTTAAATGTTTTCAATAGCTTCTTTGTAAAAATAAGTAATAATGTAAATAATTGTTTTTCAAATAGCTTACATATATTTATAAAGGTGTTATTTAAACCTATAAATGATACTTATAAAGGAAACAAGAAATTTTACAAATGGGTTGAAAAATATTAAGGTATTAAAAATAATTGAATTGTAAATGAAGTTTTCAAATGAATATTTCAAGTAAAATTTATATAGTTAAATTGATTGTTTATCCTTGTCTTTTAATCTATCTGTTCTGTCTGTTTGTTTCTATTCTCCTACCTCCTTCCTTTTCGGGGACGAAAAGTTTTGAGTGGGGGAGAGTGTAACGACCCATAAATTTTGATTGGTTTTAGTAACGTAGTTAATTGAAATTTTGTAAAATTTTAAATAATAAAATTTGAAAATAAAAATTTATTATTTAGAATACGTCTATTTTAATATAGCAACTAGAAAATTTTCATTTGATAATATTGAAGTTTGTTTTCCTGTGAAATTTCATTTCAAATCACACCGGTTAATAAAAGTGAATTTAAAAGTTTTCCGAAACCAAAATATGTCAACAGGAGAAAATTTATTCAGATCATTCTGAATCAGACTGCGAGATTCGTTTTTCCAAATTTGGACTTCTATTTCTCCGTTTATCTTAATTCTGACCAAATAGCAGCATTTTCGGTACCGGTTATCGATTTTTGATCCGATGATCGTACCACCAATATCTGTATACCGTTTCGATCGTCTTATCGTGTTGATCTCCACAGTATATTCATTTGTGTGTTTTGAGCTCCAGTACGCGATGGAAACAATCAAACTGTGCATCGTACTATTACCAAATTTCGTGACTTTTGACTTCTTTTTTTTCTTTCTTTTCAATTTAGAACCGTAGCCACAGTAATAAATTACTTTAAATTGTTTTAATTAATTTGCTGAATTAGAGGGTGACCATTTCCATCCCATGACCATTTCGAAAATCAGCGTGTAAATTTGTATACGTTATTCATTTTGAACGGTTCATCTTTTATTAACCTTTATAACTTCATACTCTTCATTCGTTCTTTCCTCTTCTTCAAATTCTACCTGGCTGTCACTTCTCCTTCCTCCCATTTTTTTTTCTTTTGCAAAACTATTCATCACTTTGCTTCCCCTCTGCATCTCATTCCTCTTCCACCATCCATTCACTGTCCACCCATCAACGCTCGCAGCCCTGACCGAACCTCCATCCCCATGCACGCAACCTAGTCAGCCCCTCCCCACGTGAACAATGCCACTGCTGGTATCCTTCATCCCCTCTCTGCCTTTTCCCTTCAGCTGAGGCTATCTCCCCACCATAGCCTATCCACCAAACAACTGCAAGCTCACAACGACTCAGTCCCACAACCGAATCTCACCACCTCTGCCACGCCAACGCCAGGCACCACGTCCGCCACCAACCTGGCAGCTCGCCCACAACTCAGCACGCATCCACCTCCCCATTTCCTTAGCCTGATCAAAGGCGAAGCACCACCGAATAACTGATGCCTCTTCCACTTCCTTCCTCCTCCAGCCTCAACACTCCCATTATACAGCATCCCAGCCGAAGCCACTCCCCTCCGATCTACTCGGCTCGCCTAGATCCCGCTCCTCCTTACAGCTCCGCCCCAGGGTAAACACTCACCGCCTACCAGCGTGCCTCGGCATCCCTTTGCTCCACAGCCGAGACACCATCGCCCTCCTCTTCTCGCCTTGTCGTGCTTCCCGACCAGATCCGACCTTAGCAGCCTTCTCCTCCTTTGCGTTGAAAGGGTATTATCATTAGTATTATTATTAATATATATATTTTTGTTATGCACATATTGTTTGTACGTGGTGATGTGTTCATTTGCTTTGTTTTAAATGATGGATCTGGGTATGTGTTCATTTCTAAAAGTGTACCAAGTACGTCCCTTTTATATAAACTTCTACTTGATATGGGTATAGTATATATATCTTATTAGTGTGAGTTTTATTTGCTAGACATGAGTACAGGAAGTGAAGCATATTTATATAATATTAAGTTATGTATACGCATTATACAGTAGCTTAGGTGAAGGGGAAAAAAATGTATAGTATATTAGATCTGAACTGTTGTAAATCCATGCTTCCACTGAAGCCGCTTTGTATATTGATATGTTAAAGTAAGTAAGTTCGAGTTTTAAAATATGTGTAGAGTCATATTAGTATCTGTAGTTCGCATATTAGTTTGGTTTGTGGTCTGCATGTTAGTTTGGATATTAGTTTGGTTTGTGGTCTGCACGTGTCTAACTCCTTTATATTATACCATACTGTAGTTGTATATATTTTACCATACTGTAGTTGCATATTAGTTTGGTTTGTGGTCTGCACGTAGGATGTATATATACTAACCTGCATTTGTATATGGTTGATTTTGATGTATATATATTTAATGTAAAACAATGATTTTTAATTATATATGTTATTTTAATACTTGTGTTTAACTTAAATATCAACTTCCTGGAAATAATATATATTTGTATATATATATCTGGTTTAATTTATATCAACTGATTCTAATCGTTCTCATCGATGTCCCATTATCAGCTTTTGGTCCGTCGTGCCTGTTTTCTTCATCGAATTCACGTTCAATCTTTCTCTGCTTTGGATTCGTAACCCATTTCATTTGTTGAACCTCTCGAGCCTCGGAAGGTGAGCAATCACTCACGATTAACGTTCTTTTATTTATTAAATTCAATTTCAATTGAAACGACAATTGAAATATTACTACTGTTAGTTAATTTCATTGCTGTATATATGCTATTTTCTGTATCTGTTCACCTATGACATCTGACACCAGTATCTAGTATTTATATGTCTGTTATTACTATTATCTGTAACTGTTCACCTGTGACATCTGACACCAGTATCTGTTATATTATTATTGATGATATATGCCTGTTGTTGTATTTTATATTATCTGTTATCACTCTGCAAGTTCCCTGTTAGTATAGAATTCACTATGGGTTGAAATGATACATACCCGAACGGACTTTAGAATAGGAGAAAATCGTTATGGGTTGAAATGATAAACCCAAGCGATTTTCATTTGAATTGAAATTGGGATTACGGGTTGATATGATATCTACCCATATATATATTTAAATTACAGATTGAAATGATAAATATCCGTATCACTTAACCATATGATAAATATATACATACACCGTTGGTCCATATATATTTTGAAAATAAATTCTATGGTTTTGGGAAGAAATATATGGTTTTAAAATGTTGAGCCTTAAATTTTTATATATAAATGGGAATGATTGATTTAATACATATAATATGGTTGAGTATTTAGATTTATGTTTCAAAAAAATAGATTTCAGTAATAATTTGAACAAGTTAAGGTTGGGAAGATAATTTGAATTTAGTAAAGAATTTTATTTAATTAAACCGATTTAAAACTTATTGAAATTTAAGATATGATTTATAACTTGAGTTTGATTTAAATAATTTAATGAATATTTCTTGTTTAAATAAATTTAAGGAAATATTTAGTAAAAATGAAATTTAAGGCTAGTTAAATGATATCGAATTTATTAAGTGAATATTCCCTGATTAAATAATAATAAAGTTAAATCAAGAGCTATATGAAACTGTTAAATTTAACTTTGAAAATGTTGAATATTAAAGCTTTGAAATATATTGAAAATTTAAATGGTATATTTAGAACTGAATTGAATTGATGAATTGAGCTTTGAATAAAATTTGAATTTGGAATTTGAAGTTGATGTGAAGAAATTTGTGAGACTTGAGGAAATTAAATACTTTACTTAACCTATATATACTATTTGGAAAATAGATATATTTGAAATGAAATAATATTTGGGTTTGAAGAATAAATTTATTTGAAAGGACCACGGTGTTATGATGTATATTTCCACCTTGTAGATAGTTCCGCAGATCCTTAGAGGATGGTTATCCCAAACATCCTTTAAGTTAATTGTATTTCAGTTGATATTTCACTTGAGTTGGATTTATTGATATAAGAATGTTAATCCTGACTCGAGTGTTTTGTGTTTTGCTTTACGCTCGGGTCAGACCGAGTGATACAGCATTTGAGACTCACCCTTGGAGTTTGGAGCTTCCTTTGGAGATCCAACTATCGCCTCAGCTTTCAGCTCTTCTAGTTGATCTGTTCAGAGAGGTCATCTGTTGTACTGGAGACTTCACTGCATTTGAAATATTCTGTTGTATTTTATTTCTAACTCTGATGTTTATATAGTAGCTTCATGAACTACTATTTTATCTATTCCGCTGCGTATTGTTGTATTACTCTATGTCTGTGATTCTGTGATTGATTTATTTACTGCATATGCTGAGTTTTGCCAAATTTAAATTAACAATCTGATATTTTGAATTATTCAAGTCAGACATGTGTGGATTTATTGTCGATTTGAATGGTCCAAAATAGCGGGTCGTTACAAATATATATATTGGAAAGTTGTTAAAAGAAATACATGGAAAATTTAAGTGTTGTAGAGTTTATATTAAATTAGTTTAGTTGATAAATTATTAAAGAAAAAAATTGGGTTAAGAAAAACGATCAGCTAATAAAGTTATTAAACAGAAATTAATTGTTCGATTTATAAAGTTATTAAACAGAAATTAATCTATTTCAAATTTTAATAAATTGTATAATGTTATACAAGGTCTAGTACTGTGAAGAAAACGAACTGGAATGGGATTGGATTGCAAATTAAAAGGTGAGATTTTTCTCACTCAAAATATATTTGTATGCCAGTTATTGATGATTGACTGTTTGCATTTGTGATATTGGATATAGTAGGATATATCTATATATATAGCAATATATACATATTGGCATATGTATATATTGGATTGATGATTTCCCGCCTCGTATAGCGGATGAGACCCTATTGCGCTGTTAGTAAGCGGATGATTTTTATAAAACCCATATACCGCGATATTCCACCTTGAAGTGGAATGGGTATTGTGCTAACGTCTGTGGATGCAGGGAAACAGGTTGGAGGGATCCAACTGGATTCCTCACCAGTATTTATTTATTTACAGATATTGATGTATATTCTATTATCATATTGATATATGATGTTTGTTGTTGTGATTGACTAATTGGTGTTGTTGCATCATCGGATTCAAGTTTTGAAGTTTAAAAATAACGATTTTTACTTTAAAAGGATTTTAAAGTGATTTTTGAAAGTATACGTTTTATTTAATTTTTGAATTGATTTATTTTAAAATAAATAAACGTTCAAATCTTAAAGTTACAAAAATTATGATTTTTGTGAAATATAACCGAAAGGTGATTTTTGAAATAAATAGTTAAGTAACTTATAAAATGGTTTAAATTGGGGTTTTAATTTATTAAAAACGATGTATATAAAAGATGTACAAAATTGATATTTATAAATTTAGAACAATGGAATTATAAAAGTAGTTCGGTTATTGTTGAAAATAAGGTTATAAATGAAATCTTATAAGTAATAAGATTTAAAATTTGTGAAGTTTTAAAGGAATGATTTTGTAAATAAATGAATTATAAGTATTTAACTTATAATATGGACCTTTGGTATATACATCGAGTTATAAATTGAATTGGTCATTAAAGGAGATTTATAAATCGAAATTGTTAAGTAAAATGGAATTTATAAACGTTGTTTTATAAATTCGAAAATAAATCAAATTTGATGAATTTAATATAAAAGGTTATTAAGAGAATTTTATCCACGATTTTGGATAGTGGATAATTCTTGAAATAAAATGTGTAGAAAATAGTGAAATGTGATTAGTGAAGTATATTCACGATTTTGGACAGTGAATGTATTGTCAAGTAAAATGGATAGTTTTGGAGAAGTGACATTAAAATGAAGTTAATTGTTTTAACAATGTTTAAAAATGTATTAACTATCGAAACCATAGATTTCAACATTCATTGTTGAAATAGACGTTTTCGAGAAATAAGGAAATGGTGGACTATAACACTGTTGTTATAGTAAATGATTTCCGAAAGGAAATGTTTTTTTTAGTATTGGGGTTTATATATCTATCTTAATTCCGAATCCCTATACTGGTGATTTTGAGTCGTTGTAACGATGTTTTACGTAACATTCATTTTGACTCAAATAGATTTCCTTAAAGAATGAATTTATACTTAATTTGGTTTAAGTATATCGAATATTTTCAAATGTTGAAAATAAATAGATTTGTGAATTACTTATTATTAAATAAGTATGGAAATGCTTTTCCAATATGAAATGAAATGTTTTTGAGAATTTATCTTCTTAAAGATAAATCGAAAGTGAATATTGAAATCGATTGAAAATCGTATATCAGTAGATATTTTGAAAATATAAATTCACTATGGAATTTATAAAAGAAATGAAAATCTGTTTAAAAATAAATATTGATTTATTTTTGGAGTGTGGAAATTATATATCTAGTAAAGATATTTTTGGGAAATAAATAATTTGGAAAATTATTTGGAATCTGATGATGTTGCGCATCTTTATTGATAGTTAAATAACCGACTATCAATAATTATCCTGAATGGGTATTTGTTGTGAATTGGATGAATTTGAATGCCACACTTATTTTTGAATAAGCGCTCACTATTCGGGTTAGCCGGGAAAGGACCATGGGGTCGTATAACCCATTCCGAATATGTGATACGTCGTAAATGAATTGCATTTGATGACCGGTGTTGAAGACCGGATATTTTTGAAAACGAAAGGATCACCGTCGAGTTACTCTACATCGGTTGATCTCCGATTTAGAGGTTTTATCACCCTTAGTGACGGGAAGTCCGGACGTGATTAGAAAATTATCCGGATGTGCAAGGGCTTCGTGAGAAGTGCCTTCGGTTCTGTTCGATCCCGGAACAGACTTGTATGGATTGTGTGTCTGACGTTACAAATTGAGATATAAAGCTGATTTCTTTCAAATACATTTATGTTGGTGGCGGAGAATTTATTCTCTTAGCTTAACACCCTTCTCTGAGACGTACGAGCTCAGAGGTTATGTAGTTGAAATTTATCAGCGATATACTCCCAATTTGGTAACGTGGCATACTGAGTGTTGCTGTGAAATGATCGTTGTTTGATCATTTATGATATGATCGTTTGTTTGATCATTTATCTTTGTGATCAATTCCTTGATCATTTGTTTGACCCGAAGCATGGCTTTTGAAAAGCGTAGCTTTGTGGACGAGACTTCGTCGAGCCTCACACCCCGGAAATGGTCAAAACGGGAAGGATGCAGCAAGGTTCTAGGGATTAGTGCCACTTAGTGTATGTCATTCCTTCTGGATAGAGGTGGTATCATGGTATGGAGCCCAGATACTTAACCTATGTTGATACTGCTTATTATGTGGTTTGTTGCGAATCGGGGATCCTCGGGAAGATCGGTTACGATCGGGGGATGGCATACACGTGTCAGTAGTTACCTATTTTTGCAGAGGTAACCCGACCTTGTGTTGGCAGAGATCCGGTTAGGTTCTCGGGACGTCATTCCAGAGGCGTTCCTTCGTGGCAATGGGAAGTTCCTTAGCCTGACCATTTGTTGGAAATCCAAAGAAACAATACGAGCCTTTTACGATTTTAGTTGTAGAACCTATCATTCACTTATAGTGGCGCCCCACTGTTTGGATGGTAGCTATAGTAGGCATAGTTCGAAATGTCTATGCTGGCTAAGATTTATATTCTACTTTCGAAATGTTTTCTACACTATGCACTAATAATAATATCAAAAATGATTTGATTTTGCGTAGTAAGCATCTTTGACTATCATAAGAAGAAATCTCCTCCAATTCTGCGTTTGCATTGTGTGTGTGGTGGGAGGTCTTATGGTAGTTTCATTTTCCAAAAGCATTGCGAATCTATTTTAAAATATTCCTTTGTTGTTTTAAAGATAAACTATTTTACGATCTCACACCAGTCACCATGACTGACTCGGAGTTTATTGTTTCCATTCTAAACTCTGGGTGCCCATAATTTCCACACGGGCAGCCTAGAGTTGTGTTATCAGGATATTCTGGAGCTTTGGAAGCAAACTGGATGGCGAAACGTATCACCTATACTTTGTATTTATTCCGCTGTGTATTCTGTATGAGGACAAGTTTATATAACTGTCCATTGTTGTATATTGACTCTGATGATTGATGTATGTATAAAATGATATAGTTCTTTGTTTTAAAGATTATTCATTTATCTATTATATATTGTTCCGCTGTGATATGTGAGATTCTGATATTGTTTCTGTTTCTGATGTTGTTCTGTTGTTCTTCTTTTCTTTTCTTTTTCTTCTATTTTTCTTCTTCTTCTCCCTTTTCTTGTTCTTAAAACCCCTCAGGGTTCGTATTTCCATGCCCCTTGAGTTAATCAATGGAGATTAGTGTTTAATCAAGGAGTACGGATTTACGGGTCTTGACACAGCTGTTCTTTTGTACTTGAAATTATTTTACACTGCTGCAAACACGACCTGAGTTCATGTTTGATGCATCGTATCTCTTCCGTCTTACGTCGGAATACAGTGATTCCCATTTTGTTTAAAAGATAAAGTTTTCTACTTTCTGTATATAAAATTTTAGCTTCATACGAGGTGGTTCAGTCCTCTATTTCTTACCTGAAAGTCAGACCCAGAGGGGTTTTCAGACCTGAACATTTGACAGTCGCAACATGGCCTGAGTCTATGTTCGTGACATCGTAACTTTTCTGGTCTCTTGTCCAAATCAAGTGATTCTTTTGCAGTTTGAAATACAAGTTTTGATCTTTATTCATACCAAATTTCAGACCATTTCGATCTCGGTAGCACATAGAATTATATTGTTAAACTTTGACGCAGGACATGTTTTGTAATTGTTGCTATGTTGAATGTTTTGATTTGATTTCGGCGATTCCTATTTAACAGCTTTGCTCAACGATTCGTGCCAATCTAGTTTATTCCGGAAGTCATGCTTGCGATCCGTGACTCGACTTCGTTGTCTATTCATCTCTCTAACCTCGAAAGGTGAGCAATCACTCACGATTAATGTTCTTTTATTTATTAAATTTGATTTCAAATTGAAACGACAATTGAAATATTGCTGCTGTTAGTTATTTATACTGTTATTTATGTTATTACCTGTATCAGTTCACCTGTGACATCTGACACCATTATCTGTTAATTATTTATGTGATGATAATACAGTTTGGTTGTTAATTGATTGATTGTTGATGTTTGCATTGGTCTTTAAATTGTAAATGTATAAGTGATAAATAACATGCAACTGAATTTGACGTAGGATAGTTAAAGTTTGAATTGATATATGTGTTGGATTTGATTAGTTAAATTTGTAAAACATGACCCCTTAAATATTTAATTATTTGACACGTAGAAATGGTTAATTACCCTTGAACCCTTTGAAAATAGTATGAAATCGAATAATGAATGTCAAGTGTAGAACCGCATAAAATTAATGTTGTAATAATCTTTAATCTACACGAAATGATAGTGTAGATTCTAAAAATAATTATATTAATTTGCACAAATAACAATGTGAATAAATATGATTATTTTGGGATTATTTGAATTAATTATTGGATTGTTGTTATTGATTGTTGTTATTGCTTGTTTATTTACTTTGACACCATCCCAGTTATCACACTGCAAGTTCCCTTTGCTATGTTTTGATTTGAATTGAATTGGAATCGGGTTGAAATGATAAATACCCAAATGA